>CM057387.1:86904292-88321792 GCA_030015415.1 Cynopterus sphinx
GAATTTAAAGGTAAGCAAATCTCTGCCCTAGCCTTTAGGCCTCTATCAGCAGAAAAAGAAGGGTCCCCAAAGAAACCTGTGCTTGAGATATGAACATTTCTTCTCTACCCTCCCACAAATATTGTCAGGAGTGAAAAGGCCTAGGACTGTATGCTCTTGAGAAATGACTGCTTTCTTCACAACACCCATTCTCATATATTCAGCACTACTCTCTACTTTGAAATCATTATAATCTCATTTTGTTTATGTCCCTGTTTTACTCACTGTTCCTTGTTTTGTGGATTTTAATCTGATCTCGAATTCCTAGGATTTACATGTAGAAATTCTTTGAGGCACAGATTGAAGTTGCTTTCATTCAGAGATCATTTGCATTTAATTTTACTAGATGCCTATCATAACTAGTTACCTAGGACTAAATTCATATTTCTGCTTGTATTTGTTTTTAACTACAAAAGTAGGGTGAATTGGGCTGTAAAGCCATGTTTGTGGGAGTATCAGTATATACTGATACTGATAATTTATACATATCCTTGGCACTTAAACAGTCATGAAACAGTCTTCTTTCTCTCTACCAAGTTCCAAGATCCAGACAGGCAAGTTTCTTATTGTCTCTTTACATGCAACAGGTATCTTTCTTATGTGTCCTTATGTTGAGAGGGTAGCCTGCTTTGGGTTTTCAGTTTTTAACTAAAACTGAAAACCCCATAATGGGTAGACTTTAGCTTGAACTGATGCCTAAAACCAAGTCATCTTAGATTTTTAGATTTCTCAAGAGAATGTTGGTTTTTATGTGAAATCAGCAATTTTTAAATGTTGGCAATCAATTCAAATTAATATTATTAAAGCATTGGACAAAAAAAATTATCATGAGCCATAGTTGAGCTTTAGTCTGCCAGTTTACAATCTCAGTTCTAAACAGACTGCATCTGTTAAATAACAATAACCACAGATTTGAAGAGAAAAGTTCAATTTTAGGTTTCTACTTTTTCTCTATAAATGTACTTGCCGGATACTGTTTAGATTTTCTGTTTAGGAAATATGGTCACTGTATCTCCAATATAAAAAAATATAAGGTATAGTCCTTGCTCTCAAAGATTTTATATTCTATGTGTGTAGAATATGTGCAACGGACTGAAGTATCAAGAGACTTAAAGAGAGAAGAGCAACTAGGAAGTCACTGCCTCAGTGTGGGAAATGGGCAGGTATTAAGTATTTAAAGGATGATGTGATAGGAGCTGATAACTGAATTAATCTGGGGTGAGAATAGGGAGAAATGGTATTTGTGCTTGGCAATTGAGAAAATTCTAACCAAACATCATGTTTCATGATTTTTAAGGGTGACTTCAGTGATTATTTTGAAGGAAATTATTAAAAAGCCCAATGTCACTTTTTTTTTGGTTTGTTCATTTTTTGTAAATCAAAGGCAATGTGAAATATTTTCTGATTTATAAGAGGCTCAAAAATGTAATCAATTTTTATATAATAATAAGGGAAAACTAAGTATTAGGAGAAATATTTTGGCTGATATATTCATGTATTTTATCTTCTGCTTTTTCCTTTAATAAACAAAAAAATGTGCATAGGCACATCAGATTTTGAAATATCTATAGACTTCTTACGTTCAAAAGCTTCTCCTAAATCAATGCTATTAGATTGCTTATGGCATTTCACTGGCGTTGATTGTTTGAAGGGGCTATAGGGAAACTGATGACATTAAGTAAGATAGATAGATTATGGATCATATTCAACTCTCATCTCTCAGTGGGCCTAGCAGGCATAACTCTCATTATTGCTAATGGAAGTTTTGAGCATAAACCTTGGTGTGCTTAAGAGTTTACCATTAAAAATCTATCAATCTCCTAATCCTTGCAATAGGTTGCAAATGGGCTTTAACTTTAGGTGTAATTGGTTAATTGGTTGGCACAATGGCCTGATTGTGAATGATTAATACCCAGCAGGTTTATTTCTCCTTCCTCTGCCCCTTTTTAGTTGCAGAAAAAAAGAGACCTTATCAACAGCCTTTAGTAAAGGCAATACTAGGGGAATTTAGCCGCTTATGTGGATTTAAGACACAGTGCAGGAATCTAGGTAGGGTTATGTTTGTAGTACTTGAAGAATTACCAAGTACACTCACATGTACAGTATCATATTTGAACCTCACTTTGGTTCTGTATTGATAGTAGGCTAGTGTCTTAGTTCGGGGAATTATAACAAAGTACAAAAATAGAAACTTATTTCTCACAGTTCTGGAGGCTAAAAGTCAAAGATCAGGGTGCCAGCATCATTGAGTTCTGGTGACAACCCTCTTCTAGGTTGCTATCTTATTGTATCTTCTCATGGCAGAAAGAGAATGAGAGCTCTCTGGGGTCCGTTTATAAGGGCACTAATCCCATTCTTGAGGGTTCCACTCTTATGACCTAATTATAGCCCAAGGGCCCCACCTCTTATATCATAATATTGAGGGTAGGATCTCAACATATGAATTTGGGGAGGCATAAACATTCCATATCAGTTGAGTATACATACCTATTATACCAATGTAGAGACTGATTATCGGAGTTGCCTTAAAATTTCTTGTCCAATGTCACAAAGCTCGCATATATGAAAATCAGGACTAGACCTATATCTTATGGCAACAAGTCAAATACTTTTTCTGGGGGCCAAACTGCTTCTTAGCCATTCAATCTAACAAGTATTCCTTCAGGACCAATTACATGTGTGACTGCTTCAGGCTCGGAAGGTAGCAAGAGTATACAACATTGTCATGATCTCAAAAGACTTAGAGTTTATTTGATCAAAGTATGTGTACATATAAAATAACTACAGCATAAACTATATTTTCATGAAGTGCTTTAGGAATATAGAGAAAGGAAATCATCTTGGGCTGTTCATTGGGGAAAATCTCATGGAGGAGACCTGTGAGTGTTTACAGATGCTCTACAACAAATGAAGAAACTAAGGAGCTAAGCCTCTTGAACACTGACTCTGTGTTGGGTACTGTGCTAGGTGCCTCTTGTACCTTCTCTCATTTAAACTTTACTCTAATCCTCTGAGGTAAGTGTTCTATTCTCCACTTTGCAGATGAGAAAAACAGTGCAAAGAGAAAATAGTGCTCAGAGAAGTGGAAGGCACATTTGTCCAAGTATACAGTAGAAGCAGAACCTGTGTTGAAAATAAGGGGCACGTGAATGCCCCAACTCTTAACTGCTACTATATAGGATTTTAAGTATATTTAAAAATATCACTTTTAAAAATGTGTGCAAATTAGTGTGCAGTCTCCTAAAGCTAATACAAAACAAAATAAACACAATTAGAGTTCCCCTCTTCCTTGACACGTGGGCAGACCTGGGGGTAGAACAGTGAGAAGGAATTTGTTATGTCCTACATTCTCAGTTTATAAAAGAAAGTCCTAGCCCACAAAAAATACCCTTGAGTGTCAAGATAATTGCGAAAAGACCAGGTAGCCAGTCAAATATTTTGCCAAATTTAAAAAAACAAAACCAGAAAGAATATAAGCACAGAAGACATTAAAGGATCAGCATGATAGGACTGTACTAACTTTTTGAAAGACCCCATTTTTGTGGTCTAATGCTTGAGGGACAATATTATTCTATTGTAGTAGAAAGTAGAGTTGCTACAGTTTTGCTCCCCAAACTACTCAGAGTGGCTATCTCAGAGAAAGCTCATCTCTCTGGCCAAGTTTCTAAAGCTATCAAATATGGTCCACCTGTGCTTTCTAGAACTTTTATTTAATATACATTTTATACACACATATTTACAGTGCAGAAATATTTTTGTACTCATACTATTTTAAAGTTTTTGTCCCCTAATGCGATATTTTCTAGGTCAACAATTTTTGTCAACATTTTAACAATTGGCCAGTGGATGGTGCCGGTTGATTTACCCTTCTACACAGGTGTTACTAAGTATACAATGACTTGTTGCCAAGTATACAAGAGGGAAGAGAAAAGGCTTCAAGCAATTGGGAAAGAACTGGGCAAAATTAGGTCACTGGGCTCAAAGAAGGAAGATAAGAAGATGCTAAGAAAGTAGGTGAAGGATTGAAACAGAACTAAAATTTAATTAGGATTGTGTGTGTGTAGTTATAAAATATAAAGAACATATAATGTGTCATTTTAACTGTTTCTTAAGTGTAAAATTTAGTGGCATTAATTATCCACAATGTTGTGTAACCACTACCACTATGTATTTCCAAAAATTTTTATAACCCCAAATAGAAACTCTGTTCCCATCAAGCAGTAACTTCCCACTGCTCCTTCCAGCCCTTGATAGTCAGCTCTATTTTCTGTCTCGTTGAATTTACCTATTTAGACATTTCATATATTCATATATTGCATACAATATGTGTCTTTTTGTGTCTGGCTTATTTCAAGGTTCACCCACATTGTAGCTTGTATCAGAACGTCATTTTTTTTTATGATCAAATACAGTATTATTCTGTTGTGTGTATATACCACATTTTGTTTATCCTTTCTCTGTTGGTGGACACTTGCACTGTTTCCACCTTCTGGCTATTGTGAATGATGCTGCAATGAACACTGGCATACGAGTATCTGTTTGAGTCCCTCTTTCCAATTCTTTAGCATATATAATAAGAGTAGAATTGCTGGGTCATATGGCGATTCTATGTTTAACTTTTTGAAGAACTGCCAAACTGCCACAAGGACTGTACCATTTTACATTCCTATCAGCAGTGCATGAGGGTTCCAATTTCTTTACATCGTTGCCAGCACTCTTGTTATTTTCATTTTTAAAATAGCTATCTTGTAGGTATGAAGTAGTATGTCATTGTGGTTCTGAGTTACATTTTCTAATAACTAAAGATGTTGAGGATTTTTTATGTGCTTATTGACCATTTATATACCTTCTTTGGATAAACATATTTAAATCCTTTGCTCATTTTTAAATTGGGTTGTCTGTCTTTTGTTGGGTTGTAGGAGCTCTTATCTATATTTCACATGTTAAACTCTTATTGGATATATAATTTGTAAATAGTTCCTCCCATTCTGTGGGGTGCCTTTCACTTTCTTTTCTTAATATTAGAAAAGTTTTACTTCAATTTTTTTCTACTTGTAAATAACTCTGAAAAAGCCCATATGTAGAGGCTAACACAGTTGTCTAAAGGCAATGTGGAGGCCACTGAGAATGCTTCTCAGACAAGCACTGGGGCCAAGGCAGGAGGAGGAGGTAGAGCTCTACCAGCAGAACTGATGGGGCCAGACAGGAGCCCAGATTCTCTCCACCCCAGCTTTCTTCCCTATAGTAGATCAGACTCTGCCAAGTTGACAGGTTAGAACTCCCAAGGCTACCTGAATGTTTGGGTGTGGTAGGGGGAAATGTCAGGGTTTCAAGGCTGCCCATGTGTCAGTCCATGTGTTAGCACGAGGGGCCCTGGGCCAGTACCCTCTTCTTATTTCAGCCACAGGAAGAATCAAGCTCTAGGCAGCCTGGTGGAGGAGGCAGGCTTTTTCTTTCAGCAGCCTTCCTCTTCACCCCTGGAATTTTTGGTATTGTCTCACGTAATGTCAGGTGTTGCTAAAGCCTAGCTGTGGCTCTAAGGCAGACAGTGAGGAGTGGCAAGCAAAGGTCCCAGGACTGTGGCTGGAGTGACCCCTGGCCCTTGTATCTCTGGCCTGCCTGTACGTTATGTTTATTCCAGACTGTGTTCCATAGTAAAGAGAGGTAAATGGAACAATGGAGCAAGGTGCTAGCAGCCTCAGCACTGAAGTGTTGGTGGTGGGGGTGGGAGAGGGGTGGCGGCCAGGTGCTGAGGGAAGGATGAAAAGAAAGTCATGAGGAAAGAGACAGGGCTGAGTGAGAGCCAAACAGGAACTTGCCTCAAAAGGCAGCTGTAGCCCACTTGAAAAAGAACTCTGCTCCCAAAAGGACCCCTCAGGTCAACCCACCAGGGTGACCACCCAAGGCATGGGCAGGAGCTACCGCTTTAAAGAAGAATAGCAAGAGAGGATTTGGCAGAGAAAAGGCATGGTGGGTAACCAGGGTGTGTGTGCTGCCAATGCCCAGCCAGAAGGCAAAGCAATATTCCTTGGACTGGCCCCTGAGATTTAGGTTGGGCAGGCATGTGTCCTGGCTCATGCGCTCCTCCTCTGGGAGTGAAAGGTGGTCCTGGATCATCGACTTGCTCACAAAGCCCTAGCTGTAGTCCCAGGCCATAGCAGCTCTGTCTACCACATACTATAGCTTGAAGCAAGGAAAGTGTTCATTCCTCAGTTTCACCAACTCCACCTGCAGCAGGATGCCATTCTCAGCCCGATTGGCAGAGAGCAATTGGCACACAGTGTAGTCATCCAGGTCTTTTGTGGTGGCATGGATCCATTGCAGTATCTGACTGATGCCTGTTTCTCCCACAATGATGCCAACAGACTTCACCATCTTAATGTTGGGGTTAGATTTCTTGTCTAGACAGATGTTGGGGTTAGATTTCTTGTCTAGGCAGTAGACTAGCAACACATTTGGTTCCTCTATCTCAATGATGTCTACAGTGTTCATGTTTTCTAGGTACTGGGACATCTTTCTTTCCAGTGTGAAACTTGGGATGGGCATCTTTGAAGTAAACCATGATGACCAGGTCTACTAAGCCCTTTTCTTCCTGACTGGAGACTGGTTTTGGTTGATTTGAACTGAAAGGTAGATGTGCTAGCTAACAGGGAAGCCCAGAATGTGGTGGGGCCACAGCAGGGTGAAGTAGAAACAATGGGTGTTAAGGCTGGTATCTCCTTGTCAATGAACCATAGTGGGATCCTGATGTCTGAGCTTTAAAAGGTGATGGCTGGGGCCCAGTGCTGAGTAGGTTTAAAAGGAACCAGACTGGGGAGAGCCCCACATGGTCCAGTGTGCTCAGCTGAGCCCTGTGGCGGTAGCTTCTGCCCTCACAAAGACAGTTGGGCCACCTATTTTCAATTTCTTAATAATATCCTTTGATGAACAAAAGTTTTTAATTTTGATGAAGTCCAGTTTACCTATTTTTTTCCCTTTTGTTGCTCGTGCTTTTGGTGTTATGTCTACAAAGCATTGCCAAGTCCAAGGTCACAAAGATTTACTCGTAAACTTTCTTTTATAATTCTTTTAAGAATTATAAAATTGAATTTTATTAATTCAATTTTGAGTTAATTTTTGCATCTGATGTGAAGTAGGGGTCCAACTTTATTCTTTCGCATGTGGAAATCTGGTTGTGCCAACACCATCTTTGAAGAGAGCAATCTCTCTCCATTGAACAGACTTGGAATCTTTATGGAAACTCAATTGGCAATAGATATATGGGTTTATTCTGGACTATCAAGTCTATTCTATTAGTTAGTTTACATGTCTATCCTTATGCCAGTATAACACTATTTTGATACTGTTGCTTTGTAGTAAGTTTTGAAATCAAGAAGTATGGGTCCTCCAACTTTGCTCTTGTTTTTAAAGATTGTTCTGGCTATTCTGGGTCCCTTACAATCCTATATGAATTTGAGGATAGATTTTTCTATTTCTGCAAAAACTGCTATTAAAATTTTGATAGAGATTGTATTGATCTGTAAATTATTTGGGGTAGTACTGCCATCCTTACACTATTAAGTCTTTCAACCCATGAATATAATTGTCCTTCCATTTATTTAGGTCTTTCTTAATTTTTTCAACAATATTTTAGTTTTTAGGGTACAATATTTTACCTCCTTGGTTAAATTTATTCTTAGGTATTTAATAGTTTTTAATGATATTTTAATGTTAGTGGAATTGCTGTTTTTATTTCCCTTTTGAATTGTTCATTGCTGGTATAGAGAAACAACTGATTTTTGTGTGTTAATCTTGTGACCTGCAACTTTGCTAAATTGGTTTATTATTTCTAGTAGCTTTCGTGTGGAATTCTTAATATTTTCTCTATATAGGATTATGGCATCTGCAAATAGAGATAGTTTTACTTCTTTCTTCCCAATATGTTTGCACTTTATTTATTTATTTTTTTTTTTGTCTATTTTCTTTGGCTAGAACTTGTGGTATGGTGTTGAAAAGCATTGGTAAAAGCAAGCATCCTTGTCTTGTTCCAGCTCTTAGGGGAGAATGTTCAGTCTTTTACTATTGGGTATGATATTAGCTGTGAGTTTTTCATAAATGCCATTTATCAGGGTGGAAAAGTTACCTTTTATTCCTAGTTCTCTTTGCATTTTTGATCATGAACAGGTATTGGCTGATGTTAAATGCCTTTCTGCGACAATTGAGATGATCATTTTTAAACTTTTTTCTCCTGTTAATATGGCTCATTACATTGATTTTCTTATGTTGGACTACTTTGGCATTCCTGAGATACATCCTACGTGGTCATGATGTATAATCCTTTTAATATGCTGTTGAGTTTGATTTGGTAATATTTTGTCGAGGATTTTTACATCTCTAAGGGTTATTGGCTTGTAATTTCTTTTTCTTTTATGTCTTTACCTTTGGTATCAGTGTAATGCTGGCCTTATAAAATGAGTTAGAAAGTTTTCTCTTCAAATTTGGAGGCAGATGGTGTGAATTTTAATCCTGCCTTTGCCACCCCCAATTTGTAATAAGTTCGTTTGTTATTTAATCTCTCTAAACTTTACTTTCCTATCTGTAAAGTAGGAGTATTGGGGGATTAATGGAAATCAGTCATTGTAAAGCCATTGGTGTGCTGATAAATGTTTAACCATCAGCTCTTGGAGGATGTGGGGTATAAAACCCTGATTTGTAATGTTTGCCAGTTTCCATTCTGTAAATATTCCTGCCATGGCTGATTTTAAGATGTCAATGTGGTATTATCTAACATGGAGTTGAGAAGACATGTGCATATTCTGCTCTTATGAGCCAGTAGGAGCTGACTCCAGCACATCACTTTTTTAAAAAAAGTATGAAGTACATAATACATGACCAATAAATATCATTGTCAGTTGCCTTTAATGAAAATAATAAAATAAAAATGAAATGATTCCTGAAAAGTCAAGATATATAATCTTCCTCTATGTTGCCTTTTATCCTGTAATATTTTATAATCTAGGTACTTTGAAATGCTATTCTCAGGTGGTCTTTCCTCTGTGGGAATCACATTTCAGATCCGCTTTCTATCTCCAGATCTCACATCATTGTTTATAGTGAACATAATCACAGGGAGAACATCCTTGCCCACAAGCCTGTCTGCTCTGCTGGCAATTCACCACACCTGGAAGGACTTGCTGCTCCTAATTGCTTAACAGATTAACCTTGAAGGCTGCAGGAAAACTTAGATCACCCTGCCTTGGCCTTCTGGTTGCTAAAGTGTTCTGTCTGATACTGGCACTGCTGGCAGTCACCAGCCAGTTATGCTTTTCCTAGAAGGCACACATAAATTGCCCAACCACCCTCATCAGAAAAACAGTTCTGCAAATGTCATGTCCTCTACACTTCTGCTTAGGCCCCAAATTAGGAAAAATTATTAAAAATTAGGAAAATTTATGAATCAAACCTGACCCTAGGCCTAATTCTATTACCAAGTTGCTGTTTTCCCATGTTCCTTATCCATCCATTTGAGACTTACAGAGTGCCCATGGCTGTAAATACAAAGATGCTATATGGTCCCCATGTCCATAAACTCACTGCATGGGATGGTGTAGGGTGGAGTGGAGATAGAGATGCAAACAAATAATGAGAATGCAGTATGATAAGGAGTATATGAAAAGTACTCTGGGAAACTAAAGAAAGAATTCTGCTTGCCTGGGGAGATTAAGGAGGTTTTTTTCAGGGTGTGTGCAGGTAACCATAGTGTAAAGCAGAGGCTTGGGGCCAGATTATGATAGACCTTGTATGCCCAACTGTGGCATTGGACTTGATCCTCAGCAATGAAGGAGCCATTCTTTCCTTTCCTTTTTTAATTACTCTGCATCATAGAACTTTAAAGATCCTGGTCTCTGCTAATAATAAAATAATAACCAACTGTTTTAAAACTTATAGTGTGCTAGATACTGTATTAAGTGCTTTAACTTCATTATGTAACTTAATCTTCACAACAGTTAGAAGACAAAATATTATATTCCCATTTTACAGATAAGAAAAAAGATTAAAACTTGAAGTCACATGAGTATGAATATATAGAGCTCAAACACACCTCTGATTCACCATCAAGCCTGTGCTCTTAGAAAGACAAGTCAACAAGACTTGGTATAGTTGAGGGACTAAGAAGAGGGGGTTCATCTCCTCAAACCAGTCCCCCCAAATATCCCCACATCTTATACTGATTATACGTAAACTTTCTTACCTCCTACCAAGTTGATAGAAAAATTTGAAAGCACCTTGTTTAGGAGGCAGTGATAGTTACTATGGAGAAGGGCTTCAAAGAATGTGGACTGTGGTATCAATTTACCACCAAGGACTATGGTTGCTGCTGGGTGACATTGAGTTAATGATTAAGCTGCTCTTCTGTGAGTCAACTAATGATCCTCCCAAATACGTAATGTGTTAACCCAATTAAATAATACCTGCCCAACTAAGCTGAAGTCAGACTTGAATGTTGACTCCCATTTCATACTCTAAAGGGAATTCCATTTAATACTGCTTGCCAGGTATTTTGTGTGTGTGTGTGTGTGTGTGTGTGTGTGTGTGTGTGTGTTTATGTACGTACGTACATAATACATACATACATACATACATACATACATACAAATTTAATTTAGTGTTGTTATCAGCTCTGTAGTATTGTGTGTATACAAATAAGTAATCTGAAGCTCAGAAAGATGAAACTACTTGTTTAAGTTCATAGAGTCAATATTGTTTTGATTACTCTAAGACTATTGGGGTATTCTTGTTTAGTATGTATCTTAGTGAATTAGTGCCCCCCACTTAATTTTTTTAATAATGAGAATTCAAATGTCTCTAAAGGGGCATTATTATTTTAGAGACGTAGTATAGTAAAAAGAATAAAAGTTTTAAGGCTAGGTGTTCTTAGGTTAAAATTCTAGTTCCTGCTGGGGTAGTATGGTCTTTGGTATATTGCCCAATCACCTCAAAGGATGATTGTAAGAATTGGAGCAGATGGCTGGTCTCTATGGGAACTTCAGTACATCTTAGTCCTTCCCAGCTTTTGCTTGGTGTAATATGAGTGGGCAGCTCCAGCTATCTCAAGCAATTAGTTTAATATTCAATACATCTTTAGGAATATTTGAATTTATTTTAATAAAACGAACTCCTGCCATGTGGCGTTTTAGGGGGAAATTTATGAAAATATTGTGAAGTTAGGCAAATGATACAGCTCCCACAGATTAGCAGTCAACAGACCAGTCAGTGAGGCCCATTACTCATGAGTGCTCCCAGAACAGAATGAGAATGAAAAAAGCTGCTCTGTTGGAGCTGCAAAAAATCTGATCAAGGAGACAAAATACACAGACAGATGGAAAGAAATATAGCAATAGAAGTAGTAGAGAACAAGTTTCCAAGGAGTGACATAGATGATAAAAGTTATGTGAATTTGGAAAAGAGAGAAAGGGAGAGACCACTTAGAAGGGGCCAAGAAATCCTTCATGACCCATTTCCCACACTTTCTCCTTCTTCTGTCTCTCCATAGCATTTTGGATTTCTCTTAGAGTCACTAAGACTCTTATCTCTTTGTAGAGAAATTATCACTATCTTTTAATAGCTGGCCCCGGAATTCTCCTTGGGGATAGAAGCATCTAGGTTTGGAAAATTAGGTGCCTATAATAGAATTGGTTGGAGAGCGCTTGATGCAGGAAGTTGAGATTGGAGGATCTGGGCATTAAAGGAGGGGCAACTGGCTGTGTGTACTACAGGGAGAATTTGAAAAATTTTTTTTAAATTTTTTAGGTGAGGCAACCCTTGACTGACCTCACAGATTGCAAGGACCTTGTCAGCTTACAATTCCTTATTTTTTATCTGCCTTCAGCACCTGGTCTTCTTAGGTGGTCTCCCATCCAAGTACTAACCAGGCCTGACCCTGCTTAGCTTTTGAGATCAGATAGGATTCGGCTTATTCACACACAGACAAATGAGCTCTTCTGTGTGGCCATTCATTATAACTTAGCATTATTGATTCTGTTACAGTGCTGTTAATTACAGGAACCACAAGAACCTTCAATTAGATTAAAGTCATGATAACATTTGTTAATAATTATTCTGCTCTGAATATTGTTTGTATAATAAACTGATTTTTATTTTTTAAGAAAATAGTATGTCAATATCTTGTAAACTAATTATATCTACGATATTTTGATTTTTTGGCAAAAATTGGGTTCCATTTGAATATCTTTTAATAACTAATGATATTAACTATCATTATTAATTCTTCATAACCCCAATATTGGACATTATAATTATCCTCACAGATAAAGAAATCTAAGCTTATAGAAATTTAATACCTTGCCCAAGATCCCACGATAGGGGAAGCCAAGATTAAATGAGATTATATATATAATATATTAATATATATAGATTAATATATATAGATTAATATATATATAATATATTAAATGAGTTTATATATATATATAAACACACACACATATATACACACACATACATACATATACATATATGTATATTTACTTAGCACAGTGCTAGACAGCTAGTGTATTGAAAAAATGCAACTGAAGGGTCAGTGTAAGATGAAAATAAGTGCAAGAAAAGACAAAGCTGTTCTGAGGACAGTACATAAACTACACATTATAAATTCTTATAATACTACATATATGACTCAGATTTGATTCTGAGCTTCCTAATAATCAAAGGCAGAAATACAATCCATTACACAAATGATGAGTAACATTGCCTAAGAGAAGTGTACCTATTTCTGGAGTTCAGACCTTAGAAGATGAGGCAAACAACATAGGATGGCTGTTAGAAATCTGGAAAACATGATGGCCAAACCTAAGTGAAGTGCAGAAGCCTGAGTTGCCCTGGCAGAAGGCAGAAGAATGATTAAGAAGTTGAGGAAAGTGGCACGATAGAATGGAAACATTATCCAAGGCCAGAAGACCAACCAGAGGGTTATGTTTCATGGGAGGTCCAAAGGATACACTATTCAGAAAGACTACTAAGAATGCACGACAGAGAGAGGTACCTGCATCACGGAAAGTGCAGACTACCTCTGAAGGCTGGGGCTCAAAGTTGGAGAGTGGTCGCAGAGCTGGGCTCCTTAATAGCCATGGGCATGAGACCAATTGAAAGTTCTTAATTGTCAGAAGCCAAGAGGATACAGTTACCAGAATGAACTGTAACATTAGAGGGGCAACCAAGGGGGCTTGATCTGCAGGAATTGTAGAGTTAATAACTTCTGGTATCCCAATGCTCAAGTATGTAGCCAATAAAGGTACCAACAAAATCTAAAAAAGAGAGTACCCATTACCATGAGGTCCTCTGACAACTTGCTAATATGAATCTATGAATCAAGAATCTAATATGCAGTTCATTTGATTCAATAATTTCATTTCTGCGAATCTCTCCTGAGGTTTGTTACTTGCATCAAGAAATTTATTAGTTATAAAGACTTTCGTAAAAAGTGATTATAAATTAAAGTACCTTTAGGGAATAATTTACAAAATTACATATATGTTACACTTATATTAAAATATGCCTAGTGAAAAAAATAACTGCAAGAAAATATGTAATATGGTGTGTGTATATATTAGGGTTGTAAAATTACAGGTGACTTTATCTCTAGTTTCCAACTCTTTAAATCAAACTTTGTGATTTGTATAATGTTATTTTAGTTTTGTTTAGTAGAAACTTTTAAAGGCAAACCTCATTGTTTGAATCTAATATATTTTCCCACTATGATCAAGACAATATATTTTGCAGAGAAATAGGCTGGTGAGCAAACGCTCTTTTGAAGATTTATGTGTGAAACCCATGTGTGTGATTGCTGGTTGGATGGCTTTTATTTTCAAAGAGATGTTACTAGTAAGAAGTGTCTACTTCATTACATTTGGTTTACTTCAATTCAGATGAATATTTGTAGCAAGTTTGTAGGTTTCATGTTACATAATATATGTTAAAAGGAAAGATGTATATTTCTCTTATTTCTCCTTTTAAGTTGTGCCCACATGCGCCTGCACTCTCTCCCTTTCTCTCCCTCTCTGTCCCTCTTCCTCCCTGCCCTGTGTGTTCCCTATAGAGTAACTTTATTTATTTTTTTATTCTCAAATGTAAAATTGAATTCCTCATCCAATTTGGCTGGTGATATTCTTGGTTAATTTGTCAACTAATTCAAACAATTTGGGAATCACGTGAGGATTCCTCACTCTGTGTCAGCACGCAGTGAGATTTCTCCTTCTGCATCAGTGCCCACGTCTAATCAGTCACCACAGACTATCCATTCTGTCTCCTCAGGCTTTTGACACCTTCCTGGTCCACTATCCTAGTCCATTACCTTAGATATACTCTCATCACTTGCAGCCTGCAGCTCTACAGTTCTATATGATTAATCTCATTGCCCTTCGATCCATTTTCTGCATTATCCTTAGATTAGTGGTTCTCATTGGGGGTGATATTTGTCCCCTAGGGGATATTTGACAATGTCTGAAGACATTTTTTGTTGTTATAACTGGGTCAGGAGTGGGGAGATGATTTGGAGGGGAGGGAGGAAAAGTAAGTGGGATTGCTACTGGCATCTAGTAGTTAGAGGACAAAGATGTTATGCTGCTAAACATCCTACAATACATAGGATAGTCCCCCCCCCCACCCGTAACAAAGAATTTTTAACCCAAAATGTCAATAGTGCTGAGGTTGAGAAACTTTGCTCTAGAGTGATTCTTCTAAAATAAAAATTTGTTTAAATACCTCAAAAGCACACTATTTCTTGTAGGCAAATGTCTTTGCATAAGGCTCATCTTTGCTTCCCCAGTCATGCAGCACATAATTATTACTTCCTGAATATGCCACCTATTCCCTGGCTCCTGTGACTTGTCTGCTGCTTGTAGCTTCTTTTCTTCTTGATTTCTTCTGGGTCGGTTGGTAATTCTCCTCTGATCATTTTTAGAAGAGTATGAATCATATTGAATTGTTGCTTGTGTGTCTCCCAGACTCCACTGTGAGCATCCAGAGGTCAGGAACTGTGTCTTTTTTTTTTGTCTCGGTATCTTCAGCACCTACTGCAATGCCTGTTACAGGTGAATGGATCTAAATTCAACCAAGCCCCTCTATTCTTATTTTATTTCATGAGCCCTGCAGAGCAGTCAGTCATTCTTGAGCAAAATGAGGTTATTGCTGCCTTCCTGTTTCTATTTTCTTTACCCTTAGTCTTACTTGAAATGTGGTTTATGTTTTCTCTTTTTATTTATGTCACTCCCACCTGTTCTTTAAAGCCAGTTCAGTAAAAATAACGATGATTTACCAAGCTCACCACATGTGCCAGGACTGCATTATCTTACTTAATCCTCAGTGTAATACCTATAAGGTATTGTTCCAATTTAACAGGTGAAGAAAATGATGTAAACAGCCCTGAGTGGCGGGTCCAGCAAGATATGCACACAAACACTCATATTGTAGGCAGCTGGGCCATGATCCTCCCTGCTCGATTCTCCTGTCTTTGGTAGCTCTTCTCTCTCTTTCTGGAAGGCACATTGGAGACTCTTTAGTCTGCCCCACAACTTTTATGAGTAACCTGCACGTTGTTTAGGGTTAACAGCTGGTTAATGGTGGGAGCCAGACCTAAAATCCAGGATTCTAGGTTTGAATGCTCTTTTCACTCACCAGTACCAGGCCCAGCATTTCTTGATCATTAATTATATGGTAAGTTATGGTAACCCCCAAAGTCATCAGGGTTAGTGGACTCATGGCAGGTGGAACAGCCTTGATCCACAGTGTCCAGAGCTGGAGAAGCCTGACCATGCATGGCCTAGGAGGATTTTCATCAAGGATTTTCAGGGGGAAGGCATCAGAGTGTTTTAAGTTCAGGAATGAGGAACAGATTTTAATTTTTAGAAGAGCACTGTGGAGAATTGGTGACTGGAGCGAATGCAGTGACAATTTAAGAGGTCTTTGTGGTCCTTCAGGTGAGAAATTGTGGCAGCTCCAATCATGTCGCTGAAACACTTGGAAAAGCGATTGGACTGGAGAGATATTTAGGAAGTAATATTGTCAGGATCTGGCCATAGACTGTCTACGGGGTGTGAATCCTTGTCACAGTGTGACCTTGATTACGATACTTAAGCCTCAATTTGTTTCCTCGTATGGAGGATCATTCCTACTTCTGAAGATGATTAGTAAAAAGTTAAAAGTGCTGGACACACATTCAATATAAAGAAATGTTTTTATTAGCACGTTTTTATTTTTATAATTTAAAAAAAGCTCTAAGGACGGAATAGGTTGGCTCCGAAGTAACTTGTCAACGTTGGCAGATTTATTTTTAAGTTCCTGCTAGTCAAGTGCTCCACGGCTCACCTCTTAACGCGGTCGGGACAGGGGGGCAGAGCATCGCCGTGCACCCAGACGTGGAGCGCTCCAAACTCGGGAGGGGCCAACCTGTGGCCAGCCCCTGACAATTCCACGTTCTGCACCCCCGGACCTCGCTCATCCCTAGGCTGGTGTTTCTAGAAGACGAGGCGAGCCGCCGGCCGGGCGGGGGCGGGGCGCGAGCGAGGCCGGATGGGGGCGGGGCTGGGAGCGCAGGGCCCTGCGCGCCGCGGCCCAGACCGCGGCCCCCGCCCCGCCCCCCCTTCCGGGGCCGCCGCGCGTGACGTCACTGGGGGCGGTGCCGGCCGCGGCGCGGGGGGCGGGGCCGCGGGCGCGCGGGGCGTCGCCGAGCGCAGGCCGCGGCGGCCGCTCAGCACCCGGCAGCCGCTCTCCGCGCTCCGGACTCGGCCGCCCGCCCTGCGCGCCCACCTCCGCCCCCCGCGCCCGCCCGCACGCCGCGGACCCGCGGGGGCTGGTCGTTGAGCGAGCGCGCCTCCCCGCGCCCGGGACCCGCGCGGCGCCCGGGTCGGGGCGCACACGGAAGTGGTGAGTGTCCCCGAGAGTGGCGGACGGCGGGGCGCGGGCCCGGTGCTGGCGGGAGGCGCGGCCGCCGCGCTCGGTTCGTGCGCGGCGCGGGCCGTGCGGGCCCGGGCGGGCCGGGGGCGCGGGCGGGGGACTTCCACCAAGCGGAGCCGGCGGGCGGGCGGCCGAGAGGGCGCGGGGCCGGGGCCCGCAGGGGAAAGCTGAAGGCTCGCCGCCCCCTCCCCGGGGCGCGCGCCGAGTTTTCACAAACAAGCCCGGGACGCGCCGACATCCTGTTTATGCCACCCCGAGGCACGGGCTTGCAGCCCGGCGTCCCTCGCTGTGGCGCGGAGAGCTCGACCGCCAGCGCTCGGGCGGCATTGCCGGGGGGTGGGGTGTGTGGTGGGGACGAGCCGTTTTTCGGGCCTTGGGACGGAGGCTGAGGGTCTTAGCGGTCTTCCTCCTCTGCCATGGCAGCGACGCAAAGTTTCTGGGGTTCGAGGCCGCGCTTGTGGCGGGGGTAGGGGTGGGGGGTGCCTGGAGACTCAGGAAACGCCGCCTCCTCTTTTCGGTTGGGTTGGGACCCAGGCCCTAGGCTGCTGGGGAGAAGGGCGAAAGACGCACCCTGAGCTAGTAGAGGCCCAAGGAAGAGGAGCGAGAGGGAGCGAGAGAAAGAGAGAGTGAGAGAATCACTAGGAGTATTGCGAATCCTGTAAAAGGGACCGACTGATTAACCGAAAGTGGGGCTGGTGGGTCTGTGGCCCCGCTGTCACTCTGCAGACCCCACGCGCGTGCGGTCGGTGGTCAAGCATCAAAGGGAAACGTCGCTTTAGTGGTAGTAAACACCCCTCTCAAGGCTCCGGGGAGGTGGACTCCTCGGATGTGTGCTTACTAAGGAACTTCTCTAGGGAGCCTGGATAAAAGTGATTATTACCAGGTGTTTTTGCACATTTTTTTTCATTAAAAGAAAGATTTATTTGCACATTTTGTTGTTGTTGTTGTTGATTGCAATGTTCTCTAAATTTCTGCGTGTACCTGAGGAAGAGGACCTGCCACTTCTATTAGTAATACGTGGCTATGAGCCGTCTTCTGCCCCTGGTTGGATATTTGCTATTAACGTTTTTCCTTGTAGGGTTTTCCTCCGAGTGGCAAGAGTTTACAGCTGTATAAAATTGTCATTACTTTTTTTTTGGGGCGGCGGAGCATTAAAAATCTTGGAGAGTTAGTGGTGATGTGTATGATGCAGAAACAATTAGATATGATCTTGGAGTCTGATTGTTGGCAGTTTTTTAAGAAAAGGATTTGAGTTAGGGCATATACACAGTGGAAAAAATTTTTTTTTAAATTAACAGTTTTATATTGATTAAACTTTTGGTCTTTGTTCCAAAACCTCATTTTTTTGTTTCTCGCTTTTGCTTTTGGTGACTGTGTTGTTTTCCAAGACCGGAGAGTTGTTTTCACTGGAGGATCAATGTGTTCTTTTGTACTTTGTGGTGAAGGTTAATGGAGACCAGGAGGGTACCAGACACTTTGGGTCCGATATACTTGGTAATATGGAGAAAATGTCTCCTATGTATAGATCAAGATCACATTTAAAGTTGTAAGTACATCATACGTAAGTGATTATGGACATTATGAATAGGAATAATCAGAATTTCTTAATTCTACATATGTTAACGAAGCACTTTCACTGTATTTTATTTTTTTCTATTTAGCTACAAAAATGTATTTTTTTTAATACTAGGATTGCCGTGTGACACTCCACGTTAAATAAAATCCAGTATAAAGTTTCCTCATTCTATAATATACTAATTACTATCATTGGGAAATAATGATAGAGAGTAAGTACTTCATATATATATAGATAAAATAGCTCAGACATTTCCCCAAATATAACTACATTTCAATTTGCTCTAATTTAGGTAGTTTAATATCATTTTGACTAATGCTATACTTGTAATTATCTCTGTTCATGTGGTATACACCCTTTGCAGATTTAAGGTATTAGGGGGAGTTAAGTTGCAAGATTCAAGCATTTGCTGAAAAGCTTGTGAAAATAAGGAATTTTGAGAGAGGAGTTGCTTTTGCAGGAATAGATTCTCAGGTTAAATGGCATGAAGAAATTTAAACTGAGTGTTTAAAGAGGATTGTGAGCTCGCCTAGTTTGATTCTGGGTTCACAAGCACTAGTGTGGTTCAGGCCACAAATTCTAGTAATGTTCCAAAGTTATCACTCAGTTTCTTCTGAATCGCTTTAAGTAACACATATTTGGACAGAAACCTGGCTGAAACAAGTACTGAGAACATGTGTAGGTTTATAATCATTTTTATAGAGGGAGTAGTAAAGTATTACTGTATTCATAAGGTTTATTAGCAAAGAGAAAAATTTGTATTTTCTAACTCCTCTGTTTTTTCCCTCATATACATATTATATATCTTTATTATGTATGTCTTTGTTATGTTCTAGTGAGATAATATGCTTTTAGATTTATCATGAGATGTGAATATTCGTACGAGATTTTCTTGTTCACTTCCATATTTAAAAAATTGTTTTAAGTGGATGGAGAATTGGTTAACTGAATCTTGCTGAGCAAGCAGCATCTAGTGCTCTGCTTTATCGTGGCTCAATGGTATATGGAACCTTGTCATAGAGTAGAGATGCTGGAAGGAACATCTCAGATTATTTCAGATCAGTGTTTCTTGACTGGGTATAATTTTTGTACTCAAGGAGATATTTGTAGCTTCTGGAGACATTTTCTGTTGTTATAACTTGGGGGGGGTGGAGGTGGGAGGAGGCAATGTTAATTGTATAGAGTGAGTAGTGGCCAGGGATGCAGCTAAAGATCCCATAATGCACGGGGCAGTCCCATACAACACTTATCGAGCTCAAAATGTCAATAGCTCTGGGGTTGAAAAATCCTGTTTTGGAATGCCAGGTAGGAGAACAAAAAGATCCAGGCTTCTGTCATGGAAAATTATTTCACTTCAGGCGCCTATTTTCCTCATCTGTAAAATAGAACTAAAAATATTCACTTTGGCCGTCTTGCGATATAGTTGCAGAAAATCAGGTACGTAATGCAAGGGAAATATGTTGAGTGAAGGGATGAATGCTTTGCTATTATTAAATTGTTCAATTTTTTTGTGTAAAGGATTTTTTGATGTAGTTTTCTTATTATTGGAACACAAACATTTTTAGCTCTATAATTTCTGTAAACCTAAAGATTGTTTTCTCATAACAAGAGGGAAAACTCAGTATAGAAAAATCAGAAGATATTGGAAAGTAGTAAGTGGAGGAGAAAAGTTATCCATGGTCTACTTTCTTTCTCATGGACTGGTAACAACCAAGTTCTCACACATTTTTTTTTCCTATGAGTAAATTGAAGCAGAGTTAAATGATGGAAAAGGGGAGAACAGTTGGTGACCAAGGAAGGTACTATTTGATTCTATACCCTTCATATTCTTTCTCTCTTTCTCTTCCTCCTTTCTGTCACTCTGTGCCTGCCTGCCTGCCTGCCTGCCTATCTATCTATCTATCTATCTATCTATCTATCTATCTATCTATCTATCTATCATCTATCTATCTATCTATTTATTTATGTACAGGTGAATTTCATTATAGGAGCCATCACAAAAATTGGTTCATTGTTTTTATACTTTGTGGGCTAACCTCCAAGCTCTCTTCTCATTCGGCATGTTGTTTCCTTTCTGTTTCTTGTTCTCCCCTGTACTCAGCTAGGTGTGCCACTATTGCTTCCTGTCTTGAAAACCCTATGGTAACATGGGGTTTTAAACAGCTGCCATGCTGAAATAACTGGGTTTCAGGGGCAGGAAATTACTTCCTATGAGTATTCTTCCCTCTGAAGTGCACTAGCTTTCTTAGCAGTTTGAGGCAACAAGAAAGCATAAAACATTAAGTTCATTTTCATGATAGATTTACTTCTAAGTTTTTATAATCTGTGATTCTTAACAGCTGGCAGTGGGCACACATTTTTTCCTTGGTGCTCTGTGAGTAAATTGCCCAGTTCCAAGGCAAGACATGCTTTAGAAGCAAAATGAAAATTTCTGTAAGTCTACTCTCCAGCCAGAAGACAGAGCTGGTCTCTGTTAGGATATTTTTAATCTGTGGTAACTGAGTTTACTTAACAGTAACATTCACACAGCACTTTGTTAATTTATTTATTCAATAAATACGTCTTAAGTTCCTGCTGTGAGTATCAGTGAGTGAATAAAGAGAATAAAACAAGCAAAAATCCTTGCCCTTATAGAGTTATATTCTAGCGGAAGACCCTTGGGTCTATTCATTCAGAGTTTCTCAGTTGCAGATTATACACTTACAAGTAAGTAAATCCTACTTTGTGATTGTAGAACATTTTTTAGAAAACTTTCGGCGCTCTTTTATAGTCTAAGGACTAAGAATTAGCTTACCCTTCTCCCCCTTTTTTATATTAGAAATTAATTAACTCATTCTTTGTATATACAAACATCTCTTTGGTACCAACTAAGTTCCTGGCAGATGGATAAGAAAGTTTACACGGAAATAAGCCTACTGTATGTAGCCATAACTCAGGAAGAGCAAAACATTACCTCTGTGGGTGATACTATAGTAGAGGTTGGAATTAAAAGCATGGGGACCCGTGAAGAGAGCTAAACCCTACTTGGAGCAAGTTGGGAGTGGAGGTGAGGTGGAGTCAGAAACTGCTATCAGGATTGCAATAGAACAAGCTGAAAGAGGATGTTTTCTTTAGAATGAAAACCAATGAGGAATCTTTGTTCCAAAAAAGGTGATTTTAACTCTTCTGGGAAGGAGTTACCCAGAGGATCTAGGAGAGGAGGCTGCCTCTGTGAAACCTAAAAAGAGAAGCCGTGGCTTTCTTCAAAGAAGGCAATAATGACTGAAACACGGCTGGGGAAGACTAAGTCAAGTCAATTTATTAGTCAATTGATTAGATCTCTAGATAGAAAACAGACTGATTTGTTGTATTTTAGCCTTGTTTTCCATAATCTGTGTTTTCAGAGGCTCTGGAGCCAAACAACTGCTTGGTTTGATGTCAGCTGAGAATGTGGGCAAGTTACATCTGTTTTTTTTTTTTTTTTTATCCATCAAATGAAGATAAAGATTGTACCTACCTCTAAGATTGTTTTGAAGGTCGAATGACTACACCTAACGATTTTTGAGTAGTGCCAGGCACATAATATGTGCTATATTTCTTTTTTTTTGTGGGTGGTGGAATTGGTGAACATGCTATGTGTTGAAAACAAAGTAAAGAGCTCAAATTATATTCAGAGTGCTTTTTAAGATTGTAGGGAAATGCAATCCATTAAATGCAAAACAAAGAGCAGCCTATATTAAAAAGGCTTCAATTAGAAATAGGTAAATCAAAAACTTAAAAAGGCAGTTTCTCAAATCTAGAACAGATTATTATGTAGGCAGCACCAAAAGTGATAAGTTAAGTTTTACTCAATTTTTAGGGAAAGATGAGAAACAAAGATGCCTTTAATTTAACTTTAAATGCCATCCAAAGTATATAATTTGGCAGGACTATATTAGACTTTTTTGGAAAGTCAATATAAAGGTACTGTGTTGCTCTTACTGATTCAGTTTACTTAGCAAGTGCTGGGCTGTTGACAGGGAGGCACAGGCATGCCTGTTTGTAAAATGGTGTCTTCAGAGTTGTGTGGAAATTAAAAATCTTATAGCAGATCGTGTACCAGGGAGTCACATTTGCTGTTTAAGGTGACTCTTAAATGTATATTCAGTTTCTCATGGATACTGTTTTATTAGTTTCTATTTCCATATATGTATTGTGTTTTCCTAAAGCATGTTTTACCCAAAACATAAAATTGTACAAAAAATTGGCCCTTCCTACTAATCATATTTTAAATATATTTTTAGTCCTTCTCTGATGTTTATAGTGCATTTATTCATGTTCCCAAGAACAATAGTTGCCACTTGGTGAGAGAAAGCTCTTGATGATATTCTCATCCCATGTGCTTTGATAGCAAAAGAGTTAGCTCTATCTTTTCCTTGCCTTCCCATTTGAGAAGAAAAAAGACAGTAAAACTTTCTAATTTGTATTTAGGGGTTGGGGCAGTAGGTAAGGAAATCCAGTCTAAATGGTGAACAGGCTGACCTGTAGGTATTTAATAAATAAACTTTGGTGTATTATTTTCAGGTACTTTGGGTAGCTCAGACAAGTTCTGGTGTATAAAGTAGAAATAGAGAAGAACAATTTGTAATTAATGCAGTTCTTATTTTTAATGGTATTTTAAAGGGCTTAAGGGTATTAGAACTGACAACAGTTCATCCAGTTAAGCACAATTATATCTGCAGGCTTATTTGCAGTTAATTTGCTCAGACTGTAGCAAGGGTGTAATTTATAGCAATTTTTTTAAATTAGTAGAAATTAATGTTATGTTAATCTTTTACATTATGGTAAGAGAAAAGACAAAAGAAAAAGATGAGGGGGAAAACAATCTGCCAAATGTATATTTCCCCAGTGAAAAATTTTGTTATTAAGCACCTATAGGGAGGCAGACAGATGTCAGTCATACCTTAAAGAGGTGTACTGGATCTTTTGCCAGGGACACCTGCAGATCCATTTTAGGGCTGATTCACAAAACACAGACTTAAGATGCACAGTGCCTAAAATTAAAACCTGACTGACTGTGATCAGTTAAAGCCATTCTGTAAAACTTTATGCAGGACTGCTAATCACTGTGTATCAGTTATCTAGTTGGTAAACTCATTTGGTGTATGGTAGTGTCTCCGGAGAAGCCAGCCTTTTTAGTTGTTTAGGATGACCATTCACTCAGGTTGGTTAGATGTAGGAGGGCCCGGGCAGAGGAAGCACGACCGGCTTAAACATAAATTCTAAGCCCACTTGATGTAGATTTAGGAAATAGGACACTTGTGTTGTATAAACTGACAAAGATAAAAATGCTTTCAAGTTTTTGTGTTTATTTCTGTAGATCATGTGTTATGTGAGCACAGGACAGGCCTGATTCCTGCCCTGAGGAAGCTTCCTTACTTGTGGAGAACACACTAATTCAACAGTTGTACAACTTTTTGTTACAGTTATGCTAAGTGTGTCTTAGTTTGCTATAAAGCAGAGGCGGAGGGCAGTAAGAAGAGAGAGGGTCTCTGTGGTACGTTATTTTACATTGAAATCTGAAGGGTGAAAGAGTTAGCCAGGCTAACAGGGTGAGAACGTTTTCCAGCAAGAAAAAACAACATGTGCAGAGGACCCGAGGTGGAACTAACACTGCTAATGGAGAAGAGAGGACAAAGATGCAGGCTGCTGAGGTAGGGAGGAACTTGATTAAGCAGGGCTTTTGAGCCATATAACTTTGGACTTCATTATAATATAGCAGGGAAAATTGAGGTTTTAAAACAGGTGTGACTTGAGTCATTTTATGAAAAAAAAGGATTCCGCCCCTATCACTACAGCCCCTGTGAACATCTTTACTCTCCTCTGCTCACTCTGCTGCCAGATACCTTGAAAGCCTTCACTGCTTCCCACTCATTCCTTCACCCTTTGCAGCCTAACTGCCATCTCCACACTTGAGCGTGCTTCTTTGAGTGACCTTCTTGCTGTCAAATCAGCCCCCTTTTCTGCACTTGTTATCTCAAACAGTTGATGTTGCTAAACACTTTGTTCCCAAAAGATGTCCCAGAATCCCACTGTTGTCTTTATTCAGAAGACACAATACTTCTTTCTTTCTTTTCTGTGTCTTTGCTCTCTTCTTTGGTGTCTCCTCCTTCCTCTCATCTCTTTCCTTCCCCCAGTGAAGACTTTTCTAAAGGTTCTTGAAACAGCAAATCTCATTTGTTCCTAAAACTGTGCAGATGACCTGCTTTCATTTGAGCTTTAGTTAACATATTCTTCACTCCTTACCTTCTCAAATACTGGTTGAGTGGCTTCAGGCACTAATCAAGGCACTGGACAGACAGGGAATAAAAGACAAGGCCCCTGTCCTTAGGGAGCCAATGTTCTAAAGTGTTAAATATGTTGATAAATAAACAGGATAATTTAGGGTGGTGATAAGTGCAATAAAGAAAACCAGTAAGATAATGGGTAGAGAATGCTTAGGTTGGTGGAAGGAGGGGGGCTAACTCTGAGTAGGTGACATCTGAGCTCAGATCTGAGTGAGGAGTAGGAGCCAGGCGGCACCATGATCAGGAGGAAGAATGTGCAAGGCAGGGGGAGTAGCAGATGCCTCAGTTCTGGGGCATGGGCTGTGGGGATGATCTTTCCATTTCATCCTAGGCTCCCTTACCTGGATGTCTTGTTGACACTTCACATTTAACTGCTCCGAAACTGGTATCTTTCTTTCTGACCTAGCCAGACTAATAGATGATTTCTCTGTTTCTCATAATGCCCTCTCTATCCACCACCCTCAAAACCTTAGACCTATGGTCAGAAACTTTCTGTGAAGAGAAAGACATATTTTCAACTTTGAGTGTCATGCTGCCTCTGTCACCTCTATTCAGTTCTGCTGTTGTATAACTAAAACAGACAGTACGTGAACCAATGAGCGTGACTGTGGTGTTCCAATAAAACTTTGTGTATGGACACTGGAATTTGAATTTCTAGTTATTACAAATTTTTTTTCTCCAACTATTTAAAAATATATGATTTGTAGAGTGTCTTGCCTGTACTATATAGACAGCAGGTCAGGTTTGGCACTTAGCCAAAGCTTGTTGACTGGTGCCTTAGGTTTCTCTTGATTTCTCCCTTTCATTGTTCCAACGGCTGGCCAAGCCCTCTCTGGGCTCCCTCCAGGTTATATTTGTACCTTTGCCTTCTCACAGATATCTGCCACTAATGTAGCTTTCTTCTACCTGGATGATTGCAGTAACCTCCAGTCTAGTCTCCCTGCTTCGAGCCTTTGCCCTCCAACTGTCCTTTACACAGATATTGAATAATCTTCCTGCCGCTCAACTCAGGTCATAGAATTTCCTGACCACCAGCCTTTGGAAGCCCCTATTGCCCACAGGAAACAGCCCAAACTCCACCAAGGCTTTTGTGATAAGATTTCAGCTTCTCAGCTTGTTCTCCCATTTGTCTCCTCCTACACTGTACCAAAATCGATTATTCACTGGTTTGCATTAGACTCTCAAATGTTTCTCATATTTTTCTACATTCTTCTCCCTTTTTAATGCACTTTGCTCATACCTCATGTTCTCCATCTGTCATAATTATATAACTTTCAAGGTCCCTTCAAATGTGCCTGCCTCCCTACCCCCAAGAAGAGGAATGTATGTATACATGTGGTACTTGCATGGTGCGTGATTCTCTTTTCTGGGGCATTATGTCTGCCTGTGCTTCAGTTCTTTTGTAGACTTACCTCTACTATGCAGTCCCAAGCTACTCGCTCATTCTTTGTAATATGCCCATTCACAGTAGGCACGCAGTGTTTATTGAATAAATACTAAATTCTTTGTAGATATGTACATTTGTAGAGGTTTAAAGTGGAAAAATTTTACTGAAGAGAATTTGGTCAAATTAAATACTTGATTCTTGTATAAAATGGTACAGTTTTGTGAAAGATCACGAAATATTTTGGAAGGCTTTGATGATATTCTTGCTCCAGTGAATGGATTAGATCAATAAGTTCAGGCAAATTATTGATGCTTCTCTTCAGAAATTTGTATGTTTCCTTTAATAAAGGAAAAGAGTGCTCTGTAATTCATGATTCTTTGCCAGAAAGCTCAGGGTCAAGCTATTTGCTTGTTTTAGGTTGGTATCTATTTTTCTTAACAGTAATCTCCCTGTCTGTCTACCACCAGATCACTTGTCACATGTTTTAAGTTCTCCTTTTAATGAGTGGTTCTGTCGTACATGTCTTTTTCATTTATATATGTAGCCTCAACTTTTTTTGGGTGACAGAAATATGAATGATAAATACTAGTCCCTCGGTTTACCCAACTTAAGATGACACCAAGATGGTAAAGGGAGAAATATCTTGGAAGAAAGGCAAAAAGGCTCTGGGGCAATATGAGAACACAATATGGGTCTGGTGGAAAATGGGAGAAGCACTTTAGAAGTGTCTTGTAATCTTTTGGTTAACGTGTGTTTGGGGTAGGTCATGACCCTCAGGTTTGTGGGTTGTGTAGCACACCTTTCTGAATAGGAAAGAGAGAGAGCAAGAGGAGACTCAAGATTGGTAAATTTTCACTGCGTGTCAGCTGTCATAGTTGCTTTGCATTTGATACTTAATCTTTTAATAGCTAGAGAGTTGCATCCTATTGGCATTACTTTCTAGACGAGCAAACAAAGCTAATAAGGAGCACATCTGGAGTTCCAATATGAAACTCTCTGGCATTAAGACAAAAACCCCTTTTACTCTTTTATTCCCCCTAGCTTTGTTAGGGTATTAATTAGAAAACCTTTCTACCCTTAAAAAATAAAACAACCCTTCTTTCTACTGAATTGTCACTTGTCTTTTTCTTTTTTTCTTTTTTGCTGACATTGACATTTAAAATAAAAACCTATGGAGCTTGTTCCTATCCTGTTTTCCAACCTAAAGCTTCTGAAGCAGTTTTAGGCTCTTGGAGAATTGCTTCTGTGCACCTATATTATATTTGGCATTTTTAGATGCTGAGTAATAAAGAGGATCTGAAAGGGTTTGGGGGGGACAATTATGAAGGGGTAGGTGGTGAAATGGGAAATTGGGTTTATTTAGCTGTCCTAAAGAGAGTTTAGTATTTTCTTGGGAAATATATTTGGCATTTTAAATCAAACTTGATTTACTATTACTTGGATATTATATAACATGTCTCATGTTTACCTGT
Source organism: Cynopterus sphinx (assembly GCA_030015415.1). Taxonomy (NCBI): domain Eukaryota; kingdom Metazoa; phylum Chordata; class Mammalia; order Chiroptera; family Pteropodidae; genus Cynopterus; species Cynopterus sphinx. Next base: position 86,932,022 of record CM057387.1, read on the forward strand.
TTGGGGCTGAGTATGCCAGATGTGTTATGAAAAGCATGCTGAACTTGGAACCAGGAAGAGCCAGATCTGGGGCTGTCCTCTGCCACTTACCAGCTCTGTGACTTTGGGCTCATAATTAATCCTGAATTTTTCTCAACTATAGTATCGATTTAATAGTACCTATCACAAAGGTGGTCTGTGAAGGTTAAATGTAGAACATACTTAATAGCTTCAGACAGTGCTTGGGATTCAGCAGCACTTAATAAATGTTAGATAACTACTCTCAACTTCAAATACTGAACACTGCCAGAAAGTCTGTAAATGATTATGTAATGTTTACATGTTTCTAGGTGAGAACTTTATAGATAGATATTACTCAAGTTATGAATTTCTGGTGCGGGAATTTCCTTATCAAATGGCTTGCTTCCCACTGCTATGAAAACATCAGTATAAAATAGTGGTTCAGACTCCGAAATCTGGAACCAGAGCCTGTGCTTTATCCTGCTTTAGTTGATCCTGGGCAAGTTATTCAATCTTTTTGTGCCTCGGTTTCCTCACCGTAATAGTAGCATCTACCTTTTAATCTACCTTTTAGGGTTGTAAGGATTAAATGTGTGTGTGTATGTGTGTGTGTATGTGTATGTGTGTATGGATACATGCCAACACTAAGGATTTGCCACTTTTATTACTTATTATCCCTGCAGTCTTCTTGCTTAGACAGCTTATGAGTCATCTGGAAATTACTTGGAATTCCCACTCATATATTCTGTCAGGAGATTTCTCCACACATATACCTGTCTTTCCCCACCATCTTTATTCCCTTCTTTATTTTAATTAAGGCTCTTTTCCTCATGTGTAATACGTTCTCATCAGTTCTCTTACTTGTACTTTCTTCAGTAGACAATTACAAAAAACCTATTTTTGTTTTACGTGGGAACTGAACATTTTCTAATAATGACTGATAAACCCAGCTATATATTAAGGATACTTTTCTACCGAGGAAGATGAAAACTATATAGTCTCAAGCAAATGAAGAAAATAAAATAATTTGTCATTTATTGAATGCTTACTCTGTATCAGACATTCAGATCAGTAAAATGAGACTGAGAATGGTTGAATAACATGTTTAAGGGCATCCAACTCTGTAGTGGGGGAACCTGGATTTGATTGAAAGCAGGCCTACCTGGCCATTGGTTTACAAATCCCTGAGTTTACTTGCCTAAAAGCCTGCAGGCACCTTCTCACCACTCCATCTGTGTATCCCTTAATAACCTACACTCTGCTTTCTCTCAAGCTTCAGCTTTTGAGATGACAAGATCACTCACTTTTCTCTTTGGTTGCAATGTTGTTTTATGTTTTTTTTTTTTTTTTGGCAGGGCAGATATATGGTGTTTCAGGTACTTTATGTGTTAAATTGGTCTTTTGTGTGTTGGTTTGGAAACTTAACCACATTTTTAGTAGTGTGTATGGGGGGAAAATATGCTCCAAATTTCAACAACAAACTGGGAATTAATTTTTAATAAGGCAAAATTATTTATAAACTAGAGACTACCAGTGTGTGTGTTTGAGTGTGTCACCTGCACTGATATACTTTAAAGGCTTATGTGTTATGCCTGAATCATGCACATTTTGGAACTTAGCTTAGCTGTTTATCCTCATTTATGGCTGACTTTTGTATCCCAAATCACTACCATTGTGTTTGGCACATAGTAGGAACCCTATGAAGAGACATATTTAGTACTCTTCAGAAATCAATGGTTCTTTATATTTTTCTGTATGCTTGATGTATTTCAATAAAAAAAAAGCAACAGAGTAAGGGTCAGGTGACATTGAAAGGGGAATGTTGCCATGCAGTTACCAATCAGATGAAAATACTGCTTATGCTAGGCTGAATGGAGGCATTTAAAGGTATTTGAGAAGCAGACACTTAGAGAATATTGTTTTGATTATTGGGAGGCAAGGAAAGCAGTCAAACTCGTTCCTTCTTGGCTTCAAGTCTTGTTTACTTTTCTCAGGACAGAACTGATCTTTCTGTTGGTGTCAAGAGATCATGGAGACAGGTTTGCCATGAAGCCCCACATATTTGATTTCAAGTTAGTAGACATTTTCTAGTAATTGCTATTTAAGGATTTGTAGCACACAATGATCATAAAATCTGATGATTTCGGAGTTGGAAGAAATCAAAGTTGCCCAGGGACACTTCCTTCCTCAATTTTGCAACAGAAAACTAAGAATTAGAGCACTTATGTGACTTGCCCAAGACATCAGTGGGCCACTGCTTTAGTTTTAATACAGCATCATGCCAGATTTATGATTGAGTAGATAAATGATACAGAAGGTAGTCACATGTAGAACTAAGCAAACTAAATACCTGTTCATTTAAATAGTTCTGAGAAATGTCAGATGTATTCGTGAATAGGAGATTTAGAGATTACTTAAGAGAAATTAGTATTCTGCAGGGTCCAGCCATTACCTTGGACATTATGAAGCTCAGTATCTCATGGGAGAAGAGAGATCAGGCTGCTCTCTTTGGTGCTTGCCACACTGGAAGTGCCAGAAGTTAGGGACCAAGTCTGTCTTGCTTATCCTTTCAGCCCTAGTTCAGCCCCATGCCTGCTATCAAGTAAATTTTGGTCAGTAAAATATTATTGAACACACAAATGCCAATTGTAAGAAGGTAACTATGAATTTGTCTTACGCAAGTCCTATTTATTTGACTGGCATTACTTTTTTATGTTGTTCCTTTACCAGGAGACAAGCCACTTTACAAAGCACAGCTAGCCTAATTAGACCTTAATGGAGGTAACAGTTATATAAAGAACAGCAAAAACAGTTTTGAGAGCTCATTATAGATAAAAAGATGCTCTCATATAACTTTTCATTTGTGACTTAAGGCAACTGAGATTCAGAGAGGTAAAGCTATTTTGAGCTAGCGCCAAACCCTGTATAGCCTCCCACTGTGCCCTGTAGCTGCACTGCTCTTGACTGGATTTTGGGAATAGCACAGCATGTAATGCTTCCCCTTGTTGCAGTCTGCTGCTCACGGCCCCTCTCTGCCACCTGCTTTCACAGAGCCTGCCAGAGGGCTTGGTCTTCAGTCCCGCTACCTTCTGTTTAAAGTCAAGGCCCTGACCACACACCTGAGTTAGAATTACCTGTCCTTTTCTTATTCTTGCAGCCCATCCTGCCTTTAGCACATTCTCATTGTGGAAATGAAGCCTGAGGAAATAATTCAAAGTATTTATGGTGCTTCAGTATAGTCTGCTAACCCTGACTTGGGCTTCTGAGGAGAGAAAAGTTTTCTCTTTTTCTTTTGACCATTTTCTTAAGTGATTAAAAAGCTACAGGCCGCAAATTCAAAATGATTTTCAATTTAATTATAAAAAATGATTTCAATTTTTTATAAGAAAAATACAGAGTTATGGGATCTCCACTCATCTGTGTTTAGTTTCTGTAGACATTAGGCACTTGCATTTTTAGTTGTTTCTTTAAAGAGTTATTTTTGAATTAATTTTAGATTATTTGTCCAATCTGTGTTCAACAAGTTACAGTTTCACAGAGAATACTGTTAGTCATTCTTACATTTACTTTCAGAGAAGTCAGGATGTAAGCCTGATATTGGCCCTTTCTAGGCAATGATTTGAAATTTGCTATAGTTCTTGAATTCTTCTTTTAAACTTTTATTAAGCATTTTAAAGAAATTAAACAAATAATGTATTTTAATTTTGTAAAATTAAATAAAATAAAAAATTTTAAGTCCTCTCATTCAGATAAACATTTGTCACTATTTAGTATTTATTGTTTCAGACTTTGTTTTATGCCTGCATAGAACTGTAAATTTAAAAAATTTTCAAGAAGATCATAGAACATAATGCTGTTTTATAATCTGGCTCTTTCACCAAGTGACATCTCACAGTTTTACCCCCATACAGTAATAACTTTTTATAGTACATAGTTTTCCATAGTATGGATGAATGCAAATTTATTTACCTAACCTTCTAGTGTGAAACATATATATTGTTTGTTTTTCCTACTTTAAATAATCCTGTTATAAATATTTTTGTGGTTCTGTTTTTGTGGACTTGGCTGGTTTTTCCTTAGGGGACTGGAAAATGATTTTGTCAGAAAGTTTTTCACATTTTAAGATTTTGGATGTTTATCTGTGCCATAATTTTAAAAGCACACACTCTAATGGAAACATGATAAATCTGCCCACTTGGATTTCTAGGACAGTAAGTTCTGTAGGTTCCTTGGAGAATATATGGCCCTGGGTACTGTGGGATGCCTGAGCAGTGTTTCTAGTGGTTAGATTTTTCCCAGAAAACCATAAACATTCTGTGCTTTCAGATTCCAAGATTTGCTCTGGAGGTGTGAGGTGGAAGCCACCTAAATAGCTGGAAGAGAGTCCTGTGGAAGAGACATGCTTTATCGTTTTATGTTTACTGGGTGTATAGCAGTGAACCTTGAAAACGCTTCCAAGTGAAATAGGGTCTGCTTTCTTTTCCCTTCTGATTAGCATACTGGTGCTGACCTTTCAGTGAAAAAGAAGTACTGAAACGATTTCAGAAGATAAGTCTTTTACTGACTAGTGGGTATAAACATTAGTATTTTCAGTGTTCTGAAGTCATTTCATTGGTCAGGTCTGCTTCAGTGAAATCAACAAGGCTAGTTTATCTTTGCAAAGACTTGTGACAACAGGCTCATAACTACACTCCCTGAGGAGTGCAGTTCATGGTTAACATTTTGCTTTAGGCAGCTTTGTGGAGCTTTATGGTGTGGGCCTTTCAGATTCTAGATATGAAACTGGTTTGACATTAATTCCTAGCATTACAGTTTTTTAGATATTTGCTTAGCATAAGTCATAAGTCAGATGTCTGCAGAGCTAGCACCATGCTTGGTGCTCTAATTACTTCTCCTTTTATTTGCTTCTTTTTCCATGCCTCCTGATTCATACAATAGAGCCATTATACCTAAGCAGTCATAAACATTTATTGGTTAGATTTGTATTTAATAAAATTAAGACTTGCCAATAGTTAACTGAAAATCAAACCAAGGGAACCTGCAGTTAGTGAAACACTGAGTTGAAGAACTGGGAAGGGGTGAAGTTCTTCTAAGGCACAAAGGATCTTATCTGTGTATTTTCCTCCAGATCTTTGACTTAAGTATTAGAATCTTCCATTCAGAGCCTCAGTTTGATGATAATATTTAGATACTCTCTTCTATGTTGTATAACTTCAGCTAATTTAGAAACAATTATATTTCTAAATATTTTTATGTGTTTTATCTCTATAATCTAATATAGATTTAGATTGATAATGATCCAAAAAAATTTTTTTTTCAGTAATGTAATAGTATTCTGGCTTAACATAATGATGTATTTATCAACTGGAAAGATTGTTAAATTTGAAATTATACTCACTAAATTATGGAATTGTGTACTATTCTAGTAAAGGTTTGTTCTAGTAAAGACACTGCAGATAAAATTTCAAAAGGGAGCTGTGGAGAGAAACTTGTTCAGGAACTCGTTGCCCAATGAAATTGATGTCCATAGTAGTTCTCTTTTGGTGACCTGAGTGAAAAAAAGTGTTGGGATTTATTGCCTCTCAGGGGGAGAAGGGAAGACTCCATGTGCTTCAGTGATGGGGAAGCATGGTCCCTTCATTAGGGCCCTACTTGTTTCTGCTGCTCTTCCATTGGTCTTGTTTCTTGCCATGGTGAGGTTTCTCCAAATGGCTGCTCCAAGATGATGTTCTTCCAGCTTCCATTTATCAAATCTCCTTGAAGGAGTCTTGCTTGTGTCATCCCTTGGTCCTGTAGGTAGACTGTAGTTGATCATGCCTGGGTCATAGATAGGGATCAGGCAGGAGGACACCGTGATCTTTAGTTCTAACAGAACCACATGGGATGAGAAGTTTCCAGACAGATAAAGACAGCAGATGTCTACTGTAACATCTTGAACTGGCAGTTAATAAGTTTTTGATTGTGATAAAATATACAACATAAAAGTTTACCATCTTGACCATTTTTAAGTTACAATTCAGTAGTGCTAAGTGTATTCACTTTATGGTACAACCTATCACCAGAACTCTTTTCATCTTGCACAACTGAAAATTTTTACTCATTAAACACCCCTCTGTCCCCCATTCTCTCTTTCTTCCAGCCCCTGACAACCACATTCCACTTTCTATGAATTTGACTATTCTAGATACCTCATATAAGTGGAATCATACAGTATCCTTTTGCAATTGACTGTTTTCATTTAGCATAATGTCTTCAGGGTTCATCCATGTTGTAGTATATATCAGAATTTGCTTTCTTTTTAAGGCCTAGTGTTAAGGCAGAGTGTTCCATTGTAACATAACATTCCATTGAACTTAACATACCACATTTTGTTTATCCATTCATCTGTTGCTTTCACCTTTTGGCTATTGTAAATAATGCTGCTGTGAACATGGATATACAAAAATCTCTTGGAGACTTTGATTTCAATTGTTTAGTGAACTGGTGGTTTTTTAGAGAACTCCAACTCAAACAGGTCTAAAACCAAGTTCATCTTTTCCCTTGAGAACTGTCCTGTATTATAGCCTTCCTCTCATATCACCTTCACTGGTTACTGAAGCCAGATCTGGGGGCTTATTTTGACTCAACTCTTGTGGACTGTAGCCTCCTCCTCTTGGAATAAGAGAATATATGTAATTAAATACATGATATTACAAATCATTCACTGATTTGCTAGAGATGAGGTGTCTTCTGGTTTATCTACAGTTGCTGCAGACTGGAAATGCTACGTTGGGAGTATTGTCTGGGCAGTGGAGTTAACTTCTCTGTCGCAGTTTACTTGTCTGTAAAATGAAGATATTAATAGTACCTACTTCATAGGGTTGTTATGAGAATTGAGTCCTTATATTTAGAGCAATTCAGCATTGACTGGTATACATAAGTGCCCAATAAATGTTAGCTGCTATTTCTTTTCTCCCTCCTTCCCTGATAGCACCATTAAAAATATATATATATATATTATTGCAAAAGATGATTTACGGTTCCTGTGAAGTTCATTATTTAGACTTTGGCTGAATTTCTGTAGTTAATCCTCATCAAAGGAAAAAAAAATCATCATAACATTACCCATAATTACCTTTTTTTTTTGTGTTCAGTTAAGTGGCCAATACAGAACATCCTTTTATTAGTTGTAGATGTAGAATGTTTGCTTTATTTAGCAAAAACTTATTCTCAAAACTTAGAAAACCCAGAATATTAGAGGAAATACTGTGGAAGGAAGTGTGGTTATGGGTGAATGGCTGACTTACAGGATTTTCATTTTTACTGAGACTTAAATATTTCCCTTTCAGAGTTTTAGCAGATAAGAGCATGAATTCCAGTCACAACCCTGTGACTTTGGGCAAGTTACCAAAAATGCCTTGCCATTTGCTTATTTACAGAAATGGGTCTGGTTATACTTACGAGGGTTAATTTGAATATTAAATGAGATAACATATGCAGAAAACAACCTGTGATAGATGGTTCATAAATGGTTTCCATTCTTTATCCTTCCAGGGTAGTAGGAGAAGATCCCTGTGTAATTTATTTCTCAGCTCTGAAGCTTCTCACATTGTAAGTTGGTGGCAAATCTCCCTTGGTAAGAGCATTTTTAACTTTACATTATTATTATGCTATTTGTATTATTGCTGTTATTGATATTTTGTTGGGCATGGGTAATATATTTACATAGTTCAGAAAGCTAATGAAACAAGGTACAAATTGAGAAGACTTACTCCCATGCTTGTCCCTGTCAACTTCCTAAGTAACCTCCTTTATTTTCTTCTGTCCAGATACAAGTAAACTTTTTTTTTGTACAAGAGGTACCATACTTTACATACATTCTGCTCTTTGCTTTCTTCATTTTACAGTATATCCTCTCTTTTCATATGAGGTCATAGAGTGTTTCCGTGTGTGTGTGTGTGTGTGTGTGTGTGTGTGTGTGTGTGTGTGTGTGTTCGTGTTCCATTGTAAGAGTGTACCATGGTTTACTTAACCAGTCCCCATATTCATGGACATTTGGTTTGTTTCCACATTTTTGCTACTGCAAATAGTGCTTCTTTGTATAAACTAGTATATACAAGGTTGGATACATTTCCAGAAATGGGATTGTTGGGTTAAAAGATAAATGCATTTAGAAATTTTATTAACATTGTAAATTGCTCTCCATGGGGTTTGTACCATTTTGCCTACATTGGCATGTATTTACCTTTTAGTGTTGCAGACAGCTGTCATCCCCTCCATACCTTCATTTGAGCTGACATGTTAAATTGGAGGGAGCTGTACAAGTGAAGGAAATCCCTTCTCACATTTCCTCAATGGTGCTGGGTTGTTTAGTATTTTCCAAGCCAAATTGCTAGGGTACAGGGTTGTAGTGTGGTATGAGACTAGGCATTCTGCCCACCCTGATTCGCTGTTGTCCCAGTCTTGGGATCTGAAGATGGAATGGCTGGTTGTATTGTGCACCTGAGGCACCAAGTGGGTCTGAGAGGTCAGTCTTGCTCTGAACATAAAATATTATTGACTGTTGTTTCCCTTCCTTGGAAATTATTTGTTGAAGTTATGTTCACAGCTTTTTGTAAAAGTTATTCTTATTTATTGAAGATCTAGCTAGAATCCAGAGAAAAGACAAAAAACCACTTGGAATCCCACAATCATTGTTAATATTTTGATGACTATCCTCTTAATCTTATGTGTGCATCCCCAGCATAAATGGGGATCATGCATTTCATGATGTTGTATAACCTTTCTTTCATTTATCAGTGCTTCATGAATATCATTCCATCTTCCAGTAATCATATACACATACGTTTATGTGTGTGGGTATGTATGAGTGTGTTTTATATAGAATTCTGTTGGATTTCATCATGATTCTATGTTCCTAGATGAACATTTAAGATTGCTTTGTTAGTCATTTTAAACAACCCTTTGATGAGGATCCTTGTAGTTAAGTCTTCTATATAATTGTTATTTCCCTAGAATGAATTCCTAGAAGTGGAACTGCTGGGTCAAAGAACATGTACAGATTACTCTTCAAAACTGACATGTCGTTTATATTTCTAGAGTACTTTCTTCATCACATTGAACTGATTTGTGGATATCATAATTCTTAAAAATTTGCCAATATGTTAGTAAAATATGCTAGATCTATATTTTCCTCTATAGATATTTCCTTATTAGTATATTTAAATTTTAATATTTGAGAATTCATTTTCTTTGTAAATTTCCTTGTCAAGCCTTTGACCATTTTATTATTGGTGTGCTGGTATTTTACTTTTTGATTTTTTAAAGCTGTATATGTTGAAGATATTAACTTTTTGTCATATATGGTACAAATAGTTTTCTTCAGGTCACTCACTGATATATTCAGGGTCTTTTGATGTTCTATATTTTCATGAACTCAGATCTATCAAACGTTTCTTTATAATGTTTCCTCTTTTAATGTCATCTTGGAGAGATCTTTTGACTTGCCTAATTGTATAAATATTTATTTACATTTAGTATTTGACTCATTTGTTATTTTTAAATGATGGGGCATTTATTTTAGTATACGGTATAAGATGAATACTAACTTTCTAAATATTTTTTCTAACTGACCAGTTGTTCCACCACAGAAGAATTGTTCTTTCCACTGATTTGAAATCTATATCTTTAAGAATTGTTTTGTTTTCTTAAACACACTCGAAAATTTATACTAATACTTTAAAGAAAGGGCATTAGAGCTCTGGACTGTGTTCAGGCTCTTGGTGCCAGGCTAGTATTGAAGAGGTAGCTTAACCTCTGTTTGACTTGATTTCTTCTGTGAATTATGTCTGACCATTCAGTGGAGTTGTTAATCAGGATCTGACAAGATAAGGAATATAAATTACTAAGTTCTATATAGAGAGTAAAGGTTTGTAAGGCTACTAATTAGGAGAGGTCCAGGTATTCCTGAAGCCTTATAACCACAGTTAAAACCAGGAACATAACATAATAAATGTTATATTTTGTATTTCAGAGGAATTAGAAAAATCAACAAAATAGCTTCACTGGCTTTTGTGTATTTTCCCATTAGTCAAATACAAAATAACCAGATTTTTATCTTGGTAGGGATTAAATGCAGTATTTCTTAATTTTAAAATATAGAAAAACAAATATAATGCTTCACTTTTCGTATGATATTCATCATTTGGTTATTTTCTTTTCTAAAAATTGAGATAATTTATTTTGAACAAGAAAGTGGTATAAGAAATTGACAGTGTGCCCCATAGGAAGAGAGATTCTTCCCCAGTTTCCCTTCATACCCTGAGATACAATTTTGGTAAGAAAAATGTCTTCTATTTGGTTATGTTATCTACTATTATGCCTTCTCAGGCAGGCATGGCATTGACTGATACCTGGCTAATATATAAGAATCATGTTCAGACAGAGCATACTAAATAGTTCCATTTTGGGATTAAATTTGAGATTAAGCTTCATTTGAGTTAAAATTGAATGTATATAGTAACAAAGGGCTACCAACCCACTAATCTTGGTTTAATTAAAATGAATGTGATTTGTCCCTATTTTCATAGTTCCTTCCAGGTAAAAATTAGTTTTATTGTTCTTTCCACTAAAAAATATCCTGATAAAATAGATTTGCAAAGGAAAGCTAACCTAGCTTTGAATCGACAATAAAGAAAAAAAAAAGAATAATGTATTCATCTCTAGAGAGCACCACTCTGCTGCCTGTGCCAAAACTTTTATGTACTGTTCTTGAGATCAAAATGGTTCATACTGGTTCTCTAGTAAACATATGGAAGAAAAGAACATAGTTTTTCTTTTTGTGTAATTCAATGTAAAGTGCTAATAAATTCCTGCAGAAGTGTTAACATGTCGTCCTTCTCCTTGAACATCTAGATCCACTTGTCCTCTTTATCTCATATCAAAATCTCCACTTCCATTTTGATATATCAAATTTCATCATTCATGTTCATCATAAAACATCTTACTTTTTCCTCTAATTTGGTAGTTTATCTTTGCATATCGTTATGTTCATCCAGGAGTCGTTTCTATCTCTTTTAATTTTGTCTATCCTGGATCATTCCCATATTTGTCAGAAACTTGTTTCTAGTAAAAGACATCAAGCTGACATGGTTGCTCCAGACAGACTGGACTTTAGTTGGTAGAGCTTCCTTGGTCCATACCACACCTCCATCATCTTTTCTGCCTTGCCTGGAGAATTGCCTGCAAATCCCAGGGGGCACTGATGAGAAAACGTTGACCTCAGACACTTCATTTGGTCTTTAGATTCAGACATTGCCACTAAACTTAGGTAGCTGGATTCTTGTTGGGAATCTAATAGTAACTGACTTCGAGACCATAGTTAAATCATCTCATGCCTCTGAGCTTTGGTTTTTTCATCTTTAATCTTTTGTAGGAGTTTGAATGTAGTGTCACAGCTCTGAGGCCTTTCCACTTTCCAGTCCCCATTTCTTTGGTAGGAGAAGCAGAGGACTTTGAAAGGAGGTCTTTTTTTTTTTTTTTTTCCCATTTTAACTAGGAAATTTGAGATAATAATTGACTGACTTAATTTTTTTTGTCTCTAAAATACAAGACAAATGATCTTCATTTTACCTTTTATTTCTGAGATCATTATCAGAGTAATAAGCTGATAAGACTCAAAGAAAGCCCCAAATGAAAGAATTTCCAGTAGTGTTGCGTTCTATATTTTAAAATGTTTCCAGAATTCAGGAATGAATTTTTTTTCCCCCAGATGTGGATGCAAGTTACAGTAAATTGACTCTTTTGAACCCTTAGAAATAAATCATTTTGGGATAACCAAGTTTTCTAGGTGAGTGAGAGCTTATTTTTATAATCATTTTTAAAAACTTTGATGAAAAAGTTTGAAATATATTTACTATGTCTTTACACTGAGTACAATTTATTTTTCTTTGTTAATCAGGTTCTATTATGAGCATAAAGTTTTATGCTAAGCATGGTGCTGTAGGGGCATAACATGGCGTGGAGTACAAAGTTCCAGGTTTAAATTTAAGTTTTGCCACTTATTGACTCTGTTGCCCTGGAACAACAAACTCTTTTCCTCATTTTTTAAGAAATTGAGAGTGAAAAACTTGGTATAAAATAGATCTTTCATAAATGGTAGTTCTTATGATTATTATGATAGGAATGTCCTAATGAGTTGTATATACACACATACAACACACATACAGTGTCTTTGTTTCATACTAGATAGCTTTGGACTAGAATTCTTGTGCTTTCTATAGTTTTTCTATCAACTTGCCTCTTTTCACTTCTTGTGATTTTTAAATAAATTTTATTTTGTTTTATTAGTTTCAAGTATACAGTACATTGGTTAGACATTTATATAGTTTACAATACGATCCTCCAAATTTCTCTATCTCTCCTCTGATTCGACATCTAGCTATTACATTAATGCTGACTGCATTCTCTATACTTTGCTCTGCATCCCTTTCACCATCTAACAACTCCTAATTTGTACTCCTTTAACCCTTCACCCCATTCTGCCAACCTCCCAAACCCCCCTGCCAAATTGTCCTTATATTTGTTAGTCTGTTTTTGATTAGTTTATTCTTTTTCTTCCTTGGATTCCACATATAAGTGAAATCATGTGGTATTTATCTTTCTCTGACTTTACTTGATGTAATAACCTCTAGGTCCATCCATGTTGTTGCAAATGATAGGATTTCAGTTTTTGTAATGGCTGAGTAATATTTCATTGAAGTGACTTCTAGAAACGATGAGTGTGTAGAGGGCCTTTTCACATAGTATTTACAGATTTGTTGGCATCTAGTCAGTCTTACTTCATACACAGCTCTAAGTAAAAAGGCCTGCTAAAATGTAACATTCATGAATATTTGTGTGAGATTCCTGTAGCACTTTTTTTGGATGAATTCATGTTTTCTGTGTTCAAAAACAATGATACTTAATACCATTAAAACATAAGGGTATATTTGCACATTGGTCTTTATTTAGACAGGAACAGTATTGAGTAACCCAGTAGGGAGACATGTAGTCTGAGTTCTTTTTCCCTTATTTCCTCTTCTCATTTTTTTGACTGTGTGGCACACTAGTGGTATGATACATCTGAGTTTGAGTAAAGATTGAAACCATGTAATTTCTGTGAGTGTTTTTAAGCCTCGTATTCAGATTATATCCCTGATCTTGACCTTATTACACATCTGTTGTGTGCCTAACCCTTGTGCTTTGGATGGTAACATCCCCATTGAAAGATGAGGAAATCCAGAATTGGGAGAAATTAAATATCTTATTCATTTTATAGATGAATAACTATTGCCTGACTTCAAAGCTCATTCTTTGTGTTAGCTGCAAATTAGTGATTCCAAACTTCTGCAAACTGTGAAGCTCTTGTGGACTTGGGTGGATGTATTAAGAGTTGAGTTGGGGTAGATGTTTGTACTTCTTCTCTTGTCGAATGAACAGTAAGCTGTCACCTGCTATTCCCAACTGTATGGTCACTCTTAGAGTGTTGTTGTGCTCATCTATATCTATATCTATCTATATATCTATATCTATCTATCTATATATCTATATCTATCTATCTATCTATCTATCTATCTATCTATCTATCTATCTATATACATATATTCATACAAAGAACTACTGCTCACAGAATCATCTGGTGGCCAACTGCCTCTAGAAAAGAGGGTTGGTAGCAGCTAAAACAGTGTGCCATGGAACAAGGATATATTTATAGGCCAGAGAATGATTCTGCTGCTGTTCTGTTATTGCTGGGCCAATAGATGAAAATATGCTTTTTGTTATTAATTAAAAAAAAAAGACATTAAATCACACAGTGCCTCTCAAATTTTTGATTAAAGTTGTTCTTTACTAAAGAGCCATTTCTTGTGTCTTTGTATATAATTGAACTTATTTTTTCTTTATTTTGAAGTAATTTTAGATTGGCAGGAAGTTTTAAAGATAGTACGGAGAGGGCCTGTGTTGTTTAATTGAACTTTAACACAAGTGAAGTGTTTTTCTCTCTCATTTTAAAAGGTTTTAGACTTATGGAAAAGCTTTTTAAGATTAAAGATGCTCAATGTTGGGTCTCTGAAACCTCTTTTGAATGACTCCAGAAACAGCTGGTGGAATAATGGTTGAAATCAGATAGTACTGGTCAGGACTAGGTCTGTGACTATGTCATAGACATGAACTGGTATCCCTGGAAGCCAGAAGCACCATTAGGAGAAGAATGCCATAGGGTTCTCTGGTAGCTGCAGCTTGGGCCTCTTGAGCCTTTGAGCTTCCTGTTGGTGCTTGGGGTTTTGCAGAAGGACCTAGTAGCCATGAAGCTACAGTTGTCAAAGTAACTGTTAGTGGCTGGGAGCCGGCTTGGCTGCCATTCAGCTCCCCAGATAACTAAGGTTGCTCAACCTTTACAAGGTTTTGCAGACCAAACGGGGTGGGAGGTCAGCCCCACACAGGTATTTGATCCTTTTTTTTTAAACAGTCATTTGAAGTATTTTCTAATAAAAGGCTTGAGATTCTTTAGGCACTTAGGATGAATTGCACTGCTTTGTGTTCTTATTCATACCTATTTGTTATAATCATGTAACATTGCCATTTTTGTAGGTACAAAATGTTTCATATGGTTCAACCTAATGTTTTTTTGCTGTCATATTCTTATAAATGTGGAATAGTATGTTTTTAAGGGAACATTGGCTCTACCTCTTCATTTATTGAGGAAATATACCGTTCACACCCAGGCAACCTAGTCAAGAAGCTGTGCTGCTTCTCAGCACTTCTGTTTGGCCGCACCTCTCCAGTCTTACTTGTGCAAGTCTGGGTATCTGGACAGCTGTTGGGCAAGTGACGTAGGTGCCTCTTTGCTTCATGGGAAAAAGCTTTTGTTTTTTTCTAAAAATGAATTATTTGACAAAACAGGAATCTGAGGTACTTAACAAGGATACTCTTACAGGTTTCAGAGGGTTAGGGCAGAAACTTTTTGGCTTTAATAACGATGGCTATTGCTTTGGAAGAGGAGGGTGAATGTTCCTTTGGTAGAATCCATTCCATCCTTGAAATCTTGTAGTTCTCTAGTAAATCCCGCCTTTCCTCTGTGTTGCTTAACCTTTTGTATCTTGTAAGGAAAAGAAGTGACTCAGCCCATGAAAGAGTTTTATTTAGAAATTGCTCATTGGCTTCTTGCCTGCTGAGTACCATATTGATATTGGTGGAGTAAGTCTGGGGCCTAGGAGACTAGGCCCCATGGGAAGCATAGTGGGGAGTTTCCTTGGGCCATCTATTTCTGGGGGCAGCTGTCCTCAGTATTGAGATACACACAGCTCTGTTCTAGGATGGTGTTCCTGGATTCTGTCAAGTCACACTCATGTATTTCCTGATTTATTTGTACATTAGCTATGGCTCTGACATTCATTGAACAAAATAGTAAAGGCTCAAAGAGTGACTTTTCAGGGACTTTCCCTCTTCTCAGCATCAGAGATGAGCTATGATGGTTGCAGGCGATTCTGTCATCAGCATCTCAGGTATTCTGTCACAGCAGGAAAGGCTGGAAAAACAGACAGTGACTGCCAGAGAACCCAGATGACTTCCTGTTCAGACTGAGCTGGAGGAAAGGACAGGTTGTTGGAGACTTGTTTTAAAATAAATTATAAACAGTCTTCCTGGTTTTATCTTCTAATAGATAGAGGAAGGAAAGGTCAGAAGTCGATTTGTAGATATTTTTCAACATCTTCCAAAGTCTGGTGCTTTTGTTTGGTCACAGTGGATGTGAGATTGAAAACAAGTTTAATTTGTTCGGTGGTGTCATGCCCAAAGATGTCAGCTGAATCTGCATTTCCATTACCATTTCTAGAGGGCAGTCAAGGGAGAAGCTCCCTCAATCCTGTTTTAGGGGGAGCATGGAGGTGAGTGATGCATGTCCCCATGGCTAGGATTGGATTAATCTTCAAGTAAGCTGGTTTCTTAAGTAGATCATGAATCTTCCTGCAGACTGCTTTGGCTTTGAGAACTCTGGATGGTCCTGCTGGTTTATGTTCATTCATCCACTGAGTATCTGCTATGTTCTAAACACTGAATGTGAGAAATAAGAATGAATAAAACACAGTCTTAGCTCCCAATGTAGCTTGGTGAGTGATATTTACAACACTATGCATCCTAAGGTTGTAATGTACAGGTTTAACAAAGTACTGTGGAGACATGTAGAAGAGAATGACTACATTTGGGGAAGTCAGGAAGACTACAGGGAAGATGAAGCACTTGAGCTGGATTTTTAGAGAATTCGAAACAGAAATTTTCAGGTCCAATAGATGGGAAAGTCTCAGGACAGAGCTATGGGAAGAGTCACGGTCTATGGGGCACTCATGGGGGTTCATGACCTGAGGTCCCTACCCATCTCATTTTGTA
Source organism: Cynopterus sphinx (assembly GCA_030015415.1). NCBI lineage: Eukaryota > Metazoa > Chordata > Mammalia > Chiroptera > Pteropodidae > Cynopterus > Cynopterus sphinx. The sequence goes on from CM057387.1 coordinate 86,948,423, forward strand.
ATGAATGCCAATCCCTCCCTTAATTGTTTAACTTATTCTATGAATTCATTATAATGAGTCACTGCAACTTTTGTTTGTAGTGATGCCAGCTACTGCTAGTGAGAAAATAGCTCAGCTCTTTACTGTCTGGTTCTCCTGGTTATGGCTGCCCCAGCCCTTCACTCTCTCCTTTTTAAGGACAGTGTCATATATTGTGTCTTTGTGTCATTTATTAAGTTTCTCAGGACCAGACTGGAGGATGTTTGAGTGATGGTTTTTGGGATTCCACTGAAACCTTTCCTCACTGCTCTCAGGTGGTGGTCAGAAAAAGAGGCTGCTCAAGGTCATTTCCCATTTCTCTTTGTTTTTTTTTTTTTTTCTGGCTTCCTAAGATACCTCTGCCCTTCCTGGGTTTTGGTCAGCATTTATCTTTCCTCCTGCTCAGGACTCTTAATAAATAGTGTCTGGGTCACTTTCCTCTATCTCCTCAGCTCCGGATGTGGATCTGAGTAAGGCCCTTGGCTGTGTGCTTTGTTAGTGTGTTTATATTATCTGAGAGTATCCATACTTACACTGTAATTGTACACTCTGTAGTGTCTGAAAATCCTAAAGACCAAGGCAGGTTTGAATGATTCAAAATTAGTCACTTCGGTGTGAAGCAGAGTGAGTCTAATGGCAAACCAAAGATTCTTTGAAAGCAAAAGCTTTCTTTATACTGGCATGCTTGATGAAGCAAATAGATTGTTTTGGTGGTGCCAAAAATATATCGTTCTTTTTTTATACTCTCCATCCTGCCATGTTGTCAAAGTGACAAAGATCCTTTGAGGTGAATTCTAGCAGCACAGTTTTGTGGAGAAAGTCAGTGTGATAGAGCAGCATGAGAAGGAAGGGCATCCAGTCTGCCCTTTGAATTTCTCTTGAAGGATGTGCGCCAGTCAGCATGTTGCCTGCATGGATGATGATGGGAGGATGCAGGTAGGAGGTAGGTTATGTCCTGGGACATTGCGAAGACATGTGAAAGGCCTTTTGGAATCCTGTAGGTCTCTCAGAAGTTTATTTACTTCTCCTGGAAACAAGTACAAGAGAGGGGTACATCACTCTTATGCAGAGATGACTCAGGGGCTGAAAAATGTTGCACTTGTGAATAGTTTTGCTGAACTGGAGATTGGTCATGTATGATGTCTGGATGGTGGCCATTGTTATTAAAAATAGCTTCCTGAGACCAGGAATCTAGGAATTTAGAAGTTGAAAGCAGAGAGGTGGGAGAACATTGTCTCCTTCTTACCAGGCAAGGGAAGTGTTATGGAGCTTTCAGTTAAACTGATCTTGTTTGCACCTGGGCTTATATCTATAAAATGGGGGTAATGGTACTACCTCCTTTATAGGGTGGTTCAGAATTAAATAAGTCAATATAGGTAAAAGGCTCGGCATGTTGCCTAATTCATGTATCCTACACTGATGTAGTGTTTACTTTTTTCCTTTTTATCATTCTTATTTGAGATTTCCCTGAGGTTCTGTACTCATTTAAAAAAACCCAACTCTTTCTGTAGCTTTCGGATCTGTCAGCAGTGGCTTGAGAATTCGTACTGAGAAGAACATTTGGCTTGTAGTAGTTTTCTTAATTCCCTTCCCTTGCTTAATTCCCCACACTTGGGGTGGTATAGAGGAGAGCACAATGCAGAGACAGAAGTCAGTAGGGAACAGAGATGTGTAGTCAACAGGCAGAGGCACTAGCTGGAGCTAATTACTGCCTGGCACAGAGTCAGGCCCTCGGGATTATTTGATGATGGGATCAGTGATTATTCCATTTTGCCAGTTAGAAAATGCCATAGCATTAGTATTAGGAGAAGCTGAACAAAGGTGTACAAGAACCCTCTGTAATGTCTTGGCAGGTCTGTAAATCTAAAATTCATTCAAAATAATTTTTTTTTTAAATTGGGGGGAAAATTGTTCAGTGGTTATAGAGTTTGTCATGCAAAATGAAAACAATGTGCATATAGTTAATACTGTAAATTACACTGAAAAATTGTTAAGAGTAGTTTGTTGTTTGTTTTACCACAATAAAGAAAAAGCATAAAAAAGGCAAGAAAAGAAAAAGTTAAATGAAATTCCTAGCAACAAAGCTGGCATGTAGCACCATGCCTGGCATGTAGTGGGTACTTAGTAAACGTTGGATACAAGAAGGAGTGAGTCAGGTTTGGGCCTGACACTGACACTTACTAGATTAATGACCTTTGGTTAAATTATTTATTTTATGAATCTGCTCTGCTATTTATAAAGTGCAATAACATCTACCTTAAGGAGTGTGAGCATTGAGATTAAAGAACCTTACCGGAGGATCCAGTATATAGTAAGTGCTCCAAAATATAGCTATCATTATTACTATATTAATTACATAATACATATAATTATGTATAAGTGCAAGAGAGATGGTAATATTTGGTCACCCTTTTTATTTTAATGCAACGTGTTGTGAATTAATTTGTTATTGCATAACTGACTATTCCCCTGTGATGAGAGTATGAGCCCAGCAGATATGCCTGAGATTTGCCTGGCAATTAATTGAGCATGCTGCAAATGTGCTGTAGTTGTATACTTGCTTGAGCAATTTTAAGGGAGCAGACAAGTATAAGCTTGAATTTAAAAAATAAGAGTTCTAGCTTCCTTCAGAATCAATGACATGTTTATAAGATGTTCAAGTATAAGCTTAGATTAGATGAGAGAAACTTTATTATGAGGTCTGCAGAAAGAAAATGTGAGCACATTGGTGATCTTCAGTGGGTTGAAATTTGCTATAAAATTGAATTTATAGGGGTTTATTATAATTTGAAAAATTGTTAAAATATATCTTAAAAGTGGAATTTGAATATTTTCCTCAGAATTTATAGCATTTAGAACTTTTTGGGTACTTATAACCTAGCTTGAAAATGACATAATTTATTTAATATGTTACATATTACAGCCTCACTCACTTTATAAATGATGAAATTGAAGCCTAGAGGAGGAAGTGACTTTCCAAAGGTCATTCTGGAAGTTATTGGGTCTCTTTATGCTTTTCTGTGCTGTTTTTCTCTGTTGAGCAATTAGGACTTCCTGAGGGGCCAGGAAGCGGAAAGACTGAAGTGGCCACCGCCCCTTACTACTATGTGTGCGTATGTTTAGGCACATGAGTGCACTCTCGTGTACCCACTCACACATTAGACACCATGAGAGCTAACTTCAGGTAAGAGGGTGGAGTTTGTGAAGTTTGTAGTCCCCAGAGTGAGCCTGCCCTTCCTGGCAGTACTTCTTATTCTGAATCTTTCTCACCATCCTTTGCTGCATGAAAACAATCTTCTCAGGCCTCAACTTTCAGGCTTCTCTACTCTAACAAGTAATAGTTGCTAATCTGATAAACTAGTCTAAGTTAAAAGGTGGGAGTGAACTGATTGGCTGCCCCTCCCTGTTTTTATATTATCATAAGCATCTCATAAAGTAGAATGCTTTCACCCGAGTGGCTGTTTCAGGGGCACTGGGAGAGTATTCTTAATACCCAGTGTCATTTATATCCTTAAATTCATGTGGTATAGAGACCCAACCTTAAGAAATAACACTGACCCTTCTCAGGGCGGCTGCTGACCTATATGTTGCCTTTATGAGAATTAGAAAACAGTGCCTTGTCTGGGTGGGGCAGCTCTGATACCAGGGAGCATGGCGTGGCTAATAGAAGGCAGGTAGGATTTCAGCTGGGTAATCTTGGCAGTGTACAAACTGCCCAGCCATTCATTGTAGTTCTGACCTTGCCTGTTATCTTCCAGCTAAATACAATGATTTTACTGTTTTGCATTGTAAAGAGAACATATAAATTTGCTCAGTGGGGGTGTTTAATAGATGTTTTGGTTGACTGAAAATTCAGAGTTGACCAAATACAGAAAATGGCACTTTGTAGAGTAACATCTGTCTTCATACCAGCAGTGACATTCCATACATTAACTTAAGGATTCTATTTATTAATTCAGTAGATACTTCTTAAGAACTGACTGTGTAGAAGTTGCAGGGCACCAACAAATATTTAGCATTGATTATATAACCAGGCTCCTGGCTGGATAAAGAAACTACAAGGATGAGAAAGATGGACATGGTTCTTTCCCTCATTTCTGGTGAGGGAGAAAGACTCCAAACAAATACACCAATAAGTAACAGAATTTTAGATTGCGGTAAGTGCTGTAAGAAAAATAAATAAGGGTGTGGTAAGGTGCAAATAGTCAGGGAAGATTCCTCTGAGACAAGCACATAATCAGACCCAAAGTGTGGTCAGGAACTGGGTGCAAAGAGCAGTCAAGGCAGTGTGGACAAATGTGGGAAGTAGTTTGGTATGTTTGAAGACCTCAGTATGGACATAGAGCATAATGTGAGTTAAAGTTGGAAGAAGCAGATAACAACAATAGTAAACACATATAGTCCATATTTTGTGCCAGGCACTGTGCTGAGTGCCTTCTTGTATATTAACTTTTAATGTTGATAATCCTACGAGTATCAATTATTTATTTATTTATCTATTTATTTATTTATTTACAGATGAAGAAATTGAGGCACAGAGGGCTAAACAGCTGGTAAATGGTAGATAGAACAGGAATTTAAACACAGTCTGATTCCAGACTGCTTGTATCCACTATGACATAGTGCCAGTAGAGGCTGGATCATTCCAGACCTCAGTTTCTTCATAAGTAAAATGAAACTAATATGTGAATTCAACTAGATAATGTATATAGAGTGACTGATATATCAGTTGCCATTCATTATGTGGGCCTTATATTTAGTGGTGGTGGTAGTAGTGGTAGTGGTAGTGTGGGAGTATATAGGAGTAAATAAATAAGGAACTAAAACTCTAGGAAGGGAATATCCTGATTAATGTGATGCAAGGAGGAATGGGGTAAGATCCCTGAGAAAAATTCTATGAAGGCTCTCAAGTGGGGTCAGTCCTGTCCAGCTGGAGAGTGAGGAGAGGCTTGGCTGGGTAAGGAACTGTAGACCTTGAAAGATGGGCAGAACTCACATATGCAGAAGATTAGGAGAGGCATTCCCTACAAGCTATCGGATGAACAGAGATCTAGTATTTGCTCAGAGGCTGAAAAGTAGGCTGTGGGGGCAACAGCATTGGTCATTCCTAGGAGAGAAGCAGGAACTAGGCATAAGCAGAGTGATAATAGGTTGAAACTAGCATTCAGCAGGGCTTGATGCCATCCTGAAGCTTTGGGTCTTTATGCATCAGGGAAAATGATATCCTGGTGTCCAAAGCTTGGTTTAAAAATATAATTTGGGACTCCTCCCAAGCCTCAGATTGGCCCTTGGCTGAGTCAGGGAGAGGCATTTTATGTTTTGGCTTTTATGTGACATGCTGTCTGGCTGTCCACCAGGAGATGCCTGTCTACCACCTAGATCCATGCGGAGAAGTGTACTCTAGTAGGAAGCTTTATTACCGTACTCCTCCAGACAAGTTGTTTTACAGCTAGAACAGGCTATGGAGCTACGTAGATCTGGGCTGTTTGGGCTGGAATTTGAGCTCTGATACCAGCTTTTGACCGTGGGCCTTGTGTTTGAGCCTTGTGTCGCTTCCTATGAAGTAGAGATTTTTACCATCTCATTATTCTGTGAGGGTCAGATGAGCATTTAGCACCATGTGCTGAAGCACATAGTAGGTGCTCAGATGATAGCAGTGAAAGTTATTAGATTGCATAGGCGTGAAAGGCTCCAAATACGCTCAAGAAGTCTGTTTGAGCCTCCTGGTTTTATTCTTACATATTTCTGAGGTTAGAAAGCCTAAACAGTTGGCAGGACTCATAGGATCCATGTAGAGATGGATTTTAAAACCATTCCCAGGCACAATAGGACATCATACCATGATGTGTATTTGCTGTGCTACTCTTAGGCTGTCATTACAGGGCAGAAACAGTAACATCCTTTAAAGTGTTTCTGATTGTTAGTGAAATTTCAGCAGTTTTACATTCATTCCAGTAGATGCCATCTTTCTATTAACTGAAAATATTAACTCTGTTTTTCTGCTACCTAAAAATAAATGGAGGAGGAGTTTTAGAACTACCCCCTAATCCCTCAGACTTATTGAGCACTTTTGTAGGAGCCATAGTTCTAAGGTCAACAGATGAAACACAAACACAAGACGACTCTTGATCTCGGTTCAGCACATATAAGCTGACTCAGTGATTTTCTGTGGGGTTTTGTATCCTATAATAAGTACTGGGATAGTCCTGTGCAAAGGACTTTCCAGTAGTTTACATGACTTTCAAATGTCTCTCCAGACATTCTTTTTCTTTTTAAAATCCCTATTGCACCTGGTATTCCTAGGTGGTCTCCCATCCAAGTATTAACCAGGCTTGACCCTGCTTAGCTTCTGAGATCAAACGAGATCTGGCGTGTTCAGGGTGGCATGGCCATAGACTCTCTAGACATTCTTCTAGGGGAAAAACATTTTTATAATTTTATGAATCTAGAACCGAATTCCATAGTACTTTTTGCATCATTTTGATATACCCCAAATTTTCTAGGAATGCAACTATTATATAATATATATACCATATATTGTTGATATACTATACTATGTAAATAGTATACTATTTTACTTCATTTTGTTTGGAACTTTACCAAAAACTGTTCACCATTTTTATGAATTGTGTTACCAATGTTGATATACTTCTATTCATCTTGCCAAGAATACACCAGTATCTGTCTGCATTTATAATTAGTACCCTCATGGTTATTCTATTATATTAGACTACTTCATTATGTCATCTAGTTTACTCATGGCAGGAATTACATGTAGAAATACAGAGTCTTATAAATTTCTTTAAGTTCTCCTTTATAGTTTGGACATTATATTATTTTGAAATTTTGCATGTAAAGCTTATATTTTTTATTTTTATTTCATGGTAGTAAAGGGAGCAGTACAAAATATATATGTAAAAAAAAGGGAGGATGTTTAGAATTATTGGTCTAGTGCACTGATTTCATATCAATTAAACCAAAGTGTAGAGAAGTTTATAAAGTTAAACATTTTGTCTTGATATGTATAGTTTTAATTCCAAACTCATTTGAAAGAGTTGTTTATAGCTAATGGTTTTAAAGGTCTAGAAAATGGGTGTGTCTGAATGGATGTTAGTGATTACAGTGGTTTAGTTCATAGCACCCTGTGCCTGAGAGTCTTAGCCCAAGGGACTCTAATTCTTGTCACAGTCACCACAGCCAACCAATGGGAGTGTCCCTATGTGATCTGAACCACAATAGTTTTAGAGAGTGTTAGATGTTTGTTTATAAAATGTTTAAATTATCTGTGAGTGTTCAAGAGTGATTTTTGCATTTTCAAGCTTCCACAATTCTAATTAAATGGTGTTACATAATCGCTTGTGGTTTCAGTGTAGTTTATAATCAGCTAGAATAATGAATGGGTGTTGAGACTGGAAGTTAAAGAAACAAGAGAACTCTTCCCCCGAAGGTCTTAAATGGGTACGTATTAGGACCAGCCAAATAGTGATCCTGGAAATGTAATAAAATATTGAATAAAGTACTAATTACGTGTCAGTCATTGTAGGCTGCAGCTGATGGAAGTAGTGGGTAGAAGGGTTTGAGTTGGGGTGGACCTTGAAGAGAGGAGAATAGAATATAAAAAAGCTCTAATTGTTTCCTACGCTGGATTTTCATGCTGTTTTTACCCAACTGGTCACACTAGCTTGTATTCTGAATTTACATTCATAGTAGTTAATAGATATCCTTTATTTAGTACCTAATGTATGATTTCCTCTGTGCTTGGTTCTTGGCAACAGTTAGATGAGGGGGGGAATTGATATTACAGATGCGGAAATTTGATCTCAGAAACTCAAGTGCCCACAGCCACATAAGTGGCAGAGCCATGATTTAAACTAAGGTTTGAGTGATGCCCTTACCACTCCTTAAGGCCTTTTCATGTCTTTGTTCTGTAGATGGTTATCATGATTAGCTTGTTTACTCACCATTTCCTACCCAGTTTATAACGCAGATTTTATTTGGCCCAAGATGTGGAAATTTGTTTTAAGTTTTTGACATGTAATCTATGATTGTATTTAAATGAAGTATGGTTAGAAAGTTCCTGTCCCCTTAGTAATTGGAACAACTTAAAGCATTTGACAAGCACGGTTAACCAAAAACCTAAATCATACTAAATGTTTGAAATGGTGAAGAGTAGGGGAGATTTTATATTGTTACTAGTCTGCTTTAAAAAAATGTGTTTGTAAACTGAGAAGCCTAGGTGGATGGTGTTTACACTACTGATGTTAGATTGGCTTTGGAAATCCATTGTGACTTCTTGTAAACTTGGTTGAATAAACTAATGGAATTTCAGCCCTTGTTGTGTAATTAAGGTAAAGGTAGAGTGAATTTCCATGCCACCAACTATCATCAGGTTAGTTGTAGCTGCCAATGAAACTGTCAGGTCAATGAACAAATCTTGTTTTTAAACAGGGATGGTCTGTCTGGCTGTTTTCAAGTAACGAGGGAGAACATTTAATAGTGTTTTTTTTTTTTTTTTTTTTTTAAATTTATTTTTCTTTGTAAAAACGAGTAAGGAACCTAACAACACTTGGCTGCTTAGGGGATTTTTGTCACTGAAAGGATGACTTGAAAGCCCTATTTCTCAGGTAGGATTACCAAATGTCTAAATTTCTATGTGTGGAGAGGATTCAAGGCCCTATGCTGTTCCACATTGTCTTTGCAACAGTGTGATCTGTTACTTAATCTCTCTTTGCTGCCCTTGCATGTTATAACTAGCAATTTCTGTTCTGAGGCCAGATTTCAAAAATTGTCTCCGTATAGAGTTGGGAATAGAAAAGAAGGAGCACATCTGGGGTCAAGTCCAAACGGGCCCCTCTCCCATCCCTGGGATTTTTATCCTGGCCTCCCCTTCTAGGCTGAGGTTCTCCTGACCCACTTTGTGAGGGAGAAGAGAGACAGGTAGGTGATAGGAGAAAATGGGATTGGATTTAGCCATAGAACTGTCACTGGGCCTGGTTCTAATTTTGGCTCCATCACTTCTTTTTTCTCTTTGCAAATTTAGGATTCACTCATTGGTGATTTGAGGCATAGAGAGTGAGGGAAGGTAGCTGTTCTACATACTGGCTTTCTTTAGCTGACACTTCTTAGAGGTGATAACTCCCAGCAACCCAAGGTACAGGGGATAAACAAGAAAGGGAGCAAGAAGTTTAAGAATCAGTTTTCTGGTCTACAGTGTTTACAAAAGATTGAACAGTTCCCTTAAGTAAGTTTACAAAAGATTGAAATCCTTGTAAAATCACAAGAGTTTCCAACAGATTTCATTTTGATCACTTATGTTTTTATCATGGATCATAAAGCAGTTTGGTGACAAGAGCCCAGGTTTTGGTTGGGGATGATCTGGATGCAGCTGCACCACTTGCTAGTTGGATACCCTTGGGAAAGTTACTTAAATTTTCTGAACCCCTTTTTTCTTTCATCTGTAAAATAGGTACAATAACACCCTCCCTAAGTGCTCTAGCGGGTCACTTGGAATCAGCTAAGTTAATAGATATGAAAGTGCTTTGGAAACTTCAAAGGGCTATTTATATAAACCTGAAGGATAGTAGTTGGTATGGTTTTGAGTATCAAAAGTCTAGGTGGCTATACATGGAGAGGTGAGGGGAGTCATATTTTGGGCAACTGGTTGGAAGTCCTGTATTCCAAAGCCCCAAAATCCTCACTTGGGTTTTTTTTCTAATGCAGCATTCATGTGCTGGCTTTTGGAATATGGCCAGAAACACATGCTACACTTATTAAAGGGCTTTGGCACTCTGTAAAGTGGGATTACTGGCACTGGAAGATAAAATGATAAAGGAATGTCTCATTATATTCAGATGTGTGAGTCATGCACATTTATGAGTTACTTTAAAAAATGGAATCATAATAGAAATGGGCATGCATTCAACTTATATTATTTTTCCTGTTAGCAGTTTTTAGGTTAAAAGTCACTCCATTTAACTATCTTAAAGCATAGCATTTATAAAAAGCTTTTAAAACTTAAACTCTGTATAAAATCACCTGAATTTGAAATTCTTTCTTTTAATTTCTCTACCAGCAGGATAGTAGAGACGGTTTTGCATTGGACATGTCTCTATGTACTGCTCTCTTACTCAGTGGGTCAGAAAACAGGAACCCAGAGGGGTTATCTGATTTGTCAAAAGCCCAGAGGTAGATTGTGACAGGCAGGATTAGAGCTCAGGCCACATCACATTGCCAACAGGGAGGTAGATTCCCCCAAGATTTAGTCACTGTGTTGGATGAGAAGGCCCTTTCACCGCCACCATTTAAAATCACAGTTCGTGTAGTTTAAACCACTTTTCTCTGGTTTAGTTCTGTTTAGACATTGAAATAATATCTATGTACTCACCTTATAGTTTAAGAAATAGAACATTACCAATATTCTAGAAGTTGCCAGGAACCCCTCCCCACTGTACTTTCCTCAGAGATATCAACCATCCCTACTTTTGTTTTGATCATTTCCTTTCTTCCATTGTAGATGTCCCTAAAGCAAACACAAACCTAGGTATATAAGGGCAGTGTTGCTATCATTCTCAGAAAGCTTCATGGTCTCAGTTGGAATTCATTACCACTAGACCTGAACAGAAGCTCTTGGTCAAGTCTGAAGTTGGAGTTGAGAGATTGCAAAGAAACTTTTGGAGAAGGTCATGAGAAAGTTGTGGGAAATGGAATTTCTCACAGTTGGGGTGTCTGGAGAACTGTAGTGGGTCCAGCTATTGGGATCCTGGAAATAGTATAGTCAGGAAGAGTGGGTTGCTTTATATATTTTTTTGTCTCTGAGCTCACCCTGGCAAATGTCTAGTTCTCAGGTGTAAGCCAAAGCAGAATACTTCCGTGGGGTGAAATGGTCTTCTACCGATTCAGGTATCTGGGTGTGGAGGAAAGAACAGGGACTTTATCAGTGCATGATTAAGAAAAGCCAAATTCAGTTAGGAATCTGGCATTCTGTTCCTTGATTCAGACTATGGTGATCTTGCTGATGACAGCTCTAAATATACCTGTCTCTTGAGTCTCACTGCCCAAGTGTGGACTGGTTGACCTCTAAGACAGGCTACAGCTCTCAAACTGACATCTTTCTGTTCTGTCCCACCAAGAAATTCCCTTTGTCTTTTCTGTTTAATCTTTACTTCTTGTGTTGGGCCTCTTCTCTACTAGCTTCTTGAGGATACTTATCTGGTAAATTTTTAAAGATATTGCATGTCTAAATATGGCTTTAGTCTTCCTCCAGACTTCATTGATAATTTGGCTGGTTATAAACTTTTAGGTTGAAAATTGTTTCCCTTCAGAATTTTGAAGGTGTTGATCGATTGTCTCCTTGCTTCTTGCAGCTGTTAAAAAACCTCCTAGTTATTTAAAAAAAAAAAAAGCCAGAAACATTCTCAATTCTGGGTCTTTTGAATGTGGTCTGGTATGTTCTGTTTTGGAAGCTCATAGTCTCTTCTCTTGTGTCCAGTGTTCTTAGTAATACCCAGAGCAGGTCTTTTCCTCCACTGTATTTTTGGGCCTTTTAAATTTGGCAGCTGATGGCCTTCAGTTCTGGAAAATCTTCCTAAATGGTTTTGCCTTTGATTTTCTTTTCTCTGTTTTCTCTGTCTTTAGGAACCCTTTACTCAGATGTGTGACTTTATGGATTGGACCTCTTAATTTTTTTTTTTTCTCATTTTCAAGCTATTCTTTGCTAAGCAATTTCCCAAACTTCATACTCAAACTCTTCTATTGAAATTTTAAAAATAAAGTTATAATTTACATACAGTAAAGTGTAATCCTAAGTGGTTATTTTTCTTAGTTTTGGAAATCGTATACACTTATGCAACCACCATCTGAAACAAAATATAGAATACTTTCATCAACCTAGAAAGTTCTGTAGGGCCCTTTTCCATTTCTGCTGTTACTTTTTTACTGCTGAAGAACTTTTCTTTGAAATGTTACTTTTCTTTGAAATGTTACTTTAAATGTTACTTTAAATGTCTTACTACATAGATAGAATATATTCCTTTATCTCTCTGAATACAATTACATTTTTTTTCTCTCTGTGTTAATAATGTTTGTTTTGAGTTGCTTTTTTTCTGTCTATCTCTGCTTTAGAAGCTTTCCTCGAACATTTGTCTTGGCTGTCTGTCCTTGATTAAACATGAGGGGAAAGCTGAGCATGTGCATGGGACTTGTGGACTTTGAACAGGAACTTTAACAGCACGGAAGAGTGACTTGAGTGGACCATTAATTGTGGAACCCCCAATGTCATTATCTTTAGGTTTGTTCTCATGGATGGTAACATTCCTCAGAAAAGAGTTTTTCATTCTCTTGCTGGGAGGGTCAGGGCCTGGCTGCCAGCATTTCTGGAGCCATGTTGAGAAGAGGGCACAGGTTGCAGCATCCAAGCTCTCAGTATTCAGTGTGTGTGCAGACAGAGTTCGCCTGTGTATGTGCCAGGGTGTCCCCATGCTTTGCTTGGCATCTCTAGTCCCAGGATCCTCTGTCTTATCTTCTCCAGAAAATAAACCTTTAGACCTGTGTTGCCATAAAATGCAGTAGCTGCTAGCCACAAATTGTCATTTAAATTTAAATTTACTAAAACATTAAATAAAATTAAGAAGTCAATTCCTCATTTGCTTTAGTCATATTTTAAGCTCTAGTAGCCACATGTGACTAGTGGTTACAATACTGGGCAGAGCAGATAAAAAACATTCGCATTATTGCAGAAAATTTATTGGTCAGTCTAAACTTTTTTCTGAGATGAAAGAGAGGCCAAGGGAATTCTGTTTCTCAAACACCTCTCCCCAGCCCTCTTTTACCTTAATTGCTGGTGCTTCCAATATTTGCGACTTTTGAGGCATCAACTTTTGCCATTGTCAGCTTGGAATTCGTTTTCCTGGATTATCTTAAGTCATTTTTCTACACATCCATCTAATTACTAGCTTCCAAAAGTTAGTTGTAATTTTCTCTCTCCTATTCCCCTCTTATATTTGTGGTTTTGGTCTTAAAACAAAAAAGCCTTTCTATGTTTACTGTTTTATACACACAGACATTTTAGAGGGGTTACAAGAGGGAATGAAATTGGACACTTGTATTCAGTCTGCTGTTTTTAGCTAGGAATCCCGATTCACTTACTCTTTATAGCTCTATAAGGTATAAGTGCGGTTATTCTTCATTTTATAATGAAGAGAGGCAGGTAGATAAGTGGCTGAAGGTCACATATGGGATTTGGACCTATGTCAGACTTAAAAATCTGGTATCTTTTTCATTGAATATGAGTGGGATTTGGACCTATGTCAGACTTAAAAATCTGGTATCTTTTTCATTGAATAGTATTGTGCCTCATCTTGTACTCAGGAAAAACTCCCCCATCACATGCCACATGTTGCAATATTTTTATTATATTTGCCTTTTAAATATATTAGCCCAGATACTTCTCAGTTATCCTTAAATCTGCTTAAGAAGTTGACCTTGAATAATTGTCTCAGAAAGGTTTTTTTCTCTCCAGCTATTCATTTCTACTTTGTCCCAGGATTTCATGACTTCTAAACTTTGTGTTAGCATTCTCTTTAGCAATTCTTGAGGTATTTAGAGTCGACAATATTCTGTTATTTAAGCCTTTTATTCTAACTATCCATGGGCGTTCTCTCATGTTAAAATTGTTCCTATTATCTGTCTCTTCAGTTGGACCCCACTTGCCATAAAGCAACAAGTAATCCTGGTTATTTTTGAATCCCTAGGCCCCAGCCCCTTGGCTGAGGTGGGGAATTCATAGATGTTTGTCAGTCTTTGGTTTGACATCGTTTCTGATTTGGACCTTTGTATTCATTGCTTCCTAATTGCTGGTCTCTCTGCCTTGTATCTCCTGCTTGCCTGAGATGACCTGTACATACTGGTCTTTCTCAAATGCAACATTCAGTGGCTTCCTCTGACCTTCACTATAAACTCCTGGCTCCTTAGCATGGAATAGAAGGTTGACCATGGTCTGCTTTTTCCCACCATTTTAGTCCCATTTCTGACCACCCACCTCCTGTACCACATGCTGCATTTCATGGAAGAGTCTCTGCATGCTCTTGAATCTGTGCCCTTTGCACATGCTTTTGTGTGCAAGTTGACTCTCCCAATTTCTACCCATTTCTCCTGTTTAATATCTACTATTTTTTTTTCTGCAAATCTCAGCCCTAGGATTCTCTTTACTGTGACACCTTGCCTGATCAACCCTTATGTAGAGTTTGAGGATTCTGCTTTCTGTTCCCACAGCACCACATCTCAGTATACTCCATCCACCCACCCACCCACCCACCCAGCTGCCTACCCCACCTACCTACCCCACCTACCTACCCACCTATCCATCCAGATGGGATCCTGCCATACATATTATTCTGTAGTTGGCTTATTTATATTATAACTATTGAATGACAGCTCCTCCTTTTGGCTTTTGGTTGGGGTGGGGAAACTTCTGTTTTCATATAACCAGTTTCTAGCATAGAGGCTGGCACATAGTAGGCACACAGAAATCTTTTGTTGGACCAAACTGGGATCCCTAGTGTTTGATGAGCCTGTGGCAATTTAATTCTCCTTTGTTGTTGAGTTCTCCTGACAATAGGGCAATCGTAAATTCCACTATGTCTGTTTTCCCAACGTAAGTGTAAATAGTATCCCACTTTTAAAAGTCTCCTAATTTGGACAATAAACTATATGGCCACCCACCAATATCTAGGTAAAGGACCATTTTTCTTTATCCATTGGAACAACTAAAGAGGAAGAAATACTTGAAATGTGAGATTTCATTTGAAATATTGCATCCCATTTCTCTTCAACCAGCTAGAGAGGAAAACCCAAAATTATACATTGTAGAAGTCACCTTGGATGCACCTTCAAAGTTTAAATGTTCCATCTTCCAGAAGTACTGCTGATTCTTTCCAGAGCACTTTTATAAGTAGCAGCTTATGTATCAGTAATGGATGTTAGCTTCCTTTTCCTGATGCTAGTGTTTAAATTTCAGTTTGAGTCTAATAGAAAATCCAAAATTTTCTTGGATTCTTTTTCTCTTGAGACCCTTCTAGGGTCCTGGCCTGTAGTGTGCAGCCTGAATGGAAGCTAGTTGTCCTGAAGGCAAACAAGACTCAAAATAGCATTAGGTTCATTGGTGGGTATATTAAGAAGAGCTTGGGATTTAGGTTCAAGTCCTGGCTCTGTCAGTTCCTAGCAGTATGATGTTGGGAAAGCCACTTTAGCTTCTTCCATAACATGAAAATAAGATGAGAATAGTTTCACCTTATAGGGTTAAGGTAGGGATTGAGATCATGCAGAGTGATTAGTATAGCTAGTGTCATAATAAATGCTTAGCAAATATCAGCTTTTATTGTTGTTATATCATGACAATTATTTTTTGACGTGGGCTAATTCAGAAGATGTTTGTGAGGGTGTTGGCAGAAGAGCAAATAGGATCTGCCCCACAGCTTTCTAACTGCAGTGTGCAGGTCCTCAGCTACCCGTCAGTGCTGCATTGCAGAATAGAAAAAGAGAAAACCAATAGAAAGAAATCATGTGTGTTGTAGAGAGAGTAGAATGACTGTGGTTGCTGGTGAGTTGAATATTACCTGCAGCTACCTTGGAAGTCTTGGGTTGGCCAGATTTGGATTGGGATTAGAAAGACTGGACCTCAGAATCATCTGAAGAGTTTAAAATATATTATTTTCTGGGTTTCTAATTCAGTAGGTCCAAAGTATAGTATGGAATAGCATATTTTGAAAAGCTCCCAGGTGATTTTGATGTCTAGCAGGGTTTGAGTATTACTACATTAGGTCACTGTTACTCAATATTTCTATAAAACATTTTTCTAACCATTTGCTACTTAATGTAGGGCAGGTGATGGCATAGTAATACTCATTTTAGGGTTAGAAAATAGGTACAGATTATTTTTACTATATTAAAATGGAGAGCCTGAATTAACTGAGTTAAACTAAATTAAATTATATGTGAGTTTTGAATTTAGTTTGTCCTGCCTCTATGTTGTTCTTATCCAGGATTCTTGATACATTTAGGTTTTTTGAAATGAAGTTACAAAGAAAATTGTGAAATCAGAAACATTAAAAAAAATCCTATCAGAAATGTAAAATATTCAAAACATAAACTCAGGTATGTTTGCATTTAAAACATAAAGGAAGATAGTTTTTCTCTATATTTAAAAATGTCTTCAATTTCTATTACTGTTACTGGAATAGAGAAAGATCTTGGATAGTTCTGCCTCATTGAAACTCGCCTGATCCTGGTCAAACAGGAAGTGGCTTTGTGGAAAAATACTAAAAAACAACAACAACAACAACAACAACAAAAAAAAACAGTTTTTAGGCTGGTGTGCTGTTTTTGTTGTTTGTTTATTTGTTTTTTAAATGCCCTATGTTGATAGTCCCAAGTGCAGCATAAATCTCTTAAGTAATTGGGAGAACTACAGAAGCTGTATGAGATCAAATTTTAAATACTTCCACCTTCCTATGGAGAAATTTGTTTTAGAACTAAGGCCAGAAAAAAAATTTCCTTTCTTCAAAGAATTGGTGCATTTTCTTTGCTTGTTTTGGAATAATTTGGTCATGTTTCCCTTTTCTTTTTGACCCCAAGAAGATTCAAAGCCAAATTGGTGGCTTCTCTCTTTGGGAAGCTGTAGCTTGCAAATAATGTTTTCCTCGTCTTGACTTTCTGTCCTGTGTTATAATTTTCTTGTTCTTGGATTTTTATCATTTTTAAATGTATTTCTGTTTTTAAAATGTATTTTTATTTGTTATTAAATATAAACTGCCTTAGAATCTTGTGTGTTGTCAGAGGTTAAATAAACAAATACAAAGATAGCACTATAGCCTATAGCTTTAACATTATTTTTATGGAACCGTTTGGAGTTTAGAAGGCAAAAGCTTTTGTGGCAAAAAGACCTTTAATACCTTAGAATAATAATGAGAATTCATTGATGTGCCATCTCATTGAAGAGGTCACTTCTCCTCAAGAATAAGGGCTAAATAAAACAGTTAACTCCATACACTGCCTATTAAAGCTCTTGGACAAAGAATCAATAAAAATAGTATATTGAAGCATTAATGTGAGGATAAGAACTGAAACTTCAAAAATTCAACCTGGATTAGAATATCCATTTTCCTTTCTCTAAATGCCTCTCATGATACTGTCTCTCTTTATCTCTCTCTCCATATCTTTTCATTTCTCTTTCAGTTTTCTCAACTTCAGTATTCAATCCACCTTTTATTCTTGGTTTAATCCTCTCCTTTTTTCATCCTAAAACCTTTGTATTTGATTACCAGTCAGTTTCTCTTCTACACCATCATCTCCCCTCTAATAAATGCCACTCCCTCCTGCCCCCCACTTGCTTTCAACTACTTCTGCATCTGGGACCCTCTTTTTTTTAATCACCTCAGTCCGAGTGGAAATGCATGTGCCAGCTTACTTGTCAGCCGCTCCTATGTGAAGCCATCCCTCAAACCAGAAAAAAAAAAATACACCATTAATTACCAAGCGGTAATTTGGAGAAAAACAAAATAAAACATCAAATTTGATTGGAATGTCTTATATTGCATTCTAATAGTTTAATGGAGAAATAGTTTAAAGGAGAAATAAAAACATGGCAGTAGCTAGCATAATGCTAGACAGCAGAGTAGAAGCTCATTTCTCATGCCCTCTATTTATTCATTGGTTCATTCATTGACTCAGCAACCACTTACTCTGTGTCTGTTATGTTGCCAGTAACGTTTCAGTGGTCTGGGCTTTTGGTGAATAGAGCTTGGTGAAGCCTGTGACCTTGTCTGGGAATTTAATATTTATATCATTTTTGAGCCAGTGAACGGCTATTTCTGATTACACAACTTCTATGTATAAAGGTTTGTTTTAGTATGTTAGGGCTGCTATAACAAAATACTAGAGACTGGGAAGCTTATAAACAAGTTTATTTATCACAGTTCTGGAAGCTATCTATGTAAGTTCAAGGTCAAGGTTCCAGAATGGTCAAGTAAGAACCCTCTTCCAGACTTCTTTTATATTCACACATTGCAGAAGGGGCTAGGGAGCTCTGGGGGATCTCTTTTCTAAGATCACTGATACCTTTTATGAGGGATCCACCATCATGGTATAATCACTTCCCATAGTCTTCACTTCCTGACATCATCACATTAGGTGTTAAGGATTCCTAAACATGAATTTTGGGGGACACAAACAGGTCTAGCACAGTTATATTTACAAATACAGTGTACACTGATTATTTAAACAAAGTGTGTGTGTATTTGTGCCATGAACATACAATATATTATTTTCTAAAGACTGAGCATATGCTTTCATTTTAACAAGCTTTGAATGAAATGCAGCAATTCAGATGTCTGATTAAGACTATTCAAATGGCATTTTGCTGGTAAAATGAGTAAAACTTTGAAGACTGGGAAAGATAGGAGCCTTAACTACCTGCTTCTGCTCTGGGGTCTTTGGAACCTTTTCCCAAATACACTAATCTAAGCAAAACATAATTATTGTGATTTCTTTTCAATCTGCATAGTAAAACTTTTGCTAATTGGAACAAACTGTCAAGACTTGCCTGAATATGTTGAAAACTTGAACAGTAGAATACATACAAAGGAATAAAGAGTACCTGGAAGTGCTAGCTCAGTAGAAAGACCTTTATCATGTTAAAATTAATAAGGATTATGCCCAATATGCATGTCATTTTGGGAGGATCACCACCATAAGAATAAGGACTGAAAAAAACTAACTTTATATGTGGCTTAATAGAGGTTTTATGGTTAAGGATTTGATAAAAATTATTTGTGATTACAGCACATAGTGTTTTAACTTGAGCATTGCTGACTTCTTCATTTGACATTACCAATACTATTTAGAGATAAATGGCCCTTTATAAATTGTCTGAAATGTTCCCCTGTCAAGGATCTTAATAGTCTCCTAATTTACTTTGTTGTTATTTATTTTCTTTACTCTTTTCATTATGGACAGCTGGTGCAATGCTAAACACTTTTGAATGTGTCTCAGGTTCCAAACTGGGAAAATCTGATTTCGAAGGATTTAGGCTAATGGAAATAGCAGAGTAAGGGTCATAATTATATTTAACAATTTTGATGTGAGCTGAGTCTTCCTATTTTATTTGTAGTCCTTATTGTCTGGTAGTAAAGGAATATGTGTACGTTTCACTAGTGTATTTTATTGTACTTGGAGGTGGCTCCTATTCTTCGCAGGACCTGATTCCATAAAATTTGGAAATCCTGGCATGTCAGGGCTAAGAAGACACTCCTAACACATCTTATTTGTATCTCTTGCATCTGAGGAATCTGAGGCTTGGAGCAGTAGAGGTTTATTGTGGCAGAACCTGTAATGCATCTGGCATTTATTATAAATAACACTTTGCTGCAGGTCTGAGAAAAGCCCAGAGAGGTTTATTATGCTTAGAAATGTATTGGTCTTATCTTTAGAACCCAGCCTTTTCATTTTCTAATAGCTCTTCTTTAAGAACACCAGTAGGAATATATAAAATTCATTTAAACAAAATGTATGCATAGATCGCTTTACTTCATAGAAACACCCCCACACCCAACCGTGTGTCCTAATATTTTCAGTTCATAATTGGAATTAGGCTATAGAAGCACTTGAACTGTGCTTTCCCTCTTCATCTTTATTAATCTTTAAAACTCTTTACACTGTTTTACCAAAGCAGACTCAATTTAAAAGATGTTACTGAAAAGTTTTCTGTACTAGAACATATTTCTTCTTTGTATCCATTTCCACACTGCCTAGAAGTTGGTTGGAGAATAAGTTTTGAATATGTGCATTTGAGAGAGGAGGATGAAAGAAAGGTAAAGGAAAAACAAGCAGAAAGATGAAAGGCAGTAGTATTTACCACCATCCCTCACCCCCTTCCTGCCTCCTTTAAAGCTTTAAAAGGTGTGGAATAGTGAGGATGATCCTTCCTACATATGTGGAGATCTGGGTTCCATACCTGGCTTTTGTCATTAACTTACTCTGAGAGTCAGATCACCTCTGAGCCAGTATTCATTTATGGCTTATTTATCGTGTGGCAGACATTGCAGATACAATAGAGGATAAAATGGACACAGACTCTGCCTTCTTGGTTGCTTACGTTAAGATGGTGATGGAGAATGAGGTAATAGCAGCGGAGGTGGTGAGAAACTGTTGGATGTGTGGTGCATTTTGAAACTGAAGCTGATAAAATTGGTGATGGTTTGGATTTGGGATGTGAGAGAGATGTCAAGACCGACCTGAGATTTTTACTCAGTGTGGTGAATAGTGGTGGCGTTTACTGAGATATTGAATGTTGGGAAGTGGGGGAGGTGACCTGTGGTGTTGTGGAATCAAGTGTTACTTTTCATATAGGCTTTAGATGGTTATTGGACTCCCAAGTGGAGATGTTGAAAAGGTAGTTAGGTATCTGAGATGGGAGTTCTGAGGTAGAAGCTTGGAAATTGTCAGTACATAAGTGGCATTTAAATCATGCAGTTGGGTGTGATTGTTTTGGTAGTGAGTGTGGATAGAGAAAAGGTGAAGATCAAGGTCTGAATCCTGGGGCCCACCAGTGTTTGGAAATTGATAAATGGAAGAGGTTCTGGTCTCTGAAAATGAGGATGCTAGAACCTATATAGATATCTCTCTCTCTCTCTCTCTCTCTCTCTCTCTCTCTCTCTCTCTCTCTCTCACAAAATTATTACCGGGATTGTTTCAGAAGATACATGAACATATACTGAAAATTGTTTTGTGCTTAATTGCATAAAGAAATATAGGAATAGGGGAAGTTAGGTAGGGAAATCATTTTCCCACTTGATTTTTCTTCTGAAAATCTGTTCACATGGGATTGGGTGAGGTGTGTATAAATTTGGTATATAGCAGGGATTCTCAATGTGTAGGTTATGTAACTAGGGTGAAAAGGGGTGAGGGTGGGGAGGATGTTTGGGAAATTTTACAATAGTCCTACTACACGATATATGTTTTAAATATGGTTATTTTTTTTTATCGGTCCAAAAGATATACAGAAGAGGGATCATGAACTACTACTGTGAACAAGGTTCTTATTCTCAAAAAACATTTAACACTATTTGACACATGTAGAGATATACACATGCATAAAAATAATGTTTATGTATTAAGTATGAATTGTATACAATTGACATTGTCTGTTTTTGTGAATAGATACCTGCTTGAGTTCCCAAATCTTAGTAAGCTGTTTGAACTTGCCATAGTCTCACTCTCTGCCCCCTCCCTTCTCTGTCATCTTCCCTTTACTGGGAAGGAGGCAGGGTTTCCTGAAAAGTGGGCTCTCTTCTGGGAAGACTCTGTGGCCAGCTGCCAGTGTGTCATATAACTTATCCAATCACATGGTGAAAAGAAGACTTGCAAAAGGATCAGGGATAAAAACAGGAAAAGCAAGTGGTTAGAAGAAGAAATAAAGCAAGAAGCCTGAGACAAATATAGGCAGAGGATCATTTGGAATGGAACTGGGGAAAAGTTCCCTAGGTGACTTAGCCTCTCTCTCCTTGGGTTATTTTCTTTATGCCCACATGCTATTTTCAGAATTGCAGGGACTTTCCCCAGGTGCTTGGGTTATTGAGAAATAGGGAAATGTAACTTAGTCTAGGCATTACTTTCCAGAATACCTGCTTGAAGTAACGTTGCAAAAATACCCCATCCTTCCCACTTTTGTGAGTATCTTTTTAGTCTGATATGATTAAACTGAAATTTTAGATTTTATTTCTATGCTTGTGTCTATTCAATTTTAGGACTTGTGTGGTGGGCAGGGGGCAGGAGGGACAGAGAGGGACACAGAGAAAATGAATCTAAATGATTGGATAGATAGATGGATGAATGAATGCGTTTTCTGAAGAATCTGGTATATTAAATTAGTTAAATTTATAGCATTTGAGAAGTGAATGAGGGCATAGAGGTAAACTGATGCAGACTTTTTCAAATATATATTTCATTAAAAAAGAAGTTCCTAGTTAAATAATTTTGCAAAAATTGGAGACTGACTACAGTTGTGAGCATATTAAAGACAGAGCTTTTGTTGAAAATATTGTTTAACTTTGTTTTGTTAGTGTTTCCTCGATTTATTTCACTGTGGACCTCCATTTTTTCCTTTCCCCGTTTTCTGAGTAATATGTATGTGGAACAGTTATTATCATTGCAAAGAAATGTAAGGTTCTAGAAAACATAGTTTGAGAATGCTGATTCAGTCTAACTCTTAAATTTATTTTGAGTTTGCCATTTAACTTCTCATGATCTCTGTTCACATTTATGATATGAATAGGTTGAATGAATTAATCACTAATGTCACTCCTGGCTATGACATTTTCTGGTTCAGATTGATAAACTAAATCAACGTTTAAAAAGTTACATCTGTTTGTGTATTAAAGAATCTTATCTCTCTTGTTTTTCAGTATAACCATCTCAGTAAGTGATACTACTTAGGAATGCTCAGTAAGTTATTGAACAAATACCTACTTAGTAGTTTTTGGAGCACTGTGCCAACTATACCTTGAGGCTGCAGAGAAGGAAAGATCTTGTTCTTGCCCTACAGGAACTAGTAGTCAAGTTGGTGACTTTCCCAAGAGCATGGGATGTGCCAGGGAGAGAACCCAAGTTAGATTTTATCCCTGGCAAGGACTTTACTACCAGCACTGGGAGATAAGAGCTAGTCTTACTCCCATTTTATTTTTGAATTCTTGAGAACTTTTTATTTTCTTTTTCATTTTTTTTTTCTTTTACTACATTTCTAGCACTTTGCTTACTTTAGACCTTCTAGTCTCAATCAGGTCAACATAGATCATTCATTCATTTATTCTTTTATAACTGATGTAACATTGTATTAGTTTTAGGTGTACAACATAATGATTTAACATATGTTTATGTTGCAAAACGATTACAATAATAAGTTAGTTAACATCCATCACCACACATAGTTAATTTTTTTCTCATAATGAGATTTATTCTCCTAGTGACTTTCAAATATACAATATGATATTGTTAGCGTAGTTACCATGCTGTGCAGCACCTCTCTGCAACTTACTTACTTATAACTGGAAGTTTGTACCTTTAGACCAACTTTATCCAATTTCCCCTCCCTAGGCAATCACCAATCTGATCTCTTTCTGTGAGTTTGTTTGTTTGTTTTTTTTTTGATTCCACGTGTGAGATCATATAGTATTTGTCTTTCTCTGACTTATTTCACTTAGCATAATGCCCTCAGGGTCCATCCATGTTGTTGCAAATAGCAGAATTTCCTTCTTTCTATGGCTGAATACTAACTGTTCCACTCTGTGTGTGTGAGTGTACGTGCTCACTGACTTTTGTGTCTGGTGTAAGATAGTGATCCAGTTTCATTTTTTTACATGTGTCTGTTCAATTTTCCCAACACCATTTATTAAAGCCTATTTTATATATAAAGGAGTTGAGGTTCAGAGATTTAGAAACATAGTTAAATTGAAATAACTCCTGAGTGAAGAGTCAGAATTAGGACTCAGGTGTGTGATTTTTTTAACTTCATGCATTTACCACTATGCTTCCTGACCTCCCACTTAATCCTCATCTTATCGCATTCATATTAGAAGTTCACTTTAAACAGGTTCAGAGGCTGTACACATTTCCAAAAGAAATTAAGAAAAAGGGGCAAAGATCATATGCCAACCTCTTAGAAAGAAGCTGCCACACACGACTTTTCTGTTTCCCATTGGCCAGAATTTACGTGGCTCTATCTTGCTGCAAGAGGGGCTGGCATGTGTAGTCTTTACTGTGAGCATCCATGTGCATGGCTAAAAATTACTAAAGAAGGGGAGGAAGGGTAATGGCATACAGCTAGCTGTTATCTAGCACCCCTCTTAATTGAGGGGCTCTATTACCCATCCACCCTCATCATCTTCTGACCGTTAGTAGATCATTCTTTTTCCCTCTCCTACCTTTATTTTCATCTTTTTTACTCTTTTTTACCATCATCATTTAAATGTTTTCAAGTCTCTCTTACCTTAACATATTATAACATAATACGACAAAGGGAAAAAAATCTGTGAATAAAGGCACTGTGTATTCTCAGCATTCATGTTATATCCCTAGATCCTTGTATAGGACATAAGAACTAGGAGTTTTTCAATAACTATTTGTTGAGAGAGCACAATGAATGAGGGAAGAGTTGAAACATTGTCCTTTAGCCTTTCTCAGCTGGTTCGCAGGGAGATGGCTGCTTAGTTTTGCTTATGGCACAAATGGGATTGATTGTACTGTTGGGTATACCAAAGAGTTGTGTATATTGGCTGTTGTGGTTTTACCACTTACTAGCTACACTGACATTTGGCAGTGTAATCTCTGTGAACCCCAGTTTACTCATCTAAGGAAGTGAAGACTCCACAAGGTTGTTATCATGATTAAATGAGAAAACTATGGTAAAGAATACACCCTGATAATACCATTTTTGCTTTCTATGGTGATTTTTAAGATCAAGAAGTAGTTTTACTCTTTTATTTCTCTAAGTGATTTTTAAAATTTAAGTGTTATCCTATAATGGGTATTATTCAGCGATAAAATGGAATAAAAATGAATACATTCTACAACATGGATGAACCTTGAAAACATCATGTTAGGTAAAGTAAGCCAGACACAAAAGACCACATGTTGTATGATTCCATTTATACGAAATGTGCAGAATAGGCAAATAGATTAACAATTACCAGGGAGGTGCCAGGGAGAATGGGGAGTGACTAATGAGGAGCATGAGATTTCTTTTAAAAGTGATAAAAATGTTCTAGAATTAGATTGTGGTGATAGTTGTACAACTTTATGAAAATATAAAAAGCCACTGAATTGTACACTTAAAAAATAAATTAAAAAAATTAAATCCCTTTACAGGGCAATATAATTATAAGAGAAGATTTCAAAGCTGTGCCTGTAATTTTGGCTCACAATTTATCATTGATTCTTTTGTAACAGAAGTCAACATTTGTTGTTGATCAATATAGCCACTATGAACTTGAGGTTTTTTCACTTGCTGGCCCAGTTAAATTGATTTGACATACTATATTAGACTTTCTTTATCATTTTAGATGTCCCCCAGCACAGTGAGAAATTATTAGAAAGAAGAATAAGCTGTGGACTACCTTCATGGATACAACAGTGGGGGAAGATATAACAATTCAGAGTTAAATAGTTTTTAGACATGTAACTACACATTTAATATTAGAAAACAGTTTCTTGAATGCAAGCTGACATATAGTATTCATACAGATTACGTGAGTACTTCTGGAGATTGGTGGGATGGTCAGGGAGGGCATCCTGGAAAAGGAAATGTTTAAACATTTGTTTCCACAAGCATTTATTGAATACCTGCTATCTGCTATTATTGTTTGATGCTACATATAGCCAGATAACAGCTACAGTCTCTGCTCCACAAAAACAGTGGAGGAGACACAATTCTAGAGCAGGATTGTAAATGCTGCTGTGAAGGTAAGCACAGCGAAGCCTGGCTAGAGGAGATGATTCCCAAGCTGTTAACTGAAGATTGAGTGGGGTTGACAAAGGCTTGGAAGACAGAGGTGTGCTGGATTATAGGAACTGTAAATACCTCAGTGCATTTGGATTCCAGGGTACAATTAATGATAAGACAAGTAGCCTTGAAGTCCATCTTTCCTAAGAGAGTAGGAAATAAAGAAGTTTAAGAGAAAGCATAAGAGTTTCAGATTTGCAGTTTAGAGAGATGACTGGCTGTATTATGGAGGCTGGAATAGAAGCAGATGAGAAGGAAGGTGAGGACTTTTCAGGAAACTGTTGCCCTAATTTGAGAGAGAAATCATGAGATGATGAGGGAAGTAGATGGAGATAAAGGAGTTAACATGAATGTGGCTTACTCATCACTTGGCTGTGTAACAGTCTGACTGCTAGGTCTTCCCAGTGCACTGTCGCCTCTTCCATTCTCTGTCTGACTCTAGCCTACCTCCTCAGTCTTTTCTCTTGCTTTTCTTCATGAATATGTTTAAATCTTATGTTTACTGTACCCCGAATAGGCTTGCTGATTTTCTGCCTGCTGCTTTGATTACACTTTTGTCTTTACTTGGAATGGAGCTCAGATCTCTGATTTATGAAGCCTTTGGGATCATTCTGTGCTAGAATGATCACTTTCTTCTCTGAAGTCATAGCACTTAATATCTCTGTCACTCATTAGCAAATAATTCTATTTTGTTTTGTCACATCTCTCAATTGCTTTGGATCATTAGTAACTCTTGAACTGTTTTAAAATTATAGCTGGCAGAGTGATATATAGATATGATGGCTTATATAATGGAGTAAGAATCAGCTCTTTTGATGCTGGTCCCAGCCCTAACTCTCTGTGTAACCTGGGGAATTACTTTTGCTCCCTGACTAAAGTAGTAACACTCGGTTGTTGTAGGACACTTGGAAAATCTTAAAACCTGCAAAATGAAGTAAAAACATAGATAATTTTTCTTATAGTATCCTCATCCTACATGATTTTTCTTTCTCTAGGATTATGTGCATGTGGCCATGCAACATAGTTAGGACCATCCTCTACATTCTATTTGTAAGCTGCTTTTTTCATGAATATATTTTGCGGTTACTGAATCTAAACAAGGACTTTTAAGACCAAGTTGACATGTGGGGCCAAATTGTCCTCAAGGGAGGGGTTGCACCAAAAACCTGAGTAGTGATTATCTCTGGAAAGTAAGGGAAGAAACTTTTGCTTTTTAATGATATATTTCTATATTGTTGAATGTATATTTTTATTAAGTCTGGATAACTTTAATAGTTTGAAATGATGAGAATTTATGCTTTTATCTAATTCAGGCTTCTACCTATATTTAAAAACAACTATACCACCTAATGATTAGATAGATAAAAAATGACATCCTGTCATTTTCATTTGACTGTTAGTGAAATTTGACCTTTTACCATGACCTTTGTCATTTTTTCTTTAGTAGTTTCCTTTGCCTCCTGATGAGTTGGATCTGAGTCCCAGTTATACATGTGACCTTTCATTAGTCATTTTAGGATCTCTAGGCCATAGTTTGTTTATCAGTAAAATAAGAGAAATGATACTTAAAATTATTTTGAAGATTAATGGAGCTCATATGTAGAAAGTGCTTTGTAAGCTGTAATAAGTATGTAATTGTATTTATTGATTTTGTTTATTGATTTTGTATTGATTTTGATTAGTTAATGGTTATGAACAGTTGCCTACTTTGATTTTTTGCACTCATTTGAAGAAAGGCTAAAAAAGCAGAGTTTCCTTCATTAATATTTATTTTGGTACAGTGTCAGATCTATGAGATTTGCCATTGGAGGACCTGGTTTGTGCTGCATTTCTACTATTTATTAACTATGTAGTACAGGTGTAGTATGTGTTGTAGGACAAACAGTTCTTTCAGCCACGACCAGAAATGTTCAGGGAACACCTGGCTGGACACACATCAGAGAGCTCTGTGAACTGATAAGACATTCATTCAAGCTCAGGAGGCTTTTTAAATGGATGATAGTACAAGGGGACTTGTTTATGCAAATTCCACTAACGATTCACTTGCCCTCCTCAACTAGTTCTGCCCTCACAGTTTTGTGAAATGGAAATTGGTCAAAAGTATGATTCTAAGGCCTGAGATGGTTTGAAATGGTCTTCTGAATCATCAAAGGCAGATATATTTCCATTCAAGGTGATTTTTGTGAATTCTGCCATACTTAGATCCCTGGAAACATGGATGGTGCCTTATGTCTATCAGTTATCCAAAGCATTGAATTCTGGATAATAGAGAAATGGTGACTTAACTCCTGGCCTCCTGTTTTTGACTCTCATGTTTTCTTTTATCCAAGGACAAGATGTTACAAAAATAATTCAGAGTGACTCCCAAGGGTAGCCCTCAGACTGTGCCCATGGAGGAGGGTGAATCACCAGCAGCAGAATGTTGGTTCCCCCAGCACTATCAGGCTCTTCAGCCAGGAGACAAAAAAGCTTTGGGAAAGTTTTTTTCTGATTCATTCACAGTGTGACTCACAGAAGAAAACTTCTAGCTTCTCATTTTATTTTTTTAAAGAAAGACATTTTTTCTTTGTGAGACTATGTGTTTAGTAAGATGAGGTTAGAGTATAGAGTCCTCAAATGAATATTTAAATTAGCTCTTACTGGTAGCAGTGGGACTATTTGCTCAGTTTATAATTTTTCTGTTTACTTCAATTAGTCACTAACATCCTACTATAGTACTTATCTCTATAGTAGGGTGAGCAAATTGCCCTCCTCTTTCTCTGTTTTTGTTCCCTTGAAAGGAGAAACAAAAGAACTGTCTTCGTTGGAGTCTCTGTTGTTCCCACATCCCCCCAAAATTAAGTGGAATGAATAAGACCACTAAAGTTGCTACAAAACTCCTAACCTAATTCATGTTATCTGTCATCTAAATCCCCGGACTTGGAAAGCTTCTCCTTCCCAGAAATTCCCATTGATGACCATACACTGAACTCTTGCCTCCATTCATAGCTTTTATTCCATGAAATACATTGAAGATTTTGCACAGATGCAAAAAAAGAGAATAGATTTTGAATTCTTTAGGTTCCTGCAGAACATAATTAGGAGATGGATTTTAGTAATGTTAGAAATTAGGGACTGGGAATAAATAGTGGTTATTGGCAGAATTTAAAACATGGATCTTCCATGCATTGTGGGTATAGTTTCTATGTTTTCTCCATCTCTGGCACCATGATATGGATTTAGGAGGTTACCGACTGAAAAGCTTTCTGGGAGAAACACTGTGTTATAAAATGAAGACTGTGAATATGCCTTGTACAGTGGATCTCAGTGGAGCTCTTTGTGTCGAAACATTAAAGGCTATACACTGAAGGAAAAGAGGAATGAACTTCTGGTAATCAAAGGCATTCCAGTGAAATATAGGCCGCTGTTTTATGTTTGGCTGTTGACAGCATGCACATCAGATATCAACAGCGAATATAAAGTAAATTGTACTGGTAATTTTGTTGTATCCTTTAAACTAGTGTTTTTCGGACTGTGATTTGTTATTCATTAGTGGACTGTGAAATCTGTTTTGTGGGTCTTGTTTAGCATTTTAAAAGTGTATTAAATAGAAGAGAATAATATAGAACAGAAAATACAGAGTGAATTGCACATAGTAAGGATATCTCTGTGAAACTCATTTTTTTTTCACCACACACACACACACACACACACACACACACACACACACTTTATAGTCAAAAAGTTTTGAAAAAGTGTTCTAAAGCATGGCTGTCAGCACAAGTTCATAGGATATCAGATAGTGTTCTGCAACCCTTACTGGATTCTCAGATGATGCTGGAGACAGCTGAGACAGATTGGGGAGGAGAGTTAGAAGTGTCTCGGTGCTCTGGAGGAGCATTGTCAACCTGGTGATCAAGTCTGCTGCCTTGGTGAAGACCACATTCATTATTTATTACACCAGTGTAATTCACTGAATAGCTCTGCCTGCAATTTAAGACTGGAGACCTTGTTGGAACACTATTTTAAAGCTAAGCATAAAAACTGATTATATTTTCTTGGTTGAGGACAGGTTTAGGGGACCTTGTAGGGAAACATTTTTTCTTGAGATTTCCTCTTATTTTTCTCCCTCAGCTTCACTTATATTTTGAGACAGTAGCTGAGTTCTTTTGGGATATAGACTGGAATGGATTTTGCCATTTGGGGGCGGGGGATTGTGCAGCAGCTATATCCCCTTCATTTCTAGAATTATTTTCCATTGTTGCTATAGACCCTGAAGAAGGTGCAGACCCATGACTGGAGGTGAACTAGGTTCAGCCTCTAGGATCCTTCTGTCCCAGACTTTTAGTCTGGAGGGAATGGCACACATACATAGGGGTGGCTTGAGATCACTCGTGGAAGCAGCAGTCAGGAGTCCTCTTATAGTAATGGCCAGTGATTGGTGGCTATGCTAGAACAGCGTTCTTATCAGACTGTTTTCTGTGTTCCTATTTCTTTCCCTTTTTTATCCTAAGGTAGGCAGAGCTGGTTTCTCTTGTTTGTACCCCAAAACCCTGAGTGGTTAATGGATTACAGGGAATATATTAGATGCATTTCTGCCTCAAAAGCACTTAGTATATAACACAGTCTAAGTAGGTGAATAGGCAGTAGACACACAAATACATTGGTAAAAGTCGGCAAGGGGTGGAGGGATTCAGGGTTGTTTTCTGGTATTCCTCTAAATTAAGGTACCTACCTTCAAGCTTTGTCAGATGGCATATCAGCAAGAGGTTCTATGTCTTTGCATTATGACATTTTGGAAATACAAATTAATGAAACATTAGCTGTGTTGTTAGGGTGTAGCATAATATGGTTTCAAACAGTTATTTGTAAGATGGGGTTTGTTTCTGTTATTTTTAAAATCTAAATGTTTTAAAAAACCTTGAATATACTCACAGAAAACTGATTTTCTAATGAACTATGAACTTTTTGAGTGTGAGCCAGTCAGAACTTACTTTAGAGTAAGAGATTTAGAGAAATCTTGAATCTTCACAACAACCCTATATATACTTTTATTAATCCCATTTTACAGAGGAAACGGAAACTCAGGTTGAAAAACTTGCCTCATGTCATGCAGATGTTGGAGCTGGGATCAGACTCAGGTTAGGGTGACCCCAGGCCTCAAACCTCTTTCGTTCTGTAAGGAACTTAAGAGATCATGTAAACACTTTTTTACTACACAGCATTTGAGCTTAGAAAACTTAAGAGGCTTGTTCAAGATGAGGCAATCCCGGCAGAACTGGGATGGAACCAAGGCCTCTTTCTGATGGGTGGTATCTCTTTTTACCTACAGTACTAGAAGCTGGTGCAGAGACACTGTCCTCAGTCAGACCTTGCCATACCTTTCCACACTGTTTACCTCTTTCCCGTACCATCTCTTCTGGCCTGCATATTCCTTCCTGCACATCCATCTTCCATTGTTTTCCTTCCTCCTGGGCCTTCACCAGAAAAGCTGCATCATTCCTTTCTTTTTAAATTTTTTCTACTCTTCAAACCTGGGAACAGATTCCACACTCCCTGATCACTTCACAGCCCTCTCTTGACTTTTGTAGTCCTTACTACCTGTCTCAGCCTCCCCTCCACATTCTCTTTCTTGAGGTTTTGTGTGTATATATTTATCTTGCCAGCTATTAATAGACTGTAAGAGCTCAGATTTAATTGTGATACTTCTTTAGCTTACCCCAAAGCCCGGTGCTTTGCCTAAGGAAATGTGGCAAACCGAAAGGGCAGAGAAGCTGGAGGCTGAGAAAGTGTTTGAGTCTAGTCTCACCATTCACTGGCCACTTGACCGTGGGAAAGTCTGAAGCTGAATCTTCTCATCTGTGAAAGAGGCTGTGAGACTCGATTGTGGTTATAGATGTAAGAGCCTTTCCTGAAGCTATAAAGTACCATACATATGCAGGGTTTTGTTGTGCTGGTACAAATGCTTAATAGGTATTTTAGGAATGAATGGTTGAAAAGCACATAAAGTGAAGACAGACTCCACCCTCCATGTTTGGAGTATCCATTTCTGCTATTCTGTGCTCTTTAATAACCCTACAGTTATATTAATGGTAAAAGAAGAAAAAAGGGGGGGGGAGAAAAAGTAGCAAAGGAGCTTGATACAATGTAGCTTTTAGGAAAATACTTATTGACTTTAATTAAGCAAAGTACTGTATTTACTTTGATCAGAAACTGTCTCTCAGGGAAAGCAGGCTCGTTGGGAACAGTGCAGAGAGCCCTGACCCATCCAGTTGGCATTGATTGTTTGATCATCCCTAGAAGTTTATTGTAAATGAAGCAGCACTTACGGTTCTGGGGTATTCCTGGAATTGCTGCTGTAGTTATAAGTGAGTTATTCTGTGTGGCAGGAGTGGCATATAGAAAAGCCATAATTCTGACCTGCTTACGGGAAAAAAATAGTAGATTTTGTATTTATTGTGTAGTCCTTTTGGCTGGAATCCATCAACTTTGCACAGTATCTTGAGAAGCTTTCATCAGAACACTTATTCCAGGTCTCGGCAAAGCAGGGGCACTGGGAGCAACAGACACAAGTCACTTTCAAGGCTCCCTTGGGTGTTAAGCCCCTCGTGATGAGACTGAAAGGGAAGTAAAGATGCATTCCCTGTTTTGGTGTATATGTTAGGCCTCTAAAAGATTCCATGCCCACATGGGGGGGTTGTGTGCCAGAGGCTAGCAGAACTTCTCCCTTCACCTGCAGTAGTGGTGCCAGAGCAGTGCATTAGTTGTGGACTGGAATGCAGTCAAGGCTGGGTACTTTAATGATTTTTAAAAAATATTTTTTAATTTAGTCTCATGTATATAGTACATTGATTACACATCTATATAGTTCATAAAATCCCCCCAGTTGCTCCCTCTCTACCGTGATGTTCCACCTAGCCAATGTATTAATGCTAACTGCATTTCCTATGCCGTGCTCCCCATTCCCATGACCATCCATCAGCTACTAACTTGTACTCTTTAGCTGTTCACCCCATTCTCCCAGCACCCCCAAACTCCCTATTCTCTGTTCTACACTAAATTGTCCACTATATTTGTGAGTCTGTTTTTGATTAGTTTGTTCTTTTTATTCCTTAGATTCTACATGTAAGGGAAATCATATGTGTTTATCTTTCTCTATCTGACTTAAATATCTTCTAATTCCATTAAAGCAATATCTTTTTCCATACCTTTACTTTTCATATGTAGGGGTCTTGTTTTTTTATCCTTTAAGCCACTCTAGCTTTTGGTTGGCTTTGCTGGATAAATTATTCTTGGTTGTATATCCTGGGCGCTCATTCTGTCAAATATTTTTTGCCAAGCCCTTCTGTCTTGCATAATTTCTTTTGAGAATCAGCTGCCATTTTATGGGTGTTCCCTTATAAGTAATTATTTGTTTTTCTCTTGCTGCTTTTAATATTCTTTGTATTTAACCTTTGGCATTTTAATTATGATGTGTCTTGGTGTGGGCCTCTTTGGATCCCTGATTTTTGAAATTTTCTTAGCTTCCTGGGGTTTTATGTCCATTTCCTTTCCCAGGTTAGGGAAGTTTTCCATTATTTTTTCAAACAACTGTTCAACATCTTGATTTTCTTCACTTATACCCATCAAGAATATTTGGACCACTAATAGTGTCCCATATTTCCCTTAAATTATTTTTATAGTCATGACATCTTTTTTTCTTACCATTCTGATTGAGTTTCCTGATTGGCTGTCCTGTCCTCTAGATAGGGCATTTGATACTCTTCTTCATTCACTTTGTTTATTCCTTTGTTTATTCCATTTAATATACTTCTCTCTCAGATAATGTGTTCTTCATTTCAGACTGCTTCTCTTTTATCATTTCCATTTCCATTTTTGTTTTTTATCTCTGTTGAAGTCCTCACTGAATTTATCTACATGTCCCAAAAGTTCATTGAGCATCTTTATAACCAGTGTTTTGAACTCTACATCTGTTAGACTACTTGAGTCCATTATATCTGGATCTCTGTTCTGTTCTCTCATATGGCTTCTGCTTCTTTGTCTTCCTATTTTGGCTGCCTTTCTGTGTCTGTTTCTATGTACTAAGCAAAGCTCCTAAGTCTCCTGGTCTTAGTGTGGATTTGTGAAGTTGGTGTTCAGTGGCACAGTCCTGAGAAGGGTTCAGCTGCAGGCCAAACTTAGTCCAAGCCGCTACCCCTCTAGGGCCACCTGTTAAGATTCAGCAAGCAAAACACAGATGCTATAGATAAACAATAGATGCCTCAGAAGGCCACACCAGAAACTGAAGCTGCCTCCAGTTGAGTCTTAGCAAGAAGCACTTAACTAGCTGAGGATACACCTGGATTTGGCTTGGGTGGGGCTGTGAGTTGGGGGAGGCAGGGTTTCAGGGATTCTCTGGGCAGAGTGACCTCTGTTATCCAGTTTGATGATGTCAGGGCTATGGTGGCACTGTGTCTGGTGCACTGGTAGTGGGGGAGGGCTCAACAAGGACCAGTGGATACCCTCGGCACTTCTGTAACAGAGCAAGTCTCACCTCGGTCCTCACTCTGACAATTTCTCCCTGTAAGACCCTGGTGCCCCCTGCGTGCAGCCAAATTGGCACGGGTGCTCAGAGCGAGCAGGTCCATCACCGCAAAAATCCACTCATGGACATGGCCCCTTTAAGAGGCGTCTACCGCTGCCTCCATCTCACTCAGCCCCTAGGGACTGGGCAGCCTGTGTCCTCGCTCTGTCCTACCTTCTGCCATTGCAGGATGTTTTCTTGGATTTCTCCTGAGTTGTATGGCTTGTTTCTCTAGATCACAGGCCATATTTCCTTGCTGCTGCTCCTTGTTTCCATCACAACTTTGATTTGGTTGCCAGAGGGATGAACAGAGCCTCTGTCATCTATGCCATTTTTTTCCTCTCTCTGATGATACTTCTAATGACAGTTCTTTTAGTCTCTGTAGGAAGGGTCATGGAATGAGATCAGTCTACTAGGTGAATGCTAGGCTATCAGAAGTGCAAAAAAAAAAAGGGGGGGGGGGCGGGGGCCAGAGAAGACAGTGGTGTTGGTGATGGGCGCAACTTAAAGCAGGTTTTTCTCCTCTTATGGAAAGAGGATGATCCTTGGAATCAGGAGTCATGTCTTTGACTTCTGGCACCCCACTCCCACTAATTGGCCTAAAATCTTTCCTGCTTTTTAAGGGAATTAAGTGCAAGTGCCTAACTCCATGTGTGAGATATATGTGTTGGAGTTCCTTCTCCTTAGCTGGAACTGTATGCTATAAAACTGTAATCAATTTAACAGAAAATATGGCCAAAATCTGAATGCTTACTGCCTGCTAAACTCCATTGTTAGGCATTTTATTTGCATTAACTCAGTGCATAATAGCTCTATGAGATATACACTATTTTCATCTGTTTGTAGCTGAGAATATTCAGGTTCAGAGATGTTAAGTAATTTGCCTAAGAGTCCAATATTAGGTGGGAAAGGCAGGATTAAAACCCAGGTCAGAATGACACCAGCTCATATTCTTAACTGCTCTTTTGTGTCTTCTGAGTTTATGAAATGGGACTTTGATTTGTGTCTGGGTTTTTGCTCAGAATCTCTATTCTTTTGTTCTTCTAAGCAAGCTCACAGCGCTCTTTAGTCCTCTGCCATAAAGCCTACATTGTATTGCTTTAGGGCATAACACCTTTCTAAGCGCTTTCACATCTAGGGCCTCATTTGACAAAGGCATTGTAGGAGCTTGATGAGGACTTTTTGAAAGCTTTTTGATCCTTACCCTGACCTTTTTGACAGGATTTTTCCTCTCAGATTATTGGATGGGGAAACTGAGGCTCAGAGATTAAAATAACTTGCTCAAGGTCATACTTGCTAGTTATATATTGAGTTATTAAGGACCCACACACCCTAGAGTACTCTGATTTTTCATTGTGTATGTTGCTTAGTTTGTCACCTTCACGTTTCATTTAACAACTATTTATTTATTGATTACCTAATACGTGCTGGTGATAAAGTGCTAAACAAGAAATGATAACCCCTGCCTTCTTGGAGCTTGTATTCTTGTATTAGGTTTTCTTACCAGTCTTAAGACTGGTGCCTACTGAAATAGTTTTTTAAGGTTTAATATTGTTATTCTTAAAATATCTTAAGGTATTAAACAGCTGATTTCATGACATTTTCTAATTACATTTTTTCCATTTTTTGGGGGGGGTTCATACCTTAATTCATAAAGATTTTATTTATATTTTCTACTTCAAAAATCAAAAACTTTGATTCCTTAAACCTAGTTCCCATTTGCCCCGAGAATATTTGCCGGCAGCACTTGCAGTTATAGTATTTCCCCAAGATAAGTCATGGATTATAGTCCCAAACTTACCCCAGAGTTTGCCATGAAATATTTTGCTTTTATTATTATTTTTTTTGCATCTCTGTAATCCAGGAGTCCCCAGGCTGCGAACTGGTGTGGTCTGGGATGTGTTAGGAACTGAGCAACACAGCAGGAGATGAAGGGAAGCTTCATCTGTATTTGCTGCTGCTCCCCAATAGCATCACCACCTCAGCTCCACCTCAGGTCATCAGGCATTAGATTCTCATAGGAGCACCGATCCCTGATGCCAAAAAGGTTGGAGACGACTGCTCTGGCATATTGATAGTCTTTGGAAACAAATGACATCATTCTATTTATAGTATTCTGTTTTTAGTAGAGGTAGGTATTTCCGTTTTCAAAATATATTAATTCTTGATTGCTGAAAATGTCAAATCCTAGAAAACATAGCATTCTTACGCATGATATTCCTTGGTCATTAGCCGAAAATTAATTTGATGAATCTGATTTATGTATATGTTTCTGTCACATTAGGATTAGAGATAAGTTCTGTTTAGAAATAACTCCAATAAATTTTTATATCTTATTTTCACTTTGAAAACCAGTCAGATTTGCTTCAGCCTCAAAGAGTGTGACTATGTAAAATTAAATTAATGCTGGCAGTGAACTGCACTTTTTTTTCTAAACAGGAAATGGGTTTAAAGCACACTGGAGGTGTCATAGTTTCTTCAGTAAAAATAAATAACCAAAGCATTTTAATTTGATTCCCGTCATTGATTTTAACCACCATCTGGTCTGTTTCTATCTATTTCTAAATTTGGCAGTGGCCTTTGACCAAAAGCAGTCATGTTCTGATGATTATATTTGGGCATATTAACATGTTCTGTTTTTATGTCTCTTTTGTCCACTATTCAAAATTTAGTTATATGTTCTTCCTAATACAGATACCTGTTATTTCAAAAGATGTCCTTGAAAGAGGGTTTCAGTATCTTCAGACACAGAGTTTTGGAAGTTTGCGTCTTGGAAAGTAGTTGTGAATATTCCATTTATTGTAGTTAGTCCTGTTTAGGCTCACATAATTGTATTTTGTTTCTGCTACCTTTCCCTCATTCAGAAAGCACCAGATATGGTTGTCTCTTGCATAAGACTTTTATAAATTAAAAAAAACCCAAAAAATAAAATTTGAGGATATATAAAATGTCCCTGATTTTTCTTCTCCATGTAAAGTAGCATCTACAGGATGCAGCCACAAGAGGAATCCTCTATAATGGAAAGAAAAGCATTTTCTATCAAGTTCTTGAAAATTTATGAGTAAATTAGGTGGAAGAATTCACCGCTATTATCAAAAAGCTTTTGATTTCTCACATTTTTCTTTCCCATTTTCTGAGCTTCATTGTATTCTCTTGAGTTGAGAATGGAACCTAGCGAATCATGTTATTTTTAAAGGGTATCGTTTGATTCCTACTGGTCAGTTTTTCTAGCATTTAAAGGTTGTTTTTTTTTTTTTTTTTTTTAATCTTATAGCAAGTAACTTGAATTGATTTCTTGGAATTATTCAAAGTACTTATAAACCAATCTTTTTTTTTTCCTACCTGTTCTAAAAATAAGTAAATAGCTGGAGCATATTGTTTGACTTATTTGGAAAGAAATGTTATTTGAATGAAGCCATTACATAAATGCCGTAGCACCAAAAACTGCTTGTCATCCTGAATGAGGACAGTTGTTATTTCAAATAAATTGATCAGCAGTCCTAAGGTTAGTGCTTAGGATGGTCTCTAACATGTCTTTTAAGCACTATGTGGGTGTTTTAAATTTTTTATCATTAGAATTATCAGTTTTCTGAAAGTAGAAATTTTGTTGTTATTGAATTAGCATATAAAAACAGTAAATGGCATATTGTCTAGGAATTCTGTTGCTGATCTTGTTTTCTCAGAGTTTAATTTGTAGGCTAAGCATCACAAATCGATACATTTTATTGTTCTACCAAGTAATACTGGAGGTCAGTTTGGAAATTAGGTACAGTGTCACTTCACTATAATGTTGCTTGCAGTGTGTCTCTTTCCTGGTTTGGGGCAGGCTTCTTAATGATCTAAAAGCATGGAGCTCATCTGGTCAATTTTCATGCATCTTTGACAGTAGAATATAGTGGTATGTTGCAGGAAACCTGGGATAGAAAGGCCCCAGACATTCTGATAATTGGCTAGTGCTGTTCTTTGTCCAGGTTTAAAAAGATGTATTGGAGGGATTTCTCTCTATATGCAGCTGGAGAGACCAGACTAGCTTCCTTCTGTCTATAGGGCCTTTGAACATGCTGATCCTTCACCTAGACTACTTTCTCCCCACCTCCTCAGATATTTATTATGTCTCAGGTCAGTATTACTTTCCTCTTGAGCCCCCTGGTAGATCACATTCCTGTTATTATATGTGTTCTCTTTTGCCTTCAGGGCATTTTAAGCTCTTTATAATTATCTGTTTCTGTGCATTTTTGTTTGATTCTGGTGGTCCTGTAGACTATAAGCTCCATGTAAGCAGGAACCGTATTACTCTTGTTCTTCTTGTGATCTCCTGCTATAGCCCAGTTTTTACATGTAGAACTGCTTAAATATACTTGTTGAATGAACTTCCTAAATGTGACATTTGAAACTTTGCTTCTGAGCAGAAGCAAAGCATTATTAGCATGTAGCTAATTTCAGATTGCTGTTTTGATACAGGGCAGGGTACCTAGTCACAAAATTAAAACAATTGATTATATTACAGTTTTAAAAGCTGAAAATATAATAATTTGTTTTTTGAATCTTGTTATAACTGTCCATGTCAAAATAATGAAATCAAAGTTGTTACATTAAAATTCATACTTGTATCCCCTGCCTGGCCTACTATTGTTACTTTTGCTTAAATCTCATCCACTGCAGAAAGCCTTCCCAAATTAGTCTTCTTCATTGTTAGTCTCCAGAGTTAGCAAGAGGCACAGAAGATGAGCTTGTGACACACTGATTTTAGATTGCTTTTATGTCTTCATCTGTGGATTTTAAAGTCCTGTGGGAATTGCTGGCCTTGCAGCCTCAGAGGTAGCCCATCCCCATGGGTTACCCATTCTCCAGGCCCCCTCCGCTTCTGCCATGTAATGCCTGGGACTCTTATGGTGGATTCTGATAAAATGTGTTGAATGACTGACAGAAAACTGAGGCAATTATCTTTATTAACTTGGAACCACTTTCAAATTACTTAGGATGGTTGCTCCTTATTTGCAAAAGTAATTTGATTTTACTGTTAAGAGAATTTGTGAGAAACACCAAGGAAAATTCTTAAAACAACACAGAGGTGTGTGTGCATTGTGTGCGTGTGTGTGCATGTGTTTGGTGTGGTGGTGGTGAGGATGGGACCAGGTACTTAAATTCTCTAGAACCAAGCTAGTATTCATATTCGCAGGCTTTGGGGGAGTTTTGGGGGTCAGTTTTGCTACCTAAGTTTTCAACTAAGAATGGCTTTAGAAATATTTAGTGAACTGAAAGCATTATTCATCAGATTTATTCCCAGGTTTTCCTCCCTTTCACTATACCATGTGTTGTTTCACTGTTAAAATGAGACAGAGGACAGACTGCATTGGGAGAAGGGTAATTCTAAGGGAAATGGAAATAGGAAGTGAAAGTGCATATCTTTGGGCCTCCTAAACTATTGTTCACAGCCCCAGGAGTGAGGTTGTTAACGGAAAAGGTGCACAGTCTTCACTTACACTAGACTGGGCACTCTACACCAGGAAGCAGAAGTCCCTGGCTTCCTTTTTTGAAGCAGTGAGAATAATATCTTCTTTGATATTTACACCTTAAGATGCCTCTCTGTCCTTCTCATTTTTTTTTTTTTTCCTTTTTCTTCCTCCCAAATGCTTTTACTGCCCACTTATGGTTTGGGCTGCTTCCTTAATGAAAGTGTCCTCTTATTTTCTGATGCAGTTGCCTCTGCAGCTGATTTACTTATTTATCTTTGTCTTCAGCTCAGGTCTGAATGGGCTTTGGAAAGTAGAGAAGAAAATCCAGTCTGCTTTTGGGGGATATTGGACAGCTGAATAAATGCAGGTATGTACATTTGCATATGAAAAAAGATAAAAAAATAGCTTTAAAAAAGTATAATGAAACTGATCTTGAATCTGTACTATATCCTTTAGTTCTTAAATATCAGTATTTTAATTTTTGTTCATTCCAAATGTTGAGTGTGTTGTTAAAAAAAAAATCTCAAATATAAAAGTATATGAAGTTCAAAGTAAAAGTTAAATTCCTTTGTAATTCCTCCTAGATAGTTACCATTTTAAACAATTTATTGTATATTTTTCTAGCTTGTATGTACATATAGCCAAAAGGATGATAATATACATATTATTCTTTTTTTTTTTACTTTGTAGTATGTCTATATATTTTTCGATGTTGGTTCACACAGCTTTATGAATTTCAGCTTTTTAAACAGCTGCATAGTATTCCTTTGTGTTACTGTTGCTTATTTTGTTTAATGAGTCCTTTGCTCTTGGACATTTTTGTTTGTATTTTATTTTCCATTTCAAATGGTGCCACACCTTGTCCATATATGATGATGTATACTTGCCTGATTATCTTCTTAGGGTGAAAAGATGTAACATTGGCTTTGAATTCTTCCTCTGCCGTTTCTGTATAGAATCTCAAGGACAAAGGTTTATATTACCTTATGAAGCAAACTTTAGTTACTCTGTTTTCCACCTCTACTTGTCATTATGGGGTGGATTTGGGGGCTTGTTGTTGAGTTTTAGAACTTTCTAGCTTAATAGTTGATCTGAACCTCAAAGTAAGTTATGAACTTTATTTAGTCTTTCAGCCTGATTTCTGGAAGAGGCTGTTTTCAGATTTATTTTAGAGGTTAAACAACTAAAATTAAATGCCTCTCATTTTGTAGCCTTGAGGCATATCTGGTTCATGTCCCTCCTGGAACTATCTTCTGACCTCATCAGGACAGCCAATGGACCAAGCACATGAATTTAGTGAAGAGAGCTGTGACTATTGTCCACATATATGACTTTTCTATTTTTGAGGATTTCCTTCGATCATTCTGTAAGCACATAAGGCTCTGTGCTAGGTACTTGGGATACAGAGATGAATGACACAGTCCTTGTTTTAAGGGAAGTCACTGCACATGTGAGTGAGAGAGAAACAGACACATAAATAGGCTTCGTAATTCCATGTAGTTAGTGCAATGTGGTGAGTCTGGGAGAGGGCATCTGTCTTAGGAAATAGGATTGAGGCTCAGAGGCAGCTTCCTGGAGGAGGTAATGTCTGAACTGAGTTTTAAAGAAACTCGAAGTTTGCCCTGAAA
This sequence comes from Cynopterus sphinx, assembly GCA_030015415.1. Lineage (NCBI taxonomy): Eukaryota > Metazoa > Chordata > Mammalia > Chiroptera > Pteropodidae > Cynopterus > Cynopterus sphinx. The sequence continues at coordinate 86,989,613 of CM057387.1, forward strand.
GGGTTGAAGTGGAAAGGTATTCCTAATAGAGGAGTCAGCATGAACAAGGGCAGGAGGGTGAGAAAAACAACAGTGGGGGATGGAGAGGGGGTGGGGGCAGGTAATAAGAAGATGGCAGCTTTGTTGGTTTGAAGCAGGAAGTAAGAGGCTGGGGGTGATAGAAGCTGAGGCTAGCTGGCTAGGTGATGGAGGGCCTCTGTTAGGAGTCTGAGATTGGTCTGTAGGTTAGTGGGGAGCTTTTGGAGAATCTGATTTGTGTTACGGAGACATTGCTTTGGGGGCTAAGTGAAAGTTGGCTTGGTAGACAGGAGGAATGTTAGGAACCTTGGGTCAGGGAAATTAATTTGTAAGTCATTGGTATTGGGGTGAGGGGAAGAAAGAATATATAGGTCTTTCCCTTGTTCCCTTCTCCTTTTGGCCTTGTCCAAGACTAAGTTGATGGGATTGGCTCTCTGATCCTAGTTGTCCTCCCTTTTGAGGGAGCTCACATGAATGACTTATTTGCAAGGCTTGTCAACAGAGGGTTCTGACCTTTTCAGAGCAAGGCTTCTTGCCCTTATTCTGCTGCCACAAGGTGCTGCCCATCTTCCTGCCTGCCCATTGGGTGATGGGGACCTGGCTCTACTAATTACTTTTCATGAGCCTTCCTTGTGGCTAATTAACGTGAATTGCTAGTCATATTGTGTACATTATGTCAGAGCCAGCCCTGGGTTACTACCCTCACTGAGCTTTCAGTTTAGTGGAGGGTAGACATAAAATTAAAAGACAGTACAGTTCATGCCATAGGTGTATTCAAAAGTTAAATGATTCCAGTAGAGGTAGCAGCAGTATTAGTAATATTAACATCTGTGGTTCCAGAATGATACACATTTTCGATTATAAATTGTGTGTAAATAGAAAATATAAATTTGAGCACATCTAAAATTATTCTGAGTTTTGAGACTATGATCTGACCATAATTAATTAGAATGCATAATTGATTATTTTCCATAGTTTCACCTCTCGTAAGCTCTGATGTATGCATTTGACTTTCAGGGAGGGAAGGGGCAGAAATACCACATATTTCTGCTTGTTTGTCTTCATAGCTCTCTCTTTTACCACCGGAACTTTTAGCACATAGAATGACCACAGCCTCATTTTTCTTACAGTATCTAAATATTAAAGAGGACTGCAATGCCATGGCTTTCTGTGCTAAAATGCGGAGCTCCAAGAAGACCGAGGTGAATCTGGAAGCCCCTGAGCCAGGGGTGGAAGTGTTCTTCTATCTGTCAGATCGGGAGCCCCTCCGGCTGGGCAGCGGAGAGTACACAGCAGAGGAGTTGTGCATCCGGGCAGCACAGGAATGCTGTGAGTACTGGCAGCAGTGCCCAGGGCCCATGGCAGGTTTTGGTGGCATACTATCCCAGAAGTAGATCTGGGTGTCTCTGCCCCTGGTAGCTCTCCTGAGTGGAAGGATGCGTGGACTCTGGGAGTTAGGGGTTCTGCCTTGTTTCTGCCACTTACTTACATTTAACCTTAGGCCAGTGGTTTGAGAGTTTCACTTTATCTCAAAAGTGGCTTATTCTTGCTGTATTATTAATGAATGTGGGATACTAAGGAATGATGCTTGCCTTCTGTGGAGACTCAGTTTTTATTTCCCCCCATCTATGAAATTGGAATAATATCAGCACTAAGTGAGCAAAACACACCCACTACAAAATTACATGCTCATTAAGTGGCATCTCTCAAAATTATAATAATTGCTCAAAACTTCTTTTGGAAGGTACGGTCCAGCCTTCTGTTTCTATGACCTGCTTCCTCCCCTCAGCTTCTACCCACCCATGTGATGCTGAGTTGAAGTGAGAAACTGAGTGTTTGCGTGTTGGTCAGACTGTCAAGTTGTGAAAAGGACAGTGAGGTTGTGAATAGCACAATCCATTTTTTTAAAGTAAAGTGTTTTTTATTAAAGTTGCTGATCACCCTTGAAAGGTGTAAACCAGACTAACTTAACAAAAAAAGGCCTCTTTAAATCTGAGGTCATTGGTAGTTTTTGCCTACCTACATTTAAATGACAGTTAAATCTTATAGATCTAATCCACTTAGATCCTAGTGATGGTCGTGCAACTCTATAAATGTACTGAGATTCATTGAATTGTACCCTTGAAATGAGTAGACTTTGTTATGTGTATTACTTCTCAATAAAGCTGTTTTTAAAAAAAAAAATCAACTCATTTTATGATGATGAAGTAACTGGCCATGATTGCAGTCAGACACGTTTTATTTATATCATCGTTAGCCCTTAGAACAACTATGTGGGGATAGTATTGTTATTTCAAGAATCATCCACCTTGTTTATAATACAGCTTATCTAGAAAACCCATTTTCTTTTTGATATATATCTTTCTTACTAAAACGCTTTAAATATCAGAGTTCCAATAAAAGAGAGATTAGTGCTATAAGGAAGAGTATAGTAGACCTTTACTAACTAAACAACACTAGATAAAGTTGGTTGAGCTATAGATTATTAGGGGGAAATGCATTAATATTCTAAAGTTATTTTAACTACATAGCAGAGTATATCGCCTTTAAAAATATTTGTAAATTGATGCCCCTAAAGTATTTTCAAAAGGCATTGTTTTATTTTCTATTTTCTCTTGAGATTTCAAGAGAAATCTATTGTTTATTGCTTATATTGTTTCTCTTGAGATTTCAAGAGAAATCTATTGTTTATTGCTTATATTGTTTGTTGTCTTAGCCAAACTTCTTGCAGTAAAGCATAGCAGGCATGAACCTCAGTTTATGCCTTGCTAACCTTTGTTCGTAAGTATCATTTGTGCAGAATTGTTGGGCTTAATGAGAAATCAAGGAACTGCTGCTGAAGGAGCAGAGAGCAGAGAGTCTGTGAGTCTGAAGATAGCCACAGCCACTGGGTCTCCTCTCATTCTGGGCTCAGAGTCAGTCTCTATAGTACATCAGTTTTCAAGCCCAGTTTGTAGAGCATAAATAATCTCTTTTATAACCAACCAAGGAGAAAGTTGCTAAATTTTTTTGATTTTAAAAATATGTGACTATGGAGTGCCACATATTTTTGTAGCTCTCATTATTATTATTTTATCGTAAGTGAGGTTTGGGGGCAGTATTATTTTCTTCCCTGTTTTTTTACTTTTATATGACAAATTTTTGTATTTTTTCGCTCTCATTATTTCACCTCCTCAGTAGCTCTATCTTGGTTTGAATCCCACCTCTGCATCTTATTAGCTGAGTAACCTTAGATCAGGCTAAGTCTTGGGAGACCATTTTTTTATGTATAAAATGGCAGAAATAATACTTATCTCACAAGGCGTTAGGATTTAATGATAAAAAAACTTAAGAGTGTGTTAGCCTGATGTATGACACTTAGTCCACAGTAAATGTTATTGTTGTTATTATTCCATACTTCTATATAAAAAGATATGTTTGATCTTTCTATTTATAAGTACTAATATTTTTAGAATCAGACCTGTGATGGAGTTACAAACAAATCCATGATTGTAAATCAGTTATGCTTCAGAAGTGTATGTCAGTGCACATTCAGATATGGATACCCATAAAGAAAGGCTAGGTTTCCAGACTAGTCCACAAAGGCTGATTTATTATTGAAAAACTGTAACATGGTAGAAACATAGTCTTGATAATACTGGATCCAAAAGCCATTTGCCATTGTTCCCAAGAAATAATGCTATTTTGAAGTTTAGCTCCATTCTCTATGGTAGAAGGAAGAGTTAACTTCTGAAGGGGTAATTTCCAGACATCTTTAAAGGCAGGAATTGAGGCATTCAGCAGAGGCATCTAGAAGCCAAGGCATTTGCAATTTCTTAACTCAGTGTGTTCATTGGAGAGAGTTCTGTCAATGTCAGTCTCACTTTGAATGCCTAACTTGGGAAACAAGTACCAGTTACTTCTTGTTCTCATATGTTTTTCAGTTAAGTTCACTGTATCTCAGTTTGAGTCCTAGCCACACATGAAAGTGTCACTCAGTATGGATTATTAGCAGTCATTTTCCTTCTTTTCTCACCTGCTTTTAGATTACATATCTGTGTAATTTTAATCATGGGCTCAGAAGTGAGTGAAATGGTGCTTTCCTGACTTCATAATCTCCCTTATCTTTTTGATCATTCTTGAATTGAAGGAGGCAATTGGTGGGGTGGGGAAGCCCAGTTTGGACCACCTTTGTTAAGCATATATCTTCTTGTTAGTTAGCTACTAATAAAAAATATTTATGCTAACTCTACCGAGTACTCAAGAAGTATATTATTAATGGTAATAGATTTTAATCACTGACAAGGTCACTTTGGTTATATATTCTAACACAATTTTATGCACTATTGCCAGGAACTTCTTGGCATGTTTAATGTATAGTTGTAGTATGTTAGAATTGTTTAAACATTTTCTGTAGGAGACAGATTGGGGACTGCTCAAACTCCAAAATGTTTCTGACTGTGGTTAACAAGGAAAATATCAGGTGGGATCCAGCAACCTGAGATGACCTCTTCTTTTTTTTTTTTTAAAGCGTGATTTGGTAAGACTCTGTCATAGACACTGTAGTTAGAAATATTATGAAACATTCATTTAAAAATGTTTTTAATCTGGTTTGCCAGTAGCTGTAGTGCATATTCCTAGGAGCCATAGTTCTTAATTTTTATGATTCAAACTGATTGGAAGTCGTATTTGTCCTAAGAGGATATGAATGTGACCTAGATTTTTTTGGATGAGAGAATTTCTTACCTTTGCATATGTCATACATTGGAAACATGACCAAATGTATCTGTCTTCACCTTCCCGTATATTCTTTACTTTTCCCCAGGTATCTCTCCTCTGTGTCACAACCTTTTTGCCCTCTATGATGAGAACACGAAACTCTGGTATGCCCCAAATCACACCTTTGCTGTCGACGACAAGACATCGCTTAGGCTCCACTATCGGATGAGGTATGGGTGCCTACCTGGCCTTCTAATGCGGGAGAGATGGCGGTTTTAACCTGGAGCCCTGACTCACTTACCAAGAAGGATTGTAGTCATTTTTGTAATTTATAAGTTTTATATTTGCTCGGTATGAGAACGAACTTCTTCAGTATTTGAAATACAGTTCAAGATGAATTTGATCGCTTTTCTGCCAAATTGTAGAATAGAACTCATTATGATGCAGAGGGTACTTTGAATAAGAATTAGCATACTTTAGCAGAGTTGACTTGTGACTAGAATTTTTTTAAAAAAGAAATAGGCAAGAATAGATAATATCAGCATATATACATATTCTAAGAATATTGTCTTTGAAAAGTTTTGTTTGAGATATATTTATATTAGGTTATCGTATAATAAAATATATTTCTTACTAAAAGTTGCAGCTAAAGAGATTGAGAAACACTGCCTGAAGTGATGTCCTAGAAATCCTAGATTGGTCTTGTTCTCAGGGGGTGGATTTTTGAAGGATTTTGTCTAGTGGGCCTATGATTTTCCTTCTGATGGCTACTTGCCTTATCTCCCATATTGTAGACTTTGTTAAATGTCACATAGTCTCCCAAGGTGGCATAGACAGTCAGTAGTACTTCATTGCTGTTGTAGTCTTTTGAGTTTATATGCATATTTGCTTTGTACCTGAATTGAACGTAGTTCAGCACAAGTTGCGTGTGTTTAACAAAGGAACTTATAAATAGGATGAATACTTTTTGAAAAGGATCTTAACTTACATGGACGTGATTAAATCAGTAGGTTAGTTCAGGTGCTGATGAAATGCAGGGACATGCTAGAAAAGCCCTTGGAGGATCTTGAAGGCTCTCCGCATATCTTAGCTGCCATTTCCTTGGGGAGTCAGTAAAGTTGTTAACATTCTAGAATGGTCTTGATGTTTTTCTCAGCAGATGGTGAACCAGATCTGCTTTTTGGATAATCACATAGGGCTGACTTTTTCTCTTCTTTTTGTACTCACCCAAGGTCTCACCTTAGAGGTATGTGCCATGTGTGAGATTTCACGACCCAGATTTAGGGAAACATTCACTCCACCCAGCTCAGCCTTCTGACTATATTTGGATTTGTTTTTCAGAGTGTAATCTTGCTTTCTTTGTCCTGGTGGTTGGCTGTGTGATCCACCTTTCAAATGTGTATTTGCAGCTCTCTGTGTAGGAAGGGGACATGTCACTGAATTCTGGTTCTTTCCCTCTAGGTTTCTCCACTTGTCTAGGAATCTCCACTTTGTTTAGAATGGTAAAATTTGGGACTGCGAGGAAACCTGAGCTTCCCTAATTCAGCTCTTCCAATATTTTAGGGGGAAACTGATGTCTAAAAAGAGAAGTGAGTTTTCCAAAGTTACACAGCTAGTGAATTGTCTTGTTAGTCCAGCACCTTTTTTGAGACACGTTGGTCGTGTGAATGCCTTGCTATTAAAAATGTCTGCCTGCTCCCCATTCTGTTAGGGGCCAGGAAATGCATTGCTGCTTCATTTTTGGCACCTTGACTTTGTACCTGACATTGCTGCTTCAACAGGATATTGCTTTGTTACCACAGGCTCTTTGAACTTGGAAAAAAAAGTCTCACCCTAAGCTAAAAACATTTGCATTACAACAAACTACAAAAAATCTGAAACCTCATTATCTCACCACTAAAGATGGTGTAATATCAAAATAAATGTTGGTGGCTATTTCAGTGGAATCCCAGCTCTATTTTGGGCAATAATCTTGTACTTTAATTATAGTTTTCTGTTTTTAGATTATAATTTTGATATTTATTTTATAATATATCAATATAAAACAAGCATATTCTTTATTACTTTTTAATAAAAATATTTTTTCATCCAAATGAATTTCATTATTCATTAGTAAAGTTCTAAAGAAACCTAAAGAGAATTTGTTGTATACAATACCTGTACCTAAACTTAGAATTACGCAGTTATCTCTAATATAATTTTCTCAGAAATGTGCAGGGAAGACATATCTCTGATTGATGTCTGTCTAATCTATCTCTCTCTCTCTCCTTTTTGCATTATTTATCCACATTATTCTGAAAAGGAATCTAGGCGGCTGTCAAACTACACTTATTTTGTCATTTTTCTTTCTATTACCATGTTAATATTAGGAATTAGTTTTTGCCCCAAGTTTGATGAATATTTTCATAATTAATTTTAAAAAGGAGTTTAAAATCTTTTTAATGTAGCTTCCAGTTTTGTCTTATTGAGAAAAAATGAGAAAGATTTTAATTTTGGCCATCACTCCTTTAAAGCTTTTTTTGTTTTGTTCTTTTTCTTTAGTCATCATATTAGATGGAGAGGTGTCAGCCTTTGACTATAGGTAATTTCTAGTGATCCAGCCTTGTTTTAGGCTCCCTTCAGCCTTTAGTGAAGTGGAAAAACTGCACATTATCTTTGATCTCAGCCTAGTCCTTTTTGAACATCTTGCCAAAGGTTTCCAAGCCAAAGCCAGTCCCAGCGGGCTCACATAGCAGCCTTGAAGAATGTCCTTGTTCAGAATGAAGATTGCATTCTACCCAGAGGGAGTATGTTGGGCCCTGGCTCTGCCAGGTCCAAGAACACTTTCTTCTAGAGACTCAGCGGGATGTAGAAGAAGGGGACCATTGCTGGGATTCATACAGGGAAACTGTCTTCAGGGCTTCTTTTTCAAACAGCCTCCTCCTTCCTTTCCCCCATTAACCCAGGTAACTTACCATATTGTACATAATTCTCATTTTCTCATCACCATCTTCCTTTATTGTCAGACAGAATTTACCTGTCCTGTCCTCATCCTTTAGACCCTTTCCTATCGCCTTCCAGACAGACCCCAAAAACTTTTAGTAGACCTCTAGTTATTGTGTGAAAGATGCGAATGTTCCATTTTGGGTTTTCCTTGGCTGTCAGAGGAGTTGGCCATGTCCTTATCCTTTTATTTTTTCTGTCCCAATGTCAGATTTCCCTGTATCTGCTCAGCTGGTGTCAGATTTCCCTGTATCTGCTGAGCTGGTGGAGCTGGTTCACTTCTTACTTTCTGCCTGCTTTGGACAGCTGATTCCAGCTAAGTCCTCTGGGCCTGTGCTCCCTTCTGCCCTTGGAGAGCAGGCTCCCCAACCTGGGGACAGCATGAATATCAGCCTTTTCATCAGCCTCAGGCTTCTATTGTTACTGGTGCCTGATACCCTGCCATATTAGTGGGTGAAGTGACAGTCCTGTAGCTGAGGTTTATGCTGCATTTTTGCTCCATGACAGGTGTGTCTTGAGTTTAATGGCAGCTATTTTTTGGAGGAAATTTTATTTGTTGTTTCTTCATGCTGTGGTTGTTTTTTATCAGCACATGGACATGTCAAGGGAGAGAGACCCAGGCACCAGCTGAGTCTAGAGTTGGCCTGGATCAGCTTGGCTCACTCACTTTCACACATTTCAGAACTTACTGTTTTTCTCTTGCAAGTGCAGAGGAAAGTGGCATTTAAGAGAACAGGCTTGTCATCTTAGTTCACCTTTTGGAACCTTAGATTTCCTCATCTGTAAAATAGTAACAATGAAATCTACCTTGTATAGTTGCTGCAAGGGTTAAATAACATATATAAAGTGCTTATTTATTCACAACCCTGTAAGCTAATGCTTATAGTAATAATATTAATGTATTTCTTCTATTTAAAAACTTTGTTGTAAGATAAACCATCAATTTAATAACAGCAGTCTGGGAAATAGGAAACTGCCATATTAATTGTACATCTTGGCTCTATGATAAAACTAGATTTCAAGAATGTTAAAATGTGAATAAAATAGGTCTTGGATTCAAGGCAGGATGGCATTATTAAAGATAAAGGGAGTTGGTGGGCTACTTCTAGTTAGCAGTGTTTTCCTATTTAGGAAGGTGTAATGAAAAGTCAGAGAATCTATCTTTGTGATATTAAGGAAATCACTCTATCTCTCTGAGTCAAAGACCACACTTTCCACAGAGTAAAAATGAAAAAGAATGAAAAAAAAAAGGACATGAACAATCAAATACTAAGCAGGCAAATTATTTGCTTGCTTCTCAGCAAAGGTTAGCCTCTGGCATTGATAATGCTTGGTAGAACTAACACAACTTTCCCAAACATTTCTAGGTCCCCTTTTCTGCAATTGACATTTTCTTGCCTTCTAGGTTCTATTTTACCAACTGGCATGGGACCAATGATAATGAACAGTCAGTTTGGCGACATTCTCCAAGGAAGCAGAAAAATGGCTATGAGAAAAAAAAAGTTCCAGATGCAACTCCTCTCCTTGATGCCAGCTCCCTGGAATATCTTTTTGCTCAGGTAAGAAGTTTGGGTTCAGGAGAACCTGGAGTTCATGGAATGGGTGAGGCGCTGTGGGGTTCAAATTCCCTGATGCTGAACTTGGTGGTAGCCAGGACATTTTATGGCCTGTCCTGTGGGCCATTCTTGCCACCCCTGGGTTTGCCCCATGTGAAGAGGGGAAGGGCAGCAATTCAATGTCCCAGGGACTGATTATCCCACTTTTGGGTTTTCCAGGCTTCACTTCTTCCTACTCCTTTGTTTTCCCATCACATTCTACCCTTCTACTTGTCATCTGCATTGCTTCTGTGGAGAGAGCAGAGGAAAGCGTGAGAGAGGGAAGGTGTAGTGCAGTGGGTCTAACAAAGGCACTTCTCAGCAGTCACAGTGCCATTTGGGGAGGAAGGAGTTGGCCACTCCAAGTCACATAGTGGTAGAAAGATTAGACACTAGAAAAAAACAGAAGAAAACTTAGTCACATAAATGACATTCCCCTGAGATAACATATATGTATATATATATAACATGTATTATGTACATCTGTTAGGTGGAGTTGCTGATGTTAAAATCCACCTCATAGGGCAGTTGTGAAGATTAAATGAAAAGTAAAGAAAAGAAACATAGCACAGTGTCTAGTGCTGAGGTTAAGATTTAATATGGGGGAGCTAGTATTGACATTCTCTTCACCACTCTGTACAAGACAGGTGGGGTGGGTATTGTTTTTAGTTCTCTTTTTCATTTTTGAAGCTATCATTGGCTCTTAGAATGCTGTGCACCTCCACCAGTGAGGGGTATATTTTGGTGATACGTTTCACTACTGGAAACTTGAACAGCAGATTTTGAAAAAACTTACATGTGGTAATGACACACTGTGAAATGTGGATTCATTCCTTTTTTTCTAAATCTGCATCAGAATGGGGTGTGGTTCTCTGTCAATTTTATACCCAGTTCCTAGAGTAGGATATATCAGTTTATGTTTGTGGAGTTAGCAAATGATCAAATTCCAGCCAGTCATTGCCATCTCTTTCCCTGATGCAGTTCAAGCCTGGTACACACTACTTGTCACCATTAAATTGTAATCCCAATGGAGGGGCTTCATGCGTTCATGCTGTTCACCAAGAGCAAGCATATGCTCAATAAATATTTGTTAAATGAATGAATTAACCCGGGGAGAACATCTCCTGAGCCCCTTCATACTAACTGTTGAGAAACAGCTTTGGTGCCAGAGGAATTGTCAGTCTTGTTTCATTGCTATGCTGCTTTTCTGCATAGCACCTTTCTATGTGGAGAAACTTCCTCTTGAGATCAGAAACATGGAGGGTAAACTGTTGAAACTTAAGTGGCAGTTCATTTCTTCTCACCTCTACTCTAAAGGGACAGTATGACTTGGTCAAATGCATGGCTCCAATTCGAGACCCCAAGACTGAGCAGGATGGGCATGACATAGAGAATGAGTGTCTGGGGATGGCTGTCCTGGCCATCTCCCATTATGCCATGATAAAGAAGATGCAGTTGCCAGAACTCCCCAAGGACATCAGGTAAACCTTTTTTTTCTGACTAAAGAATTGATTGTGGGGATAGTGTTATTTTTATATATTCTTGTACCTCTCAGTTTAACCACTACCAACTTTTGGCTGACCCCTCTTCTCTGCAGAGCTCAAATGATTTTTTAGAGTATCTATAAAAGGTAGTGCAATTATGATTGTGTCCTGATTTTAAATGTTGGCTGATGACCTCAGCCAATTGTACTAAGGTGAAAAATTTTGGGCTGGAGATGCCAATCAAATTACTGGCCCTCATGCTTTGCCCTTTCCTCTTTGCCCATGGAAGGCATTGCCATTTATCACTGCATTTTTTCCTTTTATGCTGGACCCATCTTAAAATCCTTCTCCACATAGTTCTGTAGGCAACCACTGCCATCCCCATCCTGAACTATAGTTCTCTGGAGAGCTGTTAATTCTGATATGAAGGTTGATCAACTGTTACCTCAAGGAAATTATCTCAACTTAAAAATATCATTTATAATCAAGTCCTGTGAAGAAATATTCAATATGCATAATTTCCACTGATCTATGAAATAATTTTTTCCAGTGAGATATTGTGACTGTCATAAATGAAGACGGTCTCATTTTGAAGATGAAATTATTTGTAGCTGTAATAGTTGTGATAGGCAACATGCTTCTTCTCATAAGGTTACTTCTTATATGTACTTGTCCTTGGGCAGACCTCCTCTGTCCTTGATCAGAGTCTGGAGCAGATCATGAGTTGCTCCTCAGTAATGCAGGGACTGATGGGATGTACGCTCTATAGCTACTTTCTCTTTATTGTGTGTGTGGCTTTTGCTCTGGGTACCTCCTCTTTATTTTTTCAAGAGGCTAAAGTGAAAAATGACAACTCTCTCGTGATCTTCCCCTCATTAATCCAAAAAATATTATGACCTTTTTTGGGGGATAAATTCAAATTTCCCAATTTCCACTGTTTTGAAACCACCCATTCATCAGCAGGGATTACCCTGTGCCAGGTTCTGTCTCAGGCCTGGGAATGGCAGGCATACCAGTCTTGTTCTTACTCTCCTTAAAACTGTGCCCTGTTCTAGCAGTGTATCAGTTTGTTAAGATTCTGTTACTCATAGATACTCTCCTATTAGCACCTGGATGAGTAATAAACTTTCAGTTTTCTTGTTGACCTATTTAATATATCTGGGACATTTTCACATGGCAAACAGTCTTTTGTATTAGCTTGTATGTGTTTTCTCCATTTATAATAAAAACAATATGTGATCTTTATAAAAAAATTATAAAACAGATATGTAAGAAGAACATACAAAGCATCCATAATCACCCATGTCACTTTGAGGCCACAGTCTAAGTGATGCTGAATCTTAATAACAGCGTGCTTACGTAAGGGCTGATGTGCACAGGAACAGTAACACTAGCAAGCAGAAACATAAGTCAGTTTTGCTGCCTGCCTTTGTCACCCAGATAATTCAAGGATACCTGAAGGAATTCCCCTTTCAGTAAAAATTTGTGGGACATGCACTTTTCTATTCTCCTTTAGTCCCTGTTGACCTACCTCAGGATTATCATTCTCAGTGCTTACTCTGTCTACGACCCTCTGGGAACAAATCCTCCTTTCTCGTTTGGCAACACATGGAAGGAAGATTTATAGATTTAGGTTTGTTTCTAAACTATTCTCAGCTAACCTATACATGGAAAAGAGATCTGTTTTTATACTTTCTTTTAGCTACAAGCGATATATTCCAGAAACATTGAATAAGTCCATCAGACAGAGGAACCTTCTCACCAGGATGAGGATAAATAATGTCTTCAAGGATTTCCTAAAGGAATTTAACAACAAGACCATTTGTGACAGCAGCGTGTCCACACATGACCTAAAGGTGAAATACCTGGCTACCTTGGAAACTTTGACAAAACATTATGGTGCTGAAATATTTGAGACTTCCATGTTACTGATTTCATCAGAAAATGAGCTGAATTGGTTTCATCCAAATGACAGTGGAAATGTTCTCTACTATGAAGTGATGGTGACTGGAAATCTTGGAATCCAATGGAGGCAGAAACCAAATGTAAGTGGCGTTGGTGACTGATCAAAACAACATCCTGTGTCACATGGTGTGTTCTGTTTATCCTGTTGGAATCATCTGTTTGTGTGCCCATCACCCTTGTGAGCCGAGTTCATTTAGGCTAGAGACCATGTATCATTCTTCTTTTATTGTGTCCATATAGCAGTGGATCCAAATAATATTTACTAAGTTCTGCAGGGAAATAGAAAAAATATAATAATATATATAATATGTAATATATTAACAGCAGACATTTACTGAGTGCTTACTACATACCAAGTACTTTTCTAAGCATTTACATATATTAACTCATTTATTCCTCAAGATAAAAAACCTTTTAGAGGAATACTACCATTATCCCTATAATATGGATGAACACAAAGAGGCTCAGAGAATTTAAGAAATTTGTCCAAGGTCTTAACTATTAAACAGTTGTGCCAAGAATTGAAGTTAGTCTACGGCCATACCACCCCGAATGTGCCCGATCTCGTCTGATCTCGGAAGCTAAGCTGAGTCGGGCCTGGTTAATACTCGAATGAGAGACCACCTAGGAATGCCAGGTGCTGTAGATGTTTAAAAAAAAAAAAATTGAACTTAGTCCTCTTGCTCCATGAAATGGGATAATTGATTTTTTAATTTGAAGCTTCCTTGAAGTGTTTGTTGAATGAAGCAATAGAGCAGAGTGGTTTCAAAGCATGAGTTTTAAACCTAAATTGACCTGGTTCATATCCTAGCTGCATTATTTTATAGTTACATGGCCTTAGGTAGGTTGCTTTACCTCTTATCAGCCACATATTATGGAGATACTATAAAACAGATACTGTATCTATATCGTAGGGTTCTTGAGAAAACTAAATGTCATTTAGCACAGTGCTTAGCATATAATAAATGTTCAGTAGATTATTTTAGCTGCTATCATTATTACTGTAAATAATATTAGAGGTGAAATTTATTTTTTCCTATTTTATTCTTTTGCTGAAATAACAATGCCTGACTTATTGAGTGCTTTCTATGTAGTAGAGACTGTGTTAATAAGAACTTACCTAATCTTCAAAGAATGTTGTGAAATGTAAGATCTCTGCTTAATTGATTGGGAAATGGAAATTCAAAGAAATGAACCAACTAGTTAAGTAACTGGAAGAAGCAGCATCTCAGCCCAGATCTCTAGTCTCCAAGACTCATGCTACACAAAATATTTAAACTTATGCAGACATGTATATTCCCTAGATTATTCGAGCCTGGGAATAATCTGTACCTTCTCTTGAAAATTCTGGCTCGAATATTATTATAAAGTCAAGACAAGCAATGATAGATTCTAAAAGGAGAAATTCCATGTTTTGTCCAGTCATACATATTTGAGAAGAATGTGTTCTCTGCCTGTGTTGAAACATCAGTCCAGAAGTGAGGGGACCTGATTGTAGATGCATGTCTAGTGGACAGTTATTTCCCTTTCTAAATTGGCTTGTACATTATAGATTATGTAAAGAGTTTAGTCAGTGTGTTTATAAAGGTCTCCTCCAGGCATAAAATCCCCCACATTCCAGTAGGACCCAGAACATTGTGATCCTAAGCCCATGTGACAGCTCTCCCAATTGCTCTGTAAACCCAGTCATGCTGGTTTTCTCCTCCTTGGACGTAGGCTCTGCACTGGCTTCTCAGAAGCACTGACCTTTTTACCAATGGAAAGTGAGAAAGCCAGCTCAACTGTCATTTTTATGTTTGTTATCAGGTTGTTCCTGTTGAAAAGGAAAAAAATAAACTGAAACGGAAAAAACTGGAAAATAAACAGAAGAAGGATGAGGAGAAAAACAAAATCCGGGAAGAGTGGAGCAATTTTTCTTACTTCCCTGAAATCACTCATATTGTAATAAAGGAATCTGTGGTCAGCATTAATAAGCAGGACAACAAAAAAATGGTAAGTTTGCTCCAGAAGCTATTCAGTTTGGATCTGGTGAGGACAGATCAGTTTCTATTGCTGAGGACAGTTATATAGCACATGCTTTTCAGATTTCCTGTTCTGGAGAGAAAATCTGATGGTTATCTTATTTAAGCCAAAAAGTCCCTATTGCTAATACTGACATTATCATTGTCAGGCTTTTAAGTTACACGGGTACATTTCTGTGCCTTTCTTTGGTCTTGTAAATGTGAATCTGTTTCAGCATTTGTTCCTCTCACAAAGATATTTCAGCATAATATTTAATTCACAAAAATTTTGTGAATTTGAAGGAAAAGCAGATTAGCAAATGTCAGCATTCCTCTACCCCCGCTCCCTCAGACTTCTTCACAGTCTCTCTGCTGAGTTTGGTGGGTCATCTGGGGTAAAGTTGATGGGAGGCCCCACTTTGCACTTTAGGGATTGTCAGGCTGGTGGCTGTGGCCACAGTGGCAGCCCTCACCATGGTGTCAGGCGCACCCAAGTGACTCTTGAACAGAGGAAGGAGTGTTCAATCTCACTTCCTTTCTTTTGGTATCACTAGACAGGCAGGCCAGTTTGGCAGGGGAATGTGAACCCTGCCAAAATATACATGTTTGTGTTAGGGAAGTCACCGCTGACAGCATGTGGAGAGCATGGGCTGGGAGGCAGGTGCTCTTGCAAAGTGAAGGTAGTCAACGCTAGGGAAGTGCCACATTTTATCTAAAACTTGGCAAATAGTGTGTCAACAGAATAACATTAAGTGGCTGGGAAAGAATTTGGTGACATGGTAGTAGGACAGTCAGTCATCCTTTTACATCTAGGGTAACTGTCTTTTTAGTATACTTTTTGGAAAGCAGTTTGGCTATATGTGCTGTAACTTTTGAAAATATGTATATATTTCTCTATTCAGGAGTCTAAGGATCCGTCTTCTGGAAACAGTGAAATGCAGGCAGTGGTCTGTGAATGAGAATGTTTATCCCAACAAAATTTACAGTATTAAAATACTGAAAATAACCTAAATATGCAACAATGGAGAATGAGAAAATAAATTATAATTCACCTGAGTAGTAGAATATTACATAAATGAATTGCTGAATTTTTTTTAATGATCTAGAAAAATGCTTTGTAAATGGAAGAGTAGATATAAAGCTATTTATCAAATGGTACCAATTTTGTTCAAAAAATATCGAGGGGGTATGTATATACATACATGTGCTCTTAGAAAAATAGCAAAATGTTAAGTTATTTATAATGGGATTATGATCGATTTTAATTTTATTATTCCTCACCCCTTCCCCCCCCTTTTAAAAAAAAACAAAAACAAACAATAAACATACATTAATTTCATCATGAAATCATAATAAATAAAGTGAAAGGATAAGTAGAAGAGATATTAGTGGGAAGGTGGAAAATGGAGGGAGAGAAAATCAAAACAATTGCTATATATTCAGCATATTATAGATATCAGGCTCTGTTATATTGTTGTGTCTACATTATATTATTTAGTGCTTACAAGAACCTTAGAGGTAGGAATTTGGGCTCCATTTCCAGTGGGTAATCTGAGACTTACAGAGAGGTGTGGAAATTTGTACAGGGCACTGAGTGAGAAAGTGACAGCTCTGCCTGTACTGCTTTGGTTTCCAAGGCATTCTCTCCCAGAACTGTGGTGAGGGTGAGTGGGGGTTAACACATCTGTGATCTAGCTCTTCAACATGGCCAAACCCTGAAGATTCATAGCAGAGGAGGAGATGCAGCAGCCAGCTGGGATAGTTTTTGTGACCCTGCCCCTGTCCTGTTCTGGCTGACAGAGTTTTAAGTCTGGCACCCAGTTGGTGCACCTGTCATCTAAGTCAGAGCTCACTCTGACCACATGGGCCGATGCTCTGTGCCAAGCTTCAGTGCTGTGTAGGGAGCAGGAGGAAGTCAGGAGGAAATATTGCTCTCTCCATTACTTTATTTTCTTTTGCAAACACTGGCTCTTACTACATGCCAGGCACTTTCTATTCTAAACACTTTACAACTATCAGCTATTTTCATATTGACCCTGTGAGGTGGGTATATTACTGTCTCCTTCTTACAGAGGAGGAAACTGAGGCACAAAAAGTTTAACTTACACATGGTCACAGCTATTAGGCTAAATCATTTGAAAGTGCCAGTTTCTTGGCAGTTGGCTGTTTTGACCTATAAAAATGATTACGTCTGCTTTAATATAATAGTAAGTGGAAACACTGATATCTGAACCCAGATAAGCTGGCTCTAGAGCCTCTGGGGTAACACTGCGTGATGCTCTCTCTCCATTATCTTTACTCCCTTGTCCCTTCACAGCCAAGGGGTTTCCAAGCCCTTTGATGAGGCAGTACTTTGGCTACTGGTCTTTCAGGAAAGCATGATGCTAACATGTTATTATATCATATCTTGATTTATCTCATCTCTGAATCATTTTGACATTCCCCATTTCTATTCATACTTCTGCTCTCAGGGAACTTAAGTGCTTATGTGGTCTCACTTGTATATGACTAGATGAAGGGCTGCCCAAGCTAGACCATCTTGAATTTGCTCTTTGGGGATCTGCAGGTAGATGCCAGGTCATACCTGAAAGGAAGCACATTTAGCACAAAGTCTCATTCCTGAATCGCCATTTCTATGGTGGCCCTGCCCTTTTTGGCCTCCTTGGCTCACAACCCTAGAGCACCCTCACAGCTAACTGGGACTAGGTCCCCTTTCCTCCATCCTGTCTTGTTCCTTATATCTGCCCCCTTTCCCCTTCACTGGTCTGTTTTTCTCTGCTACCAGCCTCTCTTTTTCCCGGTGCTATGTAAAGAGTCTTATTCTCAGTAGTGTTTTGCCCTTCTCTGAAAACTCAGGTGCCTTTTAATGTTTTTATAAGTCAAAGTTCTAAATTATGGGTTTGCATACATACCTTCCTTCTCTAGAAGATGTTTCTGGTTGACCCCATGGCTCTTCTCAAATGGTAATCTCTGCTCAGGGCTATATGATCAAGACAGACAGACAAAAAACCTACTTGTCTTCACCTCCAGGTGTTTTTATGAAAACATTTCTTTCACAAAAATATTCTCCCCCTTCTTCACTTTTTTCTTTGCTTCTCACACTTTGAGTAAGACTCTGCCTCCTCCAAACCCTTAGGGGATCCCTGGACTTAACAACCTCATCATTATATTTGGGACAATCTCTGGATTAAAATGTAGGAGTTGCACCTTGTAGACCAGTCCTGCATGAGGTGAAGCATCTGTACTCTGCTTCATTTTCTAGAACAGGTATAATGCTGACCTAGTTTGTCATTGCTTAGTGCCAAGACCAGGGTACTTGCACGCTCTTCTCCTCTTATCTCCTCTTTTATGCCTCTGCCACCTTGATTCTGGGTTGCTTTTCCATCTAGACCCAGGTGACAGCTTTTTCACAGGTCTGCCTGCCACAGATCTTAGTTCTCCCCCTCCTCACACACAGGCACACTGTACCTCATTTGATAGTTTAGAGATAATAGCTGAGAAAGTGATAAATAGTGAACATCGTATATAAATGCAATTATCAACAAAATGAGTTTCCCTTTGGGGTCCTGCATTCTCCATTGTGTGTTGAACATCTTCTCACTATGTACTTCCCTTTAGTCGCTGCTTAAGATGGTAGGCACATCATGTAACCATGGATATTTTTTTTCTCTCACTAGGAACTGAAGCTCTCTTCCCACGAGGAGGCCTTGTCTTTTGTGTCCCTGGTAGATGGCTACTTTCGGCTCACAGCAGATGCCCATCATTACCTTTGCACCGATGTGGCTCCCCCACTGATCGTCCACAACATACAGAATGGCTGTCATGGTCCAATCTGGTTGGTTCTAGAACCTTTTCAGTTCCATTTTAGTGATGAAGAATGTGGCTACCTCAGACACAGGTGTCATCAGTTGTTTAGGTTGGGGGCAGTTGAGCACATTGTTTGGTACTGATTGATTTGATACTCTCTTTTCCATCCCTGCTGTCTGTTGGCTGGGTTTTTCTGTCAGTTCTTCCCTTGGTTCTTACAGACCCTCACATCTTGTCTCTTACTTGGTTCTCATGGTTTAAACCACCCCCCACCACTCTCTACAGCTGACCAAGGAGTGCTACACTTCCTAACTCCCTGCTGTGCCAAAGTGACCCAAGAAAGATAAGACACCACATCTGACAGAGTAGTAAATAATGGAATCCTGAGTTAGCTTGTTCTAAAGTGTCAGATAAATGGTGGGAACAGTGAGGGTGACCAAGCTTAGAGCTGGAAAGGGCATTGCTGGATATCTTGTCCCTCTTGCATTTCAGAACTAGTAGCCTGTACTCAGATACCTCTGGTGATGGGGTACTTAATACTACATAAGGCAGCCAATAGATTTCAGCTCTAAAAACTACAGAGATACATACCTCTGATATGGCATTGAACTTGCCTCTCTGTAACTTCTGCCTACACATTTGAATTCTGCCACTTGAAGCAACAGAGATTAGTTTACTTCTTTTTGCATATGATATACTGCCTTTCAGGCAAAAGAAAATGGCTTCAGTGTTTCTTCTGAGTCTCTATTTCCAGACCATAATATATCTGGGGAAGCATCTCTTTACCTACCTTCCACATGATACAAGTCCCTCCTTCTTCCCTATTCCATTTACTTTGTTGACAGGTAGTTTATTAGTGGGGTGAGGTAAACCCTGGCCTAGAGAGGCTTGCAGACCCATGGGCAGAGAGACAGAGAATTGCAGAGCGAGGAGTTGAACACTACAGAAGATGCATGTCCTTTAACTATCCTAACCATGGTTAGATCTCAGGGCCTTGGCACTTGCTATTTCCTTGTCCTATAATGTCTTCTTCCTCCAGAATCTGCACAGCTCCCGCTTCCTTCAGGTGTTACTCAAATATCACCTCATCCGTGAAGTCTTCCCTGACTACCTTCTATAAAATAGCAATGCCTCTTCCCTCTCCACACCCCACACTTCCTGGGTCTTCTACTCTGCTTTATTTTTCTTCAGTGGCATTTATTACCTCCTGACATACTATGTTTATTTGTGTCCATTTGTTTTTTGGCTGCCTACCCTCACTGCACAGAACATGAGCTCCATCAAGGCAGGGACACTGTCTACTTTGTTCTCTGCTTTTCTTTAGCACCCATAGCAGGGCCTGGCACATTATAGGTGCTTAATATATGTTGAATGAATGAATGTCTCATGTTCTGTGAGGGACTGAAACTCATCGCCTAAGACCCCTTCGCAGAGTAGGGAGCATTCAAATCATATTAAACTTTGAAGAATCAGTGATGGTTTACCAGGTCTTAAAGAAGAGAAAGGGCATCTTAATGTGAGGGATCACATAAAGGCATAAAAGTGTTGCAGACCACTTTCTAACTGCCTTTCTAACACATGTTGATCGTGCCAGCCTCCTTTTGTCAGTACTTAGCACCATTCACTAGGTGTGATAACCTCATGTGTGTGTTTACTTAGCAACTGTTCACAGCCCTCTGAGCACTAGGACTGATCAGTCCTGGGGCAACAAAAATGCGTAAGACAGGCTGTTGCCACTAACATCGTTCCAGTCTTCACTGATTTTTTTATTCAGTTTTTATTATTCAATTATTCACTCATTTATTGAGCAGCTACTATGAGTCCAGATCTGCTCTGGTTTCTGGGGATATAGCAATGAAGAGAACAACCCCAAAGTTATTCCTTCCTGAGGCTTGTGTTCTAGTTTTGCTGCCTGGGGTCAGTGGAGAGGAGACCCCTACCACTGCATCACATGCAGCTCCACCTCACCAGCCTTGGGGATGCTCTTCTGGCAAGAGCTGGACACAATGTATGGGCACATTGGGGATGAGCAGGGCTCAGTGCCTTGGGAAGTAGGCCGAATCCTCTTCTAGACCCCGGAGACTCAGATGATCTGTTTCCAGCCTCCTTGGCATCTCTGTTTGCTTCATGTATCATATCTGAATGGACTTTAGGACCCAGGACAGATAAGGTGATAGGGCTGTAAGACTTGAGGCATCTCAGGGAAGTGGATATCCCCTGGGTTCAGAGTGCTCCTGTTTGGCATGAGCTCTTTTCTCCTTTGCCCCTCTCTTCCTCTAGCACAGAATATGCCATCAACAAATTGCGGCAAGAAGGAAGCGAGGAGGGGATGTACGTGCTGCGGTGGAGCTGCACTGACTTTGACAACATCCTCATGACCGTCACCTGCTTTGAAAAGGCTGAGGTCAGTCAAGCCATATGGCCCAGGGTGTCACTGCAGCCTGGCCCAGGAGTTGGTGCAGATGGGACCACTCTTGGGGAATGGAGATATAAAAGCCTGAGTCTCTCAGAAAATTCCTGGCAGTTCTGACAGGGGCAACCTGCTCTTGAAAAGGAGACTGCTCCAAGCAGCCAGACCTGTAACCTTTCCTCCTCATGGCGCCTTCTTTCTTCCTTCAAGAGACCCATGGCAGCAGTCCACTGTGGCTCTGGAAGGTAGAATGTGACCAGGAAACCAGTTCACACCCAACACTCAGAAAGTTTAGAATAATTATTTAGAGGGTTTTTTTTTGACACTCAGTGCCAAGGTCAGCACAGTCTCAGAGCTGTGTGTGTTTGTGGCATTCACTGGTATAAACCACTTCCAAGAGAACCAACTTGGCATCTGGCCTAACGCATTTTTTCCCAGATGGTAGCTTCAGACATTTTAACATGCAAATTGCCATCCCATGTTTTGACAAGTGGAGATGTTTATTGGCAACTCATGTGTAGCTGGAAATGAGAATGATATGAAAGAAATCCTGAAGGCTGAGATAGAAGCCAGAATTGTTGACATTAACACACCAAACCACAAGTGCCTTTGTTATTCGTGTAATTTTTTTTTAATACAAGAAATGGACTATTTTAAAAGACAATTTTTACAAAACTAGTCCAAATATACTAGTGTTGAATGAGTTTAACATGAACTGAGAGAACTGGGGCAGGGAGGGACCTGCGAGTTGGAAGTCAGCATATGAGCCAATTGAAGACCTCAGACACTGAAGGGAAAAAGAACCAGAGAACGCCTGGGGACTGGACTCAGTCAAGAGCAGGAAGAGGAAATGGCAGAAGGTGCCCAGTGTTCTAAGTATCTTGGGCAGTGTCTCTAGAGGCCACAGACTGCCTGCGGGTGTTCCTGTGCAGCTTGGCCCCATGGCTGATGTGGGTGCAGTGGCTCAGAACTTGTCAGGCTTATTGCCTTGGCAGGATGCCTGTCTTCTGTGTTCATTAGGCTTTGGAGGAAGGTAGCCCACACGCCTGCTGAGGCAGAATTGATCTGTGCTGAACCAAGAATGTCAGTGATTCAGTGACACGATTTACTTGGTATCATCTTACCTGGGGAAGACAAGGATCATAGATGTGATTGCTGTTACTGTTTATTTCAAATGATTCCCATTGTACAAATGAAGAGCTGAGGCATTGAGATTTGAAATAACTTGTCCTGATTTATACCATAAGTAGATCTTCTGGCTCTCGTTCTTAACCACTAATAGGGTTTCTTTGTACCAGAAATGACCATGAAGGAAAACTTGTGCTTGTACTTCCTCTCTTACACTATAGAACCTGGAAACTGGACCAGATGGCTGACTGCTAGCTCCCAGGCTTGTTCTCAGATAAATGTGTGGCCTGGAAGGACTCAGTTTGAAGAAGTTTCTGATAAATTTTGCTATAGATTTCTTGCATAATAATGTTAACCTTTATCAAGTGTTTACTAGGTTTTTTACATGTACCATGTCATATAATCGTAGCAACAGTCCTACGAGATCGGTATTTCCGTGAATTTCATCCTACAGGTCCAAAACAAAGTGATGTCATGGAAATCACTGTTCTGTTATGCTGTCTCCCTGGTGTCCACCCCCGTTTATCAGTGCCTTCTCCTGGAAACCCCTTTTGTTATTTATTTATTATGTTGCTTATTTGTTTAGGATAAACTTTTTAAGTAATTTTAAATTTACAGAAATGTTACAGAGATATCACAGAATCTCTATATACCCTTCACTCAGCTTCTTCTATTGTTACCATGGTACATTTGCCTGGCCCCTTTTAAAGCAAATCATTTCTGGTCAATTTCCTGAATGGCAGGTGCTGGGTGGCCAGAAACAGTTCAAGAACTTTCAGATCGAGGTGCAGAAGGGTCGCTACAGTCTGCATGGTTCAGACCGCAGCTTCCCCAGCTTGGGAGACCTCATGAGCCACCTCAAGAAGCAGATCCTTCGCACAGACAACATCAGCTTCGTGTTGAAGCGCTGCTGCCAGCCCAAGCCCCGAGGTTGGTCTTCTTGTGCCAGAGCTAGGCCGTGTCCCCTCAGTGATGCCCTGTGCCCTTTTGATGTTTCGATACTCAGGTCAACCAAAAGATGCCGGTAGCTTTGAAGAGAGTGGCCTCTCCTCAAAGTCTCTAGGTGTCTTTTGTTGACTTGTTACACATCTGTCCCCTGCTCAGATCTCATTCCTCAAGTGTCAGCATTTTCTGTAGAAAAAACATACACCTTTCTCAGCACCCCATTAGGCTACAGAAAGAGGCATGTTTAGGATTCGTAAGCAGAAACTTTTTCTTTAAGATAAAATGTCTTGAGAGTTCTGTCAATGGTTTATTTATCTGAGACATATTCCTGGGACATCTTCTGTGGACCAAGAACTATGTTAGATGCAAAGAATCAGAAATGCCTAGCATGCAGTCCCTGCCCTCCAAGTGTTTCTTGTCTAATACAGAAAACATTGCAGGGAAATAAGGCCACTGGTGGATGTCATGGGTGTTTTAATCAATATATGCAAGTATCAGACTCTGGGCTTGCAAAGAAGCAATGGATGGTCAAAATCCCTGAGTCACAGGGAAGGCCCTATGGAGGAGGTGGATCTTGAGCCAAGTGTTGGACAGTGAGTGGGAGCTTGCCAGTTAGATAAGGGCACGTCCAGCAGAGCATGTCCAGGGGCAAAGAGGTAGGTAAAAGCAGGGGTTGCAGGAAGGTTCTGGAGGGCCAATGTGTTTGGCAAAGTTAGAAAGAAGGGGCAGGTGAGACTGGGAAGGGAGAGATTTGGGATTATGGGCAGCTTTGAATGCCATGCCACGGAGCTAGAACTGTATTCTATAGGCAGTGGGAAGCGATGGGAGAGTCAGAGAGTAATAAGATGGATAGAAGGACATGAGGAACTTAGCCGCCTTTTTTTAAAGCTTCGTGAAGATGTCACTGATATCCTACAGGTAGATTCATCACCTTTTAGAATGTGAGAGCTGGAAGGACACTTAGAGCTGGAAGGACACTTAGGGGTGGCCCAGGCAAGTGTCCCAATTTTACACATGAGAAAACTGAGCTAGAGAAGTAAAGTAGGTCTTATTGAAGGTCAAGGTCAAAGAGGGGTTTGAATTCCAGGTTTACCCCAAATGCCAGATCCCTTGAGCATTGTTGTTGTTGTTTTTTGTTTTGTTTTGTTTTTTGTTTGTTTTGACATTCTCCCACTGCAGAGTTCTCTCAGTTCCTGAGGCCCCAGTAAGTGCAGTCACAGGTACTTGGAGGGCTCTGAGACATTTCTTATTCTTTTAAGGGAATGCTTCTTTATGTCAGGGGTGGACAGAGGAAGGACACCAGGACAAAAAGGGCCTGGTTGTTGATGTTTGAATCGCATTTTGGTCTCCCAGCAAGGGACTGTCACTGAATTTGGTGAAAGAGAAAGGACTTGTATTCTTGTTGATCCGATAGGGTTTCCTGCCAGTCTTGCAGAGTAACTGTAGCCTTTGTTTTTGTGATAGAAGATGTTCCACAGAGGTAAAAACACATCTGCCACTTGGTCGTGAGTCCTCAGAGTAAGGTAAAACCTTAAAGCCCAGTGACCCTGTTTACTCACATAATCTCTCCTTCCAGCAATTAGAAGCAGTTTTTATTTTCCTGGGAATTGGTGGTCTCTAGGTGAGACTGAGGACATGGAGAACAGGAGCCATAAGAAGAGAGAGGTGGTGGCAGGTGGGAGACTGGGATGTGATTCTTTGTGGGCATCAGCAGGAGAGGTCTGTGGTGTAGATACCACACTTGCTAACCCAGACCTGGGAGCTAGTAGCTGTGGAGGGAAGAGCACAGGAATAGAATTGAACCTTCTCTCCTGGCTTTCTTTTGAGGCTCCATGAACCCTGCATTGAATATGTTTAGTATCTGTTTCTCCCACTTGACTGTAAACTTGTAAGACAGGATCTGAGTCTCACCACTCTGTGACTTATGGGAAGCACAACACCTAGCACAGATTTGGCATTCACTAATGCCTATCAAGTGAATAATGTCAGCAGTAGCTACCATATTGGTGGGTACTTACTAGTCCCAAGCAGTATATTTCATTTCTTTTGTCTGTGTCATAGGTCTTTGTAGCTATTATAAAGATGAGAAAACTGAGGCTCAGGGATGTTCAGTGATGTGCTCAAGGCCACACAGCTAGTATTATCAGTGGTATTTACAGTAATAGTAACAATAAATAACGATGACGACAATGCCTACTATTATGTGAATATTGCTTGCAGTTTGCCAGGCAGTGTTTGAAGGTCTTTTATGTTTTAAATCATTTAATCTTCAGAACAACTCTGAGTATATTTTTATTCTGATTATACTTGCTCAAGACCACTTAGGTAGGTAGAGGAAGAGTGGGGTTTTGAACTCATCAATTCTGGCTCCAACTCCAGTGACCTTTCCCCTTTATCACACTGTCTTTGCAAAGGTTCAGGGCCAAGACTTTGGGGAAAGGGCCAAGTCTCCTAACTGGGGTGTGTGGGGGGATGGGTGCTGAAAAGGGGGGAAGAGGAGGGACTGGAGTTGGGGAGAGTAGGAATAAGCACTGTGTGTGAGGCTTCTTCATGTAGGCCCCCAGAGCCCTCTATCTTTCTCTGCCACTTGCAAATTAGAGAAGTGGTGAAATCATGAAAATTAAAGAGAATGTTGTTTTGAGTTCCTCAGTGTCCCTGCTTTTCTAACCACAGTGTTCTGATTGTCAGACCCCAACATGGGTTTCTCACTTGTAAACACAACTGAGAAACTCATGGAATAAGTAAAAAGCAGGCAGTCACTCAGAGTGGGTGTGACAGTTGAGTCTACCATTTCATGTGTATTGTCCACCCCTACTTCCCCTTTCGAAGTCTGAGAGTGATCATGTTAAGAAGGAGGTAGGAGCCCACAGGACTCACTGGCCTGGTCACCACGGAACCTCTCACATCCTCATATGTGGCATCAGGCTTGGTGCTTGATTTCTTCACCTTTCAGCTCTGACACTGAGAACTTTTGTCAAGGCTCAAGGAAGCACTAGTACAACAAGGATGATGTCGCTAAGATGTAATACTTGTCACAATCACTAAGGCTACCAGTCATGGAACCTTCACTGGACATCAGGCACTGAAATGAGCCCTTTACCTCGGGTATCTCGCTTAGCCCTCACAGCATCCTGACAAAGGGCACACTGAGTTTCTCATTTTTCTACTGAAAAAGAATCCATGGAGGTCAAATGGCTTCCTCTACTTGCTAGGTTGACCCTAGTGCTGTGTTCCCTGAAGCAGCCATGAAATGGCCCCTGTCCATGTCCTCTCTTAATTTCCCGCACAGCTCTATTGCCCTGGCCCTTCCCTGGGGACACCATTCGCATGGCCTTTTACTGATGTCTTTTCTCCATCAGGGAATTTGGTAGTTACCTATTCGAATCTGACTCTACCCAGGTAACAAGGTGGAGACAGGATAACAGTGGAGGGGAGCAGGGTAGACTCAGGGTATGATGACAAGGGGAACCTGTACTTGAACCCAGTTTCTAGCACCCAGATTTGTACACCCCCACTAGGGTCAGGGCTGCGGTGGAAAGAAAGTAAGAGACTAGAGCCATCCCTGACTCGGTGAATCCCAAGTCTTGGGTGTACTAGCTACCTGACCTTGAGAAAATGGTTTAATCATTCGGAATTTGTTGACCTATAAAGCGGGGATAAGAATACTGTATACCTCAGGATTGTCATGAGGAGCAAGGAGTTAATGTGGTAAAGCTCTTAGGACAGTAGCTGGCACAGAGAAAGCTGTCAGAGATGTGAACTTAAAAAGAAATAACCTCTGCCTTGCAGGGCAGTGAGAGTTTGGGAGACCATGTTTGAGTCACTTGGCCTGGTGTTCAGCAGCTAGAGGTAAACAGAGATCTTGACGGGTGTCTGGAACACTCTCTGCTAGTCAGCCTGGAAGGAGCTCTTTTTGCCCATGGCACACTATAGCCTGCAGTGGCTCCATGGTGGGAGGTGACTCCCATAGACGGTAAATTTCCAGTTAGCCACCTGTGCGGACGTGGCTCAGCAGATTTTGTAATGTATTGGTTTGCTCTTTGAATCAGTAGAATTTGGGGGGTGGTCAACAAGTACTTACAGTCAACAAGAACTTAGAAAGTGCCTCCTTGGTGGCAGGCAGTGTGCGAGCCCGGAGAGGTTCAGGTACAACCCTGTCTGTGTGTCACCTGCCCTGTTCTTCTGCACAAAACTAGTGTTTCTCACCCTCCTTTCTTGTTTCCCATAGCTCCTAAGGCCCAGTGTGCTGCTGCTTTCTCCTCAGCTCACATCCTACCCTGTACCAGGCTGAGGAGGTAGAGCAGAAATCCTTGGGGAAACCTTGCCTGACTTCTCCTATTAGGATCACCTGCTGTGGCAACCTCTAGCACCCATGCCTGCCCTTAGATAGTTGCATAAATTATAGCTTTCCTTTTGATTGGTTAATTTTTATGATTAGTTTTCATTCTGTTATTAGCCTGTGAGCTCTTGGAAGGCAGGAATGAAGTACTTTTAGTAAAAATTAGTAAATGTTTGTTGAATGACTGAACCAACCAATGCACAGGTGTTCAGCAAGCCCCATGGCTCAGCAGATACTGGCTGCTTGGAATCTTGAGCCTTTGCTCAGACACCTCTCCTCTTGTCCACAGAAATCTCCAATCTGCTGGTGGCTACTAAGAAAGCCCAGGAGTGGCAGCCCGTCTACCCCATGAGTCAACTGAGTTTCGATCGGATCCTCAAGAAAGACATTATGCAAGTGAGTTGTTGCTGTGGTTTCTGGGTCCAGCCTTGGACCTGCCTCCCTTCTGCAGAGCAGCTTGGGGACCTGGGGAGGGATAAAGTCTGGGTTTGGGCGAATCCTGGTAGAAAAGGCACAAGGAGACTTTCCTTTCATAGTTAAAGCCGTTTAACCAGCATCCTGCTGTCCTTCCCAGCCTTGCTGATGTTCCCAGAAATGCTTTCTTCTTGAAGGAAGTTGATTAGTTAAGCTTTGTGGGATTGTCTAGGGTATAGGGACCTTCCGTTGTGTATCTTCTGCAGACAGACAGAATCGGAGAACTCGGTGGAAATGCCGACAGGGCAGCAAGAATTAGGTCTCCATGGCAGGAAGTGAGCTGATGACCCTTACTGCCCCATGACACGCTCTGTGACAAAGTACTTCTAAAATTTAGTCTGGACTTTCCTACGCATTCAGAGGAGCAAAACAGAGAGACACAGAACACAGGGATCAGGAGATGCACAATTTTGGCCTGAAGGAGACCTGTCTGGAAAAACATCCCAGATCAGTGTCCCAGCCTTGGCAGGCCTTTTGCTCAGAGTCTGCGGACTTAGGCAGGCTCATTTTTCTTCGTAATTGCCCTTTGGTCTTAGCTAGGAGTGTGAGGCCCAGGGCATAGCCCATGATCTGTTTTCTACCCCTTCCAAAGCACCCTCAGCACAGAGCCACACAGAGGAGGAGGTAAAGGAAACAGTGTGCAACAGCCTTGAAGAGAAGAAATCTGCATGGGGCCATTTACTGCCTGGGAGAGGCTGACACCTTGGAGGTGTGGGAGGGTGAATCATGGGCTCACCGCCTCATATGAAGGAGCCTGGTAGAGAGTGATGGTGAAGGGGTTGGCTTGATAGTTTAGTTTAATCCCTGAAATTTTGGGGCAGGGTCGTGAGGCAGCTACAACTGCCTTACTTCTTTTACTGTGAATCCTTCACTGAAGGCTAATCTTTATTATTCTCTGTCCCTCTGGTGGTGTCAGAGCTGTCTCCAGAGATTAAACTGATCAGAACAGCAATACCACAGTCTCTTTTCTGTCTAGAAGTTGATGTATACTTCAGGCCTTTCTTCTTTATTTCTCCTTGAGCTTCCTGGCAGATAACTGCCGCCCTCCATTCCCCCAGTGCTCACTTAGCCAGCAGTGTTAGAGCACTTCTGTGTGTGAGGATGCCACCCTTAGTGGGCTTAGTCTGGTGGAGGAGGCAGACTCTTGTCTATCTTACGTGGGCAATTACATTATCAAGAGACAAGTCCTAAGTGGGGAAGTACAGCAGGATGTGGGACTGTCAGAGACTGTCATCCTACCTAACCTCAGGAGGACAGAGACGGCTTTCTTGGGAAAGTGACATCAAAGCAGAGACCCAGAGAATGAAGAGCAAGTGCTAGGTAGAGGCAGCAGCTTGGAAGAAGCTGATGTGAGATCCACAGGGTCTTTGTGGGTTGCTGTGGAATCCTGACAGCATGGTACTGTGACTTGCCACTGGAATAAGTAGTCTTTCTGGGGAAGAGTAATTATTCTGAAAGCATATGGCTTTTATGGGATGTTCTGGGAACACAACTTCCCATAACCTGCTGAATCGCTTCATGACAGATGCAGCTTTAATGAATAGTCACAAGACCTTGCCAGGATACGGGACCCAGGGTGGATATATTGCTATTCTGCTATGACAGATGACAAATATTGGCATTTGTGTAAATTAATATACCCGATCAATGGTGGTGTACATTCCTATGCGGGACAGGAGTCAGCCTAGAGTGTCTGCTACCATCCATTTTCTCCCCTTACCAGGGGTGGAGGGAGGCAATCCTAGGATAATAGAATCATAGAACTTCAATGTACGAGTTTTGTGTGTTAATTTCAGTAACTTGGTAATGCCTAAGTTTTGTTAGTCAACATGTCGATTTCCAAATATTAAGAATGTTTAAATCAGAATTATTCAAACTTAAACTGGGTCTGTGGAGACAGATCATTATATGCTAAGAGCTTTGCGAGGATGATCTCATTTAGCCCTCGTACCATCATTTGATGGCATCATTTCTTTCCATGTGTGAGGAAACTGAGGAACTGTCCTTCCAGTCTGTGCCTCTGTCTTCATATCACTTTCTCTGTGGGCAAAAATTGCTAGGGGAAATACATATGTAAATTGCATCACTGATGCACATATGTACAGATATACCAGATAGAGGGATAGAAAATGAACAGTTTGAGTGTGAGAAATAGCAACTGCCTGGTCTAGGGGGGGATCAAACAAAACACATTGATCCAACAGATAGGAGACAGGTATCATTATCCTCATTTACGGAAAGTAGACAGACAATTGAGCACGGTGAAAGAGCATCTCTAAGTTAAGTGGCCAGCAGGCAGCAGAACCAGGACTAACACGCCCCTTTGTGCTCCATCATGTGTGTGTGTCTGCGGGGGAGGGCGGGAGACCCTCCGATTGGGCCCTCTCTGAGTCTGCTCTGGAGGCCTCAGATGGGGCTGATGTCACTTGGCTATTGTGGCACTCTTAGAAATTTTGTGGTAAGTCAGGGTTATGTTTTGCCTGTAGACGGTTCCTAGAGGTAGAAAGGATGGAACTGTTTGGGAATATGAGGACTGTCTCCTGGGGCCCAGGAAGTGCCAAGACTGTGTTTGGCCAAGTAGCTTTCATTTCCTCTGGAGGCCTGACCAGGGCCAGGCACTGGAAAGGCCGTGAGCTGTTGGGAATCTTTTGCCTTTGCCCCACCCCTTTCTGGCATTCTGTGTTCTCCATAAGTCCTCAGTCCCCATTCTGTGTTCCCAATAAGTCCTCTGTCCCAGGTTCTGGCACGACAGTAGCCCCAGAAAGCAGTCACCCAATCTCCTGCTTCCTCTTCCAGGGTGATCACCTTGGGAGAGGCACGCGGACACATATCTATTCTGGGACCCTGGTGGATTACAAGGAAGACGAAGGAATATCTGAAGAGAAGAGAATAAAAGTGATCCTCAAAGTCTTAGACCCCAGCCACAGGGACATTTCTCTGGCAAGTATTTTCCTCATAACTTGACCCTTCCCGCCCCCATTTATGAAACCAGTGGTGCACAGTGTATTGGGAAGAACCTTTGCCCTTATTTTGGCCTTATTTATGATTTTCAAATTTGTATTTTAGTCAGGATTTCTATCTTTAAATGCAATCTGACATAAACCTGTATGCAAAATAAGAAAGGGAGCATCGGAGATGAAGTAGATTGAGCAGCCCCTCTGTCCATCTTACTTCCCTCCCATTCCTACCTAGAGGTCCTTGGCCTGGGCCTCTAGCTGAATGGACTCAAATTCCCTGATGTGGTCCAGAGCTGTCACTTCACAGACTAGAAACTTAAAGCCCAGAGCAGTAAAAACTCACCCAGGACCAGCAGGTCGTTGGAGGGTGAGAAAGGAATGTCTTGGCAGAGCTCTGCTGCCCTGGTTTCCCTTTTATTCTAATGTCATGCCAAACGTTGTTATTTTCCAAAGTTTAAAGGAAGAGAAAGTGATGTGCACGAGTACCCAATGGGGAACTTGTTAGATTATTCCACTCGCCTGGCTCTGTATCCTGTTAGGTGTTCTAAATAAATACTACAGCCCAGCCAGACTGGCCTCAAGTAAGGGTTTGGCCTTTGGGCTCTCAGGGCCAGGGGGTCAGTTTTCAAGACCTGGCTGATGGGAGTTGTGAGCTTTCCTGGGTCCCCTTTGGGGTCAGACCAGAGGAGCCTGGTTCCTCACATTCCTTTGTCCTGTTCTCCCACAGGCCTTCTTTGAGGCAGCCAGCATGATGAGACAGGTCTCCCACAAACACATCGTGTACCTCTATGGCGTCTGTGTCCGAGACGTGGAGAGTAAGTGTGTTCTCTTTGGAAGGGAAAGCTAGCCCTGGCTGGGGAGCATGGGTGCTGTGAAGACAACTGTGGCTATTATGCACTTTGTGTTGCCCATGTTTCTTGCCTTTTTGGCAATCAAGGAATTTGAGGCATTGAGCAGGTCACTTGTTTAATAGTGGATGTGGAACTAAATCCCATTTGTTTTTCACTCATTTCTTGAACATTTACTTCTTGCCAACTCTGGGCCCTGGGAGGTTGGTGTAAGCTGAGTTTGTTGCCCTGTGAGTTGGTATAAGGAGCTTTGGGCCGGGGCAGATCCCAGGCCTGTCCAGCTCTGGAGCAGTCTGCCCTTCCCGTGGGTGTTTGCCTCCTCTCAAGCTGAGTACCAGCCTCTAAAGTGGGCTCTTGTAAGGGAATGAGGGAAATTACTGTCCCAGATGACCAGAAAGTTCCAGATGTGGCTCTTTTTGTGCTTATAGATATCATGGTGGAAGAGTTTGTGGAGGGGGGGCCCCTGGATCTCTTCATGCACCGGAAAAGTGATGTCCTCACCACAACATGGAAGCTCAAAGTCGCTAAACAGCTGGCCAGCGCCTTGAGTTACTTGGTAAGTATATTCTGATGTCCGTGGTGGTCCCCCAAGAACCAGAGTGCCCCAGTATGAGGTGGCAGGAAGGAGGTGCTAGCCAAGCAGTAGCCACACAGGCTGGAGGGACCCACACTCTGTGGGTAAACACACGTGTGCCTGGTGCTAGTGAAAATGGTTATTTTGGGCTTCTTCCTGTGATCCAGACGTATGAATTCTGTTTAGAGGGAAGTTTTATCATGTCAGAAGACTAACTTCTGTATTGCAATGTATGGTAAGAGAAAAAAGAATGTAATACTTGTTGAATAAATGAAAGAAACCACTAGCATCAGTGGTAGTTCACATTTAGTGCTTACCATGTTCACCTGTTCAAGAGTTTTACAGGTTCTAATCCCTTTAATTTTTGCAAAAGCCCTATGAGGTATGCTCTACTATTATCCCTGTTTCACTGATAAGGGACATATAATGTGCCCAAGTCATGGTGGGGGAGCTGTACCACCTGAGTCTGGCTGCAGCCGGAGAATGTGGAGAGATTGATCTGAGGGCTAGGGTTGAAAATGGGCAGGACTGAAGACACACAGCCCTGCGGGCAGCTTTGCTGAGCTTACCCTTTCTGCTCTGTAGGAGGATAAAGACCTGGTCCATGGAAACGTGTGCACGAAAAACCTCCTCCTAGCTCGTGAGGGCATCGACAGCGAGTGCGGCCCGTTCATCAAGCTCAGCGACCCTGGTATCCCCATTACGGTGCTGTCCAGGCAAGGTGTGTCTCCCTATCCCCACATCTTGTCCTTCTCCCCTCCTCCCATCCCCATCCCAAGGCAGAGTCTGGCCAGTGGGAAGGGGGCTGGGCCTGGGTTCTGTCTGTCTCCTTTTAGAAGTATACTTCAGCATGGATATCTGGTGCTGCTACCATGCCCTGGGGGCCAGAGAAGACATAGCATGTAGGGAGGGTTGGTCCCTGCTTCCTTTAAGGAGCTGACTGGGCAGTAGGAGAAACAGACAATTCACTTGAGGCGCATCTGGTCCTTATAATGAAG
Organism: Cynopterus sphinx; assembly: GCA_030015415.1. NCBI lineage: Eukaryota > Metazoa > Chordata > Mammalia > Chiroptera > Pteropodidae > Cynopterus > Cynopterus sphinx. The sequence goes on from CM057387.1 coordinate 87,022,835, forward strand.
GGGCTGTATTCAGGGTGTAGCAGCAGCACAAAGGGATGCTGCTGGGTTCAGAGGTGGTCAGGGAGGCATCAGGAGGAGTGGGGGCTCTTGGGTCCTCCCGTTTCTTTGAAAGCCACTTACTTAGTGAGCAGATTGGGGAGACACCCGAGCAATTCTGGTCATGTGTCCTCTGAGGTTATTTTGTGTTGTGGGTGCCAAGGGAAAGGACAGACCTTGGAGTTAAGACACTGAAACCCGCACTGTACAGGTCGTGCTCTGCCTCTTCGCCTGTGGGCCCTCCGTGGAATACCAGCGTGTCCCAGGGTATGCTGCTGGCCAGCGATGGCCAGCAGTCTCCAGTCGTCGAATATAGTGCCTGGCACTTAGAGTTTTGCTCAGTAATTTGGGACTGGACTAAATTTGGAAGGGAGCCAGGATGAAAACCAAGCCTTACAAATAAAACTCAGATCATTGACTCCTTGGCAGGGGGAAGGGGAAGCAGCCTTCAGTACCTGTTTGATGCTTATCTTTCAGCCATCGTCCAAATCCTGAAGCAGATTCAGACATGAATCTGTCAGGGGGCCTGTCCTCAGTAAGCGTCTGAGGCATGGACACAGGTGACACTAGAAGAAGTGGGGACTAGGTTTCCCACAAGAGATGCCAGTCGAATGCTGTGGGCTTTTAGAAGGGCGAGGTATCATCCATTTGGGGAACAGAAAGTGATTTAAGGAAGTGGTGGGATTGCAGATCAGTAAGGTGGGCCTGCAGCAAGGTGACAGAACCCCGTGCATGTACATGCATTAAGAGGAAGGCATGAGAAGGTAGGGGAGGAAGGGAAGAGAGCCTAATTGTGAATGCACACCTCAGGAGGGCCCCTCCTGCCTCGATCCAGAGCCAGGAGGCTGTGCTATGAGGCCATTGTGCTGATTCAGGGGCATTTCCATGGACATGGCAGGGGTTTCTACTCAGATCACTGGCTTTGGTTAGAAGCCAGAATAGGGGATACAGAGGTAGCTAGGTATGAGAGATGTGTGACTTCTTTACATCAGTCTTCCCTTCCTTTGTTCATTCCCCAGTGAAAGAAAACCTACATAAACTGGATACAATATTTGGGGCGATTGTGCAGAATACGTGAGGTTAGCCCGTACCTGCTCTCCATAAGTTGGTTTCTCCTCCTCTGCCTTTTCTTTCTTAAACCTTTGTCCACATGAGCCCCATGTTCTCCCTCCTCAGGGTGTTGGCTTCTACCCTGGGTGCTTTGCTGTTTCTGAGGCCAGAGCTTCAGAAGACTGGCTACCCTCCTGGGGAGTCTGTGATCAACAGACGGTCTGCTGGCCCTGACTCAGAATGATGCACCCAAAGCACCAGGGATGAGAGGCCTGGAAAACCACACTTTACCAAGCTCCCCATGGAGCTAATGTGACTGTGGTCCGTGTTCAGAAAGCACTGCTCGAAATTGTTTCTTTGTTGGATCACAGTTCTTACTGCAGTGGGAATGATTTACTCCCCAGGTTATCCTAGACTGACCTGTAAATGTCTGCTGTCTTCTTGCAGAGTGCATTGAACGAATCCCATGGATTGCTCCCGAATGTGTCGAAGACTCCAAGAACCTGAGTGTGGCCGCTGACAAGTGGAGCTTTGGAACAACACTCTGGGAAATCTGCTACAACGGCGAGATTCCCCTGAAAGACAAGACGCTGATCGAAGTAAGTGGTGGTTTCTCAGGGTGAGCTGGGTGAGGGCTCCTTAGGTGTTCATGGACGTCCAGGAGTTCCCAGGAAGCCACATGTTGTGGGACGCAGTGGGTAAGGCTTTGTTTTGAATCCCCTCCTCAGGCTGACTGCCTATGTGACCTTGCAAATTAAACTAAACTTACCTGAGCTTCAATTTCATCATCTGTACAATAGACATAAATAATACCCAATTTTTGTGTTGCTGTGAAGATTAAGTAAATAATGCATGTAGAGTGCCAGATACACAACACGTGCTTAACAGGTCATTATAGTTTTATTTATCTGAGATTCTGAGTGCCTGTTATTCAGCAAAATCAACAGATATTTGTTGAGTTTCTACTACGTATCAGGTATTGCCTACGTAAAAGCCAGGGGCTCACAATGAAATAGAAACAGGCCTTGCCTTCCCTTAAGGACCTTAGGGTGTGGTGGGAGAGTTAGGTTGAAATAGTAATAAGGAATGCACAAATAATATTGGAAACTGTCACCCTAAGAGCCCTGCAAGTTAGGTGGGACGGTGTCATTATCTTCATTATATGGGTCAGGTAACTGAGACACAGGTAGCCCAAGACACTCACATGGGTTCCCCAGCTAGAATGCAAAACAGGTGAGGCTTGAACCTCTCACGTTTACTTGTGAGAAGAGTAGAGACTCTAATTCCAAAAGAATAAAGTGGTAAAAACAATAAAGGACCACTGACCCTGGCCCAGTGATTCGATTATTGGAATGTGACTATGTGTGTAGGCGCTTTTAGCTGGGAGGGATTGACCAGAGGGAAGGTAGAATTTCAGTTATCTATGGAAAGCAATGAGTGGTTTCATTTGCCTAGAATATGGAGAGGAGTGATGGGTTGAAAAGATCATTTGGGGTCACATTGTAAAAATCTCTGAATTCCAGAGATTTTACTGGGGGGTCATGTGGGACATTGAAAGGTTTGGGTGATGAGTAAGGTGGTCAGAATCGGCTTGGGGACAGTTCATCTGGATGCAGTAGTTGGGATAGACAAGCCGAGAAGAGACCGGGAGGAGATTCATGTTTGGAGGCTGAAACAGGGAGTGGCAGTGGGAATCCATAGTGGAATCACATAGGAGGTGATCAAAGGGGTGGAACCTTTAACCAGTTAACCTTTTGCCAGGTAGAGATGGTGTAGGATAGAGGAGTTAAGCGAAAACCGATAGGGAAACCATCAGATCTGTAAATCTACTTGGTATTTTCAGCCTAGGCTTTTGGGAAAGCCATTTTATTTTGAACTTCCTTGGAAATAAAATAGCAGTCTCTGTCGTCAGTACGTACTGAGCACCTGCTGTGTACCCAGGGCCCTATGGGGGTGATGTAAGGAAGGGAGTGTGCCTTTGATAATAGAGGGTTCCCTCTCTCCTCCCAAGTGCCCTTGGTTGGGTTGGATGGCACTGGACTGGGGAATGGTGAGGGCAGCTCTCAATTCCTTAATCCCAATCTCTCTTCCTCTGGGCCTATCCGCACCTTCACCCTCCAGGACTCACGAGGGCCAAGAGAGGAACTACTACTCTCGAGATTCAGCTACAGATGAGAAACAATTTTTTGTTTCTGAATTTTAAAATTTGAAAAACATAAACTTAAGAAAATAACAGTCACCATATTCTTGCCATTTTTTTAACACTTCGTCATATTGTCTTCTAGTCTGTTTATTAAAAAATTTTTAACACACACCTCTATGAAATCTTTCTAAGCAGAGCTGTTGGGAATTAAAATTAGGGATTGGTTATTCCTCTTGACCTGGGGCTAGAAGGTTTGTGGTGGTTCCTTTGGTTTTTTCCATGTGGTCCTCCTCCTCTTTACAGAAAGAAAGATTCTACGAAAGCCGGTGCAGGCCAGTGACACCATCTTGTAAGGAGCTGGCTGACCTTATGACTCGCTGCATGAACTATGACCCCAACCAGAGACCCTTTTTCCGAGCCATCATGAGAGACATCAATAAGCTGGAAGAGCAGAGTAAGACACTGCCTTGCGCTGTTGAACCAAGATCAGCCAATGCCCTGGAGAGTGGGTTGGGTGGAGGGGCGGCTAGGAGCCCAGGGGTGGCTAGGAGCCCACGAGCAGCATTTATATGTTTTTAACATGTTTGCTTTTTTCTTCCATTAGATCCAGACATTGTTTCAGAAAAAAAGCCAGCAACTGAAGTGGACCCCACACATTTTGAAAAGCGGTTCTTGAAGAGGATCCGTGACTTGGGAGAGGCAAGTCACACTTTTGTACATTCTGACCACATCATTTCTGTCTGTATTTAAAGTTTCTCTCCATTCTCTCTCATTTTGGGTCAAAGTTTATAAGAGAAAGCATCTTAGTGTATCTTCTTTGGCCCACTCGTATCATAGGGGATTATGTCACTCGCGTAGTGACAGCATGTATATATGGCTATATATGCACATAGGACATTGGGCAGCTCACTCGAGAGACTTTGATTTTTCTCTAAGGGACAGAGGAAGATGGAAAGGGGCAATATTGGGTAGTAGGCGTAGATACGGTAGAAATGAGAAATCCCCTTCTTCAACTCTCCTGGCTGTCTGTAGCCTGTGCGGCTGCTTAAATGAGGGATGGATTTACTACATAGGATGCCAACATCAGCTTTCCTTTGGGCCTCACGTGGGAGTCTCCTAAGTTAATGTAATGTGATAGTGATAGGGATTTGTGTCTTTGTACAGATTTTTCTATAAAGTCAACAAAGACTGTCACATTATATACTTACAGTACAGTATTATTATCTTTGTTCATTATACTATACAGTAACACTGTGACTATTTTAGTACCTGTTACAAGTTTGTATCCTTAAACACTGTCAGTCTCAGCCCCCCACCTGCACCCCCTGGTAACTCCTGTTTTTTTTTCTTTTTAAACAGGTTTGATTTTATTTTTAGATTCCACATATAAGTGATATACTGTACTTGTCTTTCTCTAGTCTGACTTATTTCGCTCAGCATAATGTGCTCAAGATCCATCCATGTTGTCGCAAATGACAGGATATCCTCCTTTCTCGTGGCTGAATAATATTCCATTGTATATACATACCACATTTTTAATCTATTCATCTGTGATGGGCTTTTGGGTTGCCTCTATCATGGTTATTATGAGTAGCACTGTGATAAACATGGGGTGCATATATCTCACTGAACTCTTTGTAATCCTTTTGGATATACTCCCAGAGTGGAATTGCTGGATCATATAGATCCATTTATAATTTTTTAAAGAATCTTCATATTGTTTTCCATAGTGGTTTACATTCCCACTAACAGTGTATAAGTGTTCCCTTTATGCCACATCCTCACCATCACTTGTTGGCTCATTTTCTTGATAACCATTCCAACTGATGTGAGGTGCTCGTTGTGGATTTTATTTGCATTTCCTAGTGATATTAAGCATCTTGTCACATGGCTATTGGTGATTTTGATGTCCTCTTTGGAAAATGTCCATTTAGTTCTGCCTATTTTTAAACTGGGTTATTTTTTGTTATTAATGTGTATAAATTCTTTATATATTTTGGATATTAAACCCTATCCAATATATGGTTTGCAAAAGCTCCCATTCTGTTGGCTGCCTTTTCATTTTAATTCTTTTGCTATGCCGAAGTTTCCAGTTTAATATAGTCCCATTTGTTGATTTTTTTATTTTGCTGTTGGTACTTCTGCTATCATGTCCAAAAAATCATTTCCAATGCCAATATTGATGAGCTTCTTCTCTGTGTTTTCTTCTAGGAATTTTATGGTATCAGGTCTTATGTTTAAGTCTTCGATCCATTTCGAGTCAATTTCTGTGAGTGGTGTGAGATAGGGGTTCAGTTTCATTGCTCTCCATGTGATTCTCCAGTTATACCAGCACCATTTGTCAAGAGACTATCCTTTCACGATTGGGTGTTCTTAGTGCCATCTTGCCTCCTCTGCTAAGTTGTTTCTGCTGGCTCAGGCAGGGGCTTCTCTAATCAGGCACATGCATCTTTCCTTCCAGGGCCACTTTGGGAAAGTTGAGCTCTGCAGGTATGACCCTGAAGGGGACAATACAGGAGAGCAGGTGGCTGTCAAATCCCTGAAGCCTGAGAGTGGAGGTAACCACATAGCTGATCTGAAGAAGGAAATTGAAATCTTAAGGAACCTCTATCACGAGAACATTGTGAAGTACAAAGGCATCTGCACAGAAGATGGTATGTTATACAGAGAGGCTGGTTTAAAGACTGAGTGACTGTTGAGCAGGCAGTGTGTTCAGCTTTATCTGGGCCATCCTGAGTGCATGCTAGCTGATGGCCCTCAGGAGCTCTAGGACTTAAAAGTTATGAGCACTGTCACATTCCCCAGCAGCTGCAGAGCTCCTCCCAGGATTGTCTAGTATTGTCTCTACAGGCTGTTCACACACCCACAGTGGGGGTTGATCTTCACCATCCAGATATTGGCACTTGCAGCATTTAGGCCACATAAAACAGATATGCACCCTTTCCCTTTCTCTAGTCTTCTCTAGCCCGGAAATTTTGTTTTCTAGTTGCCTAAATCAAGGTGGCAAGTAGTATTTACTAAAAAGCGTATCTTATTTGTAAGCCAGCCAATACTTCTATGTTATACTTTAGAATTGGTAGTGAAATGATATTTTAAAAATATTATAATTTGTCTAGGAGTTTGCAGAACACTCTGTATTATCTCAGTGAATGCTGGCAACTCTGGGGGCAGGTACCCAAGTGTTACTATCCCTGTTCACTGCTGAGCATCCCGAGGATATGGGGCTTAACTTAAGTGGTTAAGTTAACTTGCCTATGATTTAGGGGTGATGCTGAAATTAGTTTGGGTCCCATGTCTCCAGATCTCATGCCCTTTACTCTCTCCCAGTTCCTTCATTTGGAAACCTCACATTGATGGGTGTATTTTTCTTTACAGGAGGAAATGGTATTAAGCTCATCATGGAATTTCTGCCTTCAGGAAGCCTGAAGGAATATCTTCCAAAGAATAAGAACAAAATTAACCTCAACCAACAGTTAAAATATGCCGTTCAGATTTGTAAGGTAAAAAAACAAAACAAAAAAAATGTTAAAGATTAAAAAATCAGGCACTCAGCCCTGGGTAATTGGTTTGTAATTAGACTGTAATTGGGAAACTATTCCAATAATTGTACTGAGTTTATTTTTTTCTACATGATTTGGATGAAAAATTAGCCTCTAGTAAGAAACTGATTTGTTAAGTATAGCTGATTTAATGCACATTTCTTTGAATACGGTTGGTTTTACTATATTTGCATAAAAAAACAAAAACAATTCATGAGAGGCTAAAGAAATGACATTTTGTTGTTGTTGTCATGAAGTAATAGATATACACAAAATACAGTCTGAATTGACCTTAAGCAATGCACTCTTAATTTTACTTCTCTTCCTCAGGGAATGGACTATTTAGGTTCACGGCAATATGTACACCGAGACTTAGCAGCAAGAAATGTCCTTGTTGAGAGTGAACACCAAGTGAAAATCGGAGACTTTGGGTTAACCAAAGCAATTGAAACTGATAAGGAGTACTACACAGTCAAGGATGATCGGGACAGCCCTGTGTTTTGGTAAAATCGCAAAGATTTTGTCACTGTTTCACAGGGTTTCTGCTGTTTTGATAGACCCTTTCTAGCTGTGTTAATGTCTCTCATGCCTCTTGCCTGAGTTGAGGTTGGAAAGGACTTGAACATCTGGAACTGGCTGGTCTTTGCCTTCAAGCTGTTTCACTATAAGCAACACACAGAGAAATGCCTGAGCTTCACATGACACCACCTTCCAAGGAGTAGAGAACTCAAACCACCAGGTTCACATCTCCAGCTTCCTGGGAGAAGGCATTCATCTAACAATTCTTAAAATTGGGTTAGAAGTTGGTGTAGGCACATCCATGCAGAGGAAGCCTGAAAAGCAGGTAGGAAGGAGGCAGGAATGGGGTGACAAAGTAGGCATGGAACAGATTCAGGGAGATCCTGGACAAAGCAGAGTAAAATCCATGGGCAACTTATCTACTCATGAATCACCGAAAGTATCCTGATTAGAGGGCTACATCCAGACTCAACCCGTCAGCCTGGAACACTGTCTTGTAGAGAAGTTGCTTACATCTCCACTCCATACCCCACCTAACCCCATAAAATTGATCCACACCTGGAAGGTACATCCCACATAGACACGAACATAGATCCTATCCCACCATGATGCTTAAACCTTCATCCGTTAAACAAATACATGTCAAGGCCCTACTCTGCCAGGTACTGGAGATACGGCAGACAGGCAGACTGAGTTTAGAGTTTAATGGATGAGGAAGCCAGTTTTGTGGTACCGTTAAGTATAGTAGGTTCAGGCTTGGTTTTCATGGAAGTTCTGACTATAAAACCGTAAAAGATTTATGGGGGTTTGTCAAGGTGGTTAGAAGAAGGCATGTGTGACTAACAAGAATGAGACAAGACCAGTAGCAATCCCAGGAACTGAAATCAGCTGTGGCTGGGTCATAAAGCAGGAAGGCCTGTTTCTGGTAGGTTGCTAAGACAGCACTGGTAGCTGAGTTACAGAGCTGGGACATCATCTCAAGAGCTTTGGGATGCTACTGGAGGGTTCGAGGATGGGGACTTTTAAAAAGATCACTATAGACTGAAGGGGAGCAAGATTGGAGCTGGAGAGGCCGATATGGCTGGAGCCAGTGATGGACAGTGATTTACCAAAGTTGACAGTGGGGTTTGAGATATGAATAGGTTTGAGAAGTATTTAGGAACTGGGATATGGGGCTGCCTGTTTCTGGCTTAGGCAGTTGGGTGTCATTTATCAAAACAATTGACATTGGAAGAGGACTGAACAGTGAGGTCACTGCTGGCTCATTCTGAGCTTGCAGGCAGATAAAACCTGGGCCCTGCCATCACATGCCACCCTCTCCTCATGGAGAGCACAGGTTTGTCTTACTGTTATTTTAGAGCAGGTATGTACTACTGAAAGCCTGCATGGGACATTGCTCTGTGTGTCAGGATGTACATCACAGCAGCACCTATGGGATCAATATATGATATACTTTATTAGATCCTAAGTAAAACCAAAGGAGTGATTTTCCTGAGCTCCTCTAATGTTTGTTGGAATATCCTTTTCAGGCAATGAAGTTTCATGTCCTACTTTCTTTTAGGTACGCTCCAGAATGTTTAATTCAGTGTAAATTTTATATTGCCTCTGACGTCTGGTCTTTTGGAGTGACTCTGCACGAGCTGCTTACTTACTGTGATTCCGATTCCAGTCCCATGGCGGTAAGACTTGTCTTTTCATTTGAACCTAGCACCCAATTAAAATGTGTCCATCCTTCTGCTTTGTAAGTTTTATTTGTAAGTGGAATGCAATCAGTGTATTATAATGGAAAGTATCACTTTCCATTTAATGTCGTTACTTGAGTTACTTATGGCTCTCTCCAGTCTTGATTTCACAAGGATCCCAAAGTTCTATAAGATAACTCTAACCATTAAGGGTCTTATCTGTGCGAGGGGTCCAGGGACAGTTGCATGGGAGGGAGCACCAGGTAGGACCCTCACATATTCTTAAATGAGACCATTCTCATGGGAAAAGCCTCTCAGCCAGGAGAAGGAGTGGTAGGTTGAGTTAGAGATCCATTACAGACTGATCACTGAGAGCTCATAAGGATTTTGGACTTTCATTTAAAGTTACCTAAGGCAAAAGCCTTTTTGTGATTTTGATTTTCAGTTAATTCTAGAAATTTCACCTTAACCTATTCAGTGTTTATATAAATATGTGCAAAGTAACACATTTGTTTGGTTTTATTTTACATAGTTGTTCCTGAAAATGATAGGCCCCACTCATGGCCAGATGACAGTAACAAGACTTGTGAATACATTAAAAGAAGGAAAACGTTTGCCTTGTCCACCTAACTGTCCAGATGAGGTATTTATGGGTCACTTCACAGTAATAAAACTATTTTCACAGCTTGGGAGTAGAAAGGAGTAGAAAACTTTAAAATCATTTTCTGAAGCTAAATTTCAGATAAGGTATCAGAGAATCAATTTTGGGTCAGATGACAGCCACAAGTTATTTATTTTCAAAGCAAGGATACCCTCCAAAAGTAGGCTCACCTCAGTGAGCACCCCAAAGGAGCATATTTTGATATAGCCTTATTGTGACATATATTTAATTGCATTTTGTGTATGTTTATCCCACTTAATAGCATTTATTGGCAATTTTCTGTATTCTAAAGTAAATTGGGCCTTTAAGACTGTTTAAAATGTACTGAATAGTATAAGTGAAAAAGAGTGAAGCGAAAAGTGTGGAAATTTATAGAACCTAAATTGAGATAAAACTTCACCCTTAAACTGGTTTATGGTCAGTTAACTCATGAGCTTCTCAAATGTTATTTATGAAGTATAATTGTCACATTTTCTGTATTTTTAAAGTTAATCAAATACTCTATTTTATATAGGAAAGTGGTTTCCACAGTCTTCTTAGTCTTGCTGTGTCTAAAATTTTTACAAAAGATCTCAAATCTAACATTTTACTTTTACAGATTTATCAACTTATGAGAAAATGCTGGGAATTCCACCCATCTAATCGGACAACCTTTCAGAACCTTATTGAAGGATTTGAAGCACTTTTAAAATTAGCAGCATGAAGAACATTTAAATCCCACTGTGTATCAAGTTCTCCTTTCCCCAATGAATACCCAGGTCATTTGAAATCATTTTTAATGGACAAAGTTTGTATTCTGTCTAAAATGATACTTGGATACGTATCCATGTATAAGACACTGTAGTGCTTAATATGTGTAAGTACTCCTTCCTCTTTAAATTTGGCACCAGTAACAGTGACAAATAATCACAACCAAAAATATTAGCACTCCTCCTTTTGGAAAGAATATACCACCATTTTATCGGGCTACTTTACTCTCACAGCTATGTAGCAGAATGACATTTTTCAAAAGACGAGCTGATTATAGTAAAGTCACAAGATGATTGCTTTCTCTCAGCTGCCAGTTGATTTTAAATGTTTTTCTGGCATATTAAAATCAAAGGTTAATGGTCTTAGATGACATTCTAACACTCTTAAGTTTCATTATCTACACAGTGATAGATACCCATAATATACAAAGACGATGGTATGCCTGTCACCAGTAGGACTTAAACTTTGAGATGTTTCTCTAGGGGCTTAGCTCCTGTCCCTTTGGGTGACCACTGGTACCTCCCCCCTTTTTTTTTTTTTTGCGAAAATTGGTCATACCCAGGGGGACAGCTATGGAATAGATCCTTTGCTGCATGATGTTAATTCTTGAGAACTGTGCCAGTGCTTTCCTAAACATTATACCTTTAATCAGATTTGATTCCAAGAACCTGGATGCTATTATACATGCTTTTAAGAAATGTCAATGGATATCCTTTTATAACTATCACTTTGGGGCAAGCTATTCCAGCATTGGTTTTGGATGCTGTATGTAACCAGTTAGACTATATACCATGTACACTGCACTGTTCTTAGAGTATTTCAATACTTACATCCATCTACAAGAGTCGATCACTATTTTGACCATCACCCTACAGCATAAGACTTGAAAGAAAAGACCAAGTTAGAAGCACTGTGGAGTTCAGGATTCACTAAATGGTTTTCAGTTTGCTTGGGGGTAGCTGGGTAATCAAAATGTCTAAGCTCTGATTCAATGTGAACCATAAGACCTGTATGACCAAGAGTCTGAAAAACTGTGTTAATACTGTCTAGCATTTGTTCGATGTTATTATTTTTCACCTTTTGAGCCTGATAGAGTTCTGGATTCAATGGCAATAATAAAATTGCCATTTAAATTTGTTCAATAACCTTATATCACAAAGACCTGTCTATCAAACCTGTGGCCACTCTATATGCACTTTTTTGTTTACTCTTTATACAAATAAATATGCTAGAGACTTCACATGCATATGCTTTTTAATATTAAGATTTCATTTTCATAGCATTTCAAACAATTTGTTTACTTAGAAAAATAACAGTAACTTTGAGAGGTTTGGTAATGGTCCTTATTACTAACAACACCTGATTTGTACTTATCTGTTATGTCCAATGATAATGGGGCACAGGCCAGTACAGATGGCAGATCCACATGTGCTATAATCCAAAATTCCTTTTAGTTCTTTCAACATCTTCCTGCTTTCATTTTTGCAGCTCTGATTTAAAATCCACTATCTTCTGTTTGTACTGTCACAGAGGTTACTTACTAAGCATTGAATAAGCTTAATGCAACAGGAAAATGGGAAGTGCAGAGCAAGGAGAAGCCATTATTTATCTCCTGAGTCATAACCAAGGAATGCTTATCCCGATTAGTTATTCATAGGTAGTATACTTCTTAGAAACTCTTAGTGATAACTTTCTAGTTGTCATTTCCAAAAGAATATATGAATAAGTTAGACCAAGTAAAATTCTTTACAAATCATACAACATATTTACCAATTTTAAACTTCATAATTAAAACAGGATCTTACAAGTCCCCCAAATTACAAGGTATTTTAGTGCTCAGAGTTCAAAAAGACAAGAGTCAGTGAGGCCCCCTAAACTCCATTACATCAGTTATGGTCTCCTAACAAGGAACAAACTTAAGAGATTTCTAGATGGCAAAGCATTTGTCATGCATTTGAGATCAGGGTCTTTAGGAAACGGTGATGTGAAAGTTATATGCAATAAAACAATTTTTTTTCGCAAATTGGTTAAATAGCTGATAAATTTTTAGCCTAATATATTACAAAAGAATGAGACCAAGCAGAGTGAGGTAAAAGCTCATTAGCTCAAAATAGTTATAAATACTGTTACTCCATAAGATTCCTTCAGAAAGGACAATATTGACTGCTTTATTATAATTTTGTAGAAATAGGGCAGTTGATGGTCAAAATATGCCCTTTTCTAGTCATTAGATCATCACTAGTCTATGCTATGAAACAAGACAAACCTAGGTTCTTTGCCACTTACAAGTCTGCTGTAAAAGTTAAAGGTGATGTAAAAAGATTAACCAGTACTTTCAGATCAGGGGTCAACACTTACTCTATGAAGAGCCAGATAGTAAATAGGCTTTGCAAGCCTTCTGGTCTCTGTCATAGCTATTCTGCTCTGCCACTGTAGCACAAAAGTAACCACAGGAAATATGTAAATGAATGAGCACGGTTGTGTTCCAATAAAATTTTATGTATGAGCACTGAACTGTAATTTTAAAGTCATAAATTTTCATTTTTCCTCCAACCATTTAAAAATGTAAACATTCTTAGCTTATAGTCTGTACAAAAACAGGTGGAGGACTGAATTTAACCCCAGGGTAGAGTTTACCAACCCCTGAAATTAGATCACCAGGGCTACTTTTCTTAAAACACCTTGTTTTTCACAAAAGGCATAAGTGGTTAATAACATATTAAGAGTAAAACATCTGTAGCAGTGTATACCTTGGATGTCACTATCACTGTTTGGATTTTATATTGCATGGCTGGTGTGGGGGTAATAATTTAGTTTGCATGTAAGAGCATCTTTATAACAATACCATCACTGCATTTGGTACTTGTAATCCTATAGTTCTAAGGAAAAGATCTAAAAATCTATAAATGAGATTACTTCTAAGGGAAATTAAATTGAAATACACATTGGCTTATAAGAAACTCATTCTTCTAAGGCCCGGGAAACAAGACTGTTTCCCATTTATTGCTTCAAATTGTTATATATGGTGTCAAAATTATTCCCAGTCCTAAAACAAGGAATATTGATAATTTCTACATGGAATTTATATCACATTGACTAAGATGAATCTAATTCTAGTGGAAAATGTCCTCAATTGATGTCTCTTCTTATTGCTACTTTTTATTTGGCAATTATGCCTGCTGCACAACACAGTTCCTTCTGGGAAACTATAAACCCGTATTTAAAGGATATGGCTAGTTTGAATGTAGTTAAGGCAGCGATGAACAGCAGAGATACTGCAAAGAACCTTATGAGGTTATATAAGGAAAGAACTTAGCTCAGTACACTCGCTTCTTTTTTAAGTAGGTCTCCATGTAATATGCTCCTTTGCCCTGAGAATGCTGGTCAACAAATTCCACTGAACCACCTTCTGGGGCAGAGACGAGATATGATGAGCCTCGCTTTTCATTTCTTAAAGATGACACCTATGAGGAAAAAAAAAAAAAAACAGAACTAATGCTAAAACCTGTGTTAAAATTTATTTGGTAAAGATGTTTACAGGAAAAGCAATTCCACTTCCGATTTGGTATAAAAATGGAATTGCAGGATAAGTAACAGCTGTCAAAAAAATTGCACAAACTTCTTTATTAAAACAAATCAGATTTTAAAATTTCTATATCAAAATCACTTGTGGAACTTTTGCAAAATACAGACCAGTCTGAGCTCCCTTTCTCCTTCATGACCCCATTTTGGGGAAGGGAAAAAATAATACTGCCGATGTTTCTACTTTTTGCACCTAGTTAAACCCCACTGAATCAGAATACCATACCTGATACCAATATTCCTCTGAATACTTTACTTAACAAATCAAATGTTAAGTTCATCTCATAATAAAAAGTAGCAAGAGAATAAACTAGTAGGTATAAAACCTGGCAAATGATATCAGTGAAAATAGCATGATACCTTCTAGAGAGCAATGTGAATTCAAACTTTAGGGAGCATGTTAAAATACCTATTGCCAGGCTCCATCACAGAGATTCTGATTTGGAAGTGTTTATGATAAGAAAGGCCAAAACATTCCTCACAAGTAATCACAGTAATCAATACAGTAAACAGATCATGCAGCACAACCCTACGAGCTCCTAATTTCTTTCTCACATTTACAATCTTGTTGAAGCAGAATTATATAACAATATACAAGAATGTAGAAATGACTCTTAAGGAAAACTTCCAGTAATGCAGATGAGTCTTCTCACATTAGTTAAAATTATAATAGTTTTTAAACCAATAATGATCACAATTTTAAAAACGGGGGTTAACTTGTGAGATGATGAGTCTGTTACAATGCCCCATAGATAATGTAGTTCTCATTCATGTTGAGAGGGATAAGGAGATGACTAAAAGCGACACAGGAGGCTACTGAGCGCCCTCATCCCATGGACTGACCAAATGTACAGCTGCACATGGGCAGTTCCCTCTAAGAGAGGTCCAGAAATGAGCTGAGCTACCCCTACATACTGGACAAAGAAAATGCCCGCACCGAAATGGGTAAGAAAGGCTTGAGACATCTCGCATAAACCTCACCCCCAGCACAGCACCATACACCAAAAAGACTAAGTTTTATGCAAACCTCATGGTGACAAAGCCAAAACCTACAGTGAGTGAGTGTGTATGTATATACACAAACACAAGATGAATTCATATATACTATGAATGACATGAAGAGAAAGTAAAGCATACAACTGCAGACGATGATCAAATCATAAGACAGTAAGAGGAAAAGTTACAAAACAACCAGAAAATAACAAAATGACAATAGTAAGTACATATGTATCAATAATGACTAGAAATGGACTAAATTCTCCAATTGACAGATATAGAGCAAATGAATGAATAAAAATCAAGGCCCGACAATGTGTTTACAAGAGTCTTAGCTTAAGGGACACACAGACTACAAGTGAAAGAATAGAAAAAAATTCCATATAAAGGAAAGCAAGGGTCACTGTACTTGTATTAGACAAAATAAACTTTAAGATTAAAGTGTCATTATAAAAGAGGTCAATAAGAGGATATAACAATTATTTATGAACCCCAAACAGGACTACCTAATATACAGAGCAAATATTAATCACTATGAAGTGAGAAATAGGCAGCAATATAATAATAAGGGAATTCCATACACCACTTTCAATGATGGATTATGCGGGAAGAAAATCATTAAGGAAACACTGATTGTAAACTACATGTTATACCAGATGACCTAACAGAAACATAGAGAACATTCAAAAGCTACCACATACATGTTCTCAGCACATGGGACATTCTCCAGGGTAGACTGTATATCAGGTTACAAAACAAGTCTCAATAAATTTAAGAAGACTGAAATCACATCAAGCATCTTTTCAGACCATAATGCTATGAAACTGGAAAATTCACAAGGGAGATTAAACATCATCCTGAACAGTGTGTCAAATCACCTTGAGAAAGGTAGAAACAGAAACACAATATATCAAAACTTTTGGGATGCAGCCAAAGCAGTTAAAGGGAAGTTTATAGTGATAAATGCCTACATGAAGAAAAAGACATCTCATATAAACAACCTAACTTTACATTTCAAGGAACTAGAAAAAGAAGAAACTAAGCTCAAAGCTGGTACAAGGAAGGAAAGGTCAGAACAAATAAATACACTGAAAAGACAATAGAAAAAATTAACGAAAATAAGAGCCTGTTCTTTGAAAAGATAAAACTGATAAACCTTTGGCTAGACTCACCAAGAAAAAGACAGGACTTCAATAAATGAAGTTCTGAATGAAAGAGGAGACATTACAACTTATAGCACAGAAATCAATCACAGAGACCGTTAAGAATAATTATATATAAACACAATGGACAACCTAGAAGAAAAGGATAAATTACTAGAAATACACAACCTACAAAGAAATAAAAAATATGAACAGACTGATTACTAGTAAGGAGATTGAACCAGTAATTAAAAACCTTACAATACAAAAGTCCACAACCAGATGGCTTTACTGGTGAATCCTACCAAACATTTAAAGAATTAATACTAATCCTCAAACTTCCAGAAAACAAAAGAGGATGAACACTTCCAGACTCGTTTTACAAGGCCAGCATTACCCCTGCACCCAAACCAGACAAGGACACTACAAGCAAATATCCTTGATGAACATAGGTATAAAAATCCTTAATAAAATATTAGCAAACTGAATTCAACAATACATTTAAAAGATTCTACACCATGATCAAATGTGATGTATTACAAGGATGGTTCAACATCCACAGATCAATGTAATACACCCATTAACAAAATGAAAATAAAAATCATGGTCATCTCAACAGATACAGAAAAACATCTGAAATTCAACATCCATTCATGATTAAAAACTCTTGATAAAGTGGGTATAGAGGGAATGTGCCTTAACACATTGTTGGCCAAATATGACAAGCCTACACCAACATCTCACTCAACAATGAAAAGCTGAAAGCTTTTCTTCGAAGAGGAACAAGACAAGGATGCCCACTTTTGCCCCTTATTCGACAGTGTTAGAAGCCCTCACCAGAGCAATTAGGCAAGAAAAACGAAAGGCATCCAAATTGGAGAGGAAGAAGTAAACCTCACTTTTTGCAGATGACACGATGCTACACATAGAGAACCCTAAAGACTCCATTAAAAACCAATTAGAACTAATAAACTATTGCAGTAAAGTTGCAAGATCCTAAATCAGTATACAAAAATCAGTTGCTTTTCTAAACACTAATAATGACTATCAGAGAAATTAAGAAAATCCCATTTACAATAGAATCAAGGGGAAAAAAATCATAGGAATAAATTTAACCAAGGAACATGAAAGATCTGTACACTGAAAAGTATAGAAGCTTATGAAATGTAGACCCAAATATTCTGTGTTCATAGATTAGAAGATGCAATATTGTTAAAAATGTCCATGCTATCCAAAATATCCTACAGATTGAATGCAATCCCTATCAAATTTCTAATGGCATTTTTCACAAAAATAGAACAAACAATCCTAAAATTTGTATGGAACTACAAAAGACCCAAAGTGGCCAAAGCAATTTTGAGAAAGAACAAAGTTAGATGCGTCATGTGTACTGATTTTAAACTATATTGCAAAGCTATAGTAATCAAAACAGTAGGGTATAAAAAACACAGATCAATGGAACAGAGTAGAAAGGCCAGAAATAAACCTACACATAAATGGTCAATTAATTTACGACGAAGGAGCCAAGTATGTACACTTGGGATATACTGTCTCTTCAATAAATGGTGCTAAGGTAACGGGACAGCCACATACAAAAGAATGACACTGGACCCCTATCTTAGAACATACACCAACATTAATTCAAAATGGGTTAAAATTTGAACACTTAAAGGTACAAAAGCAGAAGTAATCAAGTGGACTACATCAAACTAAAAAAAAAAAAAGCTAAACAGAAGAAATCAACAAAACAAAGGCCCAACTTCCCCAATGGGAGAAAATATTTGCAAATCACCTATCTGACAGAGGTTAATGTCCAAAATATATAAATATCTCACACAACAGCATGAAAACAATCTGATTATAACATTTTTCCAAAGAAGACATGCAAATGGCCAGCAGGTGCATGAAAAGGTGTTCGACATCACCAATCATCAGGCAAATGCAAATCAAAACTATAATGCAATATCACCTCACACCTGCTAGAACGGCTCTTATAAAAAAGAGAAAATAACAGGTGTAGGCAAGGACATGTAGAAAAGGGAAACTGTGCCCTGTAGTGAGAATGTCAATGGCTGCAACCATATGGAAACCAGTATGGAGTTCCTCAAAGAATTAAAAGTAGAGCTACCATATGATCCAGTAATTCCACTTCTAGGTATTTATCAAAACGAAAGAAAAAAAGTAGGTCAAAACATACATGCACTCCGATATTCAATGTAGCATTATTTACAACAGCCAAGATGTTGAAGTAACATGAATGTCCCTTGAACAGATTTTTAAAATGTATATGACAGAATGTTATTCAGCCTTAAAAAAGGAGGAAATATTGCCATGTGTAAAAACCTGGGGAGACTTGAGGGCAATACACTAAGCGAAACAAGTCAAAGACAAATTCTTTATGATCTTATATGTGAGATCTAAAAAGCAAACAAGAATATGAAGCAAACCAAACTTATAGATACAGAGAACACACTGGTGGTTGCCAGAGGTGAGAGGGGTGGGGTGGTGGAATGGGTAATGGTGATTAAAGGGACGAATTTC
Organism: Cynopterus sphinx; assembly: GCA_030015415.1. Lineage (NCBI taxonomy): Eukaryota > Metazoa > Chordata > Mammalia > Chiroptera > Pteropodidae > Cynopterus > Cynopterus sphinx. The sequence goes on from CM057387.1 coordinate 87,041,476, forward strand.
CAGCCAGTTATAAACTAGATAAGTACTGGGCATGTAACGTACAGCATGGTGACTATAATTAATACTACTATATTGTGTATTTGAAAGTTGCCGAGGGTAAATATTAAGTTCTCATGACAAGGAAAAAATTCTAACTATGGATGGTCGTGGATTGAACTAGATCATTTTGAAACATACATAAATACTTAATAATATTGTACGTCTGAAACTAATATATGTCAGTTACATCCCTCTCAATTTACAAGAGAGATTCCACCCTTGAGGACTGCCTGCAACAGAACTGTGCTAACCCAGCAGTCCCCAGCCTTTTTGGCACCAGGGACTGGTGTTCTTAGCGCTGGGGAGTGGCTGCAAATACAGATGAAGCCTCACTTGCTTGCTCACCACTCACCTCCTGCTGTGCGGCCCAGTTTCTCACAGGCCACCGACCAGTACCAGTACCAGTCCGCAGCCCTGGAGTTGGGGACCCCTGCTTGGCTGGAGCCTCTTCCTCCTCACTCTTCTTCCCCCACTACCAAGCCTCTTATTCTCTTCAGCTGCGTTCTCTGTTTGAGTTCCTTTGTTGGTCTGTTTGTCTTACTGCAGGTTGGACCCCAGCAATAACGCTGTCAGACCCTTAGCTTCAAGTATAAAAAACGTTTCTTACCAGCTTTCTTCCTCTAATAAATGATCAGTCCCTCAAATTAGCTTAATTTTGAAAAGCTACTTGTTCTATAACCTAATTCACTTTTCAAAAAGGGGAGAGAAACAATAAATACCCTTACCCTGGGATCTGGAAATCTCACTCTCTTAATTCCCTTCCCTGCTATGTAGTAATCCCTGTTTCACACCTTCGTATAAAGCAAATCAACCTGAATATTCCTCTCTTTCTCTACCATCTTTATTCTCAGAAGCCAGGTAAGAAACTTATTGGATGCTTTCATTCAAAGGACTTCCCAACTGTGCTACACCATACTCAATAAGAACCACCAGTTGAGATGTTTGCGATCAGCAAAAACGTCAAGCTGCACAGGAAATATTAGTAAGAAAAGAACATGAAAATGGATGTTATTAGAGCCCACATGATACTGGGAGAAAGATAATTTTTCTGATACACTCTTTCGAATATCTCTAACTCTCAGTGCAAGGACTTGGGTTCAGTGGGAAATGGTAATAGTTGATTAATACTTTTGAAACAAAGCTCAGTGTTCTAGGACAAATGAATCTGTATCAAAGAAACAACAAAAAAGAGAAAACCATAAAAGGGGGAAAGTGTAAAGCAAGCAAATACTTTTCCTTCTATTTCATATTTGGAGGGCATAGACATCCATGCCTTAATAGACTCACTACTGGGAGCACTGGGCTATGTGCTATGGGGTTACCTGGAAGGATGAAATTTGAACTGTGCCCTCCAAGAGTTCATATCCTAGGAGAGGAACTAAAAAAAAAAAAAAAGCACAAAACAATTCTAAAAGGAGAATGCCACCATGCCTAAAGAAAAATAGAGGTGAAGTGATAAAGCACTTCAGAGAAGGGAAAATGAGAGGTTTAGAGGAATTGACAAAGGTTCATGAATGATCATCCCATGCGAGTTAAGATTTGTAGGCAAGGTCAGACAGGGTCATGAGTAGGCCAGGAATGATCCTTCTAGGAGGCGCCTGAGCAAAGGCAGACGGCAGGAAAGCATGGGCCTGTCATGGGATACAGTGGCTGGTCATGGAAGAGTAGGAGCAAAGGAGATTAGAAAGGCAAGCTGGCCTCGATCATGGATAAGCTAGAATGCCAGGCTAAGGATTAGAAACAAGGAACGATATGTGGATTAACAAGCGGCTCCATAAAAAATGTGGCAATGGAGGAGACGGCATTCGAAGATCTCGCCAGGAGGCTACTGAATTTATGTTATTAGACATGTGCATGCAAACACACCAGATTATATGAGATTTGAATTTTTTACCTGGAATATACATGTGAGAAAGAACAAAGCAGTTTACTTTGAAAATCTGATTTTAAAAGCATTTCAATGGGAATTTATGCTTTGGAGAGACTGAAGAAAGACACTGAGAAAAGCTAAAATACTCTAACTTTGCATATCTAACATTTAGGAGGAAATCAGATCAACAACATAGCTAAACCACAGGACATGTGGGGAGGTATAAATTGACGAAATGTAATTATGATATCCTACGTTGCTACTGACATCAGCTCTGTGTAGTAGGAGAGTAGATAATCTATTCAATTATCTCCATTGAAGAGATGAGAACACAGTTGGGAAAACCTGTGACTCGGCTAAAACCACAAGGCTATTTAATGTTAGAATGGGAAATCCAATCCAGTTTTTCTCAGTTTAGTGCTCATTATTCTAACCTGCCTTATTTTTTAACCCATTTCCCATTTGCCCTGAGCATACTTGCTGATGGCACGTGCGGCTGCAGTGTTTACTCTGAGATAATTGGTGGATTACAGTCCTAACCTTACCCCCAAAATTTGCCAAGAAAATTCTCGCTTTTATTATCATGTTCACATCACTACAGTATAGCAATAGTATCTGGAAACAAATGACATCATTCTATTTATACATTATTTTTAGTAGCGGTATTTCCATTTACAAAATATAGTAATTCTAGATCATTGAAAATGTCAAATCCTAGAAAACAGCATTTCTAAAAGTAGCATTCCTACACATGATATTAATGCCTGCACCAAGTGGCACTTTTTTTTCTTCTAAATGGGAAATGGGTTAAAAATCTAATCTTTTGCACTCATTTACTATGAAACACATCTGTAACTATGCAGTTGCTATTTCATTTTTGGATTTAAAAAATATTTTCTTCCTTTAATTAAAGCAAATTTTTATTTTCATATAAATGTAGACTTTCCTCTATTTCCATGTGAATGTAAAAAAAGAATGACACAATTTCATTTTTGATTGCTAAAGTTTAATACTTACAACGTGCCTTAAGCTCGATTTTAAAGTTTACTTCGCTAATTGAACTGAAGACTAGTTTTAAAAGCTCTCATAAGAATTCCAGAAAGTGGAATCTTGAATATCCCTCAGAGATAATGTTTGGGATATGTTAAAACTAATAGTGAATTTAATCAGGCTTATCTAACTAACATCAGTCCAAATTAAGATATTTATCATTAATACTCTTCTGAAAGGAATGTAGCCAGTTAGCATGTAGCCATTTAAATACAAAATCAAATTGGTTTTCAGGAAATTCTGCCTCTATTTAGGACACCTCGACTTGACCTTTAGCCCTATTTTACCTTTTCTAAGTTTTGTCTCTTTTGCGAAGTTAGACTCGATAAAGAACCTAAAATGAACAACTGTGCTTGTTCTTCCAGAATCTCAATCAGGCCTATTTCCTGTTGTTTCAAGTCCAACTCTTGGACTTCAAACCTAGAGAAACGTGAATTTTTATTATCTTTTCTGCATTAAGCATAGTTCATTTCTAAAGTTTTATTTAAAGAGTTTCCTCCCAGTTGTTAAAAAAGTGTTTTAAAATCAATATACATTTTGTAACATTGATATCACTGATATTTGTTCCTCATATACATATATTCAATTTTCAAATTTATATACAATTTGTACAAATTATATACCTTATATTTATGTATGTTTGTAGGGACTTTTTCAAAATCAAAACACATTAAAATCCTTTGAAAAATTAGATTGTCAGAGTAGCAAAACTGTCTTCCGATTTATACTGTATTCTATTACCATATTGATTTTTTGAATATTTAAAATACTGACTTGGTTTATAAACAAAAGATTTTAAAATAATGAAGGTAACTAAAATTAAACTTAACTGATATTAAGAAATATCAATTTTTTGCAAAAGTCATTAGAAAATTATTTCCAACTTATTGTCACATTAATATAATCTGTGGTTCCATACTATTGTTGAAAGTGGGTTTAGGTTTATAAAAATATTGAAAATATTTAATATTTGTCACAAGATTACTGATCTGTCACAGTTGATACAAAAAACTGGGGGGCAAGTCTCACTGCTTTATATGCCCACAAGGTGGCAGCATTAGGTTCTTTATGTAAGGACTGAATGTTGAGGCCTTTTTGTTTTTGTTTATTTTTAAATTTAGTTTCAAGTACACAGTATGTTGGCTAGACATCTATATAGTTCATAAAACGATCCTCCTCATTGCTCCCTCCCTCCCCTGGCCCTCCACCTAGCCAGTAACGTATTGATACTAACTGCATTCCCTACGCGGAGCTCCCCATTCCTGTGACCACCCATCAGCTACTAATTTGTACTTCTTTAGTCCTTCACCCCATTCTCCCGCCCCCCCAAACCCCTTCTCCCTGTCCTACACCAAATTTTCCACTATATTTGTGAGTCTTTTTTTGATTAGTTTGTTCTTTTTATTCCTTAAAGTCCGCCTATAAGTGAAATCATATAGTGTTTATCTTTCTCTGACTTAAATACATTATAGGTCCATCAAAGCAATATCTTTTTCCATCTCCTTCCTTTTCATATGTAGGGGTCTTGTTTTCTTATCTTTTCAGCCACTCTATCTTTTGGTTGGAGCACTTAATTCTTTTCCATCGGAGGTACTTATTGATAGGAATGTAGTTGTTACCATTCTTTATTCCTGTTTTTGATACATGGTTTTTCTTAAAGAAGTCCCTCCAACATTTCCTATAATTCTGGCTTTGTGGTGATAAATCCCTTTAGCTTATTTTTGTCTTAGAAGCTCTTCATGTGTCCTTCAACTCTAAATGATATAAATTATTCTTGGTTGTATATGCTGGGTCTTAATCCTGTTGAATATTTTTTTGCCAAGCCCTTCTGTCCTGCATAGCTTCTTTTGAGAAATCAGCTGCCAGTCTTATGGGTATTCTCTAATAGGTAATTATTTGTTTTTCTGTTGCTGCTTTTAATATTCTTTCTTTGTATTTAACCTTTGGCATTTTAATTATGATGTGTCTTGGTGTGGGCCTCTTTGGATCCCTGATTTTTGGAATTCTCTGAGCTGGTGAAGGAAATGGACATAAAACCCCAGGCCTTTTTGTTTTGGTTTCCTCTTCTCTTATCACACCATCATCATATGTTCTGTGGTTGCTTCTCTAGAACAGGCAGTCAGCTGCTTGGCAGAAAAGACTCGTTGGTGACCAAGGGCAACACCGTGTGCAGGTAGATAGCACTCTGCTAATGTGCTGAATACCAGACAATGACCAGTGTGGCCAGTTAAATAAGAATCCCAAACCACAATTTAAACAATCATACAAAACAACTGAAGTAATTCTTACATTATTATTTACATGACTGAAACTAATGACTATGTCAAAATTAGAAGTTGCTTAAAGAGAGATTTTGACTTATTTTACTTATTTACTAAGAGGAGGAGAGGGAGAAATGTTTTCAACAGATTATAATTAGATGTTAGATTTTGTTGTTTCTAAAATTTTTAATAAATTGGCTCAAAGGCTTCTCCCAAACAACAGACACAGATGTACCTACTTATCTGTACCTCAGAACCCAACATTCCAAACTCCATTTATACATTCAAACCAACAAGATTACATAGCTGGCTATTATGCTTTTATTGCTGCTAGAGTGTGTACTATCAATTTTAAAATAACTACATCTATTTCTGACTTGTTTTTTTCCCAAATAACAGTTCAAATATTTAAGAAATACAGCTTTTGAGAAAATTAATAACTGCAATTCAATGGCATTATTGAGAAATGGGACCATGTGAAACTGGCTTCTAATTAGAACTAGATCTAAAATAACTGATTTGGTGGTACATATACACAATGGAACATTACTCAGCCATAAGAAGAGATGAAATACTGCCATTTGTGACAACATGGATGGACCTTGAGATAATCATGCTAAGTGAAATAAGCCAGACAGAAAAAGTTGAAAACCACATGATATCATTTATATGTGGGATATAAACCAAAAAGCAACAAATGATCAGGACAAACAAACAGAAACTCATGGACATGGACTATAGACTAGTGGTTATCAGAAGATAGGAGGTGGGGGAGAAGGGGGTAAGGGGGTCAAATACAGGGTTTAGAGGGAGGGTGAAGTGGGTAAAAAGTATCAAATATATGGTAGCTGAAGGAAATTGGGCTTTGGGTGGTAAACACACAATAGAATATACAGATGTCAAAGCATAATGTACACCTGAAAAATATATAATCATATTAACCAATGTTATCTCAATAAATTTAAAAAAATAAAATTGATTTGTCTGCTTATCAATAGATACTTTTAGGAGCTCTAAAACACTAAACGAAAATGCTACCTCTTTCTACAGTTAAAGGCTTGTTTTTTTAACATCAAAGTTCAATATTTGTTGATATTCAGAAAGTTGCGCCATAAACTCCAGGCATTTTCATCGCTCCTGTGCTCATTAAGAGTCACTCGACAACTCCCACTGGCCCCTTGTAACCACTGCCTATTTACTTTCTCTATAAGTTGGGTACTCTGGAAATTTTATATAAATGGAATCACGTAATATGTGACACCTCTGTATCTGGTTTACTTCACTTAGCAAAATGTTTCCAAGGCTAATCCGTGTTGGGACAAGGATCAGTACTCTAATTCCTTTAATGGCTGAATAATATTCCATTGTATGGATATACCACATTTTGTTCATGCATTCATCAACTGACGGACACTTGGGGTGTTCCTCTTTTTGGCTACTATGAATAATACTGCTATGAAAATTCATATACAAGTTTATGTGTGGACATATATTTTAATTCTCTTGGGAATATACCTAGGTCATAAGGTAACTCTGCAGTAAACATTTTAAGAAACTGCCAAATTTTTTCCAAAGTAGCACATTTTACATTCTCCCTCAGCAATGTATGAGGGCAACATTTTTCCATATTCTCACCAGCACTTGCTATGACTCATTGATCTTCATTCTTTATGTATTATTCTTCAGACTGGATATGTATTGTTCAGCTGACCTATCCTCCAAACATGTTGATTCTTCCTTCTGCCTGTTCAAATCTGCTTCTGTGCTCTAGTGAATTATTCATTTGAGTTACTGTACTTTTCAAATCCAGAATTTCCATTTGGTCTTCTTTTACAGTTGCTGTCTCCTTATCGATACTTCCCTTTGGTAAGACACTGTTCTCCCACTTTCAGTTACTTTGATGTAGTTTCCTTTCATCCTTTGAACATTTAAGATAGGTGACTTAAATCTTTGTATAAGTAAAGTCCAGTGTTTGGGCTTCCTTAGGGACAGTCTCTCTTACTTGCTTTTTCCCCGTTTACAGGAAAAAATATTGAGGTATTTTCATATCTCATGATTTCCTGTTGAAACTGGCCATTTAAAATAATGTGGCAAGTCTGGAGACCAGATTGTACTCCCTCTTCAAAACTTGCTATTGCTATTTGTTTGTTCAGTGACTTTTCTAAACTAATTATATAAAGTCTGTTTTATTTGTGTGTGGGGATCACTGAAGACTCCACTCGGTTAGCTCAGAGGTCAGACAGTGATTGGACAGAGATGCCCTGAACCAATAAGGCTCCCAGACTTTGCTGAGGGTGTGTGTGTGTGTTGGGCCATGCCTTCAATACTTAGCTGGGCAGCTGACAACTTTGCCTTAGCTGTCACCTCTAAATGTGAGAGTTTGTAGCCTTCGAGGGCCCCTCCTGGGCCTGTTCTGTCCTACACGTGTGCATGGTCTTGTAAGAGTCCCAGATAGGTTGGCTTTTCAAAGCCCCTGTGAGCATTCAATTCCCCAGCTTTTCCTATAAAGCTTTGGCTAGACCATTCTCTGCCCCAAATGTAATCTACTGTCCCAGGCAACCACAAAGTTAAACAATTTCCTCTAAATGTTTTCAACAAACTTTGTTAAAAGTTTTCTGCATGGGTTAAGCTCTGAGTCGGGTCAGATGAAAACACCCTTGCAACTGGTGTCTTCCAGGGAATCAGCAGGCAGGTCAAATATTGACAGTTCTCTGGGAATGTGGCATTGTGTGAGCTCCAACACCTACCCGCCCCTTCTTGTGGCTGCCAACATCCTGGTCTTCCCTGTGAATATGGACTGTTGGAAACAGGAATAGGGTAAGTAAAAAGACCACAAAGCTAGCTGTCCTTACAATATCCTGCCATTTTTCTTGAATAATGCTCCCCAGGTTGTTGTAAGCCTGTGGTTAATTCCCAGAGTTTTGTAAAAGTCGATTCTATAATTTTTGCCAGTTTTACTGGTGATTTTTGGAAGAGAGGTTTCTATTGTGTCATTTCTGCTGATGGCATCTGTGGCTTGGATTTTCCATGTAGGCCCATGATACATCACAAACTAATTTTAGAGTATGGAATGAGGAAAGAGTCTGGGCTCATGTTTTCCAATATGGATAATCAGTTGTTCCAATATTTCTCTTCTTCACCTGTTACATTGTTTTAGCATTTTTGTCAAAAATCAATTTACCACTTTAAGTATGGGTTTATTTTTGGACTGTTCCTCTGATACATTTGCCTAGAATTAGGCCAACAACGCACAGTCTTAGTGACTATGACTTTACGTCTTAAATTCCTCCTCCAACTTTGTTCTTTTATAGACTGTTTTGGATAGTGTAATTCCTTTGCATGTCAATATAATTTTAAAAATCAGATTGTTAATCGCTAAGAAAAAAGAATGCTGAGAAACTGGTTAGAATTGTACTGAATCTATTGACCAATTTGAGGAGAACTGATACCATACCAATATCCAAGTCCTCCCATCCATGAACATATGGTATATAACTCTCCATTCACAGGCATCTTCTTTAATTTTTCTCAGTAATGTTTTGTAGCAAGTTTTCATTGTAGAGTTCTTGCAATATTCTCTTAATTTACTGCTATGTATTTCATGTTTGGTATTATAAATGGAAAATTTTTTAAACTTTATTTTCCGATTGCTGCTAGCATATAGAAATACAATTCATTTTTGCATACCACCTTTCTGATACTGAAAAGTTTACTTATCAGTTTTAGTGGTGGTTTTTCAGATTCTTAGAATTTTTTTATGTAAATAATCATGTCATATGGAAAGAGAAACATTTTTACTTTTCCTTTCCTATTTGTAGTAAAAGTGTACATTCTTGCTTTGTTTTGACAATCTCTGTTTAACTGGAACATGTTGTCCATTGTGATTTAACTATTATTATTCAATTGAGATTTATCACTTAGCTATTTGTTTTCTATTCATTCAATTTTCCTTTTCCTTTCCTGATATTTTTGGCTTAATCAAATGTTCTTAAAATTCCATTGTAATTAAACTACTGACATTTTAGCTTATATTTCTTTGTATTTTTTAATGATCGTTCTACAGATTACAATATGCATTCCATAATTTATCACAATCTATTTAAGTAACTATTGTTCTACTTCATGTGAAATGTAATAACCCTACAAACATAATTTCATTCACTCCATGCTGTCCCTTGAACTAATGTTGAATATATTATATCTACAATACATTATAAACTCAATACATTATAATGTTGCTTTTATATAAATTTTAAAAAGAAAATATAGTTTCTATTCTATTTACTCACACATTTACCAGTTGTTTTAACACGGTAGTTCTCAATGGGGGGCAATCTAATGGGCAGAGGACAAGGATGCTGCTAAACATCTCACAATGTACAAGAAAACCTGCCACAACAGAGAATTATTTGGCCCAGAATATCGATAGGTAGTGGGTGTTCTTTTTACATTGTTGCTTTTGAGATAATCTCTTTATAACTTTGGTTTTCAGCATATTAACTGGTGTGCCTAGATAAAATTTTGTTTTTATTTAGCCTGCTTTGCAAAGGTCGTCTCTGAGCCTGTTAGATCTGTAAGCTTTTTAAATCAAATTTGGAAGATTTTTTACCATTATTTTTTTCAAATATTTTATGTTCCATTTATCTTTCTCTCTTCCTCCTGGGACTCCAATAATATTTATTTTACACTGCCTGATACTGTCCTTCTGATCCCTGATGTTCCAGTCATTGGTTTTCAACCTCTTTCTCTTTGTTCTTCAGATTGAATTATTCTTTTTGATTTGTCTACGTTAAAATTTTTTTTCCTGCTTTCTCCAATCTCCTGTTAAGTCCATTCAGTGTATATTTTTTTCAGATACTATACTTTTCAGTTCTAGAGTTTCTATACTTTTTAACTTATATTTCTTTCCAAAATGCCTTATCTGTTCATTTTGACCTTATTTTCCTTTAAGTTCTTGAACATATTTATAACAGTGTTCTAAGTCTTTGTCTATTAAGACCAACATCAGGGTCACCCTGGGGTCAATTTCTAATAATTGCTTTTTTTTTTTAATTGTGGGTCACATTGTCTCTTGATCTAGCAATTTTTGTGGATGATATATTGTAGAGACTATAGGCTATAAAATCTTCCTTTGATGACTTGACTTTTGTTGAAAGAAGGAGTTAACTTTTCTGAACTCAAAACTCCAAACTGTCTCCACCCTGTAGTGAGGAGTTGAATCTCTTTGCAATTCTTCAGCCTTCAACCTGTTGTTTTCCACTAGATTCTCCCTCACACGAACATAATTTAGGAGTCAGTCAAGTATATGGGCTCAGTTTATATAGAGATTTTGAGGCTTCTTCTTATGTGACCCCCTTCTCCTGAGATTACTCCCATTACTTTTTAGCCTTGCTAACAATTCTGAACTCTGTCCTCTGACTCCATCAGCTGGTAAGGCTGTATGAACTAGGTGGTATTAGCAAAAAGCCAAAGAAACAATAATCTCATCCAGTGCAGATTCCCTCTTTCAAGGACTGATTCCCTTCAGTGTGTGCCTACTTTTGGTCATCTTCCAGGGCCTGCAAATAATTGTTTTCCTTTCATATTTAACACAATTTAATAATGGTTATCTGCGGGAGGGATAATCTAAGATGAGCAACTCCAATACGGGAATGTCAATTTGGATTTTTAAATGTGATAGTTTTATTGGAAGTGGTATTATATCCATCTATATCTTGACATAACCAGTCTCCTAGTCCTTATGTATAGCAGCTAATACAATATATAAGCAGTTTCTATGAGACACTACTTCCATGTCTGAAGAAACTTCTCCATGGTATAATAATGTGGACTTCATAATCAGAAATCATTTAATAACTGCATGAACTTGGAAAGATTATTTACCCCTTTATGCTATTCCATAAACATAATCCATGTTGGATTATGGAGGTAGTCTTTTAAATCTCAAGATTGTTAGAAAGAGTAAATCTTACATTACAAAACATGTAGCAAGTGTTAAAAACATACAAAAAATGTTGTTTGTTTTTCCTTTAGATCTCTTCCTCCATTTTAGCAGTGGTAATAGTAGAAAAAATTCCTAAAACATGACTACCTTTTACTAGTTACTTTATTCCATAACTAACATTTAATTAAGTTTACTTTAGAAGGATGAAAGAACACAGGATAGAAAGAAAATATCTTACGTCATGAACAAGCGTTAGGAAATAGTAGGGACTGTCCAAGGGGACAGTGAATCCAGGGAGGACCCACACCTCCATAGTACCTCTGAGGAGGCAAGTCAGAAGCAAGGTAGGACTAGTATCCAAAAACCACAGAAATCAGTTAAGCAAAACTCCTAATAAGAAAAGCAAGACAAATTTCAAAAGTGAAATAAAAGTACAAAAAATAACTATTAAAACAATTCATACATTTAACTAAACTTTTTAAAATGTATTGTGCTTCCTCCTATTGATAAAATGTTGTTCCTTATAAAAAACAAAAAAATCTGAATTGTACAGGACTATATTTTATAATTTAAAAAAAATAACAATAGAATATATAATATTTACCACGTGGTTACACATTGTTTATATGACATAATAAAAATAAAAATTTGCATAGTATTTCCTGGTATAAATATGACACAACTTATTTATTTAGTCTTACAAAAATGTTGGAAATTTAGGGTTTCTAATTTTCACAACTATAAATTAATCATAAGTGATTTTATGCATCTCTAATTTTATGGCTTTTGTCACCTGCAAATTTCCTTATCTAAGTCATTACTTAGAATGTTAATAAGTAGTGTTAATAAGAACGAAGGTGGAGCCCTCTGAAACATGTAAGAAGGTGCCCTCCAGGTTCTATCTGTTCTTAACTACTGCTCCTTATTAGGTAAGTTGCTGCCTAATTATATCACCTCCCAACCTACATAGCTCTATCTTTTCCACAGGTATTTAAGAGACTCTTTAATATATTTTGCTAATATCCAGCTGTACCATTTCTCCAGAGTCTATTTGACCTGTGTTTCTAGTACCCTATCATAAAAGCATAACTAGGTACCAATTGTTCTAAGTGAATCCACATTATTTTTCTAAGTTTATTAGAAACAGGTTAGACAAACAGAGTTGCTCCAAGGAAAACAAAGTGTAGGCACTGCTCCCAGAGACAGGGTAGAGCTGAGAAAAAGCTGACTGCTCTGAGAAATAAGAAAGAATCAGCATTTTTAATCATAAGACTCTCATTATTACATAATCATATACTGCTAACATGACATGTACTCTCAGCTTAAGCAATTAAGAGTAAGCTGAAGGAGAAAAGGCAACATAAGCTGATATAAGCAAGTAATGACACAGTAGGTCTTTTGAATATAATACTTTTCATAAAAGTACCTGTAATTACGATAATGTTTCTACATCAATAAGCAGTGGTGAAGAACAGAGACATTTTTTGGGTTTCTTTATCAGCTCTACTATGATGTAACTGGGAGGTCAGGAGCTTTTCTGTAAAGAGCCAGACTGTAAATATTTAATACTGCAGGCCACATAGTCTCTATTGTAACTACTAAACTCTGCTATTATAGTGCAATTGCACCACAGACGATATGTAAATGAATGGCCAATAAAACTTTATTTACAAAACAGGTGGTGGGCTGGATTTGGTCTGTAGTTTGCAGATCACAAGTGTAAACAATGACAGGTAACTTACCAATTGCAAAATGACATTAATTTCTTGAATGTGTTCTAAAATTCCAAATAGTGAGCAAAAAGTATTGTGTAGATCAGTGTAATTTTAGTTTCCTATGATACTATAGGAATCATAATTTCATATTCAGTGAACTCAATAAATAGTTGAACCAACTTTTCTATATATTATCAAAATCTGAGAGTCATTTACCTGTGCGTAGTCACCAAAGGGTTGAGAATGAGCGATGCACTTCTCCAGTGTGCGCTGTGATTCACTGCCCTGAGAGATCGTATCCAGGATGTTGCTTGTAATCCCAGTTTTCTGTAAACTGGTTTTACTTGCAGGGGCTAAAGGCCAAATCATTACATATATTATAGTTAGGTTGTTTTATTATAAACTATAAACACAGTACAAAACTTATTAATTCAGAATGTTTTTAACTAGAACACAAATGTTTAATTTGCCAGTATATATCTATATTTATGATCCCAGGATAAAAATGTAAATGATATGGTCTTGTTCATTTAAAACAGCTGAAAATGGCAGTTTGCCCTATGCATAAATAATTTTGGTGGCAACATTTAAAAAACATGTCCAATCTCTAAAACAAGGCATACAAATGTAAATTAACCATTCTTGTTAATAGTTGGAAACAATTTTTATACCAGATAAAAATAGAACAGGTATACTAGAAGCATGTTACAATTTTTCCTGGTTTTAAAAAATTACAAATTAATGTTTAGATTCAAGAGGCTATTTCATAAAATAGAGAATGCACATTAAAAATAAAATTCATCTTTCATCTTTTTTCAATCCTATTCTTTTCCCAGAGGCAGCTGTTTAGAATTTATTTTCCCAGATTTACTTTATGTATTTACATATTCAAATATGTACATGTAAGAATACATAGCTTTAAATAAACATATATGGAACAATTTTTAATGCATACATCTGCTTCTTCCACTTATTTGCTTTAGGGATCATTTCCTAATGGTACAGTTAGCTGGCTCTTCCTCAATTACTAAAAAGAGTTGTATAATATTCAATTTTACAATGAACTGTTTATTTGGCTTTCCTCTACTGATGAACGGTAAGGCATTTTTCAGCTTTTCACTACTGACAACCAATGTTATATTGAATATCCTAGTGGACTGAGCACACCGCATTTGTGATTTTTCTCTCAAAATTATGTTTGGATTAAGTTAATTTACACCAGATGAAGAAGACCTGAGGAAATTCTCCAAAAAAGTGAGAATTCCATTTCTGCCAATTAATAGTAGCTCATATATTTTTGGTGAATTTTGCAAATACTCTGGATATATTGGATTACTTAAAAGTTTAAAACACTATCTTAGAAATATGATTCTATATGTATTTTAAAGGATTATAGGATTGCCTAATAGTTTCCTTTGCCCAATTATTTTCAATCATGATTCAATGACAATACAATAAACTGATTACATTCTTAAAATATTATAAAAGATGTTTTCCTTAAATAAAATAGAATGTATTTTATGTATCTTAATTTTAGTTATTCTTTCAATTTAAAGACTGCACTTATAATTGAGGCTTTAACTGGTTAATAGGCATTATATACCTCAAGTTAAAAAAACTAAAGTAAAACCCATAATGGCAACTATTCAATAGAATTCCAAAATATTGAGTTATCACTTACATGATAAGCACACACTGGGCAACACACTTGCCAAGTTCAAATATGGATTTTTACTTAGCCGAATTTCTTTTGGTGGTTCTCCCAAGAGTGAAGTCTGATTCTTAGAGGCAGCCTATTTATCATAAACAAAAGAGTGGATGATTAATAAGAGGTACAAGAAAACAAAAATGCAGAAAAGAAATACTTATCCTTCAATAAATCTAGCCTAGTGTGATAAAAAAAAAATGTAGAACATAACATTTGGAGATATAGTTATAAAATATTTCTGGATATTAATTAAAATTATACTATTTCAACTACTACTATTTTTTAGGTTTTGTTTTTTTTTTTAATAAAACTATTCTGAAAGCATAGAACTTCAGAACTGAAAAATAATGAAAGGTCACCTTGTACAAACTTCTCATTTGAACCAGGAGAGAAACCATCTTCACATGAAAAACCAAATCCTGTACCTTATTTCCATTAATGCTGTTATCAATATTAAAGAAAATACATTTACTAAGTGTCAGAGCCAGGCCTCAAATTCTTTCTTTCTTAAGTTATATTACATTGCCCAGAATATTGCCATTCAGCAATGAACACCTCTACCCACATCACTACCAACCAAGACGTTTGTGATTCCTGAGGCTCACAGAAGTGGTAATATAAAATAAAACTGGAAATAGAAACCGAAAAGAAGTCCTAACTCTCACCTCTTACCCTCCCTCATAAGGGAGCCTGCTTCAGAGCCTGCTGACTCTCATCTCCAGAGCTCAAACTCAAACATTCCCTGAGTTCTCTCTCTGTGTGCATCAGAGTTACCTGAAGGGCTTGTTGAAACATAGGTCCCTGGGCCCCACTCCACAATTTCTGATTTAGGAGGTCTAGAGTGGGGTTCAAGAATTGTATATCTAAGAAGCTCCAGGTAATGTTGATCCTGCTGGTTGGGAAATACACTTTGAGAATCATTGCTCTAGTGTGAAGGAAAGCAGGGCATGAGCAATTCATGGTATTGCAGACTTTAATATGTAAACAATTATCAACATAAATTCTGGAAGTGATTTCCATGAGTGCAACTTCTAAAAAAGATTTAAATAACCTTTCTTTTAGTAAGATTTTTATTTTATATTGTATGGCCATAGCCAAGTAACAAAGGAAAAGCTTATTTATCTCTAATACTAAAAATAATAACAAAATATGCAGATTTAATAAAATCCAACTCTATATTTAGTTTGTAACCCTAGAAATACTAATTTCTTGAACATATGATATCAGTATACTTTCATATAACTAGGTGTAAAGATTATAGTATTTCCTTAACAGAAAAAAAAGATGAAATCATGGGCTAATTCTTTAGTGTATTTCATGTTGACAATATTTTACTTTTTACTCTTTGATGGTAAAGATTTTAAAATCAGATATAACTCAGGGTACTAAAATTAAAATTAAAGCTAGTAGCTGTTTTCATCTTAAGTTAATTTTTATTTTGTTCCCTGAACACGATGAAGAAAATATAATCTCAAGTGTTTATTTCTATATTTGAGAACCAGTGCTTACAGTTGTTCTTTATATAACCAATATTACATTTGGGGCACAGGAATCTGTTTTGAACATCTTCATAAGCCCTAAAAAAGTCCAGTTTTCCTTGTGATATGTAAATCATGGATGTTGATGAGAACACTTACTATGCTCTAGGCACTGTGATAAGTCTGATAGTACCAAAATGAGTAAAACAGGAATACTACCCTTAAGAAATTCATATTCAAGTAGTAGATAAGACAGCTTGAATGAAGTCTAAGTTAGAACCATAAAATTATAGGTGGGATCTAAAATGATTAGATATATACCAAAAGAAAACATATAGCAAGAGAAGGGGAAGTATCCTAGAGAAAATATAGTAATTGAGAAAAAGTAGCAAAGAAGTCTCAGATTTTGTTAATCAAGTACTCAGATTGCTAATATAATAAGATTATATCCATCTTAGTGATTATCAATTCTAACTATGAATGAGAATCATTTATAAATTTTTAAAAAATAAATAGACTCCAAACAAAGAAAAGCTTTGGACCAAATGGCCGCACTAGAAAATTCTACCTACCATTTAGAGGAATTAACACCAATCCTCAAACTCATCCACAAAACAGAAAAGGAGGGAATACTTCCTAACTCATTCAATGAGATAAGCATTGATCCAGCATTGAAGCTAGGCAGACATTACATGAAAACTACAGACTAATATCCCTTATCAATATTGATGCAAAATCATCAACAAAACACTAGCAAACCAAATTTGGCAGAATACCAGGATTATACACTATAATCAACTGGGATTATACACTATAATCAACTGGGATTCAATCTTAGAATACAAGGATGATTCAACATACAAAAATCATTCAGTGTAATATAGTAAAGAAGGAAGGTTGAAAAAAAGCATATGATCACCTCAATTTTTGCAGAAAAAGCATTTAACAAAATACATTTACATGATTAAAATTCAACTCCTTCAATACATTAGGAATAGAAAGAAACTACCTTACCATAATAAAAGTCATGTAATAAAAAGGCAACATTATACTCAATGGTGAAAAGACTGAAACCTTCCTCTCTGTGATCAAGAACAAGACAAAGATGCCTTTGCTACTTCTGCTCAACATAGCATTAAAAATTCTATCTAGAGCAACTGACAGAAAAAAGATGTAAAAGGCATCAGATTAAAAAAAAAGTAAAATTATCTGTTTGCAGATGACATGAAAACTGTAAAATATTACACAAACACAAACTTTTAGAATTAATAAATTTCAGATACAAATCAACATGCAAAACTAATTGTTTCTATATACTAACAAATACAAACAGAAAATTAAGTAAAACTCCTTCCATTTATAGTAGCATCAAATAGAATATAATACTTAGGAATTAACTGAACCAAGGCGGAGAAACACTTATATATGGAAAACTACAAAATTAATTAATTGCTGAAAGAAATTAAAGACGACAAATAATGAGAAGACATCATGTTCATGGGTTGGAAGAACTAATAGTGTTAAAATGTTAATACTGCCCAAAATGTACAGATTCAATAATACCTATCAAAATTTTAACTTTTTTGCAGAAAAAAATCCATCCTAAAATTCATATGAACAATCAAGAAACCCCAAAACTTATTACAAAGCTACAGCAACAATGTGGTACTAGCATAAAGACACAAACACACAGACAAATGAAATAGAGAATCAGAAATAAATCTCAGCATATAATGTTAAATGATTTTCAAGATTATTCAATGGGGAATGGACAGTGTTTTCAATAAAAATGCTGGGAAAACTGGATATCCATATGTAAAAGAAGTACATTCTTACCTAACATCACATGCAAAAATTAACCCCAAATGGAACGAAGGCCTAAATGTAAGAGCTAAAACTATAAAACTCTTAAAAGAAAAGCTTAGGTAGAAAGCCTCATGATATTGAATCTGGCAATGATTTCATGAATATAACACCAAAAATAAAAAATAAATTTTATTTGAACAACAAAATAAGCCTTACGAAATTTAAGACTATTGCAATTATATCAAGTATTGTTCTGACCATAGAGGTATGAAACTGGACATCAATAAGAGGGGAAAAAAACCTGGAAAACTCACAGATATGTAAAGATTAAATAATGTACTTTTCAACAACCAGTGGGTTAATGAAGAAATCAAAAGGAAAATAAAAAAGTATCTTGAGACAAATTAAATGAAAACACTACATATCAAAACTTATGAGATGCAGTGACAGAAGTTCTAATGGGGAAATGTATTGCAGTAAATGCCTACATGAAGAAAAAAGAAATATCTCTAAAACCAAACTTTACAACTCAAGGAACTAGAAAAAGAACAAACTAAACTCAAAATTAGCAGAGGAAAGAGAACAGAATTTATTAGAGTAAAAATAAATACAGACTAGAAAATAAATAGAGTCTAGAAAGATTAATAAAACTAAGTATTAGTGTTTTGAATAGACCTTTAGCTAGACTAACCAAGAATAAAAGAGAGCACTCAACATTAAAAATGAGAGATATTACAGCTGATACCACAGAAATACAAAGGATCAAAAGAGACTATCATCAAGAAATATATGCCCACAAAGTGGATAACCTAGAAGAAACGAATAAATTCTTCAAAACATACAACCTACGAAGACTAAATCATGAAGAAATCTAGTGAGGCAATGATGAATAAGGATTAATCAAAAAACACTAAAGAAAGAAAAACCTGGACCAGATGGCTTCACTTCCAAACATTAAAAAAAAAAATTACAGCCAATCCTTCTGAAACTCTTTCAAAAACTTGAAAGTGAGTGAACACTTCCTAACTTATTTTTACAAGGCCAGCATTGTCTTCATACCAAAGCCAAGAAAAGACATTACGGAGAAAAGATTACAGGCCCATGTCCCTGATGAACATGGATGCAAAAACCCTCAACAAAATATTAGCAATTCAATTAAAATACTAGCAACCTGAATTCAACAGTACATTAAAAGGAATGTACACAATAATCAAGTGGGATTTACCCCTGGGATGCGAAGATGGTTTAACACACACAAATCAATAAATGTGATACACCACATTGACAGAATAAAGAAAAAACCATCACACAAAATCCAACATCCTTTCATGATAATAACTATCATAAAACTGGAAGTGGACCTCAATATAATAAAGGTCATGCATAAAGAACAGGCCCACAGATAACATCATATTCAACAGTGAAAAGTTGAAAACTTTTCCTCTAAGATCAGGAACAAGGCAAGAATATCTACTGTCACCACTTTTACTCAACACGGTACTGGAAGTCCTAGCCAGAGCAATCAGGTAAGAAAAAGAAAAGACATCCAAATCAGAAAAGAAGTTATATAGCTACTGTTTGCATCAATTCTATCTCTGTATACTAACAACTATTTTTTAAAAAGTTAAGAAAAAAGTACCATCAAAAAGAATAAAATACTTAAGAATAAATTTAACCAAGGAGGTGAAAAAAGAGTCTGACAATGAAGAAACTGAAAAGGACACAAATATCTGAAAAGATATACTGTATTAACAGGGTAATATCCTGGAAGAATCAATATTAAGACGTCCACACTACTCAATGAAATCTACAAATTTAACACAATCCTAGTCAAAATTTCAACAGCACTTTTCACAGTAACAGAAAAATAGAAAAATAATCCTAAAATTTGTATGGAACCACAGAAGACTCTGGGTGGCCAGGGAAATCTTAAGAACAAACCTGGAGGCATTCTACTTCCTAATTTTAAACTATAGCACAAAGCTATAGTAATCAAAACAGTATGGTATTGGCATAAACAAAAGATGCATTGACTTATGGAACAGAACAGAGGGCCCAGAAATAAACCCATGTGTATGTGGTCAACTAATTTTTGACAAAGGTGCCAAGAATACACAACGGAGAAAGATAGTCTCTTTAATAAACAGTGCTAAGAAAACTGGATGTCCACAAACAAAAGGATGAGATTGGACCCTGATCTTACACCATATACAAAACCTCAATTTAGAGGTTTTTATATATATACATATATATACACAGACTTAGATATAAATTTGAAAACTATGTATATCTCACATTTTAGAAAAGCAAATACTTATAATAAATAATTCATTCACAAATTATTTATTTTATAATAGACAACTCATTTTACACAAATTAAAATAGTTTTATTGACAGACACTGAAAAGTAATTAAGTGTAGTCTCAAACATTAGCTGCAGAACTTAACAAAAGACGGATTTTTGTTTTTAATAACAGGGTTTATTCTTAGTGTAATAGTTTCTCTATTTTGAGAAGTAAATGTACACTATGAAAAAGTCACGTCATTGACATATAGCAGTGATCTAGTTTGTAATCCATTTTTATATGCTTTAAATTATTAACTTCCTTTGAAATTAAAAGTTAATATTGTCTTTTAATACTTCATAAGTTGTACTACCTATAAAGTTTCCAAAAATTACAACAGTAGAATTTTATTTAAGATATAATTTAAAAGTATATATACACATAAAAGTGTTTAAAAGTATATATACATATACATATAATTCTGATATATATATATATATATATATACACACGCACACACACACACATATACACACTCATGCACATGTAGTGTGTATGCGAATATACACATACATATGTACATATACACACATGTGCACGTGTGTGTGTGTGTGTGTGTGCATGCGCACGCGCGCACATATGCACATACACAGTTTTCTTACCCCTGAACTTATCTCTGTGCCTTTTGGCTGACTTTGTTGTTGCTTATGGTGTCCTGTCAGCGAACCTCCAGCAGTAAGGTTTGGAAAGCTCTGAAGATAAGCCTGTGACCCTGAGAAATTTCCTTCAGCCATTCCCATGGAGGCTGGCTGCTTCTCCTGAGTATTCCCGGGCCCTAGCCCAGCTTGTCCAGCCATGTGCTGATTTGGAAAGAACGGCAGTATGCCCATTCCAGACGTTAGAGCTGTTTGAGTTGGAATCAGATTAGATGCTGTAATGAACACAAATGCAAAAACTCTGGTTAGACAAGACATATTCATAATAGTCCTTTTGATATTGATAAGTTATAGGCAAAATGCAGGGAACACCCCCCCTCTTTTTTTTTTACCTATTAGAGAACAGTTAAATTCAAAAAGTGACATTAGAGGTTGTAAATTAGCAGGTTCACGTATGAAAAAATTAAAAACCTATAATAGTAATCATGCTTTTCTTATTTTCAACAACTTCCAGGGTAATCTCAACTTTTAATTGCATATTGGACAAGTTGAGAGCAAAATTTATGTACTAGTTAGCATTTAAGTTACATCAGCGCTTATTTAAACAGTGCCCAATCATTTTCATATGCTTGCTTTCATATTCGAAGAAATAATTAAGTCTTCAGTTTAAAAAAAATCTCTGACACTTAAAAATTGATAAAGTTAGACTAAATTCAGCAATAAATTTGGTCAGCTAGCTTGCACCAGCTCATATCTCTTCCCAGCTCTCGAGTTCAATGTTCTCACATTGATAACCAGAAATCAACCACGGTTGGACCCACAAATCCTACAACTGGAGACTTTTTTTTTTTAACTTAGAGAGCTGGTTTTTAAACATCAGCATACCACTGGTTAAAACCCATCGATATTTGTGAACACCAAATGCAACATTTAACAGTTTCATATTTTTATTTATAGAGAATAACAAAAAATTCTGCAAGAAAGTTTTAATAGGAAAATCTTGAACTATTCCACTTTTTAACAATGTACAGGTCAAAATTAAATGAAAAGAGCTAATTTTGAAAGCTGAGTCAAATTTACATTTTGAAAATTCACTAAACGACTATTTTTAGTATTTAGTATTTAGAGATAGCTACCTTAGTTAGATCTATCTTCTACGAATGTATTTATTTGAACACTAAATTTTCAGTGTTCTTAATGCAACACGTGCTAAAGCCTTATTATTTAAACATGGCATTTTAATCCAACTAAGTTTTTAGGCATAGAACATTTAATTTTTAGGACAGACCCCCAACACCATAAAAATTTCTACACCTGTCTGAATACTTGTTTAAAGTTTGCCCAGTCAATACCGACAGTTAGAACTGAGTTATTTGATCATCTGACTTGCTGGTTTTATGTACAAAGGCTAAGAGAGAGAGGGGCGGGGAGTATGTGTGTGTGTGTGTGTATTTTTAATTAATGGTGGCCTTTATACCCTCACTTCATACTCACTTCTAACAAATTTCAACTGATCTTCAAACTAAAAGTGTCTTTCAAAATCATAATCACCATACTCCTGTTTCTTTTTAAAAAATACAGATATTATTTTTCTTTTAATACCAATTTGGAGATTATTTTTTTTAAATGATACAAATAATCAAACTTTAAGTTTACAAATACCCAATATTTCTTTATAAAAGCTAAGAATTTCTTATCCAGGCAAAAATTAAATAGATACCTATGTAAATGTGTTGTCAGCTCAGTAGGCAATATGTCAGTCTCAAATGAATCTATGTCTTTGCCTCACACTGCTGTGAACCTTCATTAAATATTAAATCATATCCAACAGGGAAAAACTCATCTTGGCATGGAAGCAAATCCATCAAAAACTTATTGATAGTTTTCTAATATTAAAAATAGAAAAGTCAAGAGGCTCCTGAAATTTTAAATGACTAAATAAAACTTGAACTGGCCTTCCTGTAAATAAAAGTGAATACACGGAAACTGTCTTTAAATCTCAAATCTGTTTACTGGCTTCTCAGTAAATACATGTCATTTACTTTTATGTGCTTCTCCATGATGACCCAACTCTGTTTTCAAGGAAAGCATCGACCCTATCCCCATTGCAGTCTGCAGTACCATAGCTGGGGGTTCTCCAAGTAAGCCAGGTTTCTGCAAAAGAAGAAAAGAAAGACTTTTGCTCATGGCAGCAGGATGTAAACAAATAAAATGTTACACAAGTGAAAATTACAATCTGACAGATAGCCTGATTATATACATATTAAAAACTGAGCTAATTTCAAAGGAAAAAATAATTCCATACTTACATTATTAGTATGCATATTCTCAAACTTCATTAATTGTTGCTGTGCCAGTGGTACATGGGAAAGATTCTGAAGGAATAAATTAGAAGTATTACCCATAATTGAGCTCTGTGAAAATGATAAAACATTAAGTTAGTTTAATTTTTAAAAATTGTTTGTCATATAACCCAATTCATATGGTTTCAATTCTCTAGCTGATCTGATTAATAAGACACAGCTTATTAATACCCTGCTTTTCAACTTCAGGTAACACTAATTAATTCTTTTAGTAATATACAAGATGTGACCATATAGTCATTAAACTAATTCTACATCCTCTCTTCCTTCTACTCTTCCTCCCTTCCCCTTCCCCTTTTCTGGCTTTAATAATGGTGCCATTCGATTATTTATTCATTCATTTAATCATTCAATAAAGATTAATCATTCAATAAAGATTGAATGATTAAATACTACATGCTAGGCACTGTGCTACATAATGAGAAATAATAACAACAGGACCTGTCCTCATGGATCTTATTTTCTCCAGAAGAAGAGGGACATTAATTAATTCTAAAAATATATACTTACAAATGGTAATGAGTATATAAAGGGAAAGTACAAGGAGCTATGAGAACAAGTAGATGGGAATTTGATTTAAATTGGTAAACTGAAGGAAGGTTCCCTTAGGAACTATTGTGCAGAGATCTGAAGGCTGCAGAAAAATAACTAGGTGAAGTCTGGGGAATCAGGTGGTATAAGGGTGGTAAGCATTCCAGGCAGAAGGAACAGCAGGAGCAAAATCCTAAAAAGAAGGGAGCAAGGTCCTTTGAAGACCAAAAGCAGGCCACTGTAGCTAGGACTGATACCCAATAAGCATGGGAGAAAGGAGAGCCCAGCTTGGACAGGACTTAAAGGCAAAATTAACCTTTTTGGCCTTTATTATAAAATAAAGACAATATTATCAATACTCTTCACACCCCTCGTATATCACTCTTCACACATTATTTGTAATTAACTGTTTAACACTTGTTTTCTGTATTTGTTGAAATTCTGGTAAGAATAGGAATGCTGAATGTTTGTTCAATACTATAGCCTCAATGACTAGCAGAGTGTCTAGTATGTTTTTCCCCATAAAATATGTTAAGTAAATGAATAAAGACCCTATAGTGTACAAGGTTTAGATTCTATGTTAGATCTAAGAATGAAAAATAGAGGATAGGCCTTTCCAGACATTCATCCTTCTAATCTCTACCAATTGTCTATTACATATTAGGTCTGATTTGTTATGAGGCTTCTATATAGAAACAACTTTAACAGTACTGAAATTATGAGGACTGTTCATCTCTAAAATAATATTTATGTATACAAAAACATTTTAAAATACTTATCCAAAAAAGTTTAGTTTACTTTCATAAATATATGAATTACTTTTATAACACTGATTACACTTTAAGAATTAAGAGTTACTGTTCATGTGTTTATTTTTTTTCTTTCTATAAATACCTCTTCTGAGTTATGAAAACATAAGAAGTCTTGTTTTGAACTACAGTCATATGCTGCATAATGATGTTTTGGCCAATGACAAACCAAATAAAAAACGGTGGTAGGAAATAAAAGTTCCATTTGTTACTCTGAGGACCTTACAGTTGGACAAGATGTGGAGGTGCGAGACAGTGATATTGATGATCCTGACCTTGTGTAGGCCTAAGCTAATATGTGCATTTGTCCTAAATTTTTAACAAAAAAAAAGTTTTAAAAGTATAAAACATATAAATTTTAAAAATAGAAAAAAACTTCTAGAATAGGAATATTAAAAAAGAAAATACTTTTGTACAGCAGTAATAACTACGTTTTTACAACAGAGTTGAAAACTTAAAATCTAAAAGTTTATAAAGTAAAAAAGTAAGCTAAGGTTATTATTGAAGAAAAAAATTTTAAATTAATGTAGCCTAAGTGCACAGTGTTTATAAAGTCTACAGTGGTGTATAGTCCTAGGCCTTCACATTCACTCACCACTCACTCATTGACTTACTCAGAGCAACTTCCAGTCCTGCAGGCTCCGTTTATGGTAAGTGCTTTATACAGGTATACCACTTTTTATTTTTTATACTGTATTTTTACTGTACCTTTTCAATGTTAAGATATAGAAGCACTTACTGTTGTGTTACAATGGCCTACAGTAGTCAGCCCAGTAACATGCTGTACAGGCTTGCAGCCTTGGAGCTATATTCTAGATAGCCTAGGTGTGCAGTAGGCTATGCCACCTAGGTTTGTGCAAGTGCACTCTATGATGTTCAGATATGAAAAAATCACCCAACTGCATTCCTCAAAACATATCTCCACTGTTAAGCAATGCACGACCATACTGATTTATTTACAGAAAAATATACCAGAAAAATATACCTCTTCCCTTAATAGCTTACAAATAGGAATCAATAAATATATATAACTATGTTGCTTTGATTAGTTTGACTTGATGTACTTTAACTTATGTTTTTATGTGGCTATACTTATGACTAAGGATTTTTAAAAAAAATAAGACTCATTTAACTTCTTGAGAACTTTACATTAAAGAACAAACAAAACATTCACTTCAAATTTTTGATGCTTCAGTACTCAATACTATTTATATACCTGATGTGCTTTATTCAAATGTAAAAATGCAGAGGAGATGGATGGATTCATCAGATGTGACAAGCTGTAAGGTGTTCCAAGAACTGCTTTGAGAAAATAAAAGTAAAAAATTTAACTTTATGATGTATATGGGATTTTAAAAATAAATAAACTCCAAAAAGGGTAAATGACTATATCTTTAAACTTCTAACAAATTCATTGGAAGTTCATTTATATACTGACCTTGTTATTGCACAAAGTGAAAGATTCTTTCCTTGTGATTCAACCCTAGAATTTGATTTTAAAATTCTAGCACTTTCTGTCATACTGGTAAAACACCGAACCTAGCCCTTCTCTTCTCCAGTGCTTAGTGAAACAAACGCCTATCTTTCAATAAGTATAATGCTAATTGAATCCACGTTATTTGCTCAGTGTTTTTGTTGGGGCTTTGGGGCATTTTGGCATTGAGTATGTGGGGAGGACAAAATACAATCCTGTCCTTCAAAAGCTTAAAATCTAATTGAGTAATTGAGAGAATATACGTATATAAAAACATCTACATAATAAAAACAAAAGAAACAAGAGTACTGTACATAGTTGATAAAATAAATGGAAACCATACTCTTTATCAAGTTTAAGAGCACCAATACCAGAGTGCATATCAGAAGAGATGTCTTCAGAATAGACAATATATAAAAAAAAACTGTGATATAAAATATATAAAAAATTTCATCTAATTATGATAAAGTAACTGGAATTAGTCTTAACATACAAATTTATCTAGCAATACGATATTCCAAACCCTAGAAGGTAAGACTTAGAAAGTACTTCAAAAAGCATATAATCAAATAATCAAAAATATTGTAATTTACATACAACATTCCTATAAGTTCATCCCATGCTTTAAAAACTCTGATATAAGTTTTTATTACCTGTTGAGGCAGTCTATCGTATCTTTGGAAAACTGACCATTAGAAAGTGCTTTCTTTAGAATGAGCCAGTTGCACTACAGGTGGTGAGAAGATTATACTGTTAGGATGATTTGCTTATAAAGAAAGACACTGTTTATTAGCAAAGAGGGATTTGGTCATTTCTTAATGGTAAAGGGGTCAATTCATCAAGAGGATGCAACAATCTTAAATATTTGTCTCTGTACCAAATAACAAAGCCTGTGCGTGCGTGCGTGCGTGCGTGCGTGTGTGTGTGTGTGTGTGTGCGCGCACGCGTGCGGCAAAAATTCTAGAACTGGAAAAAAAGTAAACAAACCCACAATTAGTTAGAAATTTCAGTACCATTTCCTTTTTTCAGATAGTTACTGTATTTTATCATGTCATTAAAATATATTGTCACAGCTTTAGTGAATAAAGTATTTCCCAGTTTAAAACAACAGCTAGAACCAGAACACTCTGAAGATGTCCAGTTTCACATCTAATCACTCTTACCCTTAGCTCTTGGCTAGATCTCCCACTATGCCCCATTCTTTCCTTGTAATAATTAATAGGGTAAGTTGACAGAAAATTAGTAAGAATATGGAAGACTTGAACAACACTATTAACCAAGAATAAATACAAAAGATTATAATACATCATTACCAAGTGAAGTTTATCCTAGAATGTGATATACTTCTTTAAACACTAAGACAATCTTGGACTTCATTAATAGCAATTAACAATCATAGGAAGGAAATACCATTGCATTTTGTGCTGATCAGATCTCACCCATAGGATATGCTTACTTCTGTGTTCACCACATTCCAGGACAAGCTAGAAAACCTGGGCTTTATCTACAAAAGGACAACCTGTAGAGGATCTAGAGAGTATACACTATGACATGTTATGGAAAGTATAGAATTATAATCTCTAAAGAGGTATAAAGAATATATTAGATCTGTTATTTATATTTACTTTCATTAAAACAAATTAAAATATTAAACTTTATAATTTCTAAAAATGGGTTGGCAGGGGTGTACTTACTTAATAGACATAAAATTGATGCATAGACTTTATATATTTAAAAATATCAAAACTTATTTTACTGATAGGGGTGCACAGTCTAAAAGTAAATAAATAAAAGCAGACCATTGGCCTGGAGAATAGAAGACAGAAAAAACAAAGATGATTGAGGTTTCATTTTAGTTGTCTTCAACTATTAGAAGGCTTTTCTTATGGAAAGAGGAAAATAGACTTATTCTGTGTTTCTTCAGAAGTACTAGAGTAAATGGCTACAAGTTACAGAAATTACCATCTAATATAATGGGGAAAAAAAAAACCTCCCAATAACTTATCATACCAAGGAACAGGTTGCCTTGGGAAACAATGAGTTGCTTCTGCTTCAAGTAGCCAAGAAATACAAGGATCTCTCTATACCATTAAAATTGCAGAGGAGAGATCTTGATTACATAATAGGGTGAGGCAGGAAACCTCTAAAGCTGCTCATTATACACAAATAATTGATCATATGAAGTACTTAACGGGAATATTGTATGAGAAATTATTTAACTAGTCCTTGTCCCTGGTTCCTGGAAGAAAATCCTTGGAACTTCCCCAGTGACAAGAATATCTTTGTCATGCTGATGAGATGACTCAAGGTGGCTCTTAAGTAGCTTCAGGATGGAGGCTGGTTGTGCCAGAAAGTTCAACCTTGTTATTAGAGATTGGGGCTTTAAGTCACGTGATATCAGCCAGACCTCCTGCCCTCCAGAGAGAGGAGTGGGACTGGAGACTGAGTTAAATAGCATGGCCAACAATCATGTCTACACAATGAAACCTCAATAAAAACTCTGGACATCAAATTTCATTAGAGATCCCTAGTTGGTGAATACACTGATGTGCTAGGAGGGAAACATACACTGGTTCTATGGGGAAAGAGCATAAAAGCTTGGATTTTAGGACCTCCTGGACTTAGTCCTAAGTGTCTCTTCATTTGGCATTTTCTGAGTTATATCCTTCATCATAAAACTGTAAACATAAGTATAGTATTTTCCTAAGTTCTGTTAGTTGTTCTAGCAAATTATCAAACCTGAGGTGGTCATAGAAACCCCTAAATTTGTAGCCAGTTGGTCAGAGGGCAGGTAGCCTGGGGCCCCCTGAAATTGCAGCTGGTGTCTGAAGTAGGGCCAGATGTATTGGGGACTAAGTCCTTAACTTATGGGGTCTAAGATAACTCTGGGTAGTTAGTGCTAGAATTGGATTGCACTCCAATGTTTGGGGTTAGACCAGTTAGGGTTGAAAATGAATAAACATATTTATTCTAATATCTTCACTCTCAAACTCAGTGTTAAATATAGAAATTTGTTTCTATAATACATAATGCTAAAATGTTTTCTGTGTATGTACAATTGTGCATTTCAGAAGGTAAATAAGTTCTTAATAGAGAAAAAATACTAATAGGTAGATATTTTATGTATACCAATACTATAAAGATTTCAAAATGCTTAGAAAATACTGTCTTTGTTATTTTTTACAAAGTGAAAATTTTACAACAAAAAAGGTAAGAACAAAAAAGAAACACATTTTTAGTACTTTCAACAAAGTAATTCTGCTGAGATATTCCAAAAGAGCACAGTGTGCTAATACTACACTGGTCTATAAATTAATTTCAATGAGGAGCTAAACTAAAAGTTAAATATTTAATATTTATTAATGGTAAAAAAAAATTAGGAACCTATAAGCAAATTGTATCTATCCAAAATAGTCAAAACATATTATCACCTCAGATCATTAAGTAAAATTCACTAACAAGTCCTGGAAAATTAATATTTTGGTACTTATTTAAATGTTTTTTCATATAAAACAAAACACTTGACTTCATGTCAACATTCTACATGTAATCAGTGCACACAGTGCTTACCTGGTTTAACAGCTCGCCCACAGAGTTGGGGTTGTAGAAGAACTTGTAACATGGCAGGGTTGTTTAAACTCTTCATAATTTGTACAGGATTTGGCTCTGGAAGTAAGCCCTTTTGATTACTGTGCATCTTCAAAGAATGCAGAAATAGAGAACATTAGAATAAGGATAAGAACAAAAGATGAAATTTTAAAGGCTTTCTTTTAGAAATTCTCATTCATCTGATGAGATCTATTTTATAACACAACTTGCTTTATATTATACATTTGTTGTGTACTTTCTACCAGTTTCTAATGATAATGATAATGTTATGATATTCTACTATACAGCACATACTGAAATCCTCATTGACTGTCTCAGTTAAAGACAAATTGGCTTTAAGATGACTAGTGAGATAATCTTTGAATAACACAAAGAGATGGATGCCAAGGGAATCTGAATTTATCAAAAGGAAGCTAACTTGTTGACACAATATATGAATACTTGGCTACCATAGAAGAGCCTTACTATAATGTTGATCTAAAGCATAATAACATGGGTTACCCTACAAATCAACATTTTCTTATAATAAGGCCTTTATTTCATTAACTTAATCCTCTATTGTGCTAAAACTTCCAGTGAGAAAGAACATATCTCCAAAGGAACAGAGCATGAACACTAAATTCAAGAAAGCAATGAATTAATATTTTCAAAGTGTTGCAGGAAAAGGACTATGAATCTAGATATTCATATCCAGCTAAGCTATTAAATGTGTGAAATAAAAATATCCCCAGCCATACAAATTCTCAAAAGTTTTACCACATGAATACTCTCCCTTAAAAAGTGAAATTAAAAGCAAAAGATACAAGACAATATTGCATGATATGTGGAAATTAAGGTGCAATATCATAGTTAATTTCAATCTTGTATACAAAAGCCAGGACTATAAAAACAGCAACAAGAAACATAAATGGAGCAATGACAGAAAAAATAGAAATAGAAAAATCAACAATTACACATGGTAACTGCACATTTAACTTTATAATCTACATAGTATATAAATTGTTTTTGAGCATACATGGGAAATGAAGAAATAGTGATAAGAGGGGTCTGACTGTTCAAGAAGCTCTACTTGTAAAGGAGAATACTAAAAAGGCCAGTATCTAGAGGTCTTTAAATTAAAGATTTGAGCATGTTTATAAGAAAATAGGAGAAGTGGAACAAGTAAAAATAAACAGAAAGATGAGGATCAAGATACTTGAGGTTGGAGGACATGTTCATAAAGCCCTGCTTTGGCAGGCAGAAGCATGCTTTTCCTTCAACAGAGCAGGATCTTTGTCTGCTTTGCTCACCAATGAATTCTAAACACATTTAATAGTGCCTAGAATACAGTGGGTATCTAATAAGTACTTGTGGAATAATGCTATTGAAGAGAAAAGGAAATTAAAAAATAATGGGAGCACATTTGGGGAATATGAGAAAAACTGAATGAATGTGTCCAGCACATGACCTTTATATTTCTATAAAGTAGGAGCCATGATCATCTGACAGAAAGAAGGAGAAAGGTAGGAATAGAGTGAAATTTGAGATAGTTGTTATGGAAAATGAAAAAAAGAGTGGCTAATGAGATATGAGCCAAAGTTTTGTTTTGGGACCAGCTATAAATATGTCATACATTTGTAGTGGCATCAAGATGCTTAGCTGTTTTTGTTTTTCTCCAAGAGGAAATAGTGCTCTGGATGCAAAAGCAGACGACTAGATGGATTCAGAATTGCAAACTGCAAATCCAATCCAACAGAGACAATTTAACCAAAAGCAATGAAGTGATAGTGAAAGAATGGCTGAAGCAGTGAATTATGCAAGGAAGAATATGAAAATGACAGAGGAACCTAAGGACAAACTAAGAAAAAAGGGGAAGGGGGATATGGGACTAGAGGTAAAGTCAAAGAGAAGCGGGGCAAGAGATACGAGACTAACAACCTTCTATCTGTTCCTCTCTCCTCTAATCTCTCTCCAGTTCATCTACAAACCACTTTCAGACTAATCTGTTGATAATTTAACTTTGATCCTGTCACTACCTTGTTTATATATTTTATAAATTCCCCACTGCTCATCAAATTCAATCTAAATTCCTTGAGTGCTCAGTAGTGCTCCTTGATTTGGCATCAATTAACCATTTGCCACACATCCCTTTATACACTCATTTCACCTGGACTACCTGCCACACATCGAGAATGCAAATTCATCTCATACTACTACCTAGGGTTTGACTGCTCTCTTCCTTAACATTGCCAGATTTAGCCAGTAAAAATAAGGATGCCCAGTTAAATCTGGGTTTCAAATAAACAATAAATAACTTTTTAATATAACTGTCTCATGCAAAATCTGTATTTATCTGGCAATTCTATCCTCTACCCCCATCAACACATTTTAAAACTTTACTTTAATGTCACACTCAAATGTTACCTTCATCATGAAGTCTTCCCTGATCCCTTCAAAAATGTATTTCTTCCTTCATTCAACCAACAAATATTTACTATGCTAAGTTCTAGGAGTAAAAACTGTGAAGGAGAAGTCTCTATCAGCATGTAACTTCCAGACCAGAGAAGTAAAGAGAGGATAAGAAGACAGTTATAATAAAGAAATAGCTACATCGTGCCATGTGAGCAAAAATGAAGCACACATCTTCCTCTACTTGTACTATGGGTTGTTATGAACATAGTGAGAAAGAGGAATGTTACACTGAAAATTTAGAACAAAACAGGAACTCAAATATTTGCTGAATGAATGAAATTCCTTCAAAACATTTCCTAAGATGATTACACCTCACTAAACACATCTTCTTTTGTAATACCTTTTGGCTTGATTTGACAGAGACACCATTCGTCATTTTTTTTTAAAGAAAACTATCTTTATGCAATAGAAATACAATGAAGGCCAAATCAATGGTCAATTAGTCTGAATAGATTAAAATAGTATTAAAATTTTTCTATATGCTAATAAAGAACAACAAACTTACCACACGTTGAGCGGCTATCAAGGCTGCTAATGTACTTCGCCCTGGTGCTCCTGGGGCACAGAAGGAAACTTGGACTTGGCTCCCCTTGATGGTCATACCATCAGCCGCTTGCTGAACCTCCTCAGCCTGCTCTGCAGTGTTATATTCAACCACTGCAAAGCCACCAACATAACTACCTTCATCCTGTGCAAGCTGATATAAAACATTTTGTTAAAAGGGAATTCTATTACTTAGTTAAAATATTTATTTACAGCATATAATTTTCAAATTCAAGAACAAATGTATCAGAGCATGATAATGATGGAGAAACAATGTGTTCTTTCTAAAAGTTTAATAGTTGCTTAGATGCAGGATGATCTTGGAAGACAGGACCACAAACAAGATTCTGTCATTTCTTTTTAATTCTTTGATTTTCTAATTTAGTAGTCGAAGCCCAAATGATAACATTCCTAATGTATTAAGAGAAACATATATAAATGATAATTTGTAGGAAAATATGGGGACACAATAATTAAAACTTTCTTTAAAATAAATTCACCAGATACATGGACAATGAAACATACTGAAACAATTATTTGACCATATATCTGTGTAAAATAAAGTTTGTATTTATAAAGAGAAGAAAAGTAGGAGGAACCTTATTCAACTTTTATTTCAATATTTTAGGCAGACCCCAGGAATTTGGTCAAGTATACCAAATCAAATCTTATTTGGGAAAACTATGTCCCCGGTTAATTAAAATACCATATGCAACACACAACCTTTATTTCTCAGTATGCCCTAAATTGCTAAAATGCAGAACTCGATTTATTTCCAGTTACCCAACTGTAAGGGTGAAAAGGAAGATACTAAAGTCCTGGATCTGTAAAGACTGGTACAGAGAGCAAAAATAAGAACAAAATAAGGCACTAAAAAGTTTTGAACATGTCTGAATTATCTCAAACACATTCATGCTATTAAGTGATAAAGGAGATAAAATTCAGCTTTGCATATCTTTGAGAAGACACATCTACAAAACTACTATTTGGATTTGGCATCTCATAAATTAATATTACAATTACATAATTTCTAGTTTGTTTTCTCTTATTTTTGAAGCTTAACTTTCTTCTGTTTTCTTGTACAGTTAGATCAAATATCTATTTTTCCTTTACATTCTTCCTTCCTTTTAAAATTGTCTTTAAATGTCTTTTTCTCCATAAAACTGTTTCCAATCACATGGGAGAAAAAGAAATATCTACCTTTTACAAACATTCTCCTACCATCCTCTTTCTCTTATAATTCAAAACAGATCTTAAAATCAAATTTGTAAAAAGCCATTAGCCTCTTTGGTCTCTTTTGACCACAGAAGAGACTGTGTAATCAATACAGTCTATGCCAACCTACCAAGCAGAAGAGACTGAATTTAACAGATCCACTGATAAGTGTTTTTTACTAATCTTTTAAAACATTTTTTATTCCTGGTTCATTAGATTATCTTCATGTTTATATGAATAAAAATATTTAAAATCTTTCAAAAGACAAAATCATGTAAGTGCACAGCATCAGTAGTTTTAAAAATTTAAAGGCTATTTCAGTTCAATATGAGAGCCATTCAAATATATAAATGGTCTCACTGGTGATTTACATTTTCCATTATTCTGAAATATTTTAATGGAAGCTAAATGGTCACAGATATTGTAACAAATATTTTTTCCACAAGATGACAAGCTAGACTAGATAACCTCTCAAGTCCCTTCAACTCTGGGATTTGTAATTCAAATACAATTTGTGATGAATGGCTTTTCCCCTCACATTTGTTTCAAAGCCATCAATTAAAGCTATGAAGAATTACATATAGCCACAGGATATCACTATACAATTCTTAGTAACAAGAATAGTACATAGATAAAACAATCCTCTTTCAATAACAGCAAAGGTTAATAAAAAATTTGTCACAAAATTTTATAAAGCTCTTGGATGGTTTCTTTGATGGTTAATATATTGGGATTAGAGGAAGTAAAATTTAAGAAAACGTAAGATGAAAGCATTAATCACATCTATATGTGTGTGTATATCTGTATCTATGTCTATATCAATATATCTGTGTGTGTGTGTTTATATATCTCTAACTCCAAACTTCCTACTGCAATTGTAGAGACTAAACACATGTATGATTAAAGAAAAAGCGGGGGTGGAGGAGCAGATGGGAGGTAAGTAGAGAAGGAAAGAGAGAGTTCAACACTCGCTGTCAAACATTTATAACAGAAGTTATTATATAGTATGCAATTTTGTCTATTTAGTAGAATATTTTTAAACTTATTATGATAAAGTACTTGAAAATCCGTACCAGTGTTGTCAGTTTTCAGGATCTTTCCTAAAGATCTCATTTACCATGACCCCACTGATACAATTATACGTTGTTTTTAAACCTCATTATACTTTTCTATCTTCCATTATATCACACTTTATAGAGGATTTACAATTATTTGGTTACTTGTCAGTCTATTCTACAAAACTTGAGGTATAGAGAGAGCATCTTTCTATTATTGATATTTCTGACACTTAGCAATATAGTGTCTGGCACAGAGAAGGTAATAAAGAAAATTTGGATGGATGAATGGATTAATGAATGGCCAGGTGAATAGTGATACATTTGCTAAGACATACTTAACTACATAACAAGATAGTTTGGTCCATCGACAAAAGGAATTGATTTAAAATTTGCCATGACATTAAAGTCTTCATTACAGACTAAAGTAGGATTAGATTATCCATTGTGGTAATCACACAAGTATCACAAATTTGTGAGTGCATGTAGGATACATATGTAGATATTTTTAAATATTTCAAATGATATCATAGGGATACATACCTGGCAAAACACAGGTTTATGGATACTGGAAAAAAACTGCAACAGCTCCTCTGAATCTCTGTAGTCACTAGGGAGTTTATCTATACAAAGGCACTTAGAATGAATGAGCTCTGCAGCCAGTAGATTAACATCCATCCATTGGGCAAAGAGAGCTGATGTTCCCAAATGTTTGCCCAATAGTTCCAGTCTAGCCTTTGCAGCGAAGTCTTTTTTCATGTATTCCACAAATCCATAGCCTTTGGAATGGCCAGTAACTTCACTGTAGACCAGAAAACATCTCTCGATATTTCCATAAGCACGGACAAGTTCTTCAAACTCTTCTAATGTAAACGAAGTGGGCAAGTTTGTAATACACAGCAAAGCATCTGTTGGCTGGAGCTGGACTAGTAAGTCTTTTCCTCGAAAAGAATATTGATGAAACATTTGAATTGCATTCTGGGCTTGTTCCCCATTCAATAAGGTAACAAAAGCTGGAAGATAATAAGGAAATCCTCTAAGCCACTGTTTTAAAACTTTTTAAAAGTTTTAAAAAGTTTCATGTCTGTGACTCAGTACACACACATACATATTTTCGAAACAAAAGTTAATACTTCTACCATATATAATGCACTCATATTTTCTATTTCATTTCATTGTTTTTTTTTTTTAATGCTGGCATCCCCACTAAACTAATATCATGACAAGTAACTTAAATTAAAAATATAGAAATTATATTGAGTTCCACTATAAGATAATACAATATTAAGTATTGTTTTTAAGTTTTGTAATCTTTATAAACTACATACACATTTTATTTTTCTTCCCAGCAGTTAGTAATACAAACTTTTAGGAAGCCTTAAAACATTTCTTTCTTCTCACAGAGTTCTAAAAGACCTTATTTGTTAATGAGGACCTAAAAAACAAAGGTATGACAAAAAAGACACTAAAATGCCCAGAGGAAGACAGTTATTTCTCTAAGTCATGATTCCTTAAAATCAGATTAATTAGACTGAAACAAACACACACACAAATTTTGGAATACTCTTTGGATGAACAATATGGTATGAAAAAATCACAGGGTTACAATACTGGCAGCTTAACCTCTTTGCAAAAAATAAAACTAAATCTGTCCTGTCTACCTAATGAAGTTGTTCTAGCATCCAGCAAAAATACATATGACAATTTCTAAAACTGAAAACATGATATAAATATAAGGTTCTAAATCAATGAAATATTGAACACGTTCTTATCTGATAAAATTTTAAAAGTTTAAAACTCTGGTTAAAAGACACAACACAGAGCAATCCATGAATTGCAAATAAATTGCTCCTCCCTCTCTCTCTTCTCTAACTGGAACGTACGACAGTGGACAGTGGCATTGCTCTGTGAGTATTTAACTTACCCAAATTCAGTTAGCACACGGCAAATATGTACATAGCAAGAGAGAAAAAAATTAAATAGCATGGGCAATCCCACCAGTCATTTCACTCGCTCTGCTCTTCCCTCAGTTGGTCTTAGTGCCTACTTGGCTCTCAGAGTGTGAACATCTCACTACGCTGACTGTGAAGCTGACGTTCAGATGAACACATTTTTCGCTGAACGTGATCCCCACATACAAGGAAACCATTGGCAAAAGAATAGTTAACTCTTCCACATGAGAAAAGATGGCTTTGCTGCATTTATTGAGAATGTATCTCTTGGTTTCCAACTCTTTTTAAAGACTTGCAGTTGTTTTGATTCTATGCCTTCCTTTATTTATTCTGACATAAAATACCATTTAACTCTATTTTCAGAAAACAAGCAAACAAGCCAACAATTTATAAACACTGCTTATATTCCTCTATCAGCCCACAAATTGACCAATTCATATCTGTTTTGAATTCTTAAGACATTTGAAACTTAACTATTTCCTTCCTCAACTTCCTTAATATACTTCTTCCTGATTCTCTTTATACCTTTCCTTCCTTGATTTTTCTTTGCTAGATCTTTCTCTTCCACCCACAGCTGTTAAGGTGGTAATCTTTAGGGTGCCTTCCTGACAAGAGACACACAGTAACACCTGTGGATGTACTCAACATCCCTGAGCCACTCAATCTGTCATCTCTCCTCTCTGCCTTCTTCCCTTGTGCACTCATGTCAATTCCCAGGCATTCAGTATCATGTGCCAGGTTCTATATTAGACACTGGAAATGAGTTGGTGAACAAAACAAACAAGATCATTTTCAATATAGATCTCGTAATGCAACAGAGGATACCAGACACTTGACAAAGGGTTACAACTCCAGTGTTATCAAAAAGTAAGTATGAAGGGCTATAAAACAAGTTAAATAGAGCAAAATGATCAAGTCTAGGGGCTTACAGAAGGCCTCCTACACCTTGTTAACTCCCAAATCCATGTTTCTAATCCTCATTTCCACATATATACACATATCGACTCCCACATGAGCAAACAAAACTCAGGATCATTATCCTACCTCTGGCCAAGTATCTCAATATTGTTCACCTTCTCATATATTCTTTCTATTTTAGTTGGTAGCACCATACTCACAAATCAGAAACCTGTTGATCAGGGGGATCACTTTATAAGTTATATAAATGTTCAACCACTGTACTGTATGCCTGAAGTTAATAAAGAGAAAAAATAGTCAAAAAAAAAAAAAAAAGCTGGGAGCTACCTAGACTCTGACGATAAAGTCATCTATCAAAAAGAGGTTTAATTGTGGCTGTGTACTGCCTAAAATGCAATGATTTTGTACTGTTAATAAAGCCAAGTCTTAGCTCAGTTATCACACACACTCTATAGGGCCCTTTATGATCTGACTCCAGCCTAAATGCCATACTTTCTCCTATCCACGACAGTTCTTTATTCTCCAAATACACTGAACTGGTCTATGGCCATGCCACCCCTAATGTGCCCAATCCCATCTGATCTCAGAAGTTAAGCAGGATCAGGCCTAGTTAGTACTTGGATGGGAGACCACCTGGAAATACTGGATGCTGAAGTCTTAAAAAAAAAACCATTGAATTGTTTTGTTTTTAGTTCCCTAGATATCCATTTGTTTCAGGCGTGTATACGTTACACATATTATCCCCCTGCCTATAAGATCTCCCATGTGTTTTGGACACCCAAAACCGTTTTAGCTAACATTCAAATCCAGCCCAAGGATTACTGCATCATGATCTCTAGGTGCCTTCCCTGATGCTCTCCTCCAGTCAGGGTTAACAAGCCTTGTTTTATTATACTTCAAAGTTTGAAATATTGCTTGGATTGTTGCACACATCCACTGTGTTATAATCTATTTGTTTAGGTGCCTGCTACTCTACTAAACTGTGAGCTCCCTAAATTACTAATGAATGTATCTCCATCATCTTCCATAGTGTCTGGCACATAGTAGCAGCTTTGTATGTTAGCTGCATGAATGAATATATATATATATACATAAATTAACTAGTGAACCTAAAAACTCACAACCTCTTATATTCCTTCCCTTAGATATCTGCATTTGCTGAACCCTAATAAGGTATTTATGGTAGAATTTAGGTAACATAATGAAGCAAATTAAAAAATTCAGGCAGTAAGGGAAAGAAGTCACTGAGTCTCTTCTATATCTTCTTCCATTTCTTTCCAAGGCTATAGATTCTCTAAGTCCAAATTTTTTCATCTTAACTCTTGTGGAAGTGGCAGATGTCACTCTACAGAGAAAAAGCAGTGAGGGATTGGGAGATTAATTCTATTTCTACTTTTCTATTGAAATTTTAAAATTCTACAACTGGTCTCAATCCTTTCACAAGTCATAATTTTATTTATTCTTTTGCCATTGTTTGCTCTTATTATTGGGACAAATTGCATGGCAAGCATACAAAAACTTTTTTCCCCTCTATTTTAACACAATTATTTCTTATCTATTACAGAAGGATCTGATTGTAAGATCATAGTTTATGTGTAACCATATTTTATCAATCTATTAACTACCTGGTTCTTCAAGCATTACCATAGCTACTAAAATCCAAATGCAATTATTGTTTCTCTGCTGTATTATTTTAGTGAGTGATTTATCATTAATTTCTCATGGTCTACTATCAAGTGATATTGTCCACTTCTCATACAGTCTAAGAGCTTTACATTTCCATTTATCCCATCTCAGACTTTGTACTGTCGTAACTTTATTTCTACATATGTTACAAGCTCTGTAACAGAGTTTTATTATTTTCCCTTTAAACAGTCACTTATCTTTTAAAGAGATTTAAATATTAAGAAAACAATCTCTGCCCACATGATGATATCTAATATTTTTTATTTATTGGTATGGATTCAGATTTCCATCTAGTACCATTTTCTTCTTGTTTAAAGAACTTATTTAAACATTTTTATAATGCATGTTTGATGGTGAAAAATTCAGTCAGCATTTAGGTGACTAAAAACATCTTTGTTTCACTCTTATTCCTGAAGCTATTTTCTGTATGTAAAAAAATTCTACATTGACCAATTTTTTTTTCAGTAAAAAAAAAAAAAGTTTTTGCCTCATGGTTTTTTTTGCTTGCATTATTTCCAAGAAATTCATGGCCAACTTTACTATTGTCCCTGTAAATGTAATGTCCTTATTTTTCTGGTTGCTTTTAAAATTTCCTCTTTATCACTAATTATAAGCCTTCTGATTACAATGTGCCTTGCCTGTGGTTTTCTTCGTGCTTTTGTTCTTGGAGTTGGTTGTACTTTGTAGATGTTTAGGGTCAGAGTTTTCATCAGATTTGGAAATATGTCAGCCATTAACTCATTTCATAATTCTTTCAGAGATTCCAATTACTCCAATATTAGGAATCTTGAAGTTGTCTCACATTTTGCTGATACTCTGTTCATGTTTTATAGTTATTTTTTCTGTTTCATTTTGGATAGTTTTTACCTCTATGTTTTCAGGTTCACTAATTTCTTCTGTAATGTCTACTCTGCTGTGAATCCCATCTACTGGTTGTGAGTATGTATGTATGCACATATGTACATACATACATACATACATACATACATACATACATACATACATATTTTTAAAATCTCAGACACTGTAGTTTTCATCTCTAGAAATCTGACGTGGTACTTTTCAATATTTTTCATATTTCCACTTAACATATTCAATCTTTACTATAACTTCTTGTACATATGGAGTTGTTTGAATGTCTTTTCATTAATTCTTCTGTTTCAATTCCAGGTCAATTTTGATAGATTTTTCTCATTATAGATTATTATTTCTTTACTATGTCTGGTAATTTTTTATCAGATGTCAGACACTGCAAATTTTCCCTTGTTGGGTGCGGGATGTCTTTGTATTTATATAAATATTCTTGAGTTTTGTTCTAGGATGTGGATGTTACTAGTAAAGACCCTGATCCTTTCTCATCTCACTTTTAAATTTCATTAGGTTAAGACCAGAGAATCATTATCATAGAATTAATTTTATCCACTCTTAAGACCCTTCTGAATACTTCTCCTGATGCACCATGAATTGTGAGGTTTATCATGTTAGCTAATGGGAACAGCACTACTCCTAGCCCTGTGTAAGCTGTAAAGACTGTTACCTCTAATCCTTTTGTCAACATTAAGTTAAATTTGTATATAACCAATAACCCAGTAATTCACTTATGGAGAAACAGCTGCAATTTATTAGAAGACAATTGTAAGTATATTCATTGCAGCATTATTTGAAATGCTGGATAAGTTAAAGCTTTAACTTATTCCTAAATCTATCAGTAATGGATAGATTTATCAATGTTGATAAATTCACAGGACACAATAATCTGTAGTAATTAAATCAAAGAACTAGAGCTATATGTATCAACATGGAAAGATGTGAAAACAAGGCTGAGTTAAAAAAAGTTGCTAAATGAAACATATAACAGAATACCATTTATGTAAGGTTTTAAAAAAAAAAAAAACACCAAGAACAACACCATTAGTTGTTTGTTTGTTTTTTTAACATATAGTAAATTTACAGGTTATTAGTCAAGATATTGTGGTAACAAACAGCTCCACAATCTCACTGGCTTAACAAAAGAGTTTTTCTGTTGTTGTTCATGCTACATAATCCATGCTGAAAGAAAGAGGAGGAAGGCTTTGCTCATCACAGTTGTTCTGAGACCTAAGTTAAAAAAGGTTCTACAATCTGCCTCGTTTGAAAGAATAAGAATGAATCCCATGGCTTTGCAATCTTCCACCCAGAAGGGATACATGTCATTTCTGCTCACACTTCATCAAAACACAAATCATATGTCCACTCCTAACTTCAAAGAGGACGGAGAATTATCTTACCTCATGTCCGGAAGAAAAAGAACAAGAATCTGTGAACAGCTCTAATAACTACCACCATATAATGACAAAGTATGGAAAGTATGTACCAAGTTCATAAATGCTTGCCCCCAGGTAAGGAGGGAGGGAAGGAATGAAATCAGAGACAGGCAGAATTAAATTTCATTTTTAACTGTAATGTTCCTTTTACAATTTTTAAGTCAGAAAAAAAAATAAATAAATAAATGCAGAATTCCTGACCACACTACCAGAGATTTTTATTCAACAAATCTACCTTAGGGATCTTGCAGGTATGTATATATTTGAAGGCAAAAATAATCTTTTAGAAACATTTTTAAAACAAAATACTTTCATAAAACATTTACTAATTTGGAATTGGTTGTGTAGATAGTGGTTATATCATCTTCCATGCTTTTTCTTACTTTTTTACCATCTCAAAAATGTTTTTAGACATTTACATATCATATGAACACAAAGGAAATAATCTAGCTTTGTCTTTAAAAATCACATATACACTAATACTCAGAGAAATTAAATAATTTTTCCAATTTTGCCAGCTAAGGCCAAATCACACAGTGTGCTCACTAAGTCCAGTAATATAGTATTGAAATTGAAGGATACCAAGCCTATAAAGGATATTCTTTATAACATATTATATATAGAACATTCATTATAAATATTCATAAGGCTCTAGTAATACCATATTATGTGATTAAAATTTAGAAAACTAACATTACCTTCAGAAAATAAATTGTATGAGTAACATTTATACAACCTAATACTTAAGAATTTCAGAGATTAGCTTAAGAGCTAAAAGACACTATGCTGTTTTGATTTATGACTGGATATACAATCAAAATGAAATCAGATGCTAAGAACTGAAATCTTACCTGTTCGCTTATTTCTGTCCACGTAACAATACTTTAACTCATAATCTTGTAATAAATCATGAACTTCCTAAAAAAGACAAAATATGAATTCAATCAATATATAAATGCAGTTAGTGGATAATCCAGCTGTATTAGTCTACCAGGTTCACCACTACCCCTCTCCACCATGTAAAAAAAATCTTCCCTGTATCTCTATTACTTATTTAAAATAAAGGCATTTAAAGCCCACCAGACATAGTACCAACCTACCTCTTCAGATACAGCTCCAATACAATCCCTACACATTCCCATATTTCCACTCAAATGAATGTTCAACTGTCTCATGAATATACCACACACAGTCCTTACTCTGTTCTTCTGTTTATGCTGACACCGTGATCTAGGATGGGGCAAACATACCATTACAGCTCCCAAACTTCACCTCAAATCATGCATCCTTTGAAATCGCAGCTCAAATGTTCTTCCATGAATCTTTTTCCAGTTTTTTTCTATAGAACATGACTTCTCTCACCTCTGTGCTAATAACGGCCATACTTTATTTATGCCTCTCTTATAGAAAAAAATATTAAACATTTCTGTTTGTGTACTACATACTAAGTTTTAACAAGCAATAAACTTGTAGATGATTGTAGTACCAGCATGGAGAATAAATAAATGCAGACTGCAAACATAACTTAGAGATCTCTGGGTATGAAAACAATTAACTACCACCAGGACACGGTATATAGTTCAGTTCATTCTCCTCTGGCTCCCCAAGATGTTTACACTGGCATGCTGGTTCATACTGCTTCTGTTATTAACCCAGTCTGAACTTGTTTCTTCTGATTTCTTAACTTCCATTCACCTTGGGGCCTGAAAAAGTAGATTTCTATCCCTAATCCTTCCTGTTAAATTGACAATGCTTGGATAAAGAAACCATATTCCATATTTCATATATTTGAACATAACCTGTATAGCTTTGCATATGCTAGCCACTCAAATAGACATTAAAGTGAATAAAATTATTTTTCAATAAATTGTTATTTGGCATTGAAAATTTTACTCATAACACAATAGGTACAGTTATTAATTTTTAAAGGAATTGAACTATCACATCAGAGGGCATTCTGATCCCAGACTGGAGAATTAATGCCAACCTGTTCTATATTACAAGTAAATAAACTAAACATACACAAATGTTAGTTTCTTAAGTTTACAATAGAATTAATTCAATAATAATTCTTAAAACTGCCATTATTATAGTTAGCATTCATTTAGCTTTTACTAGATA
This sequence comes from Cynopterus sphinx, assembly GCA_030015415.1. Classification (NCBI taxonomy): domain Eukaryota; kingdom Metazoa; phylum Chordata; class Mammalia; order Chiroptera; family Pteropodidae; genus Cynopterus; species Cynopterus sphinx. The sequence goes on from CM057387.1 coordinate 87,085,318, forward strand.
CCAGAGCACTGAACTCATCCCTTTAATTAGAAATCAGAAAATCAGAGCAAAGTCAACTTGCCAAAGTCAAATATTCTGTCACTTGCTGAATGAAGAAGATTCACCCATCAGTATGGTTCCAGGGACCACATTCTTAACTTCTATGCTATACTACTAATTCTTCCAGTATTAATTAAAAATAGTAAATTATCACTAATAGTACAAAACCAATACCACTGATGACCTAAAAAAAGATCATATGGAAATGAGAATAAGAGGGCAGTTACAAGTTGAGAAATATTTTCTCTTTTAAACCAATGCAAGGAAAGGGGATAATATTGATTTGATAGGTATCAAAACAATGCTGGGTGAAAAGAAATCACCTATGATAAGATAACAAAGGTAAAGTTGATAATTCAGTATTCCTTATCAGTAAGTCAATATTAGAAATGCTTTAACTATATACTTAACAATTCTGTAAAACAGTTTGATGAATTATATCTTAATGTGATCAATATACAAATTAGTTTATACATTAAGGTAATTTTTTATATTTTAAGCTTTTTTCTTTATTAAAAAGTTTTTTTGGGACTTAAAAAAAACAATACTGTATTCTTCATTAAGAACATGTTAACTCAATAGCATAACATATAGATCTTGCCAATCAGCTATGTTAATACTTTATGTAGTAGGTGACACGGTTTTGAAGACATCCAGTGTTGCATCGACTCTAATCTCTCATTTCACTAGTTAACAGCTGTCAAATGCCAGATAAAGAAAGCATGATACTGCTCTTCACATTATCACGTACCCATAAACAAATGACATGTTCTCCTTCAACTAAAAGAATCATCCGAGAGAGATCTCAAGTTTTCAAAGATTCATTCTGTAACTTAGAAATTTTAATTTTAAAAGACTCATATTTCTAATCATGGTTTTTCTATATCTCAATGTCGGATGCAGATTTTGCCAACTGAGAAACCTTACAAAGCTTCCTGTAAAGAAAAAAAATGATGATTTTTCTCCATGCCCTGGTTTTGACCCAGGCAAAAGTGGGTCACCCCTCAATTTGAGCCTCAGTAAGTTGGCCAAATTAAAAAACTTAAAACCTGAAAGAGTCCTAACAACCATTTGCCAAAATTCTGCTATGCTCTACCACACAGAACCAAAAGGACTAAATTTTATCTCCCTATACTAATCCAGCTTTATTTCTATTAATTTACAAGCTCAAACTAAGGTACAAACCAGCATTTTTGATGAAAAAGCTTTGTCCTCTAACTGGCAATATTGCTTATAGATTTCTTACAGTAAGGTGAATTCCTCAAAATTGATTATTAGATAGCTTTAGTACCTATTTCCAGACCAAATTCACTATCACTCCCTAGAACTAAATGAAAAATTTTCCACATGTGAAGTATCTCCTGGGCAGAGGATTAATAGCTTTCAAGTCAAACCAGTTAGTCAATGACACCCCAAGGTTAAATAACTTTTGTTCCAACTGTTGTGGACTTCTCTCTGAATGACACAGAGCCTTAGTTTTAAACCTGAATCACAATGTCTTCTAAGCCCTTCAAAGACTTTTCACCCACAAGTTTTTTCCTAAGAAAGTCTTTCACAGATTAAAGCATTCTTCTAAATTCTTTCAAATTTCACTTTTTAAAATAAAAAAAAGAGAAACAAACACTTGATTTTCTTTAAAGATTTTAAGGGATTTGATAATATGAAAAGATCAGCTATAACAAATATTAAGTGCTGAGGCATAATAATGAAATAAGCACCACCAAATAATAAAGAAAAGAGCTCACCACCAAACTTAAAGACTAGAACACTAGCAACATTGTTCCATCAACTTGAGTGTTTCTTTGCTAGCCCATCTCACCACCTTCCCCCACAGCAGGGGTTCCTGACATAGGTATGTATCCCCAAACAATATGTTGTTTCTCAGCTTTATAAAAATGCATTATGCTATTTTTTAATTTGTATCTTGCTTTTTTATACTCAATATAATGTTTTGCAAATTTATTAATGTTGCACGTGGCTGTTCATTAATTCACTACTGTTTGATATTACATTCTATAATAAAGTATAGTTTATATATCTACTTTTCTATCAATGACTATTTGATTTGTTTCTAGGCTGTTGTTTGGCTAGAGGTGTGTGTGTATTTAAAACTACTATTACATTCTTATAAACTTTATATTCATATTTCCTTGTGCTCATTTACAAGAATTTCTGAAGGCAAGAAAGTCCTGGGCTGTACACATGCAAATGATCTTTTTTATATGAAAATGCCAACTTGTTACTGTTTATGTTCCCATCAAGAGTACATTAGAATCCCACTAAACCATATAAAATTCTACCTCATTGTGATCTTAATTTGTATTCACTTGATTAACAAGGTAGAGCACTGTGAGGGTCTTATGTATCGATTTGGCTATAATATCCACTTATTTTATTAAACACTAATCTACGTGTTCCTGTGAATGTATTCTACAGATTTGGTTAATATCCATAATCATTTTACTCTAAGTAAAGAAGACATATCAGACAATGTAGGTGGGCCTCATCCAATCAGCTAACGGCCTTAAGAGCAAAAACAGTTTTCCCAGAGAAGAAATCTTGCCTCAAGACTGCCACATCAACACCCGCCTGAGTTTGTAGCCTGTTATGTCTTACACATTTTGGACTTGCCAGCTTCCTCAGTCAGTCAATCAGTCAGTCAGTCAGTCAATTAACCAATCTCTATGTGTGTGAATATAATACAAATCTACATGAATACAAATATTATATATAATATTTCTCTGAAGAATTCTCACTGATACAGCCATCTTTTCATGCTTAGTTGCTGTTTATTTCCTCTCTTGAGAAACATTCACTTATCTCTAGCACCCATTTTTCTACTGCATTTGTCTTTTATTGACTAGAAGGTTTTGTGTTTTTTGTTTTTTTCCCCCAACATATTCTGAATACAAATCCTCTGTTGGATACTATTTTCTAAATGTATTCCCCTAGTATGTGATCTGTCATTTTGTTTCTTTGTGAGTTCTTTTGGAGAAGTTTTCATTTTAATAAAGCCAAATTTATCAAATTTTTTTCTTTATACTTTGTGTTCTTTGTACCTTTCCTACTCAAGGTCAAAAAACTATTTTGTCTTCCTTTAATTTTTAAGTCTTCCTTTGACCTACCAGTTTGCTTACCAGGTTTTAGTCAGATTGGGGTTTTGTCAGTTGGAATTAGCCATGTTATACTAGCTACAATTTCTAGCACAATCTTCAATACAGGTGATTCTTGTACTGCTTCTAATTTCACCACTGAATATGACTTTTAGTTTTTCTAGATAATCTTCAATTTGAGAAAGTTATCTTCTATTCTTGTTTTCTATAAGTTTTTATTGTGAATGGGTATAAAATTTTATCAAACATTTTGAAGTCCAATCTTCATGCCAGTGATCTCCAAATTCTTATTTCCACCTTAGAAGTCTCTTCTAGGTTCCAAACCTATATACATTATTGTTTACTTGGAACTGCATTTGGATGCACTACACCAAATAATATTTTTTTCTTTGGTCCAACATGGGGCCTATAATACCTTTTTGGGATACAAGATGAGTAAATGTAGTGTCAATTTTAACTTGGCTAAATTTTTAACAGCTTTTGATGTAGCTGTTTTCCTGAAAAGTTAATTGGAATAATCAGCTTTTTGCTAAAAGAACATTATGCCTTGGCCTGAAAAAAATTAATAAACTTTCGGTTTATTATTATTATTATTATTAGCAGTATAATAATATACTACTGAGTGCTTACTTTATTCTAGGTACTTTACAGACATTACCTCTTTCAGTCCTAACAACCTGATGAGCTGGATTTTAAAGGTGAATGTTAATATTCAGATTTTAAAGGTGAGAACACTGAGGCCTAGAAAAGCAACTTGGACAGACAGTATATGAATCTGGGATTCAAACCCAGGTCAACAGACTCTACAGCAAATAAAATGAACCGTTATGCTATATTGTGTCTTAAGTATCACCAGTACAAAAATAGTCTATGAAATATTCATTCCCATCACATTGCTAAAGCTTACTGCATCACTGGCCTTCTAACCTTAGAATGTGAAATAACAAAATTTGGGAGATAAAAACAAAAACAACATAATTTTACTTTGTGACAGATAAAAATATGATTGCATCATTCCCTTGTTTAAATATTTCAATGAATTCTCATTTCCCTTAAAATAAAATCCAAACTCCCTAATATGGCTTTGAAATTTATAATCATCTGGTCCTGCTTCTGTGCCAGCTTTATACTGAATTATTATCACTCGAAACTCTATGCCTCAGCCACAGTAAACTAGCTATTGGCCATCCTTTATCTTGTCTTCAGGACTTGGTACATCTTATTACCACTTCCATGAGGTTTCTATACCTTTCTTTTCCCTACTATTCATTTAGCTACCTTCTCACCCCTTGATCTCAGCTTAGATGAGTTTCTCTAAGGAACCTTCTTTGAATCTCTGAGTACGGATTAGTTATCGTTCCCTTGTGCTTCAATAGTATTTACTTTCCCCAGCACAACACTTATATGCCTCTCATGTTTTTTAACTGCTTATATATCTGTATCTCTATTAGTTTGGAGGCTTAGCCATAGCAAATAACACACATCTGCCACATTCATAAACAATATCTACTGTAACATCTAGCAAAATTAGACCTTCGATATTTGTTAAATGCATTAATATTCATTTCCAGATTGCCTTTATACTTCAATACAGGTTGTTTCTTCTTCTTCTTTTTCTTCTTTTTTTAGATTTACAGTCTTAGCATAAACCAATATATGTTTAAAGTGCTCAAAAGGAAGAAAATTGAAAATATACTTTCTTTACACTAACCTAACACATAGCTCACATCTTTAAAAGAAAATATTGACATACCTCAATTAATATTGTATATCTAGTGGTTAGAGGTTCTCCTTGAGCAATTTTTGCTTTGTGGATGTCCCCAAGAAGAGCAGTTAAATTTCCAGCAGATAGATTTAGATAATCACCCCTCGCAAAGAATAACCATACATAAATCACTATCTCTTCTCTGACATGCAAAATTTTTATTTCAAATATCACCTGGATATACTACTATATCAGGTTTCTACTGCTGTTCAACAAATTAAACTGTTTATAATAACATTCATTTATTCTCTCTCAATTCTGAAGGTCAAAAGTCCAGGCAGGTGCAAATCTAGGGTCTCTCAAGGCCAAAATCAAGGTGTTAGGCTGCACTCTAATCTAGAGGCTCTAAGCAAAAATATACCTCCATTCCCTGAGGTATTTAGAATTCAGTTCCTTGTGGATGTTGGACTGAAGTCCCTATTTTCTTGCTGGCTATCAGCGAGAGACTACTCTCAGCTCCTCAGAGTCTTTGCATGTGACCCATTCTGTCTCCAAACCCAGCACCATTGCATCAAATCTTTCTTGTGCCTCAAATCATCTGACTTCTCCTTTTGCTGCTAGCCTGAGAATACTCTGTTTTTAAAGAGCTGGTATGAGTAGATTGGGTTTACCTGTAGAATCTCCCTTTCAGTGCCCCCTATGTCAACTGATTAGTAACCTCAAGTACATCTGCAAAAATCTCATAATATATATAACAACAATTATACATGTGAGACCTTGTCACATTCACGGTTCCATGATTCAGAAAACTTGGGAGGCATTTTTAAAGTCTCGTCTACTATGAATTACCACTGATAATAAGTATCATTTAGCAGCAGTCCCCAACCTTTTTGGCAACAGGGATCAGTGCTCTTATGAGAATCTAATGCCTGATGATCTGAGGTGGACTGAGGAGGTGATGCTAGAGCTGGAGAACGGATGGAAACACAGATGAAGCTTTGTTGCTTGCTCGCTACTCACCTTCTGTTGTTCAGCCTTGTTCCTAACAGGCCACGGACCAGTACCAGTCTGCAGCCTGGGGGGTTGGGTACCCCTGGTTTACTGTATACTTATACATACTTTACACAAAATATCTTATTTAATATTTCAGGTTTCAGAACTTGAGCAAAGTGAGGAGGATATTTGCACAGAAGAAAAACCCAGCATAGAATGTCAGAGCTCAGGCAAGGTGAGGTCTTCTGGCCAGTGGAGCAGCCCAGTGTAGGAGGATGGAGCCTAAGTTGCACAAGGTAGTCATCTGAATGGGGCATGGTGCAGCCATCAGAAGTGGTGATAGGAAATGTATTACATAAAGGGGGATTGTTCAAATAATGTATTAAAGATAACAAATACCAGGTTTTTCACTGTCAGAAAAAGGGGTGACAAATATAGAATGGGAAAAACTAGAATGAACTCTATGGTACTGGATTACAATTTGATGTATCAGTGTGAACTCATTACTTTTGATAAATAAATTGAGACAGATGTGTAAATGGACACATATATTTATGTATTCTCTAGCTTTGTCTACTATGAGGACCTGAGAGCACTGACATCTCAATGGCAATGAGTACAGCTAACTCCCAGATCTTTGCATATTTCCCCCTAAAAGAAACTGGGCACTGTAATAGTCATCTAGGGTGGCCATAAAAAAATACCACAGAGTGGGTGGCTTACACACCAGAAATTTATTTTCTCACCATTCTGGAAGCTAGAATTCCAAGATCAAGTTGATTTGGTTTTGGTGAGGTCTTTCTTCCTGAGTTGCAGATGGCTACCTTCTCACTATATCCTCACACGACCTTTCTTTGGTGTTTGTGCACAGCGGGGTGGAGGTGGCATAAAGCACAGAGGGTTCGTTCTCTGGTGTCTTTTCTTATAAGGACAGTAATCCTATCTGATCAAGGCCCCACCTTTATGACCTCATTTAATTACTTGAATAGAGTCCCCTTCTTCAAATAGAGCCACACTAAGAGTTAAAGCTTCAACTTATGAATGTGGGAAAACACAAACATTTAGTTCATGAAACAGTTGATTCCAAGGCTGGAGCACAGAAAGTACAAAATAAGCTGCAATATCTTGTTATGTCAAAAATAAAGAAAGTGCCCAGTGAATGACAGGGACATGTTGAAAGGATACATAGAATCCTTCCCTTAAATATGTGCTGAAATTAGTGACTTGTTTTCAAGTAATAGTGAATGGGAAAAACAGTGTTTTACAAGTGCAGCAGACATCACCTTAAGCAAATGATCAAGGTCAACATCGCCAGTGGTAAATCATGTCATGTACCCCTAAAGTGATATAATCAGACATATCCTTCACCTCTGGAATTCTTCCAAAAATTCCATAACCTAATCTCTCATAAAAAAAAAAAAGTCATACAAACCCAAACTGAGGAGCATTCTAAAAGATATCTGAGCAAACTGTCAAGATCATGAAAACCAGAAGAGACTTGAGAAACTGGTACAGAATGAAGACTTAAGATACATGATGACTAAATGCAATGTGGTACCCTGGACTGAATCCTGGAACATGAAAAGGACATAAATAAAAACACTAATGAAATCCACAGTCTGCGGTTCAGTTAATAATAATGTACCAATGTTAATTCTGTAGTCTAATGTACCTTGGTTATATGAGATGTAGCATTAGGGGAAACTGGATAAAGAATATACGGGAACTCTATGTATACCATCTTCGTAACTTTTTTGTAAATCTAAAATTATTCCAACATTAAAAGTTTATTTAAGAAGAGAACACAAGGGCCAGCTTGAAGATGCTTCCACTGCCCAAATGTAAAACGATTTAGGCATCAAAGTAAATACTTGTAGTAATGCAGGATAACCCATAGAATATGGGAAACTATGACCGCACTTTTGATATAAATTAATAAATGCATAAATTAAATATATGACAGGTAATAGAATATTTACAGTCTTAAAGTATCTTCCCTCAAAATCCTTATTACAAAGGGGAAACCTGGAGAAGTCTGGCATATATTACTTTAATAAACAGCAATCAAAGTGATCAAAGTTAACTATCAACAGTGAGACAAATCTAAAACATGCACCACCCTGTGATATTCCTGCCAAGGATATACAACTTGAAGAAATGTCAGACAAAACCAAATAGAAGGATATTCTACAAAGTAAGTGACCTGTAATCTTCAATAGGGTCAAGGTTGTAAAAGTTAAGGAAAACCTGAAGAGTTATTCCAGACTGAAGAAGACTAGAGAGACATGATGACAAAATACACAATGTGATTCTGAACTGGATCCCTTCATTGTAAAAAGACTGTGACAGGACAACTGGCAAACCATAAATGCCATCTGTGGATTAGATGGCAGTATTTTAACTTTGATGGTAGTAATGTGGTTATGTTGGAGAACTTGTAGGAAATATACAATAAACCACTCAGGGTGGTAGAGCATCAGGTCAGTACTCACTCACAAACACTTCAGAAAAAAAGTTCTTTGTATAGTACAGTCATGGGCTGCACAACGACACTTCAGTCAGTGATGGCCCACATATACAATAATGGTTCTATAAGGCTATAATGGAGCTGAAAAATTCCTTCTAATGACTTGGTAGCTGTCCTAATGTCTCAGTGCGATGCATTAATCTGTGTTTGTGATGCTGCTGTAAACAAACCCACTGTGTGCTGCCAGTTGTACAAAAGAATAGCACATACAGTTATGTCTAGTACACAATACATGATAATAAACAACTGTTCCTGGTTTATGTATTTACTATACTATACTTTTTATCATTAAAGTGTGCTCTTTCTACTTATAAAAAAAAGTTGCTGTAAAACAATATGCAGTGTTGCACTTGTGGCAGCCTCCCATGTCTCATGTTTGTGACTCTTGATCGCATCATTTTCTCTTGTGCTTGATTTAGTCTTGTGTTGTCTGGTACAATAACATGCTGTACAGGCTTGTAGACTAGGAGCAATAGGCTATACCATATAGGTGCATAGTAGGTTTGTGTATGTGTACTATGTGATGTTTGCACAATGACAAAATTACCTAATGATATTTTTCTCTGAAAGTGTCCCTCTCAAGTGGCTCATGACTATACTTACAACTCTTCTGTAAACTTGAGATTATTTCAAAACTTAAAATTTCCCAGATTTGCATGTTCTTGTTTATTGCCATTACTGTGATTCTAGATGAGGTGGCAAAAAACCCACAAAGTATAAAGTCAGAAAAATGAAGTCTAACCTGGAATCAAAAGCAAGCAGTTAAACTTGCAGGTAATAAAAGATACAAAGTCCAGGAAATAAAGGCAAGCTGGTAACTACAAGCAGATAATCACTGTAGTGTGGGAGGAAATATAGAAAAACTGAGTAGCTGGGGCAAAGGGGGTGAGGTGGAGTGGGCTGGAACAGAGTGGCAGGAAGAGAGGCAAAAGTTATGCATACAGGTACATGCAGGCTTAAACAAATTCAATGAATCCTAAGTTTGACATTCAGGTGCTAACAAATGATTAAGAGAAAGCTTTGAACATATATGCAAAAAATGTACCAGCATAGGGAAGAAGAAAATAAATTCCCAAGTCTAAAGATGATAGTAAGTAAGCACAAAGTTAAGTACCAAATGCCTAGAAAACAAGTTTAGAGACTTACAATGAGTTAGGAATTCACAAATCTAACAAAAGATACTTATTGTGAAGTATGGACAATAATCAATGTGTTTTAACAAGAAACAATCTTTGTATTAATCTCTGGCTTTTAATAAATGTTAAAAAAGAAATATTGTACTGTAATTCCTTGTAAACCTCTTAGGAAAAAAATGGGTGGGGGCATCTACTCTGTGCAAGACACAGTACCGAAAGTGTCAGCCATGTGTGCTGGGTGACAAGAGAACAAAGAACTTTTACATCAAATATCAATTGACATGGTTGACTTTTTTAGAAAGAAAATTAAGAAACTTAATTTATATTCCTGCCCAGGTAAATCATCGCACCTAAGTGTAGTCCACAGCAGTTTCTAAAACAACTCTTGTGAAGAAGCAGCTTAATTTAAGATCTGCTCAAGAGATTCATACTCAGGTGAAGTCCCAAAAACATGATGAAAATTACACTGGCTTAGAAAGGCACTTCTCAACCTAGGTCTACAATCTCCAGTGGCATCCAGGGCGAATTTCAAGAGATCCATAATCCCTTGAAATTAATGCAAATATCTGTGTGCCTATGAATATTAGCACTTTTCTGGAGAAATGGTTTGCTGCTTTTAACTTACTCATAAGCCATAAACAGTTGACAGATTAAATAATTTTAAGTGAATGGTATAACTTCACTGCCAAAAAAGAAAACAGTCATACAATGCAAAATTTGTTCATCTTACAAACCAATCCTGAGAGCTGGCCAGGGCCAGACATATTAACAGAAGTATAGTATTTTAGAACAAAGTATGCGGGTATCCCCTTCTGTCTTAAACTTCCCCTGGAACAATGTGTTAGGTTCTAGCTTAAACACTGGACAAAGGTAAATATATGATCCCTGTCCTCTGAAACACTTACAATACAGTGTGCATAGAATTATAACTATAATACAGTGTAGGATAAGAATATCAGCTCTGGAGTCATATAGACATTAGTTCTCTACTCTACCACTAATCAGCTGAATGACCATGGGCAAATTGCTTGATGTTAATTTTGTATCTTTGTTTTCCTATCAGTAAAAGAGAATAATAAATTCTTATGGCTTTGAAATAAGGATTCAATATAAACAAAATAGAATGTACAGTAGCTGGCAACAGTGGGCACCCAATAAACAAAGGTTGTTATCTTTATTACAGTTATCTAAAGGGAAGAATTTTGTTCAGGCTGAGGGATAACAGGGAGATCTCAACTAGACATCCATGCTCAATTTTGGGTGCCACATTTTAGGAGATACAATAACAAAGTGGTAGTAGTATATATTCAGAGAAAAATAGAGAAGATGGTGAGGAAACTTGGGCTCATTTCCTAAAAATTAGTGGTTTGAAGAAACTGAAGTTATAAGTTAAAAAAGAAACTACCATAAATTCTCTATATTCCTAGAGGGGAGAAATTAAATCGAGATATCAAAATGTCAAGGAAATAAATTTTATATATTCAATATAAATAAGAAATTTATAACAAAGAAAGCTGTCTGAAGATGGAGTAGGATACCCAATAAAGCAGTGATTTCTTGGAAACTAAAGGTGTTAAATTTGTGGTAGAATTCATGTGTTGAGGACTGACTGACTATAAATTGAATTCATGTAGAGACTCACTTAACCTAACAGCCAAATAAAAGTCCTAGGCTTTTCTGTTATACCATATACCAGGTTGAAACAATCAGCATGGCCAAGGGACTACCACAGACTGGCACAGGTCCAGGGCACTGTTCATATTTTAACCAATTCCAATGGCAAAAGAGAAAAATTCTGCTTGTTGATTTATGTCACCCCTTCAGATGGGGAAAGATCAAACCCACCTAAATCATCTCGTTGCTAAATAATGAGGAAGGGGTAGGTTTTCACAGGAAAATCTGGGTGTTATTAGGAAAAACAAGAGGAAGAATGGAGATTGGGTAAACAACGGTATCAGAATCTCAGCAAGAAACAGACTGCACATTTAACAACTAAGTCACTGGAGAGAATTTTCTGAAGAGACTATCTACAAAAATGTAAAGAAATCCTATGGCTAGGAACAATCTCCCACAACCACTAGGCCTAAGTAGGTTTAGTCCCATGGAAAGAGCCTCTGGAAAGAAACTGACCTTTGAAATAGGAAATAGCCAAGTCACAGCAACCTGGTAGAGAGGGGAGCTGAGTGATAAAATGCTCCACTCTCTCTCCTCCACCTTTGATCTCTCACTAGTGGTTCTGGCCAAACTCAACCGGAAACCAGAAGATGAGAAAGCCTTGTTAGTGTAATTCATAATACAGGTTAGCTTCCCAGGACACCAGGTGAAAAAGGGTAGAGACAGATCTGGAGGGGCAAATGGAAGATACACGCACAGCAAGCAAGGATGACCCTCTGCAGATAATCATGAGCCAAAATATAGAGTTCTAGGTGGTCTGATCATCCCACTTTTCATACATTACCCCTCTCAGTGCCCAAGGTCCCCTTAGAGTAAGGCAACTGCTTCTTTAGAGAAACAAAATGTAAACAGAACCAGGGTCCCTAATAAGCAATTTTAGAATCATTAAATGTAGATAATTTGTTTTCTTTATTTACATTGTTTCATTTATTTCCCTGTTCAGCTGGGCTAAGTCCAGTTAAGCATAAAGCTTTTTGCCCACAGGTAATAAGCCCAGGAAGACCCTAAGGGCCACAGGCTATAAAGTAGGGAAGATAAGAAGAATTAAGAGACAAAACTCAGGGGGTTAGTGACGGGACCCCTTTTGCAAGAACAGCCTTCCCTCGGAGCTGATCTCATGCAATGCTTCCCTGATCTGCTGCATCTTGTTTATTTAAAGGGCAATTCCCTGAAACACAGCCCTTTCTTAAGGCTCTGACATGAGACACAGGGGCATCCATCAATGATTTGATGCTGGAAGAGTCTCTGTTCCTGCATTAAGCTCATTCAATGTTATTGTATTATTTAAAGTAATCTTACATTTCAGAACCACCATAACCTAAGTAGATGGTAAATGCTCGCTGGCAAAACTAAATGCCACCTACCACAATCCTTCTATGGGCAAACATGTTCCAAGTCCAAAAAATAATTTGTAAGTATAATCCATTCATTCATTAAGAAATGGGTTATAAATCACCTGAGGCTACTTTGAACTGCCATTAACACCCAGCACTGTGATGCTAACCACAAAGTACTCCTATTCTTGAATATGTTTTCAGAGCAGAGCACAACCATGGCTAAAACACTTTTCAAGAATATCTACCAAGTCTAAAAACTTACATAGCCAGTAGTGTCCCAGAAATCTAGAAGTATATTCCTCGAGCAGCTTTCAGAGTCTTTGTTATAATGGAAAGAGGATAATAAAATAAACATAAAATAAGTAGAACCTATAATGCAATTCAGATCAACTACATTAGAAGAGAACATGTAATATAACTTTTACGCACTATAAACTATACTAAGAAAAATAACTTTGGAAGCAAAATAACATTCTCGATGGAAAAAAGCATTTCAAAATGTGAAAACAACCCAATATTGTCAGAAAAAAGTGGTAAATAATTAGCCCCACTTTAAAAAGCAATAATTACTAAATGTTGTTAGAGAAAGTAATGTACATTTTTAAATCCCACAGTTAAAGAACACAAAGCATGAGAGAAAATTGTATTGTTTTTGGACTAATATAAAAGCAAAATGGGAATAAATAGCTTTAAAAAAGAAAATCAACCAGAGTTTCCTACATCCGGTGGTTATTCTAAAAAGTACTTGGTTGATAAAGCTATGTTTTCAAATGGGGCTCTGTGAATTAACTATCAAACTTCTCAATTAACTACCATAATAGAGTACTTTGAAATGAAAGCTAATAATACACAAAGTGAGACAATAGAATGTTTCTTCTATTACTGATCCTGGCTGTTAGCCCCAAGCACTTCACATTTTTTTCTAATTACACAATAACATCTCTTTCAGATTTTAAAATAAACACAACAAAAAAACACATGTTCACACATACGACATATAAGAAAAAAAAAAAACAGTGAACTCAAGTAACATTGGAAATAAATGCCACTGCTTTCTCTATTTTCAAACCCCAGTAACAATACTATTAAAATTGAACAAGGTCAACCATAAAAAGTAAGCAATTTTTAGAAACTCAGTAAAAAAACATATATTAGGGCATTACCTTAACTAACCCAAATTCTAAATTCAGAGTTGCAAAAGATTATTATTCACACACATGGCTATTCTGAATAAGAACCAGTGTTCACAACGTCATTATTATTCACTATAAATAATTATAGTAATCATAAATTTTATTCACAATAAACTAATCACTATAATTACATTCCAAAACACTGACATTCAAAGACAGAACTAGAAATATCCAAACTATGGTGGTATGAAAGACTTGAGGATCTAGGAATTTTGATTAAACTACAGTAGAATCCATTGCAGGAAAACTAAGAAATGAGGCTGGGGCCAAGCTACAAAATGCCTAGAATCTTAGATTTCTATCCTATCACGTCTTACTTTTTAAATGAGATCTACTTCACGGTAATAAAGGAGTATCAAAAATCATATATTAAATATGGGAGATTCTCCATAAGTGCCAAGTTTATGAAAAACATTTAGAGGAGTCAAACAAGTCACTGTTTTTATATTAAATCCACTTTTACTAGAACACAAAATTAACATAAATTTTTTAGATAGAAAATGAAGCTTCAACGCAATGTTACTCTTGCCTAAAGCTAATTCAGGTTCATTACTCTTTACAGTTTGAAGAGACAAGATGAACAATTTGAGAAAAAGTTTGAGAGGCGGTGATAGGAATGTGGTCAAAGATATTTTGTTTGTTTTTTAAAGTAAGAGAGTGATATCAAATTTGCGCTTTGAGAAGCTCAAGGGAAGCAGTCAGCAGGATGGGCTACAACATAAAAGGTCAATAAAAACGGTAGGTGAAAAAGAGAAAATTTGTAATAGCCTGTTTAAGAAATGAAAAGAACATGAACCAGAGCTGAGGCTTAGGAGAACATACAGGGCTAGGAGGATTTGAGAAGGCACAGGAGGCTGACCAAATAGTGCCTGACTACACAGTAATTATTCAATGAGACAGCTTTTGAGAACTTACTAGCGTAAAAGTGTTCATTTTTTAGAAGTAGTTTTCTGTAAGGTTCTTGATATACATCTTTAAAAGCTCCCACTTACTTTCAATGTGCCTTCTAATCACAGGAAGTGTAAAGATGTAAGATGCTATTGTAAATGCTATATACCAAAAATTAAAATTTGAGTAAGATTTACCAAAATTATGTTTAATAATGAAAATATCAAAATTTTAAAAATGTTAAAAAATGATTGGGCTCCTACTCATCAGTTACCAATGCTGCTTTTCTAGAGACATAATAATACAGGTTGAGGACTAGAGTTGGAATGGCTTTGATCTTTAATGTGATATTCTAGACTAAACAAATAAACAGATTTTTCTAGAAAAGAATAAGAATTTGAGTATATTTTAAAATATCTGATAACATAATAACTGAACAAAAAGTAGTAACTTTAAAAAATTGTTAAAGTAATTTCATAATGAGTAGTTTAGCCAGGTGACACCAGCTGAAAGGCACAAAATAAAATTAAAGCAAAATGTTCATTAGTAAGTTGACAGTACGATGCAGCCACTAAGGAAAAAAAGGCATTAAAATTGTTAAAAGATAAAATATCAAAATCCTTGCAGAATATATTAATGAAAATATTACAATGAGAAAAAGCAGATGAAGTAAAGGTCAACTTTACCGGACCAATAAAAGTAGCAATTCTCAATAAGTAATCTAAAAAAAGACTTAATTGCGTTTAGAAACTAGCATACTTTGGTCTATTCCACTTATTTATGTAACACAGATCACTGAGTTATAATATAAAATATAAAAAACTTTTTATTACAGAAATCATTAAACTGCTAGGATAAGTCTGAAAACTAGTCTCTAGGTCCTAACAACTCTTTTTTGCTTTTAGATGAAACTCTTTAGCTCTCAAAATCATGGCACAAGAACTTAACATAAAAATTTAAGATACTTTATGGCAGTAAAAGACTCATCTAGACTTAGAGATCTTATACAAAGTTTATTCCATAGTTTATGCTCGCTGCCTTAGAGGGAATCTGAAGATTTGGGTTAAAAATAAATTCATAACAGAAAAAGAATATCTCAAAAGTACAAATTAGTATAATTCTCATAAAACCTCTCTGCATCACAAACACATGGTAATTAAAACTGTTCCTGTTATTAGACCCTTTGATATATATATTTTTTCATGTCTCTTGAGAAGGGAAATGTCTAAAATTTGGGATCTAAATATTTTCAGAATGCAAGGAAATGTGATAAAAATGGTTAACATTCTACAAAGGAAATCAAGACACATCCATCTCTCTTCTCCTAGATTGTCTACACCCACAGCTCTGCTATTTCTCCAATTTGCTTTTTAAAATACTGTCATCTGCCTCTTCCAAGCTTCCCTCTTCCTGGGCTCCCTTGCTCTCCTCTATTTGCGTGGGCAGAGGGAAGTTGTGGCCATGAAATCAGTCCATTACAAGTGACCTTAAAGGTAACAACACAAAACATTACCTGCCTGATGGGACGTGGACCATGATGAACAACTGAACGAGGGATGAGATATACCGTACTAACAAAGACGGTGTTACATTACTTTTAGAAACAAAATGGCCCCTCATGCATAAGGGTTACAAGGTTATATGCTCACATTTAGTGTGAGTGGCTGGCTACCTGAGGTCTAATTACATAGTGAGGAGGCACTGGTCTCAGGTATCTTACTTAGGGCAGAACTGTTCTGCAATTATCAATACCCGGCCCACTTGCAATTCTAGGTATCCCGACACAGGAGGAATTACATGAGCTAGCCGGAATCTACAACTACCAGGACAGTCCCCCCTCCCCATCCACACAAAATACATAAATCCAAGTTACAAGTGAAATAAATGTGACTATCTAGATAATTAAGACACTGTCAAGAATCAAAGAAATGATCTCATTTCCTTTGGTAGAACAAAATGCATAGGTATGCATTTGGCATACCTCTGCATACCTATGCATAGACAGAGAGGATAATAAATATCCCATGTGAACAATGGTTATCTCTAAGTATCAAAAACATGAGTGCTTTCTATTTCCTCCTTTGCGTCTCTCTGTACTTTCTTGCCTTCCTACAACGAACATGTCACTTTGGCCATCAAGGGCTCGGGGTGACGGGGTTAGTTAAATAGACGCAGAGCTTTTAATCCTAAAGCATCAATTACTCTGGATCAAAGACACAAAGAGGCCTATCTCTAAGCTTCCTAGGAGTCGCTGAGGAATAAATCCCCCAGTTCTTGGCAGGAGAGGAGACGGCTGCAAGGCTTCCCAAAGCGCCGTGCCACCTCTCTATCCCAGGGCCTGAGCAAACGGAGGGGACAGAGTCGTTCCATACAAACTCGGTCAAGCAAGCGCCTCCTGCCACGGGACACCGCGCTGCCAGCTCTGCCGCGACCCCGCCCCCTGTGGCACACCCAAGTCCCGAGGACCCTCGGCGGGACCCCTCGCCCCTCCCGAGGTGCTCCCGAAGGCTCGGCCCCCCCCAGCTCTGCTCCACAGCCCACGAGCCTCTCTCTCACCTACTCCTTCCTCTTCTGCCCCCGACCCCTTCCCCCCGTGCACACCCAAGGGAGCCCGGGGAAGGAGAGCGGGCGGCCGGGACTCGCCCCCGACCCCTTCCCCCCCGTGCACACCCAAGGGACCCCCGGGAAGGAGAGCGGGCGGCCGGGACTCGCTCCGACGCCCGTGACCTTGGACAAGCCGCCTCGCCCCTCCGAGCCTCAGTTTCCTCACCTGCCGCCCTCGCAGGGTGGCCGAGCTCAAGCTCGGGAACCGGGAGGCGGGGGGCGCTCCGCAGAGGCGTCGGGCGGGTCTCCCGACTGCAGGGATCCCCTCTTTACCCCGGACCGGGGCCCCGGGACGCGCCGCCCCCCCGCCCGGCCCCCGTACCTGGCAGCTGCAGTCCTGAGGCAGGTTCTTCACCACGATCTTCCTGCGGTTGCTCAGCTCCCGGTGCATCCGCTGCAGCCGCGCGGCCACCTCGTCCGGGGGCAGCGCGGCGGGCGCGGGGCCGCGGGCGACCTCGCACGTCCCGGCGGCCGAGCCGGGCGCCGGCGCCGGCCCCGGCCCCGCCGCGCCGCCCAGGCCCGCGCCCCCCTCGCCGCCGCCGCTTCCCGCCGCCGCCAACGCCGCCGCCATCTTCCCGGCGCCCCGCGCCCGGCCGCGGGCTCCTCGCGAGGCTCGAGGGGGAGCGGAGCTGGAGCCGGAGGCGGAGGCGGGCGGAGGCCGCGGAGTGGGCCCCGCGGCGGCGAGGGCGGGAGGCCGGGGGGAGGCGGCGCCGCCTCCGGGAGCAGCAGCCTGCGGGCAGGGGGGGGCCGGGGGGAAACCTGAGCGCCCGGGAGGCACCCAGCACCCCCCCCCCGCGGGAACCCCCCGCGCCCCCCCCCCGCGCCCGGGGGCCCGGGCGCCGCCGCCCCAACACCTGTGCAGGCGCCGCGGGCGCGGGGCTCCCCCCACCCCCTCCCCGCGAGGCCGCGGCGATGCCCCGGCTGGGCTGGGGCTCCGGGGGGACCCGACGCCCCCGCGCCCGTCCCCGCACGGCCTCCCGATGCGACACCGCAGGTGCCACCCCCAGCCCCACGGGCTGTCCGCGGGCGTCCCACGCTGGGGCAGCTCGGGGGCTGCTCGCGCGCCTTTTCACGCTCCCCACACCCACGGAGGGATTCTCGGGGCTCCCGACGGGCGCGCTCCGCAGGACTGGCGAAGAAGTTCCCATTGACAGGGAACACATAAAACGTGAGCTTTTCTGTGGCGTGCAAAAATCCCGGGGGAGATTTCAGACTTTGGGGGGTGTGTGTGGGGCGGGGGGACCTCATCGCAAAGGATTTGCCTACCTGGGTACGCGAGGAAGCCCGCGCCGCGCTCGTCCCTCCGTCCGCGGTTCCCGAGATGTGGCACCTGGGAGCTTGGATGCGCAGCCCACAGAGCGACGCTGGAACAAAGGCTAAAACGAAAGAAGAGCGAGGACACGGGGCAGGAGAACGCCCGACTGAAGAAACTTCGAGGGAGAATTACAGAGCAGCCCTATATAGACTTAGAGAAAGTGATTTTATCAGGTCCAACAATCCGGCAACCTTCTGACTGGCACCAGCCCAAATGACTAAGGGCGGTGTGGAACATTCATCTTCAGTATGTGGCATGCGATGTACTCATGCGAAAAATCAAAATAAAAGACTGCTGAACACCGATAGCGCCCCGTTAGAGAAAATATTTTAAATAAATGTAATCAAAAAATAAAACACGAGTTTTAGAAAAAATCCTACGTATTCAGTACTTCCACCGTGCACCCACGTATTTCTAAGTACTTTACATATATTTCATCTACTCACAGTAACCCACTTTTATTTTAGTCTCTGTTATTCTCATTTTACACATGAAGAAACGGAGTCTGGTCTGCTTAATTCTAAAGCCCAATGTTCTTAATAGTATAAAGAGATTCATCTGTAACCCTAAAATAATAACTAATGTTCCCGAGCTTATTCTCTGCTAATAGGTACTAATATAATAGAATCTGCTAATATAATAGAATCATATTAAAATGATTCTGTACTTCACCTATGTTCATAGTGTCACTATTCCCAGTAGCTGAAGAGCGGACACCCCAAAAGCTCACCTACCAATGAACAGAAAAATTATTGCGTATAAATACAATGGAATATTATTCAACCATGAAAAGGAATCAAATTCTGCTGCAAGGCAGATGAAACTCTGAAACATTACGCTAAAAGAAACCAGACATGAAAGGTCACATATTGTATGATTCCATTTATATGAAATATCTAGAATAAGTTAAACCGTAGAGACAGAGAACAGATTTGGGAAGGAGGAAATGGAAAGCAACGGCTTAATGGGCACAAGTTTCTTTTTTATGCTAATTAAAATGTTTTGGAACTAGAGAGAGGTGATGGTTGACCAGTAAAGTGAATATACTATATTGCCAACGAATTGTTTAATGGTTGTTATGTGAGTTTCACATCACACACACAAAAATTTTTAATGACATTCTGCAATTTACAGCTGTTACCTGCTTTATGCAGTATATTTTCTGAGCCTTATTCCATCGAAAATGGAAATTGAAATTTCCATTTCCACAGTGTAATTGGAAATCAGTTTTCATGGCTGCATATTAGTCTATTGAGAATTACCATAATTTACATCACTAATCTAGTACTGGACATTTTTATCTATTGTAAACAACACTGAGATTAATATCTTTATGTCCATGTTTACAGTCTTAATTTTCTCAAGGAATAGAGAACTGGAAGCAAAATTTCTTCATCAAAGAGTAAGTACATTTAAAGATTTTTGATATGTATTTCTAAAATATCTTCCTCAGTTTTCCCTATCACATTATCTGAGTGTCCATTCCCCTGCTTACATGCATATTAACAATGTCAAAATAACATTTCATTTTGTTTTAAATTTTGTTGCTTTGATTAAAAAATTTATGGATTTTAAATTCCAATAAAGCCCTGTTTATAGGCTGAAAGACTTAGAGAAGTATATATTCTTTAAAGTGGGCGAGAAGCATGAATAGCTTTAGCATATGCTCTCACCTGGAGTCACTCATTAAGTTTCAGAACATGTATTTACCCAAATGAGTACCATCTTCTTGACAAACATTTATTAAATGTCTCTTAAGCGCTAGACAATACATAAAAAGGCACTAATTATACAGAAATAGTAAAATAGGTTTCTGTATGATAGGGGCTCAGTTTCATTATATAATAATTATAGCTAAATGTGATAAATATGCAAACAGAAATGTGAGGCAAAGCCCTTGAAAATAGGGATCCGAGTCTAAGTTCAGTGATTGCTTTTGCTGAAAATATTTTTCAAATTGCTTTTTTTGGTATTGACTTTAGAATCTACAATGAATATTTCCGCTCAGTTTCTATGATAGTGAATGTTCATCTCTGAGAGACAACTTTGACTTTTGAAAATAATTAAATGTTATTTGAAGCCCAGTCTGGTAAATGAATCAGGTGTTATGTTCTTGGTATCATGATTATGTATTATGATTATGGGATTTTGGACCACAAGTGATACATGATTACAATGTATCAAGTTATTAAACCAATTTTATTAAGTGGCTAGTTAGACAATATTGTTGTGTCTGATAGGGTGCTGACTTTCAAACTTTTGACTCAATTTAGTGGGAAATACAATAGTGGGAAATATATTTTACATTACGACTCAGTAAATAACACACACATATACAGTTGAAACAAAGATATCACAAAAACAGCACCCCTTACCTGATGCAGTCTGCTTTAGTATTTTCTATTCTATTCCTTTGTTTAATTGCTGGGGTGACACTAAATTGATTTCATATGCCACTAATTCATTACTCACATTTTGATAAACACTGCTCTAGGTTTCAAATTGACTATCTTTCCTGGTTACTTTGGTTTAGCTGTTTTTTAAGAAATTCGGGAAAATAATAGAACCTACTGATTTTAAATTATTTGCCCTATTGTTGCCACATAAAAGAGATGGGTAGAAACTACAAAGACTTGGAAATGCTACTATAATTCCAAAGAGTTCCTCCCATTCCAGGTTTTAGCCTGACTCTGTAAATAGCACCTCTGTGGTAAAGAAACATTCTAAACCGAACCTGGAGTACAATTAGCAAGCTGAATGTATTTACTGATACCCACAGGTAATTATCATGATCTATGTAATTACCTTGTTCTTAAAATATGAGCCATGTGCTCACTTTTGCACTTAAAAAAAAATGTTAGTGGTTATTTTTGTTTATTTTTAAAGCTCTGAAATTGGGTAAGATGTAGAAATTTAATGTCTCAATAATCATAATAATTAATAATAATAATAATGCCTCTTGTATCCAAACAATTTTATTCTTACATATGATAATGTGATAAAAAGAATTATGTGAAAAGAAAAGACCTTGTAAATTATCAGAATAATACTTTTGGTTATCATTTATTCATTCAATAATATATATTGAATGTCTACAATGTACCAGGAACTCTATAATACACCAGATTTGACTAATTTTTATTTAGAAATGGTCTTTTACCTGGGGAAAGTAATTGTAATATAGTAACTTCAAATTTGGTATGATAAATACTATTAATAAAATACTCTTAATAGCACAGAGGGGTGTTTGAATTTGACCTGTGGGAAGATATCCTGAGATGGTGGGTTTTGAAGGACATGTAGAAGTTTTCTAGATGATAAGAGAGACATACTGAAACAGAGAACAGAAAGAAACCCAAAGGCATCAAAGAGATTGGCATATCCATGAAATAATAAGTTTGATGTTAATGAAATCTGTGCTACTTTTAGGAGAGCAGCAGAAAATAAATGAGAAAGGTACAGATGTCATGTCAGTTGAAGAAGTTGATTCTATTTTAAGTCAATGCTTTAGTATGGCATAAAAGGCAATCCCATAGAGAAAAGGAATATCAGAGGCTCTTTGGCAGGGAAACGACAATCAAATTTAGCTTTCTGAAAAATAATTCTCACAACAATGGAGAGAACCAGTTAGAAATTTTTTGAAATAAAGTAAGGCTTATACTAGAGTAGAATAAGAAGTATGTTAAGCTTTACATAAGTAACCTAGGTAACCTATGTGTATTAAGTGTACAAAGCTTTACATAGGTTATCTAAGCTTATATTCTTTCTTTTTTCTTTATATTACTTAATTTTAAACCCTATAATCAACATGTAGCTTAGTACATACCTATTTATCAATGAGGAATCAAAGACAGAGAAGGTAACTTGCCCAGTCACATAGCAGTCAGGGGCCTCAGGATTCCAACGCAAATCTATCTGATTTTAGAGCCCAGGTATGTGAACTGGTATAACTATAGCTGGAGGAAGGGTTGGATATATGAGATTGTTTTTTTGTTTTTGTTTGTTTGTTTGTTTGTTTTTTTGAGAGAAAACAGAACAAAGTATAAGCAGAATATAGTATGATAGAGAGAGCAGGATTTGAAGTTAAAACACCTGAGTTCAATTCTGTGTAACTGGAGCAAGCTATTTAAAAGCCCATAAGAGAATAATTCAAATATGCAGAGCCTCGGATTCTTCATCTCTCAAATGGAAATAATAATAGCACTCACAAGGCTGTTATTAAAGACTGCTATGAGGACTAGATAAGTTATGCATATAAAGAACTTTGTAGAGTGCTGTGCTCCAGGGCTACATAAAAAGGTAATTGTTATAATAATAATACAATATTAATTAATTATTTTAGAAAGTCTTGGCGACTTATTGGATGTCAGCAAAGAGAAAGTTAAAATGGTATCATAGATTCTAATATAAGATATTAAATGGGCAGTAATGCTGCAGCTGAAAGAGGGAATGGTTTCAGAAGTAAAGACACCAAGCTCAATTTAAGTTTCTGAGCTTCAAACACTGTGGGACATACGGACAAAAAAAAACCCAGTGGACAGTCGAAAACTTGTGAGAGAACTGGAAAGTTAAAAACATTAGATAGATCATGTGGGCTGTGTGTGTAGATTGAAAGAGGAATCCAAGAAACAGGACCCCAAGGAACAACATTTAAAGGCCAGCAAGAAAAAAAGGGGAAGACACTTGGCAGTCCTGTTAAGACTCTGCTTAGACTACTTATGTCCTCAGCCCATGTAAAGTGAGCCAGGTAAAAATGGAAAAGGTGTCTGGCAAACAGTAGAATTACATTAGGTATTATTCCCTGTATTCTTATCTCCTGTCATCTTAGTGGTATTCTCTAGCTCCTGATTTTTGGTTCTTGCTCTCTATTATAGCTTCTGGTACATCCCTCCTTGGCTTCTACATTTTCACAGTATTGACTTTGGTTGTTTTTTTACTTCCTTCTTGGATCACAAACTACCAACTCACCACTCACTGCTTCCTGCTACTGACCTTGCATTCCATAACACACTAGCTATAAAAGAAACCAAAATCAGAAAGAAAAAAAAAAGATTCGAAATGAACTAGAAAGAGTGGCTTCAGAGAAGCCAAGGAAGCAAAATGTTTCAAGAAACCATCAACTCGTCAGTGGAGCAGAGGAAACAAATAGAATGAACATGGAAAGGAGATAATTGGATTTGGCAGCTACGAAGCCCCCAGAGTCTTTGAATGAGAGCAACTTGAAGAAAGTGATAGGGACAAAGACAATTTTTAAAGAAGAACTGGCGAGATAAATTTTATGTCCTCTAATATTCTCCATGAAGCAGAAAGATTGTCCTCTGATAGATTGGAGCAGGAAATTTAAAAATTTGTAGTCCACTTGGTGATCCACATATTCTCACAACCCACAGCTGGAGTAGGTACTGTCATCCTCATGTTATACATTAGGCAACTAACACAATAAAGTGAATTCATGCAGCTAGTATGAGGTGAATTTGGAACTCAACCTAGGTCTGTCTCCAAAGTCTCTGCCTTTTTTTTTTTTTTTACTGCATTCAGATTTAGAGCAGCCACCAAGGGTACTCTGAAGTATTCATGTAGTAATAACAGAGGTAGTATTACAAATATTACACGTATATAATAGTTATAACAGTTATGAATAAAATGAATCAGACAATGGTGCTGCTGACAACAAAGGTATGAATGCTTCTGCTGCTTATAATTTAACTATAAGTAATAGCCTCATATATAATTTTATGCCATAAACACAGTGCCTATGAGTACCTACAAGTAAATGGTGTTACTTAAACGACTTTTCTTACTTTGGATTTAGCCAGAAATTTATACACATTCCTTTTGTTATAATCTAAACATATCTTTAAATATTTATAAGCTCCTATTATAATTAAGATTTACTTTTATTTCTAAAGTTATGGAAGATACTTTGAAAGTTGTAAACATGTAAACTGTAAACACTTCCCTTGAACCTTGAATTGTATTTTATATAACACAAGAAGAATTACACTTTTGTCACTCAAGTTTAAATACGTCTGGCACCCTGTTTCCTGAATTATGGAAGTCTAAGGAAGCTGTATAACTTTCTATCAAAATTGTAATTTTTAAATAGGAGCTATTAAAATCATAGAAAAGTCACAGAGATGGCAGCATGAATATCTGCAAGATAATCAAGTATAACCCAGTTATCTAGCAGGGAAATAAGTTTTTTTAAATTATAAAGTTTTTATGTGGAATGGAGGGACTTTAAGCAAGTGACATTCAAAAAAATCATTTCTTCAAAAATTTTAAGTACATATATTAAGGAGTACATATTTACCTCATAAAACAGATGATATTCAACCTGAATTATTCTTCTACTGATTATTCAAATAGTAGAATAATTGCCCTTTGGGTATATTGAGTATCATGAGATTTTCCTCCTATGTTACATGGCTTCATAAAGCTATGCCTTCTTAATTCCTGTGTCTACTTTTTATAAATTTTCTGTCTCCTTCCTTGCTCAAATCTCATGGTGGCCCACGTATTCACACATACTCATTCAGGCCTGTTGTAACATTAAACGAGCCCACCAAAACCAAAGACATGTAAATAAGGTAAAATCTGCACATGCCCTTGTTTATTATCTACAATGCTCCTTGACGGGCTCCTATTCAATAACCACCAGGCCTTCTGCCACTTGGACTTGATTGTGAAAGTATGCCACTCAGTTCTCCCTCCAAGAACTGTAGGAAGTATAGCTGGCTGACACCTCCAGCTCACTGCTACAGCTCCAGGTCTGTAGCATTCATACTGTGGCCATTTTCTCTCCAGGAAGGTACTATAGCTGTGCCATTTCTGCCTGACACAAGATTCCTCTGTGGGCAATCTATATTTTGGGAATCCCGGCCTGGCCAAGACTTTTTCAGGGCTGCACTGCAGCCTGGGGCTCTTCCTACTCAATCTTCTCTCCTTCCCTCTCTCCTTTCATAAGTGTCTGACCTGCTTTGTGGCTTGAAGACTCTCCCCATCTACTTTTGCTCCCCTTTACCCTTCACAGATGTTTTCCCAATGCATTATTTGCACATCTAATTTTGGTTTGGTGTCTGCTACCTTGAGGATCTAAATGACACAGTTGGTAAGAAATGGTCCTATAAAGCAGGCATCAAAGTTAGGTTCATTTGTGCTTGGCTGGCAAGTAGGACCTCATCTTGAGTGGAATGTGGGCGACAGGTAGTTCTTGGCACAAGGTGCTGAAGATTTCACTGGTAGTGACCTAGGAATGTATCCTTGTAAAGGAAAAAGCTTTGTTAGTGTGAAGATTTAGGCGCCTGAAAAATATAGGGAGAATAATGCTAATAAGTATAATGGTGTTGGCTGGTTATTTCAAAGTTCTGTTGCTGCCCTACAGAGGGATAATGAGAAACTTAGAAATAATGAAAGTAAAAATCAGTGTGAGAGGAAGCCTGTTTACCTTGGAGCATTTTCTTGAAAAATGAGGTTTATACCATTGCAAGGACATGCCCCCTCCTTCAGGGAATGGGGGAAACTCAAGGTAGGGTGGCTCCCTAGAAAAGCTGATGGCCCGTGCTAAAGTGAAAATGCTTGAGTTACCATGGTAGATGTTAGAGGGAAAAAAAATTTAAATTGTGGGAAGGGGAATGCTGCGGCAAATTTATAATGTAAGACCTGAGGGCCCACCAGAAGATAATGCTTCCACAGCAGGGTCCAGGGAACATACCATTCTCCAGGACCCTGAACTGGTGGGAGGGACACCAGTATCATTAAAATGTCTAGTGGCAGCTCTCCTTGAAGTTCAAGAATGAAGCTATTGCAGATTTGGGTTCATTAATAGCAATGGGGGTGACAGCGTTCCAAAATAATAGAAGCCACATAACAAAGCTTAATTGCCAGAAGCCAGGGGTTTACGAAACTATACTACCAGCAAGATTGGAATAGCTGATAAAGGGGCATGAACCACAGGAAGATGTGGAAATGGTTAATGGAATCTGGTGTCCCTAAGGGAATAGAAGGGCAACCAATGAGAGTGCCATTTAGCATCTATAATCAGAAACAGGCAAGAACTAAGAAGCAGGAAGATAAGAGAATGAAAGCAAATTCTTGATTCATTGCTCAATTCCTGGACCTGAGACAATTCTCAGATCCAGAACACAGCAACTGAGAGTTGGCTATGTCCCAAGGAGGAAGAACCCTATAATACCATGACAAGTATAAACTCTAATGATTTCCCCAGTCTTGCTCCAATGGGACCTACAACCATTTACTCAGGTGACTATGCACTGAAAAAAAAAAAGAGAATAACCACATATGTTGAGAACATGCAGACACACTTTCATAGCTGACATTGATACCTGAAAACCTAAAGTGTCATTTTGACCCCATTAGAGTTGGGGCTTTGGGACCCAGCAATATATGACAGTGGGTTCGCTGAGTTCATGAACCCAGTTGGTCATCACTACACCCATCCCTGGTGAAAAATTAGAATGAACATTCACAGAAGTTTGACTTACTTCAGTCCTCACGGGCAGGCTATGAACCATCATATTGAGGGAGGCCAGGAAGAAGACTCTGAACAACTCTTTTCCAAGCCAAAATGGTGAGTTAGAAATAATATTGCACCTGAAAAATGATGGCAGCAATTAGCACCCCTATGATGGTTAATTTCATGTGTCAACTTCACTGGGTCACTGGGCCTAGATTATTTGGTTAAACATTATTCTGGATATTTCCATGAGGGTGTTTTTGGGTGAGATTGCCATGTAAATTGATGGACTTAAGATGACTGACCTCCATAATGTCAGCGGGCTTCGTTCAATCAGTTGAAAACCTGACTAGAACAAAAAGCTGATCTCCCCTGAGCCAATTTCATCTGCAACATCTGTTCTGCCTGGTTTGCCTGCAGACTGCATTTGGACTTGAATTGCAACTCTTTCCCTGAGTCTCTAGCCTGCTGGTCTTGCCCATCAGATTTTGGACTTGCCAGGCCTCCACAATCACATGAACCAAATAAATCTCTTAAATTAAAAAATAATAAATGTATTAAATATTTATTAACTTTTATTTATCAAAAGTAAATCTCTACACACACACAAACACACCATTAGTCTGGAGAAGCCTCACTAATATAATCACCATTAAAGATTTAAAGAATATAGGGGGGGTGATCCCTATGCTATCTTTATTTAATTCACAGTCTGACACCTATAGTAACCACAAGGATTAGAGAAACCACAATAGATTTCCATAAGATCAACCAAGTAGTAGCTCCATTGCAATTGCTGTGCCAGACATGATGTTGACAATAAAGCAGGTTGTTAAGACCTCAGCTATATTGTATGCAGCTATCAATTTGATGATTGTATTCTTTTCTATACAGAATTAGAAATAGTTCATATTAACATGGAATGGACGAGATTCATTTATGGTTTTGCCCCAGGGCTCCATTAACTATCCATACTCTGTCATAATACAGTTCAAAGAAGTCTCTATCACCACATTCATCCAATGCATTAGTGAGGTAAAGCTGATCTGGCAGGATAAACAAGAGTGGATGGAATGCTGGAGGCCTTGATAAGGTGCCTCAGAAGGCCTCAGAAGGTGGGAGATAAAATCTGAGTAGCTTCAGGGACCACCACTTAGGAAAGTTTTAGGAGTTCTTTGAACAGGGGCAGGCCAGGACACAACTTCCAAAGTAAAAGACCAGTTGCTAAATCTTATGTATTGCTACAGAAAAGGAAGCACAATACCTGATGGGCTTCTTTGGGTTCTGAAGACCACCCAATCTATACCTAATACTGAGAATATGTTCTAGCCTATAGATCAGGTAACATGGAAGGCTGCCAACTCTGAGTAGAAACTGCAGCAGAAAAGAGCTTTGCAGCAAGTATAGGCTGCAGCTCAAGTAGGCCTGCCACTGGAAGATGAGAGGTGAGGAGCTCTGCAGTGAAAGCATGTGGGTGGACATGTGCAAGTGGACATGGAGTGAGGTTTTTATATTACATGCTAATACCCACCAAGGCGCATCTACCTTGGAAAGGCACTGAAAAGCAGTTAATCAAAGTTACTCAACTAGTCTATGTTAGCCAGCCTTGAACATTGGCCATTCCAGAACTGACACAATGGGGACATGAATGAATAGCTGCGGTGTCAAATATATAGTGTCCATGTGTGGGTCCCACAGCATGAATACCTACTTATTAGGCCAATCTCATTATTGCTTCTTCAGAATATCCAACCTACCAGCAACAGAGACCAACGCTGAAACCTGATATGGCACTATTGCTTAAGGAGACCAACAACCACTTAGTATCATTGAACCTTTCTGTTCTAGAAGGGCCAGCAGTTTGTCCTCACAGGGACAGATATCTATGCTAGGTCTGGTTTTGTCTCTTCTGTCTAAAGAGCCTCAGTGAGCATCACTATCCAGGAGTTTACACAATGCTTGATTAATGGGCATGGAATTCCACATTGTACAACACCTGACTGGGAACCCACTTCACAGTGATGGAGGTGCAAGAGTGGGCCCTTGACCATGGAATTCAGTGATTCCTCTCCATCCTACATTTAGAATGTTGGAACGGCCTACTAAGGCATAGGTGAAATGTCAGCTCAGAGGCAATTCTCTGCAAAAATAGGATGATATCATTCACGATACAGCATATGCATTAAATAAAAGACTGGGTCTCAAAAAGAAAGAAGATATGGGCACAGAAACTGAAAGGGAGGAACAGTTGTAGCCCACCTGCCATCACTCCCAATGACTCTCTAGAGGACATTTTGCTCCCTTTCCTTACAACTCTGAGCTGAGAGGGGGTGAGGTTCTCATTCCTCAAAGGAGCATACCTCACTAGGGGGATAACAAGGTCTCATTTAACTCATAAATCATAGCTGCTGCATGAAACTTGGAATTCTTCTTCCCAGTAACCAGAAGATAAGAAGGAAGGCTTCATTTCCACAAAGTAATCCATTCGACTACCTATTGGACATATGCAGCCAATGTTAACCTTAGAAAGTATGCCTACCAAGGAATCAAGGCCTTCAGGAATAAAGATTTGAGTCACACTGCCAGGGAAGCCACCAGAAATGACAGAGGTGGTAGTGGAGGGTGAGATGAATTTAGAAAGGACAGCAGAAGAGCGGGACAATGAATACCAACTAGGAAGAGTTGAGACCAGCTGTAGCACCTAGGGATATTGTTTTCCCCACTATCCTCCTTTTTTAAAGTTTCCTCTTAGGAAGAGAGGTTCACAGGAACTGTAGAAGAGCTGCTCCCCGAAAATGTGTGGGGATGTGAATCTGAGAAGCACACAGTGGTGCTCAGAGCGGCCAAGCTGGTCTGCCACTCAGATCTCCCTTCCAAAGAACTGGCTATGTATGATGAGTGTAGTTGGCTGCTGCATTTTGTGACCTGGCACAGCATTCATACTGAGCCTAGGCTCCCCCCAGGCTGCTCCTAGCTAATGACCAAACACAATGGGGCCCTACTAGAGCTCAGCCATTTCTCTCTAATGCATGACAGCTCCAGCAGGCAATCCTTTCTAGGGCACTCTGCCACCAACATTGCTGCGCTGCAGTCAGAGGCTCTTGCTGCAAGACCATTTCCTCTCTCCTTTCAGTGTTCAGACATCTGTTGTGGCCTGGGAGCTCACCCCACCCTACCTACTCCTGCTCCCACCCCCTTTTATCCTTCAAAGGCATTTCCTTCAATAAATGTCCTGCCCATCTCATTCTATCTTGGTGTCTTGCTTCTCGGGGTAACTGAACTGGGACAAATGTTTTTTTCAATGTTGATATTTAGAACTGCCTACAAAATCTGACTTATATTCTTCCTCTTTTATTCCTCTGCCATCTTACATAATGCATCTCAGTTTTGTCCCTTTAGTCTTCAGCCCCTGTCACCTTTCCATGCTGTGTTTGTCAATCTGTACTGGAATCTGGCCTCCAAGCACACTATTAAGGCCGTATCTAATTAGCTTAGTTCTGACAACGGTTTTATCGTCGATTAGTAATGGATTACAGTCCTTGGACAATTATTGCTTTTGAAACCAAGCTAACAGGTGCTTCACATTGTCAATGCATAAATTATCTGGTCTAATTTAGTAGACAGTTAAAAAAAACATTAAACTTCCCTTCACAGATTCTACATTTTCACTTCCCTTCTGAGCCAACTGAAGTAGAGGTTTTCAAGTTAATTCTCCCCATTTCTTCCCAAACATATTGCTGGATCTAGATTCCTAGGATTCTCTAGTTAAAGCCTGAATTTCTTATAGAATCATTAACATTTGAGCTGCCCACTCAAAAGGAGTGTTCCTACAACTGTTTCTGTTTTCAGCTACTTTTACATCTCTTCATTTTGCTGCATTTCAGGTCTCTTGCCAGCTCTTCCATTTCTTTTTCAGTTATAATATTCCATTACCCCTTCTGCTTTTGCATTCAACTGTCCATTTACGGGCAGCATTTTGCTTTTCTGCATCCAGTAAGAGAAACCCAACCTCTGAAGCTGGACTATTCTAGAATAGTTTTCACATGAGCACAGGTCTTTTTCCTAATATACTTTTCAGCTGGTAAAGTTATTTCTGACACATAAAAGTTCCAAGATAGGGCATGATAAAGAAAACTTCAGTAAAGGAGGTTAGTGCCAATTCCACACACACTGTTGAAAGTTTCCCGGGTGCCAATAATTACAGGAACCACTATCTTTGATGCAAATGCATATGCAACTATAAATATTTCACTTATGGGATGTCCATTCACAGAGTCTACCCAAGTTTCCACTGGATTGAGTCTAACACAGTACAAGCATATCTAGAACTGTCTTGTAATGCTCATCTTAGAGAGTCATATGCCTGAACGAATCTTAGGAAACCAGCACTACTATATTCTCTTGCCTTTGGGCAGAAATGTACATAAACAACCCAAATAGGAGAAAAACCTCCTCCAGAAAGAGTCAATAATCTCATGCTAGGGTTTAACAGCATAGACAAGAATTTGTTCTTTGAATATAAAAATCCCTATGTTATATCTCAAGTCCATTTTATATCAAAAGTTGGATGTAGAGGTTAAAAAATTGCCTTTTTTAACACAGTGAGTGAACATATTCCCCAAGTTGCAACTGTTTATTTCTTATAGTATTCATTTTAACGAAAATGACCATTTTCTATTTGAATCAAAATACAATTTATTCATTCGTTAAATTTTATTAATCTGAAACCTATATTTGTTAATCTTAAATTCTTTTAGCAATTTTAAAAATCACTTCTACCTTTTGAAAATCACCATGTGTTCACAGCTCCCTTGACAGACTCAATATTTTCCAATTGTGATCATTTTAAATGCCAAATTTGTTACATTTTGTCCAGTGACTAATGTCGCCTGTCTGTACTGTCTCTATATTTATTTAGGCATTTATGAAAACATCTTTAATTTTTGACAAAATCAAGATCTATTTGGCTATTCTTGCTCTCTCTTCCCCTAAGTTCTTCTACCACATACTTTCCAAGGATCCCCCAAATTTTTTGAGGAGAAAACCTCTGGGTACTAGGGGTTCACATATTTTCCCCCATGACTACTGAGAATAGTTTAAGACCTATAGAATAAGTAGAAGTTAGCAAGTGTGTTTTGGGCAGGGGAGTAGGAGGGCGGGCAGAGATCTAATAAGGCAAGATAATTAACCAAGAAGTAAAAAATGGATGCTAGTTGATGTGAAAGAGGACATAGAGACTATGGAAGCATGTCAAAGAGACATCTTACCTGGGAATTTGTAAGTGTTGGTAAGGAAAGGCTTTCTGAACAAAGTGACTATTGACTTATGTAGCAGACATTACTACTGCTCACCAATATCCAGTTATCCTTTCCTTCCTGAGCATATGAAAGGCTTTGTTTCTGGGATTCTCTTTAAATAATCTAGTCTGTGTAGCTACTGTAAGCTAATGAGGTGTGAGCAGAAGTGATGTGTCACTTCCCAGCTGAGGCAGTTGAAAGACCCTCTATAATTCTTCACTTTCTCACTCTTTCTTCCCATGACAAGGTGGCTGACAACATTCTAGATGATAGAAACTCCACTACCTGGGTCCTTGAATATCTATGTGGAGCAGAGCACCTCTTTGTCTACCTACAACCCCCTTGGTGTGAGTAACAAACTTATATGTGTTGAGTCACTGAAATTTTGAGGTTATTGGTTGCTGCAGTAATCCTAGTTTATTATGACTAATGCAATCTGATATCTTCCTTACTCCCCTTCGGGAAGCCTGACACTTTTTTGGGTTGGTGCTAGCAGGGAGAGCAATCAGTTATCAAGATAGCAATTTGCAACCCAACCTAATTCACAAATGCCATCAAGAAAGTAAGGTTTTCTGTCTTGTAATTCAAGGTTCCTTCTGGGAAATGGTGCTGCCAGGTAAAACAGTAGATTGAAAAACACTTGGTCTGTTCATACTAGCTAGGCTCAAATCTGTGGGAGAATATAATTTTCCTTAGAAAGTTCTGGAGGTTGCTCTACTCTAGTTATAGTTTATTTCATTTGTATATGGCTCTTCTACGATATCATTAATATGAGAGATGGGGCAGGGTGGGGTATGAGGCCTGTAACAGAGGCAACCCGGCATGGTCTCCATACACTGAGCCTTAGCAGAACCTCCTGCTGTGCGTTCCAACTTCCCACTCTTAGTTTGTCTCAATAGTGTGGGCGTGAAAATGTAAACAATTTACAGTCTATTTATCTTATTTGTTTCTTTTCTTATTGGCCCGAACACACTCTCCTGAACCCACTAACTTAATACACTGTATTGCTTTTAACGTAACACACACAATATGCAGAAAAAGTTCCAAGTGTACCTAACTACATCATTATAACTTTTAAAATCCTTTGTTGACCACTGTTATGGATCATTTTGTTTGTTTAATTTTTACCTTCTTCCCATTAGAATGTAAACTCCATGAGAGCAAGAATTATTTGGTGCTCTCTTCCTATCCCCAGAGCTTAGCATAGCTCCTGGCACACAACAGGCATGCAATACATAATTATGGAGTGAATGACTCATTTTTTAAGAATTACTTTTAGCTACAATGAAAAGAACAGATTAAAATTCAGTGAGACTTGAAGCAGAGACTCCAGATGGAGACCACTGCAGTTCTTCAAATGAGAGATGGAGATGATTCCGACCATTGTAATCCCAAGAAAAATGTAGAGAAATGAACAGATCTCAGACATATTTAGAAGTCAGAGTAGAAAGAACTTGGCAATTGTTTGGATGTTAAGAGCTGTGCAGGGGTGAATATCAAGATTTCCATCTTGAGAAATAGAATAAGAAGAACCCTGAGGAGGAATGGTTCAGGAGGGCATAAGGTGAAAGATAATGAGTCCAGTTGGTTTGGATTCCTATGCGCTATCTTAAGTACTAATGTTCAGCATATTTGACTCTAACTCAGAAGAGGGGCCTATGCATGAAAAACAGGTTTGGAAAAAATTACGGCCATGGAAAATTCCAGCCACATAAATATATGAAAGCAGCATGTGAGAGGAGGACTTAGGAGAAAACCCTGGGGATTACCCACATTCAAGTTTTTTCTTTTCTTTTCTTTTTTCTTTTCTTTTCTCTTTTCTTTCTTTTTCTTTTCTCTTTTCTTTTTTTTCTTTTCTTCCTTCCTTTCTTCTTTCTCTCTCTCTCTCCCCTTCCTTCCTTCCTTCCTTCCTCCCTCCCTTTTCTTTCTTTCTTTCTTTCTTTCTTTCTTTCTTTCTTTCTTTCTTTCTTTCTTTCTTTCTTTCTTTCTTTTCTTTCTTTTCTTTTCTTTCTTCCTTTTCTTTCTTTCTCTTTCTTTCTTTCTCTTTCTTTCCTTCCTTCCTTCCTTCCTTCCTTCCTTCCTTCCTTCCTTCCTTCCTTCCTTCCTTCCTTCCTTCCTTTCTTTTTCTTTCTTTTTCCTTCCTTCCCCCCCCTCCTTTCTTTTTTCTTTTTTCTTTTTTCAGGAATCAGAGCTTGTTTACTGAGTTGGTTGGACCTGGAAGAGTACACAGAAAATGGCTTCATTTTTCCTCTATTATTGCCTTCAAACCATTCCACCCTGGAGTATATCTTAAGCTTGCTCCATTAATTTTCATTAAGTACTCAATATTCAAATGTTTCTATTTTTATATACTAAAAAGTTTAGACCAATCTAAATTGAAACTTTTATCTAAGAGTATCCACCAGTCCAAGAGTTCTTCCTTTTTCCAGCTGCAGCCTGACTCAGGTTACCAGTCATGGAGTGAAAGAAGGCTGTGATCTGTTCTTTCATTGTTTCTATGCCATACTCCTCCCAGTTCTTCTCTGGCTCTTAGTTTCTTTCAGGTTAATGTAGGAAGGTACAATAAAAGAAAATGTGGCAATTTTTTTTCTTTTTGTAGCTGGCTGTCAAATGTGCTTTCCCATGACAGATGTTAAAATGCTCTTTCTCCTGTGGCGGGCTCTGTGAGCTCTCTAAAGCACTTATTTATCCCTCATCTTCCCCTAAACATCTGGAGACTTCTGTAGTACACTTGTCCTGGACTCAGAAAATTTAACATCCAACTGACCTCTCACAATTCCCCTTAACCTCCATCTTTTTTTTTCTGTTTGAGTAACCAATTCCCCCAAGCCCCACTTCCTGAGCTGAATCTTTGCAAGATCACATTGCCTTCTTGCACTAGTCAAGATAAGCCAGGTTATGCTACAACAGCTCCTAAATATCAGTAGAAATTTACTTTCACACGTCCACTGTGGGTTAGCAGGGGACTCTGCTTATCGTAGTCATTCAGGAACCCAGGATGATAGATACTCCCTTTTGATTCATGTTTCTCTACTCACCATGGCAGGTGGGGGAAAATATACTGAATCCTGTGCTGACTCTTTAAGCTCCTACCGAGAAGTGAAACCTCTCTTCTGCTCATATTTCATGGGCCAAAGCTTAGTGCATTGTAAACTCCAACTTGAAGGAGAGTGAGGAAGTACAATCATACCCAGATAAAGAGAAGAACTTGAATAGTTTTAAACAGCCCTAAAAACTACAGTTTCCCACATGGTCCAGTTGGCCTGGAGGAAATATTCCAAACCCTGGTAACAGAGGCTGCTCCAAATGTCTCTTCCCATCCTCCCCACTCTTGCTGACAGAGCCTTTCCAGCCAGCTTCTATCTCTATCACATAGACTGTTAAACTCTTTGAAGCCCATGTCAGGCTCTCCAAAAAAACTGTTCTTGGCTCCAGTACCAACCTGGAAGTGAAACAAGGAGTTTTTGCATTTCAGCAAGCATCCAGCTGGGAGTAAAAAGTCAGTGCTCATTTCTGGAAAGCACTCACCCTAAATTTCTCTGAGTGTTCACTTACTGCCTCTCTCACTTGGCTTGAGATGAGGTAGTAAGCCTCTTACATCCTCTATTGGTGGAGAAAATAAATGCCTCAATACTCCTAACCTGACCAGCAACCCTCTTCCAAAAAATCATCTTCCTCTAGTGAATCCCTAAATGAGTTATGGGGCAAAGGACAAGATCTATCCACTTTTAGCAAGTTATAACAATTCGGGGATACATGTCATTTATTGTTAGCTTTGGGTTTCAGTTTAAATCTGAGACATCAGGGAAACTCCCATTTAGCACTTTATTCCATCTGTAAGTTGACTAGGGACAAACTATCAAAGAGGTAGAAAGAGAACCAGGAGAATATATGGTCTCAGAGCCAAAGGGTGTTTCAAAAAGACAGAAGTGTTCGATAGTTTTTGAATCTGATGGGAGATTGAGAAAAATAAGGATTCATAAGTGTCCATTGGATTTGGAAGGAAATATGACCTAAGGATGGTTTTCATGGAAGGGAGTAGAAGCGGTCACATAACAGGGGCTGAGGAGAGAGAGGTGGGAAGGTGGGGACGGTTGCCACAGCAAACACACGTCTAAAAGAGTGACCATGAGGGGAAGAGAGGGGAAAGGTGGTGCTTGGTGGGGATGATAGGGCAAGAGGAAGGATTATTTTATAAAATGAAGACTTGATCATATTTAAGTGCTAATAAAAAAGAACTAGTTAAGAATGAGAGACCAAATGGATGATGAAATGGATTTTCATCAGTAACATTTCATCTCCCAAGAAAAACAAGCCCACATAAATGAGTGTTACAATTCATTGCAGAGATGCTGACAGGAGTTCACTGTACTGGTGGTGGTGGTGGGGAGTGGGCAGAACTGGAACTCTGTCTCTGGGTAGATAATAATGGTGCTTGGACAGCTGTGCTTTTCACGCAACAGAATAGGTGTGTACATAGAGCTCTAAAAATTTATAAAACTCTTTCAATCCTCAAATGCACACCTTTATTCTCTTGGTGGCAAATAAGAGTCTTAACTTGCTCCCCTGATACTGTTTACCCAGCTCATTAAAGTCAATTTTGATTTATTTTATTACTTATAAGAGGAAAACCCCTCAGGGTACCACTTAACATTTGTAAGGAACTAATCAGCTAAGTGCTTTTTTGTGTTCCAACTCCCACTCAACTTCACTTCAGCAACAACTATCTCTCCCTTCCAGATATGTGAACCTTTTGTTTTCTACACATTTTAAATTATTTAATTTGGTATTTAAAAAAAAAACTTCCTGTGGTATGTGTAAAAAAGAGGTGTTTCCACAGCTCCATTTCAAACTTGTTTCAAAACTTAGTTATATGGATTGCTAAATTTAATCTTGAACATAGATGGTAATTAAAAATAGGTTATTATTTTCATCTCAGCCCCTGACATGTTCCCCAACTTCCTTCTACCACAACTGTTTAATACTGTGTCTAGAAATAACAGGAGTTCAGTCAGGGTCAAATGAAAGAGCAGATAAAAAGATGGATGGAGGAATGCATGAAAGAATGAATAGTGTACGTGCAGCAGATAGCATAGAATGTCTTTCTCAACTCCATTCCCACACCCTTGTAAAGTGCTTTACTGTGCAGTTGAGCCTGGAAAGCTCAAAGCTACCTGTTTCACATTTCCTTACAGCTCATTATTCATATATAACCTCACTTCCACCAAGTAGGTTGATCTAAGTAAAAACGGGGAGATGGAAATGACCATAGTAAGATGGAGAGTATGTCTGCCAATTTTCTCTGGAGGCTTTTGATGTTTTTGCAGCAGTGGTAGCCAAGATTCTAGTATTTGGTCCTTAACTCTGAGAGTATTTGAAGATTAATAATGGGCCTTAAAAGCCTAAGAAAGAGTGTGTTTCAAAAACAGTGTTGGCCGACACAGTGTGGTCCTAGAACCAAGTGTCATGATTGCAGCTTCTCAGTCCGGTCAGGGACAGCAGTAGCACTGATGGGTCAGTTCAGCAGTGCTGTTCTGAATCACTGTGGAAACTTGACCTAGATCCCCTTCCTCTAGTCCTTCCAATGTCTGAGTAAGCTATTATTGCTATTTTCTGGGAATAAGGAAGGATCGCTCTACCCTGCCCCCTTGGAGTTGAGTTTGGTCATGTAACTTGTTGGAGCCCATGAAGTGAGAACAAACATCATCTCTCTCTACCACAGCTAATGGCAATTAGCTTGGAATGAGGATGCCATAGATGGATCCCCAAACAACCTATGATGTTCACACTGCATAGTGAGAAATAAGCCTTTGTTGCTTTATAACAACAAAATTTTGTCCTGCTGGCTACTGCACCACAGCCCTGGCCATTCTACTTATCTAGTCAGTCATTCCTATTTTCTCAAGCTACCCTGAGTGAATTCTGTGGTCTGTGATTAAGCCCTGAGCAATTACTTCCAGGAATATGTCATTGACATACAGTTTGAAAACTAAACACTGCTAAGTTTATAAAATCATTATTATTCCTCGAATGAGGGGAACCCCCTTCTACTTATTTCCCCCATATACGTGGAACCTAGCAGCACGACCACCACACTGCACACCTCCAGAGAGTACATTCACACCATATTGGTGCCCTGCGAAGACTACACTGTGAATGACATTTCTGGATTTCGTCAATGCCAAGGAATGCTGGAGGCATAGCAGGAAAATTATCTTATTTGTTTTGTCTCACAAGAAGGAAGTTAGAAAGTAAACAAAAGCAACAACCATAAGTTTCCACTAAATTATTAACTAAATTAACATAATTATAATGACAATAAGACTGAGAGGGTGGGATAATTACTTGAAACTACCAGTTTTTATCAACATGCTCAATACAATTCTGAATTTTTATTCTGAAGTTTAAACCTCAAATCCTTCATACAAAAGAGGACAGATGGTGTACTTGCTGGGATTACGTACAGCTAGCTATCTGTAGCAGAAAAATCTCAAGTAACTTTGACTCAAGCAAGACAGATATTTATTTCCCTATTACACAAAAGCTCAACAGGAGACGGTCCAGGGTAGAGCAGTATCATGAAGGTGCCAGGGACCCAGGCTCTTAGCATTCTCAACATGTGTCTTCCATGTTATAGTCCAAAATGTCTACTCAAGTCACTATGTCTACATTCAGGAAGCAAAAAGCAAAAGGGAAGAAGAGCATGTTGCTTCCCTTTAAGGAGTCACACCACACTTCTGATTCCATCTTATTAACCAGAATTAGTCACATTATCATACTTTCAGTTGTGGGACTAAGAAATGAAGTCTTTATTCTGGACATCCTTGTGTCTAACTAAAAATTGAGGTTTATATTTATAAGGAAGGAAGTAATTTAGAGACATTTATCAATCTATATCATAGTCAGTGACCCTCCAATTTTAAATGGTGTCCCTCCAAAATTTTTGTCTACGCTGAACCTCAGAATGTGACCTTATTTGGGATGCAACTATTTGTAGATGCAACTATTTAAAGATCTCAGGATAAAATCATCCTGAATTTAGGATGAGCCCTGACTCCAATCACTGCGACCTTTATTAGGAGAAAGGACACAGGGACACAGAGTAGAAGGCCATGTGAAGACGGAAGCAGAGACTGGAGTCATGCTGCCTTAAGCCAGGGAACATCAAGAGTCACCAGAAGCTGGAACGGGCAAGAAAAAGATTCTCCCCCAGAGCCTTCAGCAGATGGTGGCCCAGCCAATACCTTCATTTCAGACTTCTGGCCTCCAGGATTGTGAGGGAATAAATTTCTGTTGTCTCAAGTTTGTCATAACATGTTATAGCAGACCAAGGAAACTAATAGTTAAATATTGCTTGTAGCTATTATTGACGCTGAGAGCATAGCTTTAATAATTATATTAATATTTAATAATTTTAATACCAATTTAATAATTATAATACCTATAGTAATCCAGAGGCAGGTTGGCTTTTACTTTGGTAGGTTATCCCTGGTACAAAATCTGTTCGCTCACTATTCTCATCATAGAACCATGATTTTCATCCCCATACAGAACAAAATGGAGACGTACTATAAGCAGTGTACAATATACATTTTCTTACTTAATTCTTGCAACTATCACGTATGATTAATATTATACTCATTTAACATTTGAGGATGTGCGATGATAGAAGTTAAGTACATGATATATATGTAGCTAAAGACAGAGTCAGTCTGACTCTCAAGTATAGGCTCTTTCCCAAAGGGATGATAAAGCTGGGGACTATCTGTTCACCTACCTAACAGAACACTTTGTGCCAAAGGCCAGCTAAATTGTGGAGGAGTGTGAAGCTTTCCAGTGACTATATGTTCACTTCCAGGCATGGCTTCTGTGTCAGGGCAATTCAACTAGAATGAACTCAAGAATTATCTTTATGTGCTGGGCACTGAAGGAGATAAAATGATTAATGAGACAATCCTTCTCCTCAAGTTGTTTACAATCAGCAGTGGCTAGGGATTGGGAGTCTGTAAGAGGACTATGTGGATGCCTGTGCAACACTAGCTCTTATACATGGCTATATATCAGAATCAGCTGGGCATATTTTCA
The DNA here is from genome assembly GCA_030015415.1 of Cynopterus sphinx. Taxonomy (NCBI): domain Eukaryota; kingdom Metazoa; phylum Chordata; class Mammalia; order Chiroptera; family Pteropodidae; genus Cynopterus; species Cynopterus sphinx. The sequence continues at coordinate 87,125,700 of CM057387.1, forward strand.
GAAATCAGAATATTTGAGAGTGGGCTCTTGGACTTTGCATTTTAAAAAAGTGCTAGGTGATCCTTATCTAGCCAATCCATCCCCCATTTTATGAATAAATATTTTCCTTATATAAGTACATATTCCCTTAAATACTAGAGATAAATAAAAACACTAGCTACATACGATAATATATAATTTTTCTTAGTAATTGTGTACTTAGATATGAGTAGCTCAAATATAGGAGTACTATTTAGACACTTTCTATGGACATTTACAGTGCCCCTTTGATGGGACAGAATTTCCTATCTCTCTAATACGAACATAGATTACTAAAAGGGCATATAATCTTAATTACATGCCATTGAAAGCATCAAACAATAATCTAGCTCCATGACATCTAGATTAAATATGGACCAAGCACTGAGGTAATGGAGTTCTTCACTTTAAACTAGTCCCTGGTGAATTCAGAATCTGGAGGGACAGAAAAATAAGTACATCAACTGCCATCATAGTTGGAGTCTCCAAAAATAAAGAAGTTTGAATCACAAAGTTACAATTAGACTTGAAGTTCTTGCCTATTACAGTAATATCTATTTACGATGAATCCGATGCCTATTACTTTCACTTGAATTATGTGTAATCTTTTCACTCCCCAGGCACTTAGGTTAGTTTTTTCTTTAAAATTCTTTCCCCTCAACAGTGAATGGAATGTTCTAAAGATGCACTCTGTTTAATAGGCACGGCAGCTTCCAAGCAGGCCTACTGGCAAACTTATTTAAATTTTTAATCATTGTGGAAGATGAATACAGAAAGAAAGAACTATATAAATTCTCCCACTTGTGTAGCAGTAGAAATATCAAAACAGTACAGGAAAAACCAATTTAATAAATTTCAATTATTTAGAAATAAGTTTTGTTGGGTACAGCACATCACTTTTTCTCAGTCAAAAAATACTTCCAAGGCATATCTATTCAGTCAGGTATTATAGGTTATACATTGAATGTAGTATTATGATTAAAAATAATATCAGTTTTCCCTTAAAAACCATTTTTCATTAATGTTAAAATGATTTAGCTAAAGCACAAATTTGATTTGGGAAGATAATTTACTGAGGAAAATATGTGAATAATAGACGAATGTGGGGAAAAATAGGTTTTTATTTCCCTGCCAATGAGGAAAAGCAAAGAACTGTTAAAATACTGAAATATATTTTACTAACTTGAATTTTTAGAATTCCACAAATGAGAAAAAATTTGGCTGCATTTTTAAATATGTCAATGATGATGCCAAGTGGAGGCTATTCCCACCTTCAGCAAATCTTGGTTATGCTACATCTAACATCTAGAGTCAGGTAGGGACTTTGTTCCCTGAAAGCATGTGATTCTGAGGGGTGTAGAGAATAACTGAAGACCACAGACTCTGGTTCTAGATTGTGTGGGTTCAAATGCTTATTCTGCCCCTCAGAGGATGTGGGACATTGGTCATCATCCTTAACCTCTCTGTGCTTCAGCTTCCTCCTCTATTATGAGAATTAAATGATCTACTACACACGATGCCCTTAGAATAGTGTTTTGCCCAGAGTGAGCACTCAATAAATCTCAGCTGTTACTATTATTCTAACTTATTTCAAGGCTATTATCTCCTTCCTACTGTATCAAGAGAACAGGGGTCAGCATGTAATTAATGGACTGTTAAAGGGCCTGTATAAAATGCACCCTATAATAATGGGGTATTTCAATAGTAAATATTCACTATAAGCTGGCACTGTTCTCAGCACCCAGAATACATTCGTGAATAATAATAAAAATATTTGCCCTTGTGGAGCTTATATTCCAGTAGGAGCAGGTGAAGAATAAATAATAAACAAGTAAATTATATTGTATGTTAGAAGATGATAAACATTTGGTAAAAAAAAAAAAAAATAGAACAGGATGTAGAGAATTCAGAGTGGACCAGGTGCATGAAGAAGGAGACATTTGAGCAATGACATGAAAGGGATAAGAGGAATTTATCCCGCAGGGTATCAGGAGGAGAAGCGTGCAGCAGAGGGACTAACCTGTGTAAAGACTCTAAGGACACAGAACATGCTTGGCACGTTCAAGCTGGAGTGGAATGAGTGAGAGGCAAGCATGGCCATGAATGGTATCGAAGACTTGGCTGGGGTGGCGTGAGAGTACTGTGCAACTCTGGAAGGAGACTGCGTGGATTACAGTGCTTGTTTCAGTGGGCTCCCTTCTTCCACCCTTGTACTCCATTGTATATTCTCAACAGAGTTTCCTTTAACAGCCTACCTACGATCATGTCACCCCTCTGCTCAAAATCCTCCAATGGCTCTTCTCAAAGTAGAAGCCAAAGTTCTCAAAATAGGGCGCAGGACCTGACACAATCTACCCTTCCACCACCTCCTCCTCCTCAACCTCCTCTCACCTTGTCATTTCTCTAATCTTGTCAAACTCCCCCCCGCCCCATTCACTTTGTTCTATCTACACTGTTCTAGCCTTAATGTTTCTTAAACAGCCTCCTAAGATCCCACCTTAGGGCCATTCATTGGTTGTACCTTCTGCCCAGAATGCTCTTCCCTCAGATACCCATATGACACTTATCTCCTTCAAGTCTTTGATCAAATGTCACCTTATCAATGAGGCCTACCCTGACCATCTCATTCCTGTAAAAAACATATTTTCCCTTAGCATGTACCATGTTTTTATGTCTGTATACTTTGTTGTTGTTTTGCTTCTAATTTTCTCTCTTCCCCACTAGAATACAAGCTCCACAGTTCTGAGAACTTGGTTTTTTTTTTTTTTTCCACATTAAAGTTGACATATATTTTTCTTTTTTCTTGAGACCTTTGTTTTGTTCACTGTTGTATCCAAGTTCCTCAGGTAGTGCCTGGCCCAGAGTGTGCTCAGCAAATACATGTTGAATGAAGAACTGCCACACTCGCTATTTTGTATGACATTTTTGCAATTGTTTCAGTTTTGTATTCAAAATATTTTTAGTAGTGTATGTACTAATATTTCTCTTGTCAGTATTTATCTTAATATTTTTTTCAATTTTGATTATTCTATGACAACACATAAGTTAGGTACTCATTTAAAATGTACCAGGGATTTCTGCTTTTATTCAGGTATGGTGAGGCCAACAGATCAAGAAATGAGTGCCATTGAAAAGATAGTTTGAGGGAATTTAAACTTACTGTGGTAATCATTTTGCAGTATGTACCTATATCAAATCATCATATTGTACACCTAAAACCAACAATGTTATATGTCAATTACATTGCAATAAAACTGAGGAAAAATATGATTTGTTACTCACAATTCCCAAGAGGGGGGTTATGCCACACCACACAAGGTCACTTGGGGAAACACCAGAGTTGGTCAGGAGGCAGAAAGAATGCTGGGGAGATGTCAGCACTAGCCTTTGTTGTGGTTTCTGTGGGAAAGGCAAAGCAAGGCAGGTTAAGCAGGTTTAGAATTGGCTACTTAGTGATTTCATTGGACTCTGGGCTATAGGGGTGCCTGTACCTGGCCCTCGGGTGATATAGAACAGGGAGATAGTGTCCTGGAATGCAGGAGCCTAGTAAAAAGAGGCAGGTAGAGGTATGGACCTAGGAATTAGCAAACCCTGGAAGGGGTAGTCCCTCCCTAGGTCCTCAAGGCCCCAAGAAGTCAAAGCATCATTAGATACAGAAAAGAAAAAACCATGATTAAAACTATGTGTTTAAAACTATAACTCAAGAAGCTTTCTGTTTTATTTGGGCCTTCTAATTTGCTCTTCCCTTGCTTGAAACACCTTCCCTTTCCTTGTTCGCATGACTATTACTCATCCTTCAGATCCTAACCTGAAGGTCATTTATCAGGATGGCCATGGAAGAACAGAGCTTGTTCTTTTCATTCATCACTGTATCACCAGTGCAAAGCATGTAGTTAAGGCTCAGTGAACTTTATGATTCTAGAGAGGAATTTAACATCAGATTACAAGGCTTGGTTTGAGTGAAAATGACAAGTGTATTTCCTAAAGAGTTAAAGCTATTGCATTTAAAATATTTGGATGGCTGTGAATCACAGAGTTGTCTTGCTCTTGGCTCTACCAACTTTTTTCCTCGGGTTTATATAATTGTATAAGTCATAGGTGAGTTAGAAGTTTTAAATTAGCAATTGAATTAATTGATCAATTAACAGCCTGATACTGAAATTTGAAAGTTGTATGTTACACAATTTCCAGAACCTTTTAAACCTCATATTTAAAATTAGTAGGTCAGACTTCTTAAAGATTTCACACGGTTAACAACACTCAGTAATGCTGTTAATGAAAGTGGTTTCTCAACTTTGAAACATATGCTCCTATTTCCAAAGTAAGACTTTAGAGTTGTTGGAAACTTTAGAAATTTGACCTGGTTTCATCATTTAAAAAAAAAAAATCCCTCAACTTTTACAAGTTACCCTATTTATATACCATACATATTTTAGCCTACTGCTTTGGGAGAAAAGACTCAGTTCATGAGATTCTGCACTTTCTCCCTATAACTCGTGATGATGTTTAAAATAGAGAATGGGCTGGCAGCAAGTTGCATACCAGTGCCTGCTCTTGAATGTCTGACAAAGGAATAATAAATTGTAGAAAGTGCCATTTGACTACATTTAGACATCAATTTGCATTCTTTTCCTTTGATGAGAAACTTTCTGTGTTTTCTAAATGAAGCTTTTTGCCTCCAAGCAATTAAGGAGAAGTTTTCAGCTAGGCCCAACCTCTAATTACAAGAGAATTTGAGTGCCAAATGAGTGGAATTTAACAAAAGGTGACATTTCCCAGGCCACATATATTGAGTATTTTTCCTGTAGAAGGAGGGGAGGGAGGCTCAGAAATGCTCTTTCTACTACTCCTCACACAATTTTTAAGTAAAAATGTAGAACAAGTAAGAGTAAAGGCTTAGCTATACGTCATTCATTCTTCCAGGCTGTCAGATGATAAGCAATGTGTCAAGCACCAGCCATATGCCTGGCCTGGGCTACGTGATGGAAACGTGAGCTGAGAAATATAGTCTTATCCTCACAGGGTGGTATCATTTTGAAACTGTTAGTGACCTTGGTTTCTCTCATGTTCCCAGAGATATTTGTATTAGATAACCTTTTTGTTTAAAAACAAAACAAAACAAAACAAAAAACAGAAGTCAATTCAGATTAAGCAAAAAAGGGAAATTTCTTAGTAGGTATATGGTTATCTCATCGAATTTAAGGGAAGCACTGAGGACATCAGGAAGGACAGGAGGTGGGATCACCTATGTCATGGGAATCTGGCAACACTTGGTTGCTATTTCTCCCCTTGCCCTGCACATTGGTAATATTTATTCCCCTCAGTTGAGGAGCCCACTTTTCTCTCAATCTAAAAAGCCAAAACAAAACAAAGATCAGCCTCAAGCTGTCAAGTTTATACCTCTTCCCTTCAAAAAGGCATTTGATTTGAGAATCATCTTAATCTCCCAATTTTCAGGACATGTAATTTGATTGGCCTTGCTTGGGTTAGATGCCCACCTATGGACTGACTGACTGTAACCCAGGAGACAAGGTCCTTTTGTAAACTTGGGCCCACGACCTTCTGGATTTAAAGTTGGAGTTTGGGAACACTTCCCAGATGAGTTGTCTGGATAGACGAATAACACAATTTTGTCCAATATAACACTGTAAATTAAATTTTTAAACCAAAAAAAGTAATAGTCATTGTTAAAAGTTTGGAACATAAAGAAAAAATGTAAATATTTGTAATCATGACATTAAAAATCCAGTGTTAACATTTTAGTATATTTACTTTAACTCTTTGCCTATGTAAACCAATCTCTGTATATATTTACTATATACAGAACATATATATATATTTAAATCTGGTATTAAACACAGTTTTGTATTTTTTTCAAAAAACTTACGTTTTGAATATTTTTCCATATAATTGTATATTCTTTAAAAACAATTTTAAATGACTGCAAGGCATTCTATTGCATAATAATTTCTTTAATCAATTATCTATGATTTTTTCATTTCTGACTTTTTACTATTAAAAATGAAATATGATAATAAATATCTTTGTAAATAAATCTTGGTATACTTCTATAGTTATCACTTTCAGTCATTAAAAAGAGAACAAAAACATACATAGGGTTTAAGAATATCTATGGTCTTAGGGAAGTATAAAAGTCGATTGAACAAGTAGGCTTACCACCACTCATTAGTAACATTCTTAATATAGACAAGAGGAATTCAGAATTGTAGAGTAATAATCACCAACTACCCAGTACTTCCTTTTTTCCAGCCTCCATTTGCAGCCTGTCACTGGTAAGTTGTTCCTCATTTTTTCCAGCCTTCTTACCTTCCTCCTGAGCCTTTCAACCTTTGTACTTTCATCATACTTGCACTGAGCATTATTTTTGTAATAACAGTTATGACATTGAGTTATAGTTGTTTACATAAGCTTGTGAGTTCCTGGAGAGCAAGGGCGTTTTAATAGTATACTCTGTATATCCAATATCTAGCACAAAGCCTGGTATTCAGTATGTAATCAATGAATTTGTACCTCAATAAATCAATGACTGAATAATAAATGACTTGGTTAGTCAATTTCCTAACTTCCTACTAAATACAAGATTTTTTTCTATAGGCCTTGCTTGAATACTTCCAGTATTCTAGCCTGTGGAAGAAATGTAATGGAGTGAATTCATGATATACTTATTCACTTATCCAGTAAATGTCTACCCGGTGTCTATTACATGCTACTGAGGGCTCACGTTTCCCTGGTGACTTTTACACAGCACACCTGGATATCTGGAGGCACAGAGCTCTGAATAATGACTATTGCCTCTAAATATGTCCCCCACCCCCAACATAATGTTTACTATTAAGACATTTCACAAACAAATCTAAATTTTTGGCTTTTCTTTTATAAACTGGCAATCCATATGACAATAATGTTAAAGCTGGCTACCTTTGTTTAGATGGGGAGATTAACCTCTTCAGGTTGTCAGATTTATTAATTCACACACACACACACAAAACTTCTTGAGTGTCTGTCTTGTGCCTGTAGGCTCCGGTGGGTATTTGACATTACAACCTCAGAATTAGACTAATTAATCTGGGTAGTGAGAAATATATGAAGCAGAATAGCATGTATAGCAGAAACAACTCCCTGGGAACTGAGCTCTTAAGAATCAAGAAACCTGGATTTGAAATCCAGCTGTGCTGTTGTCTAGCTTTGTGGCCTAGAATAAAAATCTTTATGAGTATCAAGTTCCTTATCTGTACAAATGAGGTGCTTGGAGATAATCTCCAAGGTCCCTTTAGCTGTAATATTAAATTATGGAATTATCATTTCACAAGCCGGGGACATATAAAAATTACCAACATATTTGGGGTGATGAAAATTTTTGGAAATAGTGGTGATGGTTGTACAACATTGTTGATGTCTTCATACCATTGTATTGTACACTAACAAATGGTTAAAGTGGTAATTTCTTTGTTATATGTATTTTATCATAAAAAAATACTTTGTATTAAAAAAAAGTCTCCCCATAGATTTGGGCCTAATCCTCTAACGTTGAGAATCTGCCAGTCAATTCATTAATGAATGAGGCTTACGAGACCATGAGGAGAGGGGAGAAAAGTCCGCAGTTCACTTTAGGCCTTAAAGTTGGACAGTTCTTGTGGAAAGATGCTCTGGCCCCCGTGCTTCCTTCAGCTTTCTTGACTGGATGCTATTTCACCGCCTGCCTCCCTCAGGGACTGGTGGGGTCTCCAGGCTGTCTACACCATTCATCTCCAACCCAAGGAAGAAACTACCATACCACACCCACATCAATCTGGACCAAATTGCAAAATCATTCTATTTTCTCTCTGCCTTTTTTTCCAGCTGGGATAGGTTGGCTTACAACCTAGAACTACAATTAACTAAGAAATGTTTACAAAAAGCCAAAATAGTCTGAATTTCAGTCTGCTTCATAGTATTACTGCCGCAGCAGCTGCTGCTACATCTAGATAATATTTATCACTGCTGTATAATGCCAGGAATTTTTCCTAATGAAACAGTTCATTTAATCCTCACGCCAACTCCCAAGCATGTGACATTTTAGATCTTATCATTCATTTGGTTGAAACATGGTATCTCTTCTTAGGAATCTGAGTCATCGACCTACGAGGAGGTATCCACCTAAAGCTCTCCCCACCCTCCCAGCATCGATCTCATTTTTGCTGAAATTCCATATTAGCATCCCAGTTCCTAAAATATGAAGAAAGGACTTAATCTGAAAAGGACATGGCCCTCTGGAGGCCAAAAAACAACAGCTCTAAGGCTGCCCTTTCTCTCAAGAGCTCATGCCTATTTACTTTGTTCCTTTACCCTTTCCAACTTTTCCATAATTAAAAGGCTGAACTGGTATCCTTTTCCTATCCATCTATTCTGCTTTCCATCTCTGTAAACTGATTCCTGAGCATGAAACATATGCTGATCAGTTAGCCCAGTAAATGACCCACAATTCCTCTGCTCCGACCCCTTGAGGGACTGGCCACGCAACACTCACAACACACGTTCTCCAGAGACAAAGACACCTGCCAACCACCCACAGTTTACACACGTCATACACTCCTCTCCTCAACCCACGCTCCTGTGTGTGGTCAGAGTTGCCTGACCACTGTCCTGTGGCATCTGAGCTGACTTTGAGAGACATAATCCAGAAAGGATGGCAGAAGTGGGAAACAGAGGAAGGGCACACTTGAGGAAGTACTGCGCCATGACAGAAAGCTAGACACTAAGTTGTTAATTTTTTGAAGTCAACTTTTCGTATATTGAAACGCACGGACCACAACTGTCCAGTCTTAACCAATGGTTTCATTTGTATGACCCACCCATCACTCTAGTGCCCGTCACCAGTCAGGCTCCCCAAACTTTAGAAAAAACCATAGGGTTTTGTTTGTTTGGGGCTAGAGATTAGTTTTGACTGCTCTAGAACTTAATCTCAATGGTTTTATTCAGAATGCATTCGGTGTCAGGCTTATTTTGCTTAGCTTACTGTCTGTGAAATCCAGCCACGATGTTGTGTGTATCATAGTTTAGTGCTGAGTACTGTCTTACTGTGGTGCAGTAATTTTGAATTATTGTAATAATTCAAACAGTAGATGATTATATTTTGTCTTACAAAAATTTGAAACTTCACAGATAAGAAGCTTAATACCCTTTGGCCACCACGACCTGTTCTTTCTACCTGGAGATAATTACTAGGATCTGTTGGTGCAGGTCCTTATAGCCTTTTGCCCCTATGCATCCACATACACGTATACCACAGGCATCACATTATCTCTGCGACTTGCTTTTTTACTCAACATTATGTCTTGCAAATATAATTATGTTTGTGCAGAGATCCACCTTGTTTTTAAAGCTGCTGCATAGTATTTCATAACAGATATTCCATATCTTAGTCATTACTGAGATGGTATCCAAACTTTCCATTTTAACAAATGCTTCAGGAAACATATTTGTCATGTTTTCTTGTGCACATTGATGTTTCTGTAGGATTGATGTAAAGAAGTGGAATTTGAGTCAAGAGCACATTAAATTTAATAGATTTGCCAAAGTATCAATACCAGTTTACATGCCCCACTAATGCTTAAAGTGTTAAATTTTTTTTTTTATTTTGCTAGTCTATGGAGGAAAAAATCTTACCTAATTTTAATCAGTACTTCATTAGTTCTAGAAAGGTTGAACATTTTTTTTCATATGATTACTGGCTATTTGTTATTTCCACTGAAGAGGAACTCCTGGCCTGATTTTTCTATTGGGTAATTTTTCTTTTGCTTAATAGTTTTATTAGGTTATTATTATTAATAGGTTAATTTTAATATATATTATTGTTGTCAGTGCCAAGCCTTTGTCTGTTCTATTTTTGCAATTAAATTTTTGTTGGTTAATTTTGTAATACATAGATTTTAAATTACATTGATCTTTGAGTTATGACTTTTATTTTTTTAGGCCCTACTGAAGAAAGTCTTCCTTACTACAAAGTCATAAGCACAGAGTTTTATTTCCTTTTTATTAAAAAAATAGTTGATAACTTGTTTATGATGTGTTTATAGAACATTCTGATAAGGCAATTCCAATCTCTTCCAATTTTTTAGCAAGTAAACTCATTCCTATCACTTTACGCATCTTGAATTTTCAACTGTGTCATTCTATTTCCAGTTTGGGTCGGAGTGGAGAGTGAAATAAAAAATATAAAACTATCTCATTTTAGTATCTTGTTTCTAAACTCACCTTAAATTCTGGTGAGAAAAAAAAAATTATTCACTTAGCAAATATCTTTACGTGCCTGTTTGAGATAGCCACGAGGATATAGTATGAGGTAAGACAGAAGCAAGCCCCTGACTTGCAGGCTTAGTCTGGTATAGAAAGCAGACATAAAACAAATAACTGTAAGTGTGATCACAGTGAAAGGAAATGTCTCATACAGGGTGCTACGATGTATTCAGATGTCAGCTGAGTTCAAACTTTCCTTGGAGATTTAAATAAAATTGGCTTGGAGCTTTTATCCCAGGTCCTATAGGAAATCCAATGACTTTCTCAAGATTTCTGTGAATTCCTCAGGGCTTTTTCCACCTCCGGTTCTGAGTTTTTGCTTTACTCAACTGTTTCATTTCTTTCTCGCCCCTGCAACTATCCTCTGCTCTCTGTTCTGTCCTGTCAGAGCTTGCTTCATTCTCCTTGTTTTACCCTGAAGTCACTCATTCAAGACTCGTGCTTATGAAATGCGACTGAAGCTGTAGGCAGAAGGGGGTGTTCATGCAACAGCCAGACAAACTGAAATCCAACACTCCTTTAGCCTCTTTCACCACCTGGCGCCTAGCACGACTTTCACTGGTCACTGTTGTCTGTGAGTCCCAGAGCCTTCACACTTGGTGTCTTCTTTCTGCCTCAACACTCCCCACATCTCTCCCAGCTTCTTGCTTTCCATGTCCCTTCAGAAGCTCCATTTACCCTAGTTTATTATGCAGATTAATTTCACACAATAAAGAGTCTCATCCTTTCTCAGCAAAGAAAAACTGGCAGAGGATTCAGAGTTTCAGTCCTTTGTTCCTCTCTGTAAATGGAAGGGGCCAGTATAAAGTTAGATTTTCTCATTAAGGATTATACTACTCTCTCTGTTAGCAGGCAGGAGCAATTTGGGTTTAAAAAACTTTTTTCCCCCAGCAGAGGAATGTAACAGTGGGAGCTAATGCTAGGTGGGTAGTCATTGACAAAGTGGCATTGAAGCTGTGACCTAAAGAGGAACAGTAATTCTCCATGTGAAAGATGAGGCTGGGAAGGGTGATTTTGGAGATAAAGTATTCCAGGTAGCGTGAGCAGTACACGCAAAGGCTCTGAGGTGGGCTAGAACAAGGCTTACTCAAGAAATTTAGAGAAGACAGCAGGAATGAAAAGATGACATGAAACGGTGTTAGGGTGAATTTTTCCTAAGGGCAGAGTAATTCTGGGGGCAGTGGCAAAATATTAAAGCATGGTAAGCAAGTAACAAGTTCAACTTTACATTTTAAAAATGATTGTTCAATGAGATACTACATGACACCCACTAGGATGACTATAGTTGTTTTTTTTTTTTTAAAGGAAAATAACAAATGGTGGCAAGGAAGTCATAGGGGAGCCAAAGTCACTTTTATACCTTGCTGGTGGGCATGCAAAATGGTGCAGCCACTCTAGAAAACAGTATGGCAGTTCTTCAAAATGTTAAATATGGATTAGCATAAGACTAAGCAATTCAACTCCCAGCAGCATACCCAAAGAAATTCAAAATTGGTATTCAAATACTTGTACACAAATGCTCAAAGTAACACTATACGCAACTATCAAAAGATGGAAACAACCCAAATGCCCATCAAATGATGAGTGGATAAACACACCTGGTATATCTGTACAATAGATTATTTAGCCACAAAAAGGAATCAAGTTCTGATATATGCTATTCTATGATTGAACCTCAAAACATTAAGTGAAAGAAGCCAAACATAAAAGGTCACATATTGCATTTATAAAAAATGCTCAGATTAGGTAAATCCATAGAGAAGGTGTATTGATTTCTAGAGTAAAGGGAAAAGGGAAAGTGACTGCTTCATAGCAAAGTTTGCCTCTGGGGTAGCGAAAACCTTTTGAAAATAGATGGAAATTATGGCTGTATAACATTTTGAATATACTAAATACCTCTGAATTGTATATTTTTAAATGGTTAATTTTATGGCATATAACATTCACCTCAACAAAAACAAGATTCTTGGAACCTCCATGTGGAGAATGAATTGGAGGGGGCAAGAATAGAGATGGGGGAACAATGGGGACACTGCTGTACCTAGGTGAGAAATGATAGCGACTCAGAGCAGGGTAGGTACGACAGGACCTCTGATACTAGTTTGCCTCGGGAACACCTGTATGGAGAATCACAAGCAACTTGACAGATGATCAAGATCAAGATTTCAGATTTTGAAAAAAAATGAGGGATCCTTGGGAGAAGTGCTTCCTTCTATAGCCCTTAGCTGAACTTATAGCAAAGGATGAGCTCATCAGGGAGGTGTGCGTGAAGCAAGGAGACAGCATGGGTGAGTTCTAGACCTCTAAAATTAGAGGTCTAATTGTAGATTAAAAATCTAAAATTTTATAATTTTAAAATGTTGGTTGAGAAAGGCAGAGGAACATTTAACAACAATCTGAGGGGAGAGCAAAGTTAAGAAAGGTTGTATTTGTAGGCTAGGGGATAGCTGAGTTTTCTTTTGGCTCAAAGAGGAGCCACTGATTAGGGAGGAGTAACTAAGGAAATGCATATTTGATGCAGCTAGATTAAGAATATATGGGTTGGCTCTGAGAAGGAGTAGGACCATGCCTTACAGGATGATGTCTGAGAGCAATTCTGATGCGAAAAATACAGAAGTTGTGGGACTTCTGCCCAAATGCGAGGGTAGAATGCATGGCAGCTGCAGAATGGCTGTCACAAGACAGAGTACAGGGCTGGAGAATGTGGAAACGTTTGGGAACAGACTTTGAGGAGAATGTAATGGAGTGAACTGGGTCTGGATCAAGGACTGCCAAGGAGCCCTGAAAGTCAAGAACATACTTTCATAGGGGAGCCAAGCTTCTTATTATGTAATCCCCACCCCCCAAAGCACTAGTCCAAAGTAAGGTTTAAGGCAGTAATCCTGGTGGGTATATTGTTACATAAAACACTTTAATCAAGCAGTACAGAGTAACTGAATGGAAATAGTAAGAAAGAAATACAAGAAGTTTTATGAGAAGTAGAATTTGAAAACCTTTCATATGTAAGCTTCTTCAAAAGAACTGCTATTTAAAATTCTACAGGAAAGGTAATTATACATTTAAATTAGCCAATAGGAATTATTTTTGCATTTAGATGTGGGTAGATGTCACATAAATTATAATAATAAAATATAGGTAGCATTTTAAAGGCCTATATACTGAAATTATGTTTTCGGAAGTTAAGAGTTTTTATATCAGCAATAACATTAAAAAACTACCAAACATGTAACAGTGTATTAATTGCTAGTACAATATGCTAAAAATTGTTGCACTCAAGAAACAAAACCAAAAAACTCTGGACTCATGGATATAGAGAACAAATGGTTGGCTGCCTGAGGTGGGGAGTGAAGGGGGTCAAATGGTAGAAACTTCTGGTTATAAAATGAGTAAGTCCTGGGGATGTGATGTACAGCATGGTGACTAATTAAAATAATGTGTTGTATGTTTGAAAGTGGCTAGGAGAGCGGATCTTGAAATTTCTCAGCATGAAAAAAAAATGTATGGTGGTAGTTGTTAACTGGACTTATTGATCATTTTGCAATACATACAAACATTGAATCATCACACTATATTTCAAATTAATACATTATGTCAATTATACCTCATTTAAAAAGAATTGTACTAATGAATTAAGCAAATATTTTGGAGAAAATGATTTGCTTCGTCTACTTTAAATAGTGTATTATTAGTCTATGTTGTAACTATCAGTTATGGTGACAGTATAGGGTATGGTCCATGAGCATTATAAAGAGCAATGAGAAATAGTCCTTGCCCTTAGAAAACTCAAGTCTAGTTGAAACTATACGAGTTCACTGCATGAAAATGCAGTAAACATCTAAGTGAAGATGAACTAGCTCATGATTGGTGGTGTAAAAGAAAGAGCTTTAGAGATTTGAGGGCCCGAGCTCACTTTTTATTAGGAATAGAAGAGGGCGAGTAGGGTTAAGGAACCTGATCATGGAAGAAGTTGTATTTGAATTAAGGCTTGCTAAGGTAAGAGGAGCAGTCATTTCTCTTAAGAGTAAAAGAGAAGATGGAACCAAATTAAAAAGCATGAACATTCAGCCATGAGAAGGAAGGAAATCCTTTCACTTGCAATGACATGGCTGGAGCTGTAGGATATTATGCTAAGTGAAATAATTCAGACAGAAGAGGACAAATACTGCACAGTATCACTTCTGTGTGGAATCTAAAAAGAAAAATAAGTCAAATTCACAGAAACAGAGTAGAAAAGTAGCTGCCAGTGGCTGGTGGAGTAGAAATAATAGAGAAAAGTAGGTAAAAGTTACAAACTTTCAGCTATAAGATTGAATAAAGTCTGAGAATCTAATATAATGGTGACTATAGTTGACAACACTATTGTCTAACTGAAATCTGCTAAGAGAGAACATAAATGTCTAAATAAATAAATAATGAACAAATAAATAAGGTAATGGGGGGAATCCTTTTACAACAAGAACATACATCAAATTATCATGATGTATACTTTAAAACCTTGTAATTTTATACGTCCTTTATACCACAATAAGGCTAGGGAAATAAACCACACACACATACAAAGCATGAATAAAAACATATCACATCAAGAAAGCCAGACGGCGTTTGGTCAGGCTAGTCGGCTGGAACACAGAAGTACACAAAGCATAGCAGGATGAAGTTCTGAATTTAAGCAGACTATGAACTAGGGAGAATGCCACTAAGAGGATTAGGTAGGTAAAGATGTGAGACTGAAAAGCTCTTATATCTCACTGATCAGGGCTAAATCACATTAAATGAATTAGCACATGAAAAGACCTCACCACAAGGCCTGTTGCTGTGCAAATGCACAACATGAGTCAAAATCATCAGTAGTCACGGGGCTGAGGTGCGCAGGATGAACTTGACATCTCTAGACGCCTCACATCAAACACCTCACACTGACTCTTCATTCCTTACTCTTCTCCCCAAACTGTTCCCACTCCAGAATCCCCAGCACATAACGCAGTACGGCCACCGATCTATCAAGTTAGGAATCACTCTCCCCCGACTCTCCACAACCAAGCTCTGCTGTTCCCACTTCCAAAATGCACTTTCCACTATTCTGACGTCCTTCAGCTTTACTGCCACCACCTTGCACTTCTTACTCAGACTTTTGTAATGGTTTCCTACCATATCTCCATTTTTGCTACACACAATCCATTTTCAACTCATAACCATCTTATAAAAATAGCATCCCCCTCTCTTACAAGATTTTATTGGCTTCCTACTTATGTCACCCACTCCCTTCCTTCCATGGCCTGCAGGACTCCATCTTCCCACCTCTTCATTCTCATTAAATTCAACCTTTCCTTTGCTGGCCAGTGCATATTCTATTCTCTGCCTGAAACGTTAGCCTATCCACTGTGCCCCTGCCATGCTGTCTGGCTTTCTCATTCTTCAGCAGCCACTTTAACATCGGCCTCTCAAATGCTTTCCACAAGCATCTAAAGCAGATTCCCTCTTTGCCTACGCTCCCCCTTTATGGGCTGTTCTGTCCATCATACTTCCTTTGCTTTCGCAGCAAATAGCTGTATTTGAAACTGTACTTATATTTGCTTGCTTAATGCCTATATTGGAAACTTTCAGGCGCTGATATTAAAATGCCAACATAAATGGTCTTACACAATGAAGGACCTTTAATAAAAGGTCTTACTAACTTCCTAATTCAGAGGTAGGGTGATTCAGATGAGGTCACATGTTCTCCCTGTCATCAAAAGAAATGCCTTATAGCGTTTGCCTTGAGTCTCAGCTTATGATTAAATAAGTATAATGAATTTATGGTGACTGTTGTAGAATTAATAATGAGAAATACAACTCTAGGATTGAGGTGAACTCCTGGAATCATATTCACTGCTACACAATGGAGGATGGGTGGGATAAACACTGGAGAGTGAACCCTGCTCTCCAGTTACAGCTCTATTATTCAGTTAGAGAGGGATCATTCTGCTTACTTTGCTCCCGTGTACTCAGCTCCAAGCACAATACTTGACATGCAGTAGGAGCTCAAAGAATATTTGTTGAGTAAGTGAAGATTGGAGAAAAGTCTAGGAAACTGTTTAGAAGTCGCTGATTCAGTGGAGGAGATAAGATGGCTTACAAACCAGTCCCCCCCCCCCCCCTCAAAAGAAGAAATAGATGAAAACAAGTGATGTTGTTTACTCAGCGACTTTAGACTTGTTGACCAGATGTGAAATGAGAGGGAGATGAAGTCCAAGGCAGTTCTGAGCCTGGGACCAGACTGGTTTTAGCGCTTGGCCTCCTTGCTTTCAACTCAGTGCTCTATCATTCCAAGCAAGTACTGAAAAAGGGGCTAAGGACAGAACTTCAGGGCACATTCTCAAATGGGGGAAATACTGCCCACAGGTGAAAACTGATTCTTGGGGGAGGGAAACAAATCAGATAGTAACAGTGGTTTGTAGCCCTCTAAAACCCTATCCAACAAAATCTTATCCCCTATTTAATTCCCCTGTTAGGGTGAATTTAAATTAAGTAAAATTTTCTCCTTAGGAGGGGGGTAATACTGAATTTAAAAAATACATTAAGAGACAACTATGGGATGAAAAAACACCCTATGAGCAGTTTAGGACTGAGGGAAGATGGAGGAAAAAACAGAAAAATCTCAAACACAAAAACATCTCTATATATTGACAGACACATGCCTTAGCTATTAAACAAACCATCTCATGCAGTTGTAAATAGCAGCCATAAAAATGTATCTTTCAACTTTTTTTACTGAAAAATTAGAAAAAAATCTGAATATGGCATTGTGCTTCAGCCAGGAAAATCATCAGTCCTCTTTTCAGAAACAGATGACAAAGGACACAGAAGAGACTGGGCTCATCCATTTTGATTTACGTATTCTACCAGATACACATTTAAAAAACATAATGATTAGAGCTGTCCATTGCCACAGGGAAACAAACTTAAGCAATCTTCTGGGATTTCTTCCCATACACCAGTCACTCTGACATGCAAAACAAACTTGTCTAAGTAAATCTGACAAAATTTTTCAAATAAAAAATATTAACGAGGTTTAGCTGAGCCTTCAAATTAAGAAGTAGAAGAAAAATAGAATTTTCCAAAATTTCTAGAATAAATGTATCTGAAAAGCAGATTAATACCATGAGGACTAGTATGGGTCTGAGCCGTGTTTTACTTGGGCTACAAAGAGCACATTTCCCTTTCTAGCTACATAAAATGCCTGAAACACCCTTAGCTCTTGGTGGTTGTTGACACTGGTAAGTGATGTTGGTCATAGTCATTGAGATGGCACCTACAGGACCAACCTCCAACAGTTCAGGAAAGACTCACGTCTAATGAAGCCATAGTATTACAGAAGAAAAGGCAACAATACCAGTCACACCATGTGAAGAGTTTCCAAAAACATATTTTTCCTTTTAAATAATAATAAGAACAAATATTTAAACAACATTATATGCAGGGCTTAGGAAAAACGACAAATGGCAAACTTGATCACAACTTCCACCCAAACTTCACAAACCTCTACAGGAACTGAAAAACACAGTTATGTTCTTATTCAGGTACAAGCATTTGATTGCTTTGCCCCAACGTTCAGGATACGGGAGATACTGATCACAAAAGACACAAAATGAATTTCTATTATTATATCTGAATAGACTGTAACATAATTTTATTTTTAAGCTCTAAGATTTGTAATTCTTTTTTTTTTAAAAACACCATGTCCCACCCCGACGCTCCCCAAGAAGCTATAGTCATAACACAAAGTTTCTCAACTTACAAAAACAATCCAGTATCTCATGGAGAAGTTTAATTTCTGGGAAGACAAAAAAGTCATCCATTCCTTCCAGCAGTTAGAGAATAACCATTTATTCATTATTAATGACACAGATTTAGATGTCCAGGAAGGGGAGCTACATTCCACACATTTTGAAATATTTGCTTTTATTTTTATCCTATTACAGTCTTAAATTTCTTTGCATATTCAAGATGGTCAAGAAGCCCTGAACTTGACTGCAGCTCTGAAAGAAGGCTGACTTTCAGTCTGGCAGCTGATCTCTAGGTTACAAAGTGAATGTAATTTGCGTTGAGGCACAAGGAACGGTACATTAACAGATCACTATACCCACTAAAACTGTCCGTTCATACAGTTTATTTCACTAGACTGCAATTTTATATATAGTACAAAGGGGATTCCCAATAGCACACATAGTTTACTTCCCGTGCTGCTGAAGAACCAATTTGTTTTTTTACATTATATCATAATACCCTATCATTAAAACATTATTCAGTGATTTTTTCCCCCCAACTACATATAAATGGAGATTTACCACACGGTGCAAGAATGTCTTTATAACATATTGGAATCACAAAATGTGAATCTAAAATACATCACTGTAATTAGAACACTACTTTAAAATTACAATGCCCCATGTTTTATTAGCCAGATTTGGTTAATCTCTGTACACATCACAAAGCAGTTTGGTGGATAACTTCTTGGATAACTGGCAGCAGCTCTGAACTGATTTCAAAAGAAATCTTTAATATACAATCAAAATTTCAAATTTTAAAAACTTCTTTCTTTACTCAATACGCTCAGAATCAAAATGGGACATTTAAAAATTTATAGTCTCTGAAATAAGGAGAATAAATACAACCCTCCCTTAGCTGAAAGGCTGGGGTTGTAACAGGAGGTTTCGCAGAAACCTAAGAAAAGCATTGTGTGGGGAGTGGAAGTGCCTTAAAAAAGAAACACGTCTTTCAAAGCCTCTTGGGTTTCTCCGCCCCTCCCCACCTCGGTCAAACACAGAGAAAGAATACTGCGTTCCAAATCGAGATGTGTTTCCATGAAATGATCTAAAGAAAATGCACGTAAACAAGTCAGAGAGAAAGATTTCTTCATTTTCCCATCTTGTGGAGCGGGGCAGTGGGACGATATCAGTTAAAGGAGAAGAAAAAGAGCTCCTTGTCGAAGAACCATCAGCACACACAGGACAGCGAGGGATGACTGCTGAAAGTTCCTCCGGTGTCTCCTCTGCTTTCCCCCCGAGTTTGAGAAGATTTGCAAGTTCAATAAATAGTAGAAAAATAATCCTTTACTTAGAAATTTTGAGATGCCTCATTTAGAGCTTAATGTGAGTTCCATCCAGCCGTGGTGCTGCTACCTGGGTACCGCGAAGACACAAAGCGAGGTCTTCAAAGCACACGTTCCTCTCTCTGCCCCAGTGAAGGGGAGCCGGAGGCTTCTGGCTCCCCGCGGCATTCCTCTGGCTCAGCTTCACGAAGGTTCCCAACATTGCATCTAGAGGTTTCGTCTCTATGTTTGGAGGCTTGCCTTCTGTTCCATTCCATTCAGGTTGTGGCGGGTCCATTAATCAGGCTAATTTCCCCTCCATTCCAGAACCAGCTTCGCACCTGCCCGAGTGGGATCTTGCTGTTGGTTTTTTTCTTTCTCTTGTTTTGAACCGTGTTCCCAGGCAGGCAAGGAGTGGAATCACTCCAGTCAGAGCCCTAACACAAGGGGCTTCTTCTGTGGACTTTATGCTGGCTCTTTCCCCCTCCAGAATGTTCTGAATCTCCCAGATCACCTCTTCTCTCGGAGGTGAGGGGGCTGTTAGCATTCCGCATCCACGGTGTGGACTGTCACCGCCGCCTGTAAGTGGTGGCTGTGATGGAGCGTGGGGTGGTGTAAGCGGTAGTGGTGGAACTTGTTGCTTAGCAAGGCTGCGGTCTGAGGTGGGGTGTCCAGGTCCAAGTCCTCATCGTGGTTCCCCACATCGACCCCTGCCGACAATGGGTCATTGTTGCATGGAGGGTTTTCACTGTCCTCCTGTGGGCTCATGGTACTGTAGCCTAGAAAATGAACAAAACACACAAGTAGCTGAGAGCTTCCAGATGCAGGGAGGAGATGTCACTTCAGATTTCTAGGCACCAGGGGGGTGTTCCTACCTTTGTGCTACATAGGTGCAAACGCTTGCAGGCTGTCAGCAGGCGGTGAAGTGACTGATTTTTAAAGAGGTCTTTTGTTGACTGTTTCTTTCTTAAAACAATTACATGAGAAATACCTAAGCATTTTAGACAACTGAGAAAGTATGATAAAGTATACAATAATGTTTTCCCCAAACCAATAAAACAGAAACTAAGATTAAGACTATTTTTTATTTTAAAGAGAGAAAAACAATTTTAAGAAAAAGAGGGGGAAAAGGCAGCTTTGAGAAAGAGGTTCTAAAAGGATTCAGATCAGTGGGGAAAACTGGACTTTAAAATGCCTGGATGTGACGCCAAAGAAGAAAGTAACTGCCACCATTATCTGTGAACGTTCTCATTACATACTGATGTCATAGAATTCCTTCATATTAACGAGGCATGTATTTTAATATCCATTTTATAAGTGAGGAAAATGATGATCAGAGAGGTTAATGAACTCGCCTGAAGTTCTAGTAATGAAACACTAACTCCACATACACTCACAGCAACTAGCAAAGGAATCAACTATTCTCTGTGTAAGCTAGTTCCCTGTATTTAAAGATTAATTTCTTTTGGTATTCTAAGTAATACATGTTTCAAAAGAAAATGCCCTTGCTGATCAAAGGATTCCATTCCAAGCACCCTGGCATGTTTTTAAATATTGCAAAAATCCTCTTTAAATTTTTTGCGAAGCGACAGCTCATTAATATTTCCGCTGCATCTACAGTTAGCATCAATCTGCACTCACCCGTGGGTAGTGCTAGTCACATTTGTGACTGCAAAATTGAGGTGCTTGCATATGGACGAGCAGGAGTAGGTGGGGGTTGAAAATGTATGCTCCGTGCAAAAATGTGAGGCCAGTCTCTCTCCTCAATGAAACATTACTCAAATGACCATTAAGTCAGTCAACACAACAAACACTCATTGGGCACCTACTATGTACAAGACACCATGCAGAACACCACAGGAGACAGCACGGTGAAAACAGGGTCCCTGCACAAAGAGCTCAGAAGCTAATGCTTGAGAAATAAAACAAGTCTAAACATAGCTAAAGTCAATTATTCATTTATTGAAGACCATTCTGGGGATACAGGGGGAGACTATAAAACATGAGTAAGAGATGTGTCTTTTCCTTGAGGATTTCATAAACAAATATGAGGCAGATATTCATGAAGCTAGGCTTACTCTAATGTAGATAGTGGAAAGTGCTTTGGTTGAGGTATAATTGAAATCCAGAACAGGGAATAACTACTTCAGGCTAAGGAATGAGAAAGTGGCATAGAACTTATATTTTAGTTGGACTTACATGGGTGAGTAGGGGTTTGGAAAGTAGGGGTTTGGATATGCGCAGAAGAACAGATGAGCACAAACCACAGAGGTGTGAAAACCTGGGGCCATTCCTACTCCATGCGCCTAGGATGAGTGCTAGCAAGTAGCTGGAGAATAAGGCAGATGGAAGGTGGAAAGGTGGGTTAAAGCCAAAACACAGAAAATGAAGAGAAAATAGATTTTGACCACCACCCCTCATCCTCCAGTGATATGATCATTTCTGTGTTTTATGAGTTCTGGTGGCAGCTTGGAAGAAAAATAAAAAAAGAGATAGGGGGCAGTTAGGTTATTGCAAAAGCCCAGATGCGAGATGAATTAAATCTAGCAGTACGGGATCAGACAGATTTAAAAGATATCTCAGGGGTGGAAACAGTAGAAGTTGGTAAGCAATTACATGTGGGAGCTATTGGGGTGAGGTGTGGTTAAAGGCAGCTGTGACTTCGAGTCAGTATGATAAGATAGCTGATCTGGAGATCCCAAGTCTCTTAGAAAAGGAAATGAATTCTGTTTTTGTACACCTTGATTTTGAGAGTCTGTGAGTCACAAATATGGAGATGTCATGAGAAGTCGGAGCGAAAGAGGGAGAGTTCTCTGATGCATGTGTCTGTCATTAGTGAGTGGTGCCAGGCTAGGGGTTCAACAGAAAAAGGGGTAAGGTGAGGCCCCAGGTCCTGAGAAGTCCAGTCAAGAAGGGAAAACATGGGTGTTAAACAGAGGACTTCCAGAAAAAAATACCAAAGCTGACTAACTTGGCTTAGAAAACGAGGAAACAGGGTTGGCCCTCATGTGAGAGAGGTAGTTCATTAGGAAAAGAAAAAGGTGGAGGAAAGGTGTCACAGGCAGGGAGAGGAGCACATGCAAAGGCACAGCAGCCTGGAAGGCTCTAGTAGCTTTGGGAAATGGTGAAAAGCTTGGTGTGTGGGAGGAAGACATGGGAAATGTGCTAGACAGGCAGGCAGACCAGGACAGCAAGGCTGGTCAAAGCTACAAGTTAGGGTTTAGTAATGGAAAAGGGGTTGGGGGAATGGCAATGAGGCGGCCGGACAGAAGGAAAGAGGGATGAGAGGCTCAGAGGACAGGGGTCTGGAGCATTAGCTGCAGGAGACGGTGTGGGACAGAGGATCTGAAGTGGGACAGTTGCAGTGTTTGCGTGCAGCAGCTGCTGGGTTCAGGAGACTGTTCAAGTGCAGAGGAGGCTGGATTTGGTAACTAAATGGACTTGTCTGATGCAGATGCCAGGGGAGCTGACATTCTCGAATGTCAAGATTTCTAGGTTAGAGGCTGGGGAAACGGTGATGCCTTCACCCAAGATTAAGAGATCAGGGGCCTGAGTGAGTTTGGCTTTTTGGCTTTGGCGGTGCTAAGTCTAGAATGTAGGGCGGCTGGATGGTAGGCTCTAAAGCCTCAGGGACAAAGAGCTATGTATGCATAAACCGCCTCATGCACTGCATATAAGAGACCAAAGAGGAAAACACAGTTTTAGCAAAACTTCAGCGTCTGTGTGGATTATTTCTGGCCAAGCTTTACTGCTACGTTGTCTTCATCTCGCCTCCAAATACTCCTGGATCGCCTCCTGTCTCTGCTCATTTATATGTACCCATAGATAACTCATTTTCACATTCATGATGGTCCTTCTGCCAGCTCACTTTCCCGCCTTCCCTCATTTTGCTATTGTGCTTCATGCTTCAGTTTGAAGGTTTTCTCTGGGAAGAACTGCCACCAACCCCCACAATCCCCAGTATGTCAACCCACGAGGGGTCTGGTGTCCCTTCTGTGTGTTTAAACGGCATGCTGTACACATCTCTATCTTAGATTTTACCATAGTATAATACAATATAGGGCTGTCTTGTCCATTAGCAAATTCTTCCTTGAAGCACAAGGATTTGCTTATCTTTGTACTAATATTCAACGTGATGCATCACACAGAGGCACTTAATTAAAAAAACATTACATGCTATATTCCGAAAGCAAAGGCATCAAATACTTTTTTTTTTAGTTATCTGTGGTGACATTCCTCAGTCTCATCTAATAATGAAGACATTCTAGGATTCACTGGCCCTGCCCAGTGGTTCTGACTTAGGGTCTGGGGAAGATCTGAACCGGACTGGTCCCAGGTCCACAGTGGTGGAAATGGTGCAGCTAGCTGTCCGCGAGGCAACTTGGTGGTACTCCCTGCTCCCCTTTCTCCTGATGCTTTTTGATGGGAATCCCAGTAGAAGACCTTCCAAAGTAAACCCCTTCCTCTAGGACCATTCTGTTTAATTTGCTCAACCCCTCTGTAACTTATTTAGGCTTCCCCTTATCTCAGAAATTAATGAAAATCTTGAGGGAGGGAATAACACGTTGTGAAGAAGCAGGAAAAAGCCAAACACATACCCTCACTTAACAAATTAACTGAGTGTTTACTCAGTGTCAGGCAATTATGTTGAGCACTGGGCACAGTGATGAATAAGACAGACTCAGTCTCTGACTCACGGAGCAGGAAGCACTGTTTAAAACACAAAGGATATTCACAAACACTTTCAAAGAAAAAAATTTACCACCCAAAGGTGTATGCAGAAAAGAATCTCTGCGAAGACAACCTTAAGCAAGAAACAGTCTCGGGAAAAAGGTCAGGCATCCATTATAAATAGAAGAGTGAAGATTGGGCTTTGGGTCTTTGGTATTCTGCTTATATATTTAGCGGCTGGTTCCTAAGAAACCTCTCCTGATGGTTAGGGATGTCAGGTCCCTCCGGGAACTCACCACCTGGTGGTCACAGAGAGTCGCTGCAGGACAACATCTGTACCTCCTGAAAACGGTCTCTCGCTGCACTAGGCAGTTCTTGACCAAGTTTTCAAAGTTCTGCATTTGCCTTTTGAATCTTGGGATTTGCTTCACTAGGGGGAAATCTCCCTTTTACAAAGAAAAAATAGTGGTCAATATACATATGCATAAAGTTTCTAATGAGACGGTAAGCAAAACACAGATTCACAAGGAACAAGTATGTATTCGTGGTTTTTAACTTAAAAATAAGCCGGTGGGTGATTAGAACACTGTATTTTCAAGAGACATAATGAGCAGAGCAGATATAATTAAAAGCATAGACAGGTAGCAACTTTTTTTAACCCCAGGTGTGACAGCAACAGTTAATAGCTGAGTGCCGAAAACAATCATTCTAAGTGGTCTCAGAATACTGACAATGATGATCCTACTTCTCAAAAACTACTCTTATTTTGAACAGATTTTTTAAGATGCAAAATTAAAATCAGATTCCTCTGAAATGTGAAACTCCATTGGCCACACAGAATATTTCTAAATAAAAAAAAATTGTAGCCTGAAAGCTTCCAGGATTAGCCCGGTAACAGTTTTAATTCTGGGAACATTACATACCTGAACCACACGAGAGTCTAGTCTGTTCAGTACTAATGTATTTATCTATTTTATTCTTCTGAGTGCTCTTTTGTGTATCAGACCGAAGACTCTCATGGAAATACACTCACTGGCTGCATACCATGGGCTACAATTCCAGAAGTCCAAGGCCAGCATGGATGCCACTTTCCCCTTGGGATCTTTCACGATTTACCTGCAGATCAAAGAGGACTATTTCCCCCATCTTCTTCTTTGCTCCACTCCTTTAAAGAAGCTGGCATACTCAGTCTTTTCTCAGTCTTATGAATACATGCTTTCATTCAGGGTGTCCTCCTAGACTGTCCATTCCATGAGGGCAGAGTGTGTATAAAGGTGGGGAGAGCAGCCCTGAGCTTGTGCCCACCACACCTTATTCCATTTAATCCTCACAACGACTTTACTGGGGAGGAATTTCTAATCCTGCTTTAATAATTAGGAAACTGAGGTCCAAAGTGACTTTGCTAAGGTCTTACAACTTGTAAGAAGGGGGAGAGGGAGGATTCCAGGTGAACTCTGCCAGACCGAATCTTAGAAGCTCTTCTGGACCATGCTGCCTCACAGGAATGACACCTCTCCTTCTGCAACTCCCTCCCCTGTTCCTAGCCAGCAGCAGACACCCAGAGCAGTAACCAAATAGGAGGACGTGCAGATGAGCAAGAGGTGTGTCGACAGAACAATTAGATTAGATCCTTGTTTTAATGTGTATGTATGGCTTATCCTCTACGCATCACAAGGACATTAACTTGATGCCGCCAATTTCAGAGACCCACCACACAGGTCAGGGATGTGACAACATGCAGCTAAATGCTACTGATTTTGTGGTGCCTCTGGAATTATGTGGAATGCCAATGTCTTCCACTTCTTTTGTTGTTGCATTCTGTCTGCGTGACAAACTATTTTTCATTCCTTGGGGGTAACAGGGATCCAATTATTGTGAAAAATGAAAGAAAGCAAGCCCTTAGCTAGATTCTTTGGCTTTCAGATACTGACACTGCATCATTCCTTTTGTCTAAGCTGTTGCCTCATGTGCCATTTTCCTAAGACAATGGGAGAGCTAATGGATCATCAATGTCACTCAGAATTCCAATTTTGCATTGAAGCGATTTCTATGGGGGGAAGAGAGGAAGAGAGGGCAGAAAGGAAGGAGGGAGGGAAGGGGAGAGAGAAAGAAAGGGAGGGAGTAGGGGAGGGAGAGGGAGAGGGAGAGAGAGGGAGGGAGGGAAGGGGGAGAGAGAGAGAGAGAGAGAGAGAGAGAGAGAGAGAGAGAGAGAAGAGAGGACTTAGTATTTCTGCTGAATAAGAAATTATTTCTGCTGAACTTTAGTAGCCTCAAACCTGTTTTATTATTCAAAGGAGAAGAGGCACAGAACTGCCTGGCAGAATGCATTTATGAATGTTCAAAGGTTTTTAGGGAAAAAAGGCAGAAAGTCAAAGAAACTGAAAAATTTAAATTGTGCTTAGACTCTCCATAGAAACCTGAAGTTTCTATTTAGTTGGTGAAAACAATGTTATTCAAAGCCCAAATTAAGTCTCCAATCTACGAATCGGAGCTTTATTTCTCCGGTTTTCTGGAGGGAGTCTGAATACCCGGCTAGGATATGAAAGGCCACATCGGCTGCTCTGACGAATACCCACTCCTGCATTTTTTAGCACAGGTGTGGGAACACTCTGTTTGAAGACATGTTTTTTTTTTTTTTCCTTTTCAGAGTAGATATGGAAAAAGCAGAGTCTAAAGGCATACCTCCACTATTTATGCATTTTAAAAAAAATGGATTCTGGGAAGAAAATAAAGATTTCTGAGAAATTAAACAGCTATATGAAAAATAAAAAGATTTTACAATTATAGGAAAAATCCAACCACTTGTTACATTTTTGTGGACCTGTACCAGTGATACTTAGCGAGTAGAATACATCTGTTGTTCTCTGTGACAAGCTATATGGACACTGGAAGGTAAAAAGCTATGTGTTGGCCAAATCTTTGGTACAGCACACAGATTTCATAATTCATAGCTCACCTGTCACTCCGCACCTCTTCACAATTCATCCTCGAACCCTCCTGAGCAACTTACAGGCACTTTATACAACTCCATGACTTTGTACACACCAGTACTTTGGCCCCTATCCTTTCTTTAATCATCCTTTAGGGCCTGGTGCATGTCTCTTTAATGAAGCTTTTCCTGAGCCCCCCAGGCAAGGCTGGCTGAGAGAGCCCTTAATGACACTGGTGTTTGCCAACCAGCAGTTGGATAGTAGGACCTACGAGGGTGCCGATTTACTGAGAGTCAGGTGGGGTGGTAAGCAAGTTCCATTTAGACAATACTCATGGAGAAAACCTAGGAGGCAGTCTGTGTGCCAAGAGGTCACTCATTTAAGCCTGGGAGTGCTGACACATCTGCAAACCTACCCTTGGGCTCTTATAACAGCGTCATGTTGCGACGTGTCTTTTTGGGAAACGATGTCAAAATAATTTACTTGAGCACAGAGTAGGAGAGAGAGAGAAAGGTGGCTGTGAGCACTGGCCCACAGGAGTCCACCAGGTCCCTCCGGTGCTAACGTGCAGGAAGCTAGGCCTTACCATGGTCACTTTCTGTGCCCGATCGACCCCAGTAGCGACGCCTCCTTTCTGGACTGTGTGCATGTCGTTCGATGACCGCGGCTATAAATCGAGTGTTGCTGACTGTGGAAGGCAAAGATGGTTATTCACTCTTATGCCAGCATCTTTGTTATATCTAGCACTTTTCTCTGAGCGGGCTCTTTCACACCCTGGGGGTTGTTCTGTGGAGAGCTAGAATAAGTAATTTAAAAAAAATCCTGAGGATTAGGGGAGTTGGTTTTAGGAATGGGGCAGGGAGAGGTCCCAAATTGCATATCTCCAACATGCACCAAGAGGATATGCTCTAAGCAGTTGAATGCCAAGGTTATCTCAACACTAGTGAAGTTCTCTTCTGTTAGTTGTATACCTCAGTTAAAGGATTAAAAAAATGCATACCTGATGATTCCCTTTCTAAAATCCTATGCTGGACAGTAATGAGGGGGAGAGAGAAAGGGAAGGATGAGGTGTTTTAGGACAAATACTTAATGCAAAAAGGAACATCAGGAAATCTCTTGAGATTTTCTAAAAGCAAACACGCTTATTTCTAATGAAAAGGCGGGGGGAGAACCCCATGTCAAAGCTTCTTAAATTTTAATACAAGCCAAAAAGATGTAAGAAAAAATATTTATTCTGGATTAGCCTCCTGCCGACACATTCTGTAGTGAGGCAGCTTGAATACTCACTGATGCCTCTGTCTTCGTGGCTGTCGTCGTCCCTTTCATCTCTGTCATTCTCCAGGTTGGACATACGCACTGACATTTCTACCCATCATTAAAAAGAGAGAAACATGACTATTTAATCAAACAAAATCAACCATTTTAATACCCTATAGAGTGCTCATCTGATGGCTGGATGACAGCATTCCATCAAGAATGAACCCTATCTTGGAAAAGAATCAATTGATGGCCCACTTTTTTTAAGAAGGAGGAAGCAGGAATCAGAAGATTAAGAATGATCAAGAGTCACTTGAAATTGATTTCTGAAGAGGACCAAAGTTGATAAAGGCTAATCCCTTTCTAAAGTATTCGAAAGAGAAGGGGTCAAAACCATGGCTGTTGATAAAATAATATGACACAATTGTATATAAGTCAGGCATAAGGTAACACCGAATGGCAATCATCCTCAGTCTGAGCAAATTTTACCGAGGGAAAACAGCTTTGTGATTAGCCCTGTTACTGAAGCAGGCAGCATTACCCCACGACCCCCCTACCAGGGTTGCAGCCATTGTGAAATATGCCATCATCGACCTGTCTTTACTGCTTAGTGGCCCCTGACCTAGTCCATCAAGAATGATGAGTTCAGCCTTATCTCCATAAAGCTCAGGTTAACACAACCCTGGGGGCTTTTAGGAAGAAAGGGGACAGTCATTAAATGGTTTTTTTTTTTTCTTGCACAGGAACACAGCTTCCACATTTAACTCCTGGCATGGAAGTTGTGATTATGGATTAATCATTTTCTACCTGGCTTCATTCACCTCTCCTCTTTTAAGAGATGTGACTATTCCTTGGATTGTGTGTTCATTCACAATCTGTCATAACAGCTGCAGTAGAACGATTCACGTTCTTGCCAATAGTGACCTGGGGTATTTTTGGTTTGCGAATCTTTCTGGAACAGCAAAGGCAACACATCTGAGCTGAGTGAAGAACAAAATTCCCCACTCAGCCTTCCAGCTCCCCTGGCGGGCCTAGCCCAGAGGCAGGTTGCAGCAGGTGAAAGCTGTGCAAGGAGAGGATCCAGGGATTTTTGGAGGGGGAATCAAGAGACTAAAGAAGGAAAGCAGGCTTTTGGGACTTCTTAGTCTACTCCTCAGAAGCTGAAAATGCAGCACTGTTCTTGTAATTATCCAGAGGCTTACACAATTGGCCACTGTCCTTCCAGCCTTGGAAGGACCTAAATAGGCAGCTGCTTCCTGGAGGAGCTGTGGGATTCATTCTGAGCTCACCTTGGGCAGCAAGAGGAGACATATGCTGATGACTCCGGCGATGAATCTGGTGGCGGTAGGCATACACAGCAAGGACCAAGACCATGATGCATCCCATGATGCCTCCAGCCACGGGGCCCACAGGGGCACTTTTAATCATATTCAGTGTCACCACCTCATCACCTACATGAAAATAAACAGATACCCCTTGTAAAGATTTCCCAAGTGTGGTAGAAGGTGGGGGTGTGGGTGATAGAGGAAAGAACAGAGAGAGAAGAGGTTTGGTGATGATAAGAGCAGCTGCTTTAAGCTTTGAATTCCTCAAAGAAGACCCACAAGAATGTGGGAGCAGTGGCTTTGTTTAATCCTGGTTCTCAAATTAAATGCTGGTTGTTCAGCAGAGCAAGAACGTGATCAGCAAGACCTGATAAAACAAGCGAGTAGATGAGAATGATTTAAATTTGCAGCACCCAGTGCTAAGAGCCAAGCTCCCGGGGGTATGGGATTCTAGAAAGAGAAGGCACCTAGTAGAGAGGTGAGGGTGGTGTGGGACTCTTTGGGGGTCATGTGACTGGTTTCACTAAAATAAATGACACCAGGTTCAATCAATATGGGTTAAAAACATCACATTCAAAGTTTACAGGTTCCCTTTAATATCATATGAACTTTTTAGACAGAAAACTGCAAGTGGGCAGCATACAAAGTGTCTTCTTAGAACAAGATCACTTCAACTATGTCCTGATGTGGTTCAGTAGTCATATATGAGCTCAGAACCTTTCCTCACACGTAAGCTTTTTCTTCTATAGACAGGCTAATGTACGGAGATGTTAAAAAGAAAGTATTAACTAAAGATTTAAATATTTGCTTCACCTGACAGCTAAGCTTTAGGGGTTTGTGCTAACTCCAGAAAGACCCTGAGAAAACCTCATTGAGGCATATGGGTGTAGGACCTGAACCCAGAGGGGTTCTTCCCTACTGTGTCCCTGTCCCCCACCCTAAGCCACTCCAGCAGCACTGGGGAGCTCTGGCTTCTGAAGACCTCAAGGCCCTAAATAATGATTTGCAGCAACAAGATTTCTGCCTTTGCAAAAGCTGCGGGGGAAGGTTTCAGCAGGAAATAGATGTGCAATGGTTACTCAGCAATCATCAGCCCTGGGCTTCTGTTGGCTGGAATTCACATTCAGACAAACTCTAGAGTTCAGACACATGGAAATCAGGCCTGATATTTCTCAGAACAAGCACTATGGGAATGAATTCCAGGCTTGCAAAATTTGGCAGGACAGATGGCTGTTCACTCAGCACAGAACATCTAGCCAGCTTTGAAGGTAATTATCTGCCTTGATTTTGTAATTAAAAACGACTGGCAAAGGAATCAGGGAAGTAGAGGATCATTTTAAGATTTCTGTTCTGGTATTTAGGCAGGAAAACGTGTATTCAAGAATCATCCAAAAATCTTTATGCGTTCCCAACAAACATACCTATTGCTCCCATGTCATCAACGTAGGGACTTTTGGCGCCCACAATCCCCCCAAAGCATTCTTTCTGGGGTGCACAGTAGGATTTGTCCAGGTGAGTCTTTCCATCGCTGTCCACCATGCACCATTCACAATCCAGCACACCAAAACAGTCCCTGCCAGAAAGACAATGCTGAGTGTCCTGGAAGGCATTGTTGGGCTGGAGAGAGCATGTGGGCTTAGGCATCAGGCAGCTCTCAAGTGTTCCATTACCCACTGGTGCTGTATGTGTCTCCTTGCACATTAGTTCTTTCCTTACAAAATGAGAATAGCAACAGTCTGCCAGGGGATAGCTGCTTTATGTCCCTCAACAGCTTGGAAATGAGAGAAATAAAAATGCTCTCTGTGCATCAAATCATGAAACCCACACATCATGGATGAGTGCAAGATTATTCAAAATCATCTTAAAAGACCAAATGGCTCCGAGGTTTGTTAGACTTTGGCCTAACATCCCCCCAAATGTATGGTCATTAAAAAAAAAAAGGAAGAAAAAAAAAAACGTATGAAATAATTTTGGGCAATATCAGATAAGTTAGATTGTCTCACCGTCAATTTCTTAGAACTTTTAGTATGTTAAGTGCACTATGACTCTCTAATAGACTAGATGCAGTGTTTCTCAAATCAAATTGACTTTGAGTTCCTGTATAACATCTCAATTTACGTGATGCCCTACCATTTCTTTACCAAAACATACACCAAAAGTAGAACTGACGGCCCCTTCTACCCACTAACTCTGTTTAAGCAAATGACAACCTGCAGCTACAATAAATGAATCACTCTGCTCCTACCCCTTAAGCTTTAGGCTACCACAGTTACTATTCTCATGATCTCTAGTCCCAAAAACCCTAGGTAGGAGTGGGAGGGAGCAGGGGACATATAGTTTTCGGTTCTCAGAACTACCATGAAGTATATTGCGTTTGAAGAAAGAAAACTGATTAGCTTCAATTTATCACTCAGAAAGCCTTGACTGCCAGCTTCTGGTTCTGGAACCCATGAGTTCCCGCCCGTTGCCCTTGCTTCTTCATGCCATGTGCTCTCACGCATTTATTTTCATATTTTATTTCAAGGAAGACTCTCCCACTCACAAAAGAGGCTGCTAACATATGGTACAAATGCCGAGTAGCTGTAACCAGTGAAAACTGGACAACCTTAAACTTGGTGGATAAAAGGCTTATGAGATCAGTTTCGGATCTGAAAAATAGTACTTTTTAAAACATCAAGAATAGAAATAATAAATATCAGTTGGAAAATCTCGGTGAGGCTGCTGGTCACTGTTCTTTACTAAGTGCTGCTGCCAAAGCCATCATGTTCACATAAAATAAACACTGGGCACTGCTTACCCACTCTCCATCCTCTGACTGCACCTGCTGTTGACGCATTGGTGAAGAGCATCTTGCAGGCCGGGGTCAATAGCTGTGTAAGTCACTGGCTCCTGATGGACCTCGCAGCTTGGGTTTCTATTCAGGAGCAAGTCTGGAGGTTAAGACCACGCCAAACTCATCACGCCCCTGACCCCTATGGTGTCAGACATGACTGGATTTGAATGCTAGCTTTGCTACCTACTTACATAAAACCTTGAGCCAAATCACTTAACTACTCTGAGCTTCAATTTGTTCACCTTTATGTGCAATAGAAATAATATTTAAAAGTTTAGGAAATCATAAATATTCAACAAAATAGGAATATATATATACAATCAAAAATGGATGTTATCTCCTCTCACTCACCATTCTACATTTTGCTTTTCAGAGGTAACCACTGTTAACAGTTTAATGAGGGTCCTTTTAGACATTTTTTTCTATGCCTATACAAACATATATAGTTGACCATCGAACAGCATGGGTTTGAACAGCGTGGGTCTACCTACACAAATTTTTGTTTCAATAAATACCTGTACTGTTTTTGATCCACAGCTGGGAGTTTGCAGATGCAGAGGGCTGACTATAAGCATCGACCTATGCCATTTTATTTAGGGCACTTAATCATTTGTGGAGTTTTGTATCTGCAGGAGGTCCTAGAACCAATCCCCTACAGACACCAAGGGACAACTAAGTTTTGGGGGAGTCAAAGTTACACACAGACTGCACAGGGGATTGGTGTCCTAAACTCCCACTTTGTTCAAGGGTCAGCTGTACTAATATATGGTGTTTATCCAACATTCTTTCAAGTTCTAGAGAAAGGACTTACTACAATGTATTTAATTGGTCTTAAAATGTGTCACTAATATAAATAATGCTGTTATGTGTGAGCATGTACATGAGTGAAAGGTACCATATATTTATCCCAGGGTTAATTTGAAAACTAAGTAATTTAAGGTGCAGGAAGTATCTGACACATGGTAAGCACTCAGTTTATGCTTGTAATAGTCTCCTATTTTTTGTATGTAGCACATACACCGTTAATACTTTCACAGCATTTAAATTTAAACCTGAAAGTGGATTTCATTTTAAGGTACTATGGAGCTTGAAATCTGGCTCACTGAACAGTTACATCAGTAGAATGAATCATCTTTTTATGACCTAACCCTAAACAAATCTATAAACAAGACTCCCTGTGTATATATAGTGTATATGTGTGTGTGTGGGTGTGTATACATACATACATACATACATATATATATACAGATACACACACATACACACACACACACATTTTTTTTACCTGTTCTCTGCATTGGTGAGGTTGCCAGTACACTCATTGACCTCCAGAGGGCACTCACAGGGACATTCACATTCATTTTGTTCCATTCTGAAAAGCAAAAAGGAAGTTACTATGCAGGAAGTCAATAACAAACTATATTATTATACATTTACCGGGGGAAGCAAAATCAAGAAAACCTGAGCTAGTTAAAATGGACAGTAAAAAAAAAATTATGACCAAAAGCTTAAATACACAATTGGCCTCTGTCCATTATTCTTTGGACAAGGATGCTACAAACAACAACACAGCTCCAAAAGCTTCCATAATTGGGATTTCCCTTTCCTCCAGGACATACCCAGCACTTCATGTTTATTTTGCAGGTGTCACTTTAGAATAACTGGCATCAGTTAAAATGTTCAACAGCATGGTAAACACAGATTATAATCCATTGCATTTTTACCGGTGACAGTTGAGACAGAGCCGGTCCACCATGCTACAAGCACAGAAGGCAAGAGAGTCGCATGTTTCATTGACAATGCCGACAAACGCATTGGTTCCCGGGATCCTCGCCAGTCTGTATTTAGAACAGTGGCTGCCATGCACAAGGTTTGTCAAATCCCCCTGTGGACAACCAAGGTGTCAAAAGTGACAGACAACAATGTGACGACTGAGCTCTTCAATCATCTGCTGAAAATAACTTACAATAAAACTTTACTTCTGATTACAAAAGTAATACATAGTCACTGTTAAAGTTCTCATTAAACAGTTATGTACCCATTATCTATTCTTTATCATCTATGCTTACACAGATAAAATTTTCATAGTTGCTTTTGTAATCTGTTTTCTTCTCTTTAACACACAATATGTCATAAAATGAAAATAAGTCCCAAAAGCAACTTTAAGGTAAGAAATAGTTTGATATTTTTTTCAAAGGCAAACCTAAAGAACCAGAACACGCCCCTCTTACCCTCACCCTTGGATAACAAACCTCTTTTTTTTCTAGAATAATAAAATTATTTAAAAATGTAAGCCTCTTTAAGGAGCCAGTTTCCTGTTTCCAGCATATTTAAACAATCCAGTCAAAGCATGCATCCTTTTCTTCATTCTATAACAAGAAACTGATAAAGCCAGTTTCTTGAATTGTCAAATTTGTTACCACGTTAGAAAACTGAAGATTTAAAACTGGCATTGTAATGTCGAGTATGGTCATTCTTTCTGCATGTTTGTCATGCGCAGTAGGCCAATTATTTAACCCCATGCTTGTTTAATCCCATGCCAGTCATCCCTCATATGTGCACAGTGAGAATATATCTAATTCTGAGAATTATGGCACTAAATAAGTTCTTGGAAGTCTAGATGAATTTTCCTCTGGAAGATAGAAGGTGCCCCCATCTATAAGCAAAATATAGGTGTAGCATTCTATTAGCTTCACTACCCAGGAATGCTCCGATTCCATTTCAAAATAACATGGGCCAAAAAGAAATTATTCTAACTCACGTTCCACTAAAATCTGCGTTTCTGAAAAATTTCTACCAGAATAGTCTGGCTTTCTTTGCTGAAGATGCATTGTACAAAATGACAGAAGATACACAAAGAAGATACATAGAGTAAGAGTAAGGAAATTGCATGACAACCTCGCCTGTCAGCCTCCCTCTGATTATACTCAAGTTTGTCAGTATGCCCTTTAAAAGGGTTCCTTTCAGAATGATATAGAGTTTGAACAGAGTAATAATGACTTCTCTTATTTAGAACACACTATCTTATTATTCATTTTTTAAATTCTTCTATTCCTCCAGACAATTGTTTTGAAAATTGCTTTTTTTGACATTAAGTTTAAGATTTTCATTTAACCTAACATATCTTTAAAATTAATTTTTAATTTTACATTAAGTGATGTAAATGTCAATTCTAAACTAAAAGCTTACCTTTTTAAAATAACTTTTTGAAAGTTGGTTCTGACATTACTCATTTTAGTTCTCTCCCAGATAGAATTTTTTACAAGTTAACAAAAAAAATCCTTAAAATCTTTACCCTTATCCAAGCAAATTTACAGTAGCTCAAATCACAGAGTATTCTAAACTCAAAAGAAAAAAAGGACTTTTGGGTGATCTATGTGAGAACTCCTCTCTAACAGGGTGGATGACCAAGAACAGGCCTGAGTTGGCTTTAGGAATTTCAGGAGACTGATCTCTAGAAGACAGGAAGAGAGAAACACAGGGTGCCACATATATTTATATAAGAGTGTGGGAACAGACTTCCGCAGCCATTTCAAAGGGTGGAGATTGGGTGAGCCTTTAAGCAAACCAAACCAAACCAAAATACCAAGTGTGAGACCGTAAGACATTCGCTTCTCTACTCTTGGCTTTATATTCCACAACTGTCATCCTGGGGAGCTTGACTAAAGTCCTGTCCTATTATATATAATTCTAAGGCAATCAAACAACTCGGAGTAATATTCAGACATTAACCATTATCCCGTTTCATATTACACAGTGGGAAGGAATATAAGAGTTATTAAGGGAACAACTTACCACAAGGCTAGTGTTGAATTTATAAAACCTCTGGACTGTTCTGTCACTGAAGCTATTGCACAGGTTTTTCTTTACAAAGTTGGGATGGTTCAGGATATCATTTGCTACCAGGGGCTCCTAATAAGACCAAGCAGAACAAAAGACATATACCATGTAATTAATGGGCTGCAGGCTTTTGGAAAACTGAGCTTTCAGCTTTGCAATAAATACCTTGTGGGTGATGTGCTGCTGTTCCACTGGTGCATGTCCTTTGGGGTCAATGAGGGTTGGATGTGCCACCAGGTAACCCCTGTCCTCCATTATGAAACACCTGCACCAAAACAAGTGACATCTCTCAAGTCATACAAGCTGTTTTTCTATGCTTTCAGAGAGCACTGATCTTGCTAGTCCTAAAACAAATTGCACTTATCTCAGGTTTTCAATAAATATTCATGGAAAAAATGAAAGACGGTTGGTAGTTGAATAGACAGATACATTATTCTTGATGTGGTGGATCACCTGGCGTACAGTCTAAGATGAGAAATTTACACCTGCCCCTGAGGTCACCTTTGTAATACAGAATGTGACCACCACGTCCCAGTAAGATGGACTCCAAGATTCTTTGGCCAGTATGGAAAAGTGGGAAGGTTAATCTTTTTTTTCTGGGAAGGGAGATTCTGAAAGTGGCTTTGAATATAAACATATAAACTTTCTTCTTTCAATGATAAACATACATAAATGGGACATTCAGAGAACATACAAAAATATATATGATGGAAACACTAAATTAGTAAAGCCAGAACTGCTCCAATCAAGACTACATTCTGTTTTTTTACTCTACAACCATCATAACAGTTTGCTGTGAATCCTGCAATTCCCCATAAGGGCCAATGTGAAATTTAGCAGTGATGAAACATGGACCATGAGATTGAAATAAGAAATCTATTTTAAAAGTGGCCTGCATTAAATCAATGGAATGCCCTTGCTTTGATCAGACATGTTCTTTTGAAATTCAGGCAGCAAAGACTTTTAGTTCCGTGAATTTCTTTCTGGGGAAATGTAGGAGGAACAGTTCAAGCATCTGAAAACCTCACAAAGACTTTGGTTTAATAACTAAATTAACATCAAAAATACTACCCAAGACTACACTCTGGTCTTTCTAGCACCCAAGATCTGGGAAACATCTAACTACTGACTTCTAAAGAAACAAGAGCTTTTGGAGAATTCTATGCCACAGGAGCTCTTGTTGCTACTAGCCACGTCTGTTTGTCTAAATCATAAATGACATGAGTCTTAGAAAAGTAAAAGAACAAAAACTGTCTTAATAGAACACTCCGTTTCTGGTCCTGACCATGACAATGTGGTTGCCATCCAACTAGAGATCCCTGATATCAGTTTCTCTGTACTTTGCAGCTAGAAAAGAAATGGCATCCCTGGAAGGCTTACCTTATCTTGTTGCCACCATCTTGGTTACAAACTGGTAATAAGTCCATCAGAACTTTGTAGAAGTATCTAAGTGTGAAGTCAATGCCCATCACAGCCACGGTATGCCCAGAAGACAGCTGTGTACTTCATGTGGAAAAGATCAAAGACAACAAGAGACATGTTTATTTAAAGGTAAAAAATATGCTCAAACATAAGGACATGGTATGGTGTCAGAGATACATTCCTACCGATCTTCCACACTTTCCACCCCTATAAAAGACAATCAAATAAATGACTGATTTAGCATAATATGGAGATTTCACGAGAGAAAAATTTAAGACCAAAGGTAGAATTTTCTAATAAGACAAGCTCCAAACATGGGCAGCTGTGGACTATGGCTAGTCTTGACTAAAGATGTTCAGAACAGGGTTGGACTATGCCCTGGCAAGAATAAGGGGGTGGGAGGGCATAGGCATCAGGTGGGAGGTTGGATGCATGGCTACTCTGATTTCTTACAACAAAAAAGCTTTAGACAAGGAACCTAAGCAATTCCCTTATTTCCTTCATTTTATAGATAAGGAAATTAAGATCTCCTAAAGGTTAACTGACTAGTGTAAGGTCACCCAAAACTTAGTAAAAAAAAAAAAAAAAAAGTCGTTTTCTTTCTATAAGAAACAAAGCACAGCTCATATTCTAGAACAAGATTCTCCCCATTCTCAGATCAGTTCTTTCACCTTCTGAAATGCTCCTCTCAGGTAAAAAAAAAAAAAAAAGAGCACCAAGGAAGGTAAATGTGGGCAGCATCATGTGATGCTAACCTTTTTACCTCTGGAATCAGGCAGATCTGGGGTCAAATCCTGGCACCGTTGGTTTCTACCTCTATGGCTGCTGGGATGCTACTTAACCTTTCTAAGCCTCAGTTTTCTCGTTTGAAAGTAGGAATAATAATAGTATAAACTTCATAAAGCTGTTAATGGGATAAAATAAGATAGTGTACAGTGTTGAGCAAGCTGCCAAACATATCAAAAAACACACAAGGAGGTGTTTTAGAAGTTACACTAAAGAAAACTAAAAATGGCTCACAGCGCAGTCCTTGACAGAGAGAGTGAACTTGTTATTCCTTGAGAGAACTTGCCAGATATATCAGAAGCATGGCCTTCTCACTTGGAACCTACGTTCTTTTAAATCTACGTCCATGGGCAGTTGTAAGGACTTGGGTTACTTAGCCAATGAAATTTTGTACTTCTGTGGCTGGTACATTTCAAGAGCCCACTATTATCATCATCTACTTGACTGAATTCTTTATTAAAAAAACACCAAAAGAAAAATGGCACTGTTAGTTGACAAAAACTTTAAAAAAATAGTAATTGGAAAGCTCAGAAGGAACTTCCTTAAGTAAAATCTTCTTTTGGAACATTGGAACTTGGGAGTGAAATTAGCTTTGCCATGTAGACAACTGAACCCTATGGTTACTGTCAACATTAATAAATACTAATTAATACTAACTTATATCACCTCAAACCCTAATCCTATCCTCCTGCAAAACAAACAAACAAACAAACAAACAAAAAACACTAGCAAAAGGGACCATGACTCATAATGAAATTTCTATCAGAACTTTGCTGTCAAAACTATGTTTGGCATAGGGTAGGGGAGCATATTGTTGTGGGATCACTTTTGAGAGGCTATTGCCTCAATAAGAGCCCCTATTGTTATTGAAGTAATTTAAATGCCACCATGGGAGAAATCTAAGAGTCAGTTACCTTATACAGATTTTGTGCTTTGTAGCAAATAATGTTTTGCTGAGGTATCAGTCAAAAGAAGTTTCAATGGTTGTCTAGGAAAGAGTGATGTGTTTAAACAACAGCCATCATTACGATCATAGTAATGGTTTCCCTTTACTGAATAGTCACAATTTATGGGCACTCTGGTAAGCATCTGAATACAGCATTTCAATTATTTCTCATAGAAAACTTAAGAGGGATTATCATTTCTAGGAAACGGAAGCTTGATAAGATTGAGTATCTGGTACAAGTCACACAGTGAATAACAAGTAGAAGCAGGAATTTAAACGCAGCGTCTTCAACTCCAAAGTGTGTGTGTGTGTGCGCGTGTGTGTGTGTGTGTGTGTGTATAGTATATATATATGTATATACAGTGCTCCTAAGCATTAGGTTAAACTGCCTCCTGAGATCTGCACCACACTCCCATTCCCAAGCAATTCCCAAGCAAGTTTACATGATCTAGTTAATGTCCTGCAAAGACATCAGGAAGGAATTATAGTTCCCATTTTATAAGCGAAAAATTAGGTTTAGAATGATTAAAAGACAAACAAGATTGATCATCTTTTATTTACGGTATAGAGCCCATTATGCAAATCTGACTCTACGATACTGCAGTTGCCTCAGTAAAAAATACAATTCAGGATTTTGGGGACAATTTTGTTTCTAAACTTCTCCTATTTGACTGCTATCTGCTCTAATATGATCAATATGCTATAGTAAAAGCATGCATATTGCCAATGTAAGTCTAACATTCATAGTTTCACCTGCATTTCAAAAAGGTATGCTGTTACCATAGCAACTCGTAAAGATTACCGTAGAAAAATCAAACCAAGCCTATCAAACCAAGCCTACACTTCTAAATACAACAGACCATGCTGCTTGCAGCACTTTTGTGAGATTTTCACTGTCAAAGACTCATCTGATCAGTCCCTTAATCACTGACTCTACTTCATCATTCTCCAAAGAAGACACACCTAGATTCTCAGGCCACTAAGAATGATAATGGGAAGATAATAAATAGCAACCTTACTATGAGTAACTGATAAGTGAGCACTGAGTCAGAAAAGCCTCTCCTAGGGTGATCAGCCAGGCCACTTTGGAAAAGCAAGAATAAATGAAAGTGCTTCATGACAAGATGACTATAAGTTTTTTCTTCTGACCTACTGAAATGCCAGAAATTTAAAGCATGAATAGCATGATAATAAAAATTACTGCTATTTATTTGGGATTCAACATTGTTAAGTACAGTGTTAAGCATTTTACATGCACCATCCCTAATTTGCATTGTATCATTCAACCTGGGAATTATTACTTCTGTTGAATATATGATGCTAAGAGAGGTCATGGAACTTAATAATAATAAAAGTAGATAACATTTTTGAGACCTTATGATCCAGGCACTGTCCTAAAAGCTTCACACACACACACACACACACACACACACACACACACACAATTTAACATAATTCTTAATCATTTGAGATAGATCCTAATATTCTTCTTTCATAGGTAAGGAAACCAAGGCAAAAAGAAACTTGTCTCTAGTCATACAAACAGTAAATGGCAAATCTTTTTCGAGTGGAATCACATCGTAGGAAGAGGTTAGGTTCTCAAGCTGGCGCACAATACCAAATTCACTAATGATTATTTGAAAAAATGGCCTTTGCAGAGCCCATCTATCAATATATCCATTAAAGCTACAGTTGCTTTGGTTGAGAACCAGAAGTGGTGGTTGACTTGTGTTCTAGACTGTGTTGAATGGAAATTACAGGGCTTTAATAATAGAAGTATGCTCAGCTAAGGAAACTGTTCAAATGATCATATACATGGGGCCGTATATTGGTCAGGGAAAGAGCAGGTGTTTCTTCCTGGAATATGGTCTCACTGAATGGCTAGTGGACAGAATCCAGGGTTTAAATGGCCATTTAACTCTTGGTTAAACTCAAACAACTAAACTTGTGTAGGTTAAACACACTATAAAAACTAACCAAATAAGGAAATCAAACACAGGTTTTTGTAATTTAAAAGCCCATCATATTTCTATCATGCTTCATTTGGACTGACATCACAAATGTTTATAAACAAACTAAACAAAAACTCTTTCATTCTTCCAAATTCCAGCGAAAACATGTATATGTACATACATATATGAGCACACAAATCTGCATCTCCCTGTGGCAACCTGGCCCCCGCTCCCAATCAAAAGAATATCATAAAGAAGAAAAAGCTAATAGCTCTTGATAATGAGTTGTCAGGTGGAAGAAGCCTGATACAATGCCAGAGACTTAAGACACACATGCGTTGCCATTTTCTCCTTCAGTCGCAACAATATTTTTAAGAACCCATTCTACCCCAGTTGTCATCAAAGAACCCAGGTGACTGCCATCCCCACATACTTCTCAACAGATTAAAGTCTGTAGGAGGGAAGACAAATCTTGCTATTCAGAAAATAGTAGGCGTATGCCCGACAGATGGTCTGTTAATAAAAACAACGAAAAAAATCTGTTCTAAATGATTGTTTACTTGTTTATATGTGAAATATTATATTATGAGGGCAGCTGACAGAGCCAAACAGATATAATGCTCTGCAAAGGAATCAACATTTGGCTGGTGGCAGGGCCTGCTTTCTGCGGATACACAGGTCATGACTGAAATTCCACACAGTACTGCTTCCCAATTCTTACACCCAATGAACCTGAGTTAGAGGAATTCTACTGAATGTCAATCATTGATATATAATGAGCACCAGAGAAAAGCATAAAGTTAAGCAAGAAAATCTGTCTTCCATAAATTTTAAGGCATCATTACAGGTACCAGTCAAAATATGGTCTTTCTTGGTTGCTAGGGAAAAACAGCTATTTGTATAATGAAGGGATTAAAATGTGTTCAGCATGTTTTACTTGCCTTCCCACCCAACATTTCACTGACATTTGTAGATTAAATACTGAAACCTCAAAAGCAGGAAATATAAAGCACCCTAAATATATTTGCAGCGATACCTACATTTTATAGCACTCCTGGAAAATCAATTTTCAAAATGCCTTTTTATTTTTCAAGAAACAGTACAAGGACGAAGTAAAAATAACACATTCCTATATGATTCTAAAGATTTAGATCCAAATATAAGAGGTAATAAATTTGATGTCTTGATACTTTTTTTCCTTCACTAAAAATGCTCCTTTCCTTTAGAAAACACTCTCTAGTAATGAAAACTGTCAGGCTCCTATTGTTATTTCTTTGCTTGGTTTAAGACTGGCATTTCTACAATCTGCTCTACTAAATCGGACATTTTTCTTTTCCATCTTCATACTCAACATGGCTGCCAAGAATAGGGCTAAGAGCTTTTCATCAACTTAACCTTAATATAACCTTGTGAGGCAGGATTATCCCCATTTTACAGCTGTTGGAAGCACGGGGAACCCAAGATGACATGGCTAGATAAGATATTCGAACCCCAGCCAGCTTGCCTCAATCCAAAGGTCAAGCTTTTGCCATTAATCTTTAGTGTCTCCTATTTTATTCCCCTTTTCAAAATATTCTTGCTGAGTTCAAGAAAGGAATAAAATTAATTAAATATTACCTGGATGAATGAATTGTATGACTGATGGTCACCACATAGCCAGCTCCTCCAACATCTAAGTATGGGCCAGTCAAAGAAATCAAACCTGGATTAGCTACTGCATGGAGATACCTAATATAGACCAAAGAAAGTCATGTTATTTTAGGGTACAAAAAAAAATTTCTAAGTTTCAAAGAAAAGCGGGCTTGTAGCTCTAAAAAACATTTATTACAAATTGTGCCTGTAACATTAAAATTCAAAAGGATTCCTATCTTTTATGTCTGACTGTAGTATTGACATTAGAGGTCAAAATCTAAAATTCTCTTTTAAGAGAGATACTAAACTCAGTATATATCTGAGCTTTTAATTAGATCTATACTATAGACGTTTTACAGGATAAAATAAAATAATGAAGTGGAAATAAATACAACTCAGCAAATAAAAATGTGCCCTGGATTGGTGAGGGTGAAGGAACAGGCAGCAAAAATAACAGCCAATTCATTAGTGATTTAGTTACCAAGCAGCGCAAGACTAGAAATTGTTTTTAAGCACAAGTCATTCCCCTACTCTACCATCTGATTAGTGCTTGTTTTTGAAAATCAGAGTAAGAAGAAAGCATAGAAGTAAAAAAAATGTTTTTGAACTTATACACGTTCATTTTTCATAGGTCATGCACGAGCAGTAATTTGATGCCATAATCATGTGCAGTGTGACATTAACTCTACCCACTATAGATACATTGCATACAAGGCAGAAATCAAGAAAACCACCAGGAATTGAAAGGGCCAAGCATAATGCATTTCAGTCTCAAAACTTCAATGAAGAGATAAAAACATTATACAGAGAAAACCCACAAAGCTGTTGTTAATACATTAAAAAAAAACTATTCAAAAACATGTTTTCATTGCCATTGAAAGTATCTTCTTTAATGTGACTGATTTATCGTATATATACTTATCATGTCTCTCCAGAATTTGGGGGGGACCTTTGATAATGCAAGCCCCTAAAACTCACCATTGTCTCCTAGTGGGATCAAATGCTTTGTCCATGAGGGAACCAGGATAAATTCTGAGGACTCCATTGGGTGTTGCTATGTAACGGCGGACAATGTAAGTGTTCAGGCTACTCATTTCCATTTGTGTCATCCATTCATCTGTGACGTGGCTGGTAGCCATTACTTCATTTCTGACAGAGAACTTGGAAACAAAGGAAGACATAGCAGGGATCCTTTAAGACTCACATGAAAAGAGAGTGGACTGCTGGCAGGGCTTCCCAAAGCTCTCTTGCAGAGAAGCCAAGCCCAATTACTTCTTAAGAATCTTTCCACAGCAGATGGATATAGCCAAACTTGGTGGGAAAAAAAGCTTACTGAAATATAGTCAGCGGATGTGTGAATGTGTGATTTACTCAACTGTTCATCCCAGTTAGGCCTTTTGAGTTTAAGAGGCAAGATCCTATAGTAAAGCATCATACACACACACACACACACACACACACACACACACACATGTGCGCACGCACATGCATGCACGCACGCACACACAGAGCTAAATCTCTTCTCCTTC
The DNA here is from genome assembly GCA_030015415.1 of Cynopterus sphinx. NCBI lineage: Eukaryota > Metazoa > Chordata > Mammalia > Chiroptera > Pteropodidae > Cynopterus > Cynopterus sphinx. The sequence goes on from CM057387.1 coordinate 87,170,207, forward strand.
AACTTCATCATATTTATCTCGACAGTAGGGGCATTTTACTTCTTTCCCCTGGGAAAAATGGGGCTGGGAAAGTTTCATTGGGCTCTAAATCACATCCCCCACCTAGAAAATCCCTAGTACATCTAAGGCCTGAAAGAAATTCTTAATCTAGCACATAGGACTTCTTAATCCAACGGAAGGGTCATCACCCACCAGCCCCTGCTGGGCCACATACTCTGCCTCTCTTGCTCTCCAGCTGAGAGGCACAGATCCAGAGCTGGGATTCCCATTTCAAAGATTCATTACCAGCACCCTCTCTCAGGCCTGTGGAGGGGCACACCAGAATTGGGGCCCCATGCCAGCACTCACTTTGAGCCCTGGGTTAGCAATGAGGCGAGTGTTGTCACTGAGATAGGCTGTGTAGTGTTCCACCATGCGCTTTGTCTCTGGCTGGCTGAGGTGTTCGTAAGGGGAGGAAAAGCTGCCAGCAGACAGCATGACGGTTGGACTTTCTGAAAGAGAAGCAAACAAAGCAGGACTGAAGAACACAGACTTCATCTCAGGCCCGGATAAAAGCGTCACTAAAGCTCTGCCAATCTGCCAGCTGTGGTGGCTTAAAGTCTCCCATATGGAAAGTAAGAAACTTGACACTGAGTTAAAAAGAAAAAAAAAAAGCCACATTCTTCCCCTTCAGGGAGCTTACAGTCACGAGGAACCAGAAAATAGATAGATAGATAGATAGATAGATAGATAGATAGATAGATAGATAGATAGATAGATGATAGATAGATAGATAGATAGATAGATACACACATACACGTATATATATATATGTATATATATGTATGTACATATATGTATGTATGTTTGTATGTATGTATGCCTAAATTAGCAACAGTTCAAAATACCTTAGGCCTGCACATAATATATTTATTAGGATCAGGAAGGCAGCATATGACATGGAGCCAGACTGGGTTGAAATGGGATCCGCTGTTGCCTAGCTGTGTGATTTTGGGCAAGTTACAATATAATGTTTTTGTCATCTGCAAAATGGAGGAAATAAGTATGCAATAGAGTTATGGTAAGAATTATATCAGTTAATATATGTAAAGCAAATGAATTAACAAATGTAAAGCATGTAGAACAGTGCTTGATGGGTGGCAAACGCTGTTTGAACCACTATTGTTGATATTAGTATTATTATCTAGGAAGAAGGAAAATGGAATATTAGAGCCAATTGAAAATTGAATTTAAAAATTATTCTCACAGATGGGGGGAGAACAGCCAAACTTGACATAAATGAAAGCTTGCGGAAATACAGTAGCTACTTTTATGTATTTAATTTTTGGCCCTATCTAAGAGAAAAAGCCCAGTTCTCTATTTAAGAAAAAAATCCTCCTAGTGAATTACATGATGAAATTTTCTACTGTTTGGCCTTATATTTTTAACAGCTTAAGAAAGCATTATCATTGTCCTATCTTATTTAAACCTGTGGGTCATTTTCTACTCCTTCTGTAGTTCTCACTCATGTCTCTTGTTTCCTTATGACTTGGTTATCTCTGACTGTGCTGACATTGTACTTACAAAGCAACTTTATAGGAATAGTTTCAACCTAACAGGATAGAATATCTTCCTTCAGAGAGGATTGTTTGATTCTGCCAGGTGCTACACCCTGAGATGAAGCAGGGTAATAAGGTGGGAACAGCTCCCAATAAGGAGATAGTTACTGGTCTGAGTGCTGCACTGTGGGGCTTTGGTATTCAACTAGACCATGACTCGATAGTGCTTGAGGTTCCTTAGACCAGCAGTCCCCAACCTTTTTGGCACTAGGGACTGGTGCTCCTATGAGAATCTAATGTCTGATGATCTGAGGTAGAGCTGAGGCAGTGATGCTAGCGCTGGGAAGCGGCTGCAAATACAAACGAAGCTTTGCTCACCTGCCCGCCTGTCCCCCACTTCCCCTCTTCCCCAATGCAAAGCCAGTTCTGTTCTGATCCACAGCCCAGGGGTTGGGGACCCCTGCCTTAGACTACTCAGATGACAGGAAACTCAAGTCAAGGGTTGATTTAGTTTCAACTCACCCTTACCCATAGTTGGTTAGGACCTCTGCTAAAAGCATGTATGTGTGTGTGGGGTTGAACGGAGTGGTTTCATTTATTAGTCTAAACCTTTTGGGGACCTTAGATTTGATTTTTACGTCCCTCCCTAATCCTAAGAAACTACCTAAAGCACAATTTAATTTCACAGTTGTTTCTTCTGGACTGTTAAATATGTGCATTGCAAAAGTGGCTTCTTTATATGTTGGCTTTCTTCTCTGGGTTCTTATATTCTTTTATACTTAGGCTTAGTACCTATCATGTTAGTTCTCTGATGCTTTTCAAGATTTTTTAAAAAAAGTTTTCATCCAAGATTTTTGGTTGTCCTCAGTAGGAAGGGTCAAAATTACCTAGTCTAGATATTGCTTTTGTAATGTTATGTCTCATTTACTTCTTATGATATCATCAGGGGGTAGTCTGGGAGATTGTTATTATATTCATTATCAAGGAGTAGAAAACCAGAGGCTTAAAAGGTTAGGTTGCCTAGCAGCATACTGTGGATTCATGTGCCTATGCTCATGGGGCTCTCTGTTCAAGGATGTGCCACAGAAAGAGGATTGTCCTTAAACTCAAAGAGCTTAGGACCCAGCTGGAGAGAAAAGGAATAGGAAGGGAGGAGGGAGGGAGAGAGAAAGACAGAGGGAGGGAGAGAGGGAGAAAAGGGGAAAGGAAGAAGGAGAGGGGTAAGGGGAGAGGGAGGGGGGAGAGGAGGAGGGAGAGAGAGAGGGAGAGGGAAAGGGAGAGAGGGAGGTAGAAATAGAGAGAGAGAAACAATATAAACATAGTATAATAATATAAGAAATGTCAAAAGACAACACATATTTCAGGAATAAAAGAGTAGGTCCAGAGATAAGAGTATGAAAGTTACCTTGGGGAGCAGGCCTTTTTTGTAGTGACAGAGACTGGGCATTTTAGAAAAGGCTGCTGTAGTAATATGAAATGAGGGAGAGAATGAACCACACATACATACATAATTGCAACAGATGATAGACTCTAAAATATCCCTCTTTGCCTCTTTGTGTATCAAGAAATACAACGGCCCTCCTTTGGCTCTCTTGAAGGGAATGTTGATGTACAATAACACATCGCCTTGAAATTGCATCAATGAAATTAGATGGAAGCCACTTATTTGCCATACCCTTTTTATCACATTTAATGATCTTGCTTCACTTTTCTTACCAACTGATACTAAACTGCCCTCGATGATCCGCCCACAATGTTTGGGGGTCGGGGGACAGATTCTCCTTTCAAGATGAAGCTGGGTGTTATAGTGGAAAGAGAGCCCAGTGAAAATCAGACACTGGCCTAAAGTCTATCTGTGTGACACAGGATCAGTCCATTAGTCCTATCTATGTAAGGTATTTGAGTCAATAAAACTCTACATTTTCTGAGCGTCTCTATTATAGATAGCACTGTGCAACTGAAATACAATGCAATCCCTAAATGTAATACAAAATTCTTTAGTACCCTCATTTAAGAAAAGTAAAAACAAATAGGTTAAATTAATTTTACTAGTGTATTTTATGAATTCCGGTATATTCAAAAACATTATCACTTTAACACGTAATCAATATAAAAAATAAGTATTTTATATTTACAGTGAATCTCAATTTGGATTAGCCACATTCCAAGTATTCAATAGCCACATGTGGCTAGTGGCTACCACACTGGACAGTGTAGCTATGGCAGATTATCCAAAGTAAATAAAAAATCTAGGCTTGAGCTTTTTTTTCATCCAGAAAAACTACTGTACTTCACTGTCTCAAATTTCAAAACAGTGACCTCAAATTCGCCAGGAGTAGTGCTTAACTTGCTCTGGTAGCACTTAAGAGATTCGGGCACATTTTAGCTTTTTGGAAAGCATTTCTTAAAAATGTGAATTAAAGGGCATACGTACTCTCCTGTATAAAAGACAAAAACCTCCAAAACCTAAATTAAAACAAACAAACAAATGTAAACTCCAATCTTTTTTAAATTGACATCTCTGGCCCCCTCCAAGTTGTCTACGCTGCTGGAATATATCCTAGAAGAGACTACTTAGTCTGGCCTGCTCTGCTAATCTCATATCCACAGAGAAACTATACAGGAGGGAATTTAAATGAGGGACTAAAACACAAGTGCTCACGTTTAGAATCTGGAGACAGGTTGACTTCTATCCTCGATCCTCTTCCTATCTGTGCCCCTGTCACTCAGTTGGACAGGTGTCTAATGATTCTTAATTATTCACTTTTTAGAACCCTAAGTATTCTCAGGAGCGAAAAAGAGAAACCTGTGTTACAACACTGTGACTATCCTGTGGTGTATCTACAACATACTCCGTAAATGCCTATCTGGGCCTGGCACATGGCAGCATGCAATACAAAAGGCGGCATCATGGCATAGGAGGGGCATGAGTCATGTCTCAGCCTTGCTGCTTTCCCTGTTACTTTGGTACAGGATGTATTTCCCCTAAACTCCGACATCCTCAACTACAATAGGTCAATTTAGATGATGAGTGTACAATACCTGGTTCATAAGAAATATCAGTTCCCTTTTGCTTTCTTTGAATTATTTGCCTATTTCCTAAGCTGTTTTGAAGACAGGGAGCCTGTGGTAGATACAGATATGCAATATAGACATACAGGTATGCTACCCTGGGACCCCTTTTACTTATCATTTTCTACCTCCTACCCTGTATTCCCCCCCAAATTCCTGTCTCCCCTTATCCCTATGTCTATGCGTTTGACCTGCAACTCTTTGGCCTACTAAATAAAACCTATGCCTAGCACTAGCAGAATGTTGAATGTGACTAAGGAATATGAAAGTCCAGTACCTTTCTTGAGTCTGGGCTAACTCTGGGAAAACTTTATACTCTAAAGCCCTCTATAGGATTAGGCTGAGGCTGGAACTTCACTCCAAATTAAATTCTTGCTTGCTTTCTCCTCCTTTCTTACCCTGTTTTACATTACACCTCACTGGTTTCTTCTGAGAGCCCATCCTTAATAAATCATCAACATACAAATCCTTATTTCAGTGTCTGCTGGAGAACTGATCCCAGTCAAGGTGGCAAATTGTTTTCACATTTGTCTCTTCAAACTCTCATTACGGACATTCAATATCTTTCTCTTTCTCTGTTTTTAAAATTCAAACTGATATTTATAGTGAGCTGCTATGAGTAGGACCACAAAAAAACAATTGGAGAAATTAAGGGCTTTACCTAGAGTGGCCAGCTGTTTGAAGTGGAGGCAAGCACTAGGCTGGCCCAAAAGGTCCAGCCGGTGGTACAGCAGCTTGCTGCTAGAGACAGTGTTGAGGTTCTTCAGTTGTTTGACAGGTATTTCTGGTTGTATCACCACGATACAGAGAATAAAGGAAGTGTCTTGTACCTGGAAAAAATCAGTAAAGAATTTCAAATAGAAAAAATGAAGGTTCCCGGAAAGAGTGGCTTTGCCTGCATTATTTTCTGCTATCTTCGTCTTCTTCATTCCACATAGAAAAATATCGGATGAGTGTATGAAAGACATGAAGATGGGGTAAGATATAATACCTCTAATGAAAGGTTACAGTTTATATTTTATATTTTCCTTTATGACAGAAGAAAATTAATGTATATAACAAAATAAGCATGGAGCTAATGAAACAGGGACCCTGGTCCTCTTTTGCTTATTTAAACTAAGGGATACAAGCTGGAACAAGGCAGGAGAATATAACGCTTATTTCTGTTTGAGTTTGAAATGCATGTTAAAATATGTAGTTGGTTTTGCCATCAGTGTTCCAAAAACTGCATATTTTAAAAGCCAGTTATGAATCCATATAAATAGCTCATATAGAATCTGATTTATTCGTTCTATTTCCAACTTTCTGTTTTCTTGGTTGGAGATGAACAGATCTCCAACTTGTGACAAGTACAAACCCTGTGGCTCCCTCTCAAAGCCTGCCTGACTTGTCATTTCAGACCAGGGCAGGCAATGTGCTGTAGCTTAGCCTAACTTATTAAGCTCACATGTGGAAACAGGAGTACTTTCAAATTCATCTTGCTCCTACAGAGAAATGCTTGAATAAAACTAGGTAAGAAGGATGTCCACTAAAGTATTTAAAACCAAGTCAAGCTACTTAGTTCTAGCTTCCTGACTTAAAAATACAAGAGAGCCAAACTTCTTAAGTCCCTCATGTTAGGAGGTGGACAGAGCCTATTTAAAAGATGGTTTGTAAATAACTGAAGAGTGATAAGCAGCTAAGGAAGAACTAAAGCAGCTAAAACAATTTACTTAATGATCAAGAAGACATTTTTAACTAGCCAAGTTAAAGTATAATTTAGGGTTTATGAGGATGGTTGTAGACTCTTTTTAAACACAGGAGAAATTTGCATCTTCCGGGAATTGCTTTCAAGTATTGTTGTTGAGGATATCCAATTAGATTAGCAAATTTAATCCTCTTCCTCCACCACCAAATTAGAAAATGACAGGGTGTTCCAAAGTAGCATTTACTATTTCCCCTCTTCTCATCTCACATAGTCATCTTTGAGTTTGTTTCCTGTGTTCACGTTCCAAGGAAGCAAAAGACAAAAACTTTACCAGAATGACCGGAATATAATTTTATAACTGGGTCTATTATGTGAGAGGAAAATAAAAATTCACCCTAAGTACTAGGCTTATCAGATTGATCACTTTGTAAGTGACATATATGTCTAATCACTGTGTTGTACACCTGAAACTAATTTGTATGTCAACTGAAATTAAATCATAAAAATAAATTTAGAAACTTACTCCAAGCCTCTAAAAACAATACTTTATAAATAGTTATGTTTACGAATTGTTCTTAGCTAGAAAGAAAAACAGATTTCAATACAGGTCTTTCTATTGTGTCCTCATCTGAAAGCTCTCCATGATTGGGGTTTTTTCACCAACTGCTCATGGGATTCATGTTTTGAAGTGAACCATGGCTGTGGAACACAGGCACATTGTAATACACTCTGATAGTCAATACTTCCTTCCCACACAGCATGCAACCTCCTCAAATGCTCAAAGATGGACGTGGGTTACACAGTGACAGCGTAGTAATCTTTTAATGCTCCTAACATAATCCCTCACATTATATTTAAATTAATTCAGTGAAATAATCCATCAGTATCTGCTACACGATTGGATGCTAAGCAGTTTAATCAATTATTCTCAGCATAAACTAAATCTACTGGGATTATCTTTAGTAGAGGAATTTGTTTTATTCCTGAGGACAAGATGAGTACCTACTCCCCTTAAAATTACTAAAGAGAGCTTAAAAATACTTACTCTTACTGCAAGGTAACCAGGGCAGCCTTTTAAACCTCAATCTCATTATTTATTACCTCTTAAATTTTCACTCAATAGTGATATTCTTGACAATTTCGGAACTCTGAGAAGACTAACACTTCTACTTGAAGTGATCAAGTACATCCAATTTGGCTAAGCAGAGTGGCTAGAATTTACCAATATCGCTGAAGAAAAACTATCTTAATATGACAATACTTCTTTCCAAAATGTTAACACTGAATTTATTTACTGTACAAAGAAGGGCTGAAAAATAGCTACATTTCCTTCTTTCTTTTTTAATGCCAACAAATAGCAAGACAGTTATTTTGCCAGGATGTAACTGAGTTGCTTTCAATCAGGGTTTATTGGTGGTAAACAGGCTCCAATTTCAAATACAAGCCTATTTCTCAATCAAGTATTTCAGTTTCTGGATCACCCTTTCTTGATGTGAAAACTAAGCAGTTCATCTTTATTTAAATATTGTATAAATATAAAAAAATAATGGCAGATGGTGCATTCTCAAAAAATAAGTCCTAAAAATGAGCTGACACAGAATTTCAAAACAGACTTTGACCCTCCTCAAACCTGTATTATCAAACAATAAAATACCGGTAGAATTAAGCTTATACACATTTTTCTAAAAGTTTAATTTATTATTTTTTTGCTTTTATTTCCATTGTAGAAATCACTATTGCCACAACAACGCATTAAAAAACAAACAAGGTCAGAGGAGAATCAGGCCTATGACCACGCTGGCGACTTCCGATTCCTATCATTCCTACGTAGACAGATACTGTATGGAGCTGTTGTAATTGTCTGCATCCACCACTAGGCTGGATGCTCTACAAGGGTTAAGAGAGTATCATTCCTCTTTATTCTTCTTAGCTCACAGTAAATATTCAGTAAGTAGTTCTTAAAGGGAGGATTAAATAGATCCACTTGAAGTCAAAAGGTTAAACACCAGATTTGGCCATTGAAGGAAATCTCAAGTATGAGTGCATTTGAAATTTAATGATAAAAATTCAACAATAAAAATGAAAGTCCACTCTTCTTTTGGTCAATTAAAATACCAAGGTCCTTATAACAACATTTGTTGTGTGCTTGTAAGATGGAGTAGAGGACAAAGACATAAGGAATATGGACTGTATGTGTTCGGTTCTATTTCTCTGATTCTTTATGGCCTACTATCTGAATAAGGCTAGTAAAGAAAGCTGGGGTGGATACCATAAGTCATGGTGAAAATGTCCAATCTGCTTGTGGTAAATCTGAATAATCCAAATGCTAATCTACACGTTTATTTTTCTTGCAATACATCAGTCGAGAGCATTAATGCTTTCACATCTCCCGTTTAATTCCTAACTTCCACAACTGCAGTTTAAAATGACAAAAACTAACTGGACACAACTTAAATGTGTATCAATAGGTGACTGTCAAAGAAAATTCGGTCCATCTATATAATGCAATACCACATAGCCATTAAATGTGCATGCACATGGAAAACACACACTATATATATACACACACACTTATATGTGAGTAAAAATTTCCTGCAAACTGATTGAAGTGGCTACTTCTGGGGAATGAGAGGGCAAAGGCAGGAGGGAGAGTAGGGGCATAGTTTACTATCTACTTTATATCCTTTTATAGGGCTTGACTTATTCATCATGAACAGTGATTAACTTTATAAGGAAAATGATAAAACATCTGTGGGATCTCCTCTTTTTCCAATCACTTTAAAACTAATCAGTAACATTATCCAACCTAAGTGCCCTAGAATTCCTGCATAAGGAAGAGTACTGCACCCTGAGAGGCTCAGGCAGAGGTGACTTCCTCTCACTCACCATCTTCCAGGCGTAGCTGACATTGTAGGCCTCCTTCCCGGTTTCTCTCAGCTTGTTTATGTGCCAGGACAGGGATGAGTTCACAGGCACTGCGATAATCTGGCTGCCCAGAGGGAGGCTGCATTGGCAAGCAGAACAAAATATTTTCAGGCACAAGATAAAATTAAGCACTTAATTAAAGGCTGGGAAGAAGCTGTGAGTCAGTGACCACCTCCTGATTTTGAAAAGCAATAAAGCACATCACTTTTGAAAGAGATGTGAGATTTTCAATTTTATAAAAGCATTATGTCAGTTCTGCACTAGAAAACATTCCTTACTCTCTACCTCTGCCCTCCCCCCACCCCACAATTCTAATTCTTTCCAGAAACTAAGTCATCTTAAATCACTCAGTCATTACTTTACAACTAATGAACACAAAGACCTGTTTCTCTAAAGGTTACCATCTGCCAGAATAATGTATCATGGTTGGAAAAAATCCAATCTGTTCTTTATTTCAAGAGAAAACGTTATATATGATTGTGCTGTCAACTTGGAATAGACATTACTTTGCCAAGCTATTTTTTTGGCATACTGTCGAGTTGGTCCTGAACTTAACCTTTTATTGTGTCATCATTTTTCAATTTGGTACAACTGGAGTATTTTTTTAAATGAGATAACATACATCTGATTTTACAATTAAAGCCAATGTTAACACAGAATTTGATTTACATAGAATTTGATAGTTCTGAGAGACTTTACCTGTTATTCAAAATAAATAATTCTGGCTACTATTCTAGAGAAAAAAAATCACTGAGTATACTTTTAATAACATTAAAATAATTTACACTTATTTTATATCTTATAATAAACACTCATATCTGACCTCAAAGGGTCCTATGCTCAGAGAAAAAGAAAATACTACGACCCTCACTTTTGCCTTACCTTAGGATATTCTGCCGAACCAATTCAAATTTTGGGATATTTTCATAATGAATGATGTCAGTATGAAGAGGGGGTTCTGATAATAAATATGGTCTGGTAAGAGATGGGTGCATAAGTGTATACCCTGAAATAAGAAAAGAAAAACAAAGGCTATGGGAAACATGTTGTAGGAAGTAAGTACTGAATCTAATAAATGTGCCTATCAATGGTTTGAAATGTGGGATACTCTGAGAAAGCTGCCTAATACTGTTTCTCAGTATGTAACTGGCCAGTCCAATAAAAAAAACTGAACTTGTGTTATGTGTTCTTGCATAAAACTCTTTAAGTGTAGAAAGATGTCTTAAATTATCAGCCATCTGTCAATCAAGAATATTTTGGAGGTACTGGTCATTTGGTCTTCATTTAATAAAATATTCTAATCTCTCATATGAATCTTAATGCCAATAAATCTAGAGATAACAGCATAGATCAAAAACAAACAAAAACAACCAAAGAACAATGCAAAGGATCACTTTTTATGTGTCATTCTATCCTCAAGTCTAATATCCTGATGTTATAAATAACTGTCATCTACACCTCAACACAACATAGAACATATGCATCATTTTTAGATTCATTCTGCCACTTCTGTGATGTTCAACTACAAAGAGTGTCCTAGTCACACTGTTTTTCTATAAATACTATCATGTTCTACTTTGTGTCAGAGTATCTACAGATTATTTTTTTCAGTTTGTTAGAGAAATTACTCTTTCCCATGATTAAGTTTTAGTGGATTACCTTTGTCATCTATGAGAAAAGTATAGGAAGCCAAAGAGTCTTGGTAATATGTCACGTCTTCTAGGATATATGCCAGATTCACGTCCACACCTACAATTCCCAGAAGTAGATTTCCAAAATAGCAGGGTTTACTCACAGTCATGATCAAACCTATGGGTTGAAAATAAAAAAATATTCCAAAGTATAGTGGAAGAAAAATAAAGACCGGAGCTGTGCCCTAGTGCAAGGGTCCCCAACCCCCAGGCCATGGACTGGTACTCGTCCATGGCCTGTTAGGAACCGGGCAGCACAGCAGAGGGTGAGTGGTGAACCATCAAGCGATGCTTCATCTGTATTTGCAGCTGCTCCCCAGGGCTAGCATCATCGCCTCAGCTCCACCTCAGGACATCAGGCATTAGGTTCTTATAGGAGCACTGGTCCCTGGTGTCAAAAATGTTGGCCACTGCTCTAGTGAGTTATGAAGGCTAATATCAGCCACCTCAATTTTTCTCAGAAGAAAAGTTTCCTGTGTGATCCAGTAACAAACCACTGCCTTTGCGGACAGCATGAGTGAGTGAGAGTACAAAAGAAATAGAGTCTTTTGGGGTTTCAGGTATCTCAATTAGGTTATATTGAGGCAATTTATACATTTTCCACTATTTTTGCCTAAAAAGACACAACATTCCAGACCAGTACAAAACATCATCCGCAGCACTTAATATATCATTCTACTTCCTGGAGTACGGAAAATTCAGCTGAACTTGAAGACCACTGGACAAGGTATCTAAACATCTGGGTTCTAGCCCGGCTATGCTCCTTAGGTATTGTACATATGACATAGGACATAACTTCTCTGAGCTTTGATTTTCACATCTGTTTAAAGAATGTAGTATTAACTGCTATAACGATTTCTGTAGGTTCTTAGATGAAAAGAGATTACGGATAAAGGAAAGTTTATGAGGTACTATGTTTCATTAATGTATCCTATCCAAAAAGAGGAAGATGGAGAGAAAAAAAACTTACAAAGGCACAGAATCTCATTATCTGACCACTGAGAACTCTGAGTAGTTAAAGGAGATACCAAGTTTCCAAAGGAATGTATTTGTTGTCGTTTGGGCCAGGCATTTACAAACTTATATGTAAAGAGCCAAACAGTAAATATTTTAGGCTTTGTGGGCCATATAATCTCTGTTGCATATATCTTTTTCCTTTTTTTTTTTTTTTTAAACAAAGCTTAAGAAGGATAAAAACCATTCTTGGCTCACAGGCCATACAAAAACAATAAAATATTTATGGAAAGGTGAAAGCAAAGGAGAGGAAAATGGACACAAGGAGAGAGTGTGAACAGTGGGTCAATGCACGGCCCTGAGTGTCGGGACTGCTGGGCTTTCCTCCTAGTTTTACTCCTGAGTTGGGTTAAGTCGTGCCACTCTCCGGATGAGACTCTTCGTGTGTCAGATGGGGAGCTGAGACAAAATGACCTCTTAGACCTCTAACAATTCTACAATCCTTTGGCTCTAAAGAAAACTCAAAATAGAAAATGGATAGTTTCTTTCCACCTTTCTCTTTTATGTACACTGGAGGGCATATTCATGCCTGAGCAGCATATCAAAAGGCCATTCTTTTATAAATATGGAGGAAGGGTATTTGGATACCCTGAAAGATTGCTCCAAAGGATGGGCTTCCACACAGAGAACTGTGTATGATGTCCACTTAAAGCAGGGGTCCCCAATCCCTGGGCCACAGTTTGGTGTTGGTCCTTGGCCTGTTGGGAACTGGGCCGCACAGCAGGAGGTAAGTAGCGGGCAAGCGAGGGAAGCTTCATCTGTATTTGCAGCTGCTCCCCAGCATCAGCATCACCACCTCAGCTCCACCTCAGATCATCAGGCATTAGATTCTCACAAGAGCACCAGTTCCTGGTGCCAAAAGGTTGGAGACCGCTGATTTAAAGTAGTACTGAGTTGCTGTGATTGCCAAGGCCAATTAAAGGCATCACCTGATAGGAGGAAGTGGATACAGTACTGCAAAACTTTGTGAAAAGTTATGCCCATTTACAAGATAAATGAGTTCTGGGGATGCAATGTATATCATGATGACTATAACTAACAATACTGTATTGTGTATTTGAAAGTTGCTGAGAGATCTTAAAAGTTCTCATCACAAGAAAAAAAATTGTAACTACGTGAGGTCATGGATGTTAACTAAGCTTACTAATTCTCTCTTTCTCTTATCAGACTTAAACACTTGCTAAGGGTGGGTGTGTATCTTACCCATCACTGCCTGACACAATGTTGGCTGGCACTCAATAATAGTAGTTAAATGTATAAGAGATCACTTGCATCTAAGATTTGACATTTCCCTATAAAAAGAAACAGCCTTATTTACAGGTGGGAGTTTCTATTCTATACACATCTGTGAGCCCTGCCAGGAATAGAAAGGATAACAAATTGGAGTGTAGCAGCAACTACTGTATTTCTTCCTTCCAGAAATAACATGTTTACCTAATTTCTAAAAAACGCGCTCTCTAAATAGGTTTCTTACTTTTTATACGTGAGTTTTCTCTGAATATCTGTGAGAGTCTCTAGTTAATGGAACATGAAAATAAAATCTCATATGGTGATGGTGTCTGTCTAGCCAATAATTAGCTTCCTCTTCAATCTTCTCTGTCAAGAAAGATGAGAGGAAAGAATGTGTGAAAAATGGATAAGCAAAAAATAAAAGAAAAAAGGCTATACTTTTACCTGTTGGTCAGGCATTCTAGATGCTTTACATATATTAGTGCATTTACTATTTACAACTACCTTGAGGGAAATATTATTTTTCCCATTTTCTACACCAAGAAATAATGTGAAGGTTAAACATTTTGCCCAACATCAAATTATGGGTAATGTGATATTAGGATGATAATAACAATAGTAATAATAACAAAACAAAAATAAAACAAAGAACACGCACAAAAAAGCAGTAATTATTATTGAGAGGTATTCCAGGCATTAATAAACCTTACAATCCTAATAACTTGAAAGATTTATTACATGAAAGATGCTTAACAGATGACCAAATGGAACTAATGAGATAAAATAAATTACCAAGGACAACAACTTAAGTGGTAGGGTGGGATTTGAAATTCTCTCTTGCCGAGCCTGTATGTGTTTGACTGTACCATGGTGCCTTGTCTTTGAGGCTAAATCCTAAGCACTTCTGAGTTTTATTTACCACCTGCTATGCAAATTTACTCTTTGGTTCCAGTTCACTAATTTTCGAATACCAGGGAAGCCTCAGAAAATCTCTCCAGTAGATATACCTATTATGCTGACTGAGTCTGGGGCAACAAGAGAGAAATAGGGCTGGGGATTTCTGCTCTAGAACAGAGTGCTACCAGACCAATGGCGAGGGCTACGCAACCCTCAGACATAAGAAGGACGTGTCCATTCCCTTGCCTGCCCGGACCATCTAATGATCTCGTGCAAGTATTTAACATTTAAAAGTTACTCTCTTGTGAGCTCATGTCCACTTCTTTTCCCCTCTTTTACAACAGGAAGTTTTTTCCAAACTCACCATCTCCCATCTCATCAGAGAAGGGGAGGCTGAAGACAGCTTCATCGATCATTCGGTTGGGAAGGTTGGTATAGAACCTGCCAACTGTGGTCTCCAGGTTACTCAGCTGGTTCAGCACCATCATGCTACCCTTAATAACAGGCAAGGCTGTCCGATCCAGCACACCATACTTCCCTGAGTTTTGTTCAGCCAAATCTCTCAGGAAAGCCAGCTCTTTCAAACCAGTCACCCCATCTGAAATGGAAAGCCAAGGGAGGACAATGTAAAGCAGAATGGTGTATACGCTTACAATAACCTTGCCATGTAGATTTAATAAGGGCATGGATGAGGTCTGATAATACCTCTGCCAAATGATGACCCCCTCTGCCAAAGGGGCCTTTGCATAAATAGTTGGGACTCAGGACACCAGGTCTTGCTGAGGAACAAAGCCCCAGGCATGGTCTTTCCTCAAACAGCAAAGAGAGCAAAGGAATCCTTCAAAGGGCAATGATGAAAAACACTTGAGTAAATAAAAGAGCCCCATTCTGCAGAGTTGTGTTCTCCCCTAAAAGTTTAATTATGAAATTTAAATTATTTTTCTGCATTTAATATTTTAAGGCAAAAGTCATGAATTACAAGTCTGCATTTAATTTAAATTAGCAGATGAAGTTAAGAGTTTTAAAAGACAGAGGTTTACCATTTTATTTATCTCTTTGCCTATTAAACACTTGCCAAAGTCTCATGCAACTAAATGAAAGAATTATGGATTGCATTTAGTGATGACTCCAAAACCTCTGCCATTAAGCTCATTTTAATTACAAATGTTTTCAGTGCTTGATATTGTTAGGATAATACTGGATTTGATTTACTGAATGTATATTTTTTATGTTTAGAGGGTTTTAAAACTTTGTAAAAGATTTAGGCACACTGGGCTGTATTGTTCTACAACATCTGTAATCTATAGCACAAAAATAAATTTAATAAACCTTTTTAACATTTTGAGTTTGCTATTGTTGGAACACAGTCAAAAGGATTAGTAACTGATCCTATGTGGGTACCACTGTAAACAAATTCAAATGATTTCAATCACTACTGAGATTCTACCAATGAGCTTTAAAAAGGCTTTGCCTCATGTTCTTGAAATATTTAGTCATTTTAAAAAATCTGAAGTTTATGGTTTACCTACCTTGCATTACTTTATCACTTCTAAATAGGCAGTGTATACGCTTCTAACCCTGGAAGTCTATTTCTAAAGCCATGGCAAGATTAAATGGGTGGAATTTCTTTCTTAACACATTGTATTTAAGTAACCTAATTTTGCTCCACTCATGCAATCCTAAAGGGAAGTCAGAACCAGACTCATGTTCCCTTTGCTTGACAGAGTTGAGATGGGGGTGCTGAATGGCACACCACAGAGTAAAAGACAACAAACAAGGTGTGACTGATCCCTGACCGTATACCCTTGAGAAGCTCAGACACTCACAGAGGTGAATGATGAAAGGAAACAACTCAAGGCAACACATACATTTTCTTTCTTTGTCATGTACTGCTTGGTTCTCTCAAAATGTGAAAGGAAAGTAATAAACAGGAACATTTACTAGGCAAAGAACGGTGTGACGTGGAAGGGTGTCAAAGCCTGGGGACTTTGCGTCACTCCATCATGAACGGTGTGCAGGGGTGGCAGCAGGGTCGGCAGGGTAGAAGACTGGGAAGTGTGCTGGATGGTTCTGTCATTAATATGGTCATGCTGGAAACTCCATCTGCCAGAATCCCCTTTCCTTTATGATTCCAGGTTAAAGGTGGCCAAAAATGAAGTGTGAAATTTGAGAGGCAAAGTGAGAAACAGACACGGAGGGACAAAAATGTTCCAGTTTTGTCACACTCTTCTCTAATCTGCATATAGTTCCCTTACCCACCTGCAGGCTTGCTCACCAAAGGGCAACCCAATGCCCATTCCAGATGCTTCGCTGAGAGCTCACGGGGTAGCAGCCATGAAAAACTGACAACCTCTCACAGACTTCTACATCAGACCTTCTAAATGGTCTTCAATGCTACTGGCTTCTAGACATCCCTGCAAGCTTCAACCTGTCTGCTCACACCAGAGCTGGGTACCAAACTGAGAGTCATTAACCCTTTTTTTTTGAACCTTGACCGTTCTAGTTTTCCTCACAATTATGTACACTCTAATCATGATAAAAAATTCATTACCAAAATTCTCATAGCAGTTCTTCCCTCTTTGAAACCTGATTGACAGAGTAAGGGAATATGTCAACAACCCCAGTGATTAATGCTCAGAGATGGCATTTAGAGAGAAGGAGGCTGTGTGTCTGGCTAGATTAAAGGAAGAAAAAAGCTAAGGATGGTTAGAGGGAAGTAACCAGAGATTTTAAAGAAAGAAATTATTAGGGCACAGAAAGGTACACAGGTATTCGAGTAGGAAAATTTAGGACCAGTGAAGAGGTGGGTGCTAGCAAGGAAGCTTCTTTACTAAATATCTGTGTAAGAAGACTTTCAAATCTAATGGAAAAGAAGAAGTGAACACTTCATTTTATGGTTCCTTATTCCTGTATCAAAGCATTTGATTCATTTGTCTTGACTGTCTTTCTCACTGGGTTAGAAGTTTCCTAAGGACAGCAACTTTGTATAACACAGAACCTCAGTGTACTAGGTTGTACATTGTAGGCTCAATAAATATTATTTTCCTCCCTCCTCCCTCCATCTCTTCCTGCCTCTTAAGAGCAAAAGCAGCTGAACCATAAGAGTGACTGGCACCCAGAGATAATGCTGAAAGGTTCGTGGCCCAGACCAAAACAAGCCATCTCTGCCCACCTCGGTTGTGCTCACTGCTCAGAATACAAGAAAACTAAGCCCCTGCTCATGTCTGAGCAGCTCACATTTTTGTGGAAAGGGGAAGGGAGAGACAACAATACATATGTGAACACCTTGCTTCAGTGTAAAGGGGAAAGTGCTTTATAGTAGTAAACATAACATGCCGGGGGACTTGGTACAGACAGCTGGCCTGAACCAGAGTGAGAGAAAAGCACCTCTGCCTCTAAGCTGTATTGAGACAGGAAATCATATAATCTTTCATTTACCCTTCA
Organism: Cynopterus sphinx; assembly: GCA_030015415.1. Taxonomy (NCBI): domain Eukaryota; kingdom Metazoa; phylum Chordata; class Mammalia; order Chiroptera; family Pteropodidae; genus Cynopterus; species Cynopterus sphinx. Next base: position 87,187,705 of record CM057387.1, read on the forward strand.
ATTAACATTAAAGACCTATTATTTACATGGTATTGTGTTAGAAACCTTAAACATATCATATCTTATTTATTATCATCATAGCAACCCTCTGCAGATTTTATTATTTTCATTTTATAAATAAAACTAAGGCCTAAAGAGATTAAGTGACTTGCCATAAGCAACATGGCCAATAAATGGAGACTGGAACTTGGAGCCTCTAGACCACACACCTTGTGTTTTTCCATGGGTAGTCCACAAAACATCTGAAAAAGAATCATGCTGTTCAGAAACCACTGGGTCAAGATGGCAGAGTAGGTAAATGCTGTGCTTGCCTACTCCCATGACCACATCAAATTACAACTAAACTACAGAACCATCATGGAGAATCAACTGATCAGAAGTCCTATAAAGAAGAAGCCACACAGAGACTGGCAGGAGGGGTGGAGATGCTAAACAGTCTGTTTTCACATCCATGTGTAGTGGTTAAAAATCGAGAGGGATACCTTGGCTGCAAAGGTTACCCCTGGAGCAAGGTGTCCCAAACCTACACTGGGCTCCCGGGCCCAGGGTTCCACTGCTGAGAAGAAAAGGCCCTATAACTTCTGGCTGTGAAAACTAGCAGAAATTGACTGAGTGAGACAGAGGGCTGAGAAAATTCCTGGTGTACCCTCTTAAAGGGCCTGTGAAAACTTACCTGCTGCCAGTCTCACTCACCGTGAGCTCCAGTGCTAAGGCAGCAGCTCGAAAGGCACCAGGGACATACGTGAGAAATTGAATTGTCTGGCTTTAGGGCAAGGGCTGGAGGGGCAGCTTTCTCCCAGATAGAAGTGTTAGCGGAAGCCATTGTTCTTGGTGAGCCCTCCCCCAGGCCAGCCTGCACACGCAAGAGGTGCAATATCTGAGTTTCTATCAACCTAGTTAACATGGTTAGCCCCACCATTATGATTCCCTGAGACCCTGATCCCCTCAACTTGAGGGCCTACTCAAGCTGATTTCAGTGGCTTTTCTATAAAAATGGCCTGCCTGTCTTGGCTCATACTGAGGACTTTCCTAAAATCTCAAAGGTTCACAAATCCCAAACAAGCAGCATCTGGCGTTGGCATGCCCCATACCTCTTACTAAGCAGTCCCAAGCCCACTGCTAGTAGAAGCCACTCAGTTTGCAGCTTAGCCTCTCTCAGGCACTGCTAAGCCCAGCACATGTGGGAACTATCTGCAGACTACTTTTGTAGCTCATACCAAGGAGCCCTGAGTAAGGCACAGGCAGCAGCTGACCCTGGCCTGCACCAGAGGTCTTCCCAAGAGGCCCAGTACCAACACATCCAGTGGCCAGCTTTAGACCACACCAGAGTACCTACCACCCAATCAACTCCACAAATGACACATCCAAAGGGTAGACTAGTCAGGCCCAGAGGCCTATTAAAGCAGGTTCTGCTCCTTAGGGTCAGACCTTGCACAACATCTCCTCTACTGCAGTCATGGCCAGTTCTCACAACCAATCAGCCAGCCTGAGGGTCGATTTCTCCCACTGACATGTCAATAGTAATCAAGGCTCAGTTACACGACAAGAAGGTGCACACAACCCACATACCTGGAGCACCTGGCTCAGATGACCAGGGAGACCATGCCACTAGGCCTCACATGACAATGACTATATAAGGCTATGCTTCAAAGACTGGGAGACATAGCAGTTCTATCTAATACATAGAAACCAACACAGTGAGGCAGCCAAAGTTAGGAGACAAAGAAACATCCCAACTGAACAAAACAGAAAACTCTGGAAAAAAAAAAAAATGGAGACAAGCAATCTACCAGATGCAGAGTTCAAAACACTGGTTAAAGGATGCTCAATGATCTCAGTGAGAAATTCAATGAAGAGAGAAGAAACACAAAAATGGAGAAGAAAACAAAAAAAGAAACAAGTCAGAAATGAAGAATGCAATAACTGAAATGAAGAATACATTAGAAGGAATCAATAACAGATTAGATAAAGCAGAGGATCAAATCAGTGAGTTGGGAGATAAGGTAGTAAAAAAACACTCAATCAGAACAGCAACAAGAAAAATTAATCCAAAAAAAAAAAGAAAGAAAAGAGGATAATTTAAGGGGACTCAGGGACAACAACAAGCATACCAACATTTGCATCCTAAGCGTACACCAGAAGAAAAAGAGAGACAGAAAGAGCATGGAATTAAAACCTATTTAAGAAATAATGATGGAAAACTTCCTTAACCTGGTGAAAGAAATAGACATACAAGCCCAGGAAGCTCAGAGAGTGCCAAACAAGATGAAACCAAACAGACTCACACCAAGACATATCATAATTAAATGTCAGAGATTAAAGACAGAGAATATATTAAAAGCAGCAAGAGAAAAGCAATTAGTTTCCTATTTGGGAGCTCCCATAAGACTGTCAGCTGATCTCTCAACAGAAACTTTGCAGGCCAGAAGGGATTGGCATGAAATATTCAAAGTGATGAAAAGCAAGGATGTGCAACCAAGATTACTCAGCAAAGCTATCATTTAGAGTCGAAGGACCCATAAAGAACTTCCCAGATAAAAAAAAAAAGCTAAAAGAGTTCATCAGCACCAAACCAGTCTTACAAGAAATATTAAAGGGACTTCCTTAGGAAGAAAAAAAATAAAAAATACAAATAATAAATTAACATTAACTTCATATCTATCAATGACTACTTTAAATGTAAATGGATTAAATGCTCCAATCAAAAGACATTAGGTAGTTGAATGGCTAAGAAAACAGGACCCTCACATATGCTGCCTATAAGAGACTCACTTCAGATCGAAAGACACAGGTTGAAAGTGAAGAAATGGAAAAAGATAGTTTATGAAAATGGAAACAAAACAAAACTAAACTAAAGGCTAGGGTAGCAATACTTCTATCAGACAAAATAGACGTTAAAACCAAGACTCTACCAAAAGCCAAAGAAGAACCCAGCAATTCTCCTTCTTGGTATTTATCCAAAGAAACCCAAAATGCTAATTCGAAAAGATATATGCATCTATATGTTCATTAAAGTATTATTTACAACAGCTAAGATATAGATGTAACCTAAGTGTCCATAAAAGTTGAATGGATAGACCATTAAGAAATGAAATAATAAAGAAGTGGTACTTATATACAATGTACTATTACTCAGCCATTAAAAAGAACAAAATCTTGCCATCCACAATGGCATGCACCTAGAGAGTGTTATGCTAAGTGAAATAAGTCAAAGACAAATACTATATGATTTCCCTTATAAGTGGAATCTGAAAAACAAATCAACAAACAAAACAGAAGCAAACTCACAGATACAGAGAACATTTTGATCGTTGCCCGATGAATGGGTGGTTGGGAATATAGATGAAAAAGAAAAATGAATTAAGAAGTACAAATTGGAAGTTACAAAAGAGTCATGGGGATATAAAGTATAGCATAAGGAATATAATCAATAGTATTGTAGTAACTATGTACGGTATGAGATGTGTAGTAGATTTATCAGTGATCACTTTGTAAATTATATAAATGTCTAATTACTATGTTGTACGCCTGAAACTTATATAATATTTTCTGTCAACTAAAAATGAAAAATAAAAACTATTAAAAAAAAAATCATGTTGGCCCAAACACAGGTTCCTGGACTCTGCCCAGGAAGCTCTGAATAAAAATCTGAGGGCACTGCTTGGGATTCTGTATTTTACAAAAAATCTCCAAGTAACCTTTAGCACATTAAAACATAAGAACCATTGTCCCTAAAGCCACATAGTTTTACATGGAAACCTGAAAGTGGATAGAAAAAATAAAAGGGCTGATGAATCAAGACGTGCACTCTTAAAAACAAGAGAATATGGACACCTTGAACAGAGAACAAGCGGCCTGAAGAAGAAAATGCTTCAGGAGAAGAGCAATGCATTAACAGGTGGGGAGAAAAGACATAGCAGAGAGGCTATAAAAGTGAGCTGTAGTCAGACTGGGGGACAGGCTGGAGAGTACAGGAAAAGATAATAAGTATTTCTCAGATTTGCCAATTTACTAAACACGCTCATACAGTATCTGATTTAAGAGCAACAAAATCAACCATAATGAGTACATGGCAAGTGCCAGGCACTGTCCTGGGGTTTCCTACACATTAGAGCTAACCTTCACAACAACGCTGTCATGTAGATAATACTTATCTGCATTATACAACTAAGGAAGACGAGGTGGAGAAATGAGCGGAAGAGGCTTCACAATGATTCTGCAGGGAAATGTGACATTCACAGTCTTGGTTATACAGAAGAATCCTGGTCACTACCTTGGTCCCCTAAAGCTTAAATTGACAAGATACTTTAGTAACCTCCATGCAGTATCAAAATCCAAGAATATGATGAAGAACTGAAAAAGAAAAAATAGAGTCATACAGAATTCTCGCAAGACCACATACCTGGAGAAGGTTCAGCAATTAGCAGCTGGCTAGAGAGAGAAATGAAGAGAAAGGGACTATCCTAACACATTAAATGTAAAAATCCAGCCCCGAATAACAACATTAGGCAGAGAAAGATGGGCTTGGAAAGGAAGCTGCTTAGTTGCCCCTCTTCTTATACTCTTCATCAAAGCCCACCATGACGGTTCTTTTTATTTTTTTGAAAGCAGCATGCACTTAGAGAGAACTTTCATCTGAAAGAAAAATCTCAAAACACTACCTACCGTTCATAAGGGCGTAGGTGAGAATCATTACGGAGTTGTTTAGAAAGCTATTTTCTTCACTGATGACACGGAGAGTTGCCTTTTTATCTTCCTCTGAAGAGTCCTTTGATGTAATGCCAGCTGACAGGTAAATTATGACCATGTCTGTATCTAAACAAAAACATACAAATTGTTACTTTGGATTCTGACTAAAGGCAGTTGTTTCTTTTTCATTTCCCCTGGACTTTCCCGCCTCAAGGACCTGCCTGGCTCACTATTCCTACTCATTCCCATTTGATGCTGGGGCTTTCATCTCCCTACCTCTGTTTCTCGTCCATCCTGCCCTTGTGGGCAACGAGGCCTCATTTATCCAGTGTCAGGTAAAGAGATGTTCCTAATAAATTTACCAGATAAAACAAAATTTCCTTTAGGCACCCATGGTTGAGGTAATTTAACCATTCCAAATGGAAATCTCTCCTGCCTTCCGTAATGGAGGATTCATAACCTCATTTAATCTTTTCTAAGAACATGGATTTTGGGGAGACCAGGCTTTAAAAATGGTGGTTCTTTTAGGGGCTCATGTATAGTTATCTTCCCCTATACTAAGTAGCTCTAGAAACGTTTTTATTTTTAAAACTCATCAGTGTAGAAGAACAATGAAATAAGGTCACAGAAGCCAGGATTCCCGTGTTCAAATCCCAACTCTGCAACCTACAAGCCATGTCTGTGTGATTTAGGCAGATTTTTTTAGCCTCTCTACACCTAAATTTCCTTGTCTATAATGTGGGATAACAATAATACTTAATAGGGTTACTGTGAGGACTAACAGATTAATTTAAATAAATTTGAGTGAAAGCAAAAGGTGACAGCAAATGAAAAAAGAAACCGCTACGCACAGATACAAAGCGAGTACAAAACTGTTAAACAGGTGTCAAGTAGCACCTATGATTCAAGATTAAAACTACTCTCCAACCAAGACTAATGGGTAGAGTAACTGAGAAGTCATTTTACCTCAGTGTGAAGAAAACTCATTTCAAGTGGATTTACTCAAAAACAAAAGTATAGGATTTCACTGTGCTAGAGACACAGAAGCAGAGACTGAATGGCAGTTTTAATGGAGGGAGAAAATTAAGAGAGGTAGTTTTTACATTTTCTTTCTAATCTGAGATTCTTTGACTCGATATATATTTATAAGACATCCTACATATGAATTTATCTTTTTTTTATTGAGAAATAAATATTTAGACAGTATGCTATATGCTTATTTCTTCAGGTCCTTATTGCTGTCATTTAATTGAGATTGCTTTATAGTTACTGTGGCAGGCAATCTCCAAGGTGGTGCCCCAATGATCCTGCCTCCTGATATTTGCATCCTTGTGTAGTAGTCTCTCGTTGAGTGTCACCTAGATTTAATGATTTGCTTCTGGTGAACAGATGTAGCAGAGGGGGTGGGATGCCAAGAGATAGATCAAGTTACAAAAAGATGGTGGCTTCCACCTTGAGCACACTCTCACTCTCAGGAAAGTCAGATAGCATGTTGTGATCTGTCCAACAGGCAGGCAAGGAATTGAGGCCCTCAGAACTGAGTTCCACCAATGCCCACTGGAGTGAACTTGGGAGCGAATCTTCCTGAGTTGAAATTTGAGATGATTGCAGCCCTGCCCAATTGTCTGACTGCAACTTTGTGAGACACCTTTAGCCAGAGGCACCCAGCTATGCAGTGTCCAGATTCCTGACCTATAGACACTGAGATGACTGTTTATTATTTTAAGTCACTGAGTGTTGGGATAATTTGTTACCCAGCAACAGATAATGAATACGTTATATCCTTTTAAATATTATCCTCACAATGATGAGGATACTATGCTTGAAGTTCCTTCAGTTTATAAATTTTCACTTTTAGTTAGTTTATGTTGTATCAGTGTTTTAGGCAACTGAACTGAGCTTAATGAAATTTGATTCAAAGAAGTAAATCTGTTAAAAGTTGTTATCTTATTTATACCAAGACTTGTTATACAAGCAAGTCTTAAAGCCAATTTTGATGCTTGAATAATTCTATAATAAACACCAACTGCAAATTATATTGCACTATTTATTTATCATAAATTAGAAAGTGAATGCTGAAGCAAAACAAAAAAAAATTCCATTAGCTTAAAAATATTCCTGTCTTAAACTAGATGACAATATTTTCCCAATGTTGTAAATACATGCCTGCAAATTATTTTGTTAGGGGTCTTAACACTTAAAAGTTTCGGATCAGAAAAAAAACTGTATATTGCTTGACTCCCTAGGAGGAGGAATACAGATGAACCATGAAGTTCATTTAAAGTCTGAGACGGACCACTGCCCTATGGCAAAGTTACCATGTGTGATAAATTCTTGAAAACACCTTTGAGAAGGACCTAAAAAAGAACCCTGAGTGTCTTACTTACCTTTATGCTTCTGGATAAAATATGCTTCTGAGAGCTGGTTTTAGGGCACATGCCCACATGTGGAAAGCCAGAAGGCCTACAGCCTACAGGCTTCTTTAGCAGCCAAGCGTATTTTCTTTCCACCCCAGCAACAAGATATCCATGTGTAAGCATCCTCACTGTCTCCGCCCAGCCCTTGACTCACTCCACTCCTGCCCTACCTTCAAGCAAAATAGAGTTATTTTTCTTTTCTTAGATACCAGGCCTGCTGAATTTGATCTGATTTATTTATTTTTCCTTATTAGGATATTCTCTCTCTAGTCACTCAGAGGAACTTTAAACTTTAGTAATGTTAGGGATGAGTAGTTATATATGGACTTGGGGCAGAACAATGGCATAAATATGTACCTGGAAGAAAATGCAATAGAATTTCCATTTGGCAAGTCCCTATCTAAGGCACCAGCAAGTCTTGGGGTCAATATCAGAGGGGAAAAGGCAATTCAAATTTGGGCTTTGTCCAATGCCTTTTGATTCCTACTCTTAATCAAATTTCTTCTGCCGTACAGTGATTCACCAACCAATTACCCCCAAAACAAACCCTGAATGAATAACTCAAATATATTTATGATATTGGTTATAGGTCTACCGTAGGACTGAAAAAAGAGTCAGTACTGGGTAAGTTTTACATTTTCTGATTAGTGCAAAACAAATTAGTGGAAAGCTACGATAATTTATGACCTGTAGCTTTTGTTAATATGGCTACTAGTATGGGCCAGACATTTTATTTTCATGCACAGATTAATCCTGGAAACAGCCGTACAGGGTAGGTCTGACTCATTAGACTAACATCACCCCATGGCCTTAAAACAGTGCCAGGTACAGAGTAGATGCTAAATAATTGTGGAATGAATAGAAGCAAAAATGAGTAGCACAAGCTTCTGGGAGGAATACCCAGAGCACTCACTGTGCTATAGCTGAGTAGTCTTCAGCCACTTTGAACCTGAGGTCAATTTAGGATGTCTGGGGTATCTGCTGGACTTAGGTTAGCTGGAACTAGAAGTCTTGTAGAAACTAACTATCATAATAACCACAGCTATATTTATGTAATATTTATGATGGAACCCTGGATCTTATTATTGCCCCAATTTGCAGATGAGGAAACCAGGCCTAGAGAGATCAAATAATTTATACAAGTTCACAAGGTTAGAAAAATTTTAGAGTAGGAATCTGAAACCACATTGGTTGAAATCCCAAACCCACATACTTAATCACTATGCTATATTGCTTGAGAGCCCCTCAAATCTCTCTTAATAAACTGGACAATTCCTAAAGTATTTCTTTATGCAACCCAATTGGGGTCTCGTTTCTCTGAAGCATTAAAGTGGAGGCCTGTGAGTTAAACCTTAGAAACATCTTATATGGCCTCAAAAAGACTCCTCTGAGCCTTTAAAAAAACAAAAATGCCATCGAAATTTGTCCAAGTCTGTGATGCTGACTCTTCTTGCCATGTTTTTGTTCGCCAACATTAAGAAAAACCAAAAAAAAAAAAAAAAAGCCCCAAAAAACAAAACAAAAAAACAAACAAAAAAACCCCGAGGAGAAATGAAGCCATCAAAGCAGCCTTCTGCTAGTGTGCAGTGCAGGAAGGTTTGTAGGAAGAGGTTTAATGAGGTCTCTACTCAGTTTTAAAGCTGGAACAAATGTCAACATTTGGAAATCAAGGGATTTCACATAAAAATCCAGATTTCTGGCTTCTCTTGAAACAGAAGATCTGGCAACACTGGGCAGGAATTCCTGTCTGGCAACCACAGGCTGAACAGAAGAGCAGCTGCCTCCTGATGCAGCAAGCACTCTCCAGCTGACTATGCTCTGCAAACAACCCTCGTTACCTTACCTTGGGCTTGCCTGACTCACATTCATACTGCCTGGCCACTGCCGAGCTTGTTTTTCTCGCTATTATTTAAATGGTGTGATAATAAAAATTGGATTTAAAAGATGGTTTGATGGCTGAAGAATCAAGAAGAACAAGCACTCGTAGTGAAGAATGCTGACAGGTACAGAGCGGCGGGTAGGTGGCACCCAAAGGTAAATGGCATCGACCAGCTAGCCAATCCGTCTTGAATACTTGAGAGGTCACCCTTGTTCATAACCCTTATTAGTCTGTGAATAGCTGGCACTTGCCAAGATTGGTTGGTGAAATTCTAAGATGACCCCAATGACCAACACACTTGAGGAATTCTCTACCCTGAGAGTAGGCATGACCAGTAATTAGCTTCTAACCAATATGGCAAAAGTGATGGAGCAATTATGCAGATGAGACTGAGGTCTCAAACAAGTCAGTCACCAGGGAGAGTAATCTGATTGAATCAAGAGGGAGTGGGCCTAATTAGAACAAATGAGGCCTTTAAAAGAGCATCCAAGCCTTCCTCTGAAGTTAGGGGCCTGAAGAAAAGATGCTCTCCTGCTGACGTTGAAGAAGGAAATGGACATGAGTTTTATAATTGCAAGGAAATTAATCCTGTCAACAACTGAACTGGAAGGGGACTCCAAACCTTAGATGAAACCACAGACCTGGCTGTCAGCTAGATTGCAGCCTTGTGCAATCCCAAACAGAGAACCCAGCTAAAGGAATACCTGGACTCATGACCCATGGAAACTGTGAGATAACAATATACAGAACCATAAAACTAATATGCCATCTATCATCATTAGTTGCAATAATTATAGTAGCTTCTTTCAAGGGTCTACCATGTGCCAGGCACTGTGCTTTGCATTTATCAATTCTGTCTTAGTTTTGATGCAGATACTCTGAAGAGCTTGGAAATAAATTCTTTAAATTGATCTCAAGAGGATACATTTATTAAAAACACACACACACACACACAAAACCCTACAAATAGATTTCCGAATATGAAAGGGAAATGACATAGATTCCTTTCAGTAGTTTCAAAGCATGTGTCTTACTTCAAACATCCTTCCCTTTCCTTTTGCATGCATCCTAATTCCAGCTTTTCTTTAATACATGAAAATTAAATTAGAGTGCCTTTGTACATTTGAAGGGCCATGCTCATCTAAATGACAGCTGGTTAGAAGAAAGGAAGGATCAAGGCAAGAACTCCTGCTGCCCCTTTATAAGCACATGCGCACAAGCAAACCTCTACTCTTAGTCAGTGAGGAGGCAGGGTTGACAATTAGCATTAAAAAGGATGAGGATATTCCCCTGGGCAATAACTGGGGCTATGTTCTTAATAAAGAGGCAGAAAGATGAGGATCTAGGAGTGAAGAGTATCTTCGATTGGAGAAGAGGAAAATAATCTAGCAAGATTCTCATATTAGAGGACCATTATGACAACACAAAAATTTTTTTATCCCAAGTCACTTAAAAAGTCCCTCTAGACAGAGCTGTATGATCCATCTGCAATATATTCCTATTGCCACCCTTTATGTATCGGTTTATAAGTCTTCTGAGAGAGTGAGCTTACTTGCGTGGAACTTTGTGTTGTTGTTTGTGCTTCGAATCAGCTGGAATGCCTTGTGAAATCCCGCCGCGTGCTGGGTAGGGCTGTCCAAAGACCTGACGCTGCCAACGAAGGTGGACATTTTCCTTTTTGTCTCACTGGTGGCTGGAGACAGAAACGTCTTATAGCACTGGTCGAGAGAGCAAGTCCTGACAATGTCTGCCACAGTCAACACAGAGATCTGGAGGAGAAAAAAAGAAAGCTTGTTAGCTTTCTCTGTAAATGTATTTATTTTTTATTTATTCCAGAAGAGCCTAAGGAATGAGAAGGCTTACAGATTTCTGAGAGTTTAAAAATAAATGCCTAGAGGCATAAATCTGTCAAATTTGAAAAGGATTAGTTAAGGATTGGTAAGAAGAAGGGATCCTAGATTTTGGTTTTCGTTCCAAGATGAAATCAACAGTATGGTGTTCATGCATACACTTAAAAAAAGTATTTTATGCAAAGAAAAATACTAGCAAGTACTAGCCATCTTGGTCTTCCAAATGGAGGTAGGAGCGAAGTTAAGATATGGGTTGTATGTTTTAAATAACTGCACCAGTGAGTAAAACTTTAGGAGTTGGAAAAGTCAAAATGATGAAGTAGAAAATGTCCACAGGCAATAAATTATTACTGGCTGTAAACACACCTGTCTCTGAGGTGTCTTACAGATTAGTAAACCTCTAGCAGTCTTCCCTTCTCCTTTACCTCCCCCATCAGTCTTGAGATAAAGTCCAGCCATCTACCTACATCCAAGCCCTTGCCCTTTTGCTCCTTAGCATGACTTCCAGTGTGAAAGTCACAGCTAATCAGGTCTTAAGAGGAGGCATACAGGAAATGCAAGCCTTGGCTGGGGTGGGGGTGGTTTTAAAAGAGATCTGGAATTAGAGTTGGCTGCTCTTTTCTCAAATACTAGAATAAAAACTAAACCGCTCTCTTTTCCCTAAGTCACTTTTAAAGATGGATTTAAAAATATATACCATAAACCATACAATGCTTTTACAAAGACATTCGAGGAAGCTCCAATGCCATGCAGGTCACTGGGATAATGGTCACCTTATCGTGCTCATCGATGGCGCTAAGGATGACCTGGGCAGCATCCTTGGCGATCTGAAGTTGGGTGTCCGTGACAGAGGCCCCGTGGTCCAGGATCACTACTATGTGCTTTGACTGCGGCCGGACTGTAGAGACGTAGATAGGTCTAGAAGAGGAAAAAGCTCTCTAGGGTCAGTCTTGGTTTAAGCAAAAGGCCTCAACCTAACACAGCTATGAACACTACAGATGTGCGGGCATATTGGTGTCTATGTTTGTCCAGGGATGGCACAAGGATGAACAGACCAGCATGGAAGGAGAAACTTTACTGGTACGTTAAAACGAACACCTTAAGACAACAACGTGTGTGTGTCTGCAGAACAGGAATTGGTAACTTATGTTCTAAAGATTAAAGCGACCGGGAGAAGGTTTGAAGAAGCAAATCTGGTGGAAGGCTGGCTTTTTCAGCACACTCAACATCAGCCTCTCAGCTGCTCATAGTGATGCTGCTCACTGTTACTCACCATCTTGCTATTGGAAACAGAGCCGATGGCCCCCTCAAGCTGCAGAGACAGCACCAGAAGGAGAAAAAGGTCAGTTTGCCAGGGCTGGGTCTGCCTTACAGAATGGGACTTTGCTAAAACTCAGGCAGCCTATAATCTGTGAGCATTATGAGCAGCTTTGAAAAGTAGGTTTGGTTTCTCTCCCCCCGAGACAAAGGCTGCTGCTAAGAGAGCCCTTTCCTTTCAGTACTGAAGCAATTCACACAGGTTAGCCACCAAAAGGTTCCTTATCTGAGCACTTAAAACTGTTCCATCAAATCTGTCCAAGCCTGTGATAGCCACTGTTCTTGCCAGGTTTTTGTTTGCCAACATTAAGAAAAGGGGGAGGGGGTAGAGCTCTAAAGCAGAAATGCTTCTCATCAAAGCAGGCTTCTGCTAGTGTGCAGTATAGGAAGGTTTGTGAGAAGAGGTTTAATGAGGTCTCTATTCACAGTTTTAAAGCTGGAACAAATTAGGGGGAGCTTAAGAAAGCAAATCAGCCTCAAGAGAATGCCTTCCTTTATTGACACCCCTAAAACACTGAATTTTCCTGTGAAATGTTAGATGCCAGTTGAGTCACAAAAGCCTGGGCACAAATTAAGAAATATAGGCAAAGTACCAAATAACTTCAAAATCTGGCCAAGTTTACATGAACTGTTCTCAAGCCCCAAGTCCTGCACTAATACTGAAGGACCACTAGTCGATACCATTGAGCCAGTAGGGAAACGGGATAAAAAGAATTCGGTAGATGCGGCTACAGAAATGAAAGAGGAAACAGAAAAGAAGAAACTCTATAACTATTCTAATAATGACAATTATGTTAAAAATTGAACTTTTTAGGTCCTCTAAGCTGGGTGAATGGATTTTTAAAAAATGACACAGCATCTTCTTTCCAATTCAACTCACACAAATAATATGTAGAGCACGTGTTCACACTGTCACAATAAGTTGTTAAAAACTGCTCTAATGGGATAAATAGTAACATATTTAGGGTAGAGATGCCTGAAACCTGGAGATGAATGGTCATTTGTGATAAGGTCCTGCTTTTCTTTTTGGACTATCCCTCACAGGTGGTTCATTAAAAGCAGTCTGTCATCTAAACTCTCTTCTGAGAAGCAAATGTAAACTTAGATGGTTTCTGGTGTCTTTAGCCTCTCCTGAGAGATAAGCCGACTAGAATCCAAGGTCATGGCTTCTGTTTCAATTTCTAAAATATTCAAACCTTTACCACGATGTCTAGGACGGGAACAGAAGAAACCAACCATACAATATAAATGTCTTTCTAGGAAAAGCACGTCATTGGAGAAAATCCTAAACACAATTTAAAGTGAAGACAGAAATGATGGTTTATACTCTGAAAAGTGGGCACCCTGCACTAGCTCCAGAAGTTCTGGCATCAAACATGTGACACTGCCCAACAGAAACCATAGTGATTCAAAAGGAAAATATCTTTGCCAAAGGGGTTCTGTAAACTGATAAGGCTGGTCATATAGATGATCTCACCATTTATTGCCCTCCTGGCTAAGTGGTACAATCTCAGGTCATTTACCATGCTAATGATGGCTCCTTAATCCATTGTTTTCAAGACAACCTTTACACTTCGAGAAGCTGAGATCTGTGTGTAAATCTCAAAAGGGTGGCCACGCACATTATCACAGAAAGTAAAGCTGAGCATCACAAACTCTAAGGTATGCTATAGAGTCTTCTAGAGCTGCACTGTAGAAAAGGTATTACCATTTATATCTCAAAGATGTCTGAAGCTCAGAATAGTTTGGGTGCTTCAATCGGTTTAATTTCTTTCGTAAACATCTTGTTTATCTGGCTTGTTAGATACTTCTAGAAAAGCACTGGGCTTTATCATTTGCCCTTCCTAGCATTTCTGCATTCCCCTATGTTCAGTGGTAAAACCATTTCAGATCAGGTACAAGTTTCTGAGCCATGTGTATAAGCGAGGAGTCTATATTTCATACAGATCATTCTAAAACAGTAAATAAAATTTTAGCAAGTAAGTCAACATACCTACTGCGATGCTCATAGCTGCCCTTACACCGAAACTTGTGTGCTGGGAAAACAGTGAAAATTCCTTCTTCTGAACTGAAATACTGCCACTTAATTCCAGGGTTGGATTTCAGGTTGTCTGCAAGAACTGGAGGAGGAGGGGAAATGAAATGTAACCGCCAAATCCACAGGTGCACGCAGCACCACTCCTCAGGCATCTGTTTTGCATAAACTGCTTGTAGTATGAAGAAATTCCACTAGATGTAAGGCTGTAAATTTTCTATTAAGTATTTTCTTTCTGTCCCTTAAAAAGTACACCATAAAAGAAAATGTAATGAATGTTCCAGTCAGGTGAAGCTATTACCCTTAACACTGTGTGGTGACACTACAAGTCCTGGATTATTTTCTCTATCATGAATGATTCATCTGCATTAAACCCTCCCCTCACCAAGCTAGTCCCTGCTGGGCCAGCATACACTTGCTGGCTTGGGGTAAACTCTCTAACTGTAAAAAACAGTAACGTTAACAGGCCTACTCGCCAGAGGGATTACACCTGTGACCTTGATCTTGCTCACTCCACAAGGAGAGAAACAGCATAGATGGTATTTGATAGGCCAGAACCATAATCATTCAGTACCAGCTTATAAAATGATTCCAGTGTGCCAGCACTGGGATAGAGGCTTTCCTTTATGTTATCTCATTTAATCCATACAACAACCCTAGGATGAAGGTGGGATCATTACTCCCTACTTCGGAGCTGTGAAAAACGTGTAGAGAGCTTTAGCGATTTGTCTAAGGCCTCGTCAGTAAATGGCCAAGCTGGGATTCAAGCCTCAGAATCCTGGCTCCTGTGTTCTTTACATCATGAAGTACTGCCTCCTTTTCTGTGTATACTGCATACCTGCCACTGATCTGCAGCTGGAGTCACAGCCATCTCACTGTGTACGATCCTGCCCCCAAACCTCCACGAAGTCTTTCTTACCCTTGCTCCCCAAAATGAGTTTTCTCCCTTCTCTGATGCCTATCACTCTGTTCCAAACCAACTCAGTTATGTAGGTATGTGTTATACACTTATTATGTGTAGGGTACTGCTTTACATGCTGCAAACTACACGAAGAAGAGCAAAAAACAAACCCTACTGTAATAACCAATACACCAAAAGGATCATACATGGGGAAATGTAACAGAGGGCAATTCAGTGGAGGAGGAGTGTGAGCAAGGACGAAAAAAAAAGTGTGAGGCGCCTTTGACAAAAACACACATAAGGCTCTGAATGCCACGTGGCCATCCTTTGGTCTGTCTGGCTCAGGGGTCCACAAACATCTGTAAAGGGCCAGAATGCCTTGGATTCTGACTCTGCAGATCATGTGGTCTTTGTTGCCGTTAGCGGACTGTGCCATTGCCATGTGAAAGCAGCCATGGGCATCCTTAAATGAATGTGTAGGTGGGTGCCAATTCAAGTTTACTTACAAACATTGGTGACAAGCTGGAGTTGGCCTGTGGTCCTTCAGTTTTAGTGCTGGTCCTCCAACCACACCGTGTAAAATGTCCTACATAGAGGACTTAGAGCCTGCTCACTGCCTCGTGCCTTCAGTAAAGACCCTGCTCAGCACACACCAAGGAGCTGTAGCACATTTTATCCTCACAAAAGTTCCAGGAGTAAAAAATTAGCACCCCCAAGATACAGATGTGGAAACAGGCTCAGAGAGGCTTCTGACCTGTTTCAGGTTTCAGTGGACAAGCCCTGTGTGTCCACGATGCCTGTCCCCTCTCCACTCTGCCAAGGTCATTCATCACCTGGATTCAGGCAACCACATGTTCTCCTGAGACATATGGCTGAGGTGAGTGCATGTAAACATGGAAGAGGATTTTTCTCTGCCTCATCTCCTGGGGGTCTGAAGCCTTAATCTTGATCTCATATTAGCACTGTTCTCCAGGCAGCTGTGCCAACCCAGCAATAGAAAGGCAAACATTGCCTTTGGAAGTGAAGGAAAGCTCAATGACCTCATTTAAAAGTAACATCTGTAACAATAAACAGGCTACAGTGAGACTATTAAACAGGGAGCCAATGAGGACAAGAATGTTTTAAAAATAAATCAGAATTTATACAGTGCATGATACATTTAGTCTCACCACAAAAAGATTATTCTGGTTCTTTATAATCATCGCAGCACTAAGAGTTTAAGTATCAGGCCAGGTTCCCCAAACCCTCCCGCTGAGAACTCCTTTGGCAACTGATTAAATTTCATCCGTTAGTCAGTACTAGCAGAAGATGATGGATATGATGGTAATGAGGACCCCAGAGCCCGGAAGTAATCTATCACTGTGGTGTGCACCCCAGGCAGGCCCCCTGCTGACCTAGCCGCGGAGGTGAATGAGAGCGTTATTATCCATGCAGGCAACCCAGAGGGGGCTTCTCCATTCACGAGTCAGTTAGGTGTTCTGGTCACTGGAAAACTTGGGCTGGGGTCCTGCACACTCACTCTTTCCTCAGAAGTGCTGGACACCATCCAGAAAAAGCTGGGCAGATGCCCAACCCGTCAGCCCATGATGCACTGCATTAGGCTTTAAGCTATCGACAGGCAGGGCCTGTATGTGTCTAAACTGCTCTGGCACACCTACCTCAGACACACACATGCGAGGGAGGCAGTAAATGGATTTTTCCTCACTGAAGCTTATCCCCAAGACAGAAGTTATGGCACACTCTGAATTCCTCCAGCACTTTACCCCTTACTGCCTTCTAGTTAATATTATTGTTGTTATGGGTAACTTTGCTCCTCCATCCCTAGATCCTAAGATCCTTGAGGGTGAGATCTATATCTGAGTCATCTCTGTACCCCTGAAGCAGAGTTTCTGAGTTCTTTTCACATCAAGGCCACAGTCTATGAGGGCTGCAGGGCTGGTATCTGCAGTGCACAGGCTGGCACATCTGCACAGACGCACTATTTCTTGATTGCTTTTCTATACCTTTGTTTGATAAACTCTGAAATCTTATTTTCCTCTAATGCCAAATCCAATTAAAAATGAATTAAAACTTGTGACTAAATCAATAGAGAGCAATGATAATTCTAATATGTTTTAAAATCATAAACACTCTCTTCTCCCACCACCAATACAACCAGTACTGGATAGACAAGTAAATGGAAAGATAAAAAGCCTGCCCATCTGAAGATTTCATGGGGCTAACCAGTCAAATTGTAGCAACTGCATATGTTAAACATATGTTTACTGGAGGTCAATTGACCTCAATAAAACAAATTTGATAATAAAATAGTAAAAATTTATTAGGCATCATGTAAACCAGTTTTATAGATGGTCTGGTGCTTTTCATAATTATTCTATGGGTTTGTTATTATACCCATTTTACAGATGCTGAACTAACTTGCTCAAAGCCAGAAGGGCAGAGTCATGGTTTGACCTAGATGTGCTTATTCCGGAACAGTACAGCGCTCAACAGAAAAACAATGCACACCACATATTTCTTGAGAGGCAGAGTAAATATATAACATGTATTTGGTGCTGCCCAATCAAAATAACTGGTTGCATTAGTTTTTAAACATACCGTGTAAATAAATAAATACAATTAAGGGGAAAAAAAAAAAGGAATGATATAATTGAAATAAGGCTAAAGTGCACATTTAATCTTGTGAGAAAAAACAACTGCTGAATTTGCTAAAACTGGCACATGCCAGCTAGGTAGTCCAGTGTCACGGAGTTCGGCAGTGACCCCACAGGCTGGCTTAACTGTAAAATGACACAGACACAAGCTACAGTTTAGACGGCAGAGTCAACAGTAATTACAGCTCTCATGGCTCTGAGCGACATCAAACAAATGGCATATTTTAGATAATAGGAGTTCTTATTTCACTGAGAAACTATACAGCTGACCTTACTTTGTTGGTGTCTTTTTCCTTCAGTCCATGTGAACAAGCATCAGGAAAGCATTTGGACATAGGCCCAATGCTATTCTACACATTCTTTTTAATTCAGGTGGGTACTTAAGAACAAGAAAGAAGACCTTGATAAATCAGAATGGACCGGGAATAAGAAGCCATGGGTTCAAGTCCCACCTTAAATGTACTTTCTATACAGCATCCAAACGCATCTTTCTAAAATGGAAATCAAATCTCTTCACTGACTTGCTAATTAAAACCCTTCAAAGGTTTCCCACTATGCAACACCTCAACAAAGCATTGCACCATCTGGCCCCTTCCTCCTGTCCAATCTCACTTTTCCCCTCTTCTACTCACCACACTGTACATCAAGAACTATTTCTTTCAGTTTTGCAAATGTGCCAAGGTGATCCTTAGGCTCAGAATACTATTTTCACCTTTTCAGAGAGTTGTTATGCTGTCTCAGAATACTCAGTGCTTTCCTTCACAGCAAAAATAATGGTAACATTAGATGTATTTATTTTTTTTAGCTATTTCATTCATGTCTCTCATAAAGAGGAGCTGTAAGTCCATGACAGCAAGAGCCAAATCAGTTTTGTGTAACACATTCTCAGAGCCTGGATGCCTGGCTTTTAGGAAGTACTCAGTATTTTCAGAGTGAACAAGTGAATGATGATCTTTGTCAAGGCTCTTCACCTATGTCCCCCCATGAAATGTCAAAATGTCCTCATCTGTAAAGTAATGGACTTGGATAAGGTGTTCCCCAAACCCTTTTAGAAACCAAAGTGGTAAGGGGGCACAGAACCAAGGCCAAGAGGAGGGAAGTGCATGGATTTACAACTAGAGAAAAAAGTGCAAATTTCCCGCTGTCTTTGACCAAGTTTATGTTTTTTTTTTTTTTAAAAAGAGCACCTTTACTTTCTATTGACTTAAAAGCTGTAGGTGATCCAAGACTACACAAAATGTCCAAAGAGTACCAAGAAACAGATGAGAATGAAAATCTAACACTGGCATTTAGAGAAGGAGGCCTACCTGTGATGGCTCCTCATTCTCTAAAGTCAAGCTCTTCCCCCACCATCTCGCTCTATGTAGCCTTCAACAAAATGACTTTCTTTCTCTTGCAGGTCCTATGCTAATTCTAAGCAAAGACAAACAATTCTGCAGTACTTATTGGCTTATTTTTCTTCAACTGTAACACACAAACTGTTATCAATAAAAACAGCTAAAAATGTGCCTTTCCCCTTTTTAGGCATTCTTCTCATTTATTGAGTCTTAAGATATGACTGCATACAGTGTACTAAACTGTGGATAATTCTAACATATAGACCCAGTCCCATGACCTCCAAATATTTTCCTTCCAATTTCGCTATCTACATCTGACCAGCTTTAATGTCATTGACCTCTCCAGTCAAAACAAAACTAACCATGTTCCCAAACTCCTTGTCTGCACTCTTTAATGCTTAAACCACCAAGCTGGTAAGAAAGAGATAGGTTACAAACCACTTGTAGTTGGGCTGTGCATTTTGTTTTTCTCAACAATACTGTCCGCCAGGGGTAGGACAAAAAAAGAAGCCCTGTAATAGAAAGCTTGTTGCCTCCCACCTCAAGGAACTCTGGGCTTTCTGATACCCAGCCTGACACCACTGAGCAAAACATCCAAAGCTATCTACCTCCCACAGTTTGCCAAATACAAAATACAAGAGCTGTCCTAAATACACAAAGTTGCAGACATATAAAAACACAAACACTTCCCCAACAGACCAGAAGTTACACAGCACCTTTGAGTAATACTCTGTGCAAGAGCAATCATTTTGGAGGGGATAAAATAAATTCACATTCTGAGGATTCCTAACATAATTTCTGGCATTATACACTATCACATCTTTCCAAATGCTACTCCTCGGTACAGCTTTACCACGTATTTAAGAAGGGCTATATTTCATGGACCACAAGCCCCCCTCCCCATACTGTTTATGCTGCTCCAGAAGTGGTAAATATATTGAGCCGTTAACTATGTACCAGGCCTTTGCTAAGTCTTCCATATGTATTATCTGTTAATTTTTACAGTAAGTTTTATTTATTATTCAAGAAACTGAGCCACATAGAGGTTAATTTACCTAAATATATAACAGCTAGTAAGAGCCAGAAAGTGGAGGTTCATCAAAGGGATATTATTTTTCTCATTTTATAGGTAAGGATATTCTGGCTCAGAAAGGGAAGAGTCCTGAATGAGATCCAGAGCATGCAGCCCAGCGACTTTTCCATCACAGTGATCATAATAGCTAAAGCCCATTGCTAAAGTTTGGTTAATGGCAGTTGATCCAGCTATCTCACTATATTTATTTTAGTCTAATACTAAGTAGAAGAGATCCTTAAATCTTGGATTCTATTCCAAGCTCATGGTCTGTCATGTCTGTTCTAGGCTAATTCTGTAATGCAAAAATAACCAGTCCATTCTGTCCTTGATTCACCTGGGACAGTCTGGTCTTGGGCTCAGAGAATCCAGAGTAAACTTCTGCAGCAATCCAAAATCAGTATAAGATCTATTGCTCTAATTTCCAGAAGACTTGAAGGTCCAGGTGCTCTGTAAACATTCATGAGGGGAGTAAAAGAAAACAACAGAGATGGAGTTCTTGAGCCTGGCTGATCAACACGATCAGGTTTTGAAACCTACAGGGTCCCAAGCTTTACCAAGCCAACCAACATCCTGGTTCACTGGGTCTGGGCTGGAGGCCAAAGAATGGGTATTTTTGACAAAGCACTCCAGGTGACTCTGATGATCATTCGAATTTGAGACAACGGGACCAACACAATAAACTTCATTGTCTTGTTTCCTTAGTTTCATTTTCTTTCTATACTGTCTGACTTCAGCATATAAACATTTTTGCGTTTCCCTACCTTAAAAAACTATTAGCAGCAGCAATAACAATAAAACCTTTTCTATATCCTATGTCTAACTTATCAGAGACCTTTCTCCTTTTCTCAGCCAAGCAAATCAGTCTGTCTTTTCCCACTGCTCAATCTTATTCTCTTCTCTTTCCCCACAGGCTGCCAATCTCTGTCTCAGGGTTTGCCTCCCAGTGAACCCAGCAAGCTACAACAGACAAGAAATTCTTACCAAAAAGAGTCAAGTAAGGTGTCAAAGAAGTTGGGCCCTGAGGAACAAGAAATATTTTATAAGTCAGAGAAGGTAGGCACTGTACTCTAGGATGAAACAATAACATGAACAAGAGTATAATTGAGGCTACTGATTTAAAGAAATGGGAGTGATTTCCTGAGGGTGGAGTTCAGTGGGCTTAAGAAAGGAAAAGTAGAAGATAAAACTGAGAGGCCTCCATCTTTATCTCAGAGGTACAGGGGGGACATCAGAGGTTTTTGAAAAATGGAGTTACAGAGCAGATATTTTCAAAATACCTGCACTGTGCAGGACATATCTAAAGACAGAATAGAAGCAGGGAAATCTTTTGGGGACACTTCTACACTAATCAGTCTTCTAGGCAGGCAGTGAGGATCTACATCTGTGGCCTTTGCAGTAGATAAGACAAAGGGGATTCAAAACACACCTGTGAACTATAAAATCTGAGCCAAGTTTTATCTTCTCTGAAAAGAAGATGATGTCACAACTTGGTGTGATGAGCAAGAAGAGGAACACACAGGTGGAGAAGGTGAGGAAGAGTTTCTGGTGCAACCAGGATGGGGACAGTGAGCCCAGACTGTGAATCAGCTTAGAGGAAAGTTTGTTTTTAATATTTAAGATAATTACAGGATAATCATAGATGTGTGTCCCAAAGTTGGTTACATGACAAAATCAGAAATAGACCCCAGCCAGAGATAAAGATCTGGGATTCGGCAGCACGTGGCGGGCATTGAGGTGCCAACTGAATTGAAAACAGTCAGGGAGATAATAGTGAGGTGAGGAATTGTGGAGAAATCTACCCTTTGGAACAGAATAACAGAAAAGGAGACCAAGGAAGAAAATAAAAAGGACGAAGCAGCGAAGAGGATAAACGAAAAGCAAAGGACAGCAGTGTTTCAAGAGTTTACATGTCAACTGTCATACAGACATGACCTAACACTGTGGAAGGGCCACTTGAATCTTTCAAGGACACATAATATAGTGAAAAATTGGGACAATCTAAAGGTTAGAGTAGAGTAGATTCATTAATTCACCAATATTATATAATCATTACTACAATGATATACAAGTATATTTATCTACATATGTGCAAAGGAATGTTCAGGATACATTTGTTAAGCAAAAAAACCCAAAACAAAACAAAACAAAACAAAACAGGCTGTATCCATTACGATCATATATGTTATGTTATGAGAGTCTATATATAAGCATATATGTGGCAAATTAAATCCTTTGAAATCAGTATAACAGGGTTATTGTGAGGAACTATAAGACTAGACGTTGAAGTAGCTCATTGTACAGAAAGAGAAAGGTGAAGAAAAGAGCCCTCTTTTATACTTAATTTTGAATATGTGTTTCTCTGATACACATGAATGCAAACCGAATCACATAACTTTGACAAATGTAGATTTCTAAGTGACCGAACAGCCTTTAGATGTTATATAACTACCACATCTTTTACGGCACTAACATAATCATGGAGTAGGTAATCAGGCATAAAAACAAACTAGAAATTCTAATTTGGTTTATTTTTATTATTTTATTTTTTTTTAGGTAAAATGTAGCTTTTCACTATGTTGGTATTAGCATATTTAACTGAAAATTATTGTGGTATTTTAAAGAAAAGAGAAAAACCTATAGCACGTAGCTGGTCTTTGTCGTTCACAGAAAGAAGTGATGAAGACACTGAAATTAGCAGCACAACCTACAGCCTACTGTGCCCACCTGTACCTCCTGCACACTTACCTCTGTAACGTGACTTACAAATGCCCCTTACACCCCATGAATCTGGTTTCTCAATGAAGACTGCATTGCTACCAAGATTGAAGTTTGAAACTTCAAATGCTCTTTAAATCAAACACAATAAAGAAAGTCCAGACACTTTTTCTTTTGGTGAGAAAGATGAACTCTTACTTCTACTCTCACCTCAATTGCATAACTCAAGAGAGCAAGAGGCAACTTTCCTTGGACTCTTCAAATAAACTCTCTTGAGGGATCAGGCTACACACAAGAAAATAGCTCAGCAGGAATTGTTGAAGAAAAAAAAAAGAGTGAGAAACTAGGGATAAAAGCAGGAAAGAACCTGTCCAAAACATTACTAGTACCGTAATATAACATGCACTGTCAAACATTAGTTACTTGAATAGAATCAGGGACAAAGAGTCAGTCTGGAAAGCAGAGATCTAGCAGGGGTGGTCTTAAGAAAAAGAATACATGTGTGTTGGACTGAGGGACACATGACCTAGTTTTGGATAAATGAACCTAAGAATAGTTTACAATTTATGTGAGTCTGTTTCCATCTAGTCTGAAAGGCAATCTGAAACTGTGTTATCAATTAGGGACTCGATGATTGATTATATACATTCTGTAAGAGCCTAAGGCTGGACATCTTATAGATGTAGATATCGGACATGTGATACCCTATGAAGTACCTCAATTCTGCTCTGAGAAGGGGCAGGACCTAGAGAGGAGGAAAGGAAGGAGCTGTGAGGTCACCCTCCACCATCTACCATTCCCCTCATGTTATAAATGATTGCTCAAGAATGTGGACTTTGGGATGCAGCCACAGCCTTGGTGGAATATCACAGAACTTCGCATGCAAGAAAGTCAGCTCTCACATACCTGAACACTGCCAAAAGCTCCTCATAAATCTAGCTACGTCATCTGTGCAGGGAACAACTCTTGCTAGGTATTACATTATACTTGAGACATACTCCTAGAAATAACAAAATTCAAGATATGATCTTTAACTATATACCTCTGCTCTCTCCATCCTCTTCTGTACGTACCTCCTGACTTTTCGAACTATCTCTTGCTTAACAAATACTACTAAAATAAAACAGCATTATTTCTGGATCTCCAATTATGTGAAGCTGAGTTCTATCTAAAATCCCACAGACGATAATCTGAGTATAATCAATAAGACTTCAAACATCTTCTCTCTGGGCCTCACTCTCAGCTGATGATCTTGCTTCCCAAGTCTGTGAGACAGCAGAATCACTAAGGGAAGGTCCCCATGTTCCCAACACTACATTCGTCATATGGGCATCCCTACACACTTACTCTTCCCTCCCTCCTCTTACTAAGAATGAACAGCTCTGTACTTCTGGAACCCCACTTGGAATCTCGTCATCTTTTGCCTAATTAAGAAAATGGTTCTGCAATGGTCTCCCCTCACATCTGTGCCCTCGGCTTTTCTCTACAGGATCATTCCCTTTGGCACATAACCTTGCTGTCATTTCTCTCAATTTAAAAATAGTCTCTTAACTCCATGTGACCCTCCAGCCTCCTTTTCAGCAAACCTTAGGAGTTCATAAAATTATTGCCTCCAACTCCTCTCCACCATTCTCAAGAGTTTGAACCGACTAGGATCAGCCTTTCTTGTTCTGTCAAACAGCCCTTGTCCACCAATAACCTTTATGTTGCCAAATCAAATGGCTGGTTTCCTTAGGGGCCTACATAACACAGTTGACCTTTCCCTTCTTCTGGAAACACTTTCTTCACTTGGCTTCAGGGAGATGGGTCTCTTGGTTCTCCTCCTACCTGACTGACTTCTCAGATTCCTGTACTGCTTCCTCTAAGTGGTGAAGTGTCACAAGACTCAGCCTTTAGAGCTCCTCTTTCATACTCACAGTCACTTGCTCTGTGATCTTACTCTCATGATTTAAGTACTACTTATATACAATGAATCTCATATTTATATTTCCAGTCTGGCCCAGACTCTGGACTTGTATATCTGACTGTCTATGAGACATTTCCACTTGGATATCTAATATGCATCTCATACTTAACTTTTCTAAAACTGAAACGTTGATTCCCTGCCTCCCATACTAACCTGCTCTTTCCCCAGTATTCCCCATTATAATAAATGGCAACTGTCTTTCTTTTCAATAAGGTCAAATATTTTCCAAGTCCTTCCTTTTCTCTTACTCACACATCTTGCCCTTCTCCCCACCTCCACTGTTACTGTGAACTACTACTGTCATCATCACCTGCCACCTGGATTCTGGAATAACTTCCTAAATGTTCTCCCTGCTTTCACCTTTGCCTTGCTATAGTCAATTTTTGCCAGAGCATACAGTAAATGTTATAAGCCAAGTCAAAGAATGTCACTTCTCTGCATAAACCCTTTCTTCTCCTATCACCTAATCCCTTTCTATCTCATTCAGTAGAAAAGCTGAAGTCCTTATGATGGACAGTAAATTGAGGCTCTTGCTCATCTGACTTCCAACTACCTCTTTGGCTTAATCTTCTATTTTCCATCCTTGTTCACTGAACCAGTTATAGTAGCCACCTTGTTGTTTCTGGGCACACAAAACATTCTCTCAACTCAAAGCCTTTGACTGGCATATACCTCTTCCACTTATCCTTAGGGTTTATAACCCTCTTATTCAGATCTTATTGATGACCCCTTACACAAAATACTGAGTCTCCTCACTCCTCCTCCTCACTCCATCCACTCTTCCAGCCAAAAGTACCCCCTATGACTCATCTCTGTGTTACTTTTCCTCCATAAAATCCATCCTCATCTGACGTGTATATTTAGTTGTCCATTTATTTAAGACCTATGTCCCCAGGTACCCAGAATATAAGCTTGTTTTGTTTTCGGCTTATAAAATACAGGGGAGAGGGTTTATCACATAGAACATGCTTAATAAATACTTGTTGAATGAATTTTTATTGTACTTATAAATCCTAGTTCATAGGTAGGAGGCCATTATCAGGCAGAATAGCTTATGTATTCACTAAGAAAAAGGCACAATAACCTGACTGTTAATAAAGATTGTTCTCAACAATATGGTCATTATTAGAAACAATGAACAAATATAAAATAAGGCAATGAGGATGTAGCCATGGCCGCAGCAGCTTTCAGACCCTTCAAGGTCTGGCCCCTTGAGGTGAGTGATCCTGGCAGGGGAGTATCGCTCTGGTTCCCAAGTAAGCATGCACCACCTGTGGTCTGCCGCAGCCTACCTTTCTTATCATCCCAATCACATGGCCAGGAGAGTGATGTAGCTTCATCCAGACCCTTAACACCAGACTGGGGAGCTACTATTAAAGACTTGTTGACAAAGGTATTATCTACCAGATCAGAGTGGAAGTACATTTAAACAAAGTCTATAATTCCTTTTTGCTTTATTTTCCCCTATTATAAAAGCAATGAGCGTTTACTTTAAAATTAAGAAAGTAGTAAGAACTAAGAATACCTCACTGCTTCATCACTAAAAGATAATTATTAACATTTATGAGAGAGCCCTAACAGAACTTATAAATATAAAGGAAAATGTACTTTTTTCTTATTAATTCATATATATAGTCCACAAGTTAATATGTATTATAAAAAAATTTAACTACACATAAGATTGGATTAGACTGGGTATTTCTGGGACACATTTAAATCTGATCCTGTTCAAAGATTGCTATTTCAACCTTAAGTCTTCATATCAAGCAACATGTCTTGTGTTACTGTGAAAATTTGAGGCAAAGGGCTAAGTACTAAGTTTGGGAACCAGAAGACTCAATTTCCAGCTTTGTGCTCCATTCCAGCTATGGACACTTCCATAATTCATATGCTCTGCCCATTCCATGCCTTTCTTAAACTTTCTTTGGTGATATTTTTATGAAACATATTTTCATTTCACTTCCTTTCTAGCAGTAAATCCCACCTGTTCCAGAAGGTCTCTGGATTTTCAGAGCAATAGAAAAAAATGACTGACTCCATTATATATTGGTCTAAACAATATGGTCATTATTAGAAACAGGATTCCCAAACCCTAGGCCGCACAGCAAGAGGTAAGTGGCGGGTGAGCAAGCAAAGCTTCATCTGTATTTGCAGTTGCTCCCCAGCGCTAGCATCACTGCCTCAGCTTCACCTCAGATTATCAGGCATTAGATTCTCACAGAAGCACTGGTCTCTGGTGCCAAAAAGGTTGGGGACCACTGCTTTAGACAACATGTGTGGCGCAGAGTTAGGCTGAGCCATTTAGCCAGCAGCTATAGTTTTATGAACCTTAAGCAAAATAAAGCTTTTAGTTTAATCTTTCCAGACCTAAAAGACTGCCTAGTTTGTGTATATAATTCCCAAAGACTACAATTCTTCCCCTGGATTGAGACTGGGTGGAGCTCTAGAAGTAAATACTCTGGTCCTCTGGCTTCTCTCTTGGGTTTTGCATGTCTACATAGGATCTAGAATTTGGGAAATACAGTTCTTCATGTTTAAGGATTAGATCCTTCATCTCTCCAGCAACAGGGAAGACTTAGGACCTGTCTGAACTTCAGATTCTTTCTTGGTAAAATCCAAGGATTGAGGCTGATAGGTGACGCCTTTAGGTTCTAGGTCTCATCAATCCACAAGTATATATAACAAGATAAAAGGGTGAGAAATATAAATTGGGACTCTAGAACAAGAAAGTAGAGACACTATGTCACTTTGGAGTTTTCGTTATATATAAGCTATATGCACACAGGTTCCTGAGTAATTACTTCTACTGCACATAACCAATACAGGGAAGAAAGTTCAACCTTAATATAAAGCACTATGACACTGTTTACTAGTAGAAAAGCTTCCTCATCATTCTTCCAACCACCTACCTACCCCACCCCCTGCCAAAGCAAATAAAAATTATCCAAAGGGAATACAAATAAAATTCAACACCTCCTATTGTAAAGATAACTGGGTCTCCAAAATAACCTTTAAAGTAACAAATGTAAAACTCCTAACAAATGAGATAATAGACTGAAGAGCCTAGCAAGGTACTTGACATGTGCAATATATATAGCTCTATAGTAAATGCTCGATACATGGCAGCTCAATTTTCTTCTTGCTTTCCCTTTTTTGAGTGTCAACTTTCCAGCAAGAAATAATCAATTTTAAGTATATGACATATGTCTTCAAAAATTAAAAGGAAAATGTCTAAAGCAATACATTCATTCAACTTGAACATGGTGGAAAATAGTTCATCTTCATTAAACTAAAGATTACTGACCTGAATTTAAGTCTCGTCCTGGATTGAAGGCCCGGCTGTTAACAGTAGTAGAAAGTCGATCACAACTAATCGTTCTAGATACATTGGTATTAAAATTCCCATCGAATCTGAAAGAATAGGCGAGAATTAGCAACAATATTTACTTGGTAGTTACTGAATCGAGAAACATAAACCAACAAATAATAATAATTCATACTGTTTATGAAATAAATTAGCTCATAAACAATAAAATCATTTTAAATATAAAAACAGTTACTTTGGAAGTGTGAAAAAAACAATATTTGTATCTAGAAAATTTTAGAAATCAAGTTCAATTCTAAAAAGATAAAGAAATAACCATCTATCAAAACAACTTTTCTCCCAATGAATTTGATTCGGGTACTATTAATAAAATCATGAGGAAATTGATTTGACAAAATTGAGACTAAAATTAAAAAAATTCAGACCTGAGCTCTGATACTACATATGAAACAATTCTTTAAATTATCATTATTGGAAATCTATGACCAAGAATGAAAATAGACACTAGTGAAGGAGAGAATGGTGATGGAGCAAAAAGATCTGGATTTGGATCTCCACTCTTTCACTGTTAAATACATGTCCTCGGACAAATTGTTTAATTTTTCTGACCCTCTATTTTTTTTATCTAGTATAAAAAGAAATTATAAAACTTATTTCCCAAAGCTGTCAAAAAGCTTACAAATAATGTAGCAAAGTTATTTTCATGGTCTATGGCACATAGCTTACATCTTCTAGACTGTAAACAAGGCCAATTTTTTTTTCCGATTTCCAGTGGTAGTTCTAGAGCTTGAACAATGTTAGTACTCTAAAAGTTAATCAATAAATTTTAACGTAATCAATGACTTATATGTAGGGCTAACAATAATCTGCAGGAAAATAACAGGAAAATGTACCAACCCATTAGTCACTATGAGCATTTTTTACAGTGAATTTAATCCATAAGTAACAAAAGTAAAAAAATTTTGAACTTCTAAGTAACCTATTTAAGATTTCAAACACTGATAGGACTCATGATGTTTCTACGAGTTCTCCCGCCCCAAATAAATGCAATTTGAAATCAGTTGTTTTTTTATGTTTGTGTTAAAATGTACATCTTAGATGATAAATGCCATTAATGAAATGCCATTACTACAGGTAGAGCAGCTCTATCACCTAGGAGAAACAGTTCTTAAAACCAAGATCCACTTGATTATTCACATAAACTTTGGTTATCTGTTCATTGCATCTCATGATATAAGAGCATCTAAATTGAACTGATTGTATAAGCAAGGGCGCTAGGGTGTGTGTTAGGTTCCAAAGCAAAGGTAAATAGTTCTGTTTTGAAATGTATCATCTCAAAGAAGGAGGTAACTGAATTTTAAGAGACCTTTCATCCAGCTTCTAACCCAGTACAGAAGTACGTCAACATTGTCAACTGTTCCTCCAAGGACACAGTAGCTTTACTAATGTGGTAGCCTTTCCTTGGACCCACTCCAATTTGTCTAGACGAGAAGACTGCTGCCTCAAAAGCCACAGATGGTGAGAAAAGAGACTAATACATCAGCAGCTGCCTGTGTGCACGCTGGCAAAAGCAACATAATGTCACTGTCTCTCTTGTTTTAGCACTTGAACATCCGAGAAGCAACCGCAGCATTATCCAAGTGACTCACTTGCTCTCCATGCTCTAGATGCCACATTAAATCGATTTCTTTACATACTTTTTAATAAGACCAGATAATATTTAGGCTTTATGTGCTACATGGTCTGTCACAAATACTAAACTCTGTTAGTATAGTGTGAAAGCAGCCAGAAGTAGAATTCATTAAAAAAACAAAAACAAACAAACAAACAAAAAAAAACACGAGTGTGGCTGATTCAATAAAACTTTATTTTCAAAAATAGGTGGTGAACCAGACTTATTTTACCACCCCTGGTCTAGACCAGGGAAGTCCAAGAGAATTCTTTGAGATGATGAAAATGTTTTATTTTTATATTGTCTAATATGTAGCCACATGTGGCTATGGAGTATTTGCGATGTGACTAATGTAAGAGAGACACTAATTTTTCTATTTTTGTTCAATCTTTTAATTTTTTATTTATGTTTTTCAGGTGAGGCAACCGTTGGTTGACCTCACAGATTGCAAGGACTTTGTCAGCTTACAATTCCTTACTTTTTTACACCTACAGCACCTGGTCTTCCTAGGTGGTCTCCCATCTAAGTACTAACCAGGCCCGACCCTGCTTAGCTTCCGAGATCAGATGAAATCGGGCTTGTTCAGGATGGAATGGCCGTAGACTATTTTGTTTAATCTTAACTAAAATGTAAGTAGTCAGTGGACGGTGGCTACTTGTCCATATTGAACAGTATGCATCTAGAAGGTTCTCCTGATTATTTGCTTAGTCATCTTTCAGGTCTCTTTTCATTTATCACTTCCTCAGGCCTGTTCTGACTGTGGATGACTTCAAGTCTATGTTAAGGGTCCCCATCATCTGAGCATAGGCCATAATTTTTAATTTATGGTTTTGTTTGTGTATATTTTATGCATGAACTTTTATGGATCAGGCTACCTGCATAGACAAGAGCCCCTTGAGGGCAGGCACTGTCTTGTTGATTTTACTGTAGATATAATGCTTAGCATTGTTCAAATAAATAGCAGCCACTCATATTAACTAATCTTCCATTAACATCCATGCTGCCAGTGCCCACGTCTGTTCTAGGCTCCCCAGAATGCTCTAGAAGTTCTAGTAAGTGAGGACCATGACTCAGATGAATGGTTCCTAATTACTAAAAGTTTGGTCATATCTGAATCAATCACCTTGGATGCATGTTGAAATGGAGATTTAGTGAGTCTGGGGTGAGACCCAGGAATCTGACAGGCTCTCCAGGGATAAGAAGCCCTCCAATTCTGCCATACAGATAAATTCCTTGAGATATAAAGCAGTAGAATGACTTTCTGCATGAACAGATGTACTTCCCAGTAAGCATCAAAGATCCAAGGACAGAGAATCTTCCAATTTCAGTCAAGAAAACAGAGAAATTCTTAGGTATACTTGCAACTCACATCTGAACTTTGTGTACAAATTACAAACCCCTTTTAGACTTAAACAGTTCAGAGTTGAGAAAAGTGAAACAGCAAGACAGAGACGTAAGAGACTTGAACCCAAATCTCTGTCCAAGGATGAGCCACACACCACACTGCTTAAGTGACACATATGGAAGAACTTGATAAAAGGGGCAACTCAAGAGTTAGGGAAAATTTCTCTCAGGAAAAATGTAAACCTGTGGAGAGTCCCTTGATGTCTCCCTTGATGGAATCTCCCTAGCCAAGACCTGTGCTATGAGCCCCTCTCTGAGAAGGCCGAGGTCCATTTCTGAGCACTCATAGATTCCCTTTATATTTATGAAACAAAAGCTTGCTTCTAAGGACTGGGGAGACTAAGGAACTATTTTTAGAGGTTTTATTTTTCTCTACTGAAAAGATCATCTCTAAGAACATTAAAGAAAACATTTTTATAACAATAATAATGGAAGTGACTCATTAACAAAAGTAGGTGCCCAGTAAACATTTATCAGTCATGAAAGGTTTCACAATGTAGTTCTTGTCATCAATAACCTACCCTACCTTTTTTCCCTACTATCTCCCAAACTATAGTTCTAACCAGACCAGTCCCTCAACTGCTGGATCCCAACTGTGATGCTCTCCAGTGTCCACTGCACCAATTCTACAAAGCCCAGCTCTTCTCAGCCTCCTCCCTGAAATTTCTCCTGTTAGCTTCAGCATATGATGAGCCCTTCCTTTTCTAAAATGACTAATGCCATTCTCCATCATAATCTCATGCTTGTGTCACTTTTCCTAATTTATATTGCTTTGAAATCAGGCTTGATAGTGTCATCATATTAGACATAAATTGGCTGAACTTTAGATTCTGTTTATATCAACAAAATACTAATCAATAAAAATTTTTAAATGAGATTATAAATAATGAGCAAATTATCTTATTTATTTTGTCTTCTCCATGAGGGGGGCGAGATGTCAAGTGATCTTGTTAGGAAAGTCTTATTGTTTAAACCCTAACACACTGCACTTGAACTCCCAATAGTCTCTGAAACCTTTCATATTTCTAAGAAGCCTTAGAAATATGAAAGTTCCCCTTGATGGGACTGTAAGTACTTGAGGGTTTACATTTCTTTCAGGTCTTGCATATTCTAGTACATAAATTCTCTTTGGGGACTAATGAGGAAGGGCAGAGAGCTAAGTTACTGGAAGGCTCTGGATATTTTATTCAATCGTTTTTATTGAACATCTATGATGAACAAGGCTTTGCCAGTCTGGCAAAACATGATTACGTCATTGTCAGAAGCACGGGCTTGGAGTTTGGGTTTAAATTCCTTATTGCTATATTACTCTTGCACATAACTTACATTTTCTAAGCCTCTGTTTTTCTCATCTATAAAAGGATGATAAATAGTACCTATTTCATAAGGTAATGTTAAGACTAAATCAGAAAATGGTTCCTAAAGGCCTAATACATAGTATTTCATAAATAGTAACTAGTACTGGATATATCAGTAATGATAAAAGTTAACAGCTACTAAGTATTTACCATACATCAAGCATATTTCAATGGATTTACATGGATTAACTCATCTAATCATCTCATAACCTCAGGGAAACACTATCATTATCTACATTTTAAGACCAGAATATTGAGACTCAAAAATTTTAAATTAAGAATCCCCAGGTTTACAGCTGGGAATTAGCAGAACCAAGATGTGAACATATATTCAAGGTCTCATTCATAATGAACATATTACAGTAAGTGACAAATGTCTTGCAATCGTCTCAACTGTCTTGATTCCCTCACAAGTGCTGAAACCCACCCATGGAGCACACACACCTCAGCTGACTTAACATGAAATGCCTAGAAATAATCCTCACTCTGATTCTATTCCTGCATACATTTCTGATGTGCCAGACAGGTAGGGAAGCAGGTGTCAACATGGTGCTTAACATATACAGAAGAACAGTGTGTTTCAAGCTGGTGAGCCAGCTAGGAGAAATAATTACAAGAGCAAAAACCCTGCGATTATCTCTCTACCTTCCACTCTCCATATTCACTAGTGCCTGCCTCTCTTCTGGACTCTGGACTGTTCATGGACTCCAAACACAGGAGTAAAATGTGCTTAGCCTTCCTTGTTTCATTAATTACCTCTGGGCTCTAGAGGAACATCTGCCTTGCCGAAGACAGGAATGCGTTTTACGAACATGTGCCTTTCCTTTTAGATAACAATTTATAATAAGAAACATGCCATTCACCCTGATTTGGAGACTGTGAGAAATGTAAAGTTCATCTTTACTCTATCAAAATACATCAGTTACTCTTAAGGTTTGTCTAAAAGATTTTTCACTGAGAAGTATATTAGCTGCCAGTCACATTTACATAATTCCAGGTTTATGGAAAAGTCAAGAACTGGTATAATAATATATTTTCATATAAAATAAAGAAGCAATTCAAATTATATTTGTGTTTTAAAAAAGTAATAAGAGAATAATCATATCTAAATCTCTTGTAGACCCTTCACTTTTTTAAAAAAGATACGAGATTATGATTGCTTTCTATTCTTATTTCCGTAAGAAAAAATTCAGTTTCAAGACAAATAACTCCATCTTTCCTGGCCCTTTAAGTTAAAAATAAATAAATAAAAATAAAAAATTTCCTTCTGGATTTACTTTCATGAACAACTGATCGAAACTGCATCCCGAGGGAGAAAACAGAACTGTGACTCCCACTTTGATCTCTTCCCCATGGAGAAACTCACTCCCTGCCTGGCTTGCATGATGTTCATTTGATTGACGTTTGCTCTGATGTGCAAACTGCTTTGAACTTCAGACATTTAATTCCCATCAGGCTGCAGTCATTTTTATTCTCCTTCAACAGGATTTACAAGCAGGAGATCAGCAAATGTAGAAGATAAAATAAATTTGCAGAAGCTTTGAATCTTACATCAAAACAGTGTTCGAGTGAGTTCCAATTGGATTTCATTCAGCCTCGATTCACAGTGTAAATCAACTTTTCAGTAGAGTCCCAGTTTAGAAAGAAAAAGACATAAAGAAGAGAGACACATACACCAGTTGGGGTTTACTTCCTGACTCTCTTTCTTGGTCTTTGTTTAAATTTCCTACGGATGGTGATTTGCCAAGCAAATCACTCAGAACCCTGGTTTTCCCTCAACATTTCCAGTGAAGGCTGCCTGATTTATCACATAGCACACAAAAACCACACCCACAGTTCCAAGGGCAGTGGGGAAATGTGGTATTATTCAGACACATTTTAAGGCAATATTTTAAAAAGCAAATCCCTGTGGATATCCCAGAAGTGCAAGGCATAAAACTGATAGTTGAGTCCATAAACAATGCCAACATGATGACAGCTGATGGGGTAGTGAATATTTTTTACCTGTTTCCTTGTTTTTGATCACTGCTAAAATGCGGAGATATGCGCAAAAGTTTTTTAAAAAATAAAAACCCACCATTTTTTTTTTTTTTTCTGGAATCAAACCTGATACCAGATCAGAAGCTGGTATGGAGCATGTACTGTGAGGCTTCTGACAGTTTCTCACACAAGGCAGCGTCTTGCTTCCAATGCTGCTGAACTACCAGGTTCCATTTTAAAAATAGCACACATTCCTGGGAACACAAAGGAGGCAATGCCCCCTAACCAGTAGCCAGCCACAGGAGCTTGTAAAAAATGATTTGGACCTGAGAAACACTCAAGCCTACCAGACCTCGTCGTTCTAGTAGCAGCTAACAGTGTCTGGGTTACAGTGATATGACAGGGAGACATATCACTTCACCTCCATTCAACCAGGTTCCTGCTCATTCTTCCTGGGAAGTGTCTGTTCTCCAAATATTTGAGCAACACCCGTTGAAAAGAACTAAACAAGAACCCCCTTATCTTCCACTTAACCACCCATGAGAATAAAGTTAAACAAAGAAAGAGCTAAGATAAAAATCAAACATCTGTACTGGCAAATATTTAAACTCTGTTTGAATGGTGGAGGAAGGGGTAAGAGTGGAATCACTTCAAAAAGGAACTATCACATTCATAAAGTAAATGATACTTGAATCCCTACCCTTCACCCCCCACCAACTGTGTTTACTTATTCAAACACCTAAATTAATGGGCAAACTGAAAAGCTGTCAAATAACACGTAATCATGTTCCAAGAAATGGTTTTTCCTTCCATCTCCTCAGAGATTGGAGAGATAAGCCACATTCTTTTTGTTCTTATCAGTAAGGAGGATTAAACCTTCAGGGTTCAGCAATTCAACCAGAGTAGAAACAAGGGCTGCTTTCAAATGCCCTTGGAAGGTAAGGCTTTCAGAGCAATAAAGCATCTCTCTCTATTAAAGTCTAAGTATCATGTAAACCAGCCATATTTCTTCTTCACCATTTCTCCATCCCCAACAGTTCACTGAGAGGAGGCCCTGCTGTGATCCTGTGTCTCGCATCTAGATTCCAAGTGGCAGCATTATCGATTCAGTTTGCTTTCTCTCACAAACTTGGGAGATCACACAGGTGATATCCAGGGGAACTGCAAGTGGATTTACAACCATGTTAAACATTTATCCTTATCTTCCTCATCACCAGGTTGGGGCAGGGATGCATAAAGAAGACAGAGGGTATCTAGGAAAATAAAGGTGGAAACAAGCATGTGGACAGAGGCTGGTGGGATCCACAGGCTTCCTTTGTGCTCTTCTGTAGCCCTTAGCCATCCTGCCAATGGACCTCTAATAAGGATTTAACACACTTTACAGTTATTTACTTATATACATTTCTCCCTTGTTAGCTGATATGAAGGGAGATATCCTCTCCTATGTTAATCCCCAGGACATAGCCCTATAAAGTATAAAGGTTCAGTAAATGTCTGCTGAATGAATAAATGTAGAAAATATGAGAGGCCGAGACTTTCCAAGACTAGACACTAGAGACTATAAATTCATGTGATTTTTTTCCAGCACATCTACTGAGTACTTAGTAAATAGCAGAAAACTGTGAGTGATATGAGGTAGATATCATGGAGAAGCACTAAGAACATCAGAGTTAGCAGATGACCTTGAAGATGAGCTGGTTCAATCTCTCACGCATATAGACAGAGGGAAGAGGCCTGTCCAAATCTCCCTGTTCTGTAAAAGAAACATGGGATACTTATTGCTCATGTGTCCTCAAAAAGAATTACTGACACAATATTAAAAAGTAAATAAAACTATGAGATACGTCCTCCCGAAGGACATTATAGACAGAATGCATTTAATATCTTGGCCTTCTTTGAAAACACTTTTGATGTTTTTGCACAAGAAAACACTTAAAAAGCTTAGGGGAAGTTTCTGGTCTATTTCTTAAGACTGGCAGTATCTTTTAGAAGCCATATATTTTAGGAAGGAAGGGAAGTAGGAAGGTAGGGACAGAGGGAGGAAGGAAGGGAGGATATTACAGGACGTCTCGCTAAAATCCATAGAAGGCCACTGCTGAAATTCAATATTCTAAGTTGAGTGGCAGGTCTCCTGTCCTTCTATCAGTGAAGCTCACACAAAGAGAATCCAGAAAGCAGAACTGCCAGCAGACCAGACCCAAACGCAGGTGTTTTCTGCTGTAGGGTGCTCATCAATAGTCCTAAAGATATAGACATCTATCTACATACAGAAAACACAAACAGATGCAAATAAAAAAAGATGTGCTGTAGGAATTGTTTT
The DNA here is from genome assembly GCA_030015415.1 of Cynopterus sphinx. Classification (NCBI taxonomy): domain Eukaryota; kingdom Metazoa; phylum Chordata; class Mammalia; order Chiroptera; family Pteropodidae; genus Cynopterus; species Cynopterus sphinx. The sequence goes on from CM057387.1 coordinate 87,224,599, forward strand.
TAAGACTGAGAAACAAACTAATCAGACTACAGGAACATTATATTCCATCAATTTAGATGCTTCAGAGGGCCATACAATAACCTCAAGTGAAATTCTAAGTAGGAATACGTAGCTCAGCAGTTCGCAGTTCAAGAGGTAGGTAAGCCATTCCAATTTTTCCACTTGTCAAAAAATTTTATCATAAAAAAAATTGAGCCCTGACACAATCTCTCTGAGCTACTTCCTCACTGGCGGGGGAGATGAGGAGAGGATGGTATTGACCCCAGCATGGCTGTTTTGAAGATCAGATGAAGAATCCAGTCTGAGTAAAATAATATTTACAGAAAAGCCTAAGAAATTATTTTACTGCACTATAAACATATGTAACTCTTTTACGTAAGTTAAATAATGTAACTGAGTAGGCCTTCTGAAATGTAAAGCGATCTGTAAAATCTTTGTTGAATTTTGAGCTTAACTCAAGTCCTTCTGGCATCAATACCCATGAAGACTGTATCTGCAACATTTTGCCTTCCTGCAGGTAATTATAATTTTTAAAGGGACTGAAGATGAAAGTTTGAGATAAGGCAGGGAGAATGACTTGAAAGACTAAGGTTCAGCATACAGTACTTTAAGGGCAAAAACACAAAACATGCCTTCCTGGGGAATGATCAGGACCTGCAATAAAATTAAATTCAGTTGTTAAGGAACAAGCTTGTCACATTATTTCACCTTGTGATACTGAAAGAAGAAAAGGACAAGAGTCATAAGTGCAAAAGTGCCTGGTTAAGTCAGAGTGCTTTATTTTTCATAAGAATAGTAATAATAAAAAGCAAAATGTATACTGGGTTAAACATTTTACACAATTGTTTTTCACGTGCTCTATCTTAAAATAGGGCTAAGAAAAAATAGGAGTTGCCCCCATGTAGGTCAGCTATGTCTTAAAATATGATTTTACACAAAATCATTTGTACGTTACCATGTTAAAATTATACATTTCAACTTTGAGCTGCCATGTATATAACATGGTTTCGGGAGTGAAAATATTTGTGGGATAAAAATACAATGATGCTATAGCAATAGTATTAACTGCTTGTCAAACACCTCCCAAGAATGCTCCATATGCATTTCAAAATTAAAATCAGCGTCTTTTTACCGAATTCACCAACTTCCTCTTAAAAATCTTCTTTTGCTCTGTTTTTCACTCTTTAGTTAACAGATTCCTATCCCTCAGGAATACTCAATTTAAAATTCAGACCCATCTTTTAAAATCTTCCTTCCCATCCATATCTCCAATAAAAACTAGTCGGCAGATTCGATGTAACCCACCATCATCCCGGATGTCCTTCGCTTTCTTATAATCCTTTCTTGAGGTGTCATTACTTTTCCCCTGGGTTATTAGGATGGCCCAACTTGACAAGCAACATGCCTTTCCAACACAATTTATCCTTTAGTTACCAACAAATTAGCCTGCCCAAATCACAGACCTTGCTTTAAACCTACTGCTTACCAAGAGAAGTGTGTCAAGTCAGTCAAGAACTGTGAGCACGTCACAGCACATCTCTTATCTGCCACTCCAGCTGTGTTTTCCACCTCACTGTACTCGATGTTTTATGAATGCTTGCTGTTTTTCTGGCCGGAAGTATCCTTCCTCCACATCTATCTGCAGAAGGTCCACTTTTCAGGGCCTCAGTTGCTACTCCTCCACCAAGCCACAGTGCTTAGAAGCCTCTCCTCATAACCTTTCTCTTCTAAAAGACTCTTTGGACTTCTTCCATGATGCTTGATACAGTCTGCCTTAGCTCACTCTACATATGGCCTGCGAGTTCCTGAGGGTACAGAGTGTTTTATTCATCCTTGTCTATCAGACAGCATCTAGCACAATGTCTTGTGCATTACCTGCCTTGAACATGACACAGACGAGTTGAGTTGAAAATGATACACAGTGAAACAGTGGTCCCCCCCTTAGCCATAATTCCACTTTCCATGGTTTCTGTTACCTGTGGTCAACCAAAGTCTGAAAATACTAAATGGAAAATTCCAACTCAATAAATAATTCATAAGTTGTAAATTGCATGCTGTTCTGAGTACCAGGATAAAATCATGTGCCTTCCTCTCTTTTTCCTGCCTGGTACTGAAAATCATCTCTTTGTCTAGCATATCCATGCTGGATATGCTCCCGCCTATCAGTCACTTACTAGCCATGTTGGTTATCAGATCAACTTTCTCAGTATCACAGTGCTTGTGTTCAAGTAGCCCTTATTTTACTTAATAATGGCCCAAAGCACAAGAGTAGTGATGATGGCAATCTGGATATGCCAAAGAGAAGCCAAAAAGTGCTTTCTTTAAGTGAAAAAGTTAAAGCTCTTGACTTAGTAAGGAAAGAAAAACATTTCACGTTGAGGTTATTAAGACCTATGGTAAGAATGAATGTTCCATCTGAGAAATCGTGAAGAGGGTAAAAAATCTGTGTTGGTTTTGCTGTCATACCTCAAAGTGCAAAAGTTACAACTACAGTGCATAATAAATGATTCGTTAAAATGAAAAACAACAACATTAAATTTGTGGGGGAAGAGATGAATAGAGAACGTGTTCTGACTGACGGCAATGTGTTGTACCAGAAAGCATTGAGTTTATACATTACTTCAGCAAGGGATCCCCTGAAATGAGTGACCACATTCATTCACCTATTATATTGTTATAATTGTTCTACTCAATTATTGTTAATCTCTTCGTGTGCCTTATTTATAAATTAAACTATCATAAGTATATATATATATAGGAAAAGACAGCAAGTGTGTATGTGTGTGTGTACAGATATATATACACACACACACACACACACACACACACACACACACACACACATATATCTATACATAAAGATATAGATATATATGCTGTCTGTATACAGTTAGGGTTCAGTACTATCCTTGGTTTCAGGCACCCACTGCAGGGTCTTGGAATGTATCCTTTGCAGACTACTATATACACAGGTATTCAGAAATTTTGTGTTTTAAAATTCATCCTGCATATAATTATTATTCATATCCATTATTATTAAAGACAAAAATCTAACTAATAACAGATAACTAAGTTGGTATTAACTTCAGTTTCCTAACAGGGCTTATAACAATGAAATAATACTCTGATGAAAACAATGGCTACTGTGAATAGGCATAAAAGTTCTTGAATTTCTTTCTACTGGTAAAGTAGATCAATAATTCTGACATCACTACCAGTCTTCAAAATCTAGACAAAATTAGGTTTGCAACCATGAAATAATTCTTTCAGCAAATCTTTATTGAGGATGTGTTCAAGCAAGGTATTAAACACAAAGTTAAATCTGACAGGAACCCTGAAGTCAACTGTAACTGAGAAGGTTGAGAGGACACACAAAGGGAAAGTATGCCCTAGAAGCTGGTATTAACCACTCTCAGAGCTACTCAGAACCAACCCTAGCCACCTTTAATTCCTCCCTCTTCCAAAACCCAACATGGTGGATAGAAACAGCTAAGTACAAGGTCCTCTCTTCTTGTCTACAAAACTAAAATCAGATGAGGTGTTTTAGTTATTGATTGACAAGTAAAATCTCCTTCGAGCTCATGTCTCATTGTTTCATTCCTTTTCTCATAAATCTCAAATTCCATCATCAGTCAACCCATATTTATTGGGTGTCTACTGTGTGTCAGACAGTAAACATCTAGAAGAGGACATTGTCTTTTACTTCATTTACAGAGCCTAAAGTCTCCTGAAGAAAGTTCAAAGTCTAGCATTGGAGGGTCTCTATGATCTGATATTAATTAACTTCTCAGCTGCCTCTTCCTTCACTAGCTCTAGACTTCCAATGTATGCTTCAGTGCTCCTGGACATTTCCAGCCATGGAGTTTTACATTGACCCATCTCTCCTGGAAACTACTTATTCCATATCCTCATATTCTTGAATCTTTTTCCTACTACTACACTCAGTTGAAATGCTTCTCCCATGGACCATTCCATACATAATTATTTTTTAAAAGAATGAATAAATAAATGAGTGATTTAACCTCTGCAGGCCTTGCTGCATACTATCTCTCCCTACTCCCTCACCTCAGGAACTTTCAAAACAAATGAAAATAAATTCCATAAGGAACTCCAGAATGCCCAAATTTGAGCAGTAGAAGTTGTCTATAATGGCGAATGGCTCTAGTTAAAAACCAACCTAAGAAGGCTGAGGGAAATTAATGCATCTTGAGAGTCAGGTCTCTTGAGTACAGTTTAAACCGCTCATTTTACAGTTGAGGAAACTGAGGACTAAAGAGGTTAAGTGAACTTCCCACAGCAAAGTGGCTGAGAGGTCCATCATGTCTTAGCACTATATTACTATGATAAAATCTGCATCATTTGAACTCAAAGGAAAATTGTCTTTACTGCTTATGGTTTTTCTTTCTACCTTTGTAGAGACTGATTGAAAACAGAAAATTAACAAGAAATTAAAAAGAAGCTTGCCTCCTCTTAAAATGAAAGACTATGTATGGGTTCGAATTAAACTAATGAAACCACAAAACATGACCTGAAGATAAACGCCTAAAGAGAGCTTAGTACAGGAATTTGAACATTATGGGTCAGGATGTTAACCATCAAACAAACAAACAAACAAACAAATAACCCTCTAAGTAACTTATTTCTGGCTCCTATGATGACAATCATACTTAAAGAACTTAAAATATGAACACAGACATTTGCATAACACCTCAATCATGACATAAAACATACAAACAATTTAAATGGAAAAAGAATTATGAAATGCCAAGATTCCTCTCCAGGCAGCCCATTCACATGAGCTAACTTCATTTTCATTGAGGTATAATGGATGTATAACATGTTATTAGCTTCTGGTGTAGACATAATGATTTGATACTTGTATATGTTATTGCAGAATGTTCACTACAGTAAGTCTAGGGAACATCTGTCACCATACATACTTACAAAGTTTTTTCTCTTATGATGACTTTTAAGATCCAATCTCTTAGCAACTTTCAGATACGCAATCTAGTATCTATAGTTGCCATGCTCTACATTACACCCCATGACTTATTTTGCAACTGTCATTCTGTACCTTTTGACTCCCTTTACCCATTTTGCTGCTCCTCACCCCCAAATTGGTTTTTGTTTTTGCTTTTTTAAAAGAAGATTCCACATTTAAGTGAGATCTCATGGTATTTCTCTTTCTCTGATTTACTTCATTTAGTGTAATGCCCTCTAAGTCCAATCATGTTGTGGCAAAAGGCAACATTTCATTCCTTTTTATGCCTAAATAATATTCCACTGTAGACATACATACCACAACTTCTTTATCCATTCATCCATCGATAAAAATTTAGGTTGTTTCCATTACTTGACTATTGTAGATAATGCTGCAATGAACATGAAGGTACAGATATTTTTTCAAATTTATGTTTTTGTTTCCTTTGGAAAAAATCCCAAAAGTAGAACTGAGCTCTTTATATATTTTTGATATTCACCCCTTGTCAGATCCATGATTTGCAAATATTTTCTCCCACTCAGTAGGTTGCCTTTTCATTTTGTTGATGATTTCCTTTGCTGTGTAGAAGATTTTTAGTTTGATGTAGCCTCCCTTATTAATGTTTGCTTTTGGAGTCATAGCCAAAAAAATCATGGTCAAGACTGATATCATAGAGCTAACTACTTACGTTTTCCTCTAGAAGTCTTATGGTTTCAGGTCTTATATTCATGTCTGTAATCCATGTTAAGTTTATTTTTGTATGTGGTGTAAGATGGTGGTCCACTTTTCCATTTATTTGTGCCTTCTTCATCATATATTCTTGGTTGTTTGTTGTAAATTCATTGACCATATATGTGTGGGTTTATTTCTGGGCTCTCTATCCTGTTATGTTGATATATGTGCCTGTTTTTATGTCAATACTATACTGTTTTGATTACTATAGCTTTGTAATATAGTGTAAAACCAGGGAGTGGATATCACTAGCTCTGAAAGCTTCACGGAATGAGAGTCTAGCATCTTCCAGTCTAAATCTGAGGGTTAATAAGTTTAATTTCAAAGTTAGGTTTTTGTAGCCCAATTTTCTGTCTTTTCTTTGAGAGGGTATGATGGTTAATTTTATGAATCCATTTCGTTGGGCCACGGTGTCCAAATATCTGGTGAAACACTATCCTGGACATTTCTGTGAAGGATTTGGGGGAATGAGATCAATGTTTAAATCAGTAGCCTTGTGGGTGGGCCTCATCCAATTAGCTGAAGGTCCTAACATAACAAAGATTGACTTCCTCCAAGCAAGGAATTCTGGCTGCAGACTGAAGCTCTTCCCTGAGTCTCCAGCGTGCTGGGCTACCCTGTATATTTTGAACTTGCATCTTCACAATCACGTGAGCCAATACCTGAAAATAAATCTCTCATCCTATTGGTTCTGTTTCCCTGGAGAACTCTGAGTAATAGAGAGGGTTATAATAGTAGCTATTCATGAGAATTGTAATCAGTAGCTTGTGTTCTTCATCAGAATGCATGCTAATTGCTTCGCCTACAGTATAATACCCCCAACAGGTTGACTGATAAGACCTGACTCCTATATCATATAGTTCTAACGGGCACCAGCTAGGGATGCATTACATTTGGGTTCTCAGAAAATGAGAAGAGTACTATCTGAATTCCCCAGTGACTGTATCAATCTCAGTTGATGCACCAACTTAAAGAGCAATTTGTAAAATAGTAGAAATCCAGTGTAACAGTGGTTCCAAGAGTTTCTTTATTTTTTGGAATCTGTGAAGCTTTCAAAGCCTCCCCTGATGAATATTAGAGAAGTCTCTGTAGAGCCAGCCCCAGGTGGCTGGCTTCAGACAGGCTTGGAGGCAAGTTGCTTACTTATGTTAGCTCCAAAAGAGTATAACTTTGCTCACCTCAAACCTGGTCTACATGCCTTCATGCCAGGTCCTATCATGATCAGCCAATTTACAAGCATTAACTGTGTGAGGTTACCAGCACTGAATCCCACTTGGAGACACAAAAGAGAATAAAAATCTAAGCTCATCTTTCCAGTATTTCCTCTCTGTTTTGTTGCTCTCCATTGTTTTCTTATTCTTAAATGACATAAAAAATAAAAAAATAAGACCACCACCAGGCAGTAACATCTATAGAAGAGACTGGGGAAGGGAGAAGTGAATGAAGAGGTGTGGAAGAGAAAATTATTGACTGGTTTATGTAAAAGTCAAGGGTTAGCGGGGCCTACCGACTAAGCAATAGCTTTAGATACACACAGCAGAACCCCATCTCTGTGGCAAGCCAGGTTTCTGGGATTATGTTCTTAGTCTTATGCATAAAAGACATATATTCTTTAAATGAGGGAATGAGAACACACATGGACATTTTCTCAAGCCAAATTTATTAACATTAGATAGTCTTTTTAGGTCATGAGTTGCAAACTCACATGCTAATGTGTAACAAGGAGGTGATGAAAGTCACGGAAATGGGTTGGGCATTATACAGTATAGACTAGTGGGGACTGTGGTGAATGACAGGAGACACGCCCTGTCTATCAAGGGGGGCTGCTCTTCACAAAAGCTATTGCCCAGTGTGAATGCTGTCCCAGTATTGCCAGATCTTCTGACTTCAGAGAAGACAGAAATTTGGATTTTTAGCACGTGTAACATGCTACAATTTAAATGTTGGTAACAGATTTTAAACCTTATCAATTTAAAAACCTTTAAAACACCTTGTGGGGTCAAGATAAACACATCTGTATGCCAGATATAGTCTGTGAGTATAATTATGTGTTTGCGTGTCTGAGCACTACTGGTGGGGGAGCCCAGGATCTCGTGCACCCTCATCGGCTGACCCAATACAACACAGAGGGAGCTGTTAATTAAATTACATGAATAAATGAACTTGTTCTCAAAATTCTGTTATTTTAAGTGATACCACTGAAAATGAGTTTGTGTAGATAAAGCCTCAACATATCTATTTTTTTTTCCATCTTAGAGAATTCTTTAGATCATGCCTTCAACAAACAATGACACAGTGCCTAATGGCTATGTAGGGCCCCATACAAAATAATTAACTTCTAGGGCTCCTGAGTAAGAATTTTAAGAGTTGACTGGTCTGAGAAGGAAAGTATCAAAATCATCTGAAAAATTGATTTTATGCTGCTTTGCAGGTTCTCTCTGTTGTCATCACAGGATAGCCTTTGGGAGTATATTCTGCAGAATGTTCTATAATAGGATGCTTTTAAAGCCCCTCTCTCTTCAGCTCTGGGCACTGTATTATTATGTTTTTAAATATGCATTATTAAGCCTTAGTGAGAAAAACCAATTTTTGACTATAAATCAGTAAAAATGATATTTTAGGCCTAAAACAAAAGCTGAAAATTAGCCATTGGTTAAAATTACTTACAAAAATATTGTCCTAGTACTAACTTTTCTCTAATACATCTAGAAAAGAAGGTCAACAAGCCACAGGCACTTAAAATGAGAGTGACAAGTAGCTAGAGTGCCACAGGGCTAGTACTGCCTTTGAAATAATGTTTACAGGGCCCATGTATTTAAAAATCGAAACGATCCAGATCTAGGACTGGAGATCCTTTATCTCAAGTCCAGTTGCTTATATTTATTCCAATGGCTGTTTTAATACATATGCATGTGGCCAGATAGAGCATTTACTTCATAGAACTATAAAATCTGACATTTTAGAGGGGCTCTAGCAACAATTTTGAGTCCAATTTTCATAAACTTCATTCACCACCACATCTATCATCTTCAAAATTTTGGTCACGTTCACTTATTTTCATTTAAATTAATTCGCTTTTTAATTTAGGTAATTTATTTTTAAAAAGAAACTATGTTATTGCCATAAGAGAAAAAAAAACAATATCCCTTGACATAGAGGATAGTATTGAAATAATACTTAACAAACAAAAAAATTATGACCTACAAACATCTCTCTACAATGACTCTATCAGGTAAGTATCATCATTATTCTCATGTCACTGATAAGGAAACTGAGGCTTAGCATCAAGTGACTTCCCATGTTCAACCTATAAATAAAAGAGATACAAATCTGCCTGGCATTTTTTAAAAAATTATTTTTAGTCATGTACCAAGACTGGAAATCTTCCTTTTTGCACTTAACTCCAACATGAATTCCCTAAGGTTTAAACTGCAGACATTTTTTGGAGCAACTGGAATATAGGAAGGAGAGAACTAAAACGATGTTCAGTAGAATACCAAACAGTTAGAAAATGCAGATAAAAGTGTTCTGTAAGGAACTGAAATGAAAGCAACTAAATGTTCTTACCCTGGTTTACCCTAATAACTTACTAATAACTCTTTCCACTTTTGAATCTTCATTAAAAAGGCAAGAGAGCATTGTAATTTTAGAAAGTGTTATTGCTCAGCCAATGGTGAGAAGAGCTTCAGCTCAGAATTCACTCCAAAATTCCTACACACATGTCCCTGGAAAGTTAGCTCAATTTACAGACAAGAAGACTCAGTTAAGAGAAGGGTAGTCATCCCTTGCCACTTCCTGCTGTAAACAGGTGTTATCAGATATTTCTTTAATATGGCCCCAGAGGGAACCTGTCATTTGCTCATCTATACATCTTCTGAGTACTCAACTTTGTAGTCAGAATATCCATGGGTTTACAAGAATCATCCTAAATGGCAGTTCTCAGCTTTGCCAAGACCTAGTGAGAAGACTGCATCTAGCTCCACCGAGTCCCCATTCAACATTTAATGCAGAAGTCTAACCTCTGAAGGAGGAACAGGCTCTCATACTAACCTGCATTTTCCCCTCTAGCATAATTAAGGTCTCTTGGATGTTAAAATGACCTAAATGAGAAATTCTGAGAGGGCAGAAACTATATGTTGTGTTTTACTGTATTGAACAAAAGGTAGACCATTAGGTTTTACCAATTATCTGGATGGCCATCTCAGACTTCCGCCCTATCGCCACTTATTAAAAATAGAAATCACTGTCTTTACTCTAAAACAGTTTAATGTGTGCGCATGCGTATGTATGTATGTATATATGTATGTATGTTTGGCCATTTTCACAAATGAGCAAATATTCTTCTACAGCATGGCTGTACCTTATCTCATTTCTATAATATGATACAATTTCCTTAACTAATCCCTTATTGTTAGAAATTGAGGGTCCTTACAATATTATCTATTCTCAATGGCACAATTATTTTCTTTACATGTTTATCTTTATGAATGTTGTCTGGTTCTTTTCTTGTGATATTCCTCCAAATGACCAGATCAAATAAGATGCATTCTTCTAAAGTTCACAGAGTCTTCTGTGATGCCATCCACCTGGTATATTTCTCTGCTTTCAGGAACTACAGTATCTCTGCTATGTCACATTTTGCCTTAACTACTAATTATGTTCAGTATTTTCTCCCTCCCAATAATTTTAAAATTTTTTGAGAGTGGACATCCTCTTACTCATCCTCATCTTCAAATCAATTTTGATTCCAGGTGCTAGGGTATAAATGGATAAGGTGTAATCCCAGCCTACAACAGCAGGGGAGGCAGACTTACCAACAAGTTCTACACTATAAGGAGGTATATAAAACTTTCTAGAGAAACAAAGATGAGAGAGCAATAAACTCTTCCAGGGACAAAAGGAAATAAATAGAGAAAAAAAGAGGTAATAGGAAGCTATGAAGAGAGGCAAATCGTTGAGTTACTTCTTGAACCATTATTAGAGATTCACCAAGTAGGCGGGAAATGGGAAAGAGGAGACAGATGGAGTAGATCCACTAGTAAACCAATCAATTTAAGCTTTTTGTTTCATATAGAGCAATAGGTTGACTTTGGAATTCATAAAGATCTCCAACCTCCTGAAAAAGTCTTTTGACCTCTGCACCGCTGACATTTTAAGGCAGACAATTCTTTGTTTTAGGGAGCTCTCTTGTGCATTGTATGGTATGAGCAACATCCCTGGCTACTACTACTCACTAGATGTCAGTAGTAACTGTTCCCACCTACTAACTTTAGCAACTGAAAATGTTTCCAGGCATTACCAAGTGTCCCTTGTGCAGGGGGGAAAAAAATCACCCCTGGCTGAGAACCACTCTTTTAAACATAATTCTAGCTCGAAGGATTTCTCTCTTACTATACTATCTTTTTCTTTCTGCCCTGAAAATGAATTTGCCCTTTAGTTCAAAACCCAGCTGGACCCTAAATTTAATTTTAGATAGGAGGTAAGTTTGTTAAAAACATTAAGTTACTGATGCCAACTATGTATTAGGTTTTGATTAAGCCTAATAAACAAAAAATGAAATATTATTTATGCTATGGCCAGTATAATGGCTAATATTTGTTCAGAACATTACAGTTTATAAGGTATTTTCACATCTGATTTCACTGAATGTTCATGACAGCCTGTGAAGTTTTCATTATTGCTCTTACTCTAGAGATGAAGACAGGGTGTCTCAAAAACATCAACTAAACAAGCCCATCTGAGTATTATGTGCTATAGGTAGGACTCATTATCCGGATTGTCTCATTCCAAATTGCATACAATTTCCATTTAGTTTAGCAAACAACTAGGATGATCTTCTTTATGCTACAGATAGATTTAAGCCAGAGAGAAGGATTACGTTAACAACACATAGATGGAGGAATAATGTATCTTAAGAATGCCCTGCTACCTATATGGCCCACCAAGAAACTACTGTAAGTAAAAGCTTGCTTGTGGAAGGCAAAGCATCATCTAACCACTAAAGAACTATGCTGCAGCCATCCCTTACATAGCCTCAAGAGCACTTATGGAGCAAAAAGAGGAGTAATACATACTAATTATGGTAACTTTTACACTCATATAATTTTTAAAGTATGTTAACACCTTTTACTCAGTCTAAATAGCCCAACTGGCATAATGAAGATTGTTATCCACTGATAAAAAACGGCATATAAAAATACACATTAAGTAACTTGATTAAAATCACAGCTAATTAAAGGCCAAGTCAAACTAAGGTTCTTTGTACCTCTAGGTGTTTTTTCCACTACAAATAATTTCTAGCATCACATGACCCTCTCACTCGTCTAAATATATCACTAGCCCAATAAACAAAAATGTCCTCAACCACACAGGTACTAATTTTGTTTCAATATTATCTGAAGCCACATTTCCCTTGGTAGTTCTAAATATGGTATCTAAAGTAAGAAGTGGAAATTTTTGCTGCTCTTATCCAAGACAAAAAGCGCTCCCTTAAATTAGGCAAGTTACCAGAATCAGTGAGATTATCTTATTCAGGACTTATTAGATGACACATGACAAAATGTTCAAAATTTTCTAGACTTAGTCAACTCAATACTCAAAAAATATTTAATATTTTTTGAACTTGAATTCCAGCATGATAAAAAAGGTGAGCAGGGAGGGTCCAGAAATTTTATGGATATAGAATATTGAGTCATGCATTTTTAAAAAGTATTTGTCTATATAATGATAATAGATTATTTAAAATAGAAATACTATACACTCTACAATGCAGAAATGGGCAATTTGAATATGAATGGAAAGCTATTCAATTCCTGTTTTAAACAACGAGAAATTTTAAACTCTTACTCCATCATGGAAGGTGGGATTGTACAGCAGTCTTGAATTGCAGTGAGGGGAGAGGTCAGGTGAGCCGTATAGGATGCTTCTACAACTTGCTTGTTCCGGTTGACTACATCCAGGTAACGGTTGAACTTCTCTCGGATTTTTTTGGCTAGCTGTGGAACAACAGTGAGTAACATAAGTTGAAAGTCCAAGACAATAACTGTTCTTCTAATAAGCTAATTAATTTGTGTCACATACTCAAATATTAAACTTCAAGCAATACAAACAACACACATCCAAGTCTTATTCTGCTGTGTAAATGGAGATTTAAAAAACTGTAAAATGCCCAGAAGTCACAGATAACAATATCTTCTGTCTTATACAGATGATGATATATTAAGAACTTCTCATGTGTTAAAATTCAAATAGAACAGTACTGATCCATAAAATGCCTTTCTAGATACAGAAAAACAAAGCCTGCTGATAAGATTGTCAGTATGACAGTGGGCATTAGGAATTACAAAAAAAACAATAATGATTGGAAGAGTAAAATCCCACTACTCATAGTTATGTATTCACATAGATTTTCATGGGTAAAACACATGAAGGAAGGGAAATGACAATGAGTGTCTCCAGCTACACAACTTCAGGGAACACCATTCACAGGCTTCCATGCGAAGGCAAATCCCTAGAGTTGCACAATATAGATATCCACATAAAACAAGGTATGTAATTAGAGATATACGTGTCTTTGGTCTGTTACACCTTTAAGATGGACAAATGTCTTTATTAACTGTCGTGAACGGAGCACTTCATCATAATTTACTTTCATATGGGAATAACGAATGTAAATTGATAAGCATACTGCTTTTTCCTCCATTGTTCCCATCAAATATCACAGCTTAATTACAGATCTCCAAGGAAAACAGTGTTGTTTCTCTTTTCTTAAACAGAATGTTACCCAAATGAAATGACTGATAGAATTATAGCTAATTGGTTTTGTAGAGCTATTCATTATCAGCACACTAGAGGAGAACTAATCGTCTCCTTTGGGTCATGCAGTTTGCACAATCCAATAGCTTACAGGCTAAGAACATAGAGCCAAATCAAAATGTCTTCATTTGTTAGTTTCAAGCCAATTTTAAAATTTGATTCTGTTTCAGTGATATTTGGGAACTTAGAGTTTCAATTAAACATCTGAGGCTCTCGACCTGTTAAAAATTTTACGAACTATAAAGTTTGGAAAAATGTCTGGACATAACAGAAGAATATGAGTGTAAGGTTTTATTTGATAAGGGGTTATCCAAATTCATTTCAGCATTTTCAAAGGAGGAATGTGTGTCAAAAATGGAGTCCACCTGCAATTCTACTCCCTAAGTTCTTACTAGAAAAGTATGTTTCTCTTGTTAGGTTCTTGGCAATAAGATGTATAGACACGTTGAATTTCCCATCTTAATTTAGATCACTGGTGATTTTGCCCCTCCCCCCACTCCAGGAGATACTTGGTGAAATCTGGAGGTAATTTTGGCTGTTATGACTTGGTGGAGAGTGCTACTGGCATCTAGTAGGTAGAAGACGAAATGCTCCCCAAACCCTACAATGCACAGGACAGCTCCATAACCACGAATTATACAACCCAAAACGTCAATCGTACCCCATTTGAGAAAACCTACTGTAGTGAAAAATCAAAGATAATTCTCAATTTGTAATTCAGCCAATTAGTTCCCAAACTGCTCTTCTAGGTTAGTTTTCTACCCATCCAAAATGGTACCTTAAGAAGAAAAAAAATCTAAATTTCAATATTTATAAATTTCTACTTTGTTCTTTGGTTTTCCTTTCCCAAAGTAATGTGAAAGAAGCATCATATACATCTATAGTTCTTTAAGTATAGCCCAAATACAGAGCTAGGACTATTCATTTATTATCAGTAGTTGAACTGACATGTTTTTTAAACAGCAGTTTGCACTAATGCAACAATCTTTTTTTCCTAGACTCTCACATTCAATGGGCAGTTGAGGATGAGAGACAGAGTAACAGGTTCCAGATGAAAGCCTAATGTATATTCTCATAGTGCCCTGCATTCCCCCCTCATAACACATATATTTTAATGCTATTATCTATTTAGCATCTGGTTACCACCTCCCCTTGACTGTGTGCTCTGTAAGGGCAGGTAGTACATGTAAGTTTTTGTTCATCTCTTTATCTTTAGCACCTAGCACACTGCTTGGTATTGCAGGCAGACACACACACAAAAAAATGTTTAATAATCAAAGGTCAAATTTGAACCATGAGCGCTTTTAACCTTTTGGTTTAAGAATCAACCTCTTTAAAAACATAGAATGCTTATTTTACAAATATGTATTTCTGGAAACTCCATCAAGACCAAGTTCTATGTTCTCTGAAGTAAAATAAATATCATTAATTTTTCACCTACAAGTATCAAGAGTATATAGTCTTTCATTGCCCTTGGAAATTGCAAGTGTTCTATAACAGGATAAAGACATACTTGAAAGGACTGAAGTTCCAAATAATATTCTCACAAATTAATTTCTAAAGTAAACAAGGGATTTGCAATCATTTCCTGATCTCACATACACAGACATATATACACACAACTCGAGAGAAACCCAGGTGTTTCTTCTATGCATTTGGAGAATCCTAACTTAAAAAAAAGCCAGACCTAGCTAATGATATTCTAATCAGGCTCACTGTTTTTGTAGAAGATACAAATGACTCTTACATTAAATGTCTTTTCTTAAAAAGGCATTTTGTGATACATAAGTATAAAATTCAAATTGTAGTATTCATAAATGAAGTTTTAGTGATGCAGTCATTTGTTTACATATCATTTATGATTACTCTCATTATACAACAGCAGAAGTAAATAGCTGCAGTAGTGACTGTATGTATGGCCTGCTTTGCTACAGGTAGAAATCAGAAGCCCTAACATGCCCCTAGATTGGAGCCATAATACCAGTAATTTTATAAAAATTTGCTGCCATCCTTTAACATTCCTCCCCATTGAGAGGTGGGTCTTCTACTCCCACTGCTTGAATCTGGGTGGGCTTATGATTGTCTCTACCAGCAGTGTTTATGAAAAGCAATGCTATATAACTTCTAAGGCTAGGTCATAAAGGGCTCTGTGGCTTCCACCTGTCTCTTGGAATGCTCTCAGCTACCATGTTGTAAAGAGGTCCAAAACACATGGAAACCACACTTAAGTGCTTCTTTGGCAGATCCAGTTAAGCAAGCCTTCAAGTCAATCAGCCCAGGCTCCAGGTATGAGTCAAGAAGGCTCCAGATCATTCCTGCCCTCAGTCTTCCTTAATGAAGCCCCAGATATCCGGGAGCAGAAATAAGCCATCCTTGCTATGCCTGGCCAAATTCCTCACCCATAAACTCTACAGACATAAAGATAGAGTTGTTTATCCCACTAAATTTGGGGTGCTTTGTTATGCAGCAACAAGTAATGGGCATACCAAAGATGGAGTCCATTGTAAGATAAATACATTAAAGCAAAGCTAAATAAAGCTGCTTAGATCCATGCCCTGCATCTAAACCATCAGAATTATCAAGATTAGAGCATGTGGATTACAAACTGTTCCAAAGCGATTTCAGGATTCTTCAGAAAATTATAATAGCTACTATATAGTGGTACTTACTCTATACTAGACTCAAGGACCCTATACAAATATAAGTATTGTCATCTTATAACAAGGAGGTTATTTTGTTGTCCAAAGTGACAACAGAAGTGAAAAGAACTCACTTGCTTATTCAAATTTGGATTGTGTTATCTATAAAGCTTGTTTATATCTGCTCAGCTATGGTGCCTCCAATAAATCAAACTTAAAAGAAGCTGCACTGGTGGCTTAAACTAAAAAATATGACAAATCACAGAATCTGATGAATGGAACTTCTGTTAACATAATCAGCCAAGGTACAGAGCCTTCACCACTGGGCTAGCCGTAGAACTAAGTGTTTCCTATAGAGGCATGCTGGGGAGTGACGGGCTGATGGGAAAGGGGCACTGCCAGAAGTGGGTGGCAGAACCATGG
Source organism: Cynopterus sphinx (assembly GCA_030015415.1). Taxonomy (NCBI): domain Eukaryota; kingdom Metazoa; phylum Chordata; class Mammalia; order Chiroptera; family Pteropodidae; genus Cynopterus; species Cynopterus sphinx. The sequence continues at coordinate 87,241,189 of CM057387.1, forward strand.
GATGTGTGCCTTTGGCCTCCTGTCTGGGTGTGGAGGGTGGGGTGGGGTGGTTAACCTGCGTTCTTTATCAGTGGCGGCAGCACCTTGAGTGCAGAGCTCAATATCCCTGACAATTAACAATGGTCTCAAATGCAAGCTCTCCCCCCACGGATTCACACACCTCTGTCAGAAACTCCTCAGCTTTCATGCTGGACACCCCTTCTTGCCGTATTTACAAAAACATAGTAATTGCCAACACTGGTTGAGGGCTAACTCTGTTGGGGCACGCACCTCTGCACATATATCAATTTAATGTACACATCTCTCCATTTTCCAGAAGCAGATACTGAAGCTTAAATAGCTTGCTTAAGTTCACAAAGCAAGTAAGTTGTAGAGCTGGATCCAAACCCAGTAGTACTCTAACTTCAGAGCCTAAACTTTCAACCTTGATACAACACTGCTTCCCTGTAACACACAGACTGACAATCCCCCGACCCCTTACAAACCCGCTTAATAAATGCTGTGAAATTCTTGGCAGAACACCATAAGCCACACATAGACTCATTACTTTGTAATAAGAATTAGATTTTTTAAAATTAATGATTTCATTTAGAATTCTTCAGAATTCCAAAGAAAATCTAGATGTTGAGGAAATTTAAAACTGCTGAATTCTACCACTAGTATAAAAAGGGGACAGAGTAAAATTTAAAATGATGTATTCTCTAAAAACAATGCCTACTTATTACCTGACCACTGTGATACAAGTAAGGTGCATCAAATTAGCTTAAATGGTTCTAATCACTCCTTGGTGTTTGTTCATTTGTTCATGACCTGGAAAGAGAACAGAGTGGATATACTGTGCCTTTCTTCTTTGGAAGTGAATTTCAAAATTTAATATTTTTCTCTGAATTTATCTGCCATCGGAGGGTTAAGATTAAACTGCAATTCCCACTTTACAAGTGAAGAAACTGAGGCATGAAGAAACTAAGGGTCTCTTGACTCCCAGGGGGCGCTCTGGCTGCCCTTGACCCCATTCCTTGAGATGACCTCCCAGTGCCCTTCAGACAAGGCATGTGATAGCAACTCACTTGGGAAACTTCAACTCACGCTCCACTGCAGGGTATTTTTTTTTTCTCTCTCAAAGCAATCTCTTTTAGCTTGTCAACCAAATCCAGGTTGCTCGGCAAGCATAACAGAATCTATTAAAGATAGCCCGCAGAGAGATTAAATCCTGAATGTATCCGTTAAACTGAAGGGGACCAGCTACCAGCACGGACCCTTCTAAAAGGCCAGACAGATTCTGGGGCTGTATCCTGCCATGATCCCTACAGACAGGAGAAAACAAAGGACGTTCTCAACAAAAAGCTACAGGTGGACCCACAATCCTTCTCAGTGTAATTAAAAACATTTTTCTTTCCACAGCTCAGCTTTCATCTTTTATCCTTCTTTATCCTCTCCCCGTCATCCCCTGAGGGGTTCCTGAATGCTGATGAGACAACGGGACTAAAACCATCTTGTCATCTTTTGGGTCAATTCTTTGGCTAGCCAACATCCACCATGGGTCAAATGATCAGTAGGTAGTGTGCCGGTCCCCATGGGAACGGATTCTAATTTGTCATCATCTCCAGTGACAACGTTTCATCACAACATCAATGAATTTCTTTTCTTGCTGAATTTCGCTTCCCTTAATTTTCCCATAGACAATTCTGTCATTTGCATACTTGCCCAAAGCCCCCGTTTTTTCAAAGTTCTTTTTACCTTAGCTTTATACTTCTGATGACTGGGGGTGGGGTGGGTGAACTGTTAGAAAAAGGTAAAAGAAAACAAAAATACAAAGGCATAGTACACACTTTATGTCTCCTTCCTTTTAAAGGAAGGGCCAGAAGGAGTTTTGAATGTTAGGGAAAGCTTTATTTAAAATACATAACAATAAAGCTGACAGGCACAGACAGGAAAGGTACCCTAGGGGACCCAAGAGTCATAGCAAAATTCCTACTGAATGTAGAAGAATTTAACATTTGACATTCAAAAACCTTTGTGCCGTGATAAGAATTTAATAGCTGATCCCTTGTCCTTCGATTCCAGCCTTACTGCTAAGGAATAAACCTTTTGCTTTCTAGCAAGTTTCAAGATTTGATTATTTAAATGTACGTTACATAGAAATAATTTTAAGTATATGCAAGCATAAATATTTCACATCTCTAAATACCACATCGTTGCATTCCAAAGTTCACGTAGCAAACATTCTCATTGTTTCATGTTGCACACTATATATGGGGTATAAGAAATGCTCTACTATTGCTATGGTTTTTACTAGTTAATAATAATGGTAATATTCCAAACAGTTTTCCCAGTTATTAGCTGGGAATTTGGGCAAGGTCCTTGACTTCCTTGAGCCTGTTTCCTCATGAGTAAAATGGGAATAACGTCCCTTTTCAAGGGCTTATGGTGATGGTCAAATGAAACAATGAGTAAATAAAGCATAGGATAAAATAGGCATTTCTTATTGTTATACCCTAGTGTCTAGACTAGAAAGTGCATGTGGTGGTGACAGGGACAATAACGTGGGTCTGGCTCTAAATTTTACAAGAAGATAGCTGTAAGTAAAAAGGAGAGGGACTACGTGAACATTAACCATTTTATTCATTTGACTTGTCCTCATGCTTAATTGCCCATAGGAAACCTGGCACAAGGTCTGGGGGTTGGAGTTGAGGGTCAGGGACATTTTTCTTATAGTAACAGCAAAATGGCACAAGAGGGCTGAAACTTTGGAGTCAAATAAATGTGAGTTAAAACCAGCTCTGTCACTTACTAGCTAAAGGGAACCAGGCAAATTATTTCTCTAAGCTTCAACTTAATTGCCTGTAAACTGGCAATAATAGTCACTTCATGACGTTGTTTGAGAACTAAGAGAAGGTTTGTAAAGTATTTAGCAGAGTGTCTAACATATGGTAAGTGCCAAATGAATGGTAGTGGCCGGTGTTTTACTGTTATTACTGCAGTTTACTATCATTGTCGTTGGTGTTATTATAGGAAAGACTTTATGTACCACTGACTGCGGTACTCTGGATAGAAAGCCCCAAAAACATTTTTGGCTACTAGAAAGGCATCAGAATGGTCACGTTAACACTGAGCTGTGACCCTTGTTAGGGCTGTGTCAGCGCCTCTTCCAAAGCACTGTCATGTCCTTCCTATAGTGAGTCCCAAGGTAGCACGTGATTCTTTTGGGATCCTCCTTCTAATCTTAAGCATCCAATAATGCCTTTACTCTAGTGTTGCATTTTATCATTTTCAAAGAATTTTTACATGACTTGCCTTGTGTGTGCCTTCCAACAACCCTGGGAGTAGGCAGAGCAGGTATTCCCTGTCCTGTTTTTACAATCATGAATCAAGGCTCAGTGGTATGGCCAAACTCGTACTGAGTGAGTATAGAAAACAAAGAGGCCACTTCTAATCCTTCACTATTCTCTTTCTGCTATAAATAAGCTCCCCCCAAACTGCAGAAAAATATGAACTCACCCAGATCAAATTATTTAAATTCTACTTGTCCTTCCCAGTACCAGCCCAACTTTTGCCTCTTTGAAAGCTTCTCAGACTCTTGTTTTCCAAAATTGCCTAAGACTCACCATCTGTGCCACTCACATCCTACTTCGTACAGCTGATCTTTCTTCATTTAAGGCTTCTATTTTCCTCAAGAAACCAATAACATGACAATAATTAGCATTTATCGACTGCTTACTATAAGGTTCCAGGCACTTTGAAAGTGCAACTTTATGCGATGCCTTTTAATCCTCACAACTTGGTAATCACTATATGCTATTTTCAAAAATGGTTCGGAAAGATTACCACCTTGCTCAAGGTCACTCAGCTAGTAAAATAATTAGATCAAATCCATGCTCTTGAACCACTGCACTATGCATTTTTATTTAATGTGGTGCCTAGCATCTAGAAGATACTTGAAAGTGTTCATGACTGTGTTCATTTGCCCTCATACAATACATTATTATTTGCCATACTGGAAAAAAATCTCCTGCCAGTTCTAGGAAAGTACAGATAACCTCTGAAAATGGCTCATATCTGTTTCAAGCCAATCAGAAATTCTTGTCTAGTTTCCTATTTTGACCCGTCTCCAGTTGCTCCGGAAGAAGTCTTGCCCAAACAAACAAACAAACAAACAACAACAACAACAAACCCCTATCAGTTCAGAAAAAGTATCCCGATAGCAACTGGCCAGAGCTTTGATGTGGCTATTCATCCACTACTAGCTTTGGCTTCATGAAATCAGGACAGGAGAGCCTGGACATGGCTGGCAATGATATAGGACAAGATAGATGAAGAACAAGAAAATAAAACAGGGCCAGTCTGAACTTCCAATGGCTTTGCAGAGGCTTCAGAGTTGTCTGACAGATGTGTGGGAATAGCACATCCAGCGGAGAAGCAGGGAAGCTGCTGAAAGATGAACTGCAGGTGGACCAGGAAGATTTATGTGTAAGGCTGTCCCGGCCCCAGGGTCACATACCCCAGTCCTGTGAGAGGTTAGGCCCCTGTGGCTGAGTTGGGGAGGAGTGTGCAATGGAAAAAACAAAAAGCAAGTGCTGACATGCCAGAGAACCGGGGAAATGGCTGAGAGGGCAGGGAGCTTCTTTCTTTAAGCAACACGCAAGGTTTGCTTTAGAGGTTGTAGTGGGGTTTGGTTTGGGCAGCAGTTTATATTAGGTATTCCAGGAGAGTCATGGAAACACACACCCAAGCCTCCTAAAAGCCAAGGTTATCGACTCAAGGGCTCAATGGGCTCTTGCCCTGATTTTCACCCCACTCTACCCTAACAACCAGATCATAACAAAAGAAACAAAGGGAAGGGCAGGATTCAACCCACTTCTCCTCACTTCACTCTGTAATGGGAACCCCTGAGCTTGAGGTTTTTTTAAACTAAAACAAGCAAGTGCTCAGGCCTTAAAGTTTATGGCCTGTTGCTCACAAAGAAAAGGTCCGACCTGTCTTAACCTTACAAATGATCAAGAGTCTGAGAGAATCCGGGAGCAGGGGAGGAGCAGGAGCCACAACATACAGAATAATCTCTAATATTTAATTCACAATTTTTGAGATACATCTGTATAAGATATTAATCAGGGAAGAAAGGGGGAAAAATACTCTGGGTTCATGAACTCAGGAATCCTCTGGTGGCCTCTGAAGTGCACAACTGTGGAAAAGGAAACCTAATCTCTTTACTCTTATCATGTAAAGCTCTTAAGAGTACAAATATCTGTATACAACCTATAAACACCAAGTGTAACTTAGAAGTATTCCAAGTACCGGGGGCTACTAGAGGAGTAAGATCAGTGGGAGAGCTCTGGAAACATTTCATTTCACTCTAGCTCAGACTATTTTCCCCACACCCAAAGCAAATAACACCTCATCTGGAACCAAGCTTGCAGCCTGGGCCAGAGCCTGGCACCCTGCAGGGACTCGGGAAATATTTTCTGTATAAAATGAAGGATGAAACCTGGCGAAGTCTCCAGTTGGAGGCCAACTGACTAGACCATTTTAGGGTTCTTTGCAGGCCCTCTGACAGAATATCCATCAAATACTTGCCAGTAAGTATCAATTAGCTCAGCCATGAAGTGGAAAGATGACATTTGGTATGCCACTAACCACTTCCTTATCCTCAACCTGGACAAGAACTTATTAAATTCAATCTTGAGATACAATGAAAAACAAAAACAAAAACAAAACAAAACTAGATGTTTCCATTTCTCCTTTCTTAATATGTTAACTTGACTCAATGTTCCAATGGAAGATAACACGTACTGTGCCACTGATACACAGTCCTTCCAATGGCAGCAGGGCTCGATAACAGTAAGCATGTCAATCCCAGTTCTACACTGCAAAAAGCTAAGTCAGCTCAAGACAAAGCCCAATGCACAGTGTAGTCCATTATTGGAATAACAAGTTTTCACAACGTAGATATTCTTTAAAACTAAGGGAAAATACTAGTACAAGAGAAAGTATTTTGTAAATACTTGAGATCTTCAGCTGTTAAAGACTGGCCTTGAATATCATAATCATCTGAATCTGGCGTATGGCATGACAACTGTGGGAAGCAGGAGCATGTCACTCCCTGTCCTGTCTTCAAACAATGTGCTTATCTCAGTAGGTAGAAAAGGTACTTCTTGGTTTTAGTTTCAAGATACTTGAGTAGAAGGCAAAGCAGTGCCTGAGATCCAGGGGTCTTTATAATGCAGACATATAAGCTCTAAGTACTAATACAAGGTAAGAAGTTTTTGGGTTTTTTTTAGAATTAGAAAAAATAACAACGCTCACACAGATCAATTCGATGAGGTGCAAATGTTCAATACAAGCAGGAAATACGCTGCTATTAAGACTTGTTAGAAACAACAACAAAAAGTAATGATTCCCATGTGGGTTCCAAACCAGAGGAATGAGGATATTTGCCTCAACCACAACAATTTTATTATATCCTCTTCTGAACTATTCTGTGTGTTCCCTTGCCAAGCTGCATCTGATATCATTCTCTAACTCACAGTTGGATTTAGCAAGGTCTTCTTATCCCCTATCTGATGACAGGGAGGATTGCAAATAGAAGAACCAGGGCATGGCTGCCCTCCTTTGGCTGTTTCTGTAGAATTCACTGCTAATATCTTTCCCTTGAGGGTGGTGCCTGACAAGGGTGTCAAGGGATGTGACAGTGACAATTCTTGATGACTTTGCAGAAGAACCAGCACGTATTTCACAGCATGTGAAAAGACTAAAGACTGCTTAAGTAACAACCAGTGTGAATGCCCATGAACAGTTATTTCAACATGATCCCCACCTGCCCAGAGCCTAATATTAAAATAAATTGTAATTCTTAGTAAGCTTCCAGTTTTATCATACCACGTGTTATTTCATGGGTCCAGATTTTCAAAGCGTTTGGCCAACTCAGGAGTTCTTGACATTAGAAGCAAATACTTTCTTCACACCATTTTCACAAGTATTTCCTATTGCACCCAGGCATATATTAGGGATGAGTTGGTCCCTGCTCTTAAGTTTCTCACCAGATTTTAAAATACAGTCTGAGTTGAGTTTCTGTTTATGCACCCTGCCAGTGCAGATGATTTGAAGTTATTTTATTTTTCTAGTAGGAGCAGCAGTTTTGGGTGGAGGATGGAGTTGGGGGTGGGAGTGCGGGAATGTGGAGAAATCCTGGCTGCTACCTTTTCATCAGCATTTCTGAATACTGTCCAACCTTGAGATATTGAAAATGTGTGTAAAATAAGCTTGTTTCCATTTTTAGTGGAATATTCATTTCTCATGATGAAGTCCTCCTGGCTTTTGGAATGACGGTTCAATCTATTCCCTTCTAGTTACATGAAGCTTTGAGTGTTAGAGTAAAAAGCTCAGGCCCACACTTTTCAAGGGCCTGCTTCACTGAAAGAAGGCATTTGCACACATATGGATTGCAGAGTTATGTGAAAAGCTTAAGTTCCAGCTGGAGCAGGGAGAGATGCACATCATGGTGGGAGCTTACATGTCTTTTCCTGCCCTGCCCCAAAGGCCATACCCGCCTCTCTGCTGGCTGCTGCCTAGTCTTTCCAGCTGTGCCTGCCTGCAACACCCACTTCTGCCCTGTCTTTGCTGATGGAAAAACAGTACCAGCCCCCTCACTTGTTCACTTACAAACGAGAGAATTAGGGAACAACGAAATGGATTATTCTGGGGTTTTGACAAAACAACAACACGAAAAACTTATAACCAGAATTTCCAAGCCTAAAAGTATTAGTGTATGGTTGTGATGGGAGACACAGACTTCCATTTTCTATCACTGATATAGGTGTACATATACAAATGTAAAAATGAACAGTGTTATAAATACTATAAATATGTACGTAGAATACAATTTATATATGAAAACAATAGATATATACTACATTTTTGTGTTCAAAGGGAGTACATTATAGAAACCGTGTGAGTATACAGGAGTGTGTATGTATGTAAGCAAAATTATCTCAGCTTATCTAAATGGCAGGCACATACGTTGCTGAGAGTGTACAATACATACTCCTGAAGTCAGCTGGCCTATATTTAGTGCAGGAATTAAAGCTTTCATGCATGCATATGCACATACTTTTACTTCCAACTACTATATACAAGCATGCAGAACATATGCTGCATATGCTTTTCCTTGAAAATACAAACAAGGTGCTTGCTTCAGCAGCACATATGCTAAAACTGGAACGATACAAAGATTAGCATGGTCCCTGCACAAGGATGACACACAAATTCGTGAAGCATTTACATGCATATAAACAAGATAGTTAAATACTTGAAATTCCAAATTGCTATTTATTAAATAGTGAGATAGGTAGCTGTCAGCTTGCTTTCTCTCTTCAGGTCCATCTTGTTTCTCCCTCAAAAAGGTGGATGAGCAGTCCTCTATGATAATTACTGTCAAAGTTTCACATTGGGAGAGAACCTGAGAGTTCTGAGAGGGAACTTTAAGCATTTGTTACATTCTTCAGCAAAAGCTTTACCAACCACAGTTCTACATTAAGAATGCCAAAGAGTTATCACGTTTTACTCCTGGGAGACAGAAAGGAAGCTTACTATGTTATAATTTAATCCTACATGCTAGCCCAACAGTTGCAATTTCTCACTCACTACAATAGCTACAAGTTCTTATTTAGGGGTGCTCATTTACGAGATTCAAAATGCAACAAAAAAACCAATAGCCCCACAGAAATGCCAAAATGATACAAATTGCAAACAACTGCCTTAAGGTTATGTTAATAATGAAATAATGATGAATTGTGATAAAGACAAAAGAATCTTCTCTCTAAATAAATCAAGGACTTCATTAATTTTTATTATCTTATTTATAATCCTACAGGATGATCTATTAATATTAGAATGCCTTTCCTCATTAGGCACTGTGTTGTACACCTGAAACTAGTATAAAAATTTACTAGAGCTTAAAGGCTTGCTCCTAACAGTACAGAAGGCAGCCCCCCCAGCACTGTTTTACCCATGTCAACTGAGCATTTAAATTCCATCTTCTCTTCATTTAGAAGCTGTTTTCATCATAGTACTTAACAATGTTTAGACATGTTATTTATATTACTTTGGTTGATGTGTAATACTCTCAGGAGAAAATAAACCACCTTCATTTAAAAAACTGAAAACAGAAAAATTGGCAGTGGAAAGTGGAAGTACGAAAGTAACATAGCACCGTGGTTAAGAACATAGGTTTTAGAGTTAGACCACATCGATTAAAATCCTGGTCCTATCACCTAATTCAAGAACAATTTTGGGAATGGGTTAAAGGCTTAAATGTAAGATGTAAAACCATAAAACTCCTAGAAAAAAACATAAACAGTAAACTCTTTGACATGGTCTTAGCACTATTTTTTTTGGAAATGTCTCCCTGGACAAAGGCAACAAAAACAAAAATAAATAAATAGGACTATATAAATATAAAGCTTATTCACAGTGATGGAAACCATCAACAAGAGGAAAAGGCAACCTACTGAATAGAAAAAGATATTGCAAATGATATATCTGATAAGGGGTTAATATCCAAAATATATAAAGAACTCATACAACTCAACATCAAAAAACTCTCAAACAATTCAATTAAAAAAAGTGGGCAGAGGATCTGAATAGACATTTCTCCCAAGACATACAGATGGTCAACAGACACATGAAAAGGTCCTTAAAATCATTAGTCATCAAGGAAATGCTAATCAAAACCACAATGATACATCACCTCACACCTGTTAAAATGGCTATTATCAAAAAGACAACAAATAAGTGTTGGTGACCATGTGAAAAGGGAACCCTTATACTCTGTTGGTGGAATTATAAGCTAGTACAGCTTCTAGCAGTATAAAAATTTTTCCAAAAATTAAAAATAGAAGTGCCATATGATCCAGCAATTCTATTTCTGGGTGTTTATTTTTAAAAAACCCAAATAATAATTTGAAAAGATATATGCACCCCTATGTTCACTGCAGCATAGTTTACAATAGCTAAGATATGGAAGAAACCTAAGTGTTCATCAATAGATAAATGGATAAAGATGTGAGATATAAACATAAAATGGAATATTACTCAACCATAAAAAAGAATAAAATCTCGCCAATCATGACAATATGGATGGACCTAGACAGTATTAAGTGAAATAAGTTCGACAGAGAAAGACAAATACCATATGATTTCACTTACATGTGGAATCTAAAAAACAAAAACAAACAAAACAACAGAAAAAAACTCAGACACAGAACAAACTGATGGTTGCCAGAGGGTAGGGGGTGGGGAGATGGGCAAAAATGGGAAAGGGGATTAAGAAGTACAAACTTCCAGTTATAAAATAAGTCATGATACAGCATAGGGAATAGAGTCAAAAATATTGTAATAACCAAGCTGATGGATATTTTTAGACTTATTGTGATGATCACTTCATAAGATATATGAATGTTGAATCACTGTGTTGTACAACTGAAACTAATATAATATTGTATGTCAACTATAATTAAAAATACATTTTAAAAAATTTTAAATGAAAGCATCTGAGCTTTCTAAAATTACTTAATATATTTGAGTCTCAATGTTCTCAGCTCTGAAACAGGAAGAGGAAATCTATTTGTAACAGGTTGTGGTAAAAATTTAACATTGTAACACATGAGAAGCGGTATTTGTTGAATGAACATGAACTATCATGTCAAGTCAATCATCCTTTACAAAATACAACATAATCTGGGTACTTATTAGTTATTGTACCCATCCTCTATATATTAAAATTTTAGAAAAACGTATATAATTTGGACATAACCAAAAGTACTACCACACTAAATGAGATCATCCATCACCCATTTAGACCACCATTCTGCCTCTCATAAACGCCCAAAGAGGGCATTTCTAACCCGCAGGGCATAACCTGTAAGAGGTTATTAGCAAGATATACCAAATGTAGGAACACATATCTCCTGTGATTTAACTATGTCCTTGAAATAAGCGTTCTGTTTCTCTTTCAACAATGCCAAGTATATAGAAATTCCTCAACAAATGTTTGCTGAATTCGTCAAGTGCCTACCACATATCAGAGGTATAAGGGAACCTAATTTTTATTTTTGGAAGACGTAACAAATACCAAAAATTTTCTCTCTGCTATGAAAACATTTATTTAATATTTTCTTAATTCTTCCAAAGTTTAAGGAGTATCCTCTAAACACAATATTTTTGCATTTCTTTTAAAACAAACTCAAAGTCAACCCTGCATGATTTTTGTTGGAAAATGCCCTGATGTAGTGTTAATGGTTTATAAATCTTTCTTTTGAAAGTGATACACCATTAAACACACACACACACACACACACACACACACACACACACACACACACACACACACACACACTTCCTACTTAACTCCAATGTATTATCCAAGTAAGGTAAATTGCTGAAGGGAATAGATAGAAAAAAAGAAAAGAACCTGGTCCCTTATGTTATGTAACAGACTGCAATGCTCTATCCCCTGTGCAAAACCTTAGGAAACAAAATTTTGAGAATATATGTGAGAGCACTGAATCTAAATACACTTGAATTCAAAATCCGGTTTTCTAACCTCTCAGTTGGGTGACTTTGACAAGACCTTTCTTTGTGAATAGTTTTACTTGTCAGGAAATCTTGTAGAGTTGTTTTTGAAATTATTTATGCAGCACATATTTACTTAGTACCTACCACATACTAGAGATAGTTTTTCATGTTACTGGAGACACATCAATAAATGAAGCAGACAAATATCTCTGCCCTCATAGAGCTTATATTCTTTTAGAAAAAACACACAATGAAAAAAGTAGGTACACATATAAGTCTTAGGTAATCAATTATACGGAGATAAAATAAAAAGCAGAGGAGGAGGAAAGATGTAAAAAAGGGTACAATTAATAAAATTTACAAATAGGTGTTTGAGGAAGGTTTCACTGAGTTAACATTGAGCCAAGACTGAAAGATGTAATGAAACAAGCCATGTAGCTAAAAGATTTAGGGACAGCCTGTAAATAACAAAATGAATTCAATAAATGCTGGTATTATAAATAATATTTTTAAAAGCTCAAAACAAGGATTGCAAATTCTGTCTCAGTCATTTTAGTACTTCTGTGAGGCCATAAGCCTTCTAATGATCTCTGATATAGTTTTCTCATACGGAAAATGAGTTAATAATATCTGCACAGTTTATAATGCTATTAAGAGGATAAAATGAGAAAATATAGATGGAAACACTAAGAAAATGGATGAAGAACATAAATATTATAACTATCACATCCTCTCTCATATCATTTTTCTAAAATGACAGACCACCATCCCATCTTATTAATAAAGTATTCTAAGACTTGATTGGTAGTCCAAGAAGAAGGTTTTCTACAATAAAATTTAACCTCTTCTGGAGACTCAGATCAAGAAGAGTAAGAGATAAAACAGATCTAGATTGGTTTTCAATCAAGGAAATTTAAACACTAACCAGCTCAACTTGTGGAGCTCTGGTTTAAGAGACCAGTCATCTGTTTGCTCTGATCCTTGGATGATTCATTACAAATTCCCCATCTGGGCAGCTTCAATACTTCTCAACCTTTCTTCTGCCTTCCTACAGATTTAGTACCTTTTATTTACCCATTCAATAAACATTTAATGGATACTTACAATAAATAAAGAGCCAAGTGTAGATTTAAGTAAGGGGGTGAGCCAAACCAAGACGTAGCCTAAACACATCCCCTGGGGACAGATAGGGGAAAGGTTGGGGGCAAAGAAAGAATGGAATCCATCCACACCACCTCCGGGATTCCTCTAGTCTGGACAAGTATGAGCCTTCATCATACTTCACTAGGTAACTGTAAACAAAATGGGAGCCTTCAGGCTACTACCACATTAGATTACACTTGGCAAGGCCACTCCAAAACAAATCCAGATACTGAAAATATGAATATTGAGATGCAAGAGTATCTCCATTTTTTTTTTTCAACAAAGACTTACTAAATGTCTACCTAGTTCCTGACACAGCAAGCCAGAATTCAAAATCAAGATTCCTATGTGCTCATCTCTTCCACACCTTCTCTTCTGGTCCAACCACTGTCTCTTTTCTGCCTGTGGTCCAGAGCGCATAGTTTGACAACAGAAGTAATACAAATACAGAAGTAATACAGATGCAAAGGCAATGTAAATCCCATGTCCAGTCTCATATTTCTCAACTAGCATGACTTCTATTTGAAAGTCCCACTACTCCCTTCTAGGGTCTTTCTGTGATCACTCTCTCTTGGAAATTCTCATTCTAAAAAGTTTACAGATCTTTCCTTCCAGGCATTACCTAAGAAGATTAACAGACTAAGAATAGCAATCTTCTTACTAGTGTACCTCTTATAGTTATACTCTATCCCCTTTGTATTCTGAAAGCAGAACATGAAATGCTGAAAGTCCACTCTGAGCCAATCACGTAATCTTTTAAATAATCTTGTAAAATTGACGATTCCACATTTTATAGATAAAATTGATGTAGACACTATGTTAAATATCATGCCAAAAGTCAATCTTGCCTGGAACTCAAGATTTTTAAATCAAAAAATTAAGCTCTTTAATTCTCTATCCCAAACTAGAGTTGTCTAGAAAAAGAATGTTGGAAAGTTTCTTAACCTTCTGGCATTGTACCCATGGTCCCTAAGATCCCTCCTAGCTTTAAAATTCTAAAACATGATGATAGTTAGGATAGATTCTTTACATTTTAGCACATAAAGTACCACCTTTCAAAGACTGCATCTGTATTCATAACCTCTTTGAAGAAAGAGCTATTTGATGTTTGAAGACCACAAGTAAATTGTTCTGCTGCAGAGTATCTTTCTTCTCCTATGAATAAAGAAATACAGTTTTGTAAAGATCTGTATCTTGCTCTTCAGATAGATCCTAATCCATTGCTTTGAACTGATCCAAATTCCTCATGACTGAGGGCCTTGAATTCTTATTCAGATAAAAAAATAATTTGGAGTATTGGCACTTAATAAGTACCAATTTCTTATAAAACCAATATGCTTCTCCTTTACAATGTTCCAGTAAAAATGATATTGGGTGAAATGAAACATTAAATTTTAAATCTTTCAGATAGAATTGTCAGTATCAACAATATTAAGAAAAAATAGACTTCTAGCAGAATGTATTTTAAATGTTAGAGTGTTTTAAAACACCTTTGGGGCAGAAAAATTCTTACGTCCCTGAATTACGCACATGTGGGTTAAACTACATCTAAATAAACAACTGAACTGAGATTTGACTTACTGATGCAGGTACAAATTAGCAGTTTGCTCTAATCAAGTTAATTGCCTACTAAGACAAACTAACAAAAAAAATCAGCACTCCTCATAGGAATATAATGGAATCCAGAGGTTTTCAAAATCTCCATTTTTTTGACATATAAATAAAAGAAAGTATGAGCAACTCTCAAGAGAAAAGATAATCAACTGAGATCAGCTTCAAACATTTGCAGATGTTAGAATTAGTGGACAGAATTCTAAACCAGCTATTATAACTATGCTCAAGGATACAAAGGAAAATACGCTTGCAATGAATGAAAGAAAAAAATCTCAGTAGAGAAAAATAGACTCTATTAAAAAGAAACAAGAGGAAATCCTATAGCTTACAAATATAATACCAGAAAAAATTTAAATATACTTGGGAAGGTCAACAGCATAAAGGAGATTATAGGAATAGAGTTAAAGAAAGATCAATAAAAATTATTTAATCTGAAGGTCAGAAGAAGAAAAAAAATTAAAAATAACAGAAAAGAAGGCATTACCTCAGAAACTTGAAGAAAAATCATACATACAACTGGAGTCACAGAAGGAGAGCACAGAATGAGGTAGGAAAAATATGTGAGGATCAATGGTTAAAAAGTCCCTAAATTTGATGAAAGACATAATTTACAGATTCAGAAAGCTCAACATCAAGCAGGATAAATGTGAATATTCCTATTTCTAGGCAGTCCTAGTCAAATGGCTGAAAACCAAAGATATAGAGAAAAATCCTGAAAGCAGTCAAGTGATGGGGTTGGGTGATGGGGTGATGACAGGCTGTACAAAGTAACAACAAGTTTCATTGACTTCTCATCAAAAACTATAAAGCCCAGTAGAGTGGAACACCATTAAAGTGCTAAAAGATTTTTAAAAACCTGTCAATTCAGAATTGAGTATCAAGCAAAAACATCCTTTAAGAAAATAACGAAATACGTCAGAGAAAGAAAAATACCTTAAGATTTTACTTACATGTGGAATCTAAAAGACAAATAAATAAACAAAACAGAAATAAAGTCATAGATAGAACAAATTGATGGTTGCCAGATGGGAGGGGGCTTAGGAGTGTGGAAAGGGTGGGGGGAATGAAGGGATTAAAAAAAATTTAAAGAAGACAAAATAGGAACATTTTCTGAGTAAAATTTCAAGAAAAACAAAAGAAATTTGTTACTAGGAAATCTGTACTACGAATAAATATTAAAAGAATTCTTCGGACTCAGTATCAGTTTATTATCTTTAGAAAGAAATGAAGAGCACAGAACTGGTAAATATACAGGATTTATTTTTCTTTTAATTAATTTAATTTAGTAAATTCATATGATAATTTAAAACAAAAGCAATGGCACTCATGCCGTTTGTAATATTTGTAGATATAACAGATACAACAATTCTAGCATAAAGAATAGTGATGGGGTTGTGAGGGTTCCATATTCTATATAAAGTGATAAAATATTAACTCTAAGTAGACCGCAATAAGTTAAGGGTGTGCATTATAATTTCTAGAGTACATATCTAATATGTAAAAAAATATAGGTAAAAAATAAAATATATTAAAATAAAATTTTTTAAATACTCAAATATCCAAAATAACGTAGGGAAAAAGGAATTAAACTAAAAACAGAGGAGAATATGGAAAACATAAAATGGTTGACTCAACTCCAACAATCAAACTAAATGTTAATTGGCTAAGTACTCCCAATTAAAAGGCAAAAATTGTCAGAAGAGCTCAAGAAAGAAATCTCCACTATATTCTATCTGCAGGAGATACATTTTTGGCAACAAAGACATTGAAAATAAATGCTTATAAAAAGATATACCATGCAAATAGTATGCATACAAAGGCTGGAGTGACTATATTAATATCAGGTAAAACAGATTTCAAGAGCATTATCACCAGAGATAAAGAATGGCATTTTATAACATCACAAATAACTCATCAGTAAGATCTAACAACCTCAAATATGTACATGCCCAATAATTAAGCCTCAAATTACATGAGATAAAAAGACATAACTAAAGGGAAAAGTATACAAGTCCATTATTATAGTTAAAGCTATTAACAATCCCCTCAGCAAATGATAGAAATAGACAAAATAAAAATCAGACCCAAAATAAATGATGTGAACTATTCATCAGCATAAATTAGCTTAATGAGTATATAAAAAATAGGACCACAAAAACTGCAGAATACACATTCTTTTCAAAGTTCACATGATATAGTCACCAAGATAGATCATATGCTGGGTCATAAAACCCAAGTTTAAATAAATTAAGGAGGATTTAAATCATACAGAGTTTGGGTCTCTGACCATGATGAAATTAAACTAGAGATCAATAACAATAAGATATTTAAGAAAACTCCAAATGTTTCGGAAACTAGACAACACATTTCAAAGTAATCCACAGGTCAAAGAAGAAATCACAAGAGAAATTAGAAACTATTTAAAAACCAAATGATAATGAAAATATAATATCAAATTTTGTGAGATGTAACTAAAGCAGATAACATTTTTATAAATTATGGCAACAAATTTTACAACTTAGATGAAAAAAACAAATTTCTCAAAAAGATCAACTTACCAAAATTGACATAAAATGGAACAGAAAAACTAAAAGAAAAAATTAAATAAAATGAAAAAAAAGAAAAAGAAAAAAAAGAAAAAAAAACCTGTCCCCCAGGAAAACTCCAGGTCCATCCAGATGGTGTTCTGGTGAATTCTACAAAACACACAAGGAAGAAATAACACCAATCTTACACTCCTTCAGAAAATGAAAGAGTGGGGAATATTTCCAAACTAATTTTATAAAGCCAATACACTAACATCAAAAAACAATAAGGGATGGAAGAAAAAGAAAGTAGAACAAGGTAAAGGAAAATCAGGAGTTGAGGGGACAGGGTGGGCTGCAGTTTTAAATATGATGGTCTTTCAGAAAGTGATATGTGAGGAAAGCCTTGTGGGTGACCTTGGCCCAAGGGGATATATGTTGGAACAGAGCAAGTGCAAAAGCCCTACAGCAGGAATGTGCCACGAAACAGCAAGGAAGCAAGTGTGGGGTCCTTTCGGCCCAAGTCAAGAAAGTTTATCAAAGATAGAAGCGATTAACAATTCAATACTAATGTTAACCAAATACAGTAAGGACCCTGGATTTAGCAAAGTGGAGATCACTAGTGACTTTGGAGAGAGCAGCTTTGTGGGACTCGTGAGGCTGGAGAGGGTTTTAGAGAGAATGGAAGAACTGGGTCAAATGAGTATAGACACCTCTTGTGATGGGGTGTACCTCAAAAGGAAAAAAAACATGAGGCAGTAGCTGGAGAAGAAAATGGGGCCAAGGGGTTTTTATTTGTGTTTAAAATAGAACAGCATGTTTACGTGCTGATGGAGATGGTCTTTAGGAGATACAAACTGATACCACAGAAGGTGGAGAATTGCTAAAAGGAACGCCCTTGGCTCAATGTCAGGTACATCTCATATGTAAGCAGTTCTCTTACCCAGCTCTCCCATTTCAAAAGAATTCTGATGTCTTCTAATGTTAGCTGCTGCCAACAGTCAATAGTTTATGAAATACTGCATTAATTATGAAAACATGCTTGCCATTCCTTTGAATAAAAATTACTAGAGCATTTAAGAAAAATTTAAATGCTCTTGAAACAATATGTCCAAGGTGACTGACTCCTTTAGGGATCCCATCAAGTGCCCCAAGAGGCTCTTTCTCCTTTTGTTTTCTTTCCACTGCTTTGTGTTTTATGGACTATGTTTTGCTGTCATTTAAGGCTCTTGATCAAAAATTTATTTTTCTTGATTCAGGTTCAATTTTATATAATGCCCCTAATATGCTCACGCAACTTAATTTCTTAAAGTATTCAAAAACGGAGTATATGGGAGGTGTTCCATACAAGAACGTGTTCATGGGATTTTTATTTTCCTGAGGCTGTTGCCATAGTTTCTTGGCAGCAAAACTACATATACTGAACTAATTAAAGATTTAAAACACATTGTTAGGCAATTTAGAACCACAGACTAAAGGTTAATTTAAAAGAAATGAGAAAAAGCAAAGAAAAGCCTGTATGTACCACAGAGAGTTTTGTGGTAAGAGTCAAAAATCACAAAATGTTTTTTATTAGTTTTAATTACTTTGCTCGCCTAACCAGAAGATTTTAACAACATGTTAGATTTAATGCCAAGTTATATAGTATGCACAAGTCAGATCCAACTCTCAATAAAATCTGATTAGTAAAGAGGAGGGCAAGAACCCATGGGGCTCTAGTTTTCATTACCCCAAAGGAAAAAACTCAAGTCAGAATTCCAGATACTACAAAACACACAAAACCATGCAAAAGAAGTGGTTCTTTTTCAACTAAAGATTGTGAGCTAAAATTAAGAGCACATAGGACAATAATCAACTTTAAATAATTAGTTTCTTTTTGGCTTATCAAACAAATCTTATAAGCAGGTGTAACTATTCTTCTAATTGTTAAGAGGCCAGTGTCCAGAATAAAAACCAAAACCACTGTTCAGGAGACGGAGTCACTATACAAGATGAGAGCCGAAAGCCAGAAATATGGAAAATAAGCCAGTGACAAACCCTACTTTCACCCTGAGAATGTGGGCATAATCTGGAGATTTTGAGCTTCCACTTTGATGATAGTATAGGTCACTAGGCATAAAGGATAAACTTCAGGGCTTGGCCAAGATGAGAAATTTCACAGGAGACACTGCATAAAACTGTAACCCAAAGAGCTCAGTATAAGGGGGAGCATAGAAGGAGGACAGTTAGGTAACTAGAAAGATTCTTCAGATATTTGGAAATTTTTAAACATACTTCTAAATAACAGATAAAAGAAGAAATGATAAGCAAAATCAGAATATACCTCAAACTAAATAATAAACATAATACACATCATGGGTAGCCACTTATGTAATACTTTTCTGGAGGCCAATATAGCAAGTCATAGAAAAGAAATAAAAGGTTGAGAATTACAAAGAGAGAATCAAAACTGTCTTATTTGCATATATGATTATGTATACAGGAAACCCAAAGGAATCTATAGATAAATAATTAGGACTAATACAATAGTTTAAGACGATAGTTTAAGAAGGAAACTAGATATAAAACCTATAAAACTAAAATTGCAACAGTTAGAAAACTATAATTTTTAAAATTATAATTTTTAAAAACTATGATTTTAAACTATAAGTTTTAATTTATAAAACTATAATATAATCTTTAAAAATTATATTATATTATAAACAAATATACCTAGGAATAAATCCCACATGCTTGGATATTCAAGTCTTTTGTGAACATATTACAAAACTATGCTAAAAGACATTGTAGAATTCCTAAGTCAATGGAGATATACCACGTTAGCAAAGATATTCTCCCCAAATTAATCAATATATTTGTTGAAATGCCAATTAAAATCCCAGTGATATTTTCATTCAGAATTAGACAAACTGATTCTAAAATTCATATGTAAGGCAAATGGTCAAAAATTCTTACATAAGAGCAAAACACCACAGATGCTCTCAAGAAAAATGGGGGAATGGTGTTATTCTACTAAATATGTGATACTGGCACTATAATATTTAAACTCACCAACAGAACCAAATCAAACTCATATACACAGGAAATTTGACTAATGACAGAAAACACACAGAAAACAAATTAGAGAAAAAAGAAAAATGTCCAACAGATAGTGCTAGAATGGAGATACCTACAGGGAGAAAAAGTAAATTAGCACCTACTTCACATCCAACACCGAAATCAATTTCGGCTGAAAAAAAAGTCTTAAATAAGAAAAGCAAAAGCTTTAGAGGACAATATAAAAGAACTTTATATCTGTGGGGTAGAAAATAATTTTTCAACAAAACATAAAAAGCCGAAACCAAAAAGGAAAATAATTTAAAAAACTGACTATTAAAATTAAAACTTTAACCCTTTAATAGATAGCATGAAGTGAAAAGCCACAAATTGGGAGAATATATTTATAAAACATAAATGTGCAAGGGAATCTATTATGGTGACACTGGCCACATGCAGCTATTTTAATTAAAACTGAAATTAAATAAATTTTTAAATTTTATTACTTAGTAGATCCAGCCACATTTCAGGTGTTCCATAGCCACATGTGGCTACTGGCTGCTTAATTAGCATGGGTAGGGAACATCTGCATCATCACAGAAAGTTCATTTGAACAGCACTGGTTTAGAACATGTATAGAACTTTTAAACTTCTAACATAAACAGGCAGCCCAATTTAAAAAAATGGACAAAGGACATTGGTGGACATCTGACAGAACGAGAAACCACAAAAATGTATCATAAACATGTAAAAAGTCATTTCAACCTCATTAATGATCAGAGTAAAGCAAATGAAGCTCATCAGATACCATTTCAGACACCCTAGATGGAGAAAAGATTAAAAATCAGTAACGACAATATGAAAGAGGGTACAGACCAGCAAATTTCTAATGTACTATCTGTAAAAAGGCTGCCCAGGACAACCACTGTGGAAGCCGTTTGGCATCATCCAGTCACACTAAACACTCTGGTTGGTACCCAGCAATTCTGCTTTGGAGAGGAGTTCTCCATCTGAATTAAACAGTTCTTCCCATCTTATGGAGTGGCTCTCTGAAGTTCAAAGGAGATATTACATATGAAAGTGTGAATGGCTGTGATGGGAAGAGTTTTCTACAATAGAAAACATAAGAGGCAAACATTTCCTAAAGATGTCATCCTGGGCACTGTCCAGGATATCAGGGTTCAGAGATCCTGGGCAGTTATTAATCAAGTCAAAAAGATATCAGGGGGTCTCAGTTTCTTCACTATAAAATGGGATAACTCCTATTCAAGTCAACTCACAGTAGCATCATGATAGTGAAGTGACAGCAAAGTATTCATTTGCAAATATGAGCTTTTATTATTGTCATTGTTAGAGTGACCAGAGGACTGATGAAAAATGAAAATCATGTCAAAGAAGAAGAAAGCATTTAGGACCTGCGTATTTTTAAATTTAGGCTAACTGATATTAATGACATGATAATTATCTCCCAATACTAAGTCAAAAAGAAGCGTGAGATCTATTTGTCCAGGGTTCTTCCAGGAGGCAGACCAGAGAGATGGGAGCAGAGTGAAAAGTACATTCTGGGCCAACATAAGGAAGAACCTGACAATCAGAGAGAGGAGACACAGAACTATGTGGTAATTCTCCTTCACTTGAATTATTCTGGTACAGACAGAGTTTAGCAGAGACTCCTGTTTTGAATAAAACACAAAATTTTAAAGTTAACTGTTAAAAATACAGATAATATAACTTTGTGTTAAACTTATTTTGAAAACTAGTTTACATCATAGTCATGAGACTACAGGTAACTTATCCTTGGCACCTTCAGTTTCTTACTCTGTAATAAGCAGTATCTTTCTTTCAAGGTTATTTAGAAAAATCAATGTGAAAATACACTGAAACTGCCCAGCAGTTGTTTGCGGTTAAATAAAGCAACGAGTCCGGTCCAAGAAAACATAAACAACCTGTATGTGTGAAAACGGATGAAGGAAGAACCTGTATCTGTTACTTAAGGGAATGCAGCAAAACTGATATCCCTGGGTCAGTTTCTTTTCAACGTTATCAGGTGGCCTCTGGTCTCCCAAAACATTTCCTCGAACATACTTGCTGTAGAAATCTTCCCCCACTAAAACCCTTTTACATTTTATAATCCTAAAGCACTCTCCAGTTTGCTGAAATAAAAACAGGACAGGAATGACGAAGGTAAGACTTGATATAGCAAACCACTTCACATGTATTATAATTTCAGGACATTAGTTTTTAAAAACATCTAAAGCTAAGAAAAAGAGTGTATATCTGTTTACATCCTCTAAATTTAACCGGCAGAAACTGGTAAAAAAAAAATTTTTATGTCTATAAACAGGAAATGCCAAACATCAAGACTAAACCTCAGTCATTTCTTATAACTAACCTATATATAACTTTACTCCAATGACACTTGCAAAGCTTTTTCCTTTGTAAGGCACTTCTGAAGTTCAGATCAAGTCAAGCCGTCTTCCATGAATAAAATAAAGTCAACATTTCAAAGAATTTAAATTATTATGTGTTTTACCATAGCTATCTTTTTATTCTGTGGAAGTACTCTGTTACAGTCTGGTTTCTAGCTTGGTCCTGTTTATTGCTTAAGTTTCCAACCTAGCTTCAAATTACCAGGTGATGGTCACACAGAGTAATGAAGTTGGTGGACTGGCTGAAATTAAAACCCAGAATCTTCTTTACCACCCTTCTTTTCAAGGGCGGATCAATTATTTATGACCAAGTTCACCAACACGATGTTTTACTTTAGAAAGCAGTCCATTTGAAGCCAGCTATAAATAAAGTGAATAGAATTTGGCCTCAGAACTTTTTGACCCCACAGAAAATTGAGAGAAGATGGGAGGAAAGGAGCAAAGGAAGACTCCGAGAGGAGAAATAAAAATGAAAGGACAAAAGGAGCCAATATCCACTGAGCTGCTTTAATACCAGAACCTTCCACATAAGAATTTCATTTATGCTCAGTTAATTTGACATTACTTCTTTTAATTCTCACAATCTCATAAGGCAGCTATTATATTCCCTCTGACACAGGAGACCTGCAGCTCAAAAAGGCTAAATTACCAGGGGTCACAGAGTTAGTAGGAATATCAGAATTTGACCTGTGGTTTGACTCATTGCAAAACCCGACACGTTTTCCTATATCAGATGAAATAATTTCTAACATTTTAAAAATTGAGTGCGCTGGGAATTTCCAAAACAAAAAGGAATTTAGTATTTCCAAAGTATTACACATACAACAGAAAACTACCCATAAAACTATTATTTCAACTGTCTGTAAGAACTTAAGTGTGAGGTTGTCACAATTACACTTAAGATGTATATGGAATCATCAGAACAGGAAACTTCACACGGAGATTGCTTGGAAAGAGTAATGAAGGCACTTCCAAAAGAAAGACAGAGACAGAGAATGTCAAGTACCAAATAACCTCTTACCTGCTGTACTTCACTTTCTCCATTTGAGATTTTCTCAGTGTAAACAAAGGAGCTGAATATCCGCTGCAACAGAAAGAAAATGAGCACATTAGGTTTTCTACATAAGACAGCCATTTTCTCCGTGTGTGAATGATGTGTTTACAACATAAATAGAATCAAGCAGAAAAAAAATTTAATTAAAATAGTAATTTTACACAGAAAAATCCAAATATCAGTCAAAGTCAATCACACTTGCATAAGCAATACCCAAGCACTTCTGTAGTGAAATAAACCAGATGTTACAGTATATTTTTCATTTGCAAAAATACCTTTAATTACAGATTTCCAGAGCCCATGCCATTTTATCCGACTGGTATAATTTGACAAAGTTGTGTTTCTCATTTAAATCCTGAACTCCTTGAATGCTGTAATTGTTTACAGACACTAAAATCCAACGTAACAAAGCTCTTTAAAAAGGATTCTTTCCATTTTCCCTCCTGTCCCCGTGTCCAACCAATACCTACCCAATATTATCCATCACCTTCGTCACCCAAGCACCCCTTCGAGAGAATAACATAACAGGACTTGCCAAATATGTGTGGCCTTAAGAGATCAAGTTCTTACATGCCAGGAAATATGACATGCGTGCCAAGACATTAGTCCAAACTGTGACACACAGGCACACATTCTTCCACTGGTCTCTGCCTAGCTAGGACCCATTCCTCCACACATTGCCTGCATTTAAAACATCTCTGCAGATTTCAGGCTTTATCAAGACCTGTCCTTACAAAGCAATCACAAGAGATGAACATATAATACGCCAAAAAAAATGGAATCCAAGATATGTATCTGTTAGGCACACACACAGCACCAACTTCATCATTTATCCTAAAACTTTTACCTCGGAAACTCTCCAGATGAATAAGGAGTCAGACATGGAGATGTCAGCCAAAATTTCCCTTTTTCCTTTCTATCCTACTGCCAAAGTTTGTCAGCATCAGAGACAGCTTCCAGGACAGCCTAACACACCTGCATGGTTGTGATGAGGAAGACAAGTGCCAAGTTCATCGAGTGCAGTGCAAAGATCAAGATGCTGGGCTTGGGGGTGGGGGTGGGGAGCATGGAAGAAACAAACAGGAAGAATTGTGATAGGATAGGATCCCAGTCTACAAAATGCTAATTATGAATTATTATAATTTCCTAATGTGCCACTCATTCATTCAACAGATTTTTTTTTTCTTTCCTAAAAATGACTCTGCTGATGGGAAAGATACAGATGATGTTTTAGTAATGGTGACAATGATAATGACATTGGCTACTATTTATTGAATGCTTACTAAGGGATAGACACTGTTCTAAGTACATTATATCTATTTACTTATTTAAATGTCGTAAAACACCTTTGTGACAGGCAGTATTATTATCTCCATTAAACAAATGAGGAAACTGATGAATATTTATTGAGTGTCTACTACAATGTTCACATTGTACTCCATATGCAAACTTTATTTAATCTTTAGAAGAAAATTACTGCAGCCCAAAGAAGAAAAACTAAGATGCTGGGAAGTTAAATAACTTAGCCAAAATCACTTGGCAAGGCTAGAATTTGAACCCAGGCAGTGTGACTGCATGTATAGTGTTTCCTAACTCTGTTTCGTCTCATGAGAATTTGCTACCTGGTTGGCTTGACACATATAAAAAACACTCCTGTTAGGAGTTAACACCCAAACATAATGCAGATTAACAATCCTGATGTGTAATTCCAAAATTCAAAAGGCTCTGAAAAATCAAATGTCTCAAATAACACATATTTAGCAAAATACAACATGACCTGAACTTATTTGGCAGTGAATCTAACTTACACTAATTTTATAGTTTTTATTAAAACACTTAGTATAAGTACTGTTCATTCTGATGCAGATGTAATAAGCCATCTGATTACAGAATTCTGAATGCTGAAACATCTTATTTTGGGAAAGGGATTATGAACCTGTAGACCTCCACTCCTGCAACTCTAAGTTTCCAGCGTTCTGATGAACACCTTAAATCACTAAGTTATAATGCTTTTAGAGCAGAGGTCAATGTCACTGCCATCCATACTCCCAGACCAGATTGTATACTTTTATGCAATTTGATTTTCAAAATCTGCTCAGGACCAAAAAACACTTCTATTAAAAATTAACATAATTCACAATCCATGTAGTGTCTCCAAATATTGATGAGTGTGGCCAATTTCTTATTTCATTTCAGACAGCGATATTCCAGTGTTTAAAAAAGGTGAATTCCTCATTAACAATAAGGAATATGTGCTGCGAAGTGCTCACAAGGCTCTTTTGGTCCCTGTTTTCCTTATTATCTTAACAATTGTTAATAATAATTGCTAATACTTCTATGTAGATCCTTTTATAGCTTTTGAATATTTCCATGTTCCCTATACTTAATGAATGTGGGTTGGTAAAAGGAAATTTCAATAGCAAAAAAGTCTTAGATATGAGCAGTAATGATTCTGTAGACTACCTATTTTATATAACCCTCTAACTCCACCCCCAGAAAGATGACCTGCTAATAGTTTGGGGCTATCACCAAAGCAAAGAACTTTTTGCCCATCTCCTTCCCCCTGGGGGGAGGGTGGGAAGGGGTGTTGTTAGTGAGAGGCCAGTAGAACCTAGGTAAGTAATTCATGACTAAACAGTTCAGCCAGCCATGTCTGGTGCAAGGTGAAAAGTTCAGACGTATGTGTGTGCACAGATCTCAAGGTACACAGTGAGTTCCCACTACACCCTGTCAATGGGTAGCAACCGTCTTTTTTAAAACACAGGACTTGCTAAGCCCTGCTCTCGACGGCTTATTGGGTTTAGAACTTCCATAATTTACAATTTCACACAAATGATCACATTTGATCTCCACAACAACCCTATGTAGTAGGCAAAGCAGGGATCTGAAACCAGTTTTGCAGATTGAAAACTACAGCCCAGAAGTTAGAATTCAAATGCTGAGGTCTAAACTTAGGCCTGGAGTTATAAACAGGCACTGCTATTACGTTTATTCACATTTTTGTACAGGATAATCTAGAAATTCGAATGCCTGCATGCAGAAAAACCTGAGAATTATTTTTTTATCCATTTAAAATTGAGCAAGATATAATGTGTTGGCATAACCTTATACTATGACCAATGTCAGGAGTAATTAAGAATCCCGGACAAAGGTTTATTTATTACTTTCTATTGCTATGTGAAATTGTGAAAAGGAACAGAATAAAGGATTTTTAATTTGAGCCAGGAATCTCAAGTGACATATCTAGCTGACATTTTGGTGACCTCAGGCTAAAAATGATCTTGATGGTTACAAGACTTGAAAAATGGAAATGGAAAAGTTTTCCTAAAATATGAAAATGATGAGCAATCCCACAAGGTCACATTGTTCAGTCGTCATGGGTGATTTACTCACAGTAACAGGATTAGGGAATAAGTGGGTGGGGTAGGTATCCTGCATTCTATTTCCGAGTTGTCACTTTCCCTTATCCCAGATCCCTGGAGGACCAAAGGTATTCCAGAAATTTGAACTCCTAATTTGAGCTCTACCTAGAGGGAGTCTGAATTCTCCTCAGTGTACAAATCTCTTGAAGAAATGGCAAAGATATTGTCTACCTTTACCCATTCATTATTCTTTCCCACTCTTATCAAATACTAAAAATAAAAATATGTTTCACTGCACAGTGAAAGGGTCATTAAAATGGGTGAAGTTTTGAAACATGAATTTAACTAGAAATATTTCACTGAATCCTCTTTATTAAATTTATTTCCACCATCAAAAGAAAACAACAAGATGCCTTTATCCTGATGCTTATGAGAACTGAGTACTCTGATCTAAAGACAAACTGACCTTTCTCTCATTAATACACACACTTTGGAAAATTGGCAGTATCTTCTAAAGTTAATTACATGTATAATCCTATAACCCAGCAGTTCCCATCCTTGGTATATACTGAGCAAAAGCGTGTTCATGTTTATCAAAAGAAAAGCATGAGACTATTATAGCAGCACTATTCATAATAGCCCCAACCTGGAAAACATCCAAATGATTATCAGCAATAGAATAGACAGATAATTTGTCCTGTATTCACACAATGGCATATTTGGGGATGAGAATGAACAGAGAATTGCAATATGCATCAACGAGATGACTCTCACAAACATAATTCTGAGTGAAAGCCAGACCCTAGAATGCAAAGTGTGTGATCCCAATTATATCAAGTCTAACACTAGGCAAAACTAATCTGTCCTGTTAGAAGTCAGGATACCTGTTATCCTCTGGGAGGGTGAACAGAATAGGGCATGAAGACTGCTTTTTGGATGCTGAAATGTTCCATTTCTTGATCTGGGTGCTGGCTACAGAGATATGTTCACATCTGTGAGAATTCAAACTGTACACTTATGATTGTGCACTTTTCTGTAGGTATGCGATGCTTCAATAAATTTACTTTAAACATACATTCTAGGCAGTCTATTTAAAATATATCATAGTCAAGTGTTTTGTATGTTTTTAAAAATTATTTATGCATTTCGAAAAAGGACAAGAAATCTATTAACTGGGCTATCAGAAATACTCAAAGAAAAAGTGATAACCCAACTGTAATCCAGATGAAATTGTACCATACCAACCAGAGTTACATAGGAATTCACAGATAAGGTCTTCTGAGCTTTCCCTGGGGCTACATATTAATTGCTCCCTCATATTCTAAGTAGATAACATTACTTAGTTCTTCAGCTTCCCAGCAATTTCAGCAAGAAAAAAAAGTGTCTTTTCATTGGAGTTTCATCCAACCTGGATGCTCTAAATTTACAGGACACAATTTAGTCAAATCTCCCCTTTGCATATTTGTCTCTTTATTTCCGCAAGCATTGCCTGCCCCCTCCTCCCTAAAAAGGGGGGCTCAACTCAAATGAAGTTAGAAATTGAAGAGTCACATCACAATCAAATTCAGTTCCCCTTACTTCTACTAAAAGGTAAGAAAAGGCATCTTGTTGTGTATGTGTACACATATGTGTGCACATGTGTCTGTGTGGTGTGTAGCCTGCTTCCCTCCACCTCTTAAGGGCTGCACCATAGTCTTTTCCAGTCCCCACTCCTCGCTCCACTGAACCACCCTCCCTATCCAGCATCTCCTTCCCTCCAAATTCTATTTAATTGAGCCTGCTTAACAGATGGCAAGAGAATTCCACTTTGCTGAAATAGGAACAATTATGAGTGTTTAATAAGATGGTCAGTCCAAGCAGTTGGCCCCATCTTCACTTTTCCAACAGCTCTGCCAAATTTTAACTAGATATTTAAATGAATGGTATAGCACAATACCACTGTGAAGAAATAAATACCTCTCTAAAGCCTAATGAGATTTTGTTGGTCTCCCTCTCTGACCGTTGCTAAGAAAATGCAGGCATGAATTTTATTCAAAAACTTATTCTCTTCATATTTACAGGTCTCTGTCCCAAGCCAATTTGGCTGACAGTTCATTAATAGCTTAATTCTGCTCTGCCTCTCTTCCTGTGATCTAGGAATTGTGGCCAAAGGGGAGGAAAATATAGATCACGACTGTTATCTCAAGAAGCTGACCAGTATTAACCATTCAAAGAGAAAGTGCTCGCTGTCATTAAGACAAACTCCAACAATCCTGGACCGGGAATGAAAGGCAACTTAATTTAAGTGTTTCAGAAAGAAAACATGTGCATGACTTTATTCTGCCCTAAGCATACCCTATGAATAATCCTTTTACTAGGTTTTAAGAGATCCCTCCTGCTCAGATTAGACACTGTCTGATTTTTATCAGACTATTTAACCTCACACTGTGAAACATATGGAATGTCCAGAAAAATGACATTCTTTAAGGAGGCTCATCATTCTGTATTCTGAGGTCACAAATCTGCTGCTATAAATCTGTGCTTCTGAAATATCTCTAAACTTGCTCATTCTGGATATGGGGGGCTCAAGAAAATAGTTTACCAAGAATACTGAAAAGGTTACCACTAAAAAGAAAACTCAATAATAACCTAAATGGTCCAACAATAGGAGGCTGATGAAATCACTCTTCATTCAATCAAAAATATATTGTCCAGCTATTAAAAGTATATTTTTGTTATTGTTAATATTTTTTAAGTAGCAACTAAAACAAATGTTTTAATTATGTGTATGTGTGGGGGCTACATTACCATAATGTTACCATGTGTATTACCAAGGGCCAAGAATGGAATCAGGCACTTTACAACACATTATCTCATTTAATATCCACGACAACCTTTCATAGTAGTTAACTATGTCCTCATCTTACAGATGAGGAAACTGAGGTTGAGAGGTTTAATTTACTCGAAGTTGACCATCAATAAGTGGTCATGTCCAGATACAAAATTTGCCTTACTCCAAAGTTTATATATCATCCTCTATGTAAACATTATCTTAACAGACAAAATATGTAAGATCTAGAAAGTGATCAAAACTGTAACAAGGCTAGCCTGTGAATAACAAATCCAAAATATATTTTCTTTCCATCCTCATCTCAAAATAGAGCATGCATTTCCTTTATAACAGATAATGACGTTTTGCAGAGTTGTCACGCTCCAAAAGAAAAAAGGGGCATACATTCAGAGTTAAAACTAAACTCTACAAAGAAGCATTTGCACTAGGTCCTCACCTTTAGAACTTTCAGAGGAAAACAGAAATTCAAGGGCTCATGCATGATCCTCACTATAAAAATTATATCTCGAACACCACAGTGACTTGCAAGAAACAGGGCTATTTCAGTTTCATGACAAAGGGAAATATTTAGTGACTGAAAATCATGGCAGAGGAAGAGGCCTAGATTGGGAATTTAAAACAAAACTAATCAGCATACAATAGATGACCTTGTGCAAACGGTACCCTGGGTACACAGGTCCTGGCCTAACAGACTTCCTTGTTTTCTTTTAAGCTTGTTATATATAACAAGCTTGATAATAGGCATCGCTTATATAGTACTTACTTACTATTTGTCTGGCACTGGATATTTTACATATATTAACTCACTTAAGCCCATAAATGTGACGATGAATTTATATAGAGAGCAACAGAATTATAAGTGTATTTCAGATGCCATTATAAAAGTTATTCAACAGCCTTGATGGTTTTTTTATTATTGTTCTAGTCTATTATTGTTAATCTTTTAAGAATATTCTCTTAATGATAGTTATTATATGATAGTTGAAGGTATGGGGAGAGTAAAGATACTTGTATAGATATTTACCAACTGCAGTCCCACTTCATTCTTAACCACCTCCCACCAGTGCTAAGCTCTCCTTTCTCTGAACTTAAGCAGCAAACACTGTCTATGCTATGTTCACTGTAGAAAATGTAAAAATATTAAAGAGAAAAAAATCTTTTGTCTGACTACTCCTTAAAAACCAACTACTGTTTATTCTTAACTTCCTTCTACTCTTTTGGATTGCTATGTTCTAACTTTGTTGTAAATTCTCTGACTCGTCCATTCTACAATTCCTTAGCACAGAACATCGTATATAGTAAGCATAAGTAAGCATTTGTGTATCCATTAATCTAGGCATTAAATCATCCAGATCATTATTTTGGTTGGCTACGCAACCACTAGCAAAAAAAAAAAGGAAGGGATATCCTGTCTCTTTAAGATAAAAAATATCTGCCCACCCCCACCTGTTTTCCCCTCCCTGCACTCTTTTGGCTCTAAGTATATATACACACAGCTGAGTGGATACTTCAAGTTCACAAAAGAATCAAATCATTAATTCCTTAGTCTGATGGCATTTAACTTAACACCCTTCAAACCAACATGAGCTCTGAATAGTAAAAAAAAACATGTGGGAGAGTCACAAGTCGGTGACAAGTGTCACCTTTACAAAGGGCTGCCTGTTTTAGTCCACTCTTATCCCTCAAAAGAAATTCCAGGCAAAAAGGAATAGCCTGCAGTCTGGTTTAGCAAGGAAAAATCTAAAGCAATAATCTCAGCAAGCAAAGTTTCTAGTCTTGATCACTTGATTTCCTGCTGTAGATTCAAAACCAGGAGAGCGAGTGAGTAAATATGAACCCAGAGAACAAAGAGAACAAAACAAAGCGGAAACACTTCCCCAAATGCAATAAAGCTTCGGAAGGGTTATTGAATTTTTCTTTCTTTCTTTTTTTTTTTTTTTTTTTTTTTTGGTCGTCGTTGTTTTGGCTTTCAAAGGGGGTAAAAGGAAAAAGGAAAGTAAATCAGTTCCACATGTTGGAAAGATTCAGCCTTTAACCAATGTAACTTGACTATAAGTAATATTCATGACAATGCACATGGCAACCTCTCAGAAATGGAAAGTTGAGTTGCCCAAACGCTTAGCAGATGGTGCCAAATTTCCACTCCCCTAACTCCTAATTCTCCCACTCCCCACCACCTAGATGTCCATTAAGGCTTTTTATTTTGTTGCACCTTGAAACAAAAAAAGGGGGTATCTAATGGCTATGCGTTTATTCTTAGGGTGGGGAGTGGCACTTTAAGAGTATAAGCCTTCAATATGCAGTGTTTTGTGTGTGCACAAACCCACACAAATGCTCAGGTCTTTGAGAATCCACCCATTAAGGACAAAGGGAACTGGAAACCCTGAAATGCTTAACCTTCCAGTCCTAAGTGATGATGTTTAATTAATAACTCAGTCAATCAATCATATCTTTCCTGAAGGAGTCAGAAACCATGTAAAATACAGCACCATATTCTTAAAGAAGCTCGCTCTCTAGTTGGGAGAAGAAATTTAAAATTAAAAAGTAAGAAGTAATAGCGAACGACGCAATACAGACTCGGTATGAACTCAGTATGTTTGGCACAGGCCCAAGGTGCTGTCAGAGTTGGAAGTGGGGTGGGGAAGGAAACAACAATTCTGAAAAGACAGGACTTCGGTTCAACTTTGAGGTCAGATTTAAATAGGAAAAGAGAAAAAGAGCTTGGGTGAGGGCATTTCAGAGCATTCACAGAGAGGGTCTAGCATATAGTTCTTAACACTACTAAATACTTTGAACTAGGCACTGTTCTAGATGCTAGGGATACAATGAGCATAACACACAAAATCTCTGCCCACATGGACCGTACACTCTAGGTCTTTTGGCCTCAAGAAAACCCTCATAAAGGACTTACAATGCACTGGCCTGTATACTTGGAAATGGGGGTGTTCAGAGATAAGAACATTAACTCTTCCAGGAAAAGCTTACATTCTAGAGAAAGACCCCTAAGTCACTAATTATGATACAAAGTCAGTTTCACAATGGGAGCTCTCGGAAATAAAACTGAACTAAATGGAATAGAAATGATGGAGCTAGACTGTAGAGTTATTTCAAGCCAGGAAGAGGAGTTAAAATTTTATGCATATGGTAGGCACTTAGTAAATATTTTTTGAATGAGTAAATGCATAAATGTATATTTGCCAAGAAATAAAGAGCTGTTAAAAGAATTTTTAGCTGGGGAGTGACATGATGAAATAGGTGCTTTAAGAATGTTTATATTCCACATGCTCAGAACCATGCACCCCCTTTCCTAAAACTGTTCCTAAGCCTTCTCATGAAGAAAAAGTCGAGTCATTTAGAAAACAGTTACCTTCCCAAGGGTCTGTGACAACTTTAAGAACCAAATGAATTGGATCAACTTCTAGTATGACACTAAAAGGACCTTGAACTGAAGTTTCCCATGTGTCTTATCTCCTCTATAAAATTACAAAATCCTCTGAGGGACTGTCTTATGTGATTTTGCATAAATCCCTATAGCACTTGCACAGAGCAATGTTATGGAATGAGACTGAGAAATACTTGTTAAAATAATTTAAGAATAACTTAATGAAAAACAACTGTTGTGGTTTAAATCACAGTTGCAGCACTGCATTCTGAGATGAAGACTAGGTTTTGACATTTTAAAACATGCTACTGTAGGGCTATTTTAGATGTTTTTCAAATGAAATGTTCATTTATACCATATCTAAATAGATTTTTTATAAATGCAATTCCAATATATTTATTAAAAGAGGCACTTTAAGCAAAATCATTAAGTACAGAAACTATAAATCAAAACTTATCACAAAGTTAATGTTAAATTGCAACTCTGTACAAACTAAACTAGCTCTCAGCCTAGTTAAGTCATTTAACCCCCTTAGGCCTACTTTCCCTCACCTACAAAATAGAAAACTAGGTTAGATTATATAAAAACTCAGTGATCCTAAAATTTACACTCTACTATTATGCTAGAATTTTATTGAAATACCAATTGCTCAACTTTTGAGAAGCCACTAATGCTAGGTCTTTCTGCCATATGGCTGGACGTTTCAAGAAAATTACGTTTGCTGATATAATTTGACTGAAATGGTCTAAAACAATGTTATAAACATATCTGGAAAGCTTGCTGCAGAAGGAATGACCAAGTATTAAAGGGATGAACTTTTTAAGTTTAAATAGAGAAAACCAATCTTGAGAATGGTGAATTTAAATGTGGACATTTAAAACATGTATCAAAGCAGTTAGCCTTTATGGACTAAATGTGATGCTAATATTAATACATAAACGTCTCCCCAGTCCTTCTTGACTGTATTGTTTTTCAGGCTCTCACAGTCAGGGTGCCTGTCACGCATATCAAATGCCATGGTAACAACCCTGGCCTATAAAGGCTCCAGCACAACATGCCATGAGTCTCAACAATAATTAACTAACATCTTGATGAATGATGGTCCTCTGGGCTCAGATTCACAATTTAATTTTAATGAATAA
The DNA here is from genome assembly GCA_030015415.1 of Cynopterus sphinx. NCBI lineage: Eukaryota > Metazoa > Chordata > Mammalia > Chiroptera > Pteropodidae > Cynopterus > Cynopterus sphinx. The sequence goes on from CM057387.1 coordinate 87,275,274, forward strand.
ATAAATGCTGGTTCAAATTTTTCTTCAAGATTTTAGGGCTAAAAAAAAAATAGAAATGTGAAAGGGGAACTAAGAAAAGACAACAAAATCCTGCTGTTACCAGCTAGGCAGCCTTGGAGAGGTTAGATTTGCTCCATTTCCTAATTTGTAAAACAGAGGTGATAATAATAGCTACCTCGTAGAGTTTTTGTGAGGTTCAATGCACGTACAGCACTTATTCCTTACACACGATAAAAGCTCAATATACAGTAACTTTTAAAACTCGTTCAAAAAGAACAATTATTCCCAGGAATAAAAAGTCATTTGAGATTACCCATGTCCCTATCCCAGTGTCAGAAACTTTGCCAAGTCAGCATTTCTGAAGACTGCCAGTGACAAGACTTATTAAAAACTATATTGCCAGGAAATGGCTCTCACATTAGCTCCCAGTGCCTTTACAAGCTTGGCTCCCAGTCTCAACAAACCGGCTTCTCCAAGTTCCTTTAGAAACCCACATGCAAGCTGGATCCTTAAAAAAGAGACTTTTCCCCTTATTATTGATAGGACTGGGTGGGGAGCATCTATCTGAGCATACCCCAAATCTCTAGTTTACTTGAGCTCAAGGCTGTATAAACATGCCAAGGAGGCCCAAGAAGTAAATGGAGGTTGTAAAATACATGGCAAGAGGTTTTTGGTCCCTTCCAATCTAGTTTTGCTCAAAAAGCAGGAGAGAGGCAAGGAGTCCTAAAAATCCAACCAGCACATACTAATAGGGGCTGTAGGAGAGGGGGAAAAACAACAATCAGCTATACTTCCAACAGAATGCAAGGGCTCATCTAAGACACCTCTGACCCGCCCTAACAGAGGCAAAAAGATTAAATCCCCTTTAAGTGCTGTCATTATTTACTTTCACATTGTACTGCGTGTATTTGTTTATGGTCATTAGTAGTGACCTCATAGAGAGCAAGGGCAACTCCCGCTCACCTGGAGAAGACTGTGAGGACTAAGGTCTGGGCTTTGAGTGAGATCGTCCAGAGCTCACAGCTACTTCAGCGGCGCGGCAAATTATTTACACCTTCCGGGCCTAAGTTTCATCATGGGAATTTAAGTAACATGCCTCCAACTCCACAGAGACAGAACAAAGTGATAATCACCACCTACTACGTTGGCCGTTAAAATTGAATGGGATGATCAAGCTAGGATGGTGTCTAGCATATTGTTTTTGGCCAATTAAGCATATCTGTATTGAAGATTTGGTACAACTTCCTCATTTGACAGAAGAAAAACCAAGTCTCAAGGAATATGATAGATCACCAACCAGAGAGAGAACCAAACACTGGATTCTCCTAGCTTTCAATCTTCCATTATTATATGTTTTAACATGCTGATTTCTCATGTAATTTTTAAAAATCTGGGTGCACTGGATACTGAACTAAAAACTAAACAATATGTTTTTACTCCACAAAGCCAGTGGGAATGGGAAAGAAAACTATATTATCTAAAACTACTGAACAAGGATAAAACCAGAACATCAAATTATTCTCACCACCAAGTAAATATTTAATTTGGCTCGAGTTGCTGAAAGCAAACATGTTATAGTAGAAAGAGCATGGCTTTTGGAAGCAAGGATGTCAGACGATGCCCTCAGCTCCACTACTTAAGGGTTGGAGGCATGTTGTTTAAATGCTCATAGCCTCTATTTTCACTTCACTAAAAATGGGTATAATATTTACCTACTAATGCATAAGCTTTCTTTTTGAGATGGTGAAAATGTTCTAAAATTAGATTACAGTGATGGTTGCACAACTCTGGAAATACACTAAAAACCATTAAATTATGCACTTTCAGTAGGTGACTTAATGGAATGCAAACTATATCTCAAGAATATCTACCTCATGGTCATAGCAGCAAGGAGTTAGTTATTCTGTGTGAGGAATATGGAGAGCACGCTGTGGGCCCTCAGCGAGTTACATAAAGCAAAGTTACATCATTAGGGTAGTGGCTATCAAACTTGAGAGGTAACAAAAAAAATCCTGGTTAGTTATGAAATGCAGATTTCTGGGCCCCCACCTCCACAGATAATGAGTCCACTAGTGCAGGGAAAGCCAGTATGTATAAGAATTATCAATGTAGTCCTGATGGAGGTGGCCTACTGATCGCTGTTTGAAAAGTCCTGCACTGGGGAACCTTTCACAGCACTTCTACTGTGAATCTCCTTGACATGTCAGTAATGATTGCCCTATAATGAATTTCTGTATAAATCCAAAATTCCATTAAGTATACTTTATTTAACCTATGGTCTGACGAAAAGAATTTTTTTAAAAGTTAAGAAAAAGAGGAAAAGCAAGGGAAAGAGAAATGTTCACTACTGCTGACCTCTTAGAAGGGGAAAAAACTGGCATTTTCCAAATCTTCAGGCACTAACAGCTGCTCTCTACTTGCAGCCACCATGTTTAGTTTTAGGGATAAAATAAGCTTTGGGTAGGGCTTCCTAAAAGGACAGGAGGGAGAAAAGCAGGAACAAACACTGATTTGTCATGCCTCTGCCTTACCATCACCCTGAAAGGTGTGAATTGCTATTCCTGTTTTACAAACGAGGAAATAAGGCTCACTGTGACGAAGCAGCTTCCTCCAAGGTCATGATCCATCTGCAGAAGGGTGGCCGTTGCTCTTCCCAAAACTCTAGTTTTTCCTGGAGGCCATGGCTCCAATCTGGGGTTGAGAGCGCTAGGTCCGGTCTCTCAAGCTGCTAGAGCATCTGGTGAGCTTCCTTTACCCTAACTTTAGCTTTCTCCAGCAGAATGTCCTGGAAATATTCACTTTCCAGTTGTGGTCCAGCTTGGCTTTCTGTTACTGTATCCAGACTACAGGCCAGCTCTGAGCTAGGCTGTGGAGGACAGAGCACTAACACAGTCCTATCCTTAAGAGCTAGCAGTGCAGGGGGAATGGGGGTGGTTTAAACAGATGTGCATAAGTTGTAGGTAGGGATATGGGATCCAAACACAATACAAAGTTACCTAGAGCCTCAATCTTAGCACCCAACCGGGAACACTAAGGCCTGATGTGCAGAGCAGGGAAGACAGAAGGAGAGTTGGTTGGTTGGTTGTTGGTTGTTTTGGGCCTGAAATCATATTCATCAAGAGTTCCAAAGTACACTTTTGATCTTCTCTCTTAATGAGAGTTTATACCCAATTACAGAGATAAAAGGACAGATTGGAAAGAAAAAGATATCTGTCATGAACTTTGCACTGGTATTCCATTAACAGAACATACCATGCATATATGTAGTATTCTCTAAATACAGTCCTTAAAAATAAATGCTAAAATTGGTCCCAAATAGCACAATTATGCTGCACTTTTGTGAATTTTTAAATTGAATATTTAAAATATAACAGTGTTGGTAACTGCTGAGCATTTCTTCATTTATCAATACATAGCTTCAAAACTGATTGGAGGTAGGCTGGACTGCACAGCCTCCGAAAAACCCAGTTGGTTTTTAATACACACGGTTGAACCTTGGCTACCCGAGAATCTGCATTATTCCTTATCTGTGGCAACCACAGTCCAGCCTCTGCAAGGCCTCACTTTGAAGCTCTGTTCAGAACTCTCCCTCTCATACTCAGCTGCCCCCACTCTGCCAGTCATCGCTCATTCACAGCCTGCCTCTCTCTCTCCAAAAGATACCAAAAGAAACAAATCCTTTACCTGTTATCCAATTCTCCTCCTAGTAGTAGTACTACTACTATTATTTCACTCTTCTTCATTATATAACCTTTAAGGTCAAGAATAATAAGCCTCTTTTTATAGATGAGAAATCAAGAGTTTTAAGTGACAGGGCTGAGATGTGAACTCAGAGGCTGACTCTAAGGCCAAGGGCTCTTGTCATTTCCCAAACTCTCCAGTAGCTTCCAAACCAATTCAGAGTAAAAGTTCAAAGTCTTGCTCCAAGACTACCATGTCATGCACACCCTTTAATCTCCCTACTGCGTTCATCTCACTTCAATCTGTTCCAACCTGGCCTTCAGGTTGCTATTCAGATCTGATGAAACTTTTCAGCCACAGGGCCTTTGCACTCCTTTTTCCATCTTTCTGAAACACAAAGGCTCTGGATAGACTTGCTCCCTCCCTACCTCCTGGGTTCTGCTCAAATTTAATTTTATGCAAAACAGCAACACCAGTAGCTCTTGTCACATCTGACATGCCCTGTCACTTTACTCTTCACTGTCTGTCTCCCCATATTGGTCATATGCCATGTTAGCACAGGGACTTTGTTTTGTCTCCACAGTGTTCCCAGTGCCCAGAACTGTTCATTTAATGAATTCATGAGAAGGGTAAAAGCTGTACATCTACCACAAAAGAAACATACCCCACTGGGAATTTGTAGCGCAGGGAATGATTCAAAGAGGTAGTTTCCCCTGCCTCAAATATATTTTGCCTCTCATTTACCTGTTAAGTTCATCATTAGGGCTCCCTTAATTTTCATCTTCTTGGAAAGTCCTTCCTGACCACTATTCATGAGAGCAACTCACTGTTCCTAACACTAAAAATGCACTGCAACTATTTGTTTACACATCTATCCCCCTCACCCCTGATATCTTCTGGATTTCTCAAAGATAAAGATTCTTATTTATCTTCCCAGCACATAGTAGGTGTGCTATTTTTTGATATATGGTGTGATGCTACTTCTAATTTGTTCTACAGAAGCTGTCAGGATTTAGGGATCAGTATAAAGTTTGGCCTTAACCTAAACCATGACACGGAAGATTCTCCGGCCCAGAGTATCACCAACCTAACTAGTCAGTGTGTGAACACACTCAGTCTGTGCTGGTGTAGCAAACACTTCCCTGAGCAACAAAGAGACATCAGGGGGTAATAAGCAAATTAACAATCTGAGAATCACTGTAAACACATTTGACTTTGTAGATATAAGTTCTGCCAGAGTTTATATTCTTATTCACCTTGTTTACCTCCCCCCCCACACAAATTCCTTAAGATAGTTTTTTTATAATTGTTCCAGTTCTTTCTTTCTCATGCATACGTGTATGCATACACACATATGTGCATTTTTACACCCTGCATATATATTTACATTCACCCCAAGTCACTTACAAATGAAAAGCAAAGGGACAGTAGAAGCAGCAGTATTTGCTGGGCATCAAGATTCCTAAGATTCAATTCCTAACAAATCGCATGTTTGCCTGGATTCCTCCCTTTTCAATCTTCAAATCCTAATTCATAATTGGAAGAATCCATAAACGCTAAAACATGCAGGCAGGTGAACATTTTTGCTTAATGTCAGTAGAACTGCATTAGACTACACTGAACAGGATCCCCTGGTGTCTGCCTGATTTTCGGACCTCTGCAAGCGGTGTTTCCTTTCAAAGGGGCTTGGGGGAGGCATTTAATCAGAGTGCCTTACATTCTGTCCACAATGGTTTAATTCCAAGTTTAAGAAACAAACCCAGCAGAGAAACACTCCATGCAATGAACAGACTTGCTCTGAATTAGAGAACTAGCTGGCTAAATGTAATATACAATTAATTGCCAATAAGATTTCTTTAGCCGTTAAAAAAAAATTTTCTTCTGTTGGTGAATAAGACTTAGGGAAGAAGTATTATTTTTATTTCATTCTTTCTTCCTTAAAAAAGGAGGAGGGAATCTTGACTGAAATGTGAGCTGATCCCGGATTTCTAATTAACTGTTCAAGGGGAGAGTTGACCCATTAATAATGGTAGAAAAAACCCTGCATCACTTTTTACCTTGACCAGGTAAATGAAGCTAAATGAATGTCTCACATTACACCTTCACTATTTTTAAGCTTGGTCCTTCTCTAATTAACTTTTTTTCTGAGGTATATACCCGGGGATTTCTAAGATCTTGTCAATGGCTTTGATTTTCTTCTCAAATGTCATTTCTTAAAGCAAGGTTTTCACTTTTCATTTAAAGGTTGCTATTCTAAAACCTCTACGAAGGATTATTGAGACTCATGGTCTCAATGGCCCCAGGTAATGCTAAATTGCTAAGGTGCCAGGCATCAGCACTGAGGCACCCAGTGTTCTTCCAATTAAACTACAGGGCAATATGTTGAACATAATTTTAAGTTTGAAAGAAACAGTTCTGTGCTATTAGATGCTGACCACAAAAGACACTTGACTCTTTTATTGCCAGGTACTGTGCTATTTCAGGAGACACCAAAAGATCCCAATTATAGAATCCTACCAATGTCAGTCTCAAAGACATCTCTTTCCTTTTTGTTCTCATTTTAGCCAGTCGATCCTTATAGATCACAAGCAATAACAAGGATAGAAAGTAGATTTGGGCAAAAATCACGGAGGACCTAGAAGCAAAGCTGTGAAGACTCAGAAGTAATAAGCCTTTGAAGTAATGTTGAGAGCAGGAGAATGAACTGATCTGCTGAGTACATGTTGTAGAATAATTGGGCAGTGATAGAAGTAAGACCCATTATTGCAAGTTGAAATATAATATAGTGTTGAACATGGACACCAGGGTCAAAAGCTATTGCGAATTCACATGCCAGCTCTGTCATTAACTAACCACATAGCCCAGGGCATATTACCTTACCCCTAAGGCTCCCTACCTCTGCACCCAATTTTCTACATAATAGGAGGACAATTCTTAGTACTGAGATGATTAATTTCTAATACAGTATAAATGTGGTAAGAGAGTAGCCAACACATAGTAGGTACTAAATAACTTTTGTTGTTGCTTTTGTAATTAACGAGAGACAGAGAGAGAGAGAGACAGAGAGAGAGAGATGAGATGAGATGAGATGAGATAGATGTGGAGGGCTAGAATAAGTTGATGGTTCTAGAACTGAAAGGGAAAAGTATACAAGGGGCATTTTTGAGCTCTCAGCTGCTGATTGGTTCTGGGGGATACATCAAAAATGCCAAAGAAGTTTGAAAGCTGGGTAATTACAGGACCAGCAATGATAGGTTCCATTTTTAGTGTGTTAGTTTTACCTAGTCAAAATGAAAGAAACAGGAAAGAGAGAGGAGCAATATTCTCCACAATCACTGCAAAGGCAGAAAAAATTTAAGGCATAGTTCCCGAAAGTCACCCCATTCTTTCAAACAGGATACAGACATTAAGCCATTTCTTTTAGAAAGAGGTTTCTCAAGAAAAATTCATGGAATTTAATTTAAAATAATTTTTTGAAAACGTATGTAACTTATATACTCTTTTTAAAAAGTAAGCACCAAGACTATAGACTCATAAATGCAAATCCCATTTGTTCCCCCAGTTCATACTGATACTTGAAACAGCATGCAACTAGAATAGAACATAACCCAATGAAAGATAGAAAAGTATGGTAAGAAAACATTTTTTAAAAATAAGAGTCAGTTGTCAGCATTGTAAAATAAATCCAAGAGTCTTCTATTTAATTCCCATGCCATGAAAATAGGGGAATACCATCAATTATTAGAATATTTTTTTTAAAAAGAAAAAGAATTATATGTAATTACAAAGTGCAATGTCAATAGTTATTTTTAAATAATGATAGTAATAATGATCATCTTTTCAGAGATCCTAAAAAAAGGTTTATAGTACTCTAAATCTCATTAGTCCACAATAGTAAATAAATCACTAGCCTTAGCAAAGAAATAAACCTAGGAAAAAAATTTTTTCAACAAAGGAATTTTCTCTGGTCATTTGACTTTGCTCTTAACTTTAAACAAAAAATAAAAAAGGGGTAGAGTTTTGCCTCCAGAGACAAAACTAATAATTCATTCAAAATAAATCTCTGTTATGATGTTAGTCAGAAGGATCCTATTTATGTTAACTTCATTATTTAGGAAGTCACCATACTGATAAAATATATAATGTCATCATCATTAAAAATAATTAAGATTCCCTAGGCAGACACTCACAGTTGAAAGGGGGTGGGTGGGTCTCAATTTTTTATACCACTGCAAGGTTTTCTAAAACTCATTCATATTTAATTTTTAAGGATGCTTTGCAGCCCATTAAATATTTAACAGAGGGATTTCAAACCAGAATGCTAAATGTCAACCTATTCCTCCAAAATACTTTTTATTTCATTTGCAGTAAATTAACTGGACCTCCCTTCAGAAACAGGAAAGGAAAAAGGCCTTCAAACTAACTCACATTAGGACATTGAGATAATATTATCTATCTACATAATTAGACCATGTAAGAGATTTGATTTTAAATACCAGCCTTATTAAGCATTGTAGAATTTTAAAGTAGGGCAGCTCACATTATAAATGGAGACAATCTTTCAGAAACTCATCTCCCACTCCTTTCCAGAATTCATTCTGCATGGAGCAACATCTATTAACATAGAAAATGGATGTGATAAGTCAGCACTAGCAAGAGCAGAGACAGTGAGATTCCACAGCACTGGGCCAATTAGCAATACAAAGTGACAACTAAGAAACACAGCTCAAAACTGGACCCTAATTCAAAGAGGAGTATTAGAAACCCATTTTGATTTTTGTAAGGAGCTAGGTCACAGACCATATGGTGACCAGTACTTGCTGAACCCCCACTACAAAAAAGAAAATATAGTCTTTTTGTAAGTTTGTAAACTCATTCCAAGAGATAGTAAAATCTGCTTCACTTCAAACAGAGAGAAAGAAATTGCTTTTAAACCATGTGATCAGGAGAACAGAAGAAAGGTAATTTTTTTTTTTAAAGAAAGAATTAAAAATCTCTATGACCCAGAGAATCTATGAGACTGAATCACAGCAGGTCAAAATTCAGTTCCTCCCGGTTTTAAACGCTGGATAGATAGATGCCTTCACATGAGACAATTTTGCAACTGCACTGTGTGAAGGTATGATCATACTGTTACCACGCAAAACACAGGATGAAGAACCTTCCTGAAGAAAGGCCTACTCTGTCACCTAGATGGGAAGAGGGATGACGGATTAGCTGTAAAGCCTCAAATCAAGAGGACCCTAGTGGGGCTTCACAATGTTTCCGTAATAAAAACCAAATAGCACACTTCAGAAATGCCAGCAAGGAGTGTTGTCTAGCTGTCATGTGGGCTGCATTCAAGGGTTCCAGCTCCTGGGTATCCTTCATCTATAACAATTTCAGTAGAAATGGAAAAGTAGATAGGGAAACAGCATCCCATTTCATGAATGCAAGATCTGCATCCATCCCCACTCTGCTCCACTGCCCTGAACTCACCATTTTATGCCATTTAATAAGAATCAAGTTATTTTTCTGACCTTTTTTAAAGATGTCCTTAAAAAATAAAAGCCATCTCTAACTCCCTATGTTGTTCGTTCCATCTACCCAACAACAAAAAAAAAAAATCAGGCAGGCTCTACTGACTCCAAATTGCTTGCTACACCAAAGGTTTACTGAGCGTCTAGAAAAGTTCCACTAAGTAATCCACTCATGACGCTCTGGCTAAATGACGGGTGTGGCTGTCCTTTCCCCTGGAGGTTTTGTTTAAGAATCTGGTAATAAATCGAGGCCCATAGTCTACCATCCAGCAATGTAAACCCAAACCAGAGGTTGTTGGAGGATGGAGGAACGAAGAAATGGTCTTCACAAGAGCTGGGGCTCTCAAATCACAGGGCTCCAGACACCCCCAAGGAAAAGAAAAGGTTTCTGACTTACATGGAAAAAATAAATAAATCTGGAGAGCTTTTTGCATTAGCAGGAATGGGAAATTGCTTCACTTCATCAATTTTGAAACTTTAACTTAATTGCTTCTTTTCCTAATGCCCTCCCTCCCACCCCCAGTTTCTTTAAACATGAGTCTAAAAGAAACTCTGTTATAGAGCAGTCAGCCCTCTCAGGACTGTTCAAATTCCAAAACAAGTCATAGCAAGCTGGAACTTTCTTTCCTTTCGGGAATAACATTGTTATTGTTATTAACTACATTTGTCTCTTTCTTAAACCACTTCAAAACAAAACAAAACAAAACAAAAACAAAAACAAGTCACTTGAGGTCCTCATGGTCCCCATAGACACAGGTCAACATGAATCATTTCTTACAGTTTTTCACCACTGAAAGATGAATGAAAAAGAAAAGGGCAAGCTGAGAGGAGAAACCACCCATAATGTGGAATCTCGAACACACCTTAAGTATGTGCAGGAACCCATAGCATGTAGAGTCTTAACAATAAAAGACACGACAGTTCACACAGTCTGTGTGGCGGATACCAATGCAATTAGGCCCATTTTACCAACTAAATGCACATTAGTTCTGAGGCGTTGTGGCTTGCCCCAAATGAGCTGAGCTCAAACTGAAACTCCTATCTTCTGATGCTAAGTCCCAGGGAGTTGCACAGTTCATAAATCTAATGAAGCAATGCTGAGGCAGGTTTTTACTTGGCCCTAAGAGTAGCACTTAATGCAGATTCAATTCTTCCCAGGTCCTAGATCATCTGTCCATTCGAAAGCAATAATAATTTATAAAAGCAAGCACACACCCAGAACAAAAACAAAAACATGGTTGCTCACATTCCTCAGAGTTTTATAAATAACTACATGAAAACTGAGTAGGCAGGGTCTTCATCCTCACCTACTATTTTCTGGGAGAGCAAAATAAGATTAGTGAAGCTCAGTGGTCTACTAGGAGGGGGTTCGCTCCTTCCCTTCTGCACACAGGTCTCTCCATGTAATCTCACAGGCAGGCTGAAGAATGCAGTGTTGCCATTACCTAATGAAATCACGAAGTGTCCAGAGAGAGACCTAACCAGCACGCTACACATGTGGGATCAATTAGGTGGAAGTGACCTTTATATTTAGGAAAATACTAAAATGCCAGCCAGCCCCCTTAATGTCTGACCTACAACTGAAACTAAAGATCAGCACTAATTCTAAAGATTTAAGCACTTCAGGCTACTGTATTTGGTCATCAGTAATACAGTGTGGTAGGAAAAAAAGCCAGGACGAGGAATTAAGTGAGCTGCACTGAGAACCACAATGTCAAAACTGGACACGATTTTTCAAGGCATCTAATTTGACCCACTCGACCTTCAGAAGAGGAAAAGAATGTCCGGACAGGTTATTAGTTTCCCAATTCAGGGTGAATATCCAGGTGACATTCTTTGACTATGTACTAATCATTGAGAGATTCTTCCCTAGCTCTGTCACTTTAAATCCTTGGGCGATCATATTTTTATCCTGTCTCTGACCGCATTCTGATTTCTCAATGCCATTCTTGACAGGAGACCCAATACCAAACTTTTCTTGTCTAGACTTTTAGGCATTTCAGAATAATTATAAAGCTGAATACAAAATAACATTGATTTTTATAATATGATAATATTTGATAATGGCAAAGGGAAATGAGTGGGGAGGCATTTGCCAAGACTGTCCATGACTGGTGGTATTATGAATATAGTGGGTATATACATATGGGATACATACACACACACACACACACACAGACACACACACACACACACACACATACATATGGTATATATACATATGGGAGAGAAGTTAAGATTCCTCAGGGACATAAAGTTCAAATTCTCGTTCTCCACTCAATAACAATGCAAATTTGGGCTAGTTACTTGGCCATTCTTGCACAATTTCGTCATCTGAAAAGTGGGAATAGTAAGATTCTTGCCCATAAGATTGCTGCATTAAAAATGATACACGGAAATCAGTAAGTAGCCAGAATTATGACAAGCACAATGAAGAAAGCTATAATCATCACTATCACCATCACCACCAGCAACATCACCACCAGTGACTTTGTTTCCAGACTTTTTCTGCATTGAATGTGTTGTTTTTGTAATTTAAAAACATTGTTAAAAATATTTAAAAGATAATTTTCCCTTAATTCTGCCAATTAATTGTTCTTACAGTACAGAAAAAGTCATCTCTGGAATGATATTTTTCTAGAACTCCTATCTGGATTTTGATAGTGACCTAGTTACTAGCTGTCATTACTATCACAAATGCAGTTAGGTGAGTAAGCAAATACAGTGCATTTAAAGTACTTTTTACATAGTTAGGTGCTAAATAGCTCATATGCTCCTCCTATGAGCTAGGAAACAGGTCAATAATTTGGGCAATGGCATGAAGTCAAGGGTTAAAAACCCAATGTGTGGTGCTATGTGATCTTGAACCATGTTGCATATGAGCAGTCCTGGGGCCAAATATGACAAAACACTGAAGTGGGTGTTCTGGGAAAAGGTGAAAATTTTCCTATAAATTATTCACATAGAGGTCAATATTCATTCTTATCCTTGCTTATCATTATTCAAAATAGTAAAATAATCTAGAACTGCTTGAAACTGCTCCTTTTCTCTAAAACGACACAAATAATCTCTTTGAAAAGAAGTAAAAACAATAACAAAAAAGTCAGTAAAATTGTTACAAACCTTTTCAGAGCCTGGCACCATTTACATCACAAAGTTCAAAAATTACAAAAGAAGTTGGAATGCTCACGTTTTATTATAAAGCAAAACCAAGAATAAAGCATAGAATAATTTCCAGATGGTGTCCTCTTTTGTACATATTTTTCAATTCAACATTGTTCTGAAAGCTTTAGTCATCTGAGTACAGAGCTGTAACAATTCTATGCAAAAATCTTTTCTGGGATAAAGACTCATATACTACATTTACTGGGGTCCCTAGCCGTTGGAAAGAGGGCAATAAAGAATAAAGCATGTGAAAGTCTCTTGTACAAAGAGAGAAATCAGTGATTAGGAAAAAATATATAGTTCAACCCCCAAGCGACTAAATTCTCTATGGGCTATTTCTGATTTCTCTAGTTATGGGATATATATATCCCCATAAATGTACCTTTTATCTACAAACTTCCATTTAAAAATTGCCAAGATTTAGAGAATCATGAGTTTAAAAAGTGTCAGAAGAATAAACAACATAACTATGAAACAAAGGGCATTGCAGATTAACATTTATAACGCACAAAGCCAAAAGGGCACTGTAAGTAGCAGATGATTTCTATTAGGGCTTCAAATGGGTACAGAAAGCCTCTGTATACTGTTTCCCTCTGAGAAGTGTGTATTACAGTAATTGCTCCGACATGCACCTTCACATCAGTTAGAAAAGGGCATCCAAATTCAGAAGACACACTTCTATGTAATGCAAATGCAGCTCCAAACAAAAATGCCTACACTTCTGTATTAGAAATGAATGAACCCACCCCAAATATTATTATGGAAACCAATAAAAGAAAGTAAAACAGTATAACAAATCTCCACAAACCATTATTTAGCTTTAACCATTACCAACTCAACAGTCAATCTTGTTTATTCATATGTCCAATTTCCCACCCTATAATATCATCCATAGTTTCTATAAAACTCTAAAAGATAAAGATTCTTTTTGTTAAAATATCTATATCTAAAATATCTATATCTATCTATATCTATATATATATAGATATATAGATATAGATAGATATAGATATATATATATATCACAATACCATTATCACACCAATAATTCCTGAAATCATCAAGTATCCAGTCAGGTTCAAATTCAACTTCCACACTTTACAAATGCAAATGTTCTACTGGGAAGAATGGAGCAAGACATCAGAACTACTTATGATTTTGTTTTAAAACTGTGCCAGCACTTAGAGCATAGCATGGTCTAGTTCCTTGGACTCAAATCATTCCAAACTTTACTAAGGGTCCTTTCTTTCTCTTGCAGCCAAGATGCAATATTCTTTCACCTGGAGAAGAGGCCATACAAGAATAAAATACAGGAAATCATTTTGGGCCCCCATTGGTGTTTTCATGATTAGGAGAAAACTACTAAATGAGCCAAATTTCCTAAATTTTGCCTATGCCTCAGGAATATTTTTTATAAAATGTTTTCTTTTGAAAAAAAAATTCAGATTTAGAAGTTGCAAATATAGTATAATGAGTTCCTGTGTACTGTTCACCCACCTCCCCAGTGATAACTTTTTATATAATAGAACTTTTAAGAACTTGAACCAATCTCATAAGTTTACGGCAAATTGATTTTAGAAAAGGGTACCAACACCATTCAAAGGTGAAAGAAGGGTCTTTACAAGAAATGGTGCTGGGACAGTTGAACAGTCACATGCAAAAGAATGAAGCTGGATCCTTACTTATCTCATACCCCATACAAAAATTAACTTTTTTAAAAAATGAATCAAAACCTTAAGTGTAAGAGCTAAAACTATAAATTTTTAAGAAAACAGAGGTAAATCTTCATGACCTTGGATTTAGCAAAAGATTCTTAGACATGACACTATAAACATGACTAACAAAAGAAAAAAAAATATGTATGTAGGACCTGATCAAAATTTAAAACTTCTGTGCTTCAAAGGACATCATCAAAAACTGAAAAGACAGCCCATAGAATGGGAGAAAATGTTTGTAAATCATGTATCTAATAAGAAATTGGTATCTAGAATATATAAAGGATACTTACAGCTCAATAAAAGAAATAATTTAAAAATAGGCAGAGGGTCTGAATAGACATTACTCAAAGGAAGGTATGCAAATGTTCAATAAGCACATGAAAAGCTGTCCAAATCATTAATTGTTGGGGAAATGTAAATCAAAGGCCACAATGAGATACCACTTCACATCTACTAGGATGATTAGATAAAAAGTCAGATAACAAGAAATGCTGGTGAGGAGGTGGAAAAATCAGAAGTTCGTACAGTGCTGGCCAGAATGTAAAACGGTGCAGCCACTGTGTGAAACAGTATGGTAGTTCCGCAAACGATTAAACATTTACTATATAACTCGGCAATTCCAGTCACAAGTATATACCCAAGGGAGATGAAAACATATGTCTACACAAAAACTTGTACACAAATCCTTATAGCAGCATTATTCACAGAAGCCATAGGTGGAAACAACCTAAATGTCCATCAATTGAAGAATGAACAAATGTGGTATATCTACACAATAGCATACATACTATTCAGTTATAAAAAGAAATCCCATGCTGATGGATGCTACAACAACATGATAAATCTTGAAAATATTAAGCTAAGTGAAGGAATCCAGTCACAAAAGTCCACATGTGGGTCTATTCCTATGAAATGTTCAGAATAGGAAATTCTATAAGGACAGAAAGTACATTACGAGTTACTTCAGGCTGAAGGAGGAGGGTAGGAAGGTACAGTGGAACAGTACAGTACAGTTTCTTTCTGAGGTGATGGAAAAGTTCTAAAATTGACTGTGATAATGGTTGAAAACATTTATGAATATACTAAAAACCACTGAATTGCATACTTATTTAAATGGCTGAATTAAATGGCATGTGAATTATACCTCAATAAAGCTATTTAATAAATAAATTCATAGATATACTTAAGAAGGTGATTCTGCTCTATCATTCTGTTGTTTTAACTAGTCTTTCCTGGCCTCAGTCAGGAACACATCACCTCTCTGCCAAAGAAGGACAAGGGAAGAGCAGATGCTTCTTGGAGATATCAGTGCTTTTCACACAAGTTCTAAGGAGACAGCCAAAGGGCAACATCAAAGCTTTTCATTTACTATCCCTGAGAGAAAAATGTTTGAAGCACAAAACACCTTATTCTTTACATACTGTACCATCTGTTATAACAAAAATATCATGACAATGCTTTCCCCACTTGCTTCAAAGTCTCTGTTAAGAGTGAAGTGTAATGATACTCAATAAGTACTGAAATGAGTTTGATTTGATTGATTTGGGAATAAAACTGACGGGATATATATGCACCAATGGGTGCTTCAGAATCTTGTGCGAGAAGGCATTCTTATACCTAGTGTCACCTTTAAAAAATGGTCTGCTTGGAAACTCACTGGTCCAAGAGTACAGCATCTTCTGGAAGCAAGAGGGCTCAAGAAGGAATTAGAAAGCTGGGTTCTCCTGGCTGCACAGGTAACAAATCACAAGACCTCCTTCCGCTGTCTCCTTTTTCTCTGTGAACAGAGGTACCTCTGGGAAGGGGCACAAGGGAGCCTTCAAGAGTACTGGTAATGGCTGTTATCTGGACTTAGGTGGGTTGGTTACACAGGATATGTAAAATGTCATCAAGCTGTACATTTAAGATTCGTGTACTTTCCTGTATCTTACATCTCAAAAATAAAATCAGAAAAAAAAATTGGTTTCTGTGAAAACACTTTGTAAACAGTCAGGCACTACTTAATTGAAAGACATTATAATTCTAGCAATTTTTTTTTAAAGGGAGGTTTTTAAGTTGGAACACATTGAATAAGAAAGCAGTAGTTGTACGTTCTCCAACAGTTCTCAATTCAATAAAGTTTACCACGCAAAGGTCATGTTGTAGGCCTTGTGTGGGTATTACATAATGAGACACAAAGCACTGATCATATGCAGGATGGTACCCTGTGAACCACAGTACAGCGGGTCCTCTAATATTCAGTCCAACACTGTTTTGTTATAATGTTGATGAGATGCCATGGGAACTTAACTCTTGTTCATATCAATTAGCTTATGGAAAAACTGGTTTTACTATATGTCATGTCACTTAAAGTCACAGAACCTATTGACAGCCTTAAGTGAGGATTTACAGTATGAACTTTATGGAACAAAACAAAACCTATTGGATATAAGTAATAGAATAAGACCTCTTCCCCAACTAAGGCTCATTTGTTTCTTGCCTAGACCATATTGCAAGGTCTGTTACTATATGTGTGTTTTTAGGGTCTGCTCTAGGCAAAATGGTGAAGATTTTATAACCTTGAGACCCCGTCTCGAGGCACTGCAACCTCAGGTTGGTCCCTCCCATCCCTCATAAATAGGAAGCTCCCATTAGGACAGCGTTCTCCAACCTTCTGGACACCAGGGACCGGTGCTCCTATGAAAATCTAATGCCTGATGATCTGAGGTGGAGCTGAGGCAGTGATGCTAGCGCTAGGGAGTGGCTGCAAATATAGATGAAGCTCCGCTAGCTTGCCTGCTGCTCATCTCCTGCTGTGTGGCCTGGTTCGTAATGGGCCACAGACTGGTACCAGTCTAGCATTTGGGACCCCTACACTAGGGCACTAACCCAGGGGAGAGCTCCAGCTCCTTCCTTTCTCTCTCTCCTCTTTCCAGATCAGAATTTGTAAGCAGGATTTGGAAGGCAGAATCCTAAAATGGCCCCAAGGTTTCCAGTCCCTGTGCATACATGCTCTGCATAATCTCTGAGATTGAGATTTTACTATCATTAGGTTATGAAATGGTACAGCTGACTTTAAAAAAAAAAGTGGCTGGGGAGAGTGGGGATTAGCCAGTGGACCTAACCTAACTGCATGAACCCTTTACAAGCAGAGAATTCTTCTCTGGGAATCAGAGAGACAAACTAGACTGGGCTCAAAGGAAACAACACATGTTCTGAACCACCTGTAGAAGCCAAGTGGCAAGGTACTGAGCAGCCTGTAGGAACCGGGAGTGATCCCTAGCCACCAGCTCCAAAGAGAACAACAACCTTGGCCCTACAACCACTAGGAAATGAATCTTATCTGTAACCAGTGAGCTTGGAAGGTGACCCCCAAACTCACAGCTAACATCTTGATTTCAGTCCAGTGAGACACACAGCAGAGAACCCAGTCATGCCATGCTTGGAGTTCTGCTCTAAAGAAACCACAATATAATAAACTGGTGTTGTTTTAAGTCACAAAGTTTGTGGTAATTTGTTGTGCAGCAATAAGAAGGTAATGCAGGGGTGAGAGGCTAGCCCTGCCTGCAGAAATAGATGTTTAGATAAAGGTTCCACTGCGTCTTTCTCAGCCTGTTTTCTTCCTGTGAAATGGAGCTGAGTGAGTCTCTACTTCCCGGGGTGGGTGACAGGATAAGTACAGACAATGTGCATAGAACACTTGACATGTATGACTTTCCCACCCTGTGACAGGGTATGGTTCTGAGTATGTGGAAGTTATGCAGTGTTTTTTGAACAAAGGAATCCTGACAAGCCATCTCAAAGTCTAACTCCTACAGAGCATCATTAGTAACAGTGGTTTCCCATGGGGTTCCCAAGGCAGTGTTAAGATGCCTAATTAACTTAGCAATAATTCAGTATATGTAATGTGATATCACGTGTGAGTTAATTAGGTTAAACTACAACTCAAATACAGTTGGCATTATATTCAGGAAGGCCCTCCACTGGAGTAGGCAGCTCGTGTTCTAGTCATGAGGCCCGTGCTCCAAAGAGGCACTGCAAACGTTAATCAACACCAGACCCTTTGCCAATGGCAAAGTGAACGTCAAGAGGTAGATGGGGGCGGAGGGGGAAGTGAAATAATTGGCTTATGAACAGGCATTACAAATGTTAGAAATGGCTCTCACTGGTAAGATTAAAGATATCTTCAAGTTATAAGAACAGGCCAAAATATCTGAGAGACATCCCTACCCTAGCATGAACAAGAGCACAGTCTCGATTGCTTGTTCCCTAAACAGCCCCAAGTCCAGTTACAGCTGGAAGATTGCCAGTTGCCTGATGCCGATTTTGAAGGATAACAGAACGCTCCTCCGGAGCAAGAGTGCAGTTTTCATATGAGGTGGTGGTGATCAGAGCGACTCAAAGAGAGCTGAGACTATCAAGCCTACAGAGCGATTCAATGTGAGCTATTTCGTGCCCACTGGCTGATGGGTGGCTGTTAATCAATGTCTGTATGCGTAGCAGTCATGTGTCAGACTTGCTTTAGTTATAACCAGTGTCAAGGTTGTGGGATAGTAGCTAAACCTCACTCACCTCAAATCATTGGGCTGCTATCAAAATCCACCCCCTCAAAAAACCCCTAGGAGTTGTACATAACCAAATTGGCTTAGGTCAGTTTACAACAGGTGGCAATGATTGAGAGCTGTTTGCAGTTTTCTTAAAAAGTCAAAATGTGCTCAACATAAAACTAAAATATCAACTTTTTTGGTTTGCCCTGGAATTAAACCAACTTAGCATGCTAGCTTGGTTTCTCTTGACCTGCTCAGAGCAGCTGACAGTCGATAGCAGTCACTGATTACTTTGCTGGAAGGAAAAAACAAGTTAATTTAGACTTAAATCGTTTCGCAGGTATTTTTAAAGTATTAGAAATAATAATGAGCTCCCTATTACTGAGTTAGTCAATTCTTTCATTTTAGAGATAAGGAAACTGAGGCCTGGAGCATATGAATACTAATTTCTCTAAGGTGTTTCACATGTTTCCATTTCTTAAAGCTGACCTCCTGAGGGTATCTGATGTGACCCTCTCTTGTAGCAATTCTTCGCTGTGCCTCAAACAAAAGGTCCTATTGACTTAAACTGCTGGCCCCAGATTATTTAGCATCTGGAGTTTTCCCAGATTTCCATTGCCAAAGGCAAAAAGTATATCAATCAGTCCCCAAACCCTATTAGTTTCTTTAAGACTTTGGAGCAAATTCTTTCATTAAGTCTGTTATCCAACGGTAACAAGGGTCAATGAGATGAAATACTGTCTCTGCTAATGAGTAGCCCCTCAATTGTAAAGTTTTAACCCTATTAAGTGACGCCTATCTCCAAAATTACCCCCACATAATTAACATAATGGGTTAAAGATGAGATAATGTGAGGGGCAAACAGATATTAATAGGACCACTAGAGAAAGGACAAATTTTATTAGGGTGTGGGTTGGAGGCACAGGCTTATGGTCTAGTCAAGGCCCTTCTCTATGGTGTTCTCGAGTGCAACAGTTTGTAAATAACTTAAAAGAACACCAAAAGCTTCAACCTCCAGCCAACGAGGCAGTGGAGAAATACTCATGCTTGACATGTTGATGTTCTCTACGAAAAGTTAAACAATAACCGTCCCACCCTCTGTCCATTCTCAAACAGTAACTTCACCAGAAAAGTTGTTCCCAAAATCCAGCATCGCAATTACTTGTAACTTGGTGGCATCTGTATATCACCTTATTTTGTCCTATTTCACGAGGCAGAAAAGGCACGTGTGACTGAATGCATTTGAGAGAGGAGGAAATCGGACTTAGAGATGTCACAGCTGTAAAGCTACTTTGACAAAGCCAGGCACAGGATGGAGTTCCTTGAATTCCAATGCCATGTCATCTTGTGTTAAATTCTGCATCATGACCTGCTCTCAACTGATCTACCATTCTCTAATGTCCATATTCCCATGCATGCATCAAAAAATAAAAAATAGATTACATATTAACTTGGACGAGAGTAACAAGACACGAATGTAACAGTGGAAGAGTGCCTTGGTTGTTGAAAACCAGATGTAAGAATCACTGATTCTCACTGGAGACATAGCACAGAAACATTATATCCTTCCCTGAGTGTGCCGAGAGTGTGTCTGAGGCTGTTATCTGGGAGGAAAGCAGTTAAGCATAGGTCATGAGCTGACAAATTACTACACTTAAGCTCTTCCTCCTACCCCATAATGGATCATCCTCACTGTAAAAAGATACAAACATTTTAAAAACACTAAACCAACCAGCACCTCCCAGGATCCTCTACAAAGGTTTCCTGGTTTAGCACGGGAAGCCTGGAAGACATCAAGTCATGTTCAAAGAGGATCACAAGCTGTGCTACCACAGGATTCTACTTTCCTTCCCTCTTAAGATCTAATCATTTCCTTTGTTTCCCAAGGAAAACAACCATTACAGCCACAGGACTTCCAAGTTCAATCAATGACACGGAGTAGGCAGGGTAGCTACCCTGGGGGGTGGAATACACACTCCTCCCGCCAACACACATATTTAAAGTATAAAAGATTAAGCTAATGGAAGAAAGAGGAGAAAGAAGCTACACACTGCCCAGGTCCCACCTTCTAGATGAGCAGCAGCATGGCGATGATGATGGTGGTGGTGGTGGTGGTGGTGATGTAATTTCATTGCTTAAGACCAGCCACTCCATGGCTCCCCATTACTCTCAAAATGGCCTCTAAGGACCTAGTGATCTCTCTCTTACTGTCCTCCTGGCACCCTGGCCTCGTTGCTATTTAATCCTACCTTAAGCCCTCTGCCAGGCTCTGAGATCCACATAACACACTCTCTCACCTCCTTCAAGTCTGTGCTCAGGTATCATTCTCAGTGAGACCCATGGTGAATCCTCTAATGGAAACCTAAAAGTCCACCCCAGACCTCTACAAACTCTCTTGATCCTCCGTACTTGCCTTTACTTTTTTATTTAATAGCACTGGCAACTCTCAAGCACACAATATGATTTACTTGCCAATATTCACTGTGCCTAATGTCTATCTCTTCCCTGCTGGAATGCAGAAAAGAATTTCTGTTTTCCTAACTGATTAATGACTAAGATTCAAGAGTGCCAATCACAAAGTACTCCCTCAAATATTTGCTGAATTAATGAAAATGTACCTAAGTGCTAACAACAACAACTGCAGGTAGCATTTGAGAAATTATGTCTCAGACATACGGCAAGTACTTTACCTGCATTATCTCCTATGATCTCCACAAGCCTATGAAATGCATACTAATGGTATTCCCAATTTATATACGACAAGACTGAGGCATAAATTACTTGCCCAAGAGCACTTGCTGGTAAGTAGTGAAGCCAGAATGAAAACCAGGTCTTTATGACTCTGGTTAACTCCAATTCTATATTTCCCATTCCACCTCTGCTAGACAAGTTTCTGTGGATTTGTTTTTGGTGGAATCCTATCAGGGATGGTTTTGAAATACAAAAAAAAAAAAAAAAAGAATTGTTCTAGTAAATTGAAAAAAAAATCCCTTTAGAATTTCTCTAGAAATATTTCTGTATTAGGGAATATCTTCCTGTGGTATAGCAGTAAGAACGATAAGCAGAGGCTAAAAACCTAGGCTCAAATCCAGACTCTTCCTCCAAACCAGCTCTGAGATTGATATGGAGGTGATAATAGATAAAACAGAAACAATGACACCTATTATGCAAGACTTTTATGGAGTAAATAAGATAATGTTCATGGAAGTACAAAAAACAAAACACCTGGCTCGCTATTTAGTCCTTCTTTCTTTTCCATGTTGACAACCACACTGGCAGAACTTTTGTTTGAACAAACATTTATTAAGCACCCAGTGTGTGCTAAATGCCACGCTGGATGTTGTGTTATAAACACAATAAGATGATGGATGTTTACAGAGTAAGGCTCCCAGTCCAGAGACGAAGCAGATCAGCAAATCGGCTATTCTAGAACATGAGAAATGATTCTGCAGTTATGTACTGGACACCATGGGATACTTCGTGCTGAAATGAACTGCCTTGGCTCAAATGAGAACAGAGACACTGATCACTGTTTGCCCAATGACCAGGAAAAAGAAAGGAGTATATGGAAAGGAAAAGTATTTTAAGAATTAGGACTACATCATGAATGAAGGACCCACATTACATTATCCTTAGCTTGGAATTCATCAAAAATGTTCATCCATCTAGTCTATCTAATTTGCATGCTAGTTATCAAGAAAAAGACTTGAATAAACATATTTACTTAGATATTTGTAGTCTGTATGGGAGAATCCTATTAACAGTCTCTTCCGCTACTCCTCAATGAAGCACTCTAAATTCCAAACACTTAAAGGTCTCAAAATCTCAAACTCTATACATGTTTTAAGTTCAGGAATAGAGCTAGATAAGGGAAGGGGTAAAACCAATGCATTCCAGATTTTTAAATTAAAACCGACAGAGTTGGAATTGTGAGTCCCACTTTTCCACAAACACAGAAAGATTAGCATGTTCGTTTAATTTCTGCACACCACTTCAGACCACCTGCATCCCCAAATAGTGTCAGTTAGCACACTTTGCTTCGTGCATTAATTTTACATTACCCTCTATCCCAAGCAGCTAGGGAGCTAACAAGCAGTCCCTGCGGCTCATTCTGAACAGAAGTCTGGCATGCATTCAGGCAGCACAACTACAGCTGTTGTCTCATAGCATTTTTCGTAGGAGGAAGCCATACCACCACAAATGCTAATAGTCAAAATGATTTAAGAGGGGAAAAAAGCTTTGAGATATTTTGAACTTGCAAGGATAGAAACTCATTTTTGTTTTTAATTGCACAAGCTTATATGACAAAGGTCCTAGACAAATGTCAAACGAATCGGACTGGGAATGCATCTCGTTTGAGGAGACTCTTAGGGTCATTTAAATTCAGTCTGTCATACAAAGTGGCAGGGGCTGTATTATTTCCTATTTGTTTTCATTATAACCTGAAAATCTGTAACTTCCAAGCTCTCCAATTCCGTTTTCCAAAGTATATCCCAAAGAAATTATTTTTAGAAGTACGTTGTTTGTTCAGTTAAGGTGAGTAGACATTGTTAAATTATTAAATAGATTTATGAGAATTCAGTATTCATCAGAAAAAAAAATCAAAGATTTCATACTATCCAGGTGAATCTAGAGCTCTAATTTTCAGCCTTTATGTCGTGTGAGTGTGTGTTTTCTTCTCCCAAATCATCCCATATTGCAAAGTCACAAAATTCACATGAATATCAACATGCCAATGGAGAAATCTAGAGAGCTTGAACTTGGGGAAAATATCTCCATATGATCAAGGAGGAACATATGAGCTCCAGAACCTATGAAATAGTCAACTTCATGTTCTTTTTCAGCATAATTATAGAATAACTTATAATTACTAAGGACAAACAAGAATTCTATAAGAAAAAATCAGGCCAAAGTATGCCATTTACTTTGCTTTACAAGTAGAAATTGTAAGAACTAATATATATCTTGATTTCTTCAAGGAATGTGATGAAGTATTTTATGCTTCATCCTTGAAAACAAGGTGGTACACTGAGCGAGATAGTTAGACATGGAACTTGGACACCATCATAAAAAGCTAAACTATCTCTGGAGACTTCAAAGAACATAAATAGGGGTTTTCACAGAGCTTTGCTGCTGAGAAAAAACCCAATAATCCCATGGTCAACTATGAATCTAGCTCTTCTGACTATAAATACATTTCTTCCCCACCCCATAGTTCAGGTTTTCAAAATCTAGGAGTAAAAAGAGGAGGAAATCCTTCCCTACAATGTTAAAGCTAAAAGACTATTATGTAAAGCTACCAAAAAGAAAGAAAGGATGAAAGGATGAAAGGATGGAAGGAAGGAAGGAAGGAAGGAAGGAAGGAAGGAAGGAAGGAAGGAAGGAAGGAGAGAGAGAGAGAGAGAGAGAGAGAGAGAGAGAGAGAGAGAGAGAGAAAGAAAGAAAGAAAGAAAGAAAGAAAGAAAGAAAGAAAGAAAGAAAGAAAGAAAGAAAGAAAGAAAGAAAGAAAATAAAACTGACTGTCAAGCTGGCAAGAGTCCTTTTCAGCTCAATAGTCATATGGACACCTCTTGAAAAAAGCCATATGGTTATACTTGTTATTTTTGGCCTCCTTACCTTTAACTTCTTTTTTTGTATATAGAGACCTCCAGTTATTACTACCAAGTGATAAATCACTTTGAATTTCCAAGGCTACAAAAGGCATTTACTGGCAGTCATTCCAGGTTTCACTTTTAGCTGAGGACCCTGGAGAATGTTTAAGTGAAGGATGCTCATGTTTTCCAAAAACGTTTTATTTAAACTAGGTCAGAATTTTAGATCTAAACTTTATCTTGAAAGCTAAGATGCGAATGGAAAAAGCAAAACATGGGTGGAAACGAATCGTATACAGTAAGAAGGAACATACCAGTTTAACATTTCCTCTGATAGTGTTTTAAGAGAAGGAATGGGAAAAGGGCCCCTCTAAAAAGATGACCTGGACCAGAGATGGCAGACAGGCAAGCTAACTCAAACTGCATCGGGCTTTGTTTGACCACCACAGTGCTACTGTAGTTTTAAATTGATCCAAGGTTTAAAATTTGGGAAAATTCACATTTTTTGAAAATCTGAATTTTCAACATCTTTTGAAAAACTGGAAGATCTGGCAATACCAAATTAATATTCCTGTCCTGCTCTCAACAACAGGCTTCTTTTGAATAGCAACTCCCTCCTTTAGGTTGGCCATTAAATTTCCAGTTTGCTACCTGAATTTAAGACCTACTTCCCTCCCTCATTTCCATTATTAGACTGGCAACTTATCAAGACTAGAAATTGTTCCCTGTATGTATAATTTAAATGCCACCTGGCTTTTGATATATTATCTGAACCTTGCAGATTGATCAAATTCTACCTTGCGGCATCTGCCCCCTCCATGGCTGCTCAAAAGCAGGGATAGTAACTTATATGTGGTTACTGTCCCTTTTTTCCATAGCACTTAGCACAGGGCCTTACCTGATGTAGATATTTAATAAGCCATCTAACAGTTATCTTACAGCTCTTCAGTTTGCAACGGGCTTTTACATATAGAACAGTTCCACTTTTAGAACAGTGTTTCTCAGCTGTGGTTGATTGTGCCCCTTCCCAGGTGACATTAGACATTTTTGGTTAACACAACTGGTATAGGGGAAAGGGGAGCTGCTGACATCTAGTGGGTTCAGACCAGAGATTTTAAATATCTTAAAGTGCACAGGACAGACCCTTGTCTACCATCGCACCACTACCAAGTGTCATTAGTGTCTAGGCTGAGAAAAATCTGTCTGAAAACAGAACTATTATAAGAAATAGTACAACAAATTTGCAGACAGATAATCTCAGGGTAGAAACGGCTTACTCAAGGTAAAACAGCTTGCAGTAGAAGTAAGTTTTGAACTCTGGTGCCAGGCTCTCGGAATCTGATGATACCAAGTGGTAACAGAAAAACAGAACACATTCAAGATGGAAATTTGTGCTTCTATTTGGCATGGACTTGTGTAAAAATGTTCATAGGCCAGAGATTAACATTCAGCTAACATAAAGTATATCTCATCTTTTGTAAAATATATAATGTAACCTGATTATATTAGAGTTTGGGAGATACTTGGAAACAAATTTAACTACATCTCATATTACATTTACCATATATACATGTACTGAAAAACAAAGTTCTCCCAAAGGAGATTTTTTATATTAGCTATTCAAAACAAAAACTTGAAATGACACCTAATCCACTTGCTGATGAATAAAATTGACTAAAATAGTTTTGAAAGGAAATTCTTCATGAAAAAGAGGAAGGTACAGCAATTTGAGGTACGGATGTGTTGAATTTAGTCCACAAGTGTCACAGCTGCAGGATGTTTTTTATCTCAGTTACTCCAGTTGGCCTGTGGTAGCTTTTCTCCATTCAGAGAAGGGGAGTGGTGGGATATGTTAGATGGAAAGAGCAAAAGTTAAATTATTTGCCCCTGAGCGTCAGGGTTTCCACTTGCTTTTTTTGTGACTCTCAAGATACTCCAACAGTTTCCAAAATCTGAAAACTGGGAATAACAATTTCTACTTCACGGACTTGTGGAAAATAATAACAGTCAGTAACCTTACAAAACCTTATTAAAAGGCTCACTATGTGCCAAATGCTTCACCTCATTTGATCTTCGTAACAGTGTCAGGTGGCCCCCATTTATGGATGAGGAAACCAGGGCTTAGGGAGGGTGTGTGATTTGTCCAAGGTCACCACTGGTAAGCAGAGGAAGTAGTATTCAGACCAAAGCAATTTGATTTTAGAAATATGGTTCATGACCACTTTGCTGCCTAGTTTTATCAATTCAAAGTACTGATTATTGTTTTTAGTTACTAAAAGGTTATTATTGGTAGTCAGGTAAACCTGGAGCCAAAGGAAATCCTGGGGTTCGTGGAGAATAATACCCTAATTGCCAGAGCTGTCCACAGACGAAAGAGACAATCTAATGAAGTAAGATGCTCCACATCACTGCTGCAGGAAGAGACTAAGTGACCACTTCAATGGATGGGTCATCAATTGGGAGGGTGATGAACTTTGTTCCTTAAAGGCATATTCCAATCTTGCAATTTCATGATTCCTTGTCCCTTGATTTCTCAATAATCTATCTCTGGAACCTAAAGTTTGTTTCTTTTCTGAGGTAATCTCCATTCCTTTCTCTTTTCCACTGTCTGTCTTTTTTATTTTCCCTTGATCTTAGCATGAATAGCGTGGAAAATAGCCTGGGCTTTGTAACAGAAAATCCCTGGATGTGAATGTTCAATTCCCCATATAATAGCTAATTGATACTGGAAAATTTAATTAGACTTCTTCTCAATGAGGATCTATGAAACAAAGGAAGTAGCATCAAATGTGAAAAAGAAAGATTAAAGTATACTTCGTTCTTTATAGAAGCTCAATAAATATTAGTCTTCTTCATTTGCAATGTTCTCTCAACTACCTACTATACACTGTTGTACTCTCACTATCAGCTTTAGTGTCCTGGAGTGCTAAAGAGATTTAAGGCACACTAAAAATAAGTACAGTCACAAAATATCTATGCATTCTATCTACCACATAGTTAACAAGGAAAAGGACAATGTCCAGCATTCTCTGGCTCAGTGTGGACTCTCCACTGCAAGGATCAGAACCATTACCAAATCCTGTGCCCTTTCTTTGACATCCTAAATCCCAACCTATGGCTGTATTAATCCTATAGATTTTCCTCTCACCAGAACCTCCAGGAATAACAAGCTATAAATGCATAGAACTTTCAAGGTCCCACAGCTCTGATACGCAACATCTCATTTAAATCATAAACAGTCTTGCAGAGGGACTTGGCATTATCTGAAGTTATCTGAATCTTAGAACCAGCAGGCCGACTCTGTCAATTTCTGGATTTTACAGTTCAAAAACTATACAGTGCTGGATGATGAAAATTACCAGAAAAACAATGATTGTCAAGATAGAAATTGTTAATTGGAAAAGGAATTTGTTAGAAAGACATTAGAAACACAAGAGACAGAAACTTAGCAAGGTTAGATAGCTGAGAACATTCCCCAGGAGATCAAATCACCCAAACAGCCTCACTGGAAGGCCATGGTCACCTGGCTACCCTGTCCCTGGAATCTCTTTTCCATAATCATAAAATAATTAACTGTCCTTGTCTATTGCTGCCTGAATATTTAAAGTCCCAGACAGAAGTCTTTGGGAGTCTCCTGGTATAGGTACCTCACCCAGCATCAGAGCTGTTATGGAGCAGGAAGAGGGACCATTTACCTGCCCTTCCTCCAAAAGGGTGATGGAGATGCAGAGCAGTCCAAATAGCAACATATGCCCAGTCTTCATCCCAACCCCATGGGAGCAAGTCTACTGTACCTCCTCATTCCTTTTTTGACAAGAGAAGGTACTGACTTGTTCAGGTTCACGTAGCTGGTCAAGTGCCAGCATGAGAATCCATCCAAAACTCCTGGTTCTTGACTCCCAGTAAAAAATTATTTAAAAGGCAGCTTTTACAAGCACCCTAACCCATTCTAAATATAGGCATATAATCAATGTTCTAATCCCTCTTCACCATTGTCATAAATGACTGTGTGTATGTGGAGCATGTACTATCCAGGTTGTCAGTTTTTTAAGTAACCTTTAAAAAAATATATTTTTCTGAAGCCTATCACTTCTTCGTAATCCTAAACTTAAAAAACTTAACAGTAGTTGTGCAACACGAGATATACTTGAGTCTTTGAGAGTCATTGTCTCTATTATATATTAATCTTTCCTATTATTAATAAATTGAAAAAATGCAAAAGTTACCAATATTAAAATTGATGTATATATTAGGGTTTTTTTTAAAAAAAGATGTTTTCATAAAATCCATCTGATAGTTTTAATATCACATTTATAGATACTGTTGTAGTATTTTTCTTCTATCCTTGGAGATTTAACAAAACTTCTCTACTTTTAAAAGCCCCCTAGGACTGATTTCGTGGTCGAAGAAAACATAAAGCCTTATAAAATAACTGAATAACTTCAGTGTTTTACCCTAAGATGCTTTTCTTTTCTATCCATTTTTTTTAAGCTGAGAGATAAATGAACTAAAGCTGTTCATCTTTAGTTGATTCAAATCTACCTTTTTAATGGCAAGTGCCTGATGCCAAAGAAAGGATTAAAGATGAAGTTCTTTCAACAATTCCTTATTATGGCCTGGGATTTGCTTTGCAATTAGTCCCTCCTGGACAGAGCCGAGGCCAAGTGAACTTGTTATTACCCAGTCTGGAGATCTCTAAAAAATGAAAACTCCACACTTGCTAAGGAGCGGGTACCACAAGCATGAAAGGCGCCGTGGTGGAAGAAGTCATCAGGCCTTTGCTAATGACAGGTCAAAGAGGTGATGAACCCCAACCCTTAAAGATAAAAGTGGAGAGCATTTTCCATCATATGTAGTTAGAAACAGGGTAACAGAGAGAGAGTATGAACTTAAGCAAATTCTGAGATCTGTATAAGTCTCAGAGTTATCTTTCTGTGATGCCCTACTTCTTTCTCTCTTATAATTAGTAATAAATGCCTTAAAGTGGGGATATTTTCCCTTTGGGCTCATCTCCTGAGAAGCAGCCATTCATGGGGGAGGGAAGAAGAACCCTGAGAGAGAGAGAAGGGATGATGGGGGGCACCAAAGGAAAGGCAAGTGGCTGGGAGCCCAAGGTCTTTTTTTTTAAGGAAAAGGTAAGAACGAGGGAGACAACTTATTCAGGGTGGAGAAGCTGTCTTAGTCTTATGAGTTTTAAAAAAAGAAGTCTGTGCAGGTAAACTCGGGAGTTATCAAGTCAGAACACTGAGTGTGGTTCTCTGAAGAAGTCCCATCTCTGTTTAACCTGGCCCACTAATTATTTGATCAGTGACAACGCATGGATTTGGTAGGAACACACCTAAGTGAGAGAGTAGCAAGCATATAATATCACTGAAACAAGTTGTCTAGAATAGTCCCAACTTGAATATGTTCTTTTCCTGGTAGGTCCATTATGTGGTAAGTAGGCATTACTATCCTCATTTTATACATGAGGAAATTAAGGCTTGGAGAGATTAATTAGCTAATGTGGGATTACAAGAGAGACCACATGCTCTTAAATCTTTAGTCCAAGTCCAGCAACTCTTCTCTTTCTTCTCTTTCCCCTCCCTTCCCCTCCCCTCACAAACACACACACACACACCCCAGTATTTGTGTTGTGTGTTAGATTTAACACAAGAATGTTTCTATGGGCATCCTTATGTAATACTTATAAAAACGTTTTAGGAAAGATACATCATTTTCCATGCTGTAAAGAAATGGAGTTCCCAACTTTAAATGACCTAGCCAGGCATATACCAGGGCGAGAGCTCAAATCTTCTGACTCTTAAAGGTATGCTGGTTCCTTTAAATATCACATTTTTGACATATCAAAAAGAAGTTATCTTCTCTTCTGCTTATTTCCCATGGAGCTCAAGTACTACACTCACCCCGCAGCTCCTGAAAGCTCATCCTTGTCTTATTTCTGGCTTATCTTCCTATTTCAACCTGAGTTTCCACATTCCCTATCTCCTGGGCTGTCAGCAGATCCTTACCCCAGTTCCCCCATTCTCCTGCCCCACCTCTTCCCCAGAGGCCTTCAAGCCTTTGCTTTCCAAGTCTATGCAAGATGTTCCTTTTCCACCACGGAGAGTAAAACCAAAACTAAAACCATTACCTTTCATCTCAACATTAACCTGGCAGCCCATTAGTTTGATTCAATTGGTATGTGCTGTTGTGCAGGCTCAAAATCAGGAGCAAAGATGAGCAGGGCAGTGTCCGGCTTCAGGAACACATAATCTAGTGTGGCAGGCAGAAATGCATTCAACTGTAATGCAAGACTCTGGTAAGCAGTAAGGAGAGAAAGAAACTGTTTCTGTCTGAAGAAGGCTCCAACCCTAAAAATCTGTTCCTGCCTGAGCCGAGCACACACGGAACAGCTTTCAAAACAGGATGCTTTACATGCTAACTTACAAGGAGTGAGCTTCCAACACCTTGCTGCCTAGGACCTCAAGGTACTCAGATCTCACAAGAAAAGATGGTAGAGTTATTATTAACCCCGTTTTATCAATGAGTAAGTTGAAATCCCAGCCTAACAAATGATCATAAAAAAAAAAAAAAGAACCAAATTCAGGTGTCTATTAATGATTTCCTAATTACTCCGACAAAACATGCTCTAATCGGGGAAGCTACTCCCATAAAGAGCAGGCAATTTAAAATATTTATTTGGGAAAAATTGAGGCACAATATTAGACAGCTTTATCTCCATTTTAAAACATTTTCTGCATACCCTTTGAGCTTCTTCAATAACTTAAGCAGAGGGTGTACCAGGCAGGAACACAGCCAGGATACAGAAGATAAACTGGACACTCAACATAAGGGTCACTTCTCTGAATCTTTTCTGACATATCACTCCGCTCCAAACAGGAAAAAAAAAAAGAAAACATACACACACTTCCTCCCACTATACCCACTTATAGCCTGCCTGGCTTTGACTTCTGGCTCAGCTGTCATTAGAAGGTGGCCTTCAGAAAAGTCATTTCTTCTTTGCCCTTCCATATTCTCCTCTGTATTAAAATAATAGTAGTACATATACCTCAGTGGTGGTTAGAGAGATTAAGCAAATTAATACACACAAACTGTTTCAAAAATGCCTGACACATCATTAGAACTCAATGTACTGCAATTCAGTCTTGTTTTCTGTAGTGTTTGAGAGTATCTGGGTTTAAATGCTGGCTCTTCCACTCATTAACTGTAATTAGAGGGTCAATCATATTATCTACCTGGTAGTAAAGTGGTAAAGATTACATAAGATAATGCCAGTAAGAGTATTTAGCACTTAGTAAGTGCTCAATAAAACAAAGTTACATAACCTGTCTGCATTCATGAGGAGCTTTGGTTTCTGTAATTTATTTTTTATTTTTTTATTTACCTGTTTATTCCTAGAGCCCAGCACAACACCAACCACAGAGATAAGCACTTATTAAATTTTGTAATGAATGAGTGGCGGGCAGCATTTTAGTTCAGACATGTGAAACCGATCACTGGTTCCTTCTTGGCCTTATTTGTCTGCCAGAGAATCGCTACCACCTGGCACTTAATAGGAGCAAACAAAATGACACACCCCATGCAGGGTCACAATTACCCAGCAGTACCTCAATTCACCATCCTATTTTAAGTGAAAAGTCCCTTCCAATTGAAAAGGAAAAAAAAAACTCCTGTTTTTTGATACCACCTCGGTAACTGGTTTTAAACACACACACACACACACACACACACACACACACACACACACACACACAGCCCAAAGTGGGTAGGAGTAGCAGGGATTGGAGGTGGCAGAAAGGGTGATGCCCAGGAGCAGTCAGGGGATTGGCTGGCAAAGTTCAGTGGAGTTCTCGGGGAGAGAAGGGGCAAGCGAGGCTCTGAAGTGGAAGACAAAGGACAGAGCACCCAGGAGAGAAGGGACAGTGGGGGAGCCATGGGGGCACCAGGTTTAGGAGCTGCACAATGCCCAAGGGAAGGTGCAGAAACCTGGAAGGCTGAACCAGGATCCCTGGCGCCCCACCAGGGGCTGCGGGAGGGTGAAAGAGTGGAAGGCTCCAGAGAGGCTCCACCTAGGGAAAGATGAAGTTTGGAGGCAGGGTGGCATGCAGGGGTCCCATCTCAGGAAAAGTGAGCAACCTTCTGCACCAGGTCGGCCTCTGAGATAACTGAGACCCTTCCCTGGCTCACAGAAGCCCAGGACAGCTGAGTTTCTGAGGCAGCCACAAAGGATGCGAGGAGAGATCTCCAGTACCCAATCTTCCCGACCCTGATGAATATTCATTGCTGTAAGAAGAGCAACAGTAAGGCAGCTTTTCTCTAGTTGGACATTACAACCAACCCAGGAGAAAAAGAGCCTCCTGCTTTAGGGAAGACAGAAGAGAAGACCTTTTTGGTGCGACTGGGGAAAGGGCATCAGGCTGGCATTTTGTCAAGATTTGGTTTCTCCTCTCAGATACATGGGCTGCTGCCACCCTGACAGGAATGCTATGGTTTCAACACCAGCTGAGCATGCAGGGCTCACCAGTGGCTCTTGACTGTCTTCTGGTATTTTGTCACTTGCCCCTGCCCTGGGGATGGTGACCCTAAGAAGACAAAAGACTATTCTTGCATGGACACCCAGAGCTTAACACTGAGTTAGGTATTCTAATAAAAAGTTAGCTCTAATATCAGACTTCATTAAGATGCAGGTTAAGAAATGCTCTTCTAGGTGAACAAAAAATGAAACTATAAGAGCTACTACTATTTACTGACCCGCTACTGTGTACTTCTGGTGTACGTCACTTTGTCCTCACAATCCATCCAAATGTCTAATGTCACATGCAAACACTGTGCTAGAAGCCTGGGACTATAAAGGAGGAGGTCCCAGACCTCACGGAGCTTTCAGTGTACCCAAGAGTGGATACAGTTTGCAAAGAAAGGAAATTATAGTAGGTCATTTGACCTTGGTTACACCCAGATCAGTCTATCTTTCCACTACCAGGACCTGCCTCCAAAATAAAGGATTTCATTGTCAACATCTGCTTTACTCTTCTGCTTCGGGAAAACAAGATGAAACCAAGGATTGGTACCTACAGACAAAGTGAAAGAACTAAACCCAACAGGTAAACCCAATGGCTGTAAAACTGACAGAGACAGGATGCTGGTACACCCAGACAAGACAGGTTAAGAATTACTAGAAAATTTGAAGACCAGATTACTCAAATGTGGTTCAAATGTAAGAGAACAGAGTTCTAATGTATACCATTAGTTTACTGTGGTAAGATGTAGTGTCTCTTTTAAGAAATACTGATGTTTTCTTCATTTTAAAATCTTAACCTCTTTATATGCATTTCTTATGCTCATCACTATTAACCTCTATGTTAGGAGCTGTCAAAGCTTGGCCTACATTTCCAGAGTACACACACTGACAGAGCTCTGAAGGACTACCTCCAACTTCTTCATTCACAAGACATAGGGAGAGAGTCTCAGAGAGGTTCCCGACTCTGAGGGGTGGTTGGCAAGGCTGGGAATTAGAACCAAAATCTCCCAAGCCATGCTCTTCCCAGTAACATACAGGAAGTTTTGCTTCTTAGTCTAACAACCCCCTGGCTTATTCACATTTAATTCTCCAGAAAAGCTCTCCAGCTGTAAAATACAACTGGAGCCTAAACTGACATGTGTAGGAGTCTGGTCAATGAAAACATTTCTAACTGAATGTCTCGATTTATTTAACATAAATAGATGTATTTTTGATCCTCCCAACAAAACTCAGCTGTTCTACTCACTATGCTACACAAAAACACGTTTAGAAATTGTAGCCTGAAAATATAATTCAGCAAGTAGTCTCTCTTTTCACATCCAAGAGTCCATGAAGGCATCTTTAAAATATGGTCATACTTGACATGAACAAAGATGGTTCCTAAAAAGCATCACTTATTATCTTGGCTTTATAAAATTTTTCTTTTTTTCTTATT
Source organism: Cynopterus sphinx (assembly GCA_030015415.1). Lineage (NCBI taxonomy): Eukaryota > Metazoa > Chordata > Mammalia > Chiroptera > Pteropodidae > Cynopterus > Cynopterus sphinx. The sequence goes on from CM057387.1 coordinate 87,309,430, forward strand.
GTTTGTTCTTTGTTTTTCCACATAAATATTTTCTGTATTTTCTCTCAAGTAAACCAGCGCTTTCACAGATTTTAGGTTTTTCTTCGTAACTAAAGGCACTATTCAGTTTCAATGTCCTTGGAGTGTTTTATCTAGGGATTAGACAACTGTACCAAAACACAGCTGTTCCAGTTTTTTCTCCTTTATTTTTCACGTTAAAAAACTCTCCCACTATCAGCCAGTCCAATTAGTTACTCACTATCAAAAGCCGGCTTTGGCCTTTTATCTTCTGGAAAACTGGATCCGAGTGACAGGGTGTCATGGAAACTGTATCTCGGGTCATTTCCTGTTTCAATTGTTTAGCCACAAAAAAAAAAGTTCGGCTCTATCAGATGGAAATTAATGAATGCTTGCTGTTGCCTTTTGAAGAGCATGCAACTAAATAAAAACGTAATTATCCTTTTTGACCAAGTTTTCCCACCAACACGAAGGAATAAGGGGAGATCAGTGCACCCAAAATGGGAAAAGTCCTTTGATTGATGCAATGAGCCCAAGCCTTTTTCAGCTCCGTTTCCATAATTCAGTGGTCAGTTTTAAGGTTGTCACTTGGGTTTGGGAAAAGTAACTGCAGGTGAAGTGGTTTTAGTTGTTGTTTAATTCTGTTATTACTCTTCCGCTTGCAACACATTTTACCTCTCCTCACCTATTCTACTTCACTCCACTTTTGACATTAACCAAATAGAGGTGGTATTCTCTTTAACCTGAAATCCTCTCAACATATTAGGCAATGCATAAATGAAACAAAAATTATAATATAATCGGAAAAGATTTCTTGCTGTACCTATTCTCTGCAAACACACACACACACACACACACACACACACACACACACACACACACACACACACACACACACACACACACACACACAAGAAAAGTGGAGCTTAAGGCCTACAAGCAATACCAGACGAGCACATGTGTTTAGGAAATGAAGTCCTGGCTGGAATTCAGTAATAATGAGCCCCTTAGTGATCTAATGTACACCAGTACACAGTGTGGATGGAAACAGAGTGCCAGACAGGACAATAGGGAACTCAACCCGTGTTTAATATGTTTCAGCTCTGTCTAAATAACTGTTGGCAAAAAACGGGGAAGCAATACAACAAATCAATTTTAGGGCTCAAGAGGATTTGTTCAAATAAGATAGCTATGATGTGTACATTACAGGATAAGTTCACAGTTCCATTGTGGGAAAGCACCTACTTGCAATGCTTTCTGTCCTGTGGAGGCTGTGATGACATACCCTTCTCTGTTCCAAATGAGGAAGTGTCTGTGCTGCTGCCTTTTCTTAGATTTAAAGAAGAAAACTGGAAAAACATCCAAAACCAATTACCTTTATTATTAAATTAAGCTAAACCTTATATTACTTATATGCAAATTACTATTTGGACAATTTCTAGAGAAGAAGGTAAAGGAAAAAAAGGACACCTTTTAGCAATGACATCTGAGTTCTAGACCTTTTATCTGTCATAAACTCACTGTTTATTCAAACCGTGTTGGAAAAAAATTTATTTATTCTAGGCCACGCTCGTCCACAATTTCTCTCCTAGGTGTTTCATACATGCTGTCCAGTTCCTTTCTGAAAATCTACCTTTATGTATGCTCCTAAGACACTGTTTTATTAAAAATAAGATGGAGCTAATGATTTCTAACTGGAAATCGTTTTTTGTTGTTGTTGTTGTTGTTATTGTTGTTGTTGTTAGCCTTTGAGGAAAATAGAATATCCATCCGTTTATACCTTTCAGAGAGAAAGTCCCTAATTTAGAGGAAAGTTATTGGCAGGCATTCTTTTTGAAGTGTTTATATTATATTTACCATGGTTTGGTGTTTATGTGGACAATATACCAGAAGAAGCAATTTCACCAGAGGTAATTTTTGCAAGTAATCTCTAGAAGCCATTCAGATAGTATTTTGTTACAGAAAAACTAGTTAACATACGAATTAACTGCTGAAGGCATCAACACAAAAGGGCATAAATCAGTTCAAAGAGGTAGTGAACCCAGACGAAAATAAATCCAAGAACGCAACTACCAACCAGACTTGAGGCCTCTGGTCATGAGGAGTGAAGTTGGTTTTATCCCCAGAGAAACACTACATAAAATAAAGATGGAGTGGGTACAGGGGTTGTAAACTGTAAGAGAGGCAAGAAATTCAGTCAGTGTAGCAAGACCATTTTTATATTCTGGTCATAACTACTTTTCTTTTAATTTCTTTTCCCTAGAAAATGCAATGGTACTGAGCTCATTGCACTTTCTACTTTATTAAAGTGGAAGGGGAGAAAATACAGAATCTTAGTTTATAAGCAGCGGCTCAATTATACAAGAATGCTAATAAACTCTCCCTGTCTACACAGGAATAGGTTAATTCTTGTAACTAGTATGGGTATTGCAATTTTGGATTTTATAAAATTTCAATTCTGGGTTTTGTTTGGTTTGTTTGCATGCCCAATCAAGGATACTGTTTAGCATACAGATACTTATTAGGTACCTTCATTGTTGAAGATACAATGCTTTAACACTTTTGGCCAATGAAAAGCATACTATTGTGAAAACAGACATGCATACCACTGGCTGGACACCCCTGGTCCTTTGCAGTTACATGTGGCCTTGTGACCAAGTATGGCCTACAGGCTGTGATCAGAAGTGACTTGTGGCAGCAGGTAGACACCCAGGATTTCAAGATGACATCAGTCATGCCTGTGAAGGAGAAGAAACTCATGGACATCAAAATAGGGGAGCTGCCAAGCTGGATACTGATATAGGATTTTACCCCTAAATGCACTATTTGGAGCATTTCAAATATTTTACTAATAAGCACATCCATGTGAAGAAAGGGAGCATTTCTGAGTTTTCTAAGGTGCTGGCAGCTTACATGTTTTAACTGCTGCCTTTCTTACAAGGAAGTCAAACATGAGTGATGATGTAAGTGCCACTGAAGAGGAAACAAGTGGGGAGAACTACTCTGGATTCCTGACTGTGACCTGCTTTGCCTCGGCACCCCTCCTTGAATCCTTTCATATCCTAAATGTGAATTAATGCCCCCAAAAAATGACAAAAGGCGACTTATGTCAAAGCCTACAAGACTGTGAGTTTGTGCCTGTGTTGTGCTGTTGAAGCAACTTGTAAGTCACAAGATAAGGTCTCAAGATAAAGGAAAGCCACACTGGCCCCGGAAGACATGAACTAAATAAGAAATGAGTGTACACCGAAATGAAGGGATTTACTCAGTACCAGTTTATCTTAGGCCAGGCATTCTTAGCTTTTTGTTGTGTCACAGAACCAAGGGACAGTGCAGTCAAGTGTGTGACCCTCTTCTCAGAATCATGTGTTTAAATGCATAAAACATACAGGATTATAAAGAATACTAATTATAAAAATATTTTCTTAAAACTTATGGTATAGTAATAGGTGCTCCTTTATTAATGCATTAATCATCAAAATCCAGTAGTGTGTCTAACTAGTGTAATTTCAAAGCAGTAAGGGTCATGTTATTTCAACTTATCTGCAATACCTACAAGTTATAAAATACTTTTAATTTGTTTTGATGACAAAGTTCCATGTATTGCTAATACTCATAGGATTTGTCTACATCATAATAGAAAAACAAATGCTAAATTTCTATTATAATTTTTTTTCTCTTGGTTCATGGACTCCCTGTATTTTATGGAGCCCAGAACAAGAACCCCGAGCTTTACCCTTTCCTGACTAATACAATGGTACTACAAATTCTCACACAGATTTCTGCTGAACTGTCTAGAGTTGAGTGCACTGCAGTATGTGGCATGTTCCTGTGTGACATCTTTTCTGTCACCGAGTTTCTGCCATTTATTTTGTTCTCATCATTTGTTTTGAACACAATGGCAAAAGGAAGAATAACATTCAGGTTATTAAAAGTTAATTTTATGGAAACTTAAGTGCCTTGCAAGCAATAGTCAAGAAAACTGAAAAAATCAGCCCATAATACAAGACTGGTCAAGTCTTTTGACATCATAAACATCACTCAGTTTAAGAAAACTTGTCAACAGTTGTAACAAAAGGTAGCTGGTAAAACACTCTGTCCTAAGACTTATCATGACTCTGAGAAACAGAAAGACTTGTGGAGATGGCTAATACAGTATGCTGGGATCAGTGGATCAGAATGCCATCTAGCCCCGAGCTGGTCAGCATTACTCCAGCAATCTATCCCAAATTAATTGGGAAGTCAGGTCTATTTAATAGGCCTACAAAGGCTGGGTAAAGTAAGACAAATAATTTATACTTCTTAAGGTTAAGCTCCATCCTAAAACTGCAGAGAGAGAGGAATGATCAGTGTACACGAACATAAATCATTATTTCAGCTTGAGTCAGCCTAGCATGGTAGTCAACACCTTACTCAAGAATATTTACATAGCAGACAACTGAGCTCTCAGTTTTGACAGGGAGACAAGGGATCAGAGAATCAAAAAAGTATTTGAAGTCAAGTAATAAACCCTGCAGACAAGACTCGAGAACCAAGAAGTTGAGGCCTGGAATCCTTCTTGTTTCACATTTCAAATACAAAGAAGTGGGAGAGGCATCAAGGAATGGAAAGTCAGGAGACTGGGCTTTTAATCTAGTCCCCATCTCCAATTACCTGAGCAACCGTGGGCAAAAAGTCGTATTTCTGAGAGTTTCAGATTTCTTTTCTTTAAAATGAAGACGTTAACTTTGAAGGCACCTTCCTACACAAAAATAAAGATTTGGTAACTTTGGAACTGTCAAGAATGATAATGATAAAATATGAAGATCACTGTGATATTAATTAAAAATATAATCAAATCAGATTCAAACTGAATGTCTTATAAAATAAGGAGTATTTCCTTTTCAAACGGTGAGAAAATATAGAGGAGAAATGAATAATTCCTGTGTACTGAACCAAAATGCTGTGGCAGGAACTCTATTTGGTCCCACAGACATGAGTTTAAAAGTTGCACAAGTCAATATCTGGATGCTATTGTGAGGCAGCTCTGCTTTCTCTCTGGTAGCCCTGTGCTATACCGAACCACAGGTTTAATTGTCTATTAGCTTCTTGAAGATGCAAAACTATTTTATTTAGGGGTATATTCCCCCAGCATTTAAAAAAGAAAAAATCAAGGAAAAGTTTCTAGAGAAAAGAATGCCTGAAAGCCTGTCAGAGCTTCGGATCTAGTCTACTCTCACTCTTGGCTCCAGGTAAATTTCCCCTGCCCATTTTTGATGTCCCTGTGCATCCTGTTATTTTGACTGTTTTCTCCCCGGGGGCTGACACATTTACTAAGAGCGGAGGGTTCTTCAGATAAACAGAAGAATAAAGACAGGGTTTAATGTCTGCTGACTCCAGGCTCTTTCCCGGGTTTTTCTTTTCCTGAACTCTAATGATTCTAAATCATCTCAGTTCTCATAACCACATTAAATTCACCAGATTTTGAAACCTATTTATTCATCCTGGTTCAGGGCCTCTTCCCCTGCCCTTCTCTATTGTCCCTGCCAACCACTTTTGGCTATCCCTATGAAAGTGAAAGGACAGTAAGAGGATGCATGCATGGCCTGTGTGCGTCTGCTTCTACTTCTACCCCAGGGACTCCCAACGCACTATGAAACATAGTAGGGACTAAAAATAATGTTGGCTAAATTAATGGGTGCTCAAAGGACCATGGCTAACCAAAGCCATGCTGTGTTACTATCTGATAGCGCACGCATAGACACGTGCATGCATGCACACACCCAACACACACACACAGGCAAGCTCTGCCTTCATATTGAGATATTGTGTTAAGAGAGGCACTATAAAATCAAATAATTTTTCTCTCTCTTTACTGCAAAACTAATAACTACTCAGTAGCCAATAGGCTGATTACTCCTTGCTTCACAGTATTTGGAGGAAAATGTAAACTTGCCCAAACAAACATATGATTTGGGGGATGGGGGAGGACTAAATATCCACTCTGCTTTGAAACATAAATCTTAAGGCCCCTCAGGTTAAAAAATGACAGCTAGAATCCCCTTTAATCTTGAAAATGCTCTCTCCATAAAACCTTAAGGATAGGAAACCACTTAGGCAAAGCTTTTATTTTATTTTATTTTATTTTTTAAGGCAACTTCTAAGGAAAATCTTGGTTTTGAGGAAAGTGAGCTTCCATGCATAACTATTGTATAAGAAAGTAGTCCGTGTCATGTGATTTCAATGACCCATAAACTGACCCATAAATAAAACTTTCCCAGTATGGCTCAGCTGGAAGACTGACTCACTTTACTACTCTCACAGATTCATGCTCTCCATTCCCAGGGCACCATCTCTACTATTAAGATTCTAGTTATGCAGGACAAGGATTCTATAGTATGGTCCACTCCATTTTCACCCAAAGCCACTGAATTTTCTAAGCTGTAATTTTCCAGTACAACAAGCACCCAAATGTGATGTTTTGACTATAAGAGACTGAGAAAATTTGAGTTAGCACATAACCCTAAAAAATTCAACCTAGAAGAGAATCTAGTAGATATAGGAGAAAACGATAGCAGAGAGGTTAAGCAATTAGTTCAAGGCCCCACCATACACAGAATATCGTTTCATAATTCAAAGATTGTTGGACTTCTCTTGACTCCTTGGCACACCACCTCTTAGATATTCTAGACTGGCTAACCTTAAAAATAATAATGACTATAAAGCAATCAACGTGTTTTCAATAAGAATAAGGTGAGGCAATCATAAGAAATCCTGACATCATTTATAGAATTTTGAGCCTATTGGCAAGAATAAAATATCCCACATATTTCAAAGGCTAAGCCTAATGTAGTTCAAACAAGCTCCAAACATCAAGTCACTTTCACAACCACCCAAGTTCTAGGATGCTTTGTCTGGGACATCAGCCAGGTTGGCAAACAAATCATTATAAATTGCAAAGGTATTAAGTGCCCTCTTGCCTTTGGCAGTACACTCAAAGCTATTCAAATATATTATAGTAAAACTAAAATATAGCTACCAAAGCCTCAGCCACGAAGAGGGAGTGAAGTAGAGGTGTCTTTTTTTTTTTTTTTAATTTGTTTAGCTATTCCAACTTTTGTATTCTTTCCTTGTGAAAGACAAACCTAGGAAAAAATAAAGAAGGGGAGGCCCAGCCATAAGCTTGTAGATAAAGGAGAGAAAAAAAAGTCGGCTGAGATAAAGAAATTTGAGGACTTCAATGCTAGGTGTGCTTTGAAAACTCTTTATAATAACTCAGGTTCAAAATGAGTTAAAAAAAAAAAAGCATTAATTCTCTTAGGTCTGAGTCAATAAAAAGTAAACTTTATTCCCTCTCTTTCTGTCCATGTACATGTTTCCATTTCTCTCCCAGTTAACTGAGGGACAAAGTTCTTCCACCAGCCTCAACAGATCAAGTACACTGGAAACACACCCTTTGTCTGATAAATCACTTGGAAGATAATGGAGAACTTAACAGTCTTTCAGCATATGAAGAGATAGTGTGTACAAAAACAGCAGGCACTTTATCTGTTTCAACGGAGAGGGTCAAGAAGAAATAAACTTAAGATTACATAAAAGAGCTTTTCCTAACACATCAGGAAGGAATTTCAGAATAAAGGATAGACACTGTAATAGTATTTCTGAGACCAGAATTTGGCATTCTGTTCTCGGGTTTTCTTCCCTGTTCTCTTTTTTCCCCTAATGATGATGACAGTAACACTTTATTTACACTGGCATCATGTTGAGTTTTCAAGTTCCTACTATGTATATTCCATTCTCTCCAAGGGGTGAAGCTGACATGAATTAGAGTACTACCTCTTCAACTTTGTGACTTTCAAAACATGGACAAGTTGTTTACTCTTTCTGAAGTCAGTAACTGTTTGCATTTGAAATAGGACTCAAACCCTTAGCATAATGCCAGGCACATAAAAGGAACCCCCCAAAGTGTGCTATTGTAAGTCTTATTTCCCAATAAATTATGTCCTTAAGGGGATATTTTTTCCCCTTTCTAGTAATTTAAAGAACCATATCAGGCATAATCCTATGGTTTCACTGGTAGTGAAAAAAAGCAGCTCCTACTTGGTTAAATTCTAGGTTTTAGCTTACAAAATAAATTAAGAGTAAAAGAAAGTGTCAAACCTTTGTCTAACAAAACTTTAGGGTGTTGTCTGCAAACTGGAGAATTGCTATCCTTTATAAATAAATCCTCTTTTGTGACAACTCCTCATGAATGTCACTAATACAGCTTGACTTGTTCACAAATAATGTGAAAATTCCCTTCAAATTAACAGAAAGCAGGGAAAGCAGAGAGTTGGGACAGATGAGAAAATTTCATGTGTCTTACCGGGCAAAGCCAGAGACACACCAGCGCCACTTTACAAACCCCTACCTGGTCTAAAAGAAAGTTATCTAAAGCATTAACTAAGAGGATAAGCAGCCACCATTGTTGAAGGCTTAAAGTGATCTACTTTCACTAGGGCTCAGGGTAGTGGGGCCCTCATTGAAAATGCAAAATCCCCAGCTGGGGGTAAGAAGAAGAGAAAATGTTTAAGATGCTCAGTCCTGGAGTGCCAAAACCAAGGGTCTCCCTCTGCATTCCAATGCACAGCCTCCTCCCCTCCCCACTCCTCAGCCCTCCCTCCCGTTATTCAGGAGCAAGCCCTTTCCAACTCTGCCATTCGGTGTCGGGGAAACTTTGGGAAGTGCCCCAAACTACTGAGAGATGGAGAAATACACAAAGGCTCCCTTCTACAAAGCATTCTTTCACAGAGGCAGCCGTGTCTATTAAATGCGTCCCCTGAACATGCATACACTTTTATAAGGAGATTATGAGGACCACAAGCTCACTCAATTAGCCCCACAAAATGTGTCCAAACTCACTGCAGAGAGAAGAAAAAGGTATGCGTGGCAGGGAGAAGACTTAATACTGGTGGCAGGGGGCCTCCCCTCTCCTTGGTAATTCCCAGGGGAAGAGAAGGTATACATAAAACGGTCCAACAGGGCTGCTGCAACTCCTGGGTGCAGCTAGTGGGCAGCTGCACAATTCCTTTCCTACACTTGCATTCTCATAATGCCAGCTGTGGGCCATCACACATTCAAAGTACTCCTTCCTATATTTCAGTCATAAGAAGACAGGCATAACAATTCCCTGTGCAGTAATATGGGCTTTTCAAACAGCTACTCAAATCTTTGGACGTAGAAAGTACAAAATATAATATGTAAATTTCTAATAAATTTGGTGATATATTTTCTCAGAATATATGACAGTATAAGTGAAGTGCCTAACTATATACATTTGAGTTATTAAACCATTCATGGGCCATCATTGACTTAATGAATGATTAAGCTTTCTACCTCAATATCTCATGATTACTTCCTCCTGGAGAATGAAGTGGTTACACAAAGAACAAGTTTACCCATAGTAATAATGGGATATCCTTTTATGTACCTAAATATATGGAAGGTAAAATAAGTTTTTTACTCAAAGTATTTTTGAACTCTGATAGTAAGATATGGAATTATTTTATAATTCACAATGAAATTTTAGAGACAGATCATCTGATATAACAACAGCTCTGTGAAGTATTATTTATTCTCGTGTTATAGGTCAAGAAAGAGACCTATTAAATGAATCTGGGTCTTTGCCTCCAAATTCATTCATTTATTAGTTCATCTGCTGTTCATCCATCATTTCATCCATCCATCCGTCTGTCTGTTCGTCCGTCCGTCTGCCTGTCCGTCCGTCCGTCCATCCATCACTACTGAGGACCTACTCTTGTCCTGGCATTGAAGATTCGAGAAAAGCAAACTTAATTTTTTCCCTTAAGTAGCTCACAAGGGCAAGTGAGATTTCTAAGGGGTCACAAAGGAGTAGTATTCAAACCGAAAACAGATAAGAAAACAGACAATGTTCTAGTATTAGAAACTAGACTTGGTATAGACAACTAATTCATTGAAGAGAAACCCAGTGTTCTCTGCACACCACAGTTCCTTCCATGGCTCACCTGTATTAAACTAGATTAACAAAAAAAAAAAAAAGACCTGATAGCACTTGTTCCAGGAAATAAATAGCTGCACAGTAATATGAAAAATCCCCGCAGCAGGGCTGTCTTTTACACTTACGTTAAATCTAAAGATAAGTGAACTAAAATAAGTACCAGCACAATGCCCCTGGGCACAGGTAGGTACTCCATAGAAGGTAGCATACTATTCCTGTGTGACAAAGAATTTCAAAACGGGAAGTTACCTCCTATGATGAGCAGGAAAACCCACTCCTGTGAGATGAGCCTGGAGAGATCTGGAGCCGAGATCTTTTTGGTCCAAAGGTACTAGACGAACAAACACGTGGATAAAGGCTTGGAAAGGGAAAACGCAGACCAGAGTTGCTGGTCAAAGGCCTGCTCTAAGGAAATAATAAGAGAACCCAACTCCATGCTATCAGAATAAAGGCTATCCTTTCCCATGTTTCTCCAGTTATAAAAATGCCCTTAATTTCTCACGTAACGAAGACCTCCAGTGGGCTTTCACTAAAGATAAAACAGCCAGACATACAGGCTATTTATACTGCAGCTACAGAATATCTTCAACACTCCTCTTTCTCCCAAATGAATAATGTCTCCCAGATAAAAAATTTTTTTTTCATTTTTTTATCCCAAACTTTTTAAAAAGTCCCAATCATTTTAAATTCTCGGGGAAATATTTTGAGAGTCCTAGAGTTTCAAACCATCTTTAGTCAAGAAAGAAAACTAAGGAAAGATCTTTTCAGGAAATCAAAGACAATATATGATAACACAAAAAGGGGTAGTGTCTCACTGTTCATTTTTATTAATAATTTCGTAAAATAAGGGGGCAATCTTTGAAGAAAGGTATCTCATTTCCCACTGCTTTGGGTCACTATAGAGAAGATCTTGACACTCATGGACTGAACATTTAACATCTGTACCATCTGAAAGGAAACCCTGCCCAAGCTCTAAAGCAGGCTGATAACGTTGAGTCTTAATTAATGTCATAGTCATAGCATACTGGTCTCTATGGACTTAAGATAGGTTTGATTATTTACTTACTTTTGAAAAATTATTTAAGCCAAGTTTTCCTAGAAGGCGTTCTGCACTGCTTAAAAATTGCTTTTAGTGTGAAGCAGATCTCTTAATTTTTACATGAATACCTCATAGGGTTGAAGCTATACTGAAAATACACAAACAGGAGCTACATTTTGAACACAGAATACAGCACCTATATTCCCAGCACCATGTGCCAATATCCCGGGAGAGTACGAGGTTTTCCCTGAAAAGCACTGCAGGGAGATTTTACAATAAATGCTTTCATTTGGTGTTCGACATGTCCTCTGAGGTCGCTAGTACCTCCCCTACTCCCCCCACCTCCCCCATTTTACAGATGGAGAAATCAAGGCTCGGAAACCAAGTCACTCAGCCTTTGTACAATGACTTTGTAATTTAAAGACAAAATATTTTTTAAGCTCACTGAACAGAGAAAACCGTGCAGAATGCAGTGCTTTTGCTGACACAGAGTGCATCCCCTCCCCATGGATGTCTGAAGGGCACACACATCTTCTGAGAGATGGAAACTCATCAGCTTGAGGAGAAAATGCCAGGTTGAAAGTGAGGCTTGTTAGAGAGGGAGCTATCACAGATTATTAATTTAGCATTCTCTCCCAGAGAGTGTTTGATGTAAATGGCAAGGGTTCAAAGGTCAAAGAGGAAGAAGTATGCGCTTTAATTTCTCCCCCCTAGAGGTGCATGAGTGTTTTCTATTAACAAAAACCCTGTAACCAACAAATCCTGGGCTTGGATCAAAAGGCCCTCCATCTTTTAAGTTATAACATCACAGGGAGGCATTTCCAGAGGAAACCAGCCCCATTCAGACCTGCAGTACTGGGAAGAAAGTTCTTCTGCCCTTTAGGAATTTGTAAAGCATCTTCCTTTTTGCTGAAATTGCTTAGTGATAGACAAAAATGTCCCCAAATAGTGATCTACAGACAGGGAGAAAATTGGAGGAAAAAAAAAAAAAACACAGAAGTGGGTAGGGGCTGAAATAGGGCCATTTGTACCTGAAGAGCCACTCCCTTTGGCCAAAGCTATTAGAAACAGACATTAGTCCACTGGGCTATGTCTGAGTTAGACAGTCAATAGCCAATACTTAAACTGTATTACAATATGCAGTATCTAGTAAATGCTCAATAAATAGTAGCTAATAATATAACGTTCCATTTTCCTCTTCCTTAAATCAGGTAGCAGATTCATCCCACTCAATTCTTATCCCACACACCCAAGACCCTCACTGCTGCTCCAAACCTATCAGTGACTGGTAGAGTATTAAATTCTGAAGACCTAGCAACATATCCCTTCAGAAAGAAAAGGCTAACACTTTGAGACCTCTGACATCAGGCACTGTGCCAGATATTTTCACAGTACTTCTCTTGTAATTCCACAACCATAAACGTACCTCCAATTTTTACAGTTAGAAATTTGAGGCTCAGAAGGACAGTGAGAAAGCGTGCATTAAAAATCCGAGGCTTTTGTGAGTTGGCCGGGGAACTGGGTTGGCTTTTATAATTCCTCTGGGTGAATGTTGTTCCAAACAACAGACTTTGAAATGAGTTTTGGAAGCCAGACTGTTGTAAACTGAGGATAGCTGGAATCATTCACATCTCTTGTCACCTTCAAGAAGGCCTTCTGCACTGCTTAAAAATTGCTTTTAGTGTGAAGCAGATCTACAAAGCCTTCAAAAGGTAAGTGTCTCCCTTTCCTGACAGGACAGTCCTAAGAGACAAGAGTAGAGTAAGTCTAACACAGCTCAGTTGGAAAAAGAACTAAAATTCCAAGTTAAGGGTTTATAGGAAATGCAGAGAGGAGGAGTAAAGCATAATAATTGTTTACAGACCACTTGTGAGTCTTCAAAAAATGCCATAAGAAATGTGGCTTGGGAGAGACTAGCCTGAAGAGTTTATCCCTCAGACAATCCGTCCAGGCCCCATGAAAAGTCTTGACTCTTTCATTTGCATAATATCCCTGAACACATTCCCCTTCCCACAGTTCCCAGCCTGTTTACTAATCTCCCCAGCAGAATGTCTGCTCCAGGAAAGCAGGATTGTATTTTGTCGACTTCTCTATCTTCAGCATCTACAAGAATGCCTAGCTAGCAGCAGACTTTGAATATACGAAATGAAAGATTTATTTCCTCATTTACTTAATTTTCCTGATTAAATTGTTTAGATACAAGAATTTTTTCTAAAGTTTTAAAGGGGTTATATGGTGACGTGAATATTTTGAGGAAAAGGGCATTTAGAGAATTCTAATGTGATCATCAAACTACGAATAGTCCAATGTCTATAATACAATTTTGGTTTTAGTCTTATAACTAAGAACCAGTATATAAAAATCAAATTTTAATGACATGGAAGATACCTAAAATTACAGAAGAAGGCACACGCTTGGTAGATTATATGCGCATTTTAAGTGTTTTTAAAAAATGGATGGAGGAACAATAGAATTTAAGGTTATGGGCTTCCATCTCTTGCTTCAAATGTCAGATACTTTGGGAAAAGGCACCAAAAACCCCTACTTCAATTTATGAATGTGCTAAATGAAACTTCAACAAGAAATTCACTCTGCTACATTCAAGTCCTATAACTCCTGAATCAGATCAAACAGAAGACACATTTTTGGAGGGTAAACCAAAACAGGATACTTATCATACTTCACCTTTCCGACAATATTTTAGTGCTGTGTGTCATGAGATTCTCTAAATTCTTGATATCTTTGTCCCAAATAGATGGTAATTATTCTTGTAACTATAAATCCCTAAAAAACCATTTCTTAAAATCCAATAAAATGTGTACTTATATTCATATGAAAATACATTAGCTATTACTTAGTTTCAACCACTAAATGAACTAAATGCAAGCTGTAATTAATAATCACATCCCAAAGTAGCAATTCTCTTCATATTTTTTCTAATCATCATCATGGAACAGACACAGTCCAACAAGAAATTAGGGAAGGGCTAATAGACATTGGTCAAAAAACTGAATTTTCAAAACACAAAGTATAAAGTATCTGCCCACAGGTGCTTAGAAACAAGATTGTGTCTGAAAAAACATAAACAATATACGTGACAGACTCATCATCACCTAGGACTATTGGGATGTTTTAAATTGTAAGTAATAACCCATCCCTCCTCAAACAGCCTTCAAGAATAAGCATAATTTATTAGCTTAAAAACCTTAAAGATTTACAAATAGTGTGAACTTCATGCAGTTTGATAACCCTGCCTCCATGAGGGGAGAAGAGACCAGCATAATGAAGACACTAACCAAAAGAATCAAAATCATTCCCATATTCTACTGCCAGAACGATAACAGGGAAAACCATAATGAACATCTGTGTTAGCCCCTGCTGCCCAAATCACTAGATTGTGCAGCAGTCATGAAATGGGGTGGAATCAACCTCAAACCCAGCTCTAGGACTAGGTCCTGACTGGCACAAACTGATGTAATTCTACTAAACACAATCAAGTCCAATCAGAGTGAACCCCATCCATCCTCCAATGAGAGGAGAAGGGAGATGTCTTCTTCTAAAAAGCGTGATGTGCCCTGCAAGCCCTGGAATCAATCCACTCATTTTACTATAGGTAAAACCAGCTTGAGGATTAGCTAACACCTAGATGGTTACAGAGCCAGAGTTATCAAACTGTGCATGAAGTACACACTATTTGTAAACCTTTAAGTTATTTAAGCCAATAAATTATCCTTAACCTTTAAGGCTGTTTGAGGAGGGATGGGTTGTTACTTACAATTCAAAACATCCAAACAGTCCCAGATGATGATGATGATGATGATGATAATGATGTCTGTCTGTCACATATATACACTATGACTTAACAATCCACCCAGGGTGAGGCAGGTATTATTTTTCTATTTATAAAGCGAGAAGACTGAGGCTAGGAAAAGGAAAAAAAGGACTTGTCAAAAGTTACATTGTTGGGAAGATAAGATCCCGACTGCCTTTGGTAATTAATGTCTCGGCACAGAATACTATAAATATGAAGGAGATTACCAATGTTGTCTCATTTTTCTATACTGAAAAGTCTTATTTTTTATTTTATTTCTTTATTTTTGCATCTTCATTCTGTTGCAGCTGTCCTACTTTTTTTCAAATCACAATCTTGACCCATTGGGCCTTTGCTGATGTACATCATTAAATAATACATTTTATCATATTTAAATGAAACCACAAAGGTAAGTGTGGCAGTACCACCCCATGAAGAATCAATACCTTCATTACTCTCCCTGACTCCATGTCTGCCTTCCTCCATCCCCCAATCCTCACCACCACCACATACAACATCCAGAGGGATGTTTCTGAAGCAAAAGTCAACTGCCATCACTCTTGTGCCTAAAATCCTCCAAAGGCTTCCCATTTCAGCCAGAATAAAATCCAAGCTTTTGGTCTCCACAGCGATCCTATCACCTCTCCTCTTCCTCCACTCCCACTCTCCTTCAGCACCTCAAACACACCAAGCTCATTCTTCTCTCAGGCCCTGTGCTTCCTACTCCTTCCTGCAGCTCCTTACTAGGCTGTCTCTTCCAGAGTCATGCCTCAGCTCAGCTTAGCTCAGCTCAAATAGCATTCCCCCTATTGCCCCCACCGCCCCCAGCCAGGGGCCTCCGTTGAACACATTATCTCCTTCTTAGAACTAAGAGGGTCCAACGTTATCTTTAATTTTTGCATATTTAATATCTATCTCCCTCTTCTAGAACGTAAGCCTCTCAAACGCAGGGACTCTGTGCTGCTCATCATTATACTCCCATACCTAGGGCAGTGCTGGGACAAAACAGGAGTTCGGTCAGTAGTTATCATCAGGCGGATCGACTGACTAGATAAATCTAGGAAACTACATGGGTCACTTTAACCCAAACTTTAAATAATGCTTTGCCTTAGCTGAAAACAAGAACCACAAAATCCACAACTCTGTTTTAAAGATTTCTTATCCTGGATTACACTTTTTACAACTGTGGGTATCATTATTCTTCAAGTGATGAAAGTGAATTTCTTGTGGGGATGATGTCGCTTAAAAAAAACTTGTAATAGTAGAACGTGGAGAGCCCTCATAAGGAAAAAAATAGTTCTGAATTTTAAAAACTTCACCTCTCAGAACTCAACAATAAGCAGGCACATTGAAACTTTTGGGAGTAATGAAAATGTTATAAAACTGAATAGTGGTGATCATTGTACAAATCTACAGACTTAATAAAAATCAGTAAATTGTGTTTTAAAGTCAACATAAGGAACCAACCCAATTTAAAAATGGGCAAAGGTTTTGACGTTTCATCAAAAAATATATACCAATGGCAAATACGTAGATAAAAAAATGCTCAGCCCCATTATCCATCAGTGACAGGTTCATTAAAACCACAATGAGATCCCACTTTATACATTTTTCAATGGCTAACATTAAAATGACTGACCCAGTCAAGTTCTGGTGAGGATGTGGAGCCATCTGGACTCTCACATTGCTAGTGGGAATGCAAAATGATATAGCCTTTTTGGAAAACAGACTGGCGGTTTCTCACAAAGTTTAACATACACTTAATATATGACATAATAATATCAACCCTAGAGACTGAAAAACATGTGTTTAAAAAGAAAAACTTTTACATAAATAAACATTAAGAATGCTTGTGAAAGATTCAGAATCTCAAAAAATTTCAAATGTTTTTCAATTGGTAAATGGACAAACTGTGGTATACCTACACAATGGAATTCTATTCAGCAATCAAAAGGAATGAATTATTGATAAACACAATATCAATGAATCTCAAATACATTACACTAAATTTAAAAAAATCAGACTCAAAGTGCATACCATAATTCATCCATTTATATGACCTTCTAGAAAGGCAAGATTACAAAGATGGAGATGTTTTTTAGGGGTTCCAGGTGAGAGGGTGGAGGAGGACTGACTACAAAGAGAATTTGGAGGGGGTGATGAAACTTACGTATACTGGTTGTGATGATAGTTACATGACTGTGCCTTTATCAAAACTCATGAAACTCTACATCAAAGAGTACATTTTCACACTCATACAATAGCCATCAATAAGATAGCTATTATTAAAAAAAAAAGTGTTGGCAAGGATGTGGAGAAATTAGAACTCCTGTGCATTGCTGATAATATAAAATAGTGCAGCCACTATGGAAAACAGTACGACTGTTCCTCAAAAAAGTACACATAAAATTATTGTGTGATATAGCAATTCCACTCTGAGTGCAGATCCAAAAGAACTAAAGCAAGAACTCAAATATCTGTATGCCTATGTTCATAGTAGTAGTATTTAAAGTAGCCAAATGGTGAAAGTAAGTGCCCAAGTGTCCATTGATGGATGAATGGACAAACAAAATATGGTATAAACATTCAATGGAATATTATTCATCTTTAAAAGAGAAGGAAATTGATTCATACAATAACATCCATGAACCTTAAATACATAAGTGAAATAGGCTACAAAAGGACAAATATTCTGTGATTCTATTTATACGAGCGAAGGAGAGTAGTCAAATTCATAGAGATCGAAAGTAAAGGGTAGTTTGCCAGTGGCTGGGGGAAGGGAAAGTGAGGAATTACTGTTTATGGTACAGAGCTTGTTTTTGAGGATGAAAAAGTTCTGGAGATGGATGGGGTAAAGCCAACACAATAATGTGAATGTATTTAATGTCACAAAACTGAGAAAAAATGGTTAAAATAGAAAATTATGCTATATATATATTTACCACAATTCTTTAAAAATAATAAAAGCTTGATACACTTCACAAGATTTTTGTTCTAAAGTTTCGAAGTCACATTAAAAAGTGATCATTGCTATTTGCAAGGTAGTAAGAACAGTATATTTTACTGTATTAAATCTACGAATGAATGAATCAATCCGCGTAATACAATGGGGAGGAAGCACATCTGAATCATTACTGCAGTTCATTACAGGCACACCTTGGAAATACTGCAGGTTCAGTTCCAGACCACCTCAATAAAACAAATATCACAAGAGTTCCACAAATTTTTCAGTCTTCCAGTGCATATAAAAGTTATGTTATACTATACTGTAGTCTAATACATGTGCAGTAGCATTATGCCTTAAAAGACAACGTACATACCTTAATTTAAAATACTTAATGCTAAAAAATGCTAACCATCATCAGAGCCTGCTGGAGAAATTACGCTCATAGACTTGTTCAATGCAGGGTTTCCACAAACCTTCAAATTGTAAAAACTATAATAGCTACAAAGTGCAATAAAGCAAAATGCAGTAAACAGGGTTTGCCTGTATTTTGCTCAGAGTGAGCTCTAGCTGTTTTATTATTTTGCTGAGAAAAAAAAATAACATGGGAAGCATGAGTCTTTTTTTTTAATTCTAAATATAAAACAGGGAAGGTATATTTCAATTTTTTCTCCATGATGTATTTTAATGAAGCTGGAGTCTCCCATCTCTCTCTACTGGAAGAGAAACAAATGGCCTGCCAAAGGCTATCCAACTTCCAGACCTCTACAAATCCAGGGTCTCTCATCCTGCATCTTTACCTCTCTGATGGGTCTTCATTTGTAAGGGCATGACTAAAAGAGTCAGGGGGAAACAATTTTACTTGCATTGGTTAGAAATGAGAATCCAAGTTACTCACTTGCATCGCCCTTCTGCTGGCATGTTAAAAGTCAGCTCCTGGTTTTCTCTCAGTTTTTCAAGCATGCCAAAGTCCTGCCTCTCAAGACCTCTAAACAAGCTCTTCTCTGTTGGCACGTTACTCCTCCAAACCTCCCTCCATTCTTGGTTTTTCCTTCTGCTAGTCCCCCAGCTATTCTGATTGGCTCCTTTTCCTTCTGCTAGCCCAACCCCACCCCCGATTGGCTCCTCCTTTTCATCACCTCCTCAGATTCCTTCCCATACCACCCAGTCCAGAGTCAATCACTCCCACTCATCCTTGTCCAACAAAATGTAATTGAGTGAGTCTTAGTGCCAAGCACCATTCCACACGAAAACTGCACTGAACAATACCAAGCTTACCTGGGGCGGGGATGTGCTTAGAGTGTTGGAGGTACTGTGTGTGTGGGGGGCGGGGGTGTGAGTGTGGGTGTGTGTGTACGTACATGGGCATGTGAAGGGTGGGAGCTTGGTTAGAGAAGGAGAGGTAACAGATAAGGCCACAAAGATATCGGGGGCCAGATCACATCCAGCTGTGACGGTCACTATAATTTTACTCCAAGTTAGATGGGAAACTTTAAGGAATTTTAACCAGAGAAGAGACATATCTGACATATTTTTAAAGGCTCTCCCTAGTACTTTAATAATCCTGGCTCCTTCATAACACTACTCAAAATTTATACTTATTTATGTGATTATCTCTCTAATAACTATTTCCCCTAGTAGGTGGTATATTCCATAAGAATAGGAATTGTCTCTTTTTTCTAACCACAAACATAGTACCTGGCATATAATATGTGCTCAATAAATAAATTAACCAATGATTTTAACCTCTAGAATAAAGTAGCTCTAAGCACATAATTTGCAAGTACATACGTTTTATTTTTATATTCCTGAATGTCCTCAATATACGGACCCCCAATTTTCTCTAATATGAAGAAATTAAACAACAGAACCACCTAATAGGGTCCTAATGTGCTTGACACCCTGCTAGACACTTTCATCTGAAACATTTACAAATCCTTAGTGACAAGACTCAAGACATTTCACTCTAAGTCTGGCATGAATAATGAAATTAACACAGGAAACACAGTAGTAAAAGTTAAACTGTAATAGAAACTACTAGAAAGTTACAAAGTCTACTGTTTGAAGATGGGCACACAATTTCCGCAGTCCAGACATTTTGAGCCCTCATCACATACCAGTGACAGTGCTAACAAAACCACGATTATACAGATGAATAAATCTGGACTCTTTCTTGTGGGAGCTCATGCTCTAATAACTCTCATTTATATAAAGCTTTACTGTTTGCAACTCTTATCGACATTATCTGAATATACACATATACACAAATGAAAATTTCCAGGCCTCCTTGATGGTCACCTGAATTTACGTTATCTCCAGGATCTCAACCCATAACAAATGAGATTAGTTTACAATCAGCAGAGTCTAGTCCCCTCCAAGGTTACCAAGGGACAAATATTCCCATTTCTTACAGAATCAGTGAAATCAACTCTAGATCCAGTAGCCAAGATTATCAAAAACCTCAATTCTCCTGGTTTTCTCCAAAACTGCCTAGGGCAGCAACAACTCAGTGAGTTTCCTAGGGAGGGAGCAGAACAAGCAGCAAAGAACAAAAAACTGGCTCTCCTGCATTGGTCGAGGGCAGCTGTCATTCAGAGAGGCCACTATCCAAGCAGAACACAGCACCCAAACCACTTCAACACCTCCTGTCTGAGCTGAGCCAAGAGGAGCACTGGCTTTGGAGAAAGCCAATCAATAAATGTGGATGAAATTGGGGCAAGAGAGTTGTGTCTTGGCAAGGGCACAGGGAGCAATCAAGTGGACAAAAAAGTTTCATTTGAGTTAGAAAATGACTGAGGATGGACAAGAAACCCAACAGGTCTTTCTACACCACTCATTTTCCAGGGATGAGTGTGATGGTCACAGAAAAGCTTTTAGAAAATTTAAATAAACACACGTATTCCACCAATAAGGCCATAAAAAGATCCTTAAACCATTTATAAATATTGTTACACATCAGGGAGGTGATACACTTCAAAATTTCTTCAAATATCTTTTCATGGTTATACACAGCACAATTAATTGTCAAAGGCTTTATGGCTTCCCTGTGATTTTTTTTTTTCTATATAGAATTCACACTTTATTTTCTAGTGACATGAAAATATGAAGACTATTTTAAGCTGGTTATTACTTATTTTATACACGGAGTCAGAGCAGACTGATGAATCTGTACTTCAGAAGTGTTTAGGAATCATTAATTTCTAGCCATTCCTCCTTTAAATTAAGATTTTTTTTAAAAAAAAAAGGAATTTGGCCATCATATACTAGACTTAGTTTGTCTTGTTCCCTTAACATTCGCCTTATCAGCTCTGCCACAGCTGAAGTGATTCCAAATTGCTTTATGACACACTTGGATTTTCTCCCGCTAATAATTCCTCCTTCCTGCCCATGACTGGCAGGCTTCTTCAACGCTGCAGTAATGTGGGACAGCTAATTATCTACCAATCCACCTTGCTATTCCACACTTGGCAACTTTTATCTGCATAGGACAGCTGCACTCTCCTCGTTTGAAGTAAAATGTCAGTCTCTGCTAATGCAACAAGACTTACATCACTAATGATGTCTCCACACTTTGAAGAAACAACTCAAAGCCTAATTAAAAATTCAGATTCATTCTCACTAGCTTGTGGATTTTCATTGCCCTTCCACTAAGGCCTCAGAGTAGCTTGTAAAATACTCCATGAAAAAATAAAATTTAAGAAAATATCCAAGGGGAATGAAGAAAAATGTGCAGCAGTCTTGATTCTTTGACAGCGTCTTTAAAATAACTGTTATAGTTCGTACAGAACCAAGATGTTATCACAGGTAACAGATAAGAATTTACTGGCATCTACCCTACAATCATAATAAAATACATACATTATTGCCAAGGAACTGTGGACCATAAGCTGCTTTTCGGTTGATCCATTCCAGTGTTTAGAAACTTTTCTAAACATAACTAACTCAGAAATCATTTGACTATATAAATCTGGAAGAAAAAAAAGAGAAATTTCTTTTGAAATCAGGGCAAGGCAAAGAAAGAGGCATTCACATGACATCGTGACATCTTGTTTCATTATCAAATCAAACAATTCCTTTAAAGTACTACTGCTACTGCGATTTTCACACACACAAATAGAAGAGGGTAAAGGAGGAAAGAAAGGGGAGAAATAATTGAGAACTTCAAATTTCTAATGTCTATGAATGACTGCAGAGACATGCAGGTCCTGAAATTCAATTCTAACACAGAACTTTGCCTGACAATTATAGATGGAATCTCTTTCTGTAGCTTTTACACAAACAAACATCTAAAAAACAAAGTTGTTCCTCCCTTCAAGTTTTATTTTCTTCTTAGTCTGAACACTATAGTAAGTCTAAGATCTTATTTCTTCAGTGGCTCACTGACTTCTAGGTATTTAAATAACCTTTTTAAAAGCCAGTCAGCTGTCAAATTAGACTATCAGCTTTAAATTCTCAGGCATAAAGTAAGCCAAACACTTTTTTTTCCCCCAAAAGAGGAATGAATGCAAAGATTCTAAAGTAACACTGCTTTCAATTGCAAGGCAACCTTCTCTAGGAAAAATGGTGCTCCCACAGGATACCACAGTATTGTGAAAAGGGTCAAAAAGCCAAGAGCCCCAAGACCAAGATGAGTTCTAAGCCTATCACGTACTACTGGTGCGTTCTCCAGAGAGCCACTTCCCCCCAGGGCCTGTTTCTCATCTGTAAAAGGGATGTAGATCAGACTTTCTCTCTGGTCCTTCCCAGATTTCATGGCACCCAGTGATCTGGAGATCTGAGAGGTCAGGGAGAAAAGGCACGCCAAGGGCAGACCTGCTGAGCTTGGATTTGTACAACCCATCAGGGCAGACCACAAGACCACAGAGGGAAGCCAGCTGGCCTGTCTGTGAGCCAGAAGCAGGGAGACCACAAAGCAGGCCCTACCCAGAACTGAACTTCGGGAAGCAGAACCTAGGAGATAAGGAGCAGGCAGGCCCTGGGAGCCGGTGGCTGCAAATGGAGTCTAAATCCTGTCACTTAGGCTGAGTTTTATAGGTACCATGCTTTCTCCAGATCCCTAGTTCCTCTATCTCAGAGCACATCTCCTCTAAATATAAGGGAATCAGGCAGAGGCAGCAGCTAGTTCTCAACTCAAACACTGGTGAGCTACTGCCAGCCATGTTGAGAAAAAGGGAAAAATCTATTTAAGAAGCATGCAGAGAGAGAAATCGGATACCGGCCCCATTGTCTGAGTCCTAATCTAGCCCTGCCCAAAGATCTATCACAGCCTGTTCAACCACGTAAGGCAGCAGGTTCCCCTCTTGTTCAAGCCAATATCAATTGGTTGTTCTATAATCTGCCATATAATAAACCTCAACACATGAAATACCCACAGATCTCACTGCTTGCCCTCAGCCTACTTCTGACCTTGTCCTTCTAGCTTTCTGAACTCCAAACCTTAAGGCCATCTTTCCATTCCTCAAAGGTGCCATTACAAAGGAGTCTTCTGGAATGCCACTCTTGGACAAACCACCTCGTATTCATTCCACTTTTTCCAGGAGACCAATTCCTTTCCACCTCCCCAAAAAAGGTTAACGATCCTGACATACTTTCTCCAAGCATTTGGAACCTCCTCTCTCATAACATTCATTGCATCAGAAATTAACTGATGATGGATATCTCAGACCTAACGTAGTGCCTGGCACCAAATAAACATTCAACAACTATTTGTTTTAGTAACTATGATGATGGGGAGCTCATCTCCCAAAGAAATCCAACTTAGAACACTTCTATCAAAAAGTTTTTCTTTCTATAACACAGAAACTTGCTTCCCCATAACCTTTACATACAAGCACCAATTTTATCTCTAGGAGCACAATGAATAATTCTAATCTAGACACTGTAAATTGGTGGCCTCTGGCCTGATCCAGCCTGCAAACATGTTTGGTTTGGCCCACACGGTGTTGTTTTTTGTTTTGTTTTTTAAATTAGTTGCCAACATTTTGAGGATAAGATTTCATCTAAAAGCCAGATATCCAGCTTCTCCTGAGAGTCATTTAGCAACACTAGATCCACATTGCTACTGGGCAACAATTGCAGCTGAGTGGCACCTGCCTCCCTTCAGCCCTGACACGTGCCCTTCATTTACAACACCAAACATCATTCCCTACTGACCTACAGCTGGCCCACCTCACTCATTTTGTCTGACCTCTGTAAACGTTAGATTCAGCAACCCTGGGTATAATCTAAATTTCATATTTTAGTGTTTCTTGCTATGCTGTTTTGACCTATACAAATTGGTTTCGCCTCCCTGATAAGGGACATGAGCTCTCAGAGGAAAAGCTCTGGATGTGGATGCCCTATGCTTCTCCTGCCCTCTTCTAGCCTCCAGTTCTACAAATTGAGGCACCCAGGCTGATCTGCCAACAGTGATCATTAGACAAATATGCATATAGTCCAGCTTTTCCTCTTCAACTCTTCCCTCTTTCTCACTTAAAGATAATCTTGCCTTGTCCCTTTTTCCTCCTTCCTCCTCTGGAAGGGGGAGGGACGAGGAATAGAGAGGGCATGGCCTATGCTACATGGAACCTCACACCCTTGTGGGAGAAAGCCAGACATGAATATGAGATCCAGATGACATGTATAAGGGGGAAAAAGGGTCTCAGAAATGCATCCCAAAAGAAGCTTGACATTACATCTGGAAAACTGGAAAGGTTGCTGGGCAAAGATACTAGCTATCTATAAAGGGCTAGGGGACACAGTGATGGTACGTCATCATAAAAAATTAAAAGTATATAACCTTCAAAATATTTGCATTTGTGGATTGCAAATGCTATAGATTAATGTACCATATATTATGTGTATAAAACATTTTTAAAATCTAGAAATTAAATAAGGATGCAATAAACAATGTTATAAAATTGTGGATATCTGGAATTTGCTTCAAAATAATCAGGGGAAGAAGAAGAGCAGGTAGAGGCAGAGATGAAACCAACTTGTTAATAACTATTTAAGTAGGCTAAGAGATCCATGGGCATTTTTATGCTATTCTTTACTTTTCTATATATTTTTTTCAAATCTTTGAGCTAAAAAATTTTAAGCAAATAAATAACTATGAATAGAAGGTCTAATATTTTCTTCATAAAGCCCCAAGGATGATTTTGCCCCACACCCCTGAAGTCTGCTTGATAACCCCTGATATAAAGAACTGTCTCATTGAAATCTACAGGTTCTGAAGATTAGATTTCAGTTTCATTCAGGCTTGGGAGCTACATATTTGTTGTTTTCCAGTTCTGTGCTCTGGCAGTGAACAGATCGTCCTACATTTATTTGTTTACTGACTTCCTATATTAGACCTCATGTTAGACATTTATCTTTTAATAGATATTTCCCTCCATTAGCCAAATGAAGCACGAAGACACTAAAGTTCAGAGCAATTTAAAATTGTGCTAGAAGTTATGCGGTTAATAACTAACCAAATCAAAACTGTTGTCCCTGAATGTCAACTGTAATTTAAAAAATAAATTTTTAAGCCTTTCTTCTCAATTGCCCCTTCATATTTTGAATTTCAACATATTTTTACACAAAGTCCAAAGATACCCAAAATAAATTCCACTGCACATAATACCAAAATTCCAGAGTTCTGTAAGGTTCCTGTCTGCTCATCCACTTAAGCTCAAGGAAGGAACTCCTCAAGCAGCAGCCAGAAATAGCACCAAGTTATAAAGTGTGAAACCATCTCCTTCCCCCTCCCTCTGTCCCCCTCCAGACTCAGCTATGGTTGGCAGGAAAAACATAAGCACAGGAGAGGATGCTAGCTAAGACAGGTATTAGTGGACAGGAAGTGAAGGAAGTCTTAAGCACAAAAGGGACAATCCATCAGAAGTCATTCAACATGCTTTTCCTTGGGCTCATTCTTACCAAATTCAACTCAAAGTCACCCAACAATGGTCAGTTTTCTTCTACAGCAAATATTCAATTTCAGAAGAGAGCAAGGCAGCGGGTTTCCACTAGTGCTTCTTTTGTACACAAGGTATAGAATCAAACCACATTATTTGCAAATACAGGTGATTTCCTCCCATCCCCCAAAACATTCTCTATTGCCTAAGTACACATTCAAAACATCTAAGACATACCATCCCTGGTATGATGGACACAATTTACGGGAAAATATGAACACTACCTAAACATAACTGTATTTCAGCATGCAGTTATCGCAGAGCCACCAAAATGTTTATATCCATTACCCACAAAAGCCATATGAAGAGGTACAAGTCACAGCCACCCTCTATTGAGGCATTTAAGATATAACCAACTACCTTGTCCAGTGCTACCTCAGAATTATTAATGAGTGATGAACTGATTTGGTTACCATTCATGTTTGAGGCTGCTGCTGCTTTCAGGATTGGCCTGTGTGTGTTGACAGTTAACTGAAAAGGCTGAGGGAGGAGCAGCCACCGTCCAGGACCTCACCAGCTGGGATTGGACAGGCCTCCTCTGTACTCCCATAATGCACTATGCCTCTCTCTACTATGGTTCTAACCCACAGCCTTCTAACATCTCTGACTCTCACTAATCTCCTGTATCTAACATCTCTTTTTATCTGTCTCCATGATCAGTTGAGAGGTTAAGTGGACACACCAGGCCTTATTTATCTCATATCCCAGCTTAGCCTAACCCAAGGCTCCTCACAGAGCAAAAGCACCACCTCCCCTCACCCAAGTTTGTTGAGCATTTGTCACAAAATGAACAATGAATTTATGCAATGCTGTTCTACTGTATACAAAGGCCTCCTCTTTCACTTTCAGCACAGTCATTACAATATTACAATGTTGCTCTACATTTTCAGCCAACACCTCACACTAGTTGAGCCCTTTGGTCCCTGAAATCACATCTGCCTCGGCTGCTGCTCTCTTCAACTTGAGTTGAAGCTCTAGTTTGTGCTTCTGGTATTTCTTCTGCACCTACTGGAAGGACCCCCACCGCACCCCCCTTCCAGGCTGCATACAGCAGCTGTTTGACCAACCTGCTAGTGTGTCTGCCAAGTTCACAGGGACTATGCCCAGGCCAGCAGAGCTGAGTTAGAGCTAACATCAAGGCGGGCACACTGGCCGTGTGCCAGGTTCTTGCTGTTAGGAAGCCTGTATTGTCATATAATGTTAAATGGGCCTTATAAGTGCCTGGTGAAATGGCTCCCAGAGCCAGATATGCCTAACAAGCAGGCATTGTTACTTAACTGTTTTACCTGTACAATCTTACCCCCTCCTTCAGACTGTAAATGTGAGGGGGCTGTGCTAGAATGCCTTCTTGTAAATCCCTAAACACCTAGCATAGAGCTCTGTACACAATAAGCTTTCAATATTTCTTCATTTAAGAACCACATCCATCAACATTTCCCAACCCCAGCCTCACATTAACAGGTGCCTTCACATGCATTCTTTCCATTAGGTCCACAAAACAAATCTCTGGGAAAAATCATTCCCAAATTTGCTGATGAAGATCATCCAACTTTTAAGGGGCAAAGCTAGAATCCAGTATATAGTTCCTTCCACTCCATGATGCTGGATAAAAACTTGTTGCATGAGTGAACAAGCAGCAAGGCTCCCTGGACACAGCCAGTCTCTGCTTCCCAGATCACAACGTAGATGGCTCTACTCCACCAGACCCCTGAGGAGACAATGATTAGGTTTTTGACTTTTACCCATGATGTATGATGGCTGCTGCCAGGGGGACAGTTTTCGGTGGCAGCTTTCCCAGGGCACTAGCAAAATTAATTGGTGCAAATAACTAAAAATGTTTAAATTTTCTTTATTACTAAAAAGGAACGAGAGCAACAACAAGGGTAGACAGTCTCTATAAGAAAATCTTTTCAAGAAAATCTTAAAGATGGACTCTTTTTCAAACTGCCTCCTCTATCAGCAGGCACAAAAACTATGTCATGGGAAACTACAGTGCTGAAAGAAGGCCTGGTTTCTGTTTTTGTAAAATTACCCTTCACAACCTCTGGTGAGCAGTATCTGCTGCCATTTCAAATGCTGCAATAGGCCTTGTTTCAGGACTACTTTGCAATTTCCAAAAATCAAAAATTGTCTTTAGAGAATTTTAGGCACAGCAGAAACAATTTAAAAGTCTGAAAATAGGCTTCTAAAATATATACTGACTTACAGAAAGTTTCTCATTAAATAAGATGCTATCCTGAAAGGTCTGCATTGAGCTGGAAATGCCAAGGTCAAATGAAAGGAATCAATTCCTTAATCAAGGGAGGCCATTCTTTTCCTGCAGATAAAAGCTCTCCCCAGCCCCGTCATATGGAAGCCTGACCCACTCACCTTAATGCCCACATGAGGCTTCCTACCTCTGAATAACAGATTAGCTCTACAGCTATAAAAATCCAACATTCCACAAGGGAGGACTATATAATCTGCAATTTAGGTAACTAACCCCGCATAATTTCAGCCCTACTGAATAAATCCCAAAGGTTTAAAGAGGAAAATGTGAGGCTCGAAATCTTTGTTCTAAGAGTCAAAAATCTAACTTGTCTTGAATTTTATTTTACAAGTATCCCCCACCCCGCAGGATAAAGCTGGAAGCCTAACAAAACTAAAGAGAGACTCTTTCCCCAATCTTCCCAGACGAAGGCAAGTGGCAGATCATGTACAGCTCAAGAAGAGGAATTTAAATACAGTATGTGCTTCTCCTTTCAAAAAAGGAGAGAAGCCACTTCACATTTTGCCAGACAAAACCCTGTCCCCAGGGGGCCAGTTTCCACAGTGAGGTTGCAAAGGTGTTAGAAAGAGGCCAGTTGCGAGGAGATAAAGGGCCATTTGGGCACAAACCCCCCACCGATCAGAGCTTTTTTTCTAAAGTGTCTCCTTTTCAACAGGGAAGCCTTTTAAAACTACATTTGCTTTGGATCCCTACCTGAATGACAATGTGTTGGGATCCGATTTCACCTTTTGTCAAGGATCGGGTGAGAAACAGTAAAACTGCTGTCAGCATCTTAGAGAAAGCAAGCCCTTAGTTTACATGGGGGGAAATCCCCAAGATCCCTTGTCCAGCCCTAGTGATGGGGTGAAGAAGACAAATGCCTACTAATCATACAAATGCAGTTCAAAACAGAAACATGTTAATTTCCTTTGTTAAAAGAGGTGTCTCTATGCAAAAACACAACTATTTATGCTCTGAATTCAAACATTCACCACTGAAAAACAAATCCTAGGTTTTTCTTAACATTTTAGTTTCATTTCCTCTAAAAGTCACTTCACTCCTAAAAACTCTGTCAGCAATAATCAGAAATCAGAAAAGACATATGGAAAAAATTATAACCGAATCTGAACCTGAAAGATCTGCATACAAAAAGACAGTTAAATGAGGTAACTTAAAAGCTTGTCTATTATTATGCAAATGAAGACTCCGACTCTAGCACTTCAGGGCCGGGTGTCTGCAGATAAATACTGTACAGAATTATCTTTGGAGCAAACCATCCACCTTCAACCTCACATCACCGATAAAAAAGTCTCAATCATCTCTCTCTAGAGTGGAAAAGGTCTGCGGAACTTGCTAAAGCAAAGCAAATTGTATCATCCTGGGAGGAAACTGGGGAGGTCTTAGAGAGGGAGGTTAAAAAAAAAAAGTCAGAAACCTGAATACCACCAAAGTGACTCAAACCGCCTCTCATTCGCAGTGGTAGGTGGGAGAGTGGTCACAGTAAAATCGAATTCAGAAACCTCTTCCAAGAACATATTCCTGGAAACTTCGCTCTTTCGAAGACCACGTTCTCCATTCACCCTTATTGTTTTTAGGATGCGTAAGAGAAGACGGTTGCTTTCCAGAAGAATGTGAGAGCAAAGGTTTCGGTCTTGTAATGTTATCTCAACCTCTCCTACCCGAAGGGGCCTTTCTAGCCAAGTCGGTTAAAATAACGGCGGGATAGAATCTCCAGGTGATTGCTGTTTAGCAATTTTTACTCCTGTTGGTGATTAGTAGCATCTTCAGGAGTCTCTACAAGCCGCGCTTAATCTTTCCGAAGCCCCCTTCCTGCGCCGTAAACAACTTAGGGAGATGGGAAGCCCCTTTCCTTCCCTCCAAAAGGCAGACACAGAACAACCCAAAATCTACAGCGGACAGCGTGCAGCCAACAATGGCAACAGCGGAGAGCAACACATCTCCCATACAGGGCCAGAGTCGGGACTCTACCAGGAATCCACCACGCCAGCCCCTCCCCCAAACACCCGCGCAGGCAGAGCGCGCGCGGAGGCGGCACCCCGAGCGGCTCTCGGCCGGGACCCAGGTGGCCCAGGAGCAGCTGCGCACTCTCTGGTGCCTGCCCTCGCGGCGCCCATCGAAGCGCCTCGGGCAGAGGGTCACGAGGAGGTGGTCCAGGGAATAGGCTGGGGGGGGTCTGCATCAGGATGGGGACACAAAGAGGGAAGGGAAGTTTGCGGCGGTGGCGGGGTAAAAAACAAACAACAAACAAACAAGACGGCGGTGACAATTCGTGCAAACGAGAGGCGTTGCGAGGGAAAAGGAGAATCCTTGCCGAGATAAAGGAGCTGTGCGGGGGGAAGGGGAGAATGGGCTCCGTGCAAAGGGCAGCGGCTTCCGCGGGAGAACGGGGGGTCACCTGAGTGCAGGGAAGAGCTGGTGTGTTAAGTTGGGAGGGGATCGGGGGTCCTGTCCAGAGAACAGACAGATCCGGCAGAAAAAGGGGGAGGAGGGGTCTGTGCATGCCAGAAAGGTCGGTGCACGGTCAAGGGGACCCGTCCTGGGGACCCAGCTCTGCACAGAGAGGCAGGATGCCTCGCAAGTTCGAGGGCTCCCCGGGGCCCCCTTACCTGCATGGTGACGACACCCAGCTCCTCGGCCGCGAGCCTCCGCATCTGGCTCGCCAGCACTTGCGCCTCGTCCAGGATGGAGAAGTCGGCGTGGGCCGCGGCAGCCAGGAGCCCGCACGCGACGAGGCAGCGCAGCCAGAGGGACGGCCGCGGCGCCCCGGCCCCAGGCCGGCCGGGCGCGCGCGGGCAGCGGCGGGCCGGGGCGGCCGCCCGCGCCGAGCCCCATCCCTCCGGCTCGCGGGCCATGCTGCCGCCCCCCACGCCCCGCCGACCGGCTCCGGGCGCCGGGCAGAGCGGGGGAGCAACGCGAGGTGCGCCCAGGGCCGCGCTGCGCACCCCGCAAAACTTTCTGCTCCTCCGCGCAGCGGCGGCTTCCAAACTTAGGGGGCGCCCGGCGCGGGCGCGGGAGCGCGGGCGGCCACCATCACCGGGCTCCGGCGGCGGGCGGGAGGCGGCCGCCCGAGCTGTCCCCGGGACCCCCGCGCCGGGGCGGCCCCCCGCGGAGCGGCCGGCGTCTCGGGGAGCCGCGGCGCCTGCGCCTGACAGTCGGCGAGCGAGCGGGGAGCCCCCGAGCTGTCCCTCCCCCGGGTCCCCGCTCGGCCCGGCGGAGGCTGCGAGGGCGGGCGGCGGCACCCGGCGGAGGCTGAGCGGCGCCCAGGCTGCCCGAGCGAGGAGGGAGAGGAGGAGGTTTAAAGAAAAAAAAAAAAAAAATGAAAGAAAGAAAAAAAAAAAGCGGCGGGGAGAAAGGGAGGTGTCTGGTGCCACCACGCTGCGCTCCGGCTCCGCGCACTTCCCGGCTCGGGTGATTTATGGAACGAGCGGGAGAGGCGGGGACATTCCCCGGGTCGCCCCTCCTCCCTGCCCCTCGCTCCCGCCCCAGAACCGGCCCCCGGAGACGCGGGGGGCGGGGGGGCAGGAGAGCGGGCTCCTCTCGGGTATCAGTCCCGCCGAGGGTGGGGTCGCTTGGACGTTCTGGTGGCCGGGGACAGCCACCCACCCACTCACCCCGGCTCTCATTGCCTCCACCAGCGCGAGGGACTCCGGGATCCCACACGGCCAAGGTTCCACCCAACGAAAGTCCTTTCAAGTTCTAGGATGCTGGCTTTGTGCCTGGCAGATTTGGGAAGGAGGGACCGCTGTTCGTGCGGCCACTGCTTTCCCCCGATGTTGTTAATAACAATGGCCAGCACTGACTGGATCAACAGATTTTTCTTTCTTTCTTTCTAACTAGCTACTCTGTGCCCGGCACTGCGCTCTGGGATTTGTCTACATTATCCTTTAATCCCCACCACATCCCTATGAGGTACATGTCTTTATCCCAAATTTTTAGGTAACAAAGACAAACTTAGAGAGGTGTGGAATAAATGGCCAAAGGTCACTCAAGGGATCAGAAGCAGATCCAGAATTTAAGCACAAGTCTGACCGCAAGGCTCTTGCTCTTAAATACGACAGAGTTCCTCCCGTCTTTGAAAATGAACCAACCATCTGATCCCATCAAAAGCAAAAACAAAAACAAAACCCACAAAACTGCTGAGCCGGAGTTCACCCACACACATTTATTTTCTGAAGCATGAGGAAGCAAGGTTAACCTTTCTATTTCCCCCCTGACTCCTGGCTCGGGCT
Organism: Cynopterus sphinx; assembly: GCA_030015415.1. Lineage (NCBI taxonomy): Eukaryota > Metazoa > Chordata > Mammalia > Chiroptera > Pteropodidae > Cynopterus > Cynopterus sphinx. Next base: position 87,341,653 of record CM057387.1, read on the forward strand.
CGCTGAGAAATCACCTGTTGGAAACACCTGGAACCAATGGGGGAAGGAGGGGGTGTGTGGTAAAGCCGCCATTTTTCCTTCCAAGCATTGTGAGGTTGCTGCTTCTGGCTTTCTAGAGAACAGAGCCATGCCCATGTGACAACACAGGAAGATTAAAAGTACCTAGCAGAGGTAGGAGCAGGACTAGAACCTGCATTTAGGACTCATCAATTTACAGCAAAACCTGTTTTAGTTCTTGGATTATGTTGCATTAAAAACGCACCTCCTGTAAGCTTTTCCTGGCCCATTTTCTCTCCTGTTTGTTCCTCTATTCTGAATTCCCTAATCAGTGTTGTCTCTGCTATACTGTATGTTTTCATTTTGCGACATTCTCCCTTCTATGCCCCCTTGAGAGAAGCACACTGAAGTCTTGCAGCACCATCATTTAGTATCTGCGGTGTTTGTTTTGTGTAACTCACACATACTAGCCTGCTGAAGAGCCCAATCCACCTCTCCATCATGCACACTTAGCTCAGTGCCCAAGTAGATGCTGTAAATAAGATTATTGAATTAATAATGGGATAAAAATAATCTCCATGTTATCTTCTGCTCCCAGAATTGAATTGACATTTGGTAAAGAGATGATCCTATAAATTCCATTTTTTGTTATGCCACTGCCCATGATGATCAATCGGTGAAGCAAAACATTACTTCATGTGGTAAGTGGAAAGAACAAAAAACAAAAATCATAATGGTAGGCAGCATTATTAAATTTTTTGTATTGAATTCTTCAAGGTTTCTGTCACCAAAATTTTCACAAATGTCTAAGCTATCCTTCCTAAACTCCTATGGTTTCTCCTTTGAATATCTTTTGTATACTGTTGTAACTTGGAGTCCCATTTCTCAGGATTCTAGTTCTATGTTCTCTCTATTCTTTTAATTCTAAAGTTCTTTGGGGAGCTTTTATGTATACCCATGCCTTCAATTATCACTAAAACATGAGAGTTTTGCAAACTTCTAACAAAGTTCAATCTCCCCTTTGAGCTGGATTTCCATTTTTCAACTGTTTACTGGTTTCTCTACTAGATATACCTGAACTAAAACTCATTATTACTTTCTCCCACTCTTCACCTAAATTTATACCTGCTGCAGACCTGGGTGCTCATCACCCATTCTCCAAACTAGGTACTTAACTCCCTACATCTGCTCTCTACATCTCTCATAGCCGTCCCCTAGTCTCCGGCTGTATCCTGTTAACCAGCTTCAGCTCCTCATCACACTCACCTGTGATTATGACCACTATTTCCTCTCAGGTCTCCATGTAGTCTGTCTCACCCTTAACATACTATTCTCCACACTGAAACCAATATTGCCTTTCTAAGAATCAAACCTGAACTTGTCTCTAACTTAAACATTTCCGAAGCCCTATCACAGAGAAATAAACTTACCACAAACAAGGCTGTCTGTGCTCTGGCTTATCTGCCTTTCTAAAACACTGATCCCCAAATCCTCACCATCCCCCAAGAACACCTTTGCTGACAGTCTTGAATGCCTTCCCCTTCTCTTCACCTGGCAAGTCCCTACTGAGCTGAGATGTCACCTCTGGGAAGCCTTCTTTGGCACCACCCCCACAGTATTTATTATTCTTCCTCTGGTGCTCAGAGGCTCTTGGTTCTTCTCTCACCACTTAATGTCCCCCAGCAGTTAACAAGCAGCATAGTGATTGTCCATTTGAAAGTCTTGTTTTCTGCTCTAATTCTTATTAGGTCAACCGACCACCTGTAACCTTAGGGCGTTCTTAATAACTGCAAATCCTGTGCTCCATTCTAGGTCTACAGAAGCAGAATCTCTGAAGGTGGGCTAGGTCCTGGAATATGCATTTTACAGACTACCCCCCCCCAACCCCCATGAGTCTTATAAACTACTGTTAGACTGCAAATAAGCTCCCCAGGATGGTAACGCATTCATCTGGGAGCTCTAGCATTTTAGCCCAGTGCCCACATCCAACAGACACTCATTAACCAGGAAAGGCCATGTGACATTTCCTGTGTTGTCCATGAGGAAAAGTCTCAGGGACACAAAGTCATTTTCCAAGGTAATATAACTTTTAGATCATGGTGTCAGAGTGCAAACCCATGTCTTCAAATGGCAAGCTCTGAGCTCGTCTGGTGTTAGAAAAAAAATGTTTACACACCTATATACTGATACAAGACGGAGCAATAAAAGTTTGTTGCCTAATAAACTATTAACCTTAATGTCCCCATTCCATATTAGTGAAATTGCCCCACCATCAACCCCTGCTCTGCACTAGTTGACTGTTTCCCAGACAGGTAACTGATTGGACCACGGTGGGCATGTGACATGAAGATAGCTGATCTATAGTATCCGAGACATGGCAAAAAAAAAAAAGTTAGCTAGTGAAGCAAATTTTCATTCTCAAAAATTTTAGTCAAGAAATACTAAGAGAAAAAAACAGTTGGAAGTGGTATTTGAAACCAAAGGGTATAAGAAGGAGTCATAGGGGCCATGAGTCTCATAATACATGTTGCAGGAAATATATAGCTATGTATCTCTGTGCACATATATACAGAGTTGTATATATATGGCTTATATATTCGATATATTCCCTAATGTATAAGTATGTGTGTGTATATTATATATACATATAAATATGTGTGTGTGTGTAAGCAAAGAACCATGTAACATGGTATTTAAGAGCTTGGATATTGGAATCAGAAAACCTAAATTTGGTTCCCAATACTTATTAGCTGTGTCATCTCCATAAAGCTTAACTTCTCTTAGCTTTATTTTCTTCATCTGTACAATACAAACGATAATGTCCACAGTTTTTGTGAAAAGGTACATAAAACACTTAGCATAGGACCTGCTACATAGAAGCACTCAATAAATAGTGGGTGTGATTCTGCACATGGAAGCTATGAGGGAGCAGACATCACAAATAAGAAAACTAATCAGAGAGAACATTGTGTAGTACATAGAGCATGTGGCCTGTGAAAGGCCATCACTAGGAACTAACTTTCCTCTTCGACTTCCAGTATGCATGTTCTATTGATAACAGACTCCTTTTTTTCTCTCTCTCATCTTGTTGTAACTCTGAGGATCAAGTTCAGTCATTCTATACAGAGAGGACTGGGTAGTTATTTGAACTATGAAATGCTGAAAAGACTGGTAAATGAGCCACAACTGTCCCTAATAGACTATAGATCACCATGAACGTTCTGATGGCTTTATCGTCTCCCCAGAGTGCTCCTGTTCTTCTAGCCTATGACTGAATTGAACACCTCTTCATCATCTGTTTCCTCTCCATAAACTCTAGTACTTAACATACAGCCTTGTGATTGTCCACCTATAAGTCTGTTTTCTCCATCTTAATGTTTCTCAAAGTGTGGTCTACAACCTCCTATAGCAGCATCACCTGTCAGGGACTGTGTCTGCTTTGTTTACTGTCACAGAATGTAGCACAGTTTCAAAACAGGCTAGAAACTCAATAAATGTTGGACCAAAGAACTGAGAAAAAAATTTTGGGAAATCTATCAACTGTCAACTGTGCAAAGAGAGACACAATTTTGTTCCTTGACTGCTAAAAAAAAAAAAAAAATAGACCAAGAGTCCTCATCAAACTGGCTTCCCTCCCATATTTTGGGGGTACAAATTCATTTCGATGATAGACCACTCCACGGCACTCATTGGCCAAGATTCTCACCAGAGAGAAACTCCATGACTTTGAGGAACTCTTGGTCAGATTTTCAAAAATGTGGTATGGAGTTTCCAAACTACCACAATTCCCCTTTGCATGCTCTGAGGTGGAAGCAGGGCCAAGTTAACAGCAAAGTCTCAGCCTAATACTGCTGGCAGGCTTCCCATTCAAAACAATAACTGGCTGCAAACTGTATTGAACGCGTGAACTCAAGGAGCTAAGGGGAATAGAACCAGTGACTCCAAGGGCAGAAATTAGCGTTTTCTCATTAACTTCTACAAGAATTCAGACCTCAATGAGTGTACTTTATTGTTAAATACATGGAAATGTCTAATGGTTGAGACAAAATCCTAGAATGCAGATCCTCCGTTTTTCATATTTGTTTGCTGATTTTAAAAAGCATCAGATTTCCCATTCTCCTTCAAATTGGGGCCTAGCGAAGATAAAATAACAGTAATAGATATGTTTCCAATACCCTCCCATAGGTTAGGTACCATGTATGGCACACAACATATCAGTTTTTGAACTTTTCATGTTTCCTCTGTTCTATCACTTAAGTATCAAAACGGAGAAGACAAGATTATTATTACAACACATTTCATTCAGAGGGAAAGTAAAGCTCATGTTTATAGGCTAACAAGCAGCAAAGTTGGCATGAAAACCCAGGTTGGTTTACTTCAAATTCAGTTCTTTTGCCACTCTATCATGTGCTTTTTTCTGAATGAGAGAAAAGAAATAATAATAAGTGACACCCACAGATCTCTGTCTAAGAAACATCCTTATTTTCAAGGCAACAGCTATTTCCTATTAATTCCAAGAAACATCTATTGAGAATTTCCCATGTGCCAATAAATTTACTAGGTGCTTGGGATACACGGATAAATAAGATTAGTTGTCTTTGAGAAATTTACAGTTATTGTGGAAGTCAGAATTTCAAGACAGGTAATATTACATATAGTAAGTGCCTCAGGGCCTTTCCACTTGCAGTTTCATGTCTTGAATGCTCCTCTTCCAAATATATGCATTTCACTGTCAAGAACTGTGAAGTCTGAGAAACTTTACCTTATTTGTAAGCCAATAAGTCAGCCTACCACAGCCTCACAGATGCTGGCAGAAGACATGAGCGTCTTAGGTTAGAAACAAAGGACTTTATTACAGCAATAGCAGTAGCCATTGTCAGCATTTGTACCAGTTCCCCAAACCCCAATTCCCAGTAGGAATTTAGATAACTCATTCTTATTTATAATGAAATGCAGATGCAATTGTTGTATGCCCTAGAGAGAGATATCTTTAGTATACTGGAGAGAAAGCAAATTTTTCCCTTTGCTCCAAAGACAGACACTTATTTCTTCTTGCTAAGGCTGTTCACTAAACAAACTCCTCGAAACATAGTGCAAAACAATAGGGCAGCTCATACCTTGCTCACAAGACATGCAAAAATGCAAGAAACCCATGGAGAATTAATTGTCTCCCCACATCACCTTTATCGCCTCGGGACTCAAATATGAGTGGAGGCCTGCCCTCACCACTCCATTTAAGATTGTACCTCTATAATCCTCCCTCCAGGAACTCCCTGTACCTTACTTCTCTATTGTACTTATATTTGCTTATTTAGTTTATTGTAAACTCCGTGAGGGAGACGATTTTTGTGTGTTTTGTCAACATGTCCTCAGCATCTGAAATAGCTACTCCAGAAATAGTTGTCAGGTTAATGACTATAATATGGGACACTCTATAGGAGGAAATTATGCATCAAATACAATGGAGGGGCATTTATTCTAACCTAGGTGAGAGATCAGAGATGGCTCCCTAGAAGAGATATCAAGTAAGGGATGTCACCAAGAATAGGTAGGAGTTATTCACACACACACACACACAAAAACGTTCCTGGAGGAGAGAAAAACATTTAAAAAATGTGAAGAAAGGAACTAGAAATTTAAGATTTCTACAGCATTAAGTGAGAAGGGTCAGTGGACAAGATTGTGGGTGAAGACAGTGGCCTTGGTCCTTGGCTAAGGGAATCGCAATTTCTCCTATGAGACATGAGGAGCCAAAAAAAAGGGTTTTAAGGAGGGGTGCGACATTTTAGAAAGAGTATACTATATTTGTGTAGAGGATGACTTTAAGGCAGGGACTCTTTACTCAGAGTCATTGACTGAATTAAATAGCATCTCTAAAGTACCTAAATATTTCTACTTAGGACATTGAAATTTCTAAGGGAAAAGTATGATACGGGTTTTTAGTTTAAAAACTAAAAAAGGACAAAAAATAAAAAATACCTAGAGCTTTTAGCAAAATCCCTCACAGCTTTTAAAAATAAACACAATAGTAATAACTTCAACAAAACTTAGGGAGTCTTAGAAAGCCAACAGCAAGAATTGACTCTCAGCCAGTCATTTCTTTATACTGAAATCAGATGACCCTTTCCTTCCATGGGTTGGTGACCCCTTATTGGACATAGGAAGCAGTATAATTTTTTCTGTCTTATCAGAAGTTTAAAATTTTTCTAAAAACTATTAAAGAGTAATAGAGTTATCAATAAACCAAATCCAAATAACTTTAGAGTGAGTATCTACTATATGCAATGGATCTGGCTACTTGCTCTGAATTGATACTCTGGCTAGGGAGGCAAGACATAAAAATATAAAAATGAAGAGGCAATGAGAAATTCAAATTACAGATCAAGGCTGCAATAGAAGAGGTGGAACAAAGCAAATACACTGCACCAACAGTAGTTTGCACAGTGAAATGATGACTATATATAGAAATAAATGAATAGCTAACACATTCTGTGTGCTTACAAGGTTCTAGATGCTTTCTTTTTTAAATGGAACTATCTCATTTAATCCCTAACACTATGAGTTAAGATAATAATAGTTAATTAATTAATTTTTTTTTTGAGCTCTCAGTAGATTCCAGGCACGACACTAAATGTTTTAAATGGATTCTTTTATTTCATCCTTGCAAAGACCCTGGTTAGTAGGTATGATCATTTCCATATTACAGATTAGAATACTGAGGTTTAGTGAGTTTGAGTTCTTTGCCTGAGGTTTCCCATGTAGTGTGTGATGGTGTCATTATTTAAATCCTCTTAATTACAGGACTCTCCTGCATCATAATAACAAGTAGTCATTATTAAATCCATTTTGCAAAGAAGAAAACTAATGCTCAGAAAAGTAGAGCCATGAACACATCTCTATAAAAGCCAAAACATAGAAACTTAACCACAAAATATTTTGAAGGCATAGACTTTATATTTTATCCATGTCATCCAGCTCACTTGCACTTGAATTGTATCTCAGTACCTTAGTGGTAAAGGGGGCAAACCAGATTCAATTTTTTAAATCTTTATCATTCATTCACACCAGGAACTTTGTTATAACTTTGTTATATGTGACAGGCACACGTTATACCCTTAGGAGCTTACAGTTTGGTGGCAAAGATAGATACCTAATTAGCAATTGCAAGGACAAGTAACAAAGTGAGGAGTTTTATAAAAGGCAGACACTTTCAGATCAGCATTCTTTTTATACTGATATCCCCAAAAGAGAATTCTAGAATTTGTACTGCCTGGTGTGTGTACTGGGCATTGTCAGGAATAGGAATAAGATAAGAGCAAACCTGTTTGGGTTTCCCCAGCTCTCAAGTGCTTAGGCAAGCCCTTGCTGGTGTACTAATAACTTGCAAGGGAGGCTTCTCAAACAAATGAGAAGACTTCTCATTTCACCTGCCATTAATCACTCTAGTTTTTCCTGTTCTTAGTCCACTCTTGACTCCAGGTTCTCGTCTTTGGCATCCCTGGATTGGATGAGCCATGTTGGACCCCCTACTTCAGAATGCCACCTCAGAAACGTGTGGATTATTCACTCTCTAGCACTAGGCATCTTACCGTTGGGTGTCCTTGCCCTCAAGTCACAGCACTGGCTGGGGAGACCTGCTTCATGCCGGACTGTAGAGGAGGGGATCACACAAATACAACCTGAGAGTATCAAGGTTGAAATCAAAGAGTCATCCTGGAAGTCTCTTTTTTTGAACCCAGGGAAATAATTTCATTTCTCCAAAGTTTGTGTTTCAGTGATTCCTTGTAAGCTTCAAGATGAAATGGAGCACACAAGGACTTGCATGATCTGGCCGCATCTCTTTGCTTCTCCCACTTTTCTTCTCCTGGCATACACCTACATAACCAGGCAAAACAAGCCACTTAAATCTCTGACACAATCCTCATGGCTCTATCCTTTCCTGTCTTTGCTCTTTTATTTCATCTGTGCTTGGAATGTCATCCCTCATCTTTTTACCTGGCTAAGAAATGCTTATTTTTAGGGATTCAAGAAGAATCACCTCCCCCTAGAAAACCTTTTGTGACTAGTCTGCCCTCTACCCTAGACAGAGGTAGATAGATGTCTCTTTTTGATGCCCCCTCAGCATTTCCCCATCATCATCTTCATCACTTCTCATTGCAACTGTTAGCTCTTGATTGTCTTTCTTAGAACAGTCACTTTATTTAAGGGGAAGGCAACTTGTTTTTGCCTTTTAATATCTTCTAGGCAGAAAATGGCACATAGCGGGGACTTAATAAACATTTATTAAATTAATGAACACACATGAATCTACTGCTTCCTAGTCTTCTTATTAATTTGGAGATTATTAAGTATTTGTAGAAATATCACATTCAAATAATTTACAGGGACAGGGCAGATAATGTAAATGTATTAGTTAGCCGTGCAGGACACATGCCCTGTCTAAAGTGACCTCTGGTTTAGGCACATGATGTTCCTTGGAGATGAAGAAGGAACCTGGGAAAGTCATCTATTTTCTCCTTCTGCCAAAAGAGGAAGGTTTACCTTTTCTATATTTCCAAGTAAAGAGGTTTCACAACTTTCCCTAAAAGTAATATGCCAATAAGATGAATATTAAAACATCTAATTCACCTTCATCCTTCCTGCTGAATTTTCTGCCAAGGTTCTCTGCCCACTGCCATGAGAGCAGAAACACCATTGCTCACGTGTTCTGTTTACTGCTTAGCACATGGTGGGTGTTTAATTAGTGTAAAAGAGTAATCATAATACGCAGAAGGTGAAAGAAAGTTATGTATTTTTAATGAAAGAGTGTGACAATTATTTTCCTTTTGAATATGCATTCAGCAATAGGAAAGAAAAATAAGTTTATGTCATAGTCAAAAAGGCACTTAGCACCCATCTTCTAATTTTTTGTCCATTCATTCATTCATTCAACCAAATATTCTAGGCCCACTATACACCAGGCACTGTGACTATTACTCCAATTCTTGCTTTAAGTTCACCCCTCAACTTTCTTCCTTAAAAGTCCCAGGTAGCCGTGCTGTTCTCCACTGTTCTTCATTGCTGGCTGATATTTCTGGTCAAGGTCCAGCTTGCTGTTATGAACCGGAGTTCATTTACCATGCATTTAACAATCCCTTCAACCTCTGAATGGATGTAGGCTAGAAATGGTGTACCTCCATGCTGATACCCTCCCACATATTCTGCCTCTGAGCTCTAGTGCTGACATCTACACCCAGCATCCCTGAGCTCTTTGTGGGTACCACACACTCTGAGGATGACTCTCAACCTCATTCAGCATTCAGCACTTCAATACACTTGATGAGAGAGACACTACTATTATCCTCATTTTATACCTGAGAAAACTAAATGAAAAAGCAAAATTAACACACACACACTCTGTGTGGGTCCAGGCACCAAACTTGTCATTACTGTGTTAAACTATCGAGAATCACCCTCTGAATGAAATGGCTCTTTCAGTCAATAATAATAGTCAGTAGTAATAATAACTAAAGAGTGTGGTAATTATTTTCCTTTTGAAAATGCATTCAACCCAAATGTGATCAGCAACAACAGACAATAATAACAATGAACTCGTGTGTGGTGGAGACTCTTAGTTGTCCTTGGCTGTTTATTGAAGCTCTTTTTCTTTAATAATGATATCCTCAATTTTAGCTAGGCAAATGCCTAAACAAAGAGTACATTTCTCAGTCCTTCTCATAAGTCTCTAGAGCCATGTGACCAAGTTCTAGCCAATGAGATAAAACAGAAATAGAGCAGTTTCCAGGAACTTTTCATTACTTTCAACTTTTTTGACAGTATCCTACAAAAGAAAAACCTGTTATGTTATGTATGCTATTAGACGTATCTCACATATACACTCAAAGGTCTTAAAACTTTTAGGTAGAAACACTTACCTTTACTATATAGAAAACACTCTGATATCTTCTGTTTTATTCTATTTTATTTTTTAAAGTTATCCTTTATATTAATTCGATGACCCAAAGTTCAAAAAACATTCTGTCAAACAATGGATATATGCTCCTCTTTGCTTTTGTTTGTCCATTCTGCCATCCTTACTCCTGAAACACTGAGGTCTCCACGTGGGACTGTGAGATCAAGACCACACACAAAGGAGCATCAAGGTAGAAGACACCTGGGTTTCTGAAGTTATAAAATGCCATATTAGTCCTAAATTACCTGCCTAGGCTTTTATGCAAGAGAGACATGAGCTTCTATCTTACTTAAGCCACGGTTATTTTGAATTTTTTCCCCCTCGTGGCCAACACCAAATCTGATCGTGTTAATGAATCGTGTATTTGTTTTCATATCCATTTCTCTGTTTTCCTGCTTTGCTTTTTATCACAAAAGGGCTGAGACCCAGGTTTAGACAGCAGGGAGTACTGGTGGGAGAAAGGAGGGCGGAGGGAAAAGAAGCCCAGGTATTCCTCCTCAGGCTCTCCAACTTAGACGGGGTCTTCTCCAGCAATAGCTGTATCTCCTCTGTCATTCCATTTCCCAGGAGATGTGATTTCATCTTCTGCTGGGTGACCTCAGCTCTTGGTCCCTGGGAACACTATCCTCTTTCTTTATCTCTACAGCTAGGGATGGTAGTAGTTTCTTGTGACTGACCTCTGGATTTCCTCATCTTCCCTCTTTAAGCTTTCAGTTCTTCTGTGCCCTATTTAATGAAGTCCTCTCATTAAATTTCCTCTGTTCTAAATACTTGAAATAGTTGCAGTTTTCTTGATCAGCACCTGACCCACACTACTTGAAATAGTTGCAGTTTTCTTGATCAGCACCTGACCCACACTAGTATGTCATACAAAACACTTTAAGTAAAATTTCTCATTTCTTCCTTACCCTGACATTTCTCTCTCCTTACAAATATGAAACCGAGGCCCAGAAACACTATATGACCTGCCAAGGCAATGTGTTAAGTGGACGTGTGTCCAAATTCAAAGCCACTACCTACATATCCAACTTGGAGAGCTTGACCTTTGTTTGCGTTTTTCTGACTTTCAAAAAGTAATATTTTATCACATTAGTTGTCAGAGGTCTAGACACGAAAGCCATTTGTATGACATCACTCCATGCTACCCAAGTAGGTGGTCTCCAGCCCCCAAGCATTTTCTCAAAGCAGGCCAACGTCCTTTAACTTCCCTCTGTCTTAGTAAAAGGTTCTAGCCTTCCCACCCTGAGTTAGGGGAGTGCTTTCCTGTCCCTTCACATCAAAGTCTTAATTATTATTCAAGGACTGCCTTTACTTCTTCATAAAATGTTTACTGACTGCTTAGTACGTGCCCAAGGGCTAGGGTCTGAGGCAGAGCAAACATGAATGAGACTCAGTTCCTGTACTTAAAGAGCTCATTGTCTAGGAGGAGAGACAGGTATATAAAATAATAGAAGCATATATATAAGAAATTCTTTACTGAAATTCAGCACAATAGCAGCATAGTGGAGGTGTGGATCTGAAGCTGATTCTTGAAGAATAAGTAGGAGTTTGAAAGGCAAAGGGGATGGAAGGATCATTTCAGATTGAAGGAACCAACATATGCAAAGGTTCAAAGGCATGAAATATTTCCTTCACATCAAATGTGGGTATGCAGTTTACCCTTCGATAAGAACCTTTGATATGTACTTTTATATTTACCCAAATGTGTGTATGTGTATGTCTGTGTATATATGTATGACATATATGTGTATATACACACACATTTAACTATATACCTATATTTTATACAGACATAATAAATGCTATGTGTTTGCATATAAATATACACAGATATGTATACGTATAATATTTATACTATTATATTTAAATATAAACAGATACATATTCTTTGGTTTTCTTTTTCCTTTTTGCCATTATATTAACCTAATTTACTGCACAAAAGAATAAAGATGAACAGGATAATTAATACATTATTAAGGTAAGAAAATCTAATTGCCTGGATTATATCTGTAACTTTATTCACCACATTAACAAATACCCCCCAAAAAAGTGTTGAAATATAAGCCATATACACATAACTTTTTACAAGGACATTCCTTCACAGGGGAAAACCTAAATAGATCTTGCAGGCTCAAGTTCCTTTCTGGAATACTATTAAAGAATGTGTCCGGTACTTGTTATGTTTCAGCTGAAAGTAAGATGTGAATAATAAAAAATATTTTCCACTGGGCTGGAATTAGTTTGCATTTATCAGTTTGTGAAATGACAGTCCATCCAAAATTTCTTTTTTTTCAGAACAGTATAACTAGGGGAGAAAAGAGGAATTAATATAATGCTGCCCAGAATTCTTTAAGGACCTATGGGTAGCCTATGTGATATTTGCCTGGTCCTCCATTATGGCTTCTGATGCCATTCTCTAACCAGCTGAGCCAGCCTCTAGACAGACTGTAACATTTGCAGCACTGGGGTAGCTTTAGCATTGCTTTAATTTTACATGTTTTCTTACCTCTCCAATTAGCTTATAAGGTTCCTGAGGATAAGCAACCTCTCATATACTCAGTCCTTTAGAACAAATATACTGTTTTCTAAAAATAATATCTCTCAGTGGGTTACCTTCTTGATTTTGCAGTCCTCTTTTGTCATTCTGGCCTCAGGAAAAGGAAAATATAAACCACCTTGGGAAAAAGAGAAAATGTTGTAGGGGTGAAGAAGAAATGATGTTGGGGAAGTCTCTTTGGACAGGAGAAAAAGAAAAGATAGTTCTTTTGACACTAAGAACTAGGACTTTGGAGGAAAGGAGGGAAGATTAAAGAGGGGAGGTAAGATATGTACGGCTTCTCTGGCCTATAACCCCAATGGGTTAAGAGTGGATGATTAACTGGGAAAAAAGCAGATACATTTGACCCAGGTAGCCCTGCATTGATCACAGTACCACTAAGCTGGAAGTCAGAGATGGCGGAGAGGCTTAGCAAGGTGGAGGAAGACAGATCTCTCGAGTTTCTTACAGAGCCCAGGTTGGAAAGGAGAGGATTTCTAGCTTTGCTGTAGACCTAAAGAAAGCTGTGAAAGACATCAGGGGCATGAGCCATGTCCACCAGGTTCTCAAGAGTTTGTGGGATGGACTGACTGCAAGAAATCAGGGGGCTAATGCCCAGAGGTTGGGGAGAAAAGTCCCAAGAGGGCACTTGAAAATGGGCCACTTGATAGAGCTGGCAGCAAGATATCACCAGCACCAGAAACATGAACATGTGAGGACATGAGCAGCTGGAGCCATTGCTGAGCAGACCTGATATTCCTTTAGCTGCAAACTATAGCAGGGACTGCCAGTTAGATGCCAGGGAAGAGAGCAGAGTGGTCATACTACATCAGAGGCTGGCAAAGACCCAGAGGTCAGCATGGAGACCAAGAGCCCTTCTGTCAACCAGGAGAACAAGCAAGTTATCCTCCAACCAAGACCAACCTTGAGAGAAGGGGAAAAGGAGGACATTTCTGAAATGTGAGCAGTTACACTAAAAAGAGCAGGTTTAAACTAAAGAAGCAAATTTAGCTGAAAGAGATACCTTCAATTGATACATTTAAGCATATATTTTTTTTTTTACCCAATAGGATGGAGGGAACTAAGAAATTGTAAATTCATCAAGGAAAACTTTAAAAGTCACAGGTTTTTCACATGGTCTGAGTTTTGTGCTGTGAAATATTTCAATCGGCTACATTTTCTAGTAGAGATTGTCTCATACATAGCATGAGACACACAGTATGCATGCAATATTTTAGTAGACAACTTGGATGGATAAATAGGAATCCATAATTCACTTTGCTTAAGTAATTGTTAGACGGATTATCAAATTTACTATTCACAGTTAATAAAGATTCCATGCTTTCAATTAAGTAAGTTTTAATATCTGTAGATAATCATTGCTTAAGTCTATATTTGAACCTACAAATGTACAAATTCTGCATTTGCTTACACATCAATTCCATTTCAAAAATCTGTTTTACATGTGTTTAGAGCCCTTGTCAACCACTCCTAGCCACTTCCAATTAAGGTACGGAGGGAGAAAAACAAACTTTTTTTGCAACCTTCATGTGTTCTTAAGATTTGCCTCTGTCAGGATCTGCCTGTCATCAACTGACCATCTTTATCTAGCAACCATTCACTTATCTACATCAACAATCCTTAAGTATTAAAGATAAGTACTTTTTACTATAATGATAAGTTGTCACAAAATTATCATACGTTTGCTACTTTACAGTGCACCAAAGTCTTCTAACATTTCATCTCTTCTCATTTTAAGAGCTCCAATCTCTCTCTAACCCACTCTAATCAAGCTTTTGTTGCTACTATTCTACCGATAATGTCCTTGCCACAGTGGTTAGTGATGTTCATTTTGCAAAATCCAGTGGTGAATGTTAGGTCCTTATCTTATTGACTTCTCAGCACCACTTGAACACTTTCTGAAAGCATTTTCTTCACTTTGTTTTGGGTCATCTACTGCTTATTTTCCCCCTAATTTTGTGGCTTCTCTTGCTCAGTATTTTTTATTTTTTTCTTCTTTGAAATGTTGAAGGGTCCCATGTTTCAGTCATTGGCTTCTCTTTACTTTCACTTACTAGGGGATCTTATTCAGTGCTATGTCTGTCAATACCATGCTTATAAGTTCTAAATTTATTTCTCTGGTTCTAGCCTCTGCAGTCTTGAATATCCAAGTCTATTTGGCATTTGTACTTGGATGTGCAGGAACCATCACAAACTGAATATGCCTGTGTTGGCCAGCCTTCCCAAACATGTATTGTTCTGGTTCCTAGCTATTAGCTATCTTCCTTTTTTTTTTTTTTTTTTTTTTGGCTTAATGACCATTTTGACTCTACTTTTTTTATATAGCCTGATTTTGGCTTCACTACATTTTCTCACTCTGCCTGGCTTCCAGGTTCTGCCACTTATTTGCCTCTTTTTTATGGTAAGAGGCTCCAACTTTCCTCAACCATGCCACCTTTTCCCCTATATCCAAGGCTCTGATTGTCAGTGAGTCTGGCATTACCACCCACCTGACAGCTTACTATTAATGAAAGCCTAGTGCCTTTTAATAATCAGTAAAACCTGGTTCCTTTATACCTTCCCCCTTATTAAGAACTGTTAATCACATGGCCAATAAAATATACATTGTCAGAGCATTATCAAAGAAGGTTTACCAGGCACTCAATTGTTTATTGCTTTGTTCTTGCCTTTCAGGTGATTATAATCAACAATGGGTGAGGTTGTTCATCTCCATTACCGCTTCTACTTGATTGGTATTAGGTACCTGGAGTGCATTTGGAAAGGGTTTTAAAGTCAGTAAACTCATCAGAAAAGAATGCCATGATCAGATGGTGATACTTACCATTTACACTGGACAAGAAAACCTTATCTATGTATTTGCTGTCCGTATATAACCCAAGATATTATTTTCTTTCCCAAACTCTTTTTCTGTTCTTATAGTAATAGAACAACTTATTAATAAAATTAATAGTTCATTAATATTGCTTACAATACTATTATTAATTAATAATGGTTAATTAGTAACTGATTAATATAGTAGTAGCAATAGTACTGCTAATAGTAGACACCATATCTAGAATATTTCACCTTTTACTCAACAATATACCAAGAATTTTGCTAAATTAACTCATTTCATCCTTACAATTACCCCTTAAGCATTGCTATCACTTCCTTTTACACATAAGGAAACCCAAACATAGAGATAAGAAGTAATGGGTACAAGTTCTCTACTAGTAAGTAGTAGGATTATTCAAACCAAGGTTTGTCTGACTCCAAAGCCATTTCTTAAAGACTTTGCTAGACTGTCAATATGACATTTGCTTTAAAAAATTTTAAGAATTCGATGTGTACGAATTCATCTTTGGGCTTACATAAAATGCCCAAATCTTAAGTGTATAACTCAATGAATTTTTACAAAGACTAACACTCATGTAGCCATTATTCAAGTCAAGTTGTAGAACACTTCTAACACTCAAAAAGCTCCCTCATGCTCTTTCCCAGTTGCTATCCTCCCCAGTAGTAGCAATTTTGACTTCCTATTTGCCTGCTTTTGCACCTCACATAAATGGAATCATATTGTATAGTCTTTGTGTCCACTTTTAATTGATAATCATTATATCCATTAGATTCATCTTTGGTGAACAGACTCTAAGGCGACTCTCAGTGATTCCCACTTGAATCCAGTGGAATTTATGAATGCAGAAATCATTCCAGGATGGCACTATTGGAAAAGTGATGCTAGAGTTCAGTCTTGAATGCTGAGAAAGGTTTAGAGAGGCAGGTCAGAACAGGATAACTGATTTGGCCATGGCTGGCCAGTTAGCTAAGGCACTACCCAGTCACAATTTCAGCTAAGGTGCAGAAAGCAGCTGGTGAATCTGGAGATGCATTCTCTCAACCCTAGAGACATGGCTAATGATACACTGTAGGAGGCGAGTCTACTTAGTATTCCATAAAGAGCCTCTTCTCCTTCAGCTATTTTAGTGATTCTAGTTTCTGGGTTTCAGAATGCAGTATTCTTTTCATTAACTTTTATTCGCAAGTTTTAGTGTCTTTTGGGGGCTGTTGTTTTACTTGTATTTATCTTCTCCCATCCATATAGTCCAGAACAGTATTTTCTAAGAAACTTCCATTATTGTGGTACCTACTAAAGAAATATTCCAGTCACATCCAACCAAGAGGGAAGCAAGTGTCCTCATAAGCATAATCTGTCTATATGTTTCCCTAGTACTCTTAGCCTCCTGCCCTCACATATTTCCTCCCAAATTGATTTATTTCTGATGGACATGCATACTTATCAACAAATGTTGTATTAAAAATAGATTTCTGTATTTATTAAGAGTGCCTTGGGACTGAAGAGGCAGCATCAAAGGTATGTTTCAGCACAGTCTGCTGCTGCACACCACACTTTTCAGAAAACGAAAATAAAAAACAAACACAAACCTTTTCCAGTGGTAAAACAGAATAATGATAATAGAAGTAATAAAAAAAAATGTGCTGAGAAATATCTTGTATTCACTAACAATTTAATCAAATATCTTCTGATTCATCTTAGTGCTAAAATTATCAGAATGCTCAAATCAGGTCAAATGGAGAACCGGAACTGAGGTGGAAAATTCTGAATTTTTGAGAAAGAAAATTTTAGGCAAACAGGAAATAAGTTAGGAGAGAATAGAACTAAGTTTTCTGGCCCCAGTATGATGTATTAGATCCTGTTTTCAGCATTTTTAAATGTTTGGGGACTTGACCTTTCTGTAGGTTGTAGTTATCTTCTACCTTACTTATGTAAATTTACCTGTGGTACATGTGGTACATGTGGTAGCACGTGGTACATGTGGTAGCATGTGGTACAGGTTGATGCCCCTCCACACCTATATCTCTTTTCTGTTCTGCCTTCCCTGGTTCCTTCAGTTTACCTCTACACCTGACAGCATGTCCTCGGATCTTAAGCTCCAGACCTACCTACAATCTGCGTCATGACTCTCTTTGCTAATCCTTCCTTTCTTTACTGCTTCTTTTCTGCTTCACTTACTCTAAACCAGACTTTAGATGGAATTCATACATCTGATGGCCTCAGTATGCAGTACCACCAGTTCTTGCTTCAGGCTGGGACTTATCTGGGTGGGGTATGAGTTTGAAAGCTTTGCACTATGAAGGAAGAAACTACTTTTACTCTTGAAATGTGGACAGGTAGCCTGACTGACTTAAAGACTCATTTCTGTTAGATGTATTTATTAGCAGTTTGATAATGTTAAAAAGAAAAATAATTGGGAAGAAAATAAACCTAGAAAGACCACCAAAGCAGGTAGAAGACATTGATCTTTGGGAAGTATAACCCTATATTAATGTCAGCAAACCATTCTATTTATGTAACTCCACCCCAACATCCCAGCTACTGAAGGATCAATTTCCCATGGGCAGATTCTCAGGTCTTTACCTCATTTTTTTATAATGAAAAATATTTTTATGTTGCCATCAATCCTCTGCAGCAGCCAGATAATTAAATTCTAACTTTCTCCTGAATAGTTTTACGCACTTTCCAACTCTGTGATTGTACTCACATCTGTCCTGGGATTCTCTCTCCCTCTTTTCCATCTCTCCAAATCCTTCCCATTTAAAAAAAAATCTTGTTTGAATCCAAGTTCTCTACAAATTCTACCCTGACCACCCAGCAAAAATGAGGTCTTCCTCCTCTAACATTGCTTGAATATGTTGGCAATTAAAAATTTCAGTGCAATAAATATTTATTGAGTGTTTACCATGTGAAAATTACCATATAAGGTACTGTATGGGACTCCAAAATAAATAAAACACTTTTTCTCCAAGTAGAGTATAAAATAAGTACTCAGAAGTATAATCAAATGCAGAACATGCTGTATTCTATGAGGCATGGTAGAGCTGTAGGGGTTTGGAGGAGGAAGGGGGAAAGCTAACATTTGTCGAATGAATATTACAGGTTAGACTAATAACATTGGATGCTTTATATTGTCATTTAACCCCCATGACTTATTTTATAGGTGTGGAAGATAGCATTCAGAAAAGTTAACCAAGATTGCACACCTGATTAAGTGGAAATGTAAAATTGGAATCCAAATCCAGGTGTGTTTGGCTTCAAATTCCCATTCTTTCCACTATCCTTTATCTAGTTATAGATTTAAGAAAGTTGTTATGAAAAAGGAGGCATTTGAGATGAGGCTTGAATCATGAGGGAGATTAGAAAAATTGGGAGAGGGAGGATTACAATCTCCAGTTATTAAAATTCATACAGAAAGTGCAGAGATAAGAAAGAACAAAATGAGTTCAGGTAATGGTGAATGGTCAAGTTAAACTGGCTCATAGACTATATAGAATGGACTAATTATATAATAATAATTGTCTTTTATTATGTCAGAAATTATTTTATACACTTTCATATATATACATGCCTGTGGACTATCTGGAGGTAGGGTTCCTCTTTGCCCTCCTGGAAAGATCCTGAGTACTAAGCAAAATCCTTTGCAGCCCATTGTGAAGTGGCATATTGCATTGTGTTGTCTGTTTTCTTACTTCACTTACCCTATTCTTTACTCTCTAGGTTTATGCCTCCCAAAATTTCAACATTTTATTCTTATCTAAGGCTCTACTTACTAGAGGACCCTGTCAAAGTTTATGTTTACTCACAAACAAATTACATTATTCTATGCTAGTGATATGTATCTGGATAATAGAATGAAAATCAATTTCTTTCAACACAGTAATTAAATATTGGTTTGGCTCAAGTAGATTTACTTAAAAGACATGAAAATATTCTGGGAGAAATAGAAGAATAAATAAATAAATATATAAGGTACGGTTTTTATTCAGGACCTTGGGAAAATGAAATATTATTAAGAATTTTAACGTAATATATATTTAATGAAATAGCACTTCAACTTCTCACAAGATCTATTAAGAAACAAGATAAAGTGTGAAAATTCCACTAGAAAAATGAAAAGTCAAGAGTATATATTTATTTAAATGACAAACTATTAAAATAAAAACAATCTTATTGGTATGATAAAATAATTTTTGGTGCTTTACAGTTTACAAAGTACTTCCACATACATTATCTCATTTATCCATCACTTTAGATTCATCAGAGAAAAAATAGTGTTATCTGCACTGAGAGATTATTTACTTTTTAGATTAGTTATAAATGGCCTCTTTCCAAAAAAGGCTTGAGGTGTTTTATCTCATGGTTGAGAAGTTTGAAAGTTGGATTGCTCCCAATTAAAGGTCTCCAATTCAAGCATTCTGACTCCAGAGCCCATGTTTCCCCCTTATACTTCACAGTCTTCTATTATGAAATGACAAGGAATCAAAAACATGGATTTAGTTTAAAAGAAGAAAAATTTTAATGGACTGCAATAGATTCCAGAAACAAATTTAAAATATTATAAGAATTTAGCATAATTATATTTATAGTGCTAAGTATTCATTTCATGTAAATTACTTTGAATTATTTTGGGGAGTGGGAAGGTTATAAACAAATTAAAAAATGAATGAATTGAGTGAATAAATGAATATTTCAATATGTGGATGTAAATGAATTAATATAATAAGTAGGGGGAGAATATTTTGATGCATGTTGTAGGGATAATCACAGTATAGTATTAAAAATTAATTCAGTCACTTATATTTCACATACGAAGTGCATCAATTCACTTTGTGGCTTATACTCTTTTAAACTGTCTTTCTGTCATTTGCAATCAAAAAGCTTCTGACTAGTAGAGAAATTAGAGCCCAAATTGACCAGGATCATGTGGCAAACTAAGCATGGTTATTGAAATAGGGAGTAAGGTGGGCTCAGTCGTCCCAGTTTTAGAAAAACTGCTAAAGGAAAATTTCAGATAAGGTTAATTAAATAAAGGGTGACTCACAAAAGTCTTGATCTGCATAACCCAAAACACATGAAATCTGATAAACAGAGGCTTAATGTAAGCCACTGCACTATAGGGTCATATGCCGTCATCCATTTGGAGACCTGAGTAATCTTCCAGAACTAGAACTCTTGAATAAAGAGACAGAGTAAGGTAAAGTAAAAACAAACAGGTAAGGACCCTACTGCAACATCCTCTGTGCCTATTATGAACCTCCTTTCCTCAAAATGACTTACAGCCTATGTAACTATTTACTCAGGAAAGAGAAATATCCAAATTTAGGTGTGGGAGGGAACATCAGTGAATTTGGGCTCCAAACCTATACTGGTTCGTGGTTACCTACAAATACCAACATAGGTATTATGGGATCAGATGGTCTGAGTTGAGTTCTAATCTGAGTTCACCTCATAGATGGTCCAGTGGAACCTGAATCCACTTCTGTGGTCATTTCCCTGGTCCCTGATCTCAGATTTATAGCCCTGTAAATTGAACTCCACATTAAATCCATAACCCATTAAGTAATCATGACAGGAAGAGCCAGGTGGAAGATATTGAAGAACCTCTTCTACACCAAAGTAGTAAACTAAAGTGATATGCATCTCTTGGAGTTACAAAGGGTAGTGACACATTAAAAGAAAAAATTTAGCCCTTTGTCACTGGGCTGAAAGTTGATTACATATTTTTAGCTCTTTTGCAATCATTCACTTATTTATTTTCTTACTTAGATCCTGGGTTTTGAAACCACATTAATCTCCCTTTATTTGTTCTTGATGTTGTTTTAGTGTGTAATTTATGTCTAGTATTTGTTTATGTGCTAATGGTTTTGAGATTTCTCTTTTAAACTATATTTTTAAAGCTAAACATGCAGGATAAGATCTTCTTACTCTAACATATAAACAGAAGCTATCCAAAGAGAAAATGTTATCCTCCCTGACTAAGGGAAAATAATTGTTTTGAATATTTACTGCCATGAGTCAGTAGGGATCATGAGAGCTGGCTCATGGGACTAAAGCAGCACATAGTTCTTATTTCCTCAGTAGTGTACCAGTAAACTTCTACCCACTAGTCATTGCAATCTTGAGGACTGTTTAGAAATAGTTTCAAAATAAGTACTTAACATAGAATGTGAAGAGAGAGGAAACATCCTGTAAAAAGTTTAAGTTTTGAAAAATCTTATTGACTTAGATTTCTCTCCTGGATGGATGGATCATGTGTTTTAAAGATGTCAGTTTTTCGTACATGATTTCATAGGTTTTATAACCTTTTCATCAAAATCTCAATTTTACTTTTCAAAAACTTATCTAAATAATTCTAGAAATAGTCTGGAAAAAGAAAGAGAAAAGAATAATTAAGCAGTTATTTAAAAAGGTGACTATTTAGTGGAAAATTGCCCACTCACATTTAGAGTGAAAGAATTAAAATGGTATAGAATTGATTAAAAAATAGATAGAAAGTCAATCAAATAGATAAAAAGTCCTGGAGCTGACACTGGTGTATGTATGTATATATGTATGTATTTATGTATGTATGTATGCATGTGTGTGTATGTATATATATATATATATATATATATATATATAGAAATTTGTAACTCTGAAAAAAACTAAGATTCTTACCTCATGCTGCATATTAAAATAAATTATAATATTAAGTTTAATTATTTTAAGAATGGTAGAAATATTTTAATGTATAGCTTCTTGATCGCTGAGAAAAAATAGAATACATTCAATTTAAGAACAATGGAAGAATATGTGGTGACAGAAAGAAATGTGACTGTGGGAGGTGAAAACACAATGTAAATATATATATATATATGTGTGTGTGTGTGTGTATATATATATATATATATATATGCCTTACTCTTAGAAATGTACAGCTAAAACTTATCAGATTTTGTTAACCAATGTCACCATAAAAAATTAATTAATTAATTTAAAAAAGAACAATAGAAGAAAAAAATGCAACTTGCAAGATTTGATTTGATGTTCATATTATAAGTCAAAAGCAATCATGAATATAATTAAGAAACTAATAAACTAGAAAACACCATTTCTAAAATCATGAGAAGTAAACGACCAACATTGATAGATATAGAGAGTTCATAGATGTTGATGAGCAAACACATGTGCTTCCAATTAAAAAGTGGGCCAAGGATATGAACAGTCAATTTACACACATAAATACAAACACACAAAGAAAATACAAATACTTAACGGTATATAAAATTACTTGATGTTATGAGTTATGGTAAAGATGGCTAACAGACCACTAAATTTTATGCTCCTTCTTTATAGCAGCTTTTTAGTTAGAAAAGATTTTTCTCAGGCATCCTTTCCTCTAGTTGAGGGTATATGACTAGTCTCTGTCAATAAAATGTAAGTAAAAAGTTATGTGTGTTCTTTTTAGAGAAAGGCTTTTAAGAATTGGGTGGTGCCTTTGTCACATTCTCTATTTCTCTTCCACCTTCTGGATGCAATTAACTATGATGTCCTAGAAAATGTTTACGACTTAGCGGCAATTATCTGGCATTTTCAGCTCATATAGTGAGGTGGTCTCTTTTCTTCTATTAAGATTCATAAAATAGAAAATTCTCTACACATAGAAAGATTTGGATAGTGGGTGTAAAACAAATAATCAGAGTTACAAGAGAGTATTAATATTGTATTCAGAAAAGCAAGGAAGAAGAAGACATGAGATATGGTAACCTGTCAATCCACATCAGACAGAATTAGGTTTGCTACATGTAACAGACAAAAAATGTAACAGTAATTTAAATACGATAGAGATTTATTGCTTTCTCATATGCAAGAAATTCAGAGGCAGGCAATGTAGAACAGATGTGATGTCTACATATTATCATTTTGGACTTACCTTTCTGTTTTACTGTTCTAGCATTTTGCTTCCATACTCAAGGTTACACAATGATTCAAGATGAATAGTGGAATGCCAGCTGTCATAGCATAGATGTGAGGAAGAAGAAAATGGAGAGAGTGAAAAGCCTGCTGAGTCACTTTCCTTAAAAAGCTTTGCAAGGAGTTCCATACTATGGTCTGGTTCCATCTCACTGACCAGAACTGCCTCATGGTCAGACCAAACTATGAGGAAGTCTGGGAACTGTGTTTTATATTAGGTGGCAATATGCCCAGTTAAAACTCGGCGTTCTCTTCCAAAGAGAAATAATGAAGATCTCACATAGGACCCAAGCTACAAAATGGTAAAGGAATGTTCTAGGATGACCATTGTCAGCAGCTGTAGAAAAGCTGGGCAATATTAGAGGAGAAAGGGGCTCTTTAGGAGGAAGTTCTTTGGGGAAAAAAAGGGGGACTCTATGCTTTAAATGATATAATAGAGAGGGGAGGACAACTTGAGAATCTGATAAGGACTTTCATTTTGTGAATAAGGTAAAAATGGCAATTACAAACTGCAGGAAGAACAGAAGCTGTACAATAAAATCATGTTGAAATGTAAAATAAAATAATGGTGAAAAAATAGAGTTCATTGAATATTTTCAATAAAGTATATTCTAAGTGGCCAGGGTGTCAAATGATCATGTAAAGAAAGATGTAATCCTGGCATACTTCTTGTACCATGTGAGAGAAAATATTTACATAAATATTAAATTGTATATATTAGTTTTTAACATTCAGAGTTAGCCTTTGGACAAGACATGGATCAGTTGTAGCTGCAAAATAGAAAAGATATTAACATTACAATGTAGAAGTATAATTGACAGGTAGAAAATAGGAGTCGAGAGGACAATTAAACAAGGGTAGAACTCATTTATTATCTAAGAGTTGAGTCAGGATACTGATTAATGTTGATGGAAAGAGAAATAGAATTTTAAATGTTGTTTAAGGTTATAAAGATAACCAATAAAAGAACTCAAAATAACATATTGGGAGAAGGCAGGGACAGACAAAGGTATCTCGTATTCTTCGAAACTGAGTCTTTAAAGGTAATGATTGTAAAGAGGTTTACAGTTTCACATAAGAATACTGTTTTAATTGAGAGTTAAGTACCAAATGAATTCAATGAACAATATGCCAGGAAAGCAAAGAAAGAGCTTTGATAACTCTATATATAGGTTCAAAGAGTTTATTTGCATTCTGAATGGGGTATGTTTTCATTAATAGTATTTATTTTCATTGGTTTTAATGTAATGAATATCATAAAAAATTAAAAGTTGAAATTATACATGCTTTTTAAAAGAAACGTGAATTAAACATTTTTAGCTATTAGTTTGCATGCTGTGTTAGAATTGTGAAGATATTTCAGTAGCTTTGGATGGTTCTATTTAGAAGCTGTTTTCAGAAAGATTAAGATAATGATTTCTTTTTCTATATATAAATTTGTCAATAACAAGAGAGGATTTCAAGGTAATTATGCCAACCTTACAGCAACTCTCAGTTTGAAATGACTGTTTTTCAATAAGAGGCTTTGCAATCTGTAAATATTTGAGGACCCCGATGTAGACTTAGTGAGAATCTGGGGCCCTATTTTTCTTTATGTGATCAACATAAAAAGTGGACTTGAAGAGAAAAATAAGACATTAAAAGAGTTGGGAGCTTGTGGAAAAGTAAAACATTGACTTGGATGGAGAGAATTCCTTCCTTTTTTGGATACAGATGGGTGATAAGCAAGGGAGGTTGAATTATCCTCAAGTTGATGATAGGACTCCTAATACTTTATGGATCCTTTGGTAGAGAAATCCTTCTACTTTCCTGCACTGGTGCCAGCAGGGCTCTACCCAGAGTTGCTGAAAGTTAAAAAAGAGTGATATAAGAACTAATGAAATAAAATACAGAGAATCCACAATTTTTTGTACTTCAAATTTTATTTCCCTGGAAGCTACATATCCAATATTAATGATTTCTAGTATGATAAGGGTGATTTTCTTTTCTTTTTACTTATTTGCATTTTCTTGTTTTTCTACAATGAATATTTAAGACACTTATGTAAATAAAAAGAGAAGAAGAGCTGAATATGAAAAGTAAAAGTTATTTGAATGTATTTTCTTTTTCCCTTGATCTTACTTTCTTAACCTTGCTGTCAGCCTTTTGAATTTCCTGCCACAAGACGATCTACAAACCAGCTGAGCCATGTCAAGATTTTAGGCTTTATGATACATATTAGGTTGGCTATTCACAACTCTGAAATATGTGAAATTCAGGTTTTTCTTCTTTCTCACAGTTAAATGGTCTATCAAAGAGGCATTTACAAGTGAGCTATTCCATCCACTTGATGGAGTCACTAAAAACTATAATATGTAAATGAGTGGGATTACATCAAACTAAAAAGATTCTGCTCAGCAAAAAAAATTGTCAACAAGGTAAAGAGACAACCATCTGAATGGGAAAATATATTTGTAAGCAACACCTCTGATTAGGGCCTAATATCCAAAATATACAAAAAACTCATACAACTCAATAACAACAAAAATCAAATGATCCAATCAAAAAATGGGCAGAGGACCTGAAAAGACACTTCTCCCTAGAGGACATTTAAATGGACACCAAATATATGAAAAGATGCTCCACATTGCTACCTATTAGGGAAATGCAAATCAAAACCACAATGAGATACCATCTCACACCTGTTAGAATAGCTGTAATCAAGAAGACAAGTAATAACAAATGTTGGAGAGGATGTGGAGAAATAGGAACCCTAGTACACTGCTGGTGGGACTGCAAATTGGTACAGCCACTATGGAAAACAGTATGAAGTTGCCTTAAAAAACTAAAAATTTATCTACCATATGATCCAGCAATTCCTCTATTGGGTATTTACCCCCAAAACTTGAAAACCCATATCTGAAAAGGTATTTGCACACTGATGTTCATAGCAGCATTATTCACAGTGGCCAGGACATGGAAGCAACTGAAGTGTCCTATGATAGATGATTGGCTAAAGAAGCTGTGGTACATATATAAAATGGAATATTACTCAGCCATAAGAAGAGATGAAATACTGCCATTTGCATCAACATGGATGGACCTTGAAATAATCATACTAAATGAAATAAGCCAGACATAAAATGTTGAAAATCACATGATATCACTTATATGTGGAATATAAACCTAAAAGCAACAAATGAACAGGACAAACAAGGAGGGACTCATGGACATGAACAATGGACTAGTGGTTACCAGGTGGGAGAGGGGAGAGGAAAAAGGAAAAATTAAAAAAATAAAATGGTAAAAATAAAAAAAGGCAAAAAAAAAATTAAAAAATTAAAGCTATTACATGAAGATCCCATTAACATAAAAATGTTTTAAGTTACCCATGTTATGTTTTGAAAAACAGTATACAAATTATATGAACAATAAATCTATATTCATAAAAAATCACTAGGAAGAAATAAGTCAATGTGTAAAAATATTTTGTCTTTAAGATACAGTATGTAAAAGCACCACAGGGTAGCCAGTTAGTAGGTTGCCAATCAATGTTAGTTGAATTTTAATTTGTAATCTCACTTTCAAAGAATTTATTATAAAAAGATAATTGAAAGAGAAGAGAAGGGCAATTTATATAAAGGTGAGTTCATCAGACCCCTAAATGAATGAAAAATGGAAATGAGCTAAATACTAAAATCTAGAACTATAGAAAGTAAACATCTTTGATTAGAAATATAAACTAATCTACATATGTAGTCACATTAAGACTAATCAATAATTTATGAGATGAAAATAGTTTTAATATTAAAATTTTTTATGTCCCTTGCAATCTGTGAACACATCTACATGCATGCTATTAATTTAAAAGTATATCATCAAAGGAACATTTATTGAAGCCATTCTAAATAAAGCACTGAAAGGTTACTGAGTCTATCTTGCTGTTGAGCAGTTCATAACTACTAGATAAGGATACATGAAAAAAATTAAAAATTTGCTTTTACTCTCTAGTCTTAAAGAGATTTTCAGAATTTTCAAAATTCCCCATCACTTGGCTTACATCTTCACAAAGTTCTGGAATAACCATTGGAATTAACATACTTCTTTTTGCTCTACAATGTTTGTGTTTTCTATGTAACAGTAAGGGATTTTCAATTACCTTCATATCAATAAATTTTCATCCCTGGAGCAGGGAAAAGAAGTCTTTTGGAGAGGGACTTTTAGCACGGTGTGCCTAAAAATCCATTCTAGGTAAGAGCAGGAGAACAGAAAGGTACATGAAGGATATCCCATCATGAGATAAAATGACATGAGAGATTACCCACTGTGTTTGAAAATATGGAGAGAAGACTTCTTAGTTCTGTTTGAGAATTATCTTGTCTGAGAACAAGAGAAGCAATCAGTATTAGCAAGAGAAAAGTTTGTTGTCTTGTGGGTACTCTCACTGAAGAATGTCAAAATCCACCGTTATCCTCCAGGACAGAGTTAAGAATATACATGGTCCTTGACGTGATGACAGGAGGTGGCAGCAAGTGTCATGGAATTTGGAGTTTGAGAAAACAGAAGAATAGAAAAGGACGAATAAGAAAAAAAAAGACTTCAGATCTTTCCTTTTTCTTAGCAAATATGATTAACGTGTTGACATGGCATGAAAGACTGATTATTTTTCCTGTGATTTCTCTCCAGTCCTTTAGGACTAATCAAAAGTGCTGGAACAATATAGCATGTGCAGTGGAGTCAGATTGACCTAGATTTGCAACCTATGAGTGACACTTATTAGCTGTGTGATCATGGCCAAATCATTTTAGCTTTCTGAGCCTGTTCCTTCATCTGTAAAATGGAGGTAAACATTATCATCAGTGGTATTTCCAAGGGGATCAAGGGAAATAATTCTTTGAGGCACAAACCTCAATGTCTGACATGCATCAAATGCTCAATAAATTACTGTTCTCTATACTCTTCCTTTAGACAACTGAGCAACGCAAGAGGAAAATACTTATTGACATTGACATTTGGCAGAAAAATTGTCAGTTGAAGTCCAGGACAATGCCAAGGGAGCATTCTGTCTAGGTAAGAGCATGAGAGCAGAAAGGTACATGAAAGATGTCTCGACATGAGATAAAAGACATGAGTGACTACCTGCTGTGTTTGAAAATATGAAGAGAAGACTTAGTTTTATCTGAAAATTTCAGAATAATTGAGATAAATTTGGATGGTTTTATTAAGAGAATCTTTATGGCTTAGCTGAAAATAACATTTCACACTCTTAATAATAATTTAACGACAAATAGGGATATAACTATTTTGAAAAGGTGAAGGAAAAGGAAATGTGTCTTTCGTGGAATTAGCGATATGAGAGTCTTCCACAGTAGGATGCTGGTAGTCAATATTTTAAATAGAAAAACACAACAAAGCAAGAAATAGCACTCAAAATGTAATTTATAAATATAGAGGTAAATATGGAAAAAATGGTTAGAAGAGCTGGAAATGGTTTCTTCTGGAAGGAGAAATTATGAATGAAGTGTGGCAGGATAGACAACTGTACTAAAGTATTTGTAGTATTACTTGACTTTTCAAACTATGCACTTGAATTACTTTGATTACAAAAGAGAAGAAGAAAAAGAAGAAAAAGAAAAAGGAAAAGAAGAAGGAAGAGGAGGAGGAGGAGGAGGAGGAGGAGGAGGAGGAGAAAAAGGATGAAGAGAAGGAGAAGGAGAAGAAAGAAGAAAGAAGGAGATGGAGGTGGAAAAGGAGTTGAGAATTGCAGTGCTCACCCAACCTCCTTTCTCACAGGTGATGTGGTATTTTTTATCAGCTATTTGTTCCTGGCTTTGGTACGAGTGGCAATGTTACAAGTTCTTGAAAAACTGAAATTCAGAAAGAAGATAGTAAACTGTAAGAAGAATTTTAAAGAGTTCCCAGGAGCTAGCGATTGAAAGGTTTAGTTTGATTATTAGAAGGCCAGTTCTGGGTTGA
Organism: Cynopterus sphinx; assembly: GCA_030015415.1. Lineage (NCBI taxonomy): Eukaryota > Metazoa > Chordata > Mammalia > Chiroptera > Pteropodidae > Cynopterus > Cynopterus sphinx. The sequence continues at coordinate 87,370,903 of CM057387.1, forward strand.
AGGGTGTTGTAGTTTAGATATCACTCACATAATAGGATTTTAAAGTGACACCAGCAGGGTGATACAAGTCAGCCAGTTTATAATGCTGAGGGTGACATCTTCTAATCCAGCACTCACTGCAAATACCACTTCATTTTTTAAATTCATACCATATGGCGTCTGAGGACTTTCTATTTTTTCCTTCTAGAATGCCAGCTTCTTTGAATTCAGGAACCAGGTTTTCTGTATATATGCATTCTATCCAAAACTTGGCATAGTATTTGGCACATAGATTGTGGTAAGAGAACACTCAAAAAAGTGGTAGTATACTAATTCCTTATCGATTTTTTATAAAATCTGTTTATAAACTTCTTGTAAAATTTACTTAATTTGTCTTCATAATATTGTTTTCATTAGAAAAAGTGGGCATATTATTTCATCTTCTGTTTTAATTTTTTTCTCTCTCTCTTTTTTTTAACATGTTGAGGTTTGTATTTGTTTCTTACATATTATTGGTACGTTAGACAATTATTTGTAATACTTTTATGTAGTCAATCTCTTTAAAAATTATTCCTTTGCTTATTCCACAAATATTTGTTGAGGATCTATTTTGTGCCAGGCCCTATTTCAGAGGCTGATAGCAGTAAACAAACAAACAAACAAAAAATAGGTTCTAGCTATCTAGAAACAGACTTTAAATAAAAAGTCATGCAATTAATGTATACTTATGAATTATGCATAGAGAATTTTATTTTATTTTACAATTTTTTAAATTTAAATTTATTTATTTAAATTAGTTTCAAGTATATAGTACTTTGGTTAAACATCTATATAGTTTATAAAACAATTCCCTCAATTGCTCACTCCCTTCCCTGGCCCTCCGCCTAGTCATCATATTAATTCTAACTGCATTCCCTCTGTTATGCTCCCCATCCCCATGATCAACTATCAACTACTAATTTGTACTTCTTTAACCCTTCACCCCATTATCCAGCCCCAAACCCCTAGAGAATTTTAATTGAGAATGAAAACGGAGGTTCTTTTATATGTCCCCAGTTTGGGAATTCTGGATGCAGTTTTAGTAGCTTAGAAGATTCAATTTCAAAAAAGCTGGTATACAGACTAGATTTCTTTAATAAAAACATAATAGTGTTTCAGGAGGTAGCAGACACCCATTATCCACATAGCTTTTTAATGTTTTCTATATTAATTCTTCTATTTATAGCCACACAATATGTAAAATGCAGCTGCCTTGATATTCCTCCTACTTATAAATAACACAACAAAGTCTTAGCTTAATTAAAACACTATAAATGAGGGTGGGGAATCCCAGCTTTTTTCCCTTTTCTTCTGCTGTCAATAGGATTAGAATATTTCTCCCTCCAACTTTGCCTTTAGATACTTATCACCGGCATTTTCAGAATCGCCCGCTAATGAGAGGCATCAGCAAGTCAGGGGGAGGGAGAAAAAGGCTTATTTTCCAATTATGAACGTACTGATTCATTAACACTGACTTGAGCCTTCATTTTAGATTCAGGTTGTCGTGGATTTGCAATTAAACAATAGTGGCATGCGGATCTCTGCCATCTTTCATGAATCATGCATGGGGCTGCTATTGAAGAAACAGTAGAAAGGGGAGCTGAAAAGGAGTATAATATTCATGGCCAAAGTCAAAATTAGATAAGCTTGCTGAAGGACTCCCATTCTTCTTACTCATCATTGGCAAATCTCAAAATATATTGCAATGATGGCTTATTCTACAAACTTTAAACTAGACACTAAGAAATCCAAAGTAGAGAGGTCATTACCTAATCAAACATTACAGCTTACCTAAACTCATGGAAAAGTTCATGGCAGTGTTAGTTAACACATCATATTATTATAGTTTAAATATTAACTCATTATTATTCTTCAATATTTATGAGTATACCTAATATTTGTATAAGACTATGCTTGCTTAGTGATATACCACCAAAAATTATCAATTTTTAGGAGAAAGGGCGTTACCTTAATTGTTTGTTATTATTCAAGTAACCATCTCAAACTAACTCTTCTCCTCAACTTACATTTGTTTTAGGTTTAGGAGAATAATCTATACCACTATTTGTCATATATCAATGACTGAGATACCATCGTCAGAAATTTTATCCATTTCCAGGCATCACTGGTACTATTATTTTCTTCATATTTTTGTTTAAATTGATTAATTTTATTCTAATTAACCTAACTTAAGTAATAATATGATTAAAATCAAGGGATTCATGTGATATATTTTTTCAAATAAACATTAAATAAAGCCCAGAGCTTAGAGTCTATAGTTGTTATCAGCTGCAGTGTTAGTTTAAGGCAAGCTTTAGTCCTTGCTGCTTTTCAACTGGACTTTATGGTTGTTTATTACAAAAAAAATTTTGCTTATTCTGAGAGATAAGGTATATAACTTTTGTATTAACTGTTGTATACCACATTCTGCATTCACATTTTCCTAAATTCTTTCAGTGACTGCCAAACTGTAAATGCAGAGTCAGAATCCAAGAAGCCTAGCAAAAAGTAGCTGCTATGAGGTAGACATTTTAGTAGCTTCATGGAGCTGGGGAGAAAGAGTTTGAAGTTCAAGTGCTGTTAAGTTAGAAAGGTTTGGTAAATATCTGAGACTCTTTATTAAAATTTCGGATGAGCACCACCTTATAAATAATGCTCAGGACATGGGGTTCCATTCTACAATTCAATATACAATAGAAATAAAGCCACTATAAAAAAAATAAACCTCCATTTCATATTAATGTGATCCACCAATAGCTTAATTGATTCCCATTACAAACTGAACTTTCTCTAGGGAAAAGATACAAAAATACAGAATTTCTATAAAGTATCATGCCAATATCAAGGATAAAATAAAATATTACTAGATATTTAGAGAAGCAGCAAAATATAAACTATCAATCAAAGAGAAAACATAGTTAAGAGAAGCAAACCTATAGTATACTCATGTTAGAATTGAGACAGATTTTAAAACAGCTGTAATAAATTTGTTAAAAGATTAATAAAAGATGAGCAGAATGAGTCAACAGGTAATCTTAGAATAGAAATAGAAACTATAAAAGAACCAACTTAAAATTCTAGAGCTGAAAAATACAATATTAAAAATGTAAATATAATTGTATAGATGTTAAAAGATTAGACACTGTAGAAGAAAGGATTTGTCAATTTTAAGACAAATGGATAGAAATGATCCCAACTGAAGAACAAAGGAAAAACAATTGAAAAAAGTTAGCCAAACTGTAGTGATATGTGGGATAACAAGTTAATTGACATATATGTATCTGGAGTACTAAAAAAAAAAGAGAGAGAGATAGAGAGTATAAGTAGAATTTTTCTTTTTTCTTTTTTTAAAAAAAGGTAAAACATTTTCCTTAATTTAGTGGAACTATATCAACCCACAAATCCAAGCAGCTTAGTAGAGAACTAATAAAAAAATAAATATAAAGAATACCATGTCTAAGCAAATCATAGTTCAGCTGCTAAGACCCAATATCTTGATTTTGAACTTTTAGTCTAGAACTGTGAGGCAGTAAAATTCTGTTGTTTTAAAAACCAGTTTCCAGTTTGTGGTATTTTGTTATTGTTGCCATAATGAATACAGGTATAAAGCAACTGGAACTTCCATATATTGCTAGTGATATTTTAAAATAATCATTTCTTATTAAGTTAAACATATACTCACTAATATGACTCAGCAATTCTGCTCTTAGGTATAATTTCAAAGAAAGTAAGAACATATGTCTCCAAGAAAACTGTCCAAAAATGTTCATTGCAACATTAGTTATAATAACCACAAACTGACACAAGTAAAATGTCCATTAATAGGTGAATGGGTAGACAAGATAGTATATTCATTATATTGAATTCTACTTAGGAATAAAAAAGAATGAACTACTCATAAATACAATAATGTGGATGCATCTCAAAAACATTATGCTGAGTAAAAGAGGCCAGATACAATATTGAACATATATTGTGTGATTCCATTTATTTGAAAATCAGAACAAGCAAAACTAACTTATTATGATAGAAATCTAAACACTGTTTTCTTCTATAGGTTTACCTATAAAGGGGCTTGAAGAATACTCTGAGGTGATGGAAGTACTCTATATTATGATTGGGGTGTTGGTTATATGAATGCATATATTTGTAAAAACTCATTTACTCTATACTTAAGATGTTTGCATTTATTGTATATAAGTCATGCCCCTAGTAAATTATTTTTAAAAACCTCCAATAAAAAAAAAAGAAAAGTTTGACTTCTACTTCAGGGTAGAATGGAGAAGTATGACAGGTCAAATATCCTGCTAAGGACAATCAGAAAATACAGATAAATCACATATGCCATCTATGCAAAGTACCAGAGAACGTTGGGAGCAATGAAGAGTGGAGGGATTAAGATTCCAAAAAAAGAAAACCACAGAACTGAGTTGGGAGTCTGCAGATGCTTTTTTTTTTTTTTGGAAGTTTTTGCCAAATCTTTTGGCAAGCAAGAGGCTGCCAATCCAGGCTTTGCTCTGGGGAAATTGACTGCTGGGGTCAGAAAAGCAGCAGAGATTTAGGAGGTTTCATATGGTTAGAGAGACACAGTTGTAGCCTCAGAGAGTCTCAGTCCCACTGCCAGCTTTTCTTTCCAGATTTAGTAAATCCCACAAGGCTGGAGGCTAAAGAGCAAAGATAAAATCTTTTTGTGTAGGAAACTCTACAGTCCCGTCCTCTTTTTTTCTTTCTGACCTTGTCAAAAGGAATATCACACCTTTTTTCTTCCTTTTTTTGCTTTTGTCAATGAAGGTTTTGTCTGGATGACTTGTATCATTACTTTTCTTCAAATAAGAAAACTGATCTACTCTTCACAACCTATTAAAATATAATTTTATTATGTGATTCTGGGAAAATTCCCTAGTTACTCTGAAATTTAGTGTTTTCCTCTAACACATGAGGATGAAATATACCTGCAAGATTGTGGTAAAGATGAAAAAAGATAATATAAATGAAAATACTGTAAGAGCACCCAGGACATAATAGTTCTTAAAAAAATTATTCTTCACAGAGGTCAAGATACAATAAATTATAATTCTACACACCAACAAAACAGAAAAATAAAAGTTCAAAAGAAACCCATTTATACTAGCATAAAAACAGAAACTACATTGGAATGTATCTAGCAAAAATTTTATGAGTTCTATACTTAAAGCCAGAAAACATTTACTGAAAGTAAATAACTAAATAAATGGAGAAATATGCTATTGTTATGGATTGGAAATTACTTTAGAAATATCTATTTTCCCAAAAGGTGATATATAAATTCAAAAACATTTCAATTAAAATTCTAGCAAGATTATTTTTTTTTGTGGAAATATCAAGCTTATTTTATTTATTTATTTTAAATTACAGCTTTATTGAGGTAAGCTGACATAAAATTGTGAAGCTAATTTTGAATTTCATATTCCTCAGAATTTCTAAGGAAGCCTTGCAGATAATTCTATTACAGATGTTACCGTCTATTGGGAAACTATAGTGAATAATTAAAATGGTACGATATGGATGCAAGGATAGATAACTAATCAACAGAACAGAATAGAAAGAGCTCAGAAACAGAACCATACATATGCAGTACCTAGTTTATAGCAAATGCGACACTGCAGGGACAGCTGAACTTTTTTATAAATTGTGTTGAGTAAAGTAGAGATATACATGAAAAGAATTTTATTTGGATCTATATCCAACAGCATACCTTGGGCTATGTTTAAATTAATAACACTTGTTCACCAAAATACCTTAAAAGAGTGAAAAGGCAACATAGATTGAGATTAGATATCACAATACATAAATCTGACAAAAAACTCATATCAAACATATATAATGGACACCTACCAAGTAATAAGAAAAAGAGATAATCTATTTAGAGAAAATGGCAAAAACTTGAACAGTCACCTCACCAAGTAGAAAAATGACCGATAAACACGAAAAAGTGTTCGATATTATTGGTCTTCAGAAAAAAGTGAATTAAAACCACCACGAGATCCTAATGCACCCAGATGAATAGATAAAATTAAAAGATAGAAAAATCCAAGTGTTGGTGAGATTGTGGAGCAACAGAACTGCTGCTGGTGGGAATGAAAATGGATACAACCATTTTTGTAACATCTACTCAGGCTGGACATAAGCATAGTCCATGGACCAGTAATTCCACTTCTGATGTATACCTCCAAATAGAGACATGCTAGAACATTTATTAACAGCACTGTTCGAATGCCTAGCTGCAGAAGTATGGATAACATATGGTATATTCACACAAAGGAATACCCTACTACAGTGAAAAGGAAAGATCTGTGACAGAACAGTGTGGATGAATCTCACAAACAGAATGCTGAGCGAAAGAAGGCACACAAGAGCACATCGTGTATGGTTCTGTTTATATAAAGTACAAACAAGCCAAAACTCATCTATGTTGTTATAAGTCAGGACAGTGGTTATGCTATTGGACTGAAAAAGAGCCCAAGGGATTCTATAATGGGGTATTAGAAGCTTGATCTGGGTACGGTTACATGAATATGTTCAATTTGTGAAAATCTATCAAGCTGTATACTTATGTCTATTATATTTTAATAAAAAATAGGAAAAATATCTTTCCCTTCTTTTCACTGACATCCTCAGCTAGAACTATAACTGGTTTTATTGAATGAACTGTCACTAGAGAGATACAATCAAGACAGCAACACATTTTTTTCTTTTCTCCTTAGTTTAAACCCTCCCTTGATGAAATATTGGGCAGGTCCCATGGCTTTTCTAGTCATGCTTAGATAATAAATCAACAGTCCCTTTGTTTTAACATTCAAAAGTTCACTCTTGCCTAATAATCATAACGTCATCCTGTAACCCTGTAACCAAAATGAGGTGCCCTTAGCCCCCCTCACTTGGCTTGAGGTATAGGAAAGCATCTTCTTTTTCTCCACTAATAAGAAAGCAATGCACAGTACACTGACTGTTCTCTCCAGAGAAATCCCCCCTGGCTTGGCCTTTGGCACATCAACCGTTCTGTGCTCTTCGAGTGAGGCTCTTTGCATGCCTTCTGGAAATGGTCGGGCACTGTGCTTGAGGGCAGTGGTGTCACTGTGAAGTACTTGGCATCTAAGGCGTCATTCTCAAAGTGAGACAGCAGTCTCATTTTGACATTCTCTTAAATAATTAATTTCTTTCCTTTTATCTATCATAGTTTTTCTCTGATGGCTTTTTCACTTTCAACCTTTGTGTTCTAGTTATTGATAGGCATATCAAATTTCCCCTACTGGACTATTAGTTTCTGCTTTAACTTCATATCCCCCACAAAACCTACTAGAATGTTGATAAGGAGTTGGGGCTTAATACATATCAAGGGATTGAATGGGTAAACAATTAGAGCTGCCCCTTGTAGGATGGGTCACTTGAAACATTGCTCAACTGGACCTTTTGTTTAACATCCCAGGTTTTCCTGGTTCTGTAGCCCATGTATAAAACGTATTCATTCATGTGCTATTCAGTCAGTATATTTATTTTTTGAGAATGTATTATATATCAGGCATTGAGGGAGTAATTGGAAATCAAACAGATATAGCCTATTCCATTTTGAAGTTTAGAATTGAATTGGTGTGAGTTTATCATTGAGAGATGAGGAAGCTTTGGCTAAGTGAATAGGTAGAAGGAGAGCCAATGTCTGCAAAGGAATAATTGTCAAGTACTCTTGACTCAGAGGTGAGAGTGTGCAGACGTGTCCAGAGAGAGACTGTAGAGGAGCCAAGTTGTAGTAGAGCAGCCTAGAACAAGCACATGGCCTGGTCTTGAAGAGTAGAGCTCTTGTGGAGGATGAAGTAAGCCTACGGACAGATACAGGCAGGGCAGACAGAAACAGGTGTTTCTGAGGGCAGCTCTGGAACCTGGTTTACTTCAGCATTGGGAAGTCATATTTATTAAATGTATGATATACAATATCCTATAAATCCTTTGTAAACATACTCATCCCATTAATGAAAGCAAACACTGAGGTATCTTACTAAAGCCTACTTGTTATGGTACCTGTCTCTCGATGGATAAATAACCTTGTCAATTTTGTCAGATATTTAAATGTTCTTGCTTTATGATGTCACCAAATTATGTACTTGTTATCTCCCTTCAACTCCCCCCCCCACACACACACACACACTTGCCTGAGAAACTGGTGCTATTTGGCTGCTCAGCAGTCAGGTACTTGTTTACTTTTCACTAAATTAAATGACAAGAAATATGAAAAGTGACCTTGGGGAAAGAATATGGGTTATTCCAACTGAAGCTTTAACAAAATCATGCCAAGTTTGCCTGAGGAAATACAGGAGTTCTGCAAAACAGGCTGAATTTGGCACATTTTCTCACCAGGAGAATATCATGCACAATCATCTCAGCAGCAAAACTCAAATCCACATAAAGAACCAAGCGTGTGTGGTCTAGAATATTAACAATAAAATTTAATTTGAAGGCACTTCTGCCTGTAGGGCTTTGGCACTTAGAAAAAAATAACTGAAAACAAAAGAAGATCAAATAAAATAACAGGCCAATCACAATCTCTGGTCTACAAGCAGAGAGCTGCTATGACTCTTATAACATGTGAATAAGCAAGGTTTATGGAGTGTGGTATGACAGATAAAGGATACTAAAAATATAGAAGGAAAAAGCCTTCATAATGCTACTGTTTATTGCTGTAAAATGACTCTAAGATACCCACTGACCAACCTGAAAAACACAGGGAACTCAAAAGAACCTAAATATTAGCATTGAGCCTTAGCATTCAAAGTGCACCTTTCCTGTAGCTAGGTTGATTTTTTATGTGGCAAGATAATTTCTTCCAGTATTTTGTGGTCCTGGCAAGCATCTGTAGTCATATCACAGCTGTGGGTAATGCCACAAGTGAAGGTCAAGAACGGGGCTAGAATAAGCATCTACAGGGAAGCTAGAAAAGATGTATAGGCAGATAGAAGCAAGATTTCACTAGTATTCTAGGTGAATAGTAGGAGGGTAGGTGGAGAGGAAATGGGAGCATACTGTTAAAGGCAGAAAGTAGAGTTCTCCCAAAACACAGTTCAAGATTCAAGTCTTGTAGCCAGAAAAAGAAGGGATACTTTAAAAAAAAGAAAAAGAAAAGAAAAGAAAAAACAGCAGCCACCAAAGGTCAAGGCACAGAACTCAGTGGAGGTAGCAAGTGATGAAGGTTGAAAGCCAAAGGGAGTGATAGAAGACCTGGGGAGCAGATTTCAAGAAGAGGGCTAGGTTGGATCTGTCTCAGGAGACCACGTGGGGAAGTAGGGAGGACTGTGCTTACTCAGAGTGGTCAGACAAAACACTTTGTGACAAGGAATATCTCTTTCAGATGGCTGCAAGAGAGCTATTTCAGCTGACCGATGAAAAATCAACAGCAGATGGCTCCAAAAGAGGTACTTGCTGGTTTTTCTACCTCCGGAAGAAAAAAGTTGAGCAACAAGGCAGTGCCTATGCTCCAGTAAGGTTTTCAAGTCGGTTTCGTGGAACACATCTTGTAAGATGCTCAGTAAGAAAGTGCTCTGTGGTCAAATACATTTGAAAAAAATGCTATATATTGTCTTCTTTGTGATTTACAATGTATATTAGTATATTAAAGGTCCTGAAAAGCCCTGAAGAGTTCTGTTTAACTTTGTTAACCTTGTTTATTGCAATGTTTCATAAAATTGCTTGACTGTAGAATACTTTTTTAAAGAAATATAACATCTATTAATTTATTGTGGTACCCTTGTTCTTTGCAGCACACTTTTGAGAAATGCTTTTCTAGAACTTTTGTTACATTCATCCTGCAGACTCAGTTATAAAGACAAAACCCACTTTGACCCAATGCCATGGAGATTATAGAAAACACCTGCTTTTATGGTATAAATGAATTAATACCAGGTGTAGATACAACATTATCCAAAGAAAAAAAATTTTGTTTATTTTAAATACCTACTTCCAGAGAGGATTTGAAATGGTGCGTGTATGCTTGCTGAATTATCATTTGAATGGAGAGAGATGGCCAAGACAGTTGTTCGGTCGCACTGACTTCTGTTTTTGAATTGGGAATGATATGAACAGTCCTGATAAACCAAGCAATGGGTACCAAGTGCTTTGAGATATGCTTGTCATTATTCGAGTCTGGCTATTAGACAAAGGGTAATCAGGAAACATGATAGATGCTTAAACAAAGATGGATAGAACTTTTTGACTGCAAATCCATCAAACTCAGCATCTGAAAGTGAAGATTGTACTTTTGGTGTTTGGTTATCTCTGTGTTGCAAACTACAGTTGCAGAACTGTGATTGTTATTACAGGGTTAGGTATGGAACCAGCTGTTCTTAAAGACTTTTAGAGGTGAAATTGACCTTAACACAGAAGTTTTAAGCAAACTGGGTCAATACAGGTTTTTGGCCAGGCTTTGGGTAGCTCGGCATGTGTTACACTCTTCTATGGATTTTCAATAATAGCATTCACTGTTTGAAGCTGATAGCTCAAGCTGATATGAAGGGCCACATGTCCCCTCCATCTCCTCCCTCCACAGAGAATTCTAGTTGCGGGACAAAGAACAAGGAAAATTTTGTATTTTGTTTGAAATACCTCTTCCTCAAGGTCTGGGTCATAGCATTTGTGTGGAGGACTAAGGGACTGGGGGCAGGGGTGCCTTATACAAAGAGGGCTATTAATAGAAAGGATCAGGAATGGAAAAAACTGAGGAATTATGGAAAGTTTAAGGGAAGAAAGCTGAGGGGGAAAATGCAGGAAGAAGACTCTATGCTGATTGAGGGCTTGGCTATGTGCTGTGATCTAAGAACACATAGGTGTGATTAGGAGATCAAAGACATGGGATAAAGAGGTTTCCTAATATTGCAACTGCCTGAGAAAGCACTTCAAAGTAAATTGGGATCCATGGTAGTGAAAGAATCAAGTCAATGCCCCAAGTAGCTACCTGAGCTACGGAACAAAAGAAACTGTAATACTGAGGAGAATCCAGTACTGTAGGGAGGGGGCATGGGACAGCTAGGCTTCTCCCTTGTTTTCATTTAACACTCGTTTGCAAAGAGAGATCTTCTGTGTGTATAACCCCACACTAAGCACTACATCCTCACGATCGTTTAACTCAGCCCTTGCTCTCTTGGGAGTGAGAAGATTCAGTACATCAAAGGTAGAATACAAGGCAATGAGGAAAGGGTGGTTATGACAAGGGAGGTAGAGGGGGGAAAGTGTGGAGAATGGGTATTTGGGATGGACATGGACATTGAGGGTGAGCTGAAGGTGGAACTAAGCAGCTAGCTGCAAGTGTGCAAAGCTAAACACCTCAGACTTTTTTTTAGTAGTCCTCTAGAAAGTTTAATGTTAAAGATTTGAAAATGCTTCACACACACACACACACCATAAAGAAACAACTCTTCGTGGAATCATGGAACTTCTTTCTTCTGCAATAACAATGCAGTGGACATTTGTCATTATTTTTAGCCTTCCAGTGTCTGAAACTCCTTTCTATGTTTGAGAACATCTCACATTATGAGGCATAGCCTATATTCTACTGTAGACACTAAAATAGCAGACTTTTTTGCTCCCCAGCCTCCACTGTAGGTAGGGTCATTGTCCCATGGCTTAGGCTCTGCCAAACATACTATTGATATGAAAGCTAGTGATGTGAAGAATGATGTCTACCAGAATCTATTCAGGTGGCAGCACTGGCACTAGTGCCGTGGGAGTGGCCATGGCAGTAAGGACAAGGTGCAGGGGTGGTAACTGGGCAGTGAAGACTCTGGTGGCAGTAGTGATGATGGTGGCCATGGTGGTGGTGAAAGCAGTCATGCGACAGCTGCGGCTTTCTAAAGGGAACAGGGACAGTGAAGATTTTAGTGACAGCTCTAGTGCCTATTGTCTAGTGAAGCTGGAAGTGCCAGCTGTGGCATGTGTGCCCAAAGGTAGCAGCAATTTTGCATTGTGATTTTGAGTATGGTATCTGGCATTGTAGCCTCTAAGCCTAGTTCTCTGGTTTTCCAGAAAACACTGCAAGCTACTTAATATCTGTGGCTGCTTAAATTAGCCTAAATGTTTTTCTGTTGCCTACAACTAACAATTCTGAGAAAATTCTTTTTGAAAATGTGGTTGTAATTCTACAAGATGCTTTTTCTGTATACCAGGCCAGTAATGCCTCAGAGTTAGTTTTTTATTGATTTAACAAATATTTACCAGGCTTCTACTTAGTGTCAGACTTTGTCAGAATATAGCAGTCACCAATACGAACACTGTCTTTGTCACTAAGAAGCTAACGGCCCGGTAGAAAATAGAAGTATCACATAAAAAATGAAAAGTATAATGACCGAGTTCTATAAAGCACTAAGTGTGGCTACATGCAATGGGAAGCTTAACAAATAGGGAAGTTTAACCTAGTTTTAGGTACCAAGAAAAGCAAAAAGTGAGACGAATGATTTGTAGGAGTTAGCAAGGCAAAGGGAAGTACAATGAGAGAAAGCATTTCAGAAGTGGGAATGTGTTGAATACCCAGAGGTGAGAGATGTGTTGGGGATTTTGAGAATCTAAAAGAAGTCTTGTCAGCCTGGAGGGAGTGAATATGGAGAGCACTGAGGGAAGAGGTTGGAAACTTAATGAAAGAGTATGAAGAGCTTTGTAAGCTATGAAAATTGTGTAGATTTTGGAGACCCTCCATCTATGGAGACAATTGTTACAACCTGAATTCATTTGCCCCAGAGGAAAGAGGATGAAAAAGAACCCAACAAAAACTCAGAAGTCAACTGAATTTCAAAATAGATTATTTTAGGTTGTGGGCTGAACTAAGCTCCCTCTCAGATTCATATGTTGAAGCCTTAACCTCTAGTATATCAGAAGTCGTGACTATATTTGGGGAGAGCACCTTTAATGAAAATTAAGCTAAAATGAGATCACATGGTTGGGCCTTAAACCCATATAAACTGTTGTCTTTATCAGGAGAGGAGAATAGGACATAGATAACACACAGGTGAGGGAAGACCATGTGAGGACACAGTGAGAAGGTGGCCATCTGCAAGCCATGGAGAGAGGCCTCAGGAGAAGCTAACTCTGCCAACACCTTAATCTTGAACTACTAACAGTGAGAAAATAAATGTTTGCTATTAAGCCATCCAGTCTGTGGCATTTTGTTATGGCAGCCTTAGCAAACTGTACATTTTGAAACCTAAACAGAGACAATAGTCTTGAAAATCAAAGAGCTTTTGATTTGTAAGATCTGAGATTTTTGAAGAAAGATATTACACATACCCAAAGTTTGGCTTTTAAATTTTAGACAAATGCTGTAAGAGTTATTACATCACTTTAATACCATAAATACACCACTTTAATACTTTAAAATAAAATAAATGTACAGCAGGGGGTAGAAAATAAACTAGAGCCAGACATCAGAAACTATCTCGGAGAAGGGACCCTGTGCTCCCATTCTGCTCTGGGCTGGTGGAAAACCCCAGAGACATTTGAGAGTAGCTCAAAAACAGGGGGCCCAATCTTCACCTCCTCACATCTGGTTTAGAAGAGTGAAGTCTTTTATACAAACCTGTATTCATGGAGCTACATACTAGAATAGCAGTGGACAAGTGAAGCAACTCTGTGGATGGGTCTACAGTCTCGTAAAATCTTAAGCACACATTGAGAAGCAGGAAGTCAGCTCTGTGCTTATGAAAGGGGGCACAGACCTGTCAAAGAGAGACCAGGAGACTCAAAGAGTCTTGAGACTGTGATAAGGAGTACATGGAACTGTCAGTAGAAGGACAAGGCATCCCCAGCAGGCAGAAAGGAGAGAAATAAAACAGAAGAAAATAATATGGAATTTGACTGAGCAATCTGTAATAATTTGATTAAGAAACATAAATCGCAATGAGACATTGAAAATACAGGCTGTTAGTGTCCTAGAAAGGTTTGAGGAACTGATTTAGTTGAATTAGACCATTATGTATTACAGATACTTTTTGTTTGCTGGGACAAATACCAAGAATACTGATGCATTGGTAGCCCTAAATTCACATTTCAAGTTTTTTCCACTTGGATATCTAATTGCAAACAACGTGGGAAGGTTTTTTGTGACTTCATCTCCTATTGATTTCTAGAACACAATATCTCAGAAACAAAGAACTGCACTGGAGAGTCTAGACACCAAAATCTGCTCAAAGCATTGGAAAATTCTGGTGTGATACAAACTAAGAACTAAAAGGGGAGAGTGGGTAATTTAGACACTGTGGTGAGTTAAATTTGAAAGAAGACAATTTTTGCAAAGCAAGTTGTAAATTGCTGATGTCCAGCAAATATTAGAAATGAACTCATATTAATAGTTCTTTAGTGATTTTTCAAAAGTTTTATCTCATTTTGGACTTACAAAATCGGCATAATTTTGTTTAAAATATGATAAATGTTTAAGCTTCATTTTGTCATTTTCTTTAGTGCCAAAGATACATTTCAGGATTTCAAGTGACTTCAGGTGAAATCTAGAAGAAGACACCTCTTCCATTGGAGAAACATAGCTCTGCACTAGAGTGCAGAGCTCAGATCTCTCTGTTGGGCTCCCTGGTATGGCCAACAATCTGTACAGATCTCCATGATTCCTAATGGTATGATTCACTTTTACCCTAAGAGGTCTGTGATAGACAATCCCCAGTGATCCCCAATTCCTAGTATTTATACACTTTGTAGTCCCCTCTAGCACTAAATAAGGCTGACTTTGTAACTAATCGACTGTCACAGGAATAAGAGACTTCTAAGTTTAGGCCTTAAAAGACATTGCAGTTTCCTTCTTGCTCTCCTGGATCATTGCCTGCTCTGGAGGAAGTGAGTTGCCCTGTCATGAGGCCTCTGAAACAGCCATAAAGTGGGCTTCTACCAACAGCCATGTGAGTGAGCCATCTGGAAGCAAATCCCAGGTCCAGTCAAGGCTTCAGAGGATTTCAGTCCTGGCAAACATCTTGACTTAAGAAAGATCCCAAAACAGAACCACCCAGTTAAGCCACTCCCCAAATGCCTGATCCATAGAAACTGTATGAACTAATATCTTTACTGCTTGTTTTAACCTTTGGGGTCATGTACTATGTAAGGTGAAGTGGGCTGGTGAGAGATGACAAAGGCAGTAATGGAGAAGGTTAGGGGCAGTTAGTGGGGATAGAAGGCTATAGCATATACTGACAGGGAAATCATGAACCTGTTGGAAAAATTAAAGGAGAACTTCCCCTCTTATATAGGATGGGGACTTCATCATCTTAATTAGGTTTTTAAGTATACTGAACTTATTTTGTTAAGATATTAAATTATTTATCTATTAGCCTATGAGAAATAGCTTTGAAACTTAGTAGCTTGAAACAAAAACAATTTATTATGTCTCATAAGGCTGTGGTTAACTAGGATATTCTACTGGTTCTGCTCACTCAGCTCACTCATGCAGGTGTAGTCATTTGGCAATTCAGCTGGAGTGAGTTGCTCTAACATGGCCTCACTCACACGTCTGGGGCTGCATCTAGGCTGCTTGGAGCAGCTGGGATTGCTGGGATGGTCTCTCATGTGATCTTTCATCTAGGACTTCTGCAGAGCATAATTATCTCAAGGTTCTAAGAGTGTGAGCATGGAAATATAAATATATTGCTTCTATTGAGGCAATATAGAAGTAAAAGGCATTACTTTATATTACCCACATGTTAGTTTTAGACAAAATGGATTGACTTCTTGCTAAGAAAAATGAAGAAATGACCTTTCTTATAATTCTTCCTGTCTCTCCTTCTCCACCTATAGACTAATTTTGATTTGGTCAGAGTTTATAAATTTATTTACTTATTTTTTAGTTATAATTCTTTTGGTCATGAATGCTATCATCACAAGTGCTCCTTTTACAGTGGCTCCCTCTTTTTTGCAGGTTGTTTAATAGTGTGGTATATTTTAGGATTTCCATGTATCAGAATGTCTGTCATTTGCCTTTATCTTTGAATTATCGTTTGGTTCGGTGTAACATTTTTTCTTTCCCACAGAACAAGAGAAGCATTGTTCCATTGTCTCCTAGCATTTAATGTTTTTAACAGCTAATGAGAATAATAGCCTGATTTCTGTCCCTCACTTATAGACTTGATTTTTTTTGTTTAGAAATCCAGAGAATTCTAGAATTTTAATGATTTCACCAGAAAATACTGTTATATAAATTGTTCATATCAGTTTTTAGAATTTAATCTATAAATTTAATCCATCCTTTATTTCAGGAAACAATTTCTGCATTATAAACCCAAATATTTTAAATGCTTTATTTGATTGATTTTTAGCATTATGATCCCAATTGTTCTTACGTTGGCTCTTCATTATTTTCCATGTCTATCATCTTCCAGTTATCTTAATTTCTTTGCCTTTTTTGGTGTATTCATGTTGATTTTCTAAAGCTTTTTAATATACATTTATTTTCTCTTTACTACTTTTATTGCGGGAGCACTAGTTTCTTAATCTGTTTACCTAACTTTGAATTCTCTCCATTCACCTTTTCTTATTGTGAGTTATATAGGGAAACTGATTATAGCCTTTCTGTGGGATCTAAGTTCTCCTTTTTTTTTTCTGGAATCTAATAATTATTCTGTACTAGGTCCCCCTTTATGCTGTCAGAAGTGTATCTTATTTTAGTGTCCTCTGGCTCAGTTCCTCAAAGATAGCCCAGTCCCTGAAAGATAAAATCCTGGTGGACTTGCCTAAACCTTTAATGTCCCAAGGTCATATTCAGATAGGAAAAGTAGAAAAATATAAACCACTGCTTTGTGAAAGAAAATATTAGATCAGAAGTAGAATGTCTTAGAATAAAATCAGCTATAACTGAAGAAAAGTTCAGTTGCAAATCACTTTTATAAAAATACTTGTTTTTAAAGGTACCGTGCTATAAATTGCTTTCTCTGACCTGATAAGGAATTTGAAGAATATAGACTATTTAATGTCTATGTTGCTAAACAAAGCAACTGATATGCTAACCAGTTAGATCGAGGTAAAACTTTAAAGTAAGATTAAAACTGGCTATATTTTTACTTTTATCATAAGTAACAAAGCCTCTCCATTAATTTTCTTGATTTTCAATGTAAAATGATAAGGATTTTTTTTGTTGTAATTTTTCCATTGATCATCTCATTATTCATCTGATGTATAATCCCTTAGCCTCAATGTTTGAATAGACTGCAAGATGTTGAGAAATGTTTTATATAATTGCATGTAGTCATAATATATGGCTGGTAAAGAAGGTAATCAGGACTCACAAAATATACATATTGTTAATCATTTCAGATGTCAGTAAACCTTCAATGAATTCACTGTGCTTTCCTCCCATTTCTCTTTTTTTCCCATATTTCTCTGGATCTTTGTTTTTAAATGCTGTAACAATCATAGAATATTTTTTGTGTGTTGAGACATTAATTTACTCAGCCGATTCTCTTAGAGTAGTGGTTTATAACAAGCTTGTTAGTGTTTTTGACAGTTTCTAAATCTAACCCCTACATGAAGCCAAGATGGATCAAAACAGGCATAGTGTTTGAAGAGAGAAGAAATGTCACATAAAAGATAACTTTGATTCTTCTACAATTAAATGGTGCTATGGGTTGAATTAAACACACACCAGCCTACTGCTGGTCAAACTCTAGGCTGAAACCGAATTGATCTCTTGTACTGCAAAATCAGTTAGAACTCATTATTTGAAAAAAAGAGACATGCATAGATCGTATTGGCAAAGAAGTGATTCATTTTGCACCAAGAAATGGGCTCCCCTTTGCTTGAGATAATTGAGCTGTGTGAAATTTGTTCTCTGATAAAATATGTGTGTTCTAGTAGAAATGGATTTCAACCAGACTAAATTGTGTCTGAAGAGGTACAGTGTGTGAATTCCCCACCCTCATTTTTCTTTCAGATAATGAAGATTTGGTGTCAGTCATCCTGGGTTTATATTCCTGCTATGTAGTTATGAATAGTGTGATCTGGGACAAGTTATTTACTTCTTTTGAGTATTGGTGTCCTCAACTGAATGAGCTATAATAAGAAATTAAAGAGAAATATATATAATAAAAATGCAAAAAACAATTGGTAATATATGATTACTAACACTAGTGAGTTTCTTCATTTCTAGCATATATTGAAGACATAGGTAACAATTAAAAGTGGCAAGGCTCAGGATCTGCACATAAAAATAAGACATGAGCCCTGCTTCAATGAGTTTACTATCTGAGAACACATGACAACTATAAATATGTCAAAATTTTATTAATAATATACACAATGATAAAAGATCACTAGAACTGATAAAACGGTAGTAGAAGAAGGTGAGGACAAAGAATGAATATAAGGACTCTAGTGGTGTAGTGGAAAAAGCCAAATAGTTGACATCAACCAAGTGAATCTTGAGTTCATTCTTTGCAGAGTGTATTTATGAGACTTTGGGAAAATAAAACTCTCTTTGGACCTAAGCTTTCTAAAATAATAATAATAATAAAAGTTTTTATTACCTGCTCACTATGTGCCAAGCACATTGATTGGGGTTTTCATGCATTAAAAAAATCTTCACAACTGCTATATTTGAAGGTACTATTATTTTCCTTATTTTACAATTGAGAAAACTGAGACTCTGGAAGGTTAAATAATCTGCATAAGATCACACAGCCAGTAAGTACTTTTGCTGTTGTTTTCATGGAAGCAGCACGACTCCAGAATCTGCACTCCTAATCTAAATAATGTAATCTTAAAGATTTCTTTTCCTTCAAATTTCATTTCTGAATGAGGTAAAAATGCAATTAGCTCAAGGATTTTAATAGCAAGATTCTGGAAATTTTGTTGACTAAATTTGTGCTCTGAATCTAAACAATGGAAGGTTCAAATCAGAGCCCCCTGTCCTGGTTTTTATCCCCACTGAACTTGAAACTACAATGCTGTCAGAATGGGATCTCAGCATGGATAACTTTGCCTTCAGGTACTTTAAACAATGATATGTGTTAATTTGCACTCATCTGCATTCTTCTAGGCACTAAATTACTCCCACAGGAAATATTTACTTGTTTTTAAGGTTATTGAATTACTCACTAGTTCCCTGGCACAAAAACTCACTGAATAATACCCAGGTGACTTTCCATAGTCACCTCTTGTTGTTAGTTTTATTTATTTATTTTTTTATAGCTCTGTGCTGTCCAATATGACAATCATTTGCCACATGTAGCAATGAGCACTCAGAAGGGGCTAGGCCAAATTCAGATGGACTCTTTCTTTTTCTCATTGTTATTTTGCTTCTCCTTAATAGAATGTTTCTTTATAGACAGTATTTCAATAATCCTCACAAGCATCCTATTGAGTAGAAATTGTTAATTTTGTTCCTATTTTCAAATGAGGAAACTGAATAACAAAGATGACTTAAAGACGTAGCCCTTTCTAAGGAAATTGACATTTCATGAAGATATTTTAAGAGTTACCCCTAAACCTCCAGTCATACATGCTCACTGCTCTATTCTGCTTCCCCTACCATGACCCCTCAGCACTGCTGACTGCATTAGATGTTATAGGAAGTACAGGTATACCTGTGACATCCTATTTGGCAGTTTTTCCACAAATATGAATGGAGTATGCAGGTGATATAAGCTCACACATACACCCACAGGCATAAAACAACGCTGCCATCACAAAGGACATTTAAGTAAGGAAGTAGGGGAATAGAATTAAGAATTTAATGAGGAAAAAAGTTTAAAACTGTTCAACTCCCTGTAGACCAAATAGGCAACGGGTTAAAATATTTTCATTTCAACTGCTTGTTCTGGACTTTTTATAGACAACTAAAGTCTCGTGAAAACATAGAATGAATTTATGACATTTTTTTAAAAGCCTCTATCAGACTTCCTTCAGGCTCTAGGCACATGCTAATGATTGGGATAAAACTGACTTTAAGCAGAGTTCCTGCTAAGTAAATGAATGGTGGAGACTGGAAAGTTACATGAAAGACAGCCAACCTTTCTGCAAAACCACACAGCAATACACAAAGCCACAATGGTAAAAATTGCATGCATCTGGGAGGAAGGTATAAACTAGCATGTTATGGGGAAATCGAGGGGGCTTGAGAAAGGGAGGAGGGTCAGAGATTAAAGGAACTCAGAGAATGGAAGCAGAACCCTAAAAGAAACCGAAGAAAAAATAAAAGCAAATTCTAAACAGCTCCCCTTACAAATGACTTTCATATGCATGGTAAGAAGTGAACCGAAGGAAAACAAATACCAAGAGATATAATAGATACATTATGTAACAAGGATTACTAAGGAGAGGCTAAAACCAGAAACAGACTTGGAATAATTTGGAGATGGAAAGTTTATATAAGAGATAGACACAACAGGCTAGGGGGAATTATGCCAACGTGGGTTAAGGAGGATATTGTGTCTGAAGGGAGAAAGAATGTCACATAATAAATAAATTGGCAGTGGAACAAAATATATTTGGACGGAAATAAAAGATAAAAGGAATACAGGACTAATCATAGGAAATTATTATAGACCATCTGGGTCAGATAAAAAGGCAGCTCAGAATGCTTATGCAGATAAGGATGCCCAAGAAAAACAATATGGTCTGAGATGGCTAGACAAGTATTGTATTATAGCAGAGCGACCTGTGGGTACATTCCTGGAGAAGACAATGGATTCGATTAGCGACCAGTTTCTGTATATCTTTTGGAGGCCAGAAACCTGGAAAATGGCTAATAGACAGGGATCCAGAACAATTTGGGACAGACTGGCACCAGACAGACATTCATCCCTTCTTTTGTAATATTCAATGATGTCTGTGATGACTCGGTGATCTCACCCTTCCTGTCACCACTGCCCTGGTGACCTGCTGTAAATTGACACTGTTTTTATTAATCCCCTGCCCCCACCAGTCTCACAGACGTTTTACTGTTGCAGCTAGGCTTGCTCCTACTCAGTACTTCAAGTCCAGTTCCTAAACTTAGGCACCTGGGTGCCCTCATAAAAACATAATTGGCCTATCCCAGCAGGTCCTGGCCATTTGCCTGGTCAGAGGGCTTTAGCCTGGGGGTCGTAGCCATGCAGCCTTGGCGAATGGGAACCAAAATGATCCAAATGCTGGGATTCTGGCCCACTTACCCATAGACCCTCTAGCTGCAGTGACAAAAACATCAATCAAATTGTGTTGTTTTTGTGTGCAGTGACAACACTGTGACTTCCTGACAACATGGCCAGAATTTTGAGGATATTGACAGCAGGACTGATGTATTTTCACTTCTTTATTTAATCCTCTCTCCTGGGCTCCAAAGCTCTTCTCTCACAACACATATCATGCCATATTACAGATGAATAGGGCTGCATCCCATGTTGGACTTGAACTTCCCAAGGACAGAGACAGAGGCTCTCATCTCATACTTTCCAGAAATTAACATCCTATCTAGTAATTATGAATACTCAGTTATCATGTGAAATGAAGAGAATGATTAGAGAGTGACTCAAAAAAATTCATTTTTAAGTATAAGATTTTAGGCAGTTATACTGGAAGCAGAGGAGATCATTTGCCAAGGGCTGGCTGGGTAGAAGCGGATAAGGAAGGATGGTACCTACTGGAACCCTTCAATTCATTTCTCAGTCTGCAATTCCCTTTTCTGCTCACATGACGACCAGCCCTGGGCATGACTTTCCTAGTTAAAAGTTCAGTTTATAAAGAATGAAAGGCTAAATGATTTCAACATAGATGCTCTTTGTGTATTTTTCTCATCACTTCCACAAGAGTGTCAAGTTACTTGTGAATCAACTCCTCTGGGTCCCTTGTAACACCTAATGATCTTGCATAGAATTCTGTAGAATATTTATGTCCTGGAGAAAATGAACATATGTACTGCAGTGATCTCAGTCTTACTAACAACATGTTTTTAGCCTAGTAGTTCCCAAAAGGCTATATCAAGATAACCTAGGGAATTATAACAAACCAAAACAAAACTCAGATTCCTGGTTCTAGCCCTGGCATTACAAAGTCGAATTCTCTGAGATATTAAAAAAAGAATCTGCATTTTCCAATCCCGTGTTTCTAAGGCATTGTTTGATTTAGGAATTACTTCTTTGACCAAATTAATTTTTTAAACTAATAGAAAGCCATTTATTTGTTCTTAAAATATCTCTAGTTAACTTTCATATTATTTTTAGAGACACAAATAGTCACAGATGATAGGTGGAGGTAGTTTTAGTTTAGAGCAATAAGTAATAACCTCTGTTCACTGAAACTTTCACCCTTGAAGGAGTAATGAGCCCAATTAGTAACTACAGTTCTTTTAAATGATAATTTTGTCTCTTATGTGGGCAATTACCGAAAAAAATTCATTAATATTTAGCTGTATCTTCCTTTGTCCCGTATAATGGTAATGACCTATTAGTTCATCTTTCAATAGTGCCTATGGGTAGGGAGGATGTATACAGGGCAATGTGCCAAACAAATTACCCTCAATAGTAATTGTCAATTCTTTATGTTGTCTGCTTAAGGGATTGCCAGATATGACTGAACTGTAACTAAGGGAAGAAAGAAATAGAGGAGAGAGAGTAGTTGCTTCAAGATTCTGGGATATTCAGAAAGGAGGAGAATATGGCCAATTTGAATGTAGGTTACAACAGAAACCAAATGACTGCAGTTGGGAGACTTTCACTCTATTTTATGAGCAAATAATTGTGGCACAGAAAGAGGGACATGGAAAGAAAAAGAATATTTAAAAATCTCTGACCTCAAAGAGCTTTCTGTTTCTTCAGAGAGATAAGTTATGTAGCCATAACTTAAGGTATAATATAATTGGTGTAATAGCAGAGGTTAAAAGCAAACGTCTTCTTAAAAGATGAAATTAACTTAGAACTAGACAGAAAAGACTAATGACACAGACTTGCTCTGTCAGAATTAAGACATGCTATAAAGTTCTAGTAAATCAATATGTGTGGTACAGGTGTAAAAATTAGGTGGATGGAACCAAAAGAAAGCCCAGGAAAAGATTAGCATATATAATTATTTAACAATGAAAGAGATAAAATAAATCGGTGGTGAAGGGAAAGTTTATTCAACAAATAGTTCTTAAAATATTGCAAAGTAGAATTGGATGAGAATGAATTAGATCCTTCTGTCATATCGCCACTAAGACCAAATTATTAAATATGACAATACACAATGCTAGTAAGGCTGTGGTGAGATGGATTGTGTTTTACACAGCTAGTAGAGGTACAAATTAGACCAACCTTCCTAGAAAGTATTTCGTAATACAAAATGAAAGATTTTAGAGTATTCACAACCTTTTGATTCAGTAGTTTCATTTCTAGTTATATGTATATATAACACACATATAGATGTACATAGTATATAGATATACATTCATATATACACACATACATACACATATGTCCTTATATCTCTATATTTATATTTTCTAAGAATGTGAAATATTAGTTAAACTTATTTATAAAATGTTCATTATGGTGTTTTTCATAATAGTGATGAAACTGGAGAAAAGTAGCCCATTAGGAGATTAAGTAAATCATGTTACAAGTTATGTTACGTTAAAGTGATGACATAGAATGTATTTTAAAAATGTATTTGTCAGAAGTGTTTTTTTGGTATGGAAACTTACCTTGATATGTTAAAATGAAAAGGTAGAATGCTATCATATTGATTATACTTAAAACGCATAGAAAAGGACAGGAAATATATTCCAAATTGTTGAGCTATTCTGAGATAATAGGTTATGGGTATGCCCCTCCCTCTTAGTACATTCCCTTGCCAAATTTTCTACGGTCAGTACATTTTAGAGTAGATTCTTGACATTCACAGGGGACATATTCTAAAATAATTGCTAACCCTTAAAATGCACATACCTTTATTTTCTCAGATTTCTTCAGTTTCTCTTTATTACTATCATCAGCACTATCATTTGGCTTTCCTCTCTCAAGGAACGTTCTTGTTACATCACTAGAGCTATTGTATACTCGATAATGAGAAGGGAACAACAAAGCCACATTGAGCTCTGGATTCTGTGTGGTCTGCTAGCAGTAACAGCAGCAAGGAGTAAACTTACTTCCCTTTCTAAAAGCACCCTACCAAGGCACCCAATTAATAATAACAATAATATGATTTTTGATAAGGACAATAGACATTCTCTAATTCTCATATAAAGAGTGATTAAATGCACCTTTAAAAAATGTTGCCATTTTTTTTTTTATTAAAGTTAATGTAAAGTTGGCCAGGCAAGATTACAATTGATTATAGCTCCTAAACTCTCCCTATAGAGAAATTTGAGTGCCACCACTTTGCTAGACTTACTTACCCATAACCCATTTGGGTCTCATACCATCTTCAATGTACTTATGATTAACATTCACATCAGAGCAAAATTACCATTTGAGTGTTTTTCTTGAGTAAATAAACCCAGGAACAGTGAATGATCAAATGCCTAAGACTATGTTAAAACTAGAGTAGGGGTGTAGGGGTATGGGGGGAAAAGCAGTAGAAACAGAAGAAAGATTAATTTGACGTGGGGTGGAGTAAGCATGATTGTCACTAAGTATTCACAAGTACAAAATGTAATTCTCTATTTCTCTGTGACTGAAAGTCGTGGTGTCCCCAGTCTTCCCCACCTCCTGCCCCATAAATTCTTTTATCTAAAATAAAACTCTCAATATTACTAACTCATGGCATTTGCTTTCTATTACTATGTAAAAATTCACCACAAATTTAGCAGCTTAAAACACTACACCATTATTATCTCACAGTCTCCATGGGTCAGGAGTATGGGCACAGCTTAATTGAGCCCTCAGCTGGGCTGCAGTCAAGGTCTTGGCCAGGGCTTGGTTCTCATCTGGGGGCTCAACTGGTGATGAATCTACTTCTTAGCTTACTCTGGTTTTTGGCAGAATTTATTTCCTTGTGGTTGTAAAACAGTTTGTTGCTGCTGCTGTCACTCTCAGCTCACAGGTCACCCTCAGTTTTTTGTCATGTGACCCTCTCCATCTTGATCTCAGACTTCTAGCATCCCAAACAGTGAGACAATAAATTTCTCTTGTTTAAGCCTTTCAGTTTCTCATACTTTGTTACAGCAGCCTTAGTGAACTAAAACACATGATATAGAGGGAGGGGCACCTGGGGTCACATGACATCTCTAGACTTCCCTGAGGTCTAGGTTTCTTGTCTGGTCTTTGAATTCTGTCCTTTCTATTGCATCTGTTGCTGATGTATGAGGTTCCAACATATTCCTTCAACTTGCACGATCCACATCTTATATACTCACTGGGTCTCCACGTAGTGTCCATGAGGTCTCTTTCTTGCTCTAGTCCTCTCTGCTTCTTGGAGCATGGAAATATTTAGCTGTTAGCTTGCACCACTCAGGAGTACCCACGAGTCTCTGTGAATGCCCAGGTCTATTCTATAGCCATTGCTGCTCTACTGTGTGCTGGTTGAGGAGCTCCTCCAAGATTCTTTAAGCTGCCGTAGGGAGGTGAGGTTCAGGCCTTTTGCTCTGCATGAGATCTCCCCTAACTTCTGTGGTCGGTGACACAAAACCTGCAGGATTGATCCCCCAAAAGAAAAGGGACCAGAGCCCTCTCTCACTTCTAAGCTTACTTTCCTTTTTCTTCTTCCTCCCAGCCCACCCCCACATCCCTAGCCCAGGAAATATTCTCACATCCTGTGATCTTAGGTCACCATGAAATCTTCCTATTCCTTGATTTATAGTATAAACTATATCATATGTATCCTCCAGGTTTTCCTTTGATATTTTGGAACTCAAAGCCAAGGTTTTGACTCCTTGTTCTTGCTGGCTGGGGCAATAAGCTTAGTCTAAAAGCAGAGTTTTAATAGTGGAAGTTCTGGAGGATAAAAAGGAATTACTAAGAGGAAAAAAATAAGAGACAATATTTCAAAATACCACCTTAATATATATAGTTGTTGACAATGACATATTGAAGTGATAATAATTTAGTTGACTTTGAAAAGATGTGTAACATAACACCCCACTTCCCATCACAGTCACATTCTCTCCAAACTTATTTTCATAGGATTTGTTACTAACCAAAATTATTATTATTTCTTTATTGTCTCTCTTCTAAGTAGGTAGAAACTCCATGAAGTCAAGGACCTCATCTCTCTCAGTACTGTGTCCCCCAGTGCCTAGAATAGTGCATGCCATATATTAAGTGCTCAATAAATGGATATTCAATAAATAAGTAAATATGCAGTGAATGACAAAATATATTCTACAGGCAATAAGCATTGTAAATAAAGACATGGAGACGGAAAAGTGGTTTAGTAAGAACTGAAATTAATGTAATTTCTCTCTCTGTATTAAACAAAACATGAACTTCCCTGCCTCTATGTTAAAGAATACTAAAACCAAACCAGATCATTTAGCTACCTGCTTTAGAAAATACTTACTTCTGGAAGATAATACTGTGACCCAACCAATGTAATCACTTTAAGGCTCTCATCTTATATGAATTGATATGCAAAGCTTTTATGTTTGGAACTGCCCAATTTCAAAAAATTCTATGTCTTATAAAACTTTTCTTAAAATTTCCTAGTTCAAGCTCTAAAACTCTATATTGTTCCTTCCCTGATTCCCCTTGGAGATGTTACTAAGACTCAAGAATGTGGCGTTTCTCTTCTCGTAGTAAGTCTCATGAAGTTAGTTTTACTTGACTAAAGTTGTTTCTGATGGTCTTTTTCAAAGGTAGCATAGAATTTAAGTGAAGAGGTTGTAAATTGAGTATAAGTAGAGCACAGGATAAGT
The DNA here is from genome assembly GCA_030015415.1 of Cynopterus sphinx. NCBI lineage: Eukaryota > Metazoa > Chordata > Mammalia > Chiroptera > Pteropodidae > Cynopterus > Cynopterus sphinx. Next base: position 87,397,721 of record CM057387.1, read on the forward strand.
GAGGGAGGTGGAAGGCAGAGTCTGATTTAAATGATAAGCAGGAGATAAGAGTAGAAAGGTATGTTGGGGTCTGTATTAATCAGAGTCCAGGCCATGTAAACAGAAATCTGTCTAGATATTTCGAACAGAAGGAATTTAACACAGGGAATTGGTCATGTAGGTAATGGAATGGCAGAGAGACAGGGTGAGGAAAGGAGTGAGGGAGGGATGGGGTTGGGGAGGGAGAGGAAGAGATGGAGGGGGAGAGAGAGAGAGAGAGAGAGAGAGAGAGAGAGAGAGAGAGAGAGAACAAAGAGGATGGTTGTATGGGGACAAAAGGAGATGAAGGTGTCACCAGGGCCCAGATGTTGCAGAGAAGAAGAGCTATGTGGCTTAGATGGAACCATGGACGATGCTTCTACTATAGAGAAGGTAGAAATTGCCAGAGGGATGCAACCACTTCCAGAGAAAGTGGTAGAAGCAGAGAAGGAGGAAGGAGAATTTCTTTATCTTCTTACTTTCTATTTCCTGCCAGTGCCTCCTACTATCAGAAATAACAGGAAACGAGCTGTCAAGGAATCCTGGAAAAAGTGGTATGCAGAACCTCAGGTTCAGAATCATAGAGCAGAATAGAGGAAAAAGCAGGTGTGGGTTAAAAGATGCCAGGGAAATAACTATCATAGGGCCAAACGGAGAAATGTAGGTAAAGGATTTGAACTTTTAGAGAGGTGATAAGAACCTGTAACAAGTAGAAATATGTGGACAGTCTTGGGAAAGAAGTGAGCTGGCTTTCTACCCCAGCCATCCTTCCCAACCTACCAAGCTACTATGAGGTGTCGCATGTCCTGAGGAGAACTTAGCTTTTTCCTACCCACTTCTTTAAGTCCTTCTATGGCCACAGAAGAAATCTAGGGACTATGAACAGACATTTTGTCATGACACTGTTCATTGTCAGTGAGTGTAAGGAAGATTTGTAATGGAAACCAGGACAGGGATGTGGGATGAGGGGGCAGGAAAATGCATCATTTTTAGCATAATAATGGAAAGCAATATTATTTCATAAGAAATGAGTTCAACATCATTAACATTAGTAATATGAATTTCTCACACTGATTAGATGGTGTCATCCTCAGAAAATGAAGGTATATTTGTGGTTACACATTGCATTGGTTTTGCATTTCTGAAGAAAACCAATTTTAACTTGGTGAGAATCCCATCATTTTGCCATTTTTCCTATGAGTCATCTTGAATTTTATTACCAAAGTTCTGAGATAAGTTGAATCTTTTTCCAGTTGACTCAGGAAGGGCAGGCAGTTAATACAATGCATCATCTTGTTGGACCTTCTCCTGGTCACCACCTACACTTTTATGTATTGACTGTGACAAAACTGTGTGTCTTCTATAAGCTGGTTATCTAAAACTTCTCTGGAAGACCCAAATACTGCAACAGAACCTATTCTCGGGGCCTATTCTGTGGGCACCCTGGTCTGGGTCTCATTACAAAGTTTCTTCAAAGTACTTTACTGTGAATAGCACTAGACTCAAAATGCTTCTCTCTTAGAACCAGATTTACCTTCTAACTGCTGAGAGGAGAGGCAGGGTTTCAGGTCATCTTATATGTATCTTTATATATTAGATAGAGAGACAAGTGGGCCAGAGAAGCAGGGAGGCGTGCAGTCCTTCACTCCCCAGTGACTGTCAACACACATCTCTTCCTTCCTCAACCACACAAAAACAAACAAATAAACAAACAAAACAGCAGTGCTGTTATATATAAAATTCTGGTCAGAGGTGTAATGCTGGTAGCTCAGGCTAAGAGAAAGTCTCTTGAACCCCTTCGAATATTAGCCTTGAGACTCGGAATGTTCCATTAATCTGGAGACATAAAAAGATCAAAGCCTTTCCTGGGTCCCAAGTTAGCACCTTCACCAGTAGAATTTCTCAAGTTAGAGGAATTTCAGGCCAGCAGTCCCTCAGATCCCAGAAGCCACTCTGAGAAAGGGGTAAAAGGAGCAGCAGTCAGAAAATTGGTGAATATTTCCCTAAATTTCTTGGCCCTTAGTTTGAAGGAGAGCTCAGAGCTGCCTGGAGGGAAAGAAAGAAAACGCTGTTCTAAAGGAGAGGGCTCAAAATCACTAAGGAAGGAAGTACAGTTGGTGCTGCTGGTGTTTTTCCCCATGCCTTTTTCTGAGCTTGCACACAGCTCCCCCAGCCGCTCCAGTGTTGGCTGCTAACGACTGTAAGCTGCATCCCTCCCTGTTCCTGAGAATCACTCATCCCCATCCGGGAATATGTGGGAGGTTATACACTTTTCTGTATGGTTGCCACAGCCAGTGACTGCTACAGGGTACCAAAGGCTGGTCCCCTTGTTTGAAAGTAGGACAACTCTTGGTGCCATTCCTACTCCAGAGCTTCCCATGGAATCAGGCTGAGGCCAGACTTCTGATGAACCCACATCTTTGCTCAGCTTCTTCCTAGACCTTTCCCACTCCATTACAAGTTTTACCTGAAATTAGTTCCTCACTAAATCACTGGCATGATAACTCCTGCCTTAGACTCTGCTCCTGGAGAACTCAATCTAAGACAGGCATGGTCTACTATTCCATTATTCTGAGAGGCAGGGAGAAGGGCTAGAAGAAGCATTGGTTTAAAAAAGAGTCCAGCAGGATCAACAGAACATAAGCTCCTAGGAGTGGAGATAGGTCTCCACCTCATGAGGTACTTGGCTGGAAACATGTTGTGTTCTTGAAGATTTTTTGCTACTCCTTTTGTGTGTCTCTCAGCTCCACACCATAGTGGGAGGGACTAATGGTTCAGTGGCTTTTGTGTGTGTGTGTGTGTGGTGTATAAGTTCTGCTGCTGGTGAGGAAAGCTAGGACCTCTTCTCTATGATTTGTTATTTGAGTTAAAGTTCAACATTCATGCCAGACACTTCTGGGTTTTGAAGTCTCTTATTCATTCTTACTTGCATTTATTCATTAAAATTACGTATTACATGCATGCTATGAACCTAGCACTGTTCTAAAGTCCTGAGGAAAAAAAGAATCTTATAGTCAAGTAAATGAGCAAATTCAAGATAGTGTGATGTATTCTGTGATGGAGTATGGAAGACAAAACATGCTAGCTGAGGAGTGAAAGTGGTCTCACGAGTGCAACTTTTAGTGCTTATGTGAGAGAGAATTGTAGTTTGTCCTGATTTTGAAAACAGTGACCTTTAGGTTGAGTCTCAAGGAACCCTGATTAGCCAAAATGATTTTGAAAAAGAACAAAGTTGGAGGACTCACATGTCCTGATTTGAAAACATATTACAAAGCTTCAGTTATCAAAATAGAGTGCTAGTGGAATAACAAGAGACTCATAGCCCAATGGAATTGAATAGAAAGTTCAGGAATAAATCTTCATATAGTGGTCAAATGACCTTTGACAAGGGTTCTAAAACTCCTCAGTGGGGGAAAGGACAGTCTCTTCAACAAATGGTGCTAGAAAAGCTGGATATTCAAATGCAAAATCATAAAGGTATACCATTGTCTTATACCACATACAAAATATTAACTTAAAATGATTAAAGACTACACATTAGACCCCCAAACTATAAAACTCCTAAAAGAAAACATAAGGAAAAACTTAATGACATTGGACCTGGCAGTGATTTTTTTTAGACATGACATCAAAAGCATAGGTAACAAAAACAGACAAATGAGACTACATTAAACTTAAAAACTTTTGTGCATCAAAGGACACAATCAACAGAGTAAAAAGGCAATATACAAAATGGAAGAAAATATTTACCAATCATATATCTGATAAGAGGTTAATACCTAGAATACATAAAGAACTCCTACAAGTCAGCAACAATGACAAATCAATTAAACATCATTAAAAAATGGGAAAAGGACTTGACTAGACATTTCTCCAAAGATAGTATCCAAAAAGCCAATAAGCCTATGAAAAATACTCAACATCACTAATAAGAAAAATGCAGATCAAAACCACAATAAGATATCAACTCCTGCTCATTAGGATGGCTACTGTTAAAAACAAACAAACAAAAAATAAGAGCCAGACAATAACAAGTGTTGGTGAGGCTGTAAAGAAATTAGAACCCTTGTTGGTGGGATTTTAAAATGATGCAACTGTTATGGAAAACAGTATGGCAATTCTTCAAAAAATAAAAATAAAAAAAATAGGACTACCCTATGATCTAGTAATTCTACTTCTGAACATATACCCAAAATAATTGAAGGCGATATCTTGAAGAGATATGTGCACACCCATGTTCATAGCAGTACTAGTACAATAGCCAGGGGTAGAAGAGATTTAAATGTCCATCAATAGATGAATAAAGAAAGAAATATGGTATATACATACAATGGAATATTATGCAGCCTAAGAAAAGAAGGAAATCCTGTTACACACTGTGACATGAAAGAAACTTTATGACATTAGGTTAAATGAAATAAACCAGTCACAGAAAGACAAAATCTGTATTATTCCACTTGTATGAGTTATCTAAAATAGTCACATTCATAGAAACAGAGACTAGAATGCTGGTTACCAAGTAGGAGAAAGAAGGAATTATTGTTTAATTGGTATTAGCATTTTGGAGTTGCAAGAAGAAAAAATTTTAGAGATCTGTTTCACAACTATGTGGATATACATAATACTATCGAACTGTACACTTAAAAATGGCTAAGATGGTAATTTTATGTTATGTATTTTTTTATTGTAATAAGTAAAAAGTGCCCTTTCCTTCTCCCACACACTCAGAGCAGATTGTTTTTCAAGTCAGATTATAACAAGGAATATTCTCAGTTAGGGGATTTTATGCTAAAAGCCTCCCTTCTACCTCAGGGGTCATTTAATCTAGTTTACAGAAAAATCTCATTTTATTAATGTGGATTAAATTGGGACTAAATATATACAAAAGCTACGTCTCCAGGGCTGGCATCCTTAGCTCCCATTGAAAAGCTTAAACTTCCAAACACATTTCTAATAGCTTTATTTCAGAAGATAGGTTTATATAAAGATTAAACCTGGAAAGGGTGTTAGACCTCTTCTGGCCCATTCTCATCATTTTACAGACAATAAGATTTGAGAAGATGAATGAGTAAATTAAGATTACATAACTAGAGGTAAAACTGGTGGTGTTTAAGGATCCTGAGATAATATACTAGTTCAGGAAGAGAACTAAGTTCTAGTCCTGGGTGTGATACTTCGGATAGATCACCTCTCTCTCATTCTTGGTTTTCTCATTTGATAACTGGGCAGTAGTGATGTCGTGTGAGTGGACTAGGTGATTGCTGCCTTTTCCAGTACTAAAAGTGGCTGGAACATAATAGGTGCTTGAGTGCTTGTTGAATGAATGAGGCAGACATAGACTCTATGGTTCTATGATACTTATCAATTTATTATTAATCTAGCATATGCACTTTCTTTATCAAATGCTCATTTTACCCTATTGTAAGATTTCTCTTGTCTGAATACTCATTTATTAATTAATTAATTGTCAATTAAGAAATTATTTTTTTGATTAACTAACCAAATAACACTAAATGTGACTTTTAGAAATCTGAAGCTTTAAGAAAGAGAATGCAAAGTCCACTAGATACTGATGAACATTGAAAAACATGTGACCTGACACACATCTATCATCAACGATGCATCTTCCTTCTTCATCTCCCCATTAAGTACTAGTTCTCGATTACCCGGGGATTTAAAAGAGATTGCCTTCTAAGTCCAATCAATCAATCTGTCAGCAAGTATTTATGGAACATCTACCCCATGTCTCTCTAGGTGGTCTAGGAGTGGCAGAAAAGTTTAAGACAAGATTCCTGCTCTCTTTTTTGTAAGTCAGCTAGGACTGCTGGGGGCCTGGCTCCATGTGATCTTTTTTCTTCAAGGGGGCTAGATTAGGTTTCTTCACACAGTGATAGAATTCCAAGAGGGCAATCCCAATGTTTTCTCAATCCTCTGCTTGCTTAGGTCCCATTGGTCAAAGCAATTCTACCGGTCAAGCTGAATCTCTGCTAAGTTATGGATACTGCAGGCCTGATTCATCAGGGACCATTAATGTAACCAACCTAAGCTATTTGGAGAGAGAGAAGAGTCTGACAACAATAATTAAGCTCTTAAATTTAGTCACACTTAATGCTAAATCTATCCCTGCACTTCCTAGTTATGTAAATCAATAAATTCTCCCTCTCTCACCTTATTATTATTATTTTTTAAAGTAATGTAGTTCCAGTTAGAGTTTTACCTACTTACAAAAAGTTTAGAGAAACTAAATCTCTGGGAGTTCTAATCTCTGTGTATATAAAATATTGGGTTGTCTCCAATCTTTCCTGTCTCTCTCTACTTTGAAAGTAATTTAATACCTGACTAAAGGAATCATTGCACATCAGTCTATACCCACCAGCAATCTAAAGATGGATTGACCTGTTTGAACCAGCTACAATATAAAAAGAATAATTTCATATGCTTAGTCATAATCCTGAAAATATTTTTGCATGTAAGACTCTTTGCTGCATTAGAGGTACAATTCTAAATATTCTTGAATAATATGACAAATGTAAGATGATGCCATGGAGGTAAGTGGAAGGTGGTTGTCTTTATTTGGGTTTCTCAGAAGCAGACCTAGAGACAAAGATTTGTGTGCAAGTCATTCATGTGAGAGATAATCTGAGGAAGTGCTGTTAGATGCATGGGAAAGTGAGACACTGAAAAGAAGAATACTAATAAAGAGTACATTATGAATGCAGTTACCATTGTGGGCAACTGACATTCACTACCTCTGGAGATCTCTGGGAGACAATGTAGAACATGCTTCATAGTTTCCCACCCATTCATTTATGACTCCAGATAACTTAGTCTATTCTGAGTAATAGAGCTTCTGAGAACAATACTTGCTGCACTTAAAATGCAGGTCAACAGGATTCTACTTGGCTATGAAATAGGTACTTCTGAGGTTCTAATTTTAAATGGCAACAGGCCTCCACAGGCAGCCCTAGATCAGCTGCTTCCAAATCCATTCCGTTTTCAGAGTCGGCAACTCTGGGGGACCAGCTACCTTGTATAAGCTCAAGGCCATCCCCTACCATGTGGTTTCAAGTGGTTTTGCACTGGTGAATTAATTTAAAAGAAAATCTTTCTCTGTAGGCAGTTTTCTGGGCCCGTCTAAACATATATGCCTAGATAATAGGCTCTTGGCTCCAAATCACAGAACATTTATGAAAGAATTTTCCCCCTGAAGCTATTTCCATTCCTTTAACTTTTTTCTTTTATTAGTAATCTCAAAATTTCAAATCAGGAAGCTATGCTAGACCAGAGATAAATAAAATAAAATAAAATAAAATTCTTGGCCTACGGAGCCCTAAATTTAATTAGTTATCAATATTTGATTAGTTGCCTGTGGCTCCCCCCTGAATTAGTTGTCAATATATGAAGAGCATGAGATTTTTATGGCCCACACCAATGAAAGAAAGAAAGAAAGAAAGAAAGAAAGAGAGAGAGAGAGAGAGAGAGAGAGAGAGAGAGAAAGAGAAGAGAAAAGAAAAAAGAAAAAAAAAAAAGAAAAGGAAAGGAAAGAAAAAAAAGAAAGAAAGAAATCCAAAATCTGGATTTTCTGCTTCTCTTGCAAGACTGGATCTTGGAGGGCAGAGACTGCTCAGAACCCATGCAGCAACTGTCTCTTTTTGCCTATTCATGCACTCCCTCAGTTGGCAACACTCCTGACCCTGATAATTTTTTTATTTTTATGAACAGAAAAGTCTCTGAAAGAATAAGAGCACATTTCTGAGAAGTTATTTAGAGCATCCACATTGTGGAGTGTACTTAAAGAGAAATTTGCTCATAATTTCAGCCATGGTGGATTTAACGTCAGAGTTATTTTTCTATTCTGGGATTTGAATTGACAAGCAATATGGCACCTATTTGATGGGAATTTGACCATGAAGATCAAGTCTAGCTATAACTTGGAGGAAAAGAATTTTGTCAGTTGGTCTCTGGTATTTGTTATTAAAGAACAAATGCACAAAAACGTGTAGCCTATAAAATCAGCAAGGACAAGGAAATAGCTTCACAACCTCAAAGAAGATTTATTTCTAGGTTAACAATAATACTACATAACATTAATTGAGCATTTACTGTGTGCCATGCACTGTTCTAAGTGGTTCATGTAAAGTTTTATATTTAACATACACAGACGTAAATAAGGTAGACACACTTTTTTGTTCCCACTCTACACGTGAAGAAACTGATACCTAGAGAGGTTAAGTAACTTGTCCAAGGAGCCCCGCATACTAAGCTGTGGAAACAAGGTTTGAATATAGACTAGTTGGACTGCAGAGGCCACTACCACCTTGTAACCACTCTACAGTCTTAAAATCTATTTTGCAGATCCACCCAGCCAGGTATCATTTCTCAAATTATTTGATGATCTGAAATTTCCCAACGCACTGATGAGATTAGTTGTTAGAAAGTAAACAACCAGAATGTGAATAATACATGACTGGGGTTTAATTCAGGGCTTAGCGAATATTCGATGTAGCAATCGGAACCAAGCCCTGAGACAAAACACAATAGCATGACAGCTCTGTGGGAGAAATCTCAGCTCTGCCCTTGTAAAGCCTGGGTCCTTAGGCAAGTCGAGTTTATTTTTTTCTGAAAGACGGGCATAGTAACATTTATCTCGCAAGGTCACTGTGAGAAATAAATGAGTTAACATATGTAGGCAACAGGTAGGAAAAGGGCAGTACAAAAATGCTAACCCCTTGCATTGCTCCCACCAATTAACAATTGTAATTTTGTTCCTGATGAAGATATTTGGTGGTATGTATGTGCTTTTCCCATGGACAAACTGCCTGATGGGGCTCTGGAAACAGTTGTCACCAAGTCTCAACTTGCTTCATGGGAATGTTTAGGGATGCCTGCCTTACTTGGCTCCTACTAACCTCCTCTGGTAGATTTCCGGGAGGAAATGTAGATGGTAAATAATACTCTGTAATCCCTTTATTTGAGGGGCAATGCCTTGTCATGGCAGATTGAACTTGACATGTGAATACGTGGAGAGAGATCGGAGTGATTGGACTGCCTCTAAAACCAGAACATCCCTTGACTCTCAACGACTAGGATCTTGTCTGACTTGACTTTGAGTTCTGTTTTGTTCATGTGTATTGGGAAAATTCGATGATGCACATTTCTCAGTCTTCTTAGGTCCCAGGCTGCCTAAAGATTAAACAAGGGGTTTTTCTCAATGATATCAATTTGCCTGTAATTGTTTTTTAATGTTTCCGAAGGCTCAGTTCTGTAGTTTTCTGGGTTTTTTTCTCCCCTCTTGGAAGCAAGGATAAAGCTCAAAATGAACAGTAATCTAACCGTTCATTTGTCTTAAATTCACCTTGCATTGACAGTCTCATGGAATTATAATTTTAGGCAGAGATGTCTAGATCTGAGGCCCAGATCTGTCCACTAACCTGGTGGAGTACATACTAGAACCCAGTCTCCTGGCTTCCAATCTAGTACCCTTTGCACTTCACTCACTAGAAACAAGAAATGTTGTGATTAAGCTCTGCTGATGAAGAGACTGATGCACTAGAATTTTGCTTTTGAAAGTGTAAGTAAGAGGTTGACTTCTCATTACCTCCACCAGTAACCACCACCACCCTCAACCAAACCTCTATCATTGCTTAACTGGTCTTTCTGCATCCAGTCTTAACTTTCCTGCTAATATTTTCTCCACACAGAAGCCCAGAGGAACACATTAAAATATCAGTCACATTATAACACTACTTAGTTCAAAACCATGCAATGACTCCTTATTCTATTTAGGGTAAAAGCAAAAATACTTGCAGTAACGAGACCCTACATGTTCTCTTCCACACCCTCCACATACGTTTTTTTCCAAACACAATGGTGTCCTTGCTGTTCCTTGAACCACATACTCCCAGGGCACTAGCTGTTTCCTCTGTCAGATACGCTTTTCTTTATTTGCCTGGCTCACTCCTTCACCTCCTGTAAGCTTTATTAGGCTGTCACCTCTGTGAGGCCTACACTGACCATCTAGTTTAAATTTGCCAACTTTTTACTGGCACCACCCTTCTTTATTGCCCTCCATGGTGCTTATCACCCTCTGTATTTATCTTCTCAGCCTGGCATAACAAAATGTCACAGAATTGGTGACTTAAACAATAGAAATGTATTTTCTCACTGTTCTGGAAGCTACAAGTCACAATCAAGCTTGTAACAAATGCTGTTTCTGGTAAGGTCTTCCTTCCTGGCTTGTAGACAGCTGCCTTCTCACTATGTCCTCACATAGCCTTTCTTCAGTGCTTGTATAGGAGGGGAAGAGAGATCAGAGAGTGCTCGTTCTCTGGTGTCTTTTTATTAATAAGGACACTAATCCTACTGGATCAGAGCTCCACCCTTATAACCTCATTTAACCTTATTTCTTCCTCAGAGGCCCATCTCCAAACATAGGCATGCTGGTGGTTAAGGCTTTAACATAAGAATTTGGAGGGGACACAAACATGCAGTACATAATATCATCTGATATTTTATATTAATTCCTTTTGTTGTTGTTGTTTTGTGTTTACTGTCAGTCATTTCCCACCAGAATGAGGGCGGGCATTTTTGTCTGTTCTGTTTATTGCTTAAAGCAGTGCCTGGCACATTGTAGGTGCTCAAGGAATATTTGTTAGATGAAATATCTAGCTCATCTGTGCTAGGTGACCTCTAAAATGCCTCCCAATGATTCCTGGTTCCTGGTATTTATGCTCTTGTGTAATTCTTTCCCCTTGAGTATGGGTTACACCTAGCGACTTACTTCTAGTGCACACAATGCAGAAATAATGATAGAATGTCACTTCTAAAATTAGTTTACAAAAGGACTCTGGCTTCTGTCTTGTTAGCTTTGATGGAAATCAGCTGCCAGGTTGTGAGCAGTCCCATGAAGAGGCCCACATGGCAAGGAACTGAGGGAGGCCTCCAAAACACTCAATCCTGTTGATAATCACATGGTGAGCTTGGAAGAGTATCCTCTCACATAAAGCATTCTGATGGGACCACAGCGCTAGGCGATACCTTGATTGCAGCCTTGTGGAAGACCTTGAAGCAGAGGTGCTCAGCTAAGCAAGGTCCAGATTCCTGACACACAGAAGCTATAAAATAATGTTTGCTATTTTAAGCTACAAAGTTATGGAGCAAAATTTCTTATGCACAATGCATAATACACCTAACAACATAGGGATAATGGCCATGTCTTCAGAAACAGAAATCTGAACACTTAATCTGGGAATGATAGATTATCTGAGGATTCTACCCATTGTTCTCAGTCCAAATATCTTTAAAAGCCCAGTAAGAGGGTCTGATAGCTTATACCTACGCATGGAAGCAGAATTGCTGAGTGGTTTAGAGCAGTGGCCTTAAAAGTTTTTTGACTATGATCCACGGTGAAAAGTCAATTTTATATCACTACCAAGGACAATTACATACATAATTAAAACAAATGTGTCACAAACCAATATTGACCCTTTATGTAAGATATCCTCTGTTGTTTTCTATTTTATTTCATGTTACTGCAAAGTGCTGGTTTTCCCCACATGACTGATCTCCCTAATGGGGCTGCTAAATGATTGTGACCTGTAGGGTGAGCATCCCTAGTCAGTGGCCAGGTGTGGTTTCCGGCTGACCTGCCTTCAAATCTCAGCTCTGACTTTTCACTAGTTGTGGAATCTTGAGCAAGGGCCCTGACTTCTCTGAGCCTTACTTTTTTCACTGGAAAATGGGGGGATTACCTATCTAGGAGGTTGCTATGAGGATGAATGTGAGAAATCTATGTAAAGTGCCATGTGCTCAGCATATGGTAATACTTTCATAAAAATAACAACAAAAATTACAGATGCCCTTGTTCCAGCTACATATTAAATTAGTTTCTGGTCCTTCCAACTTGAGTGAATGAAACAGACATCCCTTGAAGGAATTCCTAACAGAGACCAAAGTCTATGGATTCATTGGTCCTTTTTTGAGATTCAGATATAAGTATGTTGGGAAACCTGAAAGGCTGTGTATCAATCAGCATGGAATGCCCACAGGCCTGTAAACAGCCACACTTTGCCAAATGGGCTTATGAAACCTCCCTTCTTTTTATTTAATCTCACAGCCATAGTATTGGCCAATATGAATTCCAAGAAAAGGTAGGTGTTTTAACTAAGTAAGTATTATAGACTTAGGCTATCCCATAGAAATAGTACTTGCCCTCACTCCACCCTCTTTTAGAAGGAAGCTTTGGCCTTTCCATCAGAAGTCTTCCACATTTTTTTTTTCTCTCCAGGTGCTTATCATTCTCAGGGCCTCAGGTTGCTGCTTATGTTTACACCTTAAAGTTCATTTCTGTAGAGAAGGGTTTAGTGGCACTTTTTAGAAGGCAGTTAAGTTTGGGTAAAAAGAAATTATGTTAGAAATCTGACTTTGCCCCATTGCTGCCTCCTAACCCCTCGCCCCTTCATTAAAAGCATCCTAAGCCTTGATTTCAAGTCCCCAGGAGCTCTCAAGAGAACATAGTTGCACACCAAGTTTTACTCTGAATCACGGAGACCACAAACCCCACCCAGAGTTCAAAAGAAAAGCAGGAGAAATGCAATCAGCTGTAGCTCCTTTGCTGCCAAACCCACTTCACACACTCCCTTCACAGGCAAACCTGCTTTAAGATATCTGGAGCTGGTGGAACAACTGCCTGCTATCTCTGCACTCCCAGAAATAACAGCCAGCCAAATCCCTCATCTTGGTGACTTCTTTTCCAGTTCCCCAAGTCAAGTCCAATCAAAGTCATAGCCAGACAAATCATTTTATTACCACAAACTCTAATCTAGAGAACGAAAGGTTTTTAGATAGTGAATCATTTCTGAAGAACTTCTAAACCCTGATTGTGGGAAACTGAACACATGGGAAGGGAGTTGGGTGTCCCCTCTTTTGGACTGCTGCTTCTATTGAGACACCTTCCTTCTTTCCCGACTACCTTGTGGCACATTTTCAAGAATCCCACAGTTAAAAAGCATGTAGAAGGGTCTTTATTTTCTTCTTTTTTATTCCCTGCACGCTCTCTGGGATGGAAGGAGGAACAGTAACATTCTGCTGTCCATCTCTAGCTGCTCCCTTGGGTTTCCTGATACCATAGGAAACATATGTCTTCACAAGTAGAAAGGATCCACCCTGTACAGATTTTTTGCTGGATTCTGGGACATCATCAATTGATTCGAGGCTCGTAAGAGAACGAATTTTTACATGATATTGAATAGGGCTTCTCTGTATCACTGAGTGACCCTGGGCCAGTCACTTCACCTTTATTGGCCTCAATGTTTTCATGATGTAAGACAGAGTAGCTTAGGGAGAGCCTCATTGGCACCTCTAATTACTAGGTAATGGATACCAGGGGCATTGAGTAGATAACATCTTTTAGGCCATATTTAGCTCAATAATTGATGAGTGATGTCTGCCATAGATGAGCGTTGGGGGTGAGTTACATCAACTATTGAGTATTTGCTATTCCTAAGCTAAATGCTCTACTAATTATTCCCAATTCTAGGTTTTTTTGATTCAATAATCTTACATGACTCTTACTGAGATCTGTCTCAATAATTTAATCTCACTGTTTTAAGTATTTACCTTTATGTCAATGGGAATGAAGAGGAGGAACAGAAAAATTTTGATCCTCCAATTTGACACTGCCCTTTGAGAAATGATGACTCAAAAATCTGGTCTATTGCTATTCTTTGAACCAAAGAATTTTAACTAGCTGCAGAAACTGGAGAAAATGAAATGAATTCTTTTGTTAAAGTATAGCCCTTGGTGTTTTTCATCATAAAATGGAGAAAATAATGCTTATCTTGTTTTTGGTCATTATGGACAAAATTCTGACTTAACTGATGACCTTCATATATTATTTAATAACAAATTAAATTAAAAAACAGCTTAAAGATTCTCATTCTGAAATGATGGAGGACAATGGGAAAGCTAAAGTTAAAGGAGGTAAAAAAAATATATATTTCTGTACTTTTTTGAAAGAATAAAAAATAATAAAGAAGACCTTGGAAACTTTTCAGCTTCAATGATGTATGTCTGAGAAGAGTGGTTCAGAACCCAGACACCTAAATACAAATAAAATAAACACCCACCTACCAAAAATGGTAGGAAAAGGTTAGATATTCATTTTAACCGATCATTAAATATACGTCATCATGAATTATTAATTTTCAAGAATTTAGAATATAAGACTATAATTTACATAAAAAACTATTCAAAATACAATTTAATCTTGATTTAGTGGTTTGAAGACACTTTAAAAGTTTGCAGTGCCTCTAGGTCATGAAGTCAAACACCAGTGATTCTGACATTCCAACAGAAGGTGTAGGTGGTTGGGCTGACTCTTTCCTGACTTTATATCTTGAAACATATTGAAGTAATAAGAGACATTCTGTTTATCATTTTTCAAAAAGGTAGCATGTAGGAAATAGAGGAAAAATTATGACTGATTTGATGTTATTTAGCTGAAATGACAAGTTTATTATACCTTTTATTAATAAAATACCCACATTTTAAATTCAATTTTTTAGGGGCTGTCCTTCATAAAAATCTCCTATCATAGAGATTTAGAAGTGTATGTCACATTGCCCTCATGTGAACAAGATGTTTCTCTCATTTCTTCTTACCAAAAAATGACCCACTGAGGCATGAAATGTTCTCCAGATGTGTAAGAAAGGCTGAGATTGGAGCTGAGTCAGCTTTATAGGCCTGGAAGATGGGAACTTTCCCTGATGGAGTCTCATCCATCGCATAATTTGTTGGCTGCTTCTACTGACATCTTCAACCTAGACCTTTCTCAGAGCCCTAAAATCTCACACTCATTGGATGATGATTTAACATAATTTACTTACTTATGAGCCTGGCATGTGCCATGTATCAGGGGTACCAAGGTAAACATGATAACAGTTAAAATGAATATATAATTACACAATTAAACCGATTGGTATGTGAGAAGTAAACACACAGTACAGTAGAAAGCACAGAGGAGGAGTACTCAATTTGTATAGACTCCAATTACTGCAAATTTGTCTCAACTTAAACTTCATTAATTCTGTCCCCACCGAAACTCATACTTCAAGACACTAAAAGGCTGTGACATGCAAAGTGTGGGGACCTAACATAACCTGTGAGATTCTATGTTCCTTCAAGGCAACCCTAAACTGTAAAGCCCCTGCAGATTCCTCAGAAGGCCAGGTGAAGCCATAGAGTAGAGTTTAGAAAAAACAGAATTTTAGTTTTGATTCTGCCTCTAATTATATAACCTTAGGCAAGTTACTTCACCTCCTTGTTCTGTAAAATGAGCACTTGAAAGGAAGAAAGTGGGGGTGTGGGCCTGGATCCCATGAAATAAAAGAAGAAGCTCTGAGGCAGGCACTGGCAGTACTCAAGCAGTATTCAGAGATGACACCTTCATGAAGGATATTTGGCAGACAGTCCCCTAGCCCTTGTGATACATTAGCATACACTCCCCAAGTGGTTCGCAACCTAGACTGTACCTTAAAATCATCTGGGCAGTTTTTGAAGCTATACCCATGCCCAGGGTACAATCAGAACCATTAAATCAAACTCTCTGAGGCTCTCGCCTGTTATCAGTGAACACTGAATGTTTGACTTCTGATTTCATGTTCACCAAGCAATCTTCTCTGATTGATATCTGACTTTCACAAACAGATTTAACAGGCAGTAAAATGTGCTGGTCAAAATGACTTAAGTATTTTTGGTCCTGTGACCTTTATAAATCTCACTGTGGCTTCATGAACTGACCTTCTCTTCTAAATCCATGCTGTGAAAGGAGCTAATGTGAGCCAGCTCCTGAGCGCTGGACCTGCTGTCGGTCTGGGGACACAGCGCGTGTCTAAGCTGGCAAGGCTGGGGCCAGAAGCTGGTCCTTGGAGAGCTCATGAAGCTAATGGATTCCAGTCAGTCCCCTTAGGAGTTCTCATGAGAAAAGCATGTGTGCCCAAGAATTGCTTTGTGTGTGGGCAGAGCTCATGAATGTGCATTGCCCTGCCTACACCTTCAGGCAGGATTAATCTTATTTAAACAGTCTTTCCTTTTGTAAAAAGAACTCGGACTATTTAATCTGTAATATTCTTCTCTAGCAATCATCATCCAGGATAGGTTTTAGTTTCTAAAGAGGATATTCTTTCACTCCTATAAAGAGTTTGATTTTCTCCAGTATTTCCTCTCTGTCATTTTACAGTGTTCTCTTGTAAACAGTCTTTAAAAAAGAAAGAAAGAAAGAGAGAGAGAGAGAAAGAGAAACAAAGAAACAAACAAACAAACAAACAGGTTGCCTTGTTCTCACCCTGGCCACCCCATTAAATGCAATTGTATTTTTTAAAGGTATAACTCACGCAATTCTGAGACAGATATATCTAGAGAAATTGTATCCCAAGACAAAATTCTAATTTTTACTATTCTCAGAATTTGTCCTTTTCCAAAAGTAGCCATAGCCTGAGCAGATTTCTCTTTCCAGATGATAAAGTTATCTTGTTTTAAAATTGTGATGAAATATACATAATATAAAATTTACTATTTAAATCACTTTTAAGTGTTCAGTAGCATTAAGTATATTCACGATGTTGTACAACCGTCACCACCATCCATCTCCAAACTTTTTCGTCTTCCTAAACCTAAATTCTGTACTCATTAAACAATAATTTCCCATTCTCATCTTCCAGCAGCCCCTAAAAGCCACCTTCTATTTTCTGACTCTATGAATTTGATGTATTTCTAGATACTTCATATAAATGGAATCATACAATATTTGTTCTTTTGTGACTGGCTTATTTTACTTAACATAACATCTTCAAGGGGCCATCCATATTGTAGCATGTGTCAGCGTTTCCTTTTTAGAGCTGAATAATATTCCATTGTGTATATATGCACACACCACATTTTGTTTATCTGTTTATCTATCTATGGACAGTTAGGTTGTTTCAACTCAATTTGGTTATTGTAAATAATGCTGCTATGAACACTGGTGCCCAAACATCTGTTCAAATCCCAGCTTTTAATTCTTTTCATTATATACCCCAAAGTAGAATTGCTGGATCAAGTAGTAATTATATGTTTAATTTTTTAGGAACTGCCATACTGTTTTCCACAGTGTCCACACACAATTTTATATTTCAACCAGTAATAAAAGAGGGTTCCAATTTCTATACCTGTTCACTAAGATTTCTGCTTTTTGTTAATAGCCATTCTAATGGGTGTAAAGTGCTATCTCATTGTGGTTTTATTTTGCAATTCTCTAATGATTATTGATGTTGAACATTTTTTCATATGTTTATTAGCCATTCATATACCTTCTTTGAAAAAATGTCTATTCCTATTCTTTTCCTATTTTTTTTTAATGTTTTATTTTTTTATTTTTCTCCTCTCCCCTTCCCCATCCTTTCTGGTAACCACTAGTCCATTGCTCCTGTCCATAATCTTTTCTTATTTTTTAATCAGGTTTTTGTTGTTGAGTGGTAGGTATTCTTTATATATCTAAATATTAATCCATTATCAGATATTTGATTTGCAAATATGTTCTCTCATTCTTGTGAGTTATCTTTTCACTTTGTTATTAGTGTCCTTTGATACACAATAGTTTTTAATTTTGATCAAGTCCAATTAATTATTTTTTCTCTTGTTGCCTATGCTTGTGGTGTCATATCCAAAAAATTATTGCCAAGTCCAATGTCATAAAGATTTATTCCTATGCTTTTTTTCTTAGAATTTTATAGTTTTAATTTCTATATTTAGTTCTTGAATCCATCTTGAGCTAATTTTTGCATGGGATATTCAGTTTTCCCAGCACCACTGGTTGAAAACACTGTCCTTTCTCCATTGAATGAATGGTCTTGGCACTCTTGTCAAAAAATCATTTGATCATATATGCAAGAATGTTTTCCTGGCTCTCTATTCTCTCTATTCTGTTCCATTGGTCTACCTCTGTCTTTATATCAGTACCACACTGTTTTGATTACTGTAGCTTTTTAGAAAGTTTTGAAATCAAGAAGTGTAAAACATCCAATATTTTCCTTTTTCATGACTGTTTTGGCTATTTGGAGTTGCTTGACATTCCATATGAATTTTAGAATGGATTTTTCTATTTCTGAAAAATTAAAAAATGGAATTTTGATAGGGATTACATCAAATCTGTGGGTAGTTTGGACATCTTAGAAATATTAAATCTCCCAGTCCATGGACATAGATGTCTTTCCACTTATCGTTGTTGTCTTTATTTCTTTCAATAACATTTTATAGTTTTCAGAGTACAAGTCTTTCTCCTCCTTGGTTAAGTTTATTCCCAAGTATTTTATTCTTAAACTATCTGCTTGGAGTAGGCCAAGGAAGCAGTCCCAGAGTTGAAATGAAAGAGATAAGCTACCATGATACGAACCAGGAAAGTCAGGAGGAATAATACACTCTGAGCAGTAAAGAGACAGACATTCTTATATCAAATGTGACCTGCTTATTCCCAGAAAAGTCACGGGCTTGAAACGAGAATGGTTTTGATACTAAACAGAATGGAATTGTCAGGAAAATGTGTTAATATTTGGTACCATTTGTAATGGAGAGTGAGATAGATTAATTGATCTTGGCCAGGTAACTAGATGGCTCTTTAGCATAAGCTTCATTACAATTAGTATCCATGACTGTTAGGTGGAGCCTATTCTGGAAACCAGGCTTTACTCCTAATAGAGAGGAATAAGATTGCACAAGGTTTTCATGTCTGGATACTTTAAAAGCTTTTTTCTCCAATTCAGATGCCAAGTCTTTCAGGGATGCCAGACTAGTTTTATAGAGGGAAGAATCCACTGTTAGTACCTTTTCATGTCTTGTAGTTAACATGCTCTCTTGTAGCATAAGCTCTACTGCCACATTTCATGAATCACAATGTGAATTATGAGTTCCCAGCTGAAACTCAGCGTGTATAACTGAGTCATGGTCCATTTCCAACCTGTAGGCCCAGTCTCTAAGGAGGCAACTGCAAATGTTTTTATAGATTTCCATATAATATAGTGTTGATTTTTTCCCTCTTAGAGCTGACAGCAACTAAAGATTATATTGAAACCTCAAAGGAAGAGAGCAGTAAGAAACATGAAGACAATTCCTGGCAGGCTTCTGACAAGACTTCTGATTTGTTTTCCTAGTGATTGTGATGGACTTGGGGGTGGAGGAAGATAAATCATTAAGTATAGATTCAAAGAACACTGACTTGGAATGATACTACACATAGGTAGCTTTAAACCTGGCTTATGGCTTATGTTTCTAGGTAACTCTGCTACCCATATTATAAATAATACCAATGAAATGGTAATAAATACTAGAGTGCCAGTACACCGGCAAAAAGGTATTAGTTTAGTCTGGTCTTATGAAAACTGCAAAATGATTGACTCACATGACTCCTTTTCTGTACTAGGTAATAAAAAATGGTTTTATTACAGTACTGACTATATTTTAAGAAGTAATAATGGATGAACTGATTAATAGTGAAGACTGGATTCTGTAGCATAGCATCTATTGTTACAGAACATACTTGAGTATGTTTATGGGTCTTCCCTGGTAGGTTCCAAGTTTCTTGAGTTTTGGATACTTGTTTCCACTCATCTTTATATGGCAGGGCCTTGTATATAGTAAATATTAAATAAACTTACTGATTTATTCAACAGGGTTTTTTTTGAGGCTCACTATATATCAGATGCTAATATAGAGATCAATAAAATAACTCTTTATCCTAGAAAAGCTCTGTCTTATAAGCCAACAATAAAAATACAGTTTCAGTCATAAATGCTAAAAAAGAGAGCTGAATGCTAAAATAGGTGTTGATGAATGTAAGTAGAATGCAAGGTGGTTAAATGCTTTTTAGTTTTTAATGCTTTGTGTCTGAAGGTGGGGGCGCTGGGTAAAGGTCAGCTCTGTTATCCCACAGGCAAAACAAGTTAGAAATTTCACTGTGTCCTTACTCTCCCCGAAATAATTCCAGGAGAAAAGGCCAAAGGAAGAGTTCAGCTTTAGAGTCTATGGGGTAGCTTTACAGGCTGTGACAAACACCTAGGGAAGTCTTGTCCTGAGCCCTCAGATCTTCCCACACTTCTCTGAAGAACTGTTAAGGGATCGTGGCTCTAGAGGCTTGCTTTGAAACGTTTTGCTCTGAGCTCTTCTGCCAGCTTACAAGGTAGAGATGTCTCCTGCTAAAAATAGAAGCCAGAGGAATAGGTTCAAAAGCAGGAGGCAAAAAGGGCCTGAAGATGTCACTCTTAATGGAGCTAAAGAAGAGAAGGAAGAAAGAAACAAAGGTAGAGAGGGAAGGAGGAAAGAAATTTCTCTTTGTTTATTGTGTCCTTTCTCTGCTGAAAATTTTCACTTGCTGTTACTTCATTTAATCACCTTGATGACATTAGAGTCACCTACTCTCATCACCTACTTTACATAGCGGATAGTTCATTCATTCAGTAAATATCTTCTTTTCTGTGGGGCACTGTAGGAAGCCATAAGACACCTTCTAGGCCCTAATAGAGAAACAGAGTACGAGACTGGCCCACACTGTGCTCAGTGCTACTGCTTCCCAGCCAGTTTACCACGTTCAGTGGGATGGAAGTCTCGCAGTGGCAGGCATGTTGGACCCCGTCCTCCCTCAATACAGGCTAGGGGGCCACCAAGATATGTAAAGTGTCCGTTCGCATAATGACAGAATGCATTCACTCACATCTTGAAGGCAGCTTGCAAGGGAGGAGGCTCAGGCTCCCTGGAGTGAAGAATTTCTCTCCTGGCTTGTGAAATTGCTCTGATTGCAGCCACCAGGCCAATTTACAACCCTCTGAGGCCTGGCCCTTGAATATCTATGGAGAGGCATATGAAAAGAAATGGAAGTTGAACAGATTCTGAGCTTTTATGATTTCATTTTCATTTCAAAGCTTTGCTAGGGGTTGGTTGGGAAAAGGGGAAGCAGCATTAAGGAAGGGAGAGCCTTGGTCAGCGGTCAGTGGTCAGTGCTGTGGGGACACAGAGAGAGCTAGGAGGGGTTACTTTAGGGCTTCTTTTTGGAAACTGAATTAAAAAGACAAAACAAAAAATAAATTCACCGAATCTTTCCAGAACCGGGTACTGTGTTAGGTATTAGAAATGAGTAGGCATGTGGATAGAGCATGTGTTTATAAGGGAATTTGTGAGTTTAGAGCAGTTGGTGAATATGCTAGTGGTTAAGAGTCTGGGCTCAAATATGACACAGGCCCAGCTATGAGTCTCAGTTCTGACATTTACTAGAAAAGTCTGGGTGAATCATTCACTTCTCTGAATGTTTTCCATGGCAATGGGAATAATAATGCCTCCCACAGAGGATGTTGTATGCATTCGGTGCGAATGCCTCCTAAGTAGTAACTCTTCTGCTCACCATTCTCTAAAACTTATAATATCTTTCCCTTGTTTAAAGCTAACATCCGCTATCACACTTGGGCTAAAAAGTATTAAAAAGTCTAACAAGCCCCTGACCTTTCCCACTAATATAGACCACCCCCATTCTCAATGGCTTTCCCACCACACCCTGCTCTTTCCCTTGATAGAATTACCACTATTTGTCATTCTACAGATATTTGTGTGCTCTCTTAGTTATTGTTTGCCTCCCCTACAAAAGTGCAGTCTCCAGGAGAACAGGAACTCATTCTAATTTTGTTCTTTAATTTACTGTATATTCACACAATGCCTGGAACTTAGGTGCTCAATAAATATTTGTTGAATGAATGATGGATAGACAAATCAAATGTGTTTGGTACACAGAAAGCAGTTAATGAATACCAGTCTTCTTATTCCTACTGTTATTAGGAATAAAAAGTTTTCATAATTTTTGAGGAAATAGGCCCCCTACACATGAAACAATTGGAGTGCTGAGTAGCTGCACAATTCAAAAAGTGCTTTTGTAAGTGGCATCTCATTGTCATCTTCACACCATTCTTAAGTGGTAAGCAGGCTGGCTGTTATAACCTACATTTTACCTACAAGAAAACTAAACTAAAATAAAGGAAAATGCTCAGCTTCAAAGTCCCACAATCTGGTCCTTTCCTCAGTTTTCCATACCTGACTCAAGGTGGGCCCACAAAGTACAGATGTTCAAATGTTTCTGTCTGTATAGTGGGAATGGGGAGAGAGCTAGCTTCAAGACAGAGCTGCATAGCAGAGAAGCCTTCAGCACAATGCCAGGCAAAGCAATAACTTGGCCTTCCTTCTGAAATTTTGGGAAAAAGAGTGGTGCAGAGTTCAAGGTGACCAGGGAGACTTTTGACTTAAGGAAGAATTCCTCTAAACACCTTCTTCCTCAGCTCTGGAAAAACATAAAAAAAAAAAAAAGCAGAAAAATTAAACTAAAACAGGAACTGCTAAATGCTGCCCCAAGTTGCTCAGACCTTAGAGACTGCCTAGAAAAGGCCCAGGGGAGGTGCAGACACTTACGTTGTTAACAGAGTCAGCAGGTCAGCAGAAGTGGGTGAAAAAGATGTCCTGAGATGTGACTGAGTCATCAAGCCCTGCATCCCCAAGTCCTGTCTTTCCATCAGTTCTTACCCTTTAGAGTCCCTCCCACTCTTCTGAAAGCAGTGTCGTTGGTGGTTGTATAGTTTCCTATGGCTGCTATAAAAGTTACCACACACTTGGTAGTTTACAACAACATACATTTGTTCTCTCACTCTTCTGGAGGGCAGAAGTCCAAAATCAGTTTTGCCAGGCTGAAAGCAAGCCGTTGGTAGGCAGGACCTCACTCCCTTTGGAAGCTCCAAAGCTTTGGAGGCATTTGTTTCATGCCTCTTCCAGCTTCTGGTGACTGTTGACATTCCTTGTGGCCACATCCGCTCCCATTTCTACCTCCAAGATCACGTTATCTCCTCTTCTGTAATCAGATCTCTCTTTGCTTCTCTTTCACAGATAATTGACAACCTTTAGAGCCCACTCAGAAAATCCAGAATAATCTCTACATCTCAAGATCCTTAGTTTAATCACATCTGCAAAGTCCCTTTTGTCATATAAGGTAACAAACGCATGTTCTTGGAATTAGGGCTTTTTGGTCATTGAGGGCCATTATTCAGTCTATCACAGTGGTTAAGAATCTGGAGTCAGGTGATCTGAGTCAAATCCTGGTTTTGCTCTTATCAGCTGTACAATCAGGGACAAGTCACTTTACGTTCTATGACTCAAGTTTTCTAACCTATGAAATGGAAGCATGAATGATCATAGTCTCTGTCTCTTAGGGTTGTTGAGTGGGCTAAAAATTAATGCAAATAAAGCATTTGGTATATCTTAATACTTAATGAATATTTACTATTATTACTTGAACTGAGAAAATGCCCAACTTTTTTTTCTTAGTTTTCTTATTTTCCCTTTCCTTAGCAGTGGAAATTCTTCTTCGACAAACTTTAATGCAAAGTCCAATATATAAAGCAGACCAAAGCTGAGCTGTCCTAGTTGAAGAGATGAGGAGAGAGGGGCTGGTTATGTCACTCCCAGGGCCATGGCTACTGGTAAGGCACCATGGAGAATCATGGGGATCATTTTTATAGGACATAGACCAAAAAACCCCCAGAAAGTTAGATGGTCTGTCAAAATCAGTTTATTCGTTTGAAATCCATTTATTGCTCTGTGTCAGGCCTGGGGTATGGAAGTTAAGAGCATGAGCTTCATCAAACTGGCTGTGAAAAAGCCTGTCTCTGCTCCTGGTTGTGTGGCTTTACACAAGTTATTCAGTGCCTTGAATTTTCTCATATGTAAAATGGTAATGATAATAACACCTGACTTGGAATTATTGCAAAGAGAAAATGACTTTCTGTTTTCAAAGTACTTAGGATAAGGTCTGGTGTGTGGCATGTAGTAGCTATTTTTGTGACAAGCCCCATTAGTGACCTAGTGGACCTAATAGAGTGCTGGGGATAGCAGATGAGGGTCCCTGACCTAAGGCAAGTCTTGTGTGTGAATGTGGGGTGAAGGGCAGTGGGCAAGGGATGGGAAGTCTGAGTTAACACTGAAGAAGAGGGGTAAAGTTATGGAAACCAGTTGGCTTTGGTGGGGTGAGTGTCTCCATGGTAAGGGAAGTATTCTGGGTGGATGAAATCAGGGAAAGGCTAGTAGACAAGAATGACCAGTGGGTAGATATGACTGAATGTAAGATGCAAACAGGTGCTGTGATATGAGATGAAGCCAGAGGAGTCAGGGGCCAAGGGCTTTGGGTGACTCAAGAGAGTTTAAACGCTCATTCTGGAGGTCCTATGGAATCATAAAAGAAGAGTTATAAGCTTAGGGAAGATCACTTCCTTCATCCCACCTCCCTGTTTTTTGAAGGCCAAAGTTCATGGGTTTGCCCTGGCGAGCCAAGAGCTCTGCATGCCACTTGTTGCCTCTGGGGTGGTTAATGGCTAGAAAACAGGCTTAGTGGGGCCACTGGGAGGGATTGAGTCTTGTCTTCTTGATTCTTACCTGGGAGTTACTGACACAGGGATTGTGGGCTGATCTGGTGGCTGGGCTACCCCATGCAGGCCAAGCTCTCCAGCTTAGGAGAACCAGCTTCTTGTATATGATCCATTGGTTGAAAATTGTGACTCGAACCCAAAGAAATGTAACCATCTTTGGTTCATCAAATACAATCTGGAAGCTCACAGCTTTAGATGAGCCCTAGAGCCAGAGGAGCCTCTGAGTCAGGTAGTTTTTAAACTGAATCCCTAGATCTTTTGGGTTCCTCAGAGATAATCTCAGGGTTTGTTTTTGACCTGTAAGGCTAAGTAAGTACTACTAAGGAAAAATAAAATAAGAAAACAAAGAAAAAGAAAGTTAGATATTTACTCAGTTCAAGTAATAATAGTTAATATTCAATGAGTATTAGGGTGTACTAAATGCTTTATTTACATTAACTTTTAACCCACTCAGCAGTCCTGTGAGATAGGAACTATTATCATCACCCTCTTTAACCAGTGCTTTGTTTCATTTACTGAAGTTCTGTATGGGATTTTTTTTTTTTTTTAAGAACAGAGTTATAGGTTAAAACAAAAAATGGAAATCTTTTTCTTAGCTAAACTCCTCATTTGACAGATGATAAAGCTGAGGCCCAGAGAGGAGATAGTCTAGAGTCACAGGGCAATTATAGAAAATGCTGGATTTAAGAAGTTCAGCTTTTTGTTACGTCATCCAACTGTGATTCTAGAAAAGCCACTTTATAGGGAGGGGTGGCAGTAGCCTGATATATAGACCATTCAATTTGGAATTGTTTTATTTCTAAGGACAGGTAGGGCAATCAACTATTTCCCTAATTATTCTCTGGAAATTTCCAAAGATAGGAAGATGTATCAACCTGTTGCTTAGTTTTGTTTCCTGTGGCAAGTTGTTACTCTGGGCTCTTGAAATCTTGTACAGTGGCCTACTTTGGAGAAGCACCTCAAAGCAGCTCTGCCTCAAACTATTCCCTGATGTTTGCACACGTGCACACACACACGACTAGGGGGGTAGCCTATGTTCCTTACAGTTTCCCTCTTTATGGGGAACTTTCTACATCACCAGCACAAGAGGAGAGAAACAGGTCACCTGCCTCTCCCTGTGAGGACTTCACATTCTAATGGCCAGGGAGCTGCTGCAGAGCAGAGAGGAAGTGTGGCCACTGACTATTTCCACTGTTTTATCTCAGGACCCAAAATGCTTTGATTTGGTGCCAGGAACAGAAGCCTTCACATTTTGTGTTTGTATTTCTTCCCTGTCACTGTCATTCCACACCTCCCTCTTTCCATTTTTACTTATTAAAGGTTTTTCTAACAAGTAGATGGAGCACCACAGTCTTCAAAGTTCCTGTCTATCTCCAGGGCCTCATTTTCTCCCTTCCACAGGAAATTACTGAGTCACAGAGAAAGTCACTACTGTGGGTGCAGACAGAGCCCATCAGATGGGAAGCAGCTGGGTGGTGAGGTAGACATTTTACGCACATACACACACATACACAAACACACACTAAATACAAGCACAGCCACATATATATGCACACTCACAGACCATATCATACACACTTCATATAACTCCAAGTTCTAGAATGCAGTGGAAGAAAATGCATTTCAGTGTATGTTCTGTCTTTAGCACTGTTCATGTCACTGCCCCACTCCGGTCCAAGACCTTGCCCCAACAAGCTGTAGAGCTGGTGAGAGGAGCAGTCCTTGCCACAGGTATTTGCCCGGGACCAGCTTCTCCTTTACTCAGGCTGTCGTCCTTATTCTCCTGGCTTTGTATTTGGGTTTGTGATACCTGATTTTGGTTCTTCTTTGATTTATGTCTTAGTTTGAGTTTCCCCAGATGCAGAGCCTGAACCAGTAGTTTATTTGAGAGGTGTAGGTGACCTCGGTAGGAGGATCACAAAGGAAGAGAAAGCAGACAACTGTGGCTTATGAAGCCAGCCACCTCAGACGGTGACTAGATTACTGCTCTGCAGGGAAGCTCTGGGAAAAAGTGTAACCACATACTTAAGAATTATCGTCCCCAAGGAAGAGGGAGCTGGAATATTTATATATCAATTCCAGATAGTCTTTGGTTGAGAGCTATTCCCAGGGGCTGAGATTTTCCCAGCACTCTGGTCTACCACTTACTAGAACAGGGCAGTTTTTCATGATTCTGGGAAATGAAGCCTTTGGGTACAGGATGCAGATGCCAGCAGTTGGAAGGGAAGGGTTTGAGAGATCTGGTTAGGCTGCTGACTGTCTGCCGAGGGTTGCCAAGCCTGGCTTATTCCTCCGTCTTCCACACCTGACTCAAGGTGAGCCAATCACACACCATCCTTGGGATTTTGGGACTTGGCAATGAAGAGGCAGAGTAAGCGTCAGTCAGTTCCACTTTGCTTGTGAGGGGGACTGCCTCTTACTGTTTGAATAAATTCAGGCTGCTGTGGGAGATAATGAGGCTGACACACCAAGAAAAGTGAACATGAGTGGAGGAAAAAAATTCTATTGAGTTCTAGTCCATGGTGCCAGTTGCCTTGAGATTCAGCTAAGCCCTTACCCAGAGCCTTTAAGGAATTCTCCTTTTCTACTTAAGCTATTTGAGTTGGGTTTTGTTTACTTAAACTGAAATAAATTTTGACTAATGTACTCCTGTATGATCTTGGGTTGCCTCTCCCCTGATACTATCCATAAATAATAATAAAGGTAGTGATAATAATCATTGCGTAGCTAGTATGTGTCAGATGTTTTTTAAACACTTTGGTGTAAAGGGAGAAGAGATTACCCTATGAATGGAATCTGTCCATGATCCTAAATATTCCTTCTTTGTTTTCTCTACCTTCTTTAATCTCCATTATTTGGGCCCCAGTGAGCCTTATTGGGCTACATGTTTCACATTCTCAGTTCCGATCCAGTCCCTGGGTTTTCTTGCTCAAGCACCGTCTCTTCAAAATAGGTTTCATCTCTTAGTCAGCGTGAAATCACACAGGATGCCCTCCTAGTATATATCTTTATTTGAAAAATCTCATTAGTCCTGAAATTTAGATTTCTTTTGGCAAAAAGAGTAGACTACCATTCAAAAGTTGAAAAAAAAAAATCATGGATGGTAGTCAGGAGACTCTCAGTTGCAAGAGGGAAATTTATTGGCTCATATAATGAAGATTTCAAGAGTTATCAGCTTCAGGTTTGGCTGGATCTAGAAGCTCACACAATCCCATTATAACATAGTGATTTTGTATCTGTCAGATCTGTTTTTCTTAGTGCTGGCTTCATTCTCCAGCCACATGGAAACCTCTCTCTTCATCCCCAATAGCTTTAGAATGACATTCTATCAGCCAAAGTTCTAAAGTTGATTAAGATTCCTTTGTTCTCACTGGCCAGACTAAATCTTGTGCCAACCCCTTGACTTATCACTGTGGCCACAGGCATGTAATATTCTCATTGTTCATGTCTGGATAATATGGCCACATCTGAATTTAGGGGGAAAAGATAGGTCTGTGTAATCCTGAGGTTGAAGAGAGGTGGATCTTTAAAGGAAAATAGGGATACTCTCCCTGGAAAAGCAGAATTGGATGCAAGGCCCACAGAAACACTAAGCCGTACGCAAACACCTAGCTAAGAGAACACTTTACTGTGTTTGAGTTTCAGGCACAGTGCCTTCTGTCAATCAATAATATACAGTAATGTCTAATTGCAAATTTTTCTTTGTTCTTCTGGAGGAAGGGGATGCAGAGAGCAAGAAGATAAAAGGACCGTGAAGTGTGGTGAGGCATCAAGGAGAAAGACATTTAAAAAAATAAGGAGGCAAAGGATGCTTGGATGTGCTTCCAGGACAGAAGGATTCTGTCTAAAGTGGCCATATTTTCTTGCAACTAGGTGGGAGTGGTATGAATGGTGCTCAGAGGTGTCTTGAGCATGACTCAAGTACTGTGACTTATTTAGCATGATTTTCTCAAGATATCATGTGTGTAAGCTACTGACTTTATGTGCAGGAGCTTTTCCCCTGAGACTTTTTTCATTGGGAGACTGTTCTACAAACACATTTGGCGAGATCCCATGGGATGAACACACTAAGTGGGGGGGTGGGGTGGAGTGCAGGGGTAGTGTGTGTATGGGAGGGCGGTGCTCTGAGAGGTGCTGCATTAACCCATTTTGGCCAATGAAAGATTTGAGTGGCGTTGAACAGCCACCATCATTCTTCATTTTCCAGAGTTCAAAATTTTCCAAGTAGATTTTCATTATTTGCCCAGAAGCACTGATATTATTGCATTACCTTTCTCTTTAATAATTCAATTTAATCAAAATATGGCTTGTTTGTGGGAGGAAGACTATCTGAGACCTCAAGCAAGTCATACCTGTTGTATCCTCGAGCTAGTCACTATGCAGATGTCAGGAGGTACTGTCTGACTGGGACAAGAAGAGTCACTGTTCACAAATAATGACTAGTGCTTATTGAAGACTATGAGCTTATTAAATGAGTATTAACTTATTTAATCCTTGTGACAATTCTGTATGCTGCATTCTATTAGTATCTCTATTTTGCAAATATTTAACAAATAAGGTAACTAAGTCACAAAAAAAGCAAATGACTTTCCTAGGATTACAGAGCTAGTAAAGTAGTGAAGCTGGGATTAGAACCCAACCTACCTGCTTCCAAAACTCATGCTCTCAACTGTTAATCTGTCCTCCAGAATTAACCTCAGTAGACTTTACCTTTGGAAGGCATTTGAAGCATACCTAGTCTCCCCTCTCACCCAGTGCAGAAACTTCTGACGGAGAAACTGTCATTCGGTCTTAGGACTTGAACTGATGGGAGACTTACTACCTATCAGAAGAACTCTTAGATTGTTGGCAAGCTGTAATGATTAAGGAGCTTTTCCTCCTTTCTTTACTGAGCTGAGTACTCTCATCCTTGATATCAGTGATAGTGGCTCCGCACTGAGCAATATTATATGCCTGGCTCTGTGTTAAGCGTAATCTTATTACCTTGTTTAATCCTCAAACTTTATCTATAAGTGCAGGGAAAGAGACTCAGAGAGATTGGGAAACTGGCCCAGTGTCACACAGAAGAGGTCAGGATTAGAATCCTAGTCTGTCTGACTGCAAAACCGCCCTAACAAGCAACAACTTCGGGGAGCAGAATCTTTGCCTCTGAAGTACTTAATTTCATTGCAATTCAGCTTCACTTACTGAGCCACTGCTTTGGTGGGGTGGGAGGTAGGATGGAGTGCACATATCAGGCTTAGGCGTGCCTTGCAAAGACGTACGTGAGAAAAAGTGAGTGTTTGCCAGGAGTTCCCCATCTAAAAAGAGACATAGGTGAATGTGCTCATGGTCCGAGGCCCAGCTAGGATCCAACTTTATGGAGAGTAAGTAAGCCTTTGGCTGGAGGTCAGAATAAAACACTGACCACCTCCTCTGTGGGTCTCATGAACTGACCCCAGATATATGGAGCATGTTTCCTTCCACTTCCTCCAATGTCTTTTTGTCAGAATGCTTTGGGAGAAGGGCTCCTCACATCAGTTCTGAACAGAAAAGAAATGAATGCGCAAGCTGAAGCACTATCAGGAGAGGCCATCCTGACTGCTTGGGGCTCTGGGGAAAGCTGCCAGGACTAACATTTGAAGATAGTTATCTCTACTTCTCCATAATACAATGCTGTGTTTTGCAAACAGAAAGCCAGTGAAATCTTTCCTGATGCCCTTGAGCAGGGTTAGTCACTTAGCATTCTGCACCACCCTACTATCTGACTCATTTAGAGAGCATTGTATTATAATTGTGTTTACACACCATTCCTCTTGACAAGAATGCCAGCTCCCAGGACTGCCTCTTGCCTTACAAACTTCTCCATTAGAAGAACACTTGGGAAGTGCTTACTAGAGCACTATCCCATACTAACATACCATGCATTTCACGTATTTATTTTGTTCATTGTCTTTCTCTTCTGCAACTGAAATGCAAGCTCCTTGAGTGCAGGGACTTTGTTTTGTACAGGATGTATCCTCAGCACCTAGGACAGTGCGCACCACAGGGTAGGCACTCAGTATGTTAGAAGAATGACCATGCCTGAGACTGGTGGTAAGTGAGAGGAGAACCAGGAAAAGGGTTGGTTCACCCAGATGCTTGGAGTAGAAGAGGGTAAACAAATGCTTGCAGGGGAATACCAAGGGTCCTTTATCATGGTGGGTTAGAATGTGAGTCGTTCTCATAATTTCACTTTTAAATATCTGTTTAACATTGACCTCCCTTTTAAATAATCATCCACTATTTTGATGAACCAATAAATTTTAAAGCATATCATAAATGCTATACTGAGAAATTTAAAATACCACTTATTTAAAAACACGACATTTTATTGTTTGTGTTAACAGGCTGTTAAATGAGACGGTTCCTGCTTTCTCAGAGTTTTGTTAGTGACCAAAAGACTAACAACACCTGCACATACTAAAGACATGTTAGGACAGCTGTTTCTGACTTGCTAAGAGGCTCTCCAGCACTAGCTCAGAACTTGGGTCAGTAGGAAGGACTGTTTTGAAGAGACTTGTAGGTATGCTAATTTTCAGCCTTATCTACCACCATGGTACTTTCCCTTTACCTTGAGCCATGTGAAGAGAGGGTTTTGAGTGAATCATTCAGTGAATCAATCACTAAGTGAAAGGAATTTTTTAGCTCCATTATAATCTTTTGGGCCCACTGTCATATATGTGGCCTGTCATTGGCCAAAACATCATTATGTGGTGCATGACTGAATACCTGACTAGATTGGGCTGGACTTCATGTTACTGCAGAAGGACATGGAAAACTATGAGATATGACAAATTTCATCTATTCCCTAGAATCACGTCCCCACTGGACTAGTTTTCCTTTGCACACGCCGTTCCTGCAGCTTGGAACACTCTGCTGCCTCATCTGACTGCCCAAGTCCTATTTATCCTTCAAGAGAGAGCTTGAGACATTTATTCCTGGTATCCTCACGCTGAGAAGGGGACCTTTCACCTGTGTTCCAATTACATTCTCACGTATCTGGTGAAAAAGGTTAGTTGCCCAAATCACCTTTCCTCTTTCTATAATAAAGTGGCACCTGGACATGTGCTACCTGACATGCTGACAGCCAGAAACCACCACCCAACCCACACTGCAGTTAGGTATGTCCATGTGACTAAGTTCACGTTAACGTCATGTCAATGATATGCCCACTTCCATTCCTGAGCCATAAAACATTTCACTCATGCGCCTTTGTAATCTTTTTCCTTTCCTCACAGACACATTGCTACCCACCTTCAACCACTCAGATGAAGACAATACTATAGGGGTCAGTAGAATAATAGAAGAGAAGGAAGCTGGGTTCCTGAATGACAGTGTGAGTCAGAAAAATGCCTTTTCTCCTGGGATTATTATATAAGAGAGAGATACACTTTGTTCCTTATGCCACTGTTTTATTGGCTCTTTGTTTAAGATGTTTAGATTTTGAAATAATGAATTCAACTTTTGATTCTAAACCATACTGTGATTGTTTACCTGTTTGTCTTCCCCAATAGACTTGGAGCCCCTTGGGAGCTGGAATCACACCTATAAAATTTTTTTCCCTCCAGAATTTAGCAGTGTTGGCACATAGTAATTGTTCAATATATACATCCAAAATGAAAGGGGGCAGATGAATTTTTAAACATTAGTATCCTTTGAAATACCCAAAGGTTTAGAATAGTTTTCAAAAAGATTGTTTTTGACTAACATTAAAGCAAAATATTCATGTACTCTCTCTGCCACCACTTTACTTTGATAGAGCCCTGATAGACAGGCATGTTTTAGTCACTGAGTGGTTTTAGAAACCATGTGTAGGTAAGAAAGCTGAGGCTTTTATTTCCCTGTTCTCAAGGGTGTAGGCACAGAGTGCTGAGTGGTCTGTGGATTGGTGGCAAATGTTTTCACATGCTCAAGTTATTCCCCATTCTTCTTCCCCAGAGCATCTCTGGTTTGCAAGGATGACGAGGAGGGAGATTTTCCAACAACCCATTTGTCTTCATCCAAAATCGAAAAACATTGCCGCATGCTTGTCTAACTAACAATATGTAAAACTTCTGCATAGGCCTGAGACTCCTTGTAATAGAAAGTTCTGAGAGGATACAATTTCTCTTCCTTTCATTCATCCAGTTGCCCATTCGACAAGTATTTATGAGCAGCTACAATGTTTCTGGTACTCTGTTGACCATGAGGAAACATTGAGCATTGAATGAAAAATGTTTTCATGTGCCTAAATGATTCCCATTCTTCTCAATTGCTTAGAGTCTAATAGGGAAGATTAATAGACATTCAATAGTAATTTGAGTGTAAGGAGAATGCTATGGACTGAAAGTTTGTATCCCCTCAAAATTCATCTGTTGAAGCCCAAACCCCTAATAATAATAATAGTATGTGATGGTATTTGGAAGTTGGGCTTTTGGGACAAAGTTAGATTTCGATGAGGTAATGAGGGTGAAACCACCATGGTGGGATTAGTGCCCTCATAAGAAGAGAGACCAGAGTTCTTGTTTCTCTCTCTCTCTCTCTCTCTCTCTCTCTCTCTCTCTCTCTCTCTCCCTCCCCCCCCCCCCCTCTCTCTCTCTCCCCCTCCCCCCCCCCGCCATCCCCTCACTCCCCTGCCCATGTGAAGACACGGTGAGAAAGCAGCTGTCTGCAATCCAGGAAGAGGGCTTAGACCAGGAACTGAATGAGCTGGCACCTTGAGTTTGGTTGGACTTTCCAGCCTCCAGAACTGTGAGAAATATATGGCTGTTGTTTAAGCCACCTACTCTATAGTATTTTGTCAAGGCAGCCCGAGGTGACTAATACACACTGTTATGAAAGGGGATGTTTCAGGAGCTTTAAAGATGTGTAAAAATGAGACTGAATCTAGCCCAAGAGTTACAGATGCCATCTCTGAAGAAATGACTCTTAAGTTGACATAAGTAGGATGTAGAGAACTTTGACAGGTATAAAAGTTTGGCTTTGGTCAGGAAAAGAGTGCCTTTAAGCATTACAGAAATAAGAAGTTTAATGTAGGAATTATAATTTCCTTTAATGTGAGAGAAACTGGGGGAGTGAAGGTTCGAAAGAGGAGTCAGAGGGTTGGAGAAGCAGGTATGAAGTACTTCAATCTGAAGCCCTGGTGTGGGTGGAAAAGCTGTAGTTTTCTGGGAAGTCTGAGTCGTGTCCATTTGGCTGCCAAAGTTAGACCATGAGGTAAGAGCTGTGATGAGATCTGAGCAGTCTGTCTAGCCACTGCATCTGACCAAACTCTCTGCTACATTTGGCTGCCATGACTTTGGGTAAATAAAAGACTCTGCTTCATTTCCACTTTCCAAATCTTGAATCTCTCTCATTGCCAATGAGAAAGGGAGTTCTGTGAAAAGTAGTTTCTGATCTTAGCTGGACATGGCTGTACCAAGTTGACCACAGATAACCTAGTTTAGCAGGTGATGGTGGAGAAAGTTCTAGGCTAATGAAACAGCATGAGTAGAGATGTGGAGGTAAGAGTGAGCATGGTATGCAGAAGAAATAAGTTATAGCACCGAAAGTTTTAGGATGAAGTAAGAGTTCAGGTTGTAGAAAGCCTTGGGAGCTTTTTATGAATATTAAAACAATTTTCTAAGAGGAATGGGAAGCCATTAAAAATTTCAAGTAGGAGAGGACCTGATCAGATTGCCATTTTCAAGAGGTCAGTCTGGCTGCAGTATGACGAGTAGATTTGGGGGGACAGGAGTGAGGACAGGAGATGATTTAGGAGTTTGTAGTAGCCCTCCAGGCAAAAGATGGCATTGATTTAGGCTATGATGATGGTAATGGAGCTGATGAAAAAGAGTAGAAAACACATTTTGGAGGTATGGCAAGACTCCTTGGCTGTAGCTTTTAAAAAGTAGTTACTTCTTGCTAATTGGCTGAGTCACATTTTATAGGTCAAAAATTACCAAACATCAGAAATTTCATATGATTTGAGATAACAATTTATCTAAAGCTCTATGACGATTGTATTGGTACAAAGGAGAAGCCATTAGGATAGCTGCTGGGATTTTTCTTAAAAGCCAAGTTAGGCCATATGTCCACTCTTGAACCACAGTAGTGAGGACTCTGGAGTCAAGTCCATCTAAACAGCATGCTGGGACAATGGGTATGTGTGTGGAATAGATGATATAGATACAACCACCTGTCCAGCACAGTAGGGGACTGAATCAAACCCTTCCCAGAGGTTGGTTGTTTTTGAGCTAGTAACATCTAGGGAAAATCCCCAAGGTCAAGTTTAGAAATCACTTGTCAAGCGGGAAGTATTTATTGAAAAAGAGCAAATACATTTCCCAGTGGTATGCTTCTAAGGACATACAACCTCACAAGTTCATAAGAAAGATTATTTTCCCCAAACTTCAGCAAAAACCAGGCATTTTTTTTCTCTAAAGCTTGCAGGGTTAAAAATTAAGGCCCTTACTGAAGTTTAAAGATTTCTTATGGTCATCACATAGTCTTTAGGATTTCTTATTTCCAACATTAGCCTGGTACTGCTGGCCACAGGGCAGTGCTCTTGGGTCCTAGAACTCTGTCACCCCGATACTGAGGTGGAAGCAGGGAAGAGTCCAGCTTGAACTAATTTCCTGAAATTTTCTTTGGCATAGAATAAAAGATTCATTTTTTTTTCAATTTGAGGTAATAATCTGTCTCATATTATGTTAAGATGATTCCTTAAATGTTGTCATCCCACCCTAACTTTGAAATACATTACAGATATGGGATTCGAGGAAAGCTGAGTGCTGCCTGTAGCTTGTAAAAAAATTCCAATGAAATAAATGCAGAAAGGAAATATGCTAGACATTAGCTTTATGTCGCAGTCCAGCTCTTCTGAGAATGGACCACAGTTTTGTATTTCTGGATTCCCCAAGAAGTTACTACTGAACTCAATAATAGTATCTTAGGTTGATGACCTTCTGTGGAAAGTGTTGCTGCCCAGGATCTATTCTTCGTACTACTGAAGTGACCATACATCCAGGTTCCTCCAGGACAGATTGCTCAGGTAGTCTAGCTTAGCATTTATCTAGGACAAAAAATTCTGATTTGGATGACAAATTTTTATGGTCATGTTAGCTGTTATCCATGCGGCTTACACTGCAAAGCCTACTGAGACATGGAGAAAAGATGGAAACAGATGAGGGCAACCATAATAAAGCACTGCAATTTCTGGTCAGGCCCTCTGTTAAGTGCTTCATGTGCTTTATCTCATTTAATCCTCACAATCCTTTGAGAGCAACAGTACCACTATGTTTATTTTATGGATGAGAAAAACGGGAATAAAATTAAGCAAATTGCCAAGCAAAATTGCCTAGCTACCAAGTGGAGGAGATGGGATTAAACTCATACTCTAGAACTAGAGATTTTAATTACTATATCATATTGATGCTGAGTTTACCAACCAGGAAACATAACCGGGGACCAAATGATAATGCACAATAATTCTAATATTAGTAGCTGAATCACTGAAGATGATTTAATCTCTGGGCAGCAGAAAATGCAACTCAAAATGGCATAAGCAGTATAGACTGACAAAGGAGGATCCCTGAAGCAGGAAGGCTTTTGGGTTGAGTGGTCAAGAGGTTCAGTGGTCTGAGCAAGAACCAGTGCGTGCTCTTATATCCACAGTATTGGCTTCATCCCAAGGCTGATTTCCTCCATCTTTGTAATGTGGTTGTCATTAGAAATCAAAGGTACATGCCTCTTTGTTCTCACCTAGTAAAAAAGAAAGAGGCTGGTTTTCTGTTATTTTCTCTTAAGACCAAAAATGTGTTTTTCCTAAAAACTCCCAGTAAATTTCTCCTCAGTTCTCATTGACTCAAAGTGGCTTAGGCTTACCCATCCTTGAACTAGTCACTGGAAGGGGGATTACTCTTACACACTTGGGAATGGAGTGAAATGGGGACTCAACTGCATTGTCTACTCACACAATCAAGGCAGAACTGGGAAGATAGTGACAGGAATTTCTGAGCAATATTAACATTTGGAGCCCTGGTTCTGGAGATAGAATGACATGGTTTGAACATTCCATTTTCTCATATACTAGCAAGGGATTTTGTAGAAGTTTCTTACCCTGCCAAAGCCTTTATTTACTCCATTATAAAAGGAGATTAATAATAGTATCTTCTACACTCTATGGAGGGTCATCTTCCATTATCAGTCTTGGAACCCCAAGAGCAGTATCTTTTTTTGTGATTAGCAGTGTCTTGGTTAGAGCAGGCCCATGGACCATGGCTGGAGAGTTTAATATTTTCCCACAGGAGATGGGAAAGTAAGAAAGCTTAAGTAAATGATCTAAAGGTCAGCGTAGGACTCCAGTTCTAGGAGGCAGCCAGTACACAAACCATAAATCAGAGAGAAGAGGCACAGACCATTACAAGTGTCAGATAAGATGAAGGCAAGGCTTCAACTCTACAGCTTCATTCAGAATATTCTAGAAAATCATTTACCAAATTCAGACTCCACCTTCTAGTGGGAACAAAGCTGATGGTTCCACTCCATAGTCAGTGGAAACTAGATGAGTTTCCTTCCTCAAACTCTTAATGTTCTGAAAAGTCACCTTCCAAAGGTGACATGGAACTGTAATTTTCGAACTGTAAGTCATGGAGCCCCTAAGAGCCATGGACATATATTAGGGATCAAGAACAATTAGAGATGAAGATGGGAAGACAAATAAATAGGCAGGCTTCAGGGGCTTGTCACTTTCCTCTGTTTGAATCAGTGTCTAGAAGAAAGCTGGTGCAAAATAGGCACTCAGTAAATTAATGAATTCATATTTTAGATATTGCAGTTCTTCAAAAGTTTTCATTTGATTGATTCCATTACTGAAAATGTAAGTATGAAAGTTAATGCTTTAGAATATTCTTAGCAGAAGGTAGCTATCCCATATAAGACATATAAGAAGGGTAGAGCCAAGACTTGTTTGGGAGTTAGCTCCACTGGGGCTAAAAGCCAACTTGATTTCTTCATTAAGAAAAACAGTCATCAGAGGAGGTTATGTATTTTAACTCTCCTCTGTTGCCCTCCACAGCCTGAGAAGAGGATGTTATCACAAAGATTGATTAGAATTCCTTGTGTAATTTTTTTCTTTTTTGGGGAAACACTAGCCTCTGATTCCTCCATGGTAGTGTTCATTAGTTCTATAGGGGCCAAGAATTAAAATAAAAGCCTCCATGACTATATTTGAAGCGTCTGCTTTGGGCCAGGTGTTTTTACATATTATGCCATGCAATCCTTGCTAGAACCTTTACAGGTGGGTATTATTATTCTCTTCATTTTTAATGAGGCAATTGAGGTACAGGAAGGTAAAGCAATTGCCCAAGATCACACAGAGAGAAAAGGCACTCTTGTCTGCTTGACTCCAGCAGGTGTGCTCTTTTTCTATTGGCTTTCATTGCAGCAAGAGTAATTTCAGGTATAGATGAGAGTAAACTCATTTTGGAGGACTGCAGAGAGCTGAGGTCTACATAATCGCCTCCTCTAGAAATCCTCCCCTAGGCCGAACACTTAAATGCATAAAGTATTTAAAAGTGAAACAGATTTGGAGGTATAAGTAGGAATTGCTCATCTCTTGTCCCACCTATCCACAGGTAATTTTGTGGTGGCACACCTGGGTCTGCAACCATGGGAAAACACCAGGTGTGGGGACATAGGCAAGACTACTTTTTACAGAAGTAGAAAAAATACTCCTAAAATTTATATGGACCACAAAAGACCCTGGATAGTCAAAGAAATCCTAAAAAAGAACAAAGCAGGAAGCATCAGACTTCCCAATTTCAAGATATGTGGTATAAAGCTATGGTCATCAAAATATTATGGTACTGGCATAGAAGCAGAAAAATACGCCAATGGAATAGAATCAAGAGCTCAGAAATAAACTCAAGCATATACAGTCAACTAATAATTGATCAGGGAGCCTAAAATACTCAGTGGAGGAAAGTCAGTCTCTTCAATAAATGGTGCTGGGATCATTGGATATCCACATGTAAAAAAAATGAAACTGGACTCCTATCTTATACCGCTCCCAAAAAATGAACTCAAAATAGTCTAAAGACTTAAATGTTAAAACCTGAAACCATGAGACTCCTAGAAGATAGCAGAGGAATAATGCTTCTTGACATGGGTCTTGGTAATGATCTTTTGTACAAGCAACAAAATCAAATATAAACAAGTGGGACCACATCAAACTAAAAAAAAGCAGAATGAAGACACAATCTACAGAATGAAAAAAACATTTGCAAAACATATATCTGATAAGCATCTGCTATCCAAAATATATAAAGAACTCATACATCTCAATATAAAAATAGAAAATACACAATTAAAAATAGGCAAAGAACCTGAATAGACATTTTTCAAAGAAGGTATAGGAAAAACCAATAGCTACATAAAAAGATGCTCAACATTACTAGTCATTAAGGAAATGGAAATTAAAACCACATGAGATATCACCTCATGCATGATAGAATGGCCATCAACAAAAAGATATAACAGATGCTGGCATGGATGTAAAGAAAAGGGAATCCTTGTGCCCTGTTGGTGGGATTGGAAATTGTTACAACCACTATGAAAAACAGTATGGAGGAGACTAAAAATATAAAAAATAGAACTACCATATGATATAGCAATTTCAATTCTGGGAATATATCTAAAGGAAATGAAAACATTAACTTAAAAAAAT
This sequence comes from Cynopterus sphinx, assembly GCA_030015415.1. Classification (NCBI taxonomy): domain Eukaryota; kingdom Metazoa; phylum Chordata; class Mammalia; order Chiroptera; family Pteropodidae; genus Cynopterus; species Cynopterus sphinx. Next base: position 87,436,922 of record CM057387.1, read on the forward strand.
ATTGACACCCCTACATTCATAGCACCATTATTTACAATAGCCAAGATATAGAAACAACCCAAGTGTTCATCAATGGATGAATGAATAAAGAAGCTGTGACGTATAAATATATAATATATAAAATATGACATATAACATATATGAATAGAAATATATAGGAATATATATATAAATATAGAATACATAGTGGAATATTACTCAGCCATAAAAAATGAGGAAATCCTACCGTTCGTGTCAATGTGAATGGACATTAAACACATTATACTAGACAAAGTAAGTCATACAGAGAGATAAATACTGTATGATCTCACTTATATGTGGAAATAAACAAAAATAAACTCATAGGAAAAGAAATCAGATGTGTGGTTATCAGAGGCAGAGAATGAGGAGAGGGGAATCAGAGGAAGGCGATGGATAAACTACGGGTTGTCAGATAAGTGCCAGAGATGTAACATACAACGTGATGACTACAGTTAACACTGCTGCATGCTATTGAGGGAATCTGTTAAAACAGCAAATCCTGAGTTCTCATCACAAGAAGAAGCAATGTTTGTGTTTTTTTTTAATTGTATCTCTATGAGGTGATGGTTGTTAGCTAAATCTATCATGGCTATACCATCATGCTGTATGCCTTAAACTTATACAATGATGCCAATTATTTCTCAAAACTGGAAAAACATTACCTAGTCGGAGGAAACAGAACATATTCTTGGAATACTCTGCTAAAAAAGTTTTCAATGAGAATTCCAGAGCAGCCATGATGTTAAACAGATGTATTAGTTTCCAGACTTAAAGAAATAATGAACAACAATCTTTATACATATATACAGAATACTTTGTCTTAATATCTACTGTTTTCCTAGTAAAAATATAGAGATTAAAAAAAGACAGGGATAAGAAACACACGAAACAGAAGGTAAGAGCAAAGAGAATCGGGGCTCTGCCTCCCTTCTTCAGGTGGGACCAGATAGCAAGGGAAAATGCTGGCCTTGACAAGTGGTGGGTGTGGTCAGGGAAGGGAACTTCTGGCTTTAGAGACTCTTCGTTTCCCTCTGTTGGGTCAATTCCAGGGCTGTAGAACTCAGTGGAATGGATGATGTTGAAATCCTAGCTCTGCCTCAACCACGGAGGTTAATCTGTCTAAACCTGAGTTTCATCTTCTATTAAATGAGGATAATTCTTCTTATGGTTCTATGGTTATTGTAAGGATTGCATAATAAGTTAGCGTGTATGGCATAAAACAGGTATCCTGCAAGTAGTTTCTTTTCTCTTTCCTTTTTATATTCTGTCCCTCAGAGTACTCCTCATCCACACAGTCCTCACTTTAAATACTGGCAATAAGGTTGCTTTTAGCTCAATGAATTTCAGGGTTTCAGTGTCCACACAGCTGACTGAGAGGGACCTTTCTGGTTTCCCTCGGAAGTGTTCAACTGTATACATGGGAAAGGGCAGGGCAGGGAGGTGATGGAAATTTGAGTCAGCAAAAGTGGCAGAAAATCAAACTTAGAACTGCTTTAGACCAAAGAAGAAATTGTAAAGGGAGAAAGAATTGAACAAATAACAGTAAGAACAAAGATTCACCCTGGTCTCAACCAAGTGCTGTCAAGACTCTTGCCTTTCATGTTCTCTCTCCATTTTTTTCTGCATATTGAATCAATAGCTTTCTCTATAGATTACCTTCTTTCGTTTGGTGAAGATCCTGGCTACAAAAAGTTTCCAAATTTCTCAGCTTGGGGCTTTTTTCCACCACCAGAGGAAAACTAAACTACTCTCTCATTGGTGTCGAAAATAAAAATAGGGGACTCAGCTTGAGTGATTTGCTTACCTTTGGTCCCATCAACTGTGACTTGAAAAGGGGTTTGAAAGTACAGGATGATACCCACTCAAAATAACTAGATGGAATTGGAATAAGAGGATTTCTCAGAGAAAGGAGAATTCTGTTCCTAGAAAAATAAAAAGGAGGGGTACCAGACAGATAAAGCAATAGATACATTCTACAGAAAGTTTAAATCTCACAAACAGTGTGAAAGAATTTCTCAAACCAGAAAATAGCTACACTCTCAGTTGAGATGTCCAATCTGAATATTTGTGGGCCATCTCAGGAAAACCTAAATTCCTGGGGTATAAGATCCCAGGCATATACGTTATTTCCATAGAGAGTGTAAGTGTAATCTAAATGATGACTGAACTATAGATATAAGAGGCAGCCCACCCTGTGAGCCACATGGTCTTTTCTTACCACAATTGAATAGGCCAGGTATGGAGAGCTAACCCGGGCTAGATAACCTGTTATCTCATCAGTGGTCTGTGAATTCATTCATTCATTGATCCATCCATTCAACAAATACTTATCAAGTGACAGGCATTGTCCTAGGTATCAGTGTTCCTGTCTTTATGGACCTTACATTCAAGGGGAAAGATAGATAATAAATAGATGTTAAATATCATGAAGACTGTAAAGCACAGTAGGAGACTAAAGAATGACTCATGTAGCCTGACTCTGGAAGGAAAGATGGGTGATCAGATTCTAAAACCTTGTATTTGGAAAATGAATCAGTAAGCTGTGAAAACTTTGGTGGCCTGAAGATCTGAAGCCTTTATATTGGGCCAAGTGTAGTATAAGTAAGCAGAAGAAATTTCTCTATAGAAAGATAAAGAGACAACAGAGGTGAGAGGGACAAACAGCTCCCCAGAAATGGAAGAAGCCTTGATTCCTGATTTCTCTTCTGGTTTCAGTTCCTGGGGGATACTTGGATGTCCACCAGAAGCAGTGGTGAGCTGGCACTGGCTTGCATTGGCTCATGTTGTGTGTGTCTCTTCCTAACACTGCATTCAATGACATGACATTATAGACTGGAATTTGTCGTGATGGGAGTATTTATATCATGGAAATTGGCAAATGCTACAGAAATGACAGTCCTAGCTGCACTACCACCATGTATCACAGAGTCTGGTACACAGTAAGTAGCCTTTATGAGTATTCATATATAACATTTATGTTTAGTTATTAAAGATTTAATTGTTATTCATAGATTACTCATAGTTAACACCGAATGCTGTATGATTATGTGCCAGGCATTGTATTAAGCATGATAAATGTACTTTTTAAAAACTGAATCTTATAACAACCCTGTAAGTTACAACTATCAACATCACTTTATAGATAATGGAACAGAAGCACCGAGAGGATAAATAAGTTCCTGAAGGCTATACAGCCAGTAAGTGGCAGGATAGGGATGAATAAGTTGAGTGAATAGTGCCTTGTAGGCAATCAGGTAATGAAGCTAACTACTCCACTATGTGGCTTCCTTCTACAGATAAACACGCTCAGGAGATTCTAGGGCTGATGATGAGGGACAAGTAACTTGGTTGGATTCCCTACCTGCCCCACTTGTTTAATGATGAAGAAGTGGGTCATGGGGCAGTGTGTAACTGTAAGATTCTAGCTGGAGCTGAGTGTTCCTGATTGGCAGTCCCAGTGTGAACCAGCTGCCAGCGTCCTTATTGGTAAACTTGACCTTGGGCTATGATGTTTCTGAAAGGTCTGGATCTCCTACCACCCCTCAAGCCCAGCCATATACAGTAAACTCTTGCTAGTCATCAAGAAGTTGTTTCTATCTGGATGTAGCTGCACTGGCCAAAGGCATTTCCTGGGGCTGGCCCTAGGCCTAGCAGGGGTTTGAATGTGGTCAGACTTGAAAGCTGAGCAAACCTCAAAAGCTCAGTGGTTGGTAACCTCCTGGAACTGGCAGATGCCAAGGACCTGGCAGCCAGGAAGCCATTAGGCTGGGTCTGACATGGGATGCTAGCCCAGTAGAAGTCAGGCACGAAAGCTCTCACCTCTATAATGTAGTGAGTTTTCTCTCTGCAATCTGAGGTGCCACAGTCCTGACATGTGACCACACACCTGTCTTGTTTCTGTTCCTCAGCAAGAAGGCAGGCTGAGCCTGACAAGACTGGCAAAGCCCCTATAGAGCCAGGTAGCTGAGTGTGGACCCTAGCCCATATGGGAACATGTGGGGATGGGTAGACAGAATGGAGTTGTTTAGAGCCAGTGTGAGGGCTGTGGCATCAGTCAGACCTAAGTTCAAATACTGAGGGCTGCGGGGTTACAGGGCCAGAACATAACCCTCCAAGTCATAGCTTCCCTCCCCTGCAAAATCGGGGAGAATCATACTGATCTCACAGAGTGATTGTGAGAATACATGAGTTAATATCACATCATAACCACAAGTGTTATTACCCTAACAGATAAATATCCATGGAAACCAATTTAGGAAATCTCAGATTCCTAGAAATTTAGTATATAGCAGTATCCTAGAAATGGCTCAGCCCAATTTTCTCATTCCAAAGAGAAGGCAACTGAGGCCTAGAAAGATCGCACAGCTTATTAGGTCAGGGTGGGAGCTAGAACCCAGCATCCCTGGGCTTTCTCGCTCACCTGCAGGCCATTTTCAGTTAGTGGTAAGGCTGTAGCTGGGACTGAGCATTCATAGGCTTTTGAGGGGCCTCTGGTTTTATGGTAGGGGGTCTAGTGACGATAACATACCCAAAGAGGGAACTCCCCATCTCTCTGCATCCCTGGCGTAGAGCAGGGGCTCAGTAAATTTCGGTTCAATTGAATCAGAAATCTTGAATGTCCCTAAGACAGCAGGGTTTTAGCACAAAACACAGAAATGCTTCAAAGCCAGCTTTCCCTCTTTCTTTTTCTTGAGCATGCCCTATGTCCCAAAAATATATGCTCAGGGATTCACTCAGAAAGCAAAAGCACTTTGACTGAAGGTGACATGGAGAAGTAGAAATGACATCTGTCTACATCCAAACAGTTGTGCCACTACTTGGAATTAACCAAGTCACTCACTTTCTCTGAACGTTAGTTTTCTAATCTGCAAAATGGACAATAATCCCTGCCTTGCCTACTTTACTAGAAGCTGCCAGGATTAAATGAATTTCTCGCATTCCCTTCAATTTAATCAGCATAACTGGCAGCCAGCTTGTGGTGCACACAAGTCTAGAAGCCAGACTGCATGAGTTCAGGGCTAACTCTAACACTTACCTACTGACTGTGTGACCTTGGATGTTACTTAGTCTCATTTGCTTCACTTTCCTCATCTGTAAAGTGGGGGTGATATTATTTATGTCATAAGATTATAATTTAAGACTACAAGAATTAAGTCATGTGATATGTTTAGAACAATGCCTAGGAAACAGTAAGTGCTCAATTAAATGCCAACTCTTAAGATTACTTACTAGCTTAGAGGGTAAGTTTTTCCTAACTTACATTCTCACTTGCACTATTTGCAGGAGTCTGTTGTCTCCCTCATGGGTCCTTCCTCACTCATGCTCTCAGTCCAAGTGCCCAATAATCTCAGAATTCCCTCATACTCTGCTTCCAAATGCTGAGCAGAGAGAGTGAACAAGAAAACCTGATCGAGCCTTTGCTGTTCACACTTCTCAAATTTACCTGATGGTGCCTGGTCCTACCCTGTCTCTTAGATGCCCATCCACTCCAGGGATACCCTTGCCACTGGGACCCTCACCAGCATTCTACAGTGCCACTTTGCTTGGCTCCAACACTATACTCTCTTAGTTCATACTCACAAAGCTTCTCTAATTAGAACCCTGCTCTGGGAGGTGGGGTCCAAATCTTTCAGCCTCAAGTCCAGGCTGTACAGGGGCCAGCCCAGCCCCTGAGAAACCAGAGCCCTTGTGTTGCACACAGATGACACCCTTTGCCTGCCTGATAAGAACCCTTGCTGTGCAGTTCTGCCTAACCTTGGTCAGGGCTCAAATTCCCATCCCCTGAGCCCTAACTGTGACCCTCAGGGATACAGGATTGTATTCACAGCATTTTCTTCCCCTTGACCCAGCAGTCAAAATTTGTCAGGGATTGATGGCCTTGCTATACATTTCCCTAGGAAAGGAGGGCCTACTCCTCAACTTCTACATATCCTAAAGGACCCTGTGGCTCTTACCACAGCAGAGTTTGTCTACTGTGAGGTCATACCTGGTATAGTGGGTGGGATGGTGACCCCTCAGCATTTATGTCCACCAGGGACCTTATTTGGAAAAAGGGTTTTTGTAGCTATAATTAATTTAAGGATCTTGCGATGAAATCATCATTGATTATCAGAGCAGAGCCTAAATCGAATGACAAATGTTTTATAAGAGACAGAAGAGAAAATACAGACACACTGAGGAGATGGCCATGTGAAGATGAAGACAGAGAGTGGAGTTATGCAAGCCAAAAGACACGTGGAGCCATCAAATTTGGAAGGGGCAAGGAAGATTCTTGTCTAAAGCCTCCAGAGAGATGGTGGTCCTGTTAACAGCTTGATTTTGGACTTCTGGCCTCCAGAACTGTGAGAGAATAATTTCTGTTATTTTAAGCCACCCAATTTGCAGTAATTTGTTACAGCAGCCCCAGGAAACGAATACCTGGTGTCCACCCACACCGGGACAAAGCCAGCAGCTTCCTGCATCCTGTTGTGCAGACATTTGTTTAAAATCTACAGCCCATTTGCTGGTGCTGGGGTAGGGACACTGAAAAAGTACGCCTTGTTAACCACAAAGTTCTCCACATACACATGTGTATCATTAGCCGTGATGATGATTGATTTTATAGAATCTGACTCTTCAAGTTGGGCTGGGATTTTAAAAGTTGTCAGAGCTTAACCTTGAATTTCCCAAGTTCAGGCACTGATAATACCTAGCTTTAAATTAAGCCCTTTGTGCTAGGTACTGGTTTCTCCGCTTTACATGTGTTATTTCATATAACTCTCATAACAACCAGAGGTACCTGCAACTAAGATCATTATGTAGGGGTGTGGGGTGTTGAGTGCAGAGAAGTCAGATAACTTGTTCCCAATTCCATAGTAAGTGCAGGAACCAGGCATCAAACTGGGACCCATTTACTTGCCCACCGAGCCATCTGACCACTATGCCTCACCTGTCACTTAGAAAGAGCTTAAACACCAAGGTCTAAGCTAGTTGCTGGGGCCACAGGGAAGACTATAAGGTAGTCCCTGCCCAGGAGACAGTGGGAGAGAGAAAAATGTAAACAAAGTATGATAATATGATTGTCCAAGTTCTGCATGGATAAAAGGTAATAAATGAGTCTAGTAATTGATCAGAAACTGATATAGGTAAACATTAATGCCAGGTTGAGCAGTTGGTTACATAGGCAAGGGTAGGATTCTGCAAAAGGAGCACCCTGGCAATAGGGTGCCGGGGGGGGGATTTCATGGGGAACTGGAGGACAGAGTGCAGACAATCTTTTTTGACTCCACTTAACTTGATTTACCAGAATGGTCAGGGGTTCATAGTTCCCGGCTTCCTCCTCCCTAGCCTGGTCTGCTCACATTTACTTCACTCTGGGCCTGAGGAATCCACTGTGCTTTCTCTCTAGGTGCTTCCAAGTCTCCCAGCAAGTCCATAACCGGTCAGCTTTTCTTTCAGCTAGTCCCTGAACTCAACTCCTTTCGGACTGACCGAGTCTTGCAAATGGCATTCTTTTTTATAACTCCCTTTACCATTCCTCCGACCTGGACCAAATTAGCATTCTTTTCAGTCTCAAATTTCCTATTCTCATCTTATTGCTGGTAACCAACTCTCAGCTGCTATGCAGCTGCATGCAAACAGTCATGAAATAATCCATCGACTTTTATTGCCCACGCTTGATGTACAGGACTCTGTGGTAGATACCACAGAGATGCACAGAGGTGTCTTTCTCCTTCACTTCACAAGGACCTTATCTTCTTGTGTTAACCCAGCACCTGACTTTTGAAAGATGTTCTATATTTGTCAAATGAATGAAGAAATAGATTCTGCTTTTAATGAGCTTGTCATCTAGACGGGCAGATAGATACACCAGTATCTTTCTCATCTGACATCACTAAGGAATAAAAAATTGTAGATAAATGAATTTTCCAGATAAATGAAACTTATTCCTTTAAATGTCAAATCGTGTGTATCTTAGATATTTTACATGAGAAAAATTTAAGTCCTTTCTTTCTTTCCTTCTTGTATCAGTTAGGATTCTTTATGTTGCCAGTAGCAGAAAACCCACCCAATTGAAACTGGTTTTAATAATAAAGAGCATTTTCTTATCTGAAAGCTAAGGATTTCACACTCTTAGGTGTAGCTTGATGCGGGCCTCAGACAATGTGATCAGGATGTAGTTTATTATTTTTTTCTTTTCATTTCTGGCATCTCTTTTCTATTCTCAGACAGATTTTCCCTTTGAAGGATAGGATGGTGCCAACAGTTCCCAGGGCTATATTCTTTATTATTCAAGGGGGGGGGAAGTATCTCTGGTACCTCTTATAGAAGAAAGCTGCTTATCTTTCCTTGCAGACTCAGAAAATGTCTCTGTTTGGATCATATACTCATCTCTGAACCAATCAGTAGTAAGGATATTGAGATACTGTGATTTCTTTGGGCCAACTGGGCCCACTCCTGGGGATAGGCTCAATCATATGTCAACACTAGAACTGAGCATCAGTCAGTGTCTATTACCTCCTTCCTTTCTTTCCCTGTTTCTCTTTCTTTCTCTTCTTCTTTTCTTCTCTCCTTTGTGGCAAATACTTTGCTTGGAGTAGAGGCTATAAACATGAAAAATATATTCCCTGCCCTTATGACCCTTTAGAGCTGATTAGTGACGATTAAGAGCAATAATTATAGCAACAGATGGAAGCTAATAACAGAGAGATGGGAACACAGCAGAAGAAAGTAGATAGTGTTGCTGGCCTGAGGAGAATACAGAAGGTTTTCCAGAACTGTTAAAACTTGAGCTGATTGTGTAGATTGACTAAGAGGTCTCTAAGGAGTCAAGAAGAGACATGGCATTTCTGTCAGAGTGAACAACAACAACAACAACAACAACAACAAAATGCTAATGCATTTGAAGTGAAAGACTGAGGTGAACTCCAAGAGGTTCTGTATGACTGGAAGGTAAGGTGAGCCATAAGAGAGATAGGAGGGAACTAAGATGAACTCCTTGTGTATTTGTCACCTTCTGAATGGGGCATTGTACACATGTCACTTTATTTCCTATAACTGAATATGTTGTGTGATAGAATACCTATCTACAACCATTTCTTCTCTTTTGCCCGCTTAGCATCTTTCTCCACTCCTTCTTCTTTTCGCCTCCAAGAACAGAAAAGATAAAGATGACCAAGAAAGATTTCCAGAAGAAAAATCAATGAAAACAAAAGGACCAGTATATCCCTGAAGGACTGTTCTCTATGAGACGATAACACATGTGTCAGGAATATGTCATGTGGGGTTGTGGTGGCCAGGGAAAAGGGATATGGGTAGAACCTGATGGAACAGGGAAAGCCAGTGAGAAGGTTTTGTTAAGCAGAGGATGAGACTCAGGAATTTGGAGTGCTGGAGGAGAAGAGCAGACAAGAGATTTAATGCATTTCTATGAATTGAATTCTTGGGCCTTGCATTGGGTACCTACTTGCTGTGTAACTCAACAAACTAAAAACTTAGAGGCCTAAAACAACAACAAATATTTATCTCATGTAATTTCTATGCGTCGGGAATTTGGGAGTGGCTTAGCAGTGTGGTTCCGGCTCAGGGTCCATCATGAGGTGGCAGTAAAGGTCTTGGCTGGGCTGTAATCATCTGCAAGCATAATTAGGTCTAGAAGAGCCACTTCCATAATGGCTTATGTACATGGCCTACCACGTGGACCTCTCCACTGAGTATCCTCATGACATGATCACTGGTTTGCCCCAGAGTGAGTGATCAATAGAGAGCAAAATGAAAACTGCAATTTCAGAAGACACACACAGGCATTTCAGAAGTATCCAATTAATGACACAGGTCAGCCCTACTTAGTGTGGGAAGGGCATGTATGAAGGAATGAATACCAGGAAATGAGAACCACTGAGGGCCACCTGGGAGGCCAGCCACCACAGCTATTCTTAAATGTCTGAGAGAGACATGAAGCAAGACAAAAAATTCCAGTCTGAACCCTGTTCATTAAACGCTTTGCTGCTCAGGCAGGAATTGAAAAGTTTTGAGCCCTGAGTTTATGTACAAACATTGGTGTATGAAAACCCCATTGTACAGATGGAAAATATTACCTTAGATCAGTAGTCACCAAGAATTGGCTGATCTTGGTACACCCAGATTCATGATGCTGCCACAGGTTGAAATTTAAGTTAGGAAACCATGTTAAGAGGCTCACATGGACAATCCAAGGTTAAACCATGAGTGGACTGCAGAACCCAGGTATATAGTGCCCTCAAGTCCAAACTCCTTCTATTGTTCTAGCTACAATACTGTTTCTAAATTTCTTTTTTCACATTGTTTGTGTTCATTTATTTAACGAATATTTACAAAACATAATAGCATAAATTCTTCAAGAGAAAAATTATTTCTTATTTGTGTCACCAATCCAACATCAAAAATAGTGCCTTGAACATAGTAGGGAATCATATATATTAGTTTAGAAATTGTATTAATTTTATTAATAATGCTTCATTACCTTGGGAGGGGTTTCAGTAAGAGTTGTTCAGAAAAACAAAAGCCACTCTAGGTATTTCAGGTGAGAAGTGAATTCAAAGAGGGAGATAGAGGCCTACAACTATTAGAAGAGCTGTGGAAAGGATGGGGAAGGCTGCTTCTTGCTGTCAAGAAATCTGTAAGTGTAGAAATCCCTATGAAGCTGGCACCAGGATCTCAGCTGTCAGTAGCACCCAGTGGATAGCTCTCTGGAGGGTACCTAGGGGCCCCATAGCTGCCTCCAAGAAACACTGTCTTCTCCTTCACATCCATCTTCCAACTCTCATGGGATCATTTCTTATTGGCAGAGTCTAGCCAAAGCCTCGATGGCATGGTGCTCTGGAAAATGTAATATCTAGGTTTCCAACTTATTTGGTTCAAAGGAAAGTTGAGGAGGGTAGAGAGTGTCCTGGGCCTCAAAAGACAGTATCTGGTACAGGCAGGCAATGGTTTCACATGATCATGGCTGGTCTTCAGGGGAACTTGCATTTGCATGTTGTCATGCAACATTCTTTGGAAGGCTAACAGCTCAAGAGACAGTTAATCTCTGAAAAAGAATTATCTTATTTTCAATAACATTAACTCGTAGCTGTAATTATTGTTTGTAATGATTCAACAGCATAGTCATTTTGGTTATGGTTTCAGAATTTTAAAACTTCCTAATTTCTCATCTGTAGGATGGGGGTAATAGTATCTCCCTCATAGGCTTATTATGAAGATTAAATGAAGTTAAACATGTAAGATACTCAGCACAAGGCTGGGAACCAGCAGATACTTAAGAAGTGGGAGCTACTTGTATCTCTTACAGTACTTTACCATTTACAGTATACCTCAATACACATGACCTCATGTGACAAACCCAGTTAGGAAGGGACACAGGATGAGGAAAAAAAGGGGGAAAGAGTGAGAGACATGAATTCAGGAGAGGGTGTAGAAGGCAATGGGAAAGGCTAGATGCAAGAGACCCTGGTGAGGGACTAGAGGGGGAGGCAGCTGGCTGGCTGCAGAGAGCCACAGGGCTTGGAGTTGCATGCCCCGTCTTGTCAACAATCTCCTTCCAATGACTGTTTAAACTGGAGAATAGGGAATACAAACAAGTGCTAAACTGAGAGTCTATAACGGCTCTGGACGCTAACATCTGAATGATGCCTATGGGTTTGTATACTTGTTCTTTTGTGCCAAATATTAAAACAGAAGATATAAACACGGGCTTTTCTTCTGCTCCAGCTTCATCTATGGTGGGTTCTGTGGCTCCAGTTATAACTAACAGATGAAGAGCGGAGACTGTGGGCTTTGCTAAGCCAATTAACTTAGTCTAATTTTTATGAGAATTTGTTTTGGGATTTTTCACTCCCAGAGGTTAATCACAGACAAATTATTTCAACTGATTTTATGATTTTCCCCTTTGCTGATTCCACAGAAAGCACACTCAGACCTTCATAGACTGCGGTTCCTGTCCTTTTCTCTGGGGACAGCAGTTCCACTATGATGTCTCAGGCAGTCTTAGAGAAGCACTGTGATGCCCCAAGGAGAGCAGGAATTCATGGCCACACTCCCAAGAGGGCTATACCTTGGCCATCGACACCCCCAAGCCACCATTTTTGGGGTGTCCTTAGTTTTTGATGTAGGCACTTGATCTTTTCTTAATCTTCTACAAAAATGAATTCAAGCATTTGTGAATTTTTTTGTTTTTCCTATTAATGCATAATACATTCTAACTTAGCTCATTGGTTTGAAAAATTTGATGTAAATTAAGTTCTCAAGCACCCCTTCATCACCAAGCTATGAGTCCTAGAAATTGTGGAGCTGATGTTATTTATCACCATTCTGCCTCTTGTTTACCACATACTTGAGTTATCTCTGTCACCTCTGTTGACCTCAGTTCCTTCTTCTGTAAACATGGAATAACCATTCCTAGTACCCAGAGTTGTTATGAATATTAAATAGATTACATATAAAGCACACAGCACAGTATTGGGCACATAGTGAATGTCATTATCATTGACCAGCATCAGTGTCAAGGTCATACAACTAGTAAAAGGCAGGGTCAAAAGTTGGCCCTATGTAAGACTAAAAAGCCCTCTACCCTTCCACTATAGAACTCTGCCTCCCAGTTGAGTAAATGATTCAAGACGTGGTGAGTCAGATGAATCAGGAAGATAAATGAACACAAAAAGCAGTGAAAGGAAGTGTGTGGTAAGTGGCCAAATAAGAAGGGAAAAAGGAAGCATTAGAGTAGCAGAGATGAGGGGAGCTTAAGGGAGATTCGACAAGCAGACAGGAGGGAGAAAAGGGCTTGTTGTTTGCCTTTGTCCTCTAGGCCTGGAGTTAGATCATTTTCTCAGACTAGTTCAGACTCAGGTTGAAGTTCTATTTCTACACTTATCAGTCTGGGTCTTGGTATCCAGTTCTCTGAGATAAAGGCGTTAGACTGTGTAAAGCTCCTCTCAATACCAACTTGTCCTAAGAGAATGCAGCACTCTGTTCTCATGTGTTTATGACATTTTTTTTTTACAGCTATCTTGTTTTACTTTGGATTTGTTGTTTTTAGGTAAGAGGAATCCAATCAAAATCAAGTTAGAGGGGAGAAGGGAAGGTTGGAGGAGGGAAGTAATACAAGACTCTAGGAATACCTCACTTTTATCCAAAGTAGGGATGCATTTAGATCTCATAACTGGAAACAGGGAGAATTATCTTAATCTTTATATCTGTCTCTGTCTCTGTCTCTGTCTGTCTCTCCCTCTCTCTCTCTAACTTGCCCTCTTATTTCTTTTTCTTGCATTACATTTGCTCCTTTCTCTTTGCAAATAAGTTTTCAGCTTGCTCTTCAGCATACAAAGCTCCAAAATGTGCAGCTTCCACCCAAATGCCTGCCTCAGCCCCCAAGTTTACAGGACTTCACAGGCACAACTTCTACAGCCCAGTAACTAAATTTATGTCCAATTCCAAAATCTTGGGAAGGAAATCTGATTGGACCAGTTATGATCAGGGGTTGCTCCTTGGTCTTACGAGCTGGGAGTAATGGTTCTAACCATGGAGGCCAGTGCTTCCCCTTAGGCAGAGTTGTAAGGGCAGGATGGGAAAGCCACTCTTGGACTCATCGTTTCCTGGCACCATGTCATATTAGTTACCTCTCTCCCACACCACACTGTGAGTTCCTCATGCAACACTGCATCTCTGTGCTCAACAGATGGCCTTAGGGGTTCACAGGATTTGTGGAACTGAGGTAACCTGTAATAAAAACAGCTAATATCCATATTGGTCTTTACAGTTTACATAGCAGATTTTCTACATGCCATCTTATTTGATCTTCATAGTGACTATGAACAGTAAGTACTGTCATCACCTCCATTTTGTATTTGAGGAAAATGAGGCTAGCCCAAGATCACGTTGCTATTAAGTGGTGGAATCAGGATTCATATTTAAATATTCTGCCTTGAAATTCTAGCATCCAACTAGATGATTGCTTGGGATTATTCTGGTCTTACTAGTAACCAGTCCAAAGATATTACTGTTTTCAAAAACTCTCACATCCCTATGCTTCTTGGTAATTATTTCTATCACCTTCTCAATTTTTGCTTTGTATCAGATATCAGTAAAATGTTGAACTTTTTGAAAACTGCAACACATAGGCTCTCATTTTTTCAAAAATATATTCATTTGAAAGCAGGAATAGTGAAAAGGAACCAGGGGTTTTACAATAAATAGAGAAAGGCTCATAAAGTGCTGTCTGGCTGTGTCTTTAATGAGAAGCATTAGACTCTGCTCCTAGGCCATCTGGGATGGGGTTTGAGAATCTGGCTGAGTTTTCCAGTATAGCTCTAGTGACATGCTGCCTCAGGCACCTGCACTAGCAGCGGTCTGTTGTTGAAATGTCAGAAACGCCTTTTATTTCTTTTACTGGCCTATGCCATGCTTTTGGTTGACCTGCTAGTGTTTGTGTGAATTCTGACCTTGGCTTTTACCTTTCATTTCTAAGGAGACATTCTCTAGAGAATTGACTTTTTTAGAGAACAATAACCAACATAATAAACATACTACCATTTATTGATTACTCTACAATGCACAAGTAGGTAGTAAACAATTTATATAATAATATTCATTTAATTCTTCCAAAAACCCTATGAGATAGGTAATACAATCTCCATTTCATGGAAACGGCAACTGAGGTTCAGAAAAATAAAGCAAGAACCCACAGCTAATAAATGGCAGAACTGGCATTTAACTCAAATATGGCTGGCCACAAAGTACATGCTCTTACTCACTGGGTTAATGGTCTCCTAAGCCTGGGTTGGACACTGAGTGGCAAAAGCCAAACATGAACTCAATTTTGCCTTGTTCCAAATTCTGTGCTTCAAAATAGCACTCTGCATTTATATGCTTTATATATTTGGGTTCTAAATATATATATGTATATATATGTATATATCTTTAATTCTTGAATACTAAAAACAATAATAACCATAATAACTTTGAAACACATTCAATTCCATTGTCACTCAGAACTTCCTTCAATTATCTCTCATCAGCACACCCACCCATTTCCCCTTCCTCTTAGGCATTCAGCTAGACTATCTTTCCCAGTCCTCCTCGCAGTTTCTGTGTGGCCATGTGACTGAGGTCTGAACAATGAGAGGTAGGCTGAAGTGAAGAGCACCACGTCCAGGCTCAGTCCTTCATCTGCTCCTTCCCTGTCTGCTGGCTAGGTATATGCTTCAGTGGGAAGCCCCATGGTGAAAATGGCAAAGCCTCCATCTCTCTGAGTCCCTGAAAGTCTGTGTGAAGCAGAACTACCATCCTCATGCTCTCTATCAATTAGGCTTTGTTCAAGCTGGACAGAAACTTCTATTTTGTTAAATCACTATTTACTTATTATACAACATACCCACTCCTACTAGACCTTATGGGTGTAAATAAAAGGCTTCTGCCTGAACCAGGCCTTGCTTCACATGGAGGCTCATACCATAATATTCTGAATCTTGCTCCATCACTTCATTAACTTGTATATCAAGATTCGGGACCTTTTGTCTGCCACAACCTCAACTCAATTATCAGACAAAGTATTTGTTTTCTACTCATATACAAAATGGATAACTACAAGGGCTTCTCTCCACATTTGCTTAGCCATTTCCCACATGCTTAATTCTCCTTGTCTGATTTTTCATCATCAGAGCTCTTGAGCCAGACTGTGGCAGAGAGGACTCCATTATTTAAAAAATTTCTCAGAGAACTTTAAGATTCTTTAGTCCAAGTCCCAAGCTTCACTGATAACAAAACAGAGACATAGAAATTCAGTCACCTGCCTAGGGGCACTCTATAATTAGTGGCAAAGTTAGTACACGAACCTGGGGCCAGCACTAGGGTGAGGTGAGGAGGGAACCTGGGTGCACGATTTACCAAGGCCCTCACTTTCAGGTGCTAACCCAGTGCTTCTGCGAGCTCTCTGAAACGTTCTCTTTTCTATAAGAAATAGCCACATCTTCAGCTGTGTGGCTTCCTCAGCCTGCTTCCCACTCCTAGAACCTCAAGTGCAAAGATACTTCATTTGACTTGTCTCAGTCTGTTTTAACTGCCTTAAAGTCTTTGTATGGTATTATAGTTCACTCCTTTAGACAAAGGTGCCCCCAACATTCTTTCCCAGATGGGCCGGCCTCTCTCTCCTGATTTACTTATAGATTAGGCTTCTGTGGGAAGGCAACTAGAAGATTCCAAAAGTTCTTTTGTCCTGCTGAGAAGCTTTACTAGGTTTAAAAAAGAACCCCAGACTTCCTTCTGTATTTCTCCTTTACCCTCACATACTACCAAATTCACAATGTTTCTCACACACTACCAAAATCACAACGCTTCTGTGATGTTGTTTCCTACACCAAGCAATTCTGCACTACTGGCTGGGTGTCCTATAATTTATAGGCATACAGAAAGTCCTCCCTTACGGCAGTCAATGGGTTCTGCAACTTAAGTGAAACGAAGTACAACAAAACCGATTTTATCACAGGTGAATTGTTATAAACAAGAGTTAAGTTCCTATGACATTTCTTTAATGTTATAATGAAATGAAGTTGAATGAAATGACCTTATGTGAGGATAAGCTATACTTCAGAGATATTGTGGGTTCGGTTCCAGACAACTGCAATAAAGCAAATATCACAATAAAGCGAGTCACATGATTTTTTTGGTTTCCCAGTGCATACAAAACTTATGCTTATAGTATAGTGTAGTTTGTTATGTGTGCAATAGCATTATGTCTAAAAACCAATATACATGCCTTAAAAAATACCTACTGCTAAAAAGTGCTAACCATTATCCAAGTCTTCAGAGAGTTGTAATCTTTCTGCTGGCAGAGTGTCTTACT
This sequence comes from Cynopterus sphinx, assembly GCA_030015415.1. Lineage (NCBI taxonomy): Eukaryota > Metazoa > Chordata > Mammalia > Chiroptera > Pteropodidae > Cynopterus > Cynopterus sphinx. The sequence continues at coordinate 87,453,792 of CM057387.1, forward strand.
TTCAATTTGTAGTAAGTGCAATATTTTCAAGGCATGACAAAGTGAGTGCAGTAAAGCGCCAACTCAATTTCGACACTATCTACTTGGAGATAGTATCGGATCCCATAGGATAAGGGCTCAGTCCCACAAAACTGCGTTCCTTCCACCCCAAACACTTCAGATGCCATTTTAGATGCAAATCAGAGGTTCCCATGACCTCCTTCCTTTGGGCCTGGTTATTTGCTAGAGTGGTTCACAAAACTCAGGGAAATGCATCTATCAGTTTATTAAAGGATATGACAACGGATACAGATAAAGAGATAAGTAGGATGAGGTCTAGGAGTGTCCTGAGCATATGAGCTCTTGTCCCTGTGGAGTTGGGGAGTGTCACCCTTCCTATGTGGATGTATTCATCAACCTGTAAGCTCTCTGAACCTTGTACTATTAGACTTTTATGGAGGCTTCTTCACATAGGTGTGATCAATCATTAACTCTATTTCTAGCCCCTCTTTCCTCTCTGGAAGATGGGGATAGGGCTAAAATTCCAAGCTTCTAAGCATGGCTTGATTTTTCCAGTGATCGGCCCCCATCCAGCGCCCACCAAGAGTCACCTCATTAGAACAAAACAAAACAAAACAAACTGATATCACCCAGGAAATCCCAAAGGATTTAGGAACTCTGTGCCAGGAACTGGAGTCAAAGACCAAATATTAGAAAACTACAAGGCTTTTAGGAGTTCTGTGTCAGGAACCAGGGGCAGAGATCGATATATTTCTTTTCTATTATTTTATACTAGGTATTACCTGAAATAAAATATTTGGGAAATCTTAACAAAGGTCTTACAGATAGGTCCTTGATTTGTTCGTTGCCTTGAGTCATTTCTTACTCTAAGACACTTTGGTCCTCTGGAGAGACTAAAAATGAGAAATCATTTTATTTTCCAATCTAGCAAGTCCTGGTCCATCTAAACTTTCTTTGAATTCTACCTGCAAACAGAACAGTTGCTTCTTTGGCTCATCTCTGTTACAGCTGAAAGCACACAACTTACACTTTCAACTCCTGTTTGGATATGGCTTTGGTCAGAGTCACAAGTTTGCTCGTTGTTTTCTCTCTTTCAGGTTTCTTTAGGCAACGCTTTGTTGATTGTTTTGCTACTAAATAACATGGGTCTTCCGTTTTCAAGCCTGCCATAGGAGTCTCCTCAATGGTTTTCCAGTCTCCTCTAAGGAAATCGTCATCATTTTCCTAGTCTTTGCTAACAGTTTCAATATCACTTTTCTAGCTTCTTGCCAGCCAGTCTCATTGCCAATGCTTAACTTTGTTCTAAGTTTCTGTTATAGCTACAGCCCTCTTCTGGTACCGATTTATGAATCAGTTATCTATAGTTGTGTAATAAACTACCCCCAAAATTTACTGACTTAAAAAAATAATAATGCTTTAAAAATTTATTAAGATTCTGTGGCTTGGCTGAATGTTGTTTCTAATCTGAGCTGGTGGGACTAGGGCTGGAGGATCACTGATAGCTGGGTCATATATTTGGCAATGAGCTGGAGCAACAGGGCACCTGGGCCATGTATTTTCAGCATCTAGCATGCTAATCGAGACTCTTCCACACGGAGACTGGGTTCCAAAAACAGCTGTGAGGAACAAGCCCTTTTCCATTATGTTCGCATTTCATCTGTTAATTAATTCCCAAGTGACTAAATCAAGTCATGTAGCCAAACCCAGACTCAAGCAGTGGTTTGGTAGAATCTACAAAACACGTGGCCATTCTAAAAATGTATATTACATAAGCATTGTCCTGTGGAAGTTTTCATGCATGTTTAGAGGACTGCTAGTTGTTTAGAGTGATGGATAATTTTATGTGTTACTTTGGCTGGGCTGTGGGATGCCCAGATATTTGGTCAAACATTATTCTGGGTATGTCTGTGATGATATGTCTGGGTGAGATTAACATCTGAATTGGTGGACTGAGTAAAGCTGATTGCCTTCCCTAATGTGGGTGGGCCTCATCCAATCAATTCAAGAGCTGAATAGGAAAAAAAAAAACCAAGGCTGAATAAGTGGGACTCTCTACCTTATTGCTTTAGCTGGGACATAGATCTTCTACCCTCAGCCTGGAATTTACACCATCTGCTCCCCTGGGTCTCAGGCCTCCAGATTTGGACTGAACTACACTACCAGTTCTCCTGGATCTCAAGCATGCCAATTGCAGATTTTGGGACTTCTCAGCTTTCATAACTGTGTGAGCCAATTCCTTATAATAGGTCCATTTATAAATATAAACTTTTAGAAATCTATCTATCTCCTATTGGTCCTATTTCTCTGGAGAATCCTGACTAAATGCATCCAGTATTCCTGGAGTAGTGGTGTGCATGGGAGGGAATCACCATTATACCTAACCTTGGTCAAGTGATTATTATACCCCAGGCACTGTTCCAAGTGCTTTACCTCTAGTAACTCATTTAATTATCATAGCAATCCTCTGAGGCTGACATTTTTATTGTATCCATTTGTAAAGGATGAATCAGAGATATGGAGAAGGTAAGCAACTTTCCCAAGGACACAGAACCACCAATGATAGGGCTGGGTTTGCACCCAGGCAGTCGGGCTGTAGAGCCTGTGATTTAAATGACTTTCTAAGAAGAAACGAAAATGGTGGACAAAGGAACAAGAGATGGAGAAGTGAGAAGAGGAAAGGAGCACAGGAATGATGTAAGAGAGGTCTGCTGGGTACAGATCATAATGAATCTCCTGTGCTGAAGTGGGCACTTTGGCAGGTGGAGGAGGTGTCTGTACAGGTCGCATAACCTCTTTAAGTTCTTCTTCCAAGCAGATGCTCTCACAAGCTATGTATGTACTCATTACCCCCCTTTTTCTTGACCCCTGTTGGTTGCACTGGATCCAACGGGCCAGTATTAATTCTTTTGGAGTTTGGAACTGGGATAAAGAGAGTCCAGATCTGGGACTGGACTGTTGTAACTGGAAGAAGGAAACAAGAGCCATGGGAGGCCAAGTCCTACCTACTATGTGGCCTCAAGAGCCTGAGAAAAAGGAAGTATAGATCAAGGGAAAGCGGACTTCTGTTCTCAATTCCAGGAGCCCCCTGCACTTCTGCACTTTGGATCTGTGAGGTTCCTGTTTCCTCATTTCCTGCTTATATTAGAGCCCGCTGACTTGTGGTACTTATAAACCAAAGTCTTAAGGATTTTGTACACCCAGAAAAAAATTTTTAATTTTATTTAAAGGTGATGGAACAACTGATAGAATGGTTTTTAAAAAGGGAAGAGGAAAAGGGGTAAAATTGTTTTGTCTGGACCAAAATCTAGAGGTTACAGGGAGGCCAGTTTGAGCTCAGAAGAATGAAGAACTTCTCAACATTAATACTCTAAAACCCTAAACTGGAGGTTTTCTGGCATGGGTGACACAAGCCCAGAATAAGTAACCACAGAACAGAGGGATTCAAGCTTCAGAAAGGGCAGGAGTTAGACTAGGGGATGACTTCTGGGGTAGCTTCCACCTTCCGATATGTGATTCTGTGACTCTAATTTGGGGACTGGACATTTTACAGTCAGGATTTCATTTCTGATGAAGAAGGCATTCCTGGTGTGGAACACACCATTGCACCAGCTGGGAGCTCCTGGGGAGACAGCTGGCTTCCTAAGCCTCTGTACCTTGAGGGTTGAGGCAGGAGCCAGGGCCTCTATTGTCTTGATAAGCAGTGTTTCCTGCCCTAAGGCCATGAAGGGCCAGCCATCTCTTTGGGTATGTTAATTACTTCTCTATGGTAAAGGCCTCAGGCATGGAGCGTCCAAATAAGACTCAGGCAGTATCTGAAAGCCTGATAGCTAGCTTCTGCTACTCTGCACACTCCTTTATACACATTCTTTCCCTCCCCACCTCTGTCACAAATATGGTTAGGGTTCTAAAAACAATAACTCCTTATTAACAAAGAAATCCAGAAAGCCTAAAGATCATAGAAATTGTTTAAAATCCTGTCACTCAGAAATAACCACTACTTACTTTTTTAGTGAACATCTATCAAATCTCTCTCTCTCTCTCTCTCTCTCTCTCTCTCTCTCTCTCTCTCTCTCTCTCACACACACACACACACACACACACACACACACATTTAATGATCTCATCCTTTGAGCTGTTCTGTAAACTACTTTTTCACATAATCACCTCTCCTGGACATGTTTTCATGTTGATAAACACAGACAGACCTTACTAGGCCACCTTTTCTACTGTCCTAATGATTTTCCTGCTTTATTTGGATTGTGGCAGCCATCCTAGTCCAACCAGCCAGGCCAGCTTCCTTCCCCAGACATCAATAACTGAACAAAAGCTTCTGCAGACCCAGGATTGGGTACCACAGCAGCCGCCTGAAGCCCAGGGACTGCTCTCCTCTCCTCAGTCACAACCTTCTTGCTGAGCTTTGGGAAGGAGCAGCTGCTTGGGAAGTCACACTGAAGGAAAGTGACGACAGAAATCTTTTTTGGTTCCTACGCTGGCTTGTCTTGTCCCTTCCCTACTGAATTCTTGGTTTGGCTTTAATTATCTAATCCCCAGAGCCCTGAACAAAGCTGCAGCTGAGAGGATCCCATGCTTCAAACAATTTGCCAAGGGAGTTTAGGATCTGTAGCACAAATGTCACTATAGAAAAAGGAATTGAATATGGCTTTGGACCCATTGACTCTTACCAAATGGGAAATGTGGCTTCCCAGGCAACAGGGATGGTGCCCGATTCACAGGAATGATGCCTGATGGGTGGGTCTAACATCAGTGTTCCCACTGGAATGTTTGTCCTGATGGGGGCCTGACCCCCTCCTAAGTGTCTTATCCTAAAACAATAATCAATGCTTCCAAACTTATACTTCATCTTTAGATTTTTGTTTCTCCTCTAGTTGTTGGGAATGCCCCAATGAACTTCAAAGCTGTCATCATTTTCTCTGTGAGCCAGGTGTTAAGAGAAAGCCGTTTTGTAACTCCAAACCATTATACAAATGAAAGCTGTTATGTTTTTATTATTATTCAGAACATCCCTGTGAGGATCTAAATGCCCAAGGGAAAGGCTTATTGACTCTGTAGGAGTTGGACCTTACTGACCATCAAAATCTCTTTCCCTGCATAAGATTTTATGGAGCCAGCACCTTATGAATGAAGATGCTACGAACTAGTGTTGATGAGAAGAGAAGGAAAGACTGAGAGTAGCTAGTGCTGAGCAGCTGTGGAGGGGATAAGAACCCCCTCTTTTTTTTTCTTTTAGTGAAAGGAGAAAAATGTAGGCAAACGGCCTCAGGTCTTTTCTAATGAACAGAAGGGCTTATCTGATTTATATAATGATGAGTTGGTTTAACACAAGACTGGATGCTTGATTTTCAACTTAAGAGAACAAATTCTCTTTCCTACAGCAAACATGCTGGGGGTTAAATCAACAATAAGACATTTATAAGATCTTGTAGTCATCCTCTGTTTACAGTCGGAGGTTACATTCTTGTGAGATTAAATATAAAGTCTGAATTGAATAGTTCTGAAAAAAAATTTTAAAACCTTGAATATCATAAGAAGCTTCTAGATACTTCTCAATAACATAATATTTTTAAAATTTATATAAATTTAAATTTATTTTTATTTAACATTTGTTATGTAGGCAACACAAGCACATGATAAACAATCAAAAAGTATAATGATATAAAAACGAAGAGTCTTTTATCTCACGTCCCACAGTTACCCATTTCCGCTCTTTACGGAAAACCACTATTGTTAGTTTTTCATCCATTCTTTCAGAGGTATTTTATGCACATACAAGTAAATAAGATATATAAGATATATTACAGTTTAATTGCTCCTTTCCTCATCTGTCTAGACTCTTTGGTGCTTCTAAGGGGACGGAAATGTAAACGTTTTCCAGCTTCCTTTCCTTATCTCAGGAGGAAGGGAATGACTAGCTCAGTGCTCTGAATTATCAAAGCACTTATGTCAACAACATTACTTCTCTCAAGCCTTCTGATTAAATACTATTGTGCCTTAAGGTCTGTATTTTCGTTTAATTTTAATGAAGGCTGAAATAAAAATTTTTAATTTGTAATTTCTGTTTCCACACACTGAACAATAACAGCAGCATCCTATCAGTACAGTGCTAAAGACTGGAATTAAAACAGTGGAGATTATGGATCAGAATGTTCCCATGGGCATGATGAGGTACTTTCTGTAGATAGATCACTTAGGAATTCAAACATAATCTAAAGTAAGAAACCACAAATAAATGATAGATTTGACTAGAGAAAGAAAGAATCGATGTTATAGAAAAAGATATATATTTCTCTATGTAAAAAAAAATAATAAGAACAAAAGGAAAAGACAAACTAGGCAAAATATTCACAAAATATATTACAGAAAAATTAATTCTATACAAGGAACATTTGTTCTTATAACCATGGGTGCCCATTACATTTTGAATAACTGTTTTACAAATGGGAATATTCCTGTGTTATGAGTTCAGCCTCTTCAATATTGAAGTCAAAACTCTGGTTCCCTTGCAGCTAGACATCAGGTACAACAACATGAGATTCTGATTTTGAAGAGAGCAAAGAAAGGTATCAGCCTTTCACAGAGCTTCCACTTCACTGGTGCTGGGTCAAATTCCTAATACAGAAGAGGCAGTGATGAAGATGTGCTGATTTTACAGTCTAATTCTTAGAGGGAAATCTTATCTACTGTTTTTTAAAGATCTGGCTTAGTTCATTCCAAGACATAATATTTTTTTCTGAATGCATAATATGAATATTTTATTTAAATATATCTTTAATGATGACATGTAATAAACCCTGGCCATGTTTGGGGAAACCTCTTGAAACAACATGGGAGTAGCAGATTTCTGGAGATGGCCATAACAATATCTCCCATCTCAGATGCTGTCTTACAAAGTGATCTTGTCATGTCCTACCCACTCCCTGCAACAAGAGGTAGAGGCTAACTTCTCTCACTGTGAACTTGAGCTGGCCTTATGAGTCATTGATAATCAATGGAATGCAAAAGAAGTAATACTGTGTGATTTCTGAGGCTAAGTCCAAAAAAGTCCTATATCTTCCACCTGGCTTTCTCGGGTCTCTTTTTCTACGGGAAGCCAGTCTCCTCAACTAGAACCCAATCACCTTGAAATCTCTATGATGGAGAGGCCATACGCAGATACTTCAGCTGACAGTCACAGATGAGCCTAGTCTTCCCGTCATGCCCACTAAGACCCAGATATGTTAATGAAACAGTCTCACACTCTCTAAACTAGCGTATCTACTAAGTACCACAGTCAAGGAGCAGAAGAGTCACCTGACCAAGCCCTGATGAAATTCTTTATCCACAGAATCCATGACATATAATACAATGATTAACATTTTAATCTCTAAGTTTTGAAATAGTTTTTTTTTTTTTTTTTCACAGCAATAGTAACTTAGACATGAAGCTTTGGGGATTATAATTTAAAAAACATTCAACTTGTGTCTTCTGGATGTGAGCCACTCTACCAGATTCTGGGAATTATAGCAAAGAGTCAATGAGATCCCTATCTCAAAGAATTTATAGATCACTTAATGGAAGCTGACTTGCAAATAAATAGAATTATAATCAACTATTTTAGAGGCTGTGATAGAAGTATGTATGGAATAATGTTGGGGTGTAAAGGAGGGATGGGAAACAATTATGTCACTTGCGATTCTAGAGATTTTGCTACCGACTCTTTCTGCTAGCCCTCTGCTTCTGACATGGTCATGTTGACAAAGAATAGGAATAGTAGACATTCATGTCTCATTCCTAATCTCAGGGTAAAAGCTTTAAATATTTTTAGAATTTTTTTAAAATTTTGTAAATACTATTTCAGATTAAAGACATACTCTTCTATTCTTCATTATATATTTAATCTTGAATGAATTTTGTCACATCTTTTTTCTTTTTTATGGATATAATTTTTCTCCTTTATTCTGTTAATGTAGTGGATTACACTGATTGATTTTCAATATTTAATCACCTTTTTGTTGCTGGAATAAATCTGATTTGGTAACAATATATTATCCTTTTACTCTATTTCTTCATTTGATTTGCTAACACTTTGAGTTTTGTTTTGTTTTGTTTTGTTTTGTTTTGCATTTACATTCATGAGGGAGATTGGCTTGAATTTTCTGATTTTACAATGTAATCTGCTGTCAAGTTTTCATCTCAAGGTTTTTGCTGGCATATATATTTTAACATATGGGAGACATTGTGTAAGATTGGTTTCATTTTCTTCTTAAATGATCAAAGAATTCACCAGTGAAGCCAGTTGGGCCTGGAAACAACCTTGTGGGAAGGTATCTAATTAGAAATTTAATTTCTTTATTAGAAATAGGAGTGTTCATATTTTTTATTTCTTCTTGTATCAGTTTGCTAAGTTGTATTTTTTAAAGACTCGGCCATTTTACTTAAAATTTCAAATTTGTTGGCATCAAGTTGCAATAACTTATCTTTTTAATGTCTGTTGGATCTATAATGATCCCCTTTTCATTTTAGATTTTGGAAATTGTCTTTTTCTTTTCTTGATTATATTGCTAGAGGTTTTCAAAAGCCAATATTTAAATAATTTTTTTCCTGTTTTGCATTTATTTCCTATTTAATTTGTTTATTTTTTTATGATTATTATTGTTTTACATTTTCTTATGGTTTATTTTGTTGTCTTGATACTTTGAAATTGAAATTTAGATCATTGACTTTTTCTAGCCTTTATCTCTAATCTATGCATTTAAGTCTAAAAGTTTCTCACTATTTCTGTATCCAACAAGTTTTGATGTCATTTTTTCATTCTTATTCAGTTCAAAATATCTTCTGATTTTAACTGAGTTTATTCTTCAACTCATGACTTATGTAGCAATGTATTGTTTAATTCCTCAGAATTTAAATAGCAATAATTTTTATTAAAAAGTCTTTTCTAGCTAATTCCACTGTAGTCAAAAGAAATTATAATAAATAATTAAAATTCTCTGGAATTCTGAGACTTGTTTTATGGCCTTGCATCTGGTCAGTTTTGGTAAATGTTCCATGTACATTTGAAAACGATGCACATATTGTCCCTGTTGTAGTAGTGTTTAATGTATGCCAATCAGGTTTAGTTGGTTTACTGTTTTGTTCACATTTTCTCTTGCTTTATTGATTTCTGTTTTTACATGCCGGTTCTATCAGCTCCTGAGAGTGTTATTATTTTAGAGCATCTACCTGCTTCCCTCCACACCCCTGCCTCATGCAATGATTGTGAATCTGCCTATTTTTTCTTATAAATCTATCAAGTTTTGCTCCATAAGTTTTGAAACTATGCTAATAATGCATGCACATTTAACATAAGATTAGAAGACTAACCTCATCCTTATGAATTATCCACCTTTTCTGTCAAAAGTCATGACCACTGGTCTATTTTTCTCTGATGTTGGTGTGATTAAGGCATCTTTCTTTCATTTTATATCTACATGACAATTTATATAGATATATATATATACATACCCACCCCACCCCCTAATTTTTCTTTAATAAAAGTTGGTATCTTACATGATATACTATTAGGTGCTTTCTTAATAGGACATAATCAGTGCTTTTATTGAACCAGTCAGCATTGTGCGATAGAACTCTCATTACCACTCATGTTCACAGAATACTGCTCTTAAGTATAGTACACCTGTTATATGGTCAAGCTGTAATTAATGGCTAGTGGTATTAGTTTTCTAAAAATAAATTAATGTACATATTCAAACAACATTAAAATTTCAACTTTGAATTCATATGAAGTCTATTTCCCTTCTATAGTAGCTAATGCCCCAGATTGCAGTTTTGTGATCCAGGAATTAGAAAAAATATTTTTTTTAATTTTGTTTTTGATGCTTCTTCCTTCCTTTCTACCACTCTTTCTCTCTTCTCTTTATTTTTCTTCCTACCATTTTCTTTCTTCATTTTCATTTTCTTTTGCATATATTTTTGCAACCTTTATTTTCTAACATTTTGTGTTTTGTATTAAGGTGTCCCTTGAAAGCAGCACATGGTTGGGTTCCCCACCCCCACTGGCAACATCTTCTTTTAGCTGAAGTATTAATTTAGCTGACAAATTATTTGACTAATATAATTAGTCTGTATTTGGATTTATAGCTTTTATTTAACACTAATATTAATTAGTACTTTTATCATTTCCCAGATAATGCTAGAATTTCAGCACACTTTAATTCAGTTTACTTCTTTTGTGTAATTTTTGTCATGTGTTTTAAATATAAACTTTAAACTTCATAAAACATTATTATTAATATTAATATTGTCTTCTGTACAAATTTACCTTTTAAAGTATTCTTTATTCTTGTCTGCATTTTCATAAAATATTATTTATTACTGCCTAAAGAACTTTGTTTAACATGTTTATATAAAGTGTTTGCTCTTGATGAATTCTCTTTATATTTGATTGTATGAAAACATTTTTATTTTGCTATTGTTGTTTTTCCCTTTTTATTGAGCTAAATATTTTACAAATTTTAATTATATAACTTATGTAATTTTAAGTACTACTATACCCAGTATCTACCACTGAGGTCAAAATATAGAATCTATATTCACTTTTTAAGTTATTTTTGTACAAAATATAAAATTCTATGTTGATAGTTATCTCCTCACCCACCACACACTCTAAAATGTCATTTCATTTTCTTCTGATGTTTATTTTTTCTGTAGAGAAATCAGCTTATTGTTGCTCCTTTGACAACAATGCATCTTTTCTCACTAGTTCCTCTTTTAGGTCTACTCATTTTCTTTGGTTTTCATCAGCTTTACATCCATGTGCCTAGGTGTGGTTTTCCTTGAATGTATTCTCCCTGTAGTTTGTAGACTTATTTGAATTTGTGGCTTTAAATCTTGTCAATTTTGGAACATTCTCAGCCGTTATCTATTCAAAGGTTCTCAGTTTCTTTCCCTTCTCCATACTCTTAATTACATGTATGTTAAATTTTTGTACCGTGTGCAGTACATGTCCTAATATCTTTTCTGCATTTCTCACTTTTTCGCTCTCTATACTTTAATCTGAATATTTTCTATTGACTTATATTCCAGTTCACTTAACTTTCTTTAGCTCTAATTTACTTATTTAACCCATTAGTTGTGTTTTAATTTCAGTTGTTATATTTACCTGCATTAAAAAAAAGCCATTTGATTTTTAAAAATTAAATTTACTTTTTAAAAATGAAATTCTCTATCTTGCCATTGACTTCTTGGACCATAATAATTAGTAAGTTAAAAGTCTATGCCTGGAAACTCTAATATCTGAATTGCCTGTGGGTCTGTTTATATTAAATACTTTTTCTCTTTGTTCTCTTTCTTGGTGTGCTTGTTAATTTTGAATGCTAGAAACTGAGAAAAATTGTGAGATGTAGATAATCTCTTCTTCTGGAGAAGATTTACCTTACCCTCTGGTAGGCAGCTAAGATAGAGGCAGATTATCCCAAACTAATCAGAGATTGAACTAACTTGAAGTTAGGGGTACATTCTTTGTAAGGTTCACTTGCAGAATTAGTATGGTTGATCTACTTCTGATGTGACCTCAGCACTAAAGCAGAGTCTCAACTGAGAGAATTGAATATTTACCAGGGAACTTTCCCTTGGCAGATCTTAACAACCAGTTTTATCCCCTAAGCATCATAAAACTATCAGAAGTTGTTCTTGGATATCCAGCTATAGTCTCCTCATTTTCTTAGCCTATCAATTGATCTAGCATAAGAGACAAGAAATTCCTTAAAGTGAAACTAAAGCAGAGCATTAGTCTCAGTTCTTTGCTTCTCTTTTCTCTGAAGTTTGGCTCTTCAACTTATGGCAGTCGTAAGACATCTGAACCCAACTTTTGCTTAGCCAGCCTTATGAGATTGCTGAAAGCTCTGCTGTCTTCTGTCTATATTACCAGCTGTCTTCCATCCTCTCCTCTTACTCTTTAATATTTGGGAAATGCTCCAGAGGAGGAAGTCATGATCTAATTGCCAAGCTCACATCAGTACTAATTCCTTCTCTCTGGGATCTTGATTCCTCACAACCTGGTTGCTTTTATATCTCTATGGATATATATATAGCAGTTAACCTAGTGGTTTTTCTACTTATTTGGCTGTTCTGTTACAAGTTACTCCATTAAAACCACAGTTAATTTAATTTTAAATGTAGAAATATCCCACTTAGAGGACCCACACATTCTCTCATAAGGTCATATATTAGTTCAATTTTATAATAAAGTCTTAGGTTCTAAAGTTACTACAATGAACTCGGCTATAATCAAAGAGGCTCAAAGAATGGGGCCCTATAAATGAAAACCAAGATAGGAAGCATGTTGATGTTATAGATCCAAAAATAGCTCTAGTAATTTGAGTGCAAATCTTTTAAAAACCAATAAGAAGTAAATTTCACCCAGGTAAATTCAACTTCTCATTTTATGGAGCAACAAGTGAAATAAAGATAATTAGCCCATTGTCCAATACATGTGTGCCTGAAAATATTTATTAAATAAATTTAAGAAATGAGTTAAGATTATAAGGTGATTCTGATACTGGGAAAAGTAGTGCTTGAGCTCTGCCAAAATAAAAAAGGAATTGATAAAGACTATGAAGATGATGATTCTTTTGAGTGAAGTTACTTTGATCTTGCATGCAATAAATAATTTTTTAGAAAGATGGTGATATTCTGCTCAGAAAGTTACACGACTGAATTTTTTCCCCTTTCTTTTCATGAGAAGAAAAAAAATGCAAGTTAGCAACCAGGTTGTAAAGAAAACAAGTTTAACAAGTTTCAGGTTAGCACTTAATTAACTTAGAATACAGATTCAGTTGTTCTAACAGACGTAAAAATAACATGCTTTCAATTATGTAGATTAGGAGTCAGCGAACAATGACTTTGGGGCCAAATCTGGCCCACCATCTGTTTTTGTAAATAAAGTTTTATTGGAATATAGCCACACCCATTCATTTATGAATTGTCTTTAGGTGGTTTCGTGCTACTACAGTGGAGTTAGTAGTTGCAATACCGATCATATGGCCTGCAAAGTCTAAAATACTTACCATCTTATCTTGTACAGGAAAAACTTTCCAATTTCTGGCACAATCATTTCTCTTTTGTGTAAACATATGAGCAGTTATGGTGACTCAGGGTTTTCTATCTTGTCACATGACCTCCAAGACATTGATTCTGTCTGCATAGTACAAAATGTCTAACCATGAATTCTGCATTACAGATACTATATCTAAAAATAGGTTGCTAAGCAAATAGTTGTAAATAGTAAGTTAGATGTACATGCTGTGCTGACAGCTAGTGGGTGTTCCATAGCTGTTCGCTTCTTTACCTTTCCATGGGTTTTCCAGTTGTGTCAATAAAACCTGATACTTGAAAGTATTAAGCAGACTGGAATCTCAGTGGTTACCTTCCATAGAAATGTACTAGGTCATACAGACATTATTTGCCTCTTATAACAACATTGTGCACTTTCGTCCCTTCAATGTATAATGTGTGCAAAGCCTAACTAGGAAGCACAACTTTTTGCAGACACTGATATTCAGGAAGTCTATGACCATTCTGTGTTAGTGAGGGCATTTGGATAGAAGAGCATCACTGAATGCTTCTGAAGCCCGTAACTGATGCCTTAAACTACAGTATATAATTTGGCATGACAAACTTTTGTGTTAATAGGTTACTCAATAAATCATTTTCGAATCCTCTCATTGTAAATCATGATAAACTAATGTGGTTTTAATGAAGCTGTAATATGCTTTCGCAATGGAATTCTGCAGTGCTGTAACAATTAATGTACCACAGTTTTAAGGCACAATTGCCTCAAGAATGAGGGCAACTCAATAACAAAGGTGATGACATTTTTAGGGCCAGTGATGGGAAGTTTCTCCAAAACAATTTCTACAGTGTTGTGGAATATGAGATTAAATTGATGAACACTTAGAACAAAACAAATCTGAGATGCTGCCATTTGAGATGAAATAATAGTTTCCGTTTCCTGAAAACTACTGTCTACTAAAAAATAATAAAACAGAGAAACATTGATACTTTCAGTGCTAATTGTCTTAATGCAGTAAATAACCCATTCTAGGTGTTCGATAATACTCCTCTACTCTTTGAATTCCTTTGTTCATTTTAATGGGATTAATTTTGTCTCTCTGTTCATGTCCTTGGACATTTTGTTTAATCGTGCAAGATGCCTCATATGTTTTTTGAAAGGAGAGAATCATTTCTAAACAGAAAGCCAAACAAAAAAATGCCTAAGACTTGTTTTCCCTGAAAACATTTGAGAATTGTTGTATATACTACTTAGAATTATATTTCTGTGAAGTAGATGTTTTACACATTATAAAATTTAACGACATGGAAGATAAGTGAACACCAACATTGATTCTATTCAACAAACATTATTTAAGCTCCTACAGAGTCAATACAAAACAAGGTTCAATACATTATGAGGACATAAAAATGAGTAAATATTTCTAGGATCTCAGGGTATAACAGAGAAGACAAATACATATACTGATAGCTGACCAGTGACTAACACTAATGATATATGGGGTTGTACGAAAAGTGTTATTATAGAGTACTGTGTATTAAGGAAATATACTTTCATTTGAATTGTACTTTTATGATTTACATGTTTTCAATGTGCATTATTGTTCATTTGGACCCCATGAAAATTTCATAAAGCATGTGAAGATTATTATCCAAATTTTACAGATGAGGAAACTGTGGTTCAGAATTGCTGAGTAACTGAAGTTCACATGGTAAATAGGAAGGACATTCAGGCTCTAAGTCCTTTACTTGATTGGCAGCATTAGCCTACTTTTTGTATACAATATGAACGGGTATTAGTGAGTTCTCTTTAAATAATGTTAAGTCCAAAAACATGTGCATTTGTCCTGTCAGGAAAGGGTGACCTACCCATGTCACATTTAAATTGCTTACTGGCTTCCTAAGCCCTGGATGAAATCCAGGCTCCTGGACTTGGCATAGGAGACCCTTCATCACTGGTGGTTCCTGCTAGTCTTCAGCCTCATTGCTTGCCATTCTTGGCCTTGAACTCCAGCAATACAGTGGCACTTGTAGTTCCCCATTCACTCTGTGTGGTCTCTCAGCTTTGCCCAAATTATCTCCTCTACCTGGAATGGACATTCCCCCTATTTAACCTGACAAGCCCCTATCATTTTTAAGACCTAGCTATTCCAATTCCCATTAAAAGCATTCCACACTCAATCAGAATCAGTTAGGTTTTCACCCACTGTATCCCTATCACATTCTTAATAGCATTTTCCTCATTTTATTGTCATTATGAGTATGAACCTGTCTTCTTTATTAAACTGTGAACCCAGTGAGGCCAGGAACTAGGCCCTAATTCTTTGGTGCCTGACACATAGAAAGAGCTTAATAAATGAAAGCTGTATGAATGACTGGATTCATTTGAAATATAAGTGCCTCTAACATGAGGCTCAGGACAACACATTGCAAATGACTGTAGCATCTTCTCTTATTCTAACATGATGCATTTGGTGGATAGATTGAGAAACCAGTCACTGGTCAGCATCAGCCTGTCCACTGTGCTTTTTAGTTTAGACTAGAGACTGTACTAAAAGAAGAATACAGAAAAATTTTCCTAATAAAGAAGAGACAAATAGAGACAGCCTAAAATGTTGAAATAAGTCAATTATATTGTTATTAAAAGAGAAGAGTAATATTATAAAAAATTTAACTCAAAGATGCTGCATTTTTAGAAGTAGATAATTATAGGTAGGTGGAACCCAAAAGATTGTCTAGGCTAGTCCTAAAGTGTGATCATTTCACACACACACACACACACACACGCGCGCGCACACGCACACGCACACACAGCTGGACTTTACTAATGTAAATAAAGCATAAGAGACCAATCCTACTGGTACACTTTTCTACTCCAGTTTACTCTTCCACGCTCCTAAATGGTCAATCAGTACCTTCTCTTTCTTTTTCTTATTTCCTGCTTCATTGAGAAAAGATTTGTTATACTGATAGCCCCTGGAAGCCTGAGCCTCCTGATAGAGCCCTGGGGAGTCACCCTCTCAGCTAGCTCATCGCCAGGCAGCCTGAAGAGGACCTCTGGAGTCACTTTGACAACTGTCTTGTTTGTCTCTTCACAAACATACAATGACCGAAACTAAAATCTTGATTTCTCCCCTAAGTCCAAACATGCTCCTCTTGCAGTCACCTTTATCTCAGTAAATGACAATTTTATTTTTTCAGTTATTCAGGCCAAAATCTTGGGGGCACTCTTGATTTCCCTAGTTTTATCACAACCTACATTTAAACCATCAGCAAATCCTATAAACTCTTTCAAAATCACCTGACCATTCTCCTTGCCTCCCCTGTTAGTAGCCAGATCTAAGCCACCACCACACTTTCCTTAGATTTTTGCTCTTATCTCCTAACTCAGCTCACGGCTTCCTCTTTGCCTCTACAATCTATGCACCACCCAGAAGCTGGGGTGATACTTTAAAACATCTGAGGGTTTTCATTTCATTCAGAGCTAAAACCAAAGACTTTGCAGGGCTTTCACATGGTAGTGGTCGCCCACTGTCGCCTGCCACTCCCCCATCTGCCACACCAGCCATAAAGCCTTCTCACTGTTCTCAGACACACCAAGTAGGCTCTCGCCCCAGGGCTTTTGGTAGTGCTTGCTCTGCTCTGAGCCTAGAAGGCTCTTCACTTAGAAAAATGCTTGGGTCATTTCCTTATTTCATTGATGTTTCTACTCAAGTGTCTCTGATGAAAGAGGCCTTCCCTGTGCTCATTCTACTAAATTCTAACCCTCTCTCCCTCACCCCCTAGGGCCCTTACCCAGTTGTATTTTTCTTCACAATACTTATTACCACCTGACCTAGTATATACACAATATATACTTGTTATTACAGGCATTACCTCTTTCACCTCTAAAACAGAGTTAATCTTTGTGTTTTATACTGACGCATCTCCAGGAGCTAGAATGATATCTGACACATGGTAGACGCACAGTACATATATGTTGATTTAATGAATGAGTGAATGAACAAATAAATAAAAGTCTCACCACATTGGAAAAATTGAAAAGATTAACAATACTTAGTGGGGTGAGGATATGGAGCAACAGTATCATTCACTGTTGGTGTGAGGATAGAGAAAAACATTTCAGTACCTGAAAATACCCATCAAAATAAAAGATAAATATTCTTTTTTGCTCCAGCCACTCGGTATATAAGAATTTTTCCTTTGACAGTACTAGTTTACAAAGATATATGACCCAAAATATAGAAGTATTTTTTAAATAATAAAAGAAACCAAAACAACCTTAATACCTATCAATAGCGATTTGGTTAAATAGGTTTTGGTGCCTTAAAAAAACAACATTGAAAGTAAGCTAGGCCGATCAATATGTTAAAGCTGTTGAGGGGGAAAAAAGTAGGTTACAGAATTTTGTGAATAGACTGTACCTTCTCTCTTTTCAAAGAAAACATGATATAGATTTACGTGTGAAGATGCTTATATGCACTAGCTGGTACCTGGTAGGATGTCATCAAACTGAAGCAGTGATTGTCTCTGGGTGAGGGAGGGGAGGGAGGGAGGGAGGTGACATTGCTTCCTAAATTAGGCACTTCTATGCTATTGGTGTTTTTCCATCAGTAACAACTTTATTTAAAAATATATTTAAATGCCACATATTTCAGAAAGCCTAAGAGAGCAATGAAGACATTGAAATGAAATGAAAATATAAAGACTTGTTTGAATATTGGCTCTGCAACTTACTAGCTATGTGACCTTCAGCAATCAATTTAACCTCTCCAAAAATCAAAACCATTACTTGACAAGAAAGCAGGCAGAATATGACTCCCACCTGGCTGTACAATGGGCAAACTTCCTAAACACTGAACCGCACTAAGGAGAAGTGGATAACAGAATAGATGGGACTGGGGCGAGGGAGGCGGGGAGATTAGCATAATGCTGCCTCGTGCCATTATATATTGACATTAATAGGCTCCATAAAGCTTCTTCCCCTTTTTACCCAGGATGTGAGCCAGACGTCTTTAAGTTTGTAGCAGTTAATTTTATCCATCCAGGCTTCCCAATCAATGCTTTTACTTGGAAGATATTTACGTTTAGGATGATGAAAAGCTTTCCTCCCCACAGTCAGATCCCTAGGGCATTCTAATATCACTTTCTAGAGTTAAGTGCTGAGACCTTGGACCCTGGATGTGAGAAACAATAAATAATAATGACTACAGTGCTTGATAAATATAAAGCTTTGTGCAAAGTTGTAGAAAGAATGCTCAAGTGTGCAAAATCAACAAGAGAAACAGAATATAATGCTCTCAGCTTTTGATTCTAGATATTAGAAATGAAAATGGCAACTGTAATGTTGAATGTTAGATTGCCCCCTTCAGCATTTTTGTATAACGATTGCCACTGCTAGTTAGGGTACATTTTCTTTTCTTTTCAGTTTCTGTTACTCTATTCCTCCTTCTACTCACCAATGTGCTAAGGCTGTCCTCCCTCAACCACCCACCCCCCCAAAAAAAGTACTGCAGTAACTCAGCTCTCTTTATCCAGGCCCTCACTGGTGTCCATCTAATTCAGGATATTCCACTTCCTATAACATCAATTTCAACATGCCCATCCTTTGCTTAAATGCTTCCTAATAGGTACAGAATTAAATCTAACTTTTTAAAATTGGTACTCAAGGACTCCTCTGTAATCTGAATAGTTAAGGGGCCTGGGTTCAAGTTAAAGCTGATTAGCATGTTTGAATATCTTGGCCTTTTTTAGCTTTCATTTTCTCATTTATAAAATAGGATTAATAATAATAACACCAATCTCTCAATATTATTGAGGGTCAAATGAATTAGTTCTTATGGAAACACAGTAAGCAGTAAACACCATAAAATATAATAGTAGCACTACCATTTATTGAGTACTTGCATGAAATGCCAGGTACTATACTTACTAAATCTCACTGCAACCCAGGAGACCTACCACTGTTTCTGTTTTACTGAGAAGATAACCAGGTCCACATGGGTTAAATAGAGCATTCTCCTTATGCAGCAGAGAGCCCAATACAAGCAGTGTGGTCGTAGAGAGCCCATGTCCTACCACTCTGCAGCTCTACCCTCAGACGTGATGGCTGCCTGTGCCCCACAAGGAGACATGCATTCAGGCTTCCTTGAGGTTCCCTTTTCAGTTTCAGAACATGCCACACTCACCCTTCTGTCCATGTGACCTCTCCTTCCATTTCACAGAGCCAAACCCTTCACAGCTCCCTTCAACGTCCACCTCTTTCAACAAATCTCCCTTGACCACAGTCCCCATTAAAACTTCTGTTTATCTCTCATCAGTAACCGTTACCCAGCCCTTGATTGCACCTACCATGCAGTTGTATTCTCCATGGGCTCCTGCAGGCCAGAGGATCGAATTCCTTTGTTTTCCCAGCATTCGGCAGACTAGAAGGTGGTCAATGAATCTTTCTTCAATAAATATCTAACTTGATATTCTTCGCACTTATCCATTTTATGAATTACCTGGAGCAATTGTGATAAACACACATTTTTGTGCCAGTGTTGGAACTGCTGAACCAGCAACACTGGAGGTGGGTGGAGCCAGGGAATCTATAGTTCAATAGGCAACTCAGGTGATCCTTTTGATTAGGTAAGGCTAACTGGGAAATGTTGGGCTAACTCAATGGCTAGTAACTAGGGGTACAAGCCTGACTGTCCTGGGGAACTTTTTTACCAAAGAAGTTCATCTTCATCTCCACCCATCTCAGATTCTGATTCATGAAATCTAGGATATATTTTGAAAAAACTTCCTAGGTGATTATTATGTTTCCTTTCCCATCCCTACCTCAGTAAGAACCCCTTTCTAACCTCTTCGTGTATGTGTACTGTGACTAACCCCCTACCTCTATCACAAAAGGGACTAAAACATTGATGGTCAGCATCATGGCCTATTATTTTGAATCTAACACAGTGCCAAGGACATAATGGTGTTCAGTAGGAATTTATTTAGTTAAAATAAAAGTTCTATTTCATGCCCTTATCCATACCCCATTTCTCACCTAACTACCTATCCTACCATGTATCCAAACCTACTCTTGGTTTAATTTACTTGGGTCTTTTCAGTTGCCTCCTTGGCTATCTCTTTACATTGTAATCCATGGTGAGTGACTTCAAAACCTACCCTCATTGGAATCCCACATCATTCTAATCAGTACGTTCTGATTTATTCAAACAACTGAGGTAAGTCCTGCATCACATGAGAAGCATCCCCTGCTGCCAATAAATCTCTTGGATTTGACTGGTATCAATATATACCTAATAAGATGAGTTCCACGGCAAATGAACCATAAATCTCCCTGTGATGTGACTGATTGGCTGCACAAGGACTACTCACTCAGAAAACTCCCCAACAGACCTGCCCAGGGCCTAGAATTTCTAATAAGACAACTATGCATTTTCTTACCTTCAGAACAATTCAGACATACATAGAAGCATAGTAGCATCCATAAATGCTCACTAGTTTATCCAGTTAGCTCAGGAGGCCATGGGAGTAGAACATGGGTCTCTTCAGCTGTGAATCATGGGAAAAGAGAAGGGCCACTTTGTCTAGCACTTAAGAAGACACTCCCAGTTACACATATTTGTGACCCAACAGGGTGTAGAAAAGAGCAGACTTATTTGATGAAATATCTCTGGGAAAGGGAGGCCTAAAACAGCTTATCATATAACACTTTTTCTGAGAACATGGGAATAAAATCAGATACTTTCTGATCATTTAATCAATGTAATTTCTAACTTTATATCCTCTCAACCTGATCACTTTAATATGCTGATACTTGTTACTCACTCGGTTTTTTCACCCTCTCATTCACTCTTCTCAGACCCACTCGTTTGTCTTCCTGTCTCTCAGGTCCTTTTAACATGCTATTTTCCCTTAGGCCTTGGTTTTCACTCCTCCAACTCTCCTTGCATGTGAAATGAGTTGGTAAAGAAGAAAAAGACAGAGAAGAAAGATTTCAACTTAAAATTCATCATTCGTATGTTCTATAGTTGTGTGTGTGTGTGTGTGTGTGTGCGCGCGCGCGTGCGTGCCAGGGGAAGGGGGAGGCGGGGAGAGAGAGAGAGAGAAAGAGAAATTGATTCTGTATTTTCCTTAAAGAGAATTGGGACTTCACTGTATTATGGAATTATACATGAGGTTTGGATTTTTTATTAATTTTTTTTTTGCTTTTGCTTTTTTCTTTCTTTTCTCTTCTTCCCTCCCTTTTCCTAAAGTTGCTTGGGTTGCAATAAAGGCTAAACAATCTGCCATTGTATACAATTTTCACACAAGCTGCCAAGCTGGCTGCCAGGTTTAGTTCTAATGTGATCAAGAATGGTTGAGTTACAAAGCCACTGAAAAAACCGGTTTTCTGCAGGAAATAGAAATTTATTAAAATCGGGCCTCCTCAAATGCCCTGGCTGTTAGGCTGGCAGCCTGCCAGATCAACTGGGCTAGAGGAGAAGGAGACCAGCAGATGTGATCTTCCAGCCCCGACTCGGGCAGGGCGGGGGGCGCTGCAGGGGCCTGGAGAGGCAGCTGTCATACATATAAAAGAATCCATGCAACTCCTTGGACATTGGAATTATGGTTTCTTACTCTCTCGCATTCCCAGGTTTTCTAGGCAGTGCCGTTTGTGGATTCTGGCCATTCACGGACTCTCAGACTATATTTCAATTTATCTCTGACCCACTAGTAGCTTTTGACCAGCAGAATAAAATGTTAAGATCTTTATCAGTCTTGGGTTCTAATTGCAGCAGAGTTCCTTAACTTCTGAACCTCAATTACTGCATCTCTATAATGAGAAAAATACATATTATGAATTGTGAACTTAAGTGAAATAATGCCCCTAATCTGGCAAGTATTGTGATTGTTATCCCTTCCCATCCCAGCATGGAGTACTCAGGATGACTGCCCCCTGTAATTACCCACTGATTTGGATACTTCAGCTCAGGGCGTAAGGGCCTGAGAAGCCACTTGCCTGGCTTCCTAGCTTTTCCTTTGACCTGTAATAATGGCTAGCACTTACTGAAGGTTTACTTAAACTGGCAATTGTTCTGCCCACTTTAAAATTATTGACTCATTGAATCCTCACAAAGCTCCTTTGAGGTGTTACTGCATTTATCTTAACCTCACAGATTAGAAACTCAGAGTACACAGAGGTTCGGTGGTGGTCAGATGTGAGTCCAGGAGGCACCTAAGTGCAGTGCTATGGAACCCTTGCTCTTCCTTGTTGAAGGCAGTTAGTTTTTAATATATATGTTCCAGAATATCATCATCTAATGTGTTGCTGGGAATCTAGGAAACAGATAAAAGACAGACACTGAGGAGCAAAAAGGAACAGGGAAAAGCAGCTCCGAATGTTTTTTCTGGCCCTGGGAGTAAGTGCGTCTTATGGTCAGCCTCACCGGGATGAAGTGTCTCGACAGAGATTAAGACAAAAGTCTAGGAGCCTGAGTTCACATTTCCTCACACTCCATGTTTTCCCTTCTTCCCCAAGCTCCCAGTCTAGTTCTGACTTCTGAATTTTCTGAATAGCCTTGGGGTTTAATTCTCTTGCTTTTTCTTCTTACCATTTTTAGACACAATAATTGTAGTTAACATTTATTGAACTTGATACTGTGTGGAGCACTGTATATACATTTTAGTATTTAATTCCAGTGACTCTGAGAAATATGCACTATTATCTCTCCACTTTATGATGAGGGAGGTGAGGCTCAGAGACGTTAAATAATTTGCCCAAGGTCACATCTCATAGTCCACAGGTGATGGAGTACAGGTTTGAACTGAGTCTGGCTCATTCCAGAACCCAACTTTATTCACTTGAGATCTGATTAAAAGGCATATTAAGTTTGACAATGACAGGGGAAAAAAAATGCCAGACAGCCTGTGGAGATTACTAGGAATACTCCATCCCGTCACAAATTTCTTAATCCCCCATCTCAGTAAATGGCCTCATTATCCTTATCCCTCAGGCCAACCGGAAACCCTGACTCCTCTTTCTTCAAGTCTAATTCATCACCAAGTATTGTCAATTCAGCATCCTGTGTAACCCTTGACTCCATTCACTTCTTCGTCTTCCCTGGGTTTCACCCTTGTCAGATCACCATCACTTCTCACCTGGACCATTGTTTCATGCATGATCTGGCTCCTGCCTTTTTCTGTTGCCTCATTTTTCTCACCTCTTGCCTATTAATTCTACAAAACAGTCATATTGAACTATTTTGAAGTCTTCTCAGCCATTGTGTACTGTCACCTCTTTCAAGCATGTCTTGGGACAAACTATTTCCTCTGCCTACATACTTTCCCATAATTCTTGTCATAGCCTGGCTAACTCCGCTTATTTTTCAGGGCTCAGCTTAGGTGTTAATTCTTCTGGGAAGTATTTTTTCTAAGCCCACAAGTCTCAGTTAAGGGTCTTTGTAGCATCCAACACAGCTTGAACTTCACCTATTATACCACTTTCATTTATTCATTTATATTCTCCTTTAAATTATAAACTCAGTGAGTGCAGGGTTTATCATTATCCTTAGAACTTAACTCAATAAATATTTGTTGAATGATTAAATGTGTGTATGTACTAGGGTTCTGTAGAGAAACAGAAGCAATAGAAGATATATATATATATATATATATATATATATATATATATATATATATATATAGAGAGAGAGAGAGAGAGAGAGAGAGAGAGAGAGAGAGAGAGAGAGAGAGAGAGAGAGAGAGAGAGAGAGAGAGAGAGAGAGAGGAGAGATTTATTATAAAGAATTGGCTTACCTGTATGGAGGCTGGCATGTCCTAAGATCTGCAGGGTGTGTCAGCAAGCTGGAGACCCAGGAGAGCTGATAGTTTGAAGACCAGCAGGCTTAATACCCAGGAAGACTGGGTCAAGATGGTGTAGTAGGTAAATGCTGTGCTTGTCTCCTCTCATGACCACGTTAAATTACAACTGAACTTTGCAAGAGCCATCATCGGGAGTCACCTGAGGTCTAGCCAAACAGAAGTCCTATGACTGGGGACGCATAGAAGAGGCCACCTCGAGACTTGTAGGAGGGGTGAAGACTAGAAATGAGCTGGTCCCACACCTGCGTGTGGTGGTTGAGAATCGGAAGAAATATCTCGGCTGCACAGGTACCCCCAGAAGAGCAAAGGGTTTCAACCCCACGACGCGCTCCCCAGCCCAAGGTTCCAGTGCTGAGAAGTGAAGTTCCCATGACCTCTGCCTATGAAAACCAGCGGAGATTGTGGCTGAGTGAGACGGAGGGCTGTGGGAGTCACAAACTTTCCTCTTAAGGGGCCTGCAGGAGGACTTACTTGGTGACAGACCCACTCACCCTGAGCTCCAGCTCCTGCACAGCAGCTGAAAAGGTGCCAGTGATCTGTGGGGAGAAACTGAGTTGTCTGGCTTCTCTGCTCAACTTGCAGACACAGGCAGCCACCATGTCTGAGTCTCCATCAGTAGCTAACACCATTCGCCTTGCCCCGGTGACTCCCTGAGACTCTGTGCCACTCAAATTATAGGACCACCCATGCTGCTTCCAGTGGATTTTCCATACAAACGACCTACCTTGGTTCATGCTACGGACTTTCCTAAACTCTCTCAAAGGTTCACAAAACCTAAACAAGCAGCATGAGGCTTCAGTGTGCCTCATACGTCTTGACGAGCAACCCCAAGCCTGGCACTAGCTACAGCTGACCTCGGTTTGCAGCTTGGCCCCTCGAGGCACCTCCAAGCCCAGTGTCCATCTGTGGATTGCTTGGTGGCTCATGCCAGGTGGCCCTGGGCAGGGCACAGGCTACAGCTGAACTTAGCCTGTGGCAGGGCCACTACCCAGAGGCCTCAAATTTCATGCCCATTATCTAGCTTTCATCTGAGCCAGAGCACTACCCAGGGTCACAGTCGAAGGGCAGACTGGGCACACACCAGAGCCATGCTAAAGTGAATCCTGATCTATAGGGTCAGCCCCTGCACAACAGCTCTTCCACTTATCATAGCCAGTCCACACAACTAATCAGCCTAAAGTTCTATCCCTCCCATTAATGTGTAAATAGCAACTGAGGCTCAACTTCAAAAAGAGGGCACATGTAACCCACACAAGGGACATACCTGAAAACATGGCTCAGGTGGCCAGGGAAGACTGTGCCACTGGGCCCCACAGGACGCTTACTAAATAAGGCCACTCTATAAGACTGGGAGACATAGCAGCCTTACCTAACACCTAGAAACTAACACAGGAAAGTAGGAAAAATTGGGAGACAAAGAAACATGATCCAAATGAAAGAGCAGAACAAAGCTCCAAAAAAAGAACAAGGAATCTACCAGATGCAGAGCTCAAAACACTGATTATAAGGATGCTCAATAAATTTAGGGGGAGAGTAGATGATCAGTGAGAACTTTAACAAAGAGATAAAAATCATGAAAGTGGAGATAGAAAACATAAAAAAGAACAGTCAGAAATGAAGAATATAATAACAGAAATGAAGAATACCTTAGGAGGAATCAACAGTAGATTAGATAAAGCAGAGGACTGGACAGGAATTTAGAAGATAAAGTAGCAGGAAACAATCAGAACAGCAACAAGAAAAAGGATTAAGAAGTACAAATTGGTACTTACAAAATAGTTATGGGGATTTATAGTACAGCATAAGGAGTATAGTCAATATATTGTAATAACTGTGTATGGTGTCAGATGGGTACTAGATTTATCAGGGTGATCACTTTATAAGTAATATAATGTCTAATCACTATGTTGTACACCTGAAACTAATATATTGTATTCCAACTATAATTTAAAAATTAAAATAATAATTTATAAAAAAGGAAGTTCTGACACATGCTGCAACATGGATGAATCTTGAAATTATCATGCTAGGTTAAATAAGCCAATCACAAAAAGATAACTAACAGATTTTGATAAAATCATAAGCTTGTGTTTAGAGTGCAGAAATTCACATTTTTTCTTTAAATTCATGTCTTCATTCATTTATTTATTTTTTAATTGAAAGGCAAATTGAATTTGGAAGACTGCATCTGTTTGGGTATAAGTTTCACAAGCTTCTTAATGAAATTCAGACTTTTTTTTCCGTTTTCAAATCTTTTACTGTAAAAGATTGTATCTTTATCTTTGTTTTTATTTTTGTTTTTGGCCAGAGTGAGATATCTTTAGATGCTCTGACCAAAACAAGTTAGCATGTTCCTTGGGTTTTTATTCCTTTGTATGTTAAGTAAGTTAAGTAAAAGTTCAGTTTAATATAGCTATCTTGAGAGCCTGAACATTCTTTAGAGTTTCTTTGATAAAGTTCTCTTTTAATTTTTGGTGAAATTAATATTTAATCCTTAATTAAAGATAAAAAGAATTCTTGCATTTTTCTGGTTCTCTCTTTGTACAAATCAAATATTTTAATATGGGACAATGGCATTGGACTTCTTTTATCACTAAGGCAATAAACTGACTGCCTACAGCTGGACGGACTAGATGTCTAAGCCTTAGAATGTTTTTACTTAAAATCAGTTCTACAGCTCAGCTTTTCCGACATGTCAAAGTCTTGAACACTAAAGCCTACTCCCCACGAACTCCCTAGCTCTAAGACACTGTAGTTTACTGCTCTTAGATAATTATCTAAATTGCTTTTGATGACAAGTATCTTGTTCTCTTCAGGCCCTGTCTAGGTGTTCTAGGTAGGCAGTTTATACTAAATGTGAACATTAAGCCATCTTCTTTTGGGGGTCCCCCAGTGCCTGACCATCTCTGGCTACTGCTATCGGCGTTCTAGTGTGCACACCCTAGTTTGTGGAATGTCAGGACTGTGTACATCATCGAAGTTTACAAATTTTAAATGAGCCTAATCATTTCACATCCCTCCCTCTTAAGCTATTTTATGACTGAGAAGAAAGTACTTCGAGGAGGATGATATATGGGGACACTTTTTTATATCTGCTGGTTTCACACACACACAAAAGTGTTAAAAAGGCCCTGTTTTAGGCTACCCAGGATATTTGGTCACCTCACCAAAATATAAATGTCTAGAATTTCTGTAGTCTCCATTACCTGTGTCTTATCTATTTCAAAGTGAGTCAGATATAAAAATATAAAACACAAATTGATATGTATATTTTTTCCTTTATCAATTAATGCATTTTAAAAATTGGCAAAGGATCTTGTAAACTACCTACTGAGTCAACAATGAATGAAAAATGTATGGATAAACTATATTTCTAACAGAACTGACTTTAAATTTGCTAGCAGTTTTTAAATTATCTATTAAGTCTTCTGTTATTTGCAGCTGAATATGAGGAAATTTTTACTTCTAGTGGTCACACAATATGAGAAATCAGAGTTATAATTTGAACATTTTTTTAATGATCAAGCAATATTATCTTATTAGTTTCACTGCTGACTTAGTTTTATTTTACACATATTATAAATCAATTATTATATGTACATTGAACCAGAACAATACCTTAATTATGTAGTTTGACTTCCAACTGTATAGCAATTTGTGAACACAACTATTATATATGATTTTCTCCTCTATAGAGAACATTTTTCTCTATCAGTAAAGCATTGTTAACATGAGCTAGTTCATGACATGCAAAAAAAGCCTCAGAAGTTCAAACTGAATGTTGTAATTGTATTTGTTGAAACAGAATACAACTTGTAAATATAATTATCCTTGGTCATTAGGGTGACCACTTTTCACTTGGATTTTTGTTTGGTCTCTAGAACTTAAAAGTTAGATGAAGAGACAAGAGAGGGCTTGGACGTACAGGCCTGACAAAGAGCTGGAAGGCTGAGGCTGGTATCACAGGTGGTAGAAGACTATGGAACACTTGAAATTAGCCTTCAGAGCTGGAATGGGATGTCATCCAGTAAATGGAAGCCAGATGTGCTACATCTTTGATAATGAGAACCCCAAAGCAAGTGGGCTTAATATGCTTTTGCACCTGGGAATCAGAGTAACCAAAAAGAACTCCCTCCTAGAAGGTAAATATTGAATATTCCTTCTGGAGTTGAATATTTAGATAAGCTTTGGATCTCAATCTCTGGAGATCGTGGCTTAAATTTAATTCTGGGTCTCAAAAAGAAAAACACATAAAAAATTAGTTTTGGGGGTCTCCTTATACCTTTTGTTAAATAAATAAACAGAGATACAAAGGATGGGGCCTCCCATGATCGCCCACCCCAAGTTATGATGCTGGGCATTTTCCATTTAGCAACATCCATAACCTGTAAGTGGGAAACAAGGAGGTTAAAGCCATCTAGGTGGAGGACAGGCCCTGGGGACTTCTGGCTCTTTGCCAACCCCTAGAGAATGTCCTCCCACCCTTGGGTAGGAGGTGAAGCAGCTCTCAGTGAATGAATTGATGTCTGGAAGTCATTAAACAAGAAACTGAGTTTTACTGGTTCTTTCTTTGTACTCATTCTCATCTCTTGAGAGGGTAGTATCTGTGTGGTCCTGCCTAAAGGCAGTGGTGAGGACTGACAGGCTTCTCCAGGTTGGTTCTATGATTTTATCAACGTGCATAATTTGTAAGCTCTGGGTTATATTCCTCTTAGAAAACCTTTTCTACTAGTGAATAAACATCTCCCTGGGGAGGGAAAGCAAAATACTCCTGCTCTTATAAAATGTTCAGGTGCCACGCAAGCCTTGAAAAGCATAGCAAGACTTGATGCCTGGCTTCTAGGGAAAATGTCAGTGCCCTTTGACTAGAGTACATACAACAGCTAACTGGCGCCATCTGGAGGGAAAGAGGAGTCTAACCAATAAAGCAAATTTCAGAAACCTGACTCAGGTTGTTATGACATAAATCCAAACATTATTGAAAAAAAAACGTAAAAATGAAGTTTCCTCCCCCCCCCATTCTTCTCTGAGTTCACAAGAGGGCTGGACTCATGGTCAGACAGGACCTCGAATTTAGACTTGACATCTCTCCCCAAATTGGGCTATTCACTCAGTCACAGGGCTTCACTAAACAAAGTGACACTGCCATTAACAAATGGTACCATTTTATGTGCCATGTTAATCATATTTAAACTAAATCTTGCAATTAAACTGTGCCTCAAAACATCATCCACAGATAGTTTTCGTCAGAATCAGCTGGGGTATTTGATAAAATTGCATATTTATGGGTTTCAGTGCATTCTAAACATAAATTTCTTTCATACCTCACTAAAACAATTACTGGAAGACAGTAAAGTTTGCTCATTATTTTATCAAAAATCTAAATAGTGCTTATGATGGATCGATCAGACACCGTTCTGAACACTTTATAAATTTTAATGTATTGATGCATTAGGTTCTCTCAACAGCCATATGAACCTAGGTGCTATTATTACCCATCCTTGACTGATGAGGAAACCAGGATGCAGGAAGGTTAAGTAACTTTCCCAAGGTCGCCTGGCTGGAAAGTATATGGCAGATCCATCCAGGCATTTTGGCTCTATCTAGAATCTGAGCTCCCAACTACCTCTCCATGCTACCTCACTTAGGTGAAATAGTAAAAAATGTTCTCAGTTGAAATTTAAAAAAAAAACTATTTTGGCCTTTACATATTTTTGTGTGTGTGTGTGTGTGTGTGCGTGTGTGTGTGTGTGTGTATATATATATATATATATATATATATATATATATATATATATATATTGTTTCCATCTAAACATAGAAAATATAACTATAGCCAGGTAATAAAAACATTCTGATATGTTAGGTAACGTTCTCACTGTCTTCACTATAATGAGGAGAAATAGCAAATAGTGATAGTAATTAATATATAGTGACTATTTGCTATGTTCTATGCTCTTTTATAAGTAATTTATCTTATTTAACTTTTATTGTAGATACTATTGTAATAAATAGGTTAAAAGTAATAGAGAGTGGGAAAAGATACACTATATTAACAGTAATCAAAAGAAAACTGGAATGCCTATCTGATTGTAAGAAAAAGTTCTAAAGCAAAGAAGGTCATCTCAAAATGATAAATGGGCCCATTCATCAAGAGGACACAGTAATCCTAAATGTTTACAAAACCAATAACAATGCTTCAAAATACATGAAGCAAAAACTGACAGAACTGATGGGAGAAATAGATTAATCCATGTTAATAGTCATATTGGTCAACACATCTCTCTCAATAATTGATGAAACTGGCAGACAGAAAATCAGTGAAGATATACAAACTTGAACAATACAATCAATCAACTTCACCTAATTGACAATTATAGAACTCAACAGTAGCAGAATACACACATTTTTCAAATGTTTATGAAACATTTGACAAGATAGATCATACTATGAGTCATTACAGAAGTAGCAATAAATTTAAAAGAATTCATATCATACACACTGTGTTCTCTTTCCACATGGAATTATAGTAGAAATTAATAGTACAAAGATCTCTGTAAAATCTCCAAATATTTGGACAGTAAATAAAACACTTTTAATAATACGTGGATCAAAGAAGAACCAAAAAAATTATTAGAGGTATTCTGAAATTAATGAAAATAAAAATATAACACAAAAATTAGTGAGGAGCTGCCAAAGCAGTGCTTAGAAGGAAACATGTAGTAATAAATTCCTATACTAGAAAAGAAGAAATTTCTCAAATCAATAACCTCAGCTTCTATCATAACAAATTAAAGGGGAAAAGGAGTAAATTAAACCCCAAATAAATAGAAAACAGGAAATAATAAATATTACAGTGGAAATCAGTAAAATAGAAAACAGTGAACAATAGAGAACATAAATTAAACCAAAAACTCGTTATTTGAGAAGATGAATAAAACTAATAAACCCTTAGCCAGACTGATGAGTAAAAAGGAGAGGAGATATAAATCGCATAACTACAGCTTTCACAGGTCTTAAAAGGGTGATAAGGGAATATTATGAATTACTTTATGCCAGAAATTAGACCACTTTGAAGAAACAGATAAATTCCATGAAAAATGCAAACTACCAAAGATCACTGGAGAAGAAATGCATAACCTAAATGGACATAAATCCATTTAAAAAATTAAAATTGTAATTAAATGATATTTTACAAAAACAAAACAAAACAAAAAACTCTAGGCCCAAATGGCTACGTTAATGGATTCTACCAAACATATAATGAAGAAATAATGCCAATTCTACAAAAATTCCCCCTAATTCATTCTAAGACGAGGCTAGCATTATTGATACCAAACCTAGACAAAGACATTTGAAGAAAACTATAGCCACTTTATCTCATGAACACAAATGTAAAAGTTCTAAACAAAGTATTAACAAATCAAATTAATAACACATAAAAGGATAATATAACATGACCAAATAGAGTTTATTCTAGGAATGAAAACTTGGTTTAATATTAAAAAAATAATAATAAACCAATGTAATTTGCCATATTAATAAACTAAAAAAGAAAAATATATGCTTGTCTCAATAGATACAGAAAAATCTAACTTCCATTTTAGATAAAAACTCTTAGAAATAGCTGGAAACTTTCTTAACTGAATAAAGGGCATCTTTGAAAAATCTACAGCTAACATTGTACTTAAAGACAAAAGACTGATTTCTTTCCTTCTATGTTCAGGGTCGACAAAAGGTACCCAGTTATACTGCTTCTTTTTAATATTGTACTGAAAGCTTTACCCAATACAAGAAGGCAAGAAAAAGAAGTAAATGCATCTAGATTGAAAAGGAAGCGGTAAAACTGTCTTTATTTGAAGACAGCATGATTGTCTATACAGAAAATCTGACAGAGATTAGCAATGTTGCATGCAAGGCACAAGATCAATATGCAGAAAATCAATTGCATCTCTAGACACTAGCAAAGAACAATTGGAAAATTTTAAATAACATGATTTACAACAGCACTAAAATTATAAAACACTTATAGGAAAACATGACAAAAGAGATTTAACACATGGAAAACTGAAAATTACAAAGCATTGCTAAGAGATATTAGAGAAGACCCAAATAAAGAGAGAATTCATGAGTGGGAAGATTCAATATAGTTAAGATGTCAATGCTCTCTAAATTAATTCACAAATTCAGTGCAATCCTAATAAAAAATCCCTACATGAGTATTTTGTAGGAATTGATGTGTTTATTCTAAAATTCATGTAGAAATGTAGAACAGAATAGTTAGAACAATTTTGAAAAAAATAAATAATAAAACAAGCGAGCTAACTAAATTACTTTAAGACACATATTAAAACTAGTAAATGAGATGATATGGTATTGGTGTAAAGATACACAAATCAGTAGAGCAGAGAGTTCAGAAATAAACCCACGTATATGTGGATGACAGATTTTTGACAAAGCTACTAAGGTAATTCAGTGGAGAAAGGATAGTCTTCAACAATGGTACTAGAACAAGAGAAACTGAAAGAGAGGTAGGAAGGTGGATAAGGGAGCAAGGGATGGGGAGGAGGGAGGAACACACACACAAACTTTGATCTATGGCTCGCACTATATATAAAAATTAACTTGAAATGGACCATAGACCTAAATATAACACCTAAAATTATAAAATTCTACAAGAAACAAGAGAAAAATCTTTGTGACCTTTAATTAGGCAAGAACTTAGGACAGCAGAGCACAATCTATAACAGGAAAAAATTGATGTTGGAAATTAAAAATTGCTCTTTGAAGACATTGTTAAGATCATGAAAAAACAGTGGCAAACTAGTCACTGGTTTGCAAATTATACATCTTTAAATCACTTATCTGATAAAAGATGTGTACCAGAATATATAAAAATTCAAAACTTAATGACAGGGGAAAAAACCCAACCCATAATAAAAGGGCCAAAGATTTGAACAGGCACTTCAGGACACACGATATAAAGATGGCAAATAAGCACAAGAAAAGATGCTCGTCATCACAGTCTTTATGGAAATGCAAATTAAAACAATAAGATACCACTACACACCTTTCAGAAGGACTAACATTTAAAGACTGATGATAGCAAGAGTTGCCCAGGATGTAGAGAAAATGGAATTCTCAAACACTGCTGGTGGGAATGTAAAATAACAAAATTCCTTTGGAAAATTGTTGGCAATTTCTTAAAAACTTATATGCCACATGAGTCTGCCATTTCAATTTTATTTATTTATCCAAAAGAAAATTACAAAGATGTGTACACAAATCTTCCTGTCAGCTATATTAATATTCTATTGTTGCATAACAGATTCCCACAAATTTAGCAGCTTTAAGATGACATACACTTATTATCTTGTAGTTTCCATTTCAAGAGTCCAGACATAGCCTAGTTGGGTGCTCAGTATCTCACAAAGCAACAAACAAGGTGTTGGCCATGCTATATTCCTTTCTGGAACTCAGGCTTTTGCCAAACTCACGCATTTGTTCACAGATTCAATTTCTTGAAGTTATAGGGCCAAGGTCTCTATTTTCTCATTGGCTGTCATCCAGGGGCTCCTCTCAGCTTGTAGAGAGTAGAGAAAGCTATGTAACTGTCTCATAACAATGACAGTTACTGCCTCAAAGCCAGCAGGAGGCTCTCTCTCCAGTCTGCTAAGATGGAGTCATATATAATGTGACAAAATGACAGGAGTGACTATCTAATCACCTTTGTCATATTCCATTGGCTAGAAGTAAGTTGCAGGTTCTGTTCACACTAAAGGGGAGGGGATTATACATATGATTCATGTGGGTCATCTCAGGGGAGATCTAGAGAGTTCACAGTTCAAATTTCTGCCAACAGGTGAATGGATAAGCAGTGGTATACTACTGAGTAATAAAGATAAAATGATATATGTAAAATATGAATCAATTTCAAAATAATTATACTGAGTGAAATAAGCTAAACATAAACATTTACAGTATTCTATTTACTCAAAAATGTAGAAAATGCACACTAATCTATAAGAATAGAGAGCACATCAGTGATTGCCTGGAGATGAGAAGTGAGGACAGAAGTACCTGTGAAGGAGAGAGGTATGTCAAAGAAGCATGAGGGACTTCTAGGAATGACAGATATGTTTGTAATCTTGATAGTAGTGATGATTGCATGGGTGTATCATATATTAAAACGTAATAGAGTTCAATTTGTTGTTTGTCAATCATCCCTCACTAAAGTTGTTAAAAGCCTAGTATCTTCTTCTAGAATCAATTCTCTGAAGATATTCCTGCTTGTTAATAAAAGCTTTCCTTTTTGTTGCTTTTCAATTCCCTAACTGATAAATCTTCCAGGTTTATTTTTCAAAAGTAGATTCTAAGACAGGGAAACAGGAACTTTCATTTGAGGTGGGAAAATTGCGGCAACTGTTGATATGTGGGTATTGTATTATGAAATATTTCTAAGATAAAGTCTGCCTGATTGGCTTACACTTTGAAGGTTTAGTGGGAGAGTCGGATGGGCAAACAGACAATTTCAGTATAACTGTATACATGTAAACATTCTTTATGGGAGGAGAAAGAGAGGGGAGGGAGGGAGAGACAGACAGACAGATGGACATAGACTGACTTAGCCCAGCCTGGGGTGGGTACGTGGCATAAAAAGAAGACTTCATGGGGATGATGCCTGAATTGAGTTTTAGGGGTGAGAAATACTTCAAGTGAAGAAGGGAAAAGGCATTCAAGGTAGAGGAAATGGCATAAGTAAAGGCAGAAAAGCAGGAAAGAGGGTGTAACATGTGGGAAAGCATAAGGAGTTTGGTAATATTAGGCACAAGGTGGGAAGATGTATGGATGAGGCTAGAGAGACTGGCTGAAAGCCAACATGAAGGGTGTAATGATTCTGAGATTATCTATCAGGCAGAGATTCTCTGAAGAATTTTAGGAAGGTGAATGATGTCATTTTTAAAAAGCATAATCCAATCTACTGATTAAAAGGGCTTCATAATATAGAGTGATGGTAAGACCAGGAATGCAAGACAGATTTAAGACATCTAAAAGACAATGTTGAAAGTCCTGGTGATTAATTAGCCGTAAGTGAAAGAAAAAAGTCTACAGTGGTCCTCAAGTTTTATCTTGAGATTGTTCCTTTAACTAAAAAAAGGAACACAGGAGGCAGAAGGAGGTCTGATGCGGGTAGAAGAAGAGAAAAAGAAATGAGTTTAAGTTGGGAATGTTGAGTTTCAAATGCATGGGGGATACTGAAGTAAAGAAGCCTTTTAAAAGAGGTAGAAAAAAGTCGGAGAATGAGAATATGTGTAGGAGGTAAAACTCTGATAGTGGCAAGACTGTTCAAGGAAAATGGAGCATTGGGCTGAAACCTTAAAGAATTTTTCAGCAAGGGCAAAATGTAAAAATAAAATCCCTATCGAAGACCCAGAAGGAATGGCCACAGATATAGCGAAGGTAATTAAAGAAAATATTCTGTTTTACTGACTAATGTTTCTATTTCAAAGGCTTGTTTTTTACTCATCTTCTCCCACCATCCACTTTTATCCCCAGGTGTTCTGGTTGCATAAAAAGAAAGCAACAAATGCAAATTTTGTCGAGAGAGAGAGAGAGAGAGAGAGAGAGAGAGAGAGAGAGAGAGATTAGATTAGATAGGAAGAATAAAATATGGTGTGTGGCAGCTGATATCAAGGAAATAATTTTGATTGACTGTCATGGTTTTTTTGGGTTTAATTTCTTCATGAGTGCTGTTTATGTATTAATAATCTATATGTCTGTCATCCTAGAAAACCAGCAGAGAGGAGTCAGAGGCCCAGCCTCCACTGATGTGACCATCAACAAAAGGCATCTTTCAACGAAAACACATTCTGTCATTTCACTGAGGTATGAGATAAGCCATTCACAATGGCATTTTTCATTGGATGTAAAAATAACTTTGTTATCAAGTTAGGTGGAGGTCATGATGTTGGCTTTGGGCTACACCTTGGCATTGACAAAAAGAAGGGGAAATCTGAAATGGTGACCAGAATGTTGTAGTTCTGGTTGGGGAGGGTAACAGAAGCGTTAGGCACTGTAGTCATTTGAGGCCTTGCTGTCTGAACCACCACAGGCAGACTTGAAAACATCTATATTGCCATGGGAGTACATGAACATAAGTACATATAACAGAATTTTAAAAATCTTTTTCTTAAGAACTAAAATCAGTTTCCCTGGAAATGAGGGAGAAGCTTATTTAATAACTAGGTGCAAGGTCAGGCATGCATATCTATCTATCTATCTATCTATCTATCATCTATCTATCATCTATCTAATCTATCATCTAGATATACATATACATATACATATACATACAAACACATACATATACATGTTCCTATCTATAGATATATAGTTGTACATATTTATATCTATAGGTATTTATGGTGTTTGTGGAGAGAGCTTTGTGTGTAGGTAGGTAAGTCTCAAAATAAGTCTCTCTGAAGGCAAAGCAATAAAGATTTTAAACAAAAGGAAGTGATTAATAATATCAAGTATAGCCTAGAAGCCCAGTAAGATAAGGCACCTGTTAAATTTTGGCAATATGAAGTCTTCGGTGACCCTAGTGAATTTTAATTGAGCAGTTTAAGCAGAAGATATATTTTATTGTGCAGTGGGTACAAATGTAAAGTGAATTAAAGAAAGAGAGCAAATGATAGACTACTAGTAATAAATGTAACTGAGAAAATATATGAATGATACAGTGCTGAAGGATATAGAAATGCAGGGTCATAGGTGAAGGCATTTTAGAATAGGAGTCACCGGCCGCATATGGAAGTTGAAGCAACACAGCAAAAAGAGGGGGAGAAAATAAAGATATGAGAATATGAGGAGATGGCTAGTCAAGTCAAGGGGAAATCAAGTCAAGGGAAAACAGTACTGATTCTGGGAGAAAACAAAGAGGAACATTGGTGAACAGGCAGCATTTTACCCCTTGAATGAGGAGGGAACAAGATACAAAACAAGGTAGATGCAGAGAAATATATAGATCCCTCTGTTTGTGTTAATGTCCAGGTACTTAATTTCCCGAGTGCTCCCCTTCTATTCCAGCCTCTCCTGACCCATGTCCTTCTTGCAAAAACTTACATCCAGTAGCCTGACCACTGTGGGCGTAATACTATTGATTTGAACACCGAAGTGAACATCCCCAACTTGGCTAACAGGTTCAAAGAAGGCTGTGGAACTCAAAAAATGCAAAGCAACAAACTAATTGATTTGTACTTATATTTCTAATTTGTACTTGCAGTGAGAACATGATACCAACTTGAACAAAATGGAATTCAAGTTCTGGGAACCTTCCAAAGTTGCTGTTTAAAGCTGAGCTGTGGGAGAGGCTGTTTATTTTTTAAATCCTGAAAAATTAGGCTTAATCTTCTAAAGTGTCTGTATTAAGAGTGTTGGTCCAGGCAACCAGATCTTCCACTTCCTCTTCCCACGGCTCATTTATGTTTTCGTAATCACTCTTCCACTCTTTCTCTGTGTCATCAGTCTTTGTGACGCTATCTGTTTCAATTTGTGAATCTGGAAAAAAAAAAAATTAAACTACAATGGCAAATATGAAAAACAGGAATTTAGCAGAAATGCAAGGCAATACAATAAAAAGAGAAGTGTTCTTGCACTTGTAGCATGGTGTCTAAGATCATGTGAGTGAATGAAAGCAACCTTTTCAAACTTTCTAAATTTTATATTTTGCAGTTAGCTTGTTATAAATCATTCCTTCCATTTTGGTCAATCTTTTTATGCTCTTTTTAGTTTATTCATTTACTACGTATTTACCGGGACCCTGCTAATTGCCCATAGATGTGTACAGGAGAAGGTGTCCACGAACTCAAGCAGCACAAGGTCAGGATTGCTGTGTCTAAGTGAAAACCGACATGGACGTTGAAAGAGGAGGAGCACTTTGCTAAACAGAAAAGGGCAAAGAGGAGAGGTAGGGGCACTTTAGGTAGAGGATACAGTACAGACTAAGGCACAAGCATCTTAGAGGATTTACAAGTCTGGAGGTAATCAGAGGCAACATTTCAGTATTTACACGGTGCCAGGTATTATGCCAAGCAGTCTACATGTATAATATTAACTTAGACACAACCCTTGTGACAGCCAGTAATATTTATCCTTATTTTACAGATGAGGAAATCGAGACTGAGTGACCTGCAGATGCTCGCCTAAGGATGTCCAGCTAATAAGAACTAATCTCATGTCCACAGGATCCAAAATCACCATGTTGTAGTGCATGGAGAATTCAGAAGAGCTGGCTAGGTAGGCAGAAGCCAGATTAGGAAAGCCTCATACACCACACAAAGGAGTTTCATCTTTCTTGTACAGGTCTTGTAAACAGAGAAGTAAATTGATTATATATTAAAAATTTATATGTACATATAGTATCTATATTTCTCAATATTTTCACTCATCACAGGGAATTTGCTTTGTAGGGATGAACCCTAGTTGGTGTGTCTTATGTTCTGCTACCTCTGCAACCACATTGCATTTTCTATACTTCTGCATAGTTGTCACCTGATTCATTGCCTAGTATGGGTTCCAGGACAAATTCTGTTGGCCTCATATGTTTATTCTGAAATTACACAGCCAATAAACCTTGTAATATTCACTGTCTTCTAGTTGTACTGTAGACAGGGTTCTGAGTGAATTGTTCTCTTTGTCTCTTCGGTTTATAGAAAGATTTGTAGAGAGATTTGAGTTTAGACAGCTGCTATTATCTTAAAAGTACCCTGGGGTCCCCGATAATTGAGTTATCATTTTTGTATTTTAATATTAACCTTTAGCTTTTATTAATTTAAAACTGAATTCTGTCTTTTCCTTGAGAAAACTTTCTACTTTTTTTTTCTATAAACATATCATTGATGAACTGACTCTAATTCTTTCTAACCATATTTGGGCCTTCCTGAATTCACGTGCTTTGGATTACAAGAAATACAGAGTCCAATTCAGACCCGTTTAAACAGTAGGGAAACGTTTTGTCTCACAGGAAAGAGAGTCAGAGCTAGGGTGGGATCAAATACCCTGACTTAACAACCCCGTTAAGGACAAGTTCTTCCCAGTGCTCTGCCTGGCTATTTTGCTGTTGTCTCCATCTTGAGAGGGTGTGGCCATTCTAGTACAACTCACGTATGACAAGGCAACAATCAGAAGAAAAAAAAAAATGGGATTCTTTCTAGGGTCTCATTTTTAAGAGCAGAAAACATCCTCTGAGGCCCCCAATGTACTTCCTTTAAGGCGGCATTGTGTCACCCTCTGCTTTTAGTTGCTGGCAAGGAGACTGAGGTTATTATGATTGGTGATCAAATTATTGGGGTGGAATGAATATTGGGAGTCAATCACTCAGACCATTTGTCATCTAGTTCCTGCCCTGTTTAAACAACAATCACAATAACAGCAACAAAAACCTCCCAGGAAGTATTCAAAGAAATCCTGGGTAGATGAGCAGAGTGTAGCATGAAACAAGTATAGAAACGTTTCCTTATGACATTATATATATATATATATATATATATATATATATATATATATATATATATGTATGTATGTATGTATGTATGTATGTATGTATGTATGTATATACTTCTCTCCTCCAGATAACCTTAAGTATAATGCTGTCTGAAAAACCTTAGCTTTACTGGTTGAATAACAATAACTTTGTTACTATGTTAAAATAAGTTATGAAAACACAAATTCTGTCTTATAGTTTGGGATGGATCCTGAAAACTTAGCTTATCATTTTTTAAAATCTATCACATCCAATAATCCACTGATCAAAACATGTCATACGGCCACATGAAAAGGTGCTCAAGATCACTAATCATCAAAGAAATGCAAATTAAAACCGCAATGCAATATCATCTCATACCTGTCAGAATGGCTATCGTCAATAAATCAAAAACAAGTGTTGGTGAGGATGTGGAGAAAAGGGAACCCTTGTACACTGTCAGTGGGGTTGCACATTGGTACAGCCACTATGGAAAACAGTCTAGAGGTTCCTCAAAAAATTAAAAATGGATATATCTTTTGACACAGCAATTGCACTTCTGGGTATTTATCCAAAGAAAACCAAAACAATAATTTGTAAAGGTCTATGCCCTCCTATGTTCATGGGAGCGCTATTCACAATAGCCAGGATATGGAAGCAACCTAAGTGCCCATCAATAGATGATTGGATAAAGGAGTTACGATTTATATATACAATGGACTATTACTCAGTCCTAAAAAGTATAAAATCTTACCATTGCAATGACATGGTTGGACCTAGAGTTCTTAGGCTGAGTGCAGTAAGTCAGAGAAAGATAAATACCATATGATTTCATTTATATGTGGAGTCTAAGGAGCAAAAAGAACAAACTAAAAGAAAACAGACTCACAGATACAGAGGACTGGTGACTGCCAGAGGGTAGGAGAAAGGGGTGAAGGGTTTAAGAAGTACTTATTAGTAGTCGAAAGATGGTCCCAGGGGTGGGAAGTAAAGTCATACAGAATGTAGTCAGTAGTATAGTAATGGCTATGTAGAGCCAGATTGGTGATAGAGTAATTAAGGGGACTGTTTCATAGACTATATAAATGTCTAACCAATCGCATACTTGAAAGTAATAAAAAAAAAAGTGAAAAAAAAATAAAACCATGTCACATAGCAAAGCTCTAAGTCAAGGGTCAAGGAAGCACAGGATATATAATAAGGATAGGGAGTTAATATTTCTGAACAATAATTGGATTTGCCATAACCTCTTAGGTACAGTAAGGTTAGACACAAAGGATTGCCTGCCCCATTTTCAAAGAGGACAAGTCTTAGCACTAGAGACCTAATTAGTTTCTGGACATTCCTTAAAATATTCTCTCTTCCAGCTCACCTTTCTTAATATTTCTCACTTATCATGGGTTTATTCCCCTTTTTCCAAAATCAGAGCTGTTAAAAGCATGACAACTCTTCTTTCTATCATTCATTCATTCGTTTGCTCATGAGCATTAAATTACTACAATATGCCCAGAATTGTACTGTGGCAGATTGAGAGGTAAGCAGCCCCTTCCCTCAGGAGGTCATTTTCTACTGAAGGAGACTGGCAGTAAAGAGAATAATATAACATAGCCCATGTGGAGGACAAGCTCTAAGGTGGCCCATCATAATCTCCACATTCCAGCGTTTACCTCTCTATATAATCCCTGCCCTTTTAAGTGTGGGTGGGACCTGCGATTTAACTTCTAGTCAATAAAATATAACAAAATGTGATGGAATCTCACTCCCATGATTGTGTTACATTACATAAAATTCCATCTTGCTTTCAGACTTGCTCTAAAGACTCTCCTTGCTGACGGGCTGAAGTAGGAGGTTATTTCGGGAAAGCCCACACAGCAGTGAACTGCAGGCATGTGTTGTAGCTGAGGGAGTTCTCCAACACACAGCTAGCAAGAAGCCAGGGCCTCAGTTCTAGGCGCAGACAGATGTGAACTCTGTCAGTAACCACAACAGATCCTTCCCCGTTCTCCAGATAAGAATGCAGCCCAGTTGAGAACCTGCTTGCAGCCTTATGAGATACCAAGCAGAGCATCCAGCAGCAATACTGTGCCTGGATTCTGGGCACATACAAACTACGAAATGATAAATATGTGTTGTTTTAAGACATTAAGTGTGTGATAATTTGTTGTGTATCAATAGAAAACTAATAGAACATGATATGGTATGATAAAAGTGCTAAGATAGCCCACAGGGAAAGTTTCTTAATGAAGGTAATACCTGAGCTGAATCTCAAAAAATTAGTAGGTATGAGAAAGGGAAAGAAAGGAAGAAAGGGTTTTAGAGTGAGAGTATGAGAAAACATAGTGTACTTGGCAATTTTTTTTGAAATGAGAAAGAAAATAAACAATATTGACACATGGGTGAGTGTGGCATTTAAGGTGTGCGTAGGCTAGAGATAGAGATGTCACTAAAAAGGTGGATGGATAGCAGAGCATTAAGGAATTTGCCCTGTCAAAGAATCTAAAGTTTATCCTGAACAAAGTGGGAAACACAAAATTTTAGCCTCAGCAAAACATAAGCAGATTTGAGTTGTAGAAAGCAGTCTGACAGAGCATGGATAAAAGTTGTTGTAATCGCCAGCTTCACCAAACGATCTCTTCCATGGCTGAAGGTGGTGGTGATGTTGGAGGGTAGAGGTTGCAGACAGAAGCAGAGAATTCACAGAGGAAGCAGAGAGGAAAGCTGAAGAGGCAACATTTCTCTCCAATCCTTATGGGTACCCTGAACTTCAGAAGGATGCAGAGTTGAATAAAGACTGAGGTTGGTGATTTAGAAGAGGAAATCTGAGTGGTACAAAACAGGCAGGAGGAAGGAAAATGGAATCTGAGCCACGGAAAAGAAAGTTAGCGATGTGGACACGGGGCCCTGAAGAATCACTGAATAAAGGTTATTTATTGCCTGTGTGTAGCTTTTATATATATTGTGCTTAAAGGACAGATGCCAAGAAAAAAGTATATTCTTTATACTTATAGTATTTCCCAGTTCACAATGAAGTCATTTTAGTTACAAGAATCCTGTGAGAAGGGGCAGGATAATAAAAACAAATACTTACCGAACATTTTCTATGTACTCAGCACTAGCTGAGGACAAAAAAACTGCAGCTCAGAGGTTGATTTTCTCATAATTATATAGACTTGGTTTCTAAACCCAAGTTTCTGCCCCTGAATGTCTTGCTTTCCACTGCGTACTACCTGATTTCTATTATAAGTTACTAGCTCTCAAAAGACCACCAAAAACAACTCGACTAACAACATTCCTTTATTTTCAGCCATATTGTACATATCTCTGAATTTACAATGTGTTTTAGGGATCAGTTTATTTAGTGTTTTGCTTATTTTGAATGCTTTCATACATTTTGAAACTTAGCCTTGGATTCTTAAATTGTATATTAACCTATTAAAGGGTAGTAAGCTTGAAAGTATAAGTGATTCATTTTATTTTCAAAGCTCTGATACTTATGTGAGTAATTTGCTTTCTTGTTGTTGTTTTGTTAGTTAAAGAGTTAAAGCAACCTAAAAGAAGAACACAAGATTAAGCCTCACATATTTAAACATTCTTGCACTAGTATACTTTAAATTTATTATACTAATATTTTAGTTTTCAAAAAGAAAGCAAAATAAGGCTAAACTCAACTTACTGGGAGTTGGGCCAAGACGAATTCTTTCGATTTGATAATTGGCTTTGTAACGCCTTTTATTTTCTCTGGCATACTGAGCCATGGCAGCAGGATACCTGGAATATGAAAAAGAAGAAATCATCTAATTTCCCAAATGAATTTTGGGGAAGTGTATATTACTTTTAAGAAAATTAAGACAAACTGAATGAAACAGATAAATAGAACAATGTGCTTTGAACATGGTGTCACTCTGTGTGTTGACTAATGCAATGGGAAACTGAAATTTCAATTTAAGTTTTCCAACAGAAATTAGAAAAGCAAACAAATATGCTGTAAGATTAATATTATAAAAATAGTAGAAACAT
Source organism: Cynopterus sphinx (assembly GCA_030015415.1). Classification (NCBI taxonomy): domain Eukaryota; kingdom Metazoa; phylum Chordata; class Mammalia; order Chiroptera; family Pteropodidae; genus Cynopterus; species Cynopterus sphinx. Next base: position 87,497,263 of record CM057387.1, read on the forward strand.
CCTCTGGCAAGGTGTCTTAGTTTCCTAGGACTTCCATAACAAATTACCGCAAATTTGGTGATTTTAAATAGCAGAAATTTATTCTCTCACAGTCCAGAGGCTAAAGTCTGGAATTAGGTATTGGCAGGACCGTGCTCTCCCTGTAGGCCCTTGGAAAGAATCCTTTCTTGCCTCTTCCTAACTTCTGCTGACTTCCAGCAATCCTTGGAGTTCCTTGGATTGTACCTGCATCACTTCAATCTCCATCTCTATCATCACATGGCCTCCTTCCCTCTATGTATCTGTCCTCTCTTCTCCTTATAAGGACACCAGTCATTGCATTTAGAATCCACCTTAATCCAATATAACCTTATTTTAACAAATAATATCTTCAAACATCCTATTTCAAAATAAAGTCATATTCTGAGGTCTGGGTGGACAGAAATTTTGGGGAAATACTATTCAAACTGCTATATGAGGGAACAATTCTACTCCCCAAAAATTCATGACCTATCCTGGGAGGCAGAAACACCTGGTAGGAGACATCTGTGAACCTAAGTCAATCCGTTTCAGCATTTCCTTAGAGAAGGAGTTTATATATGGGACTAAAAATTTAGAAAAAATCTATTTGGGAGTGGTTAAATTTTGGAGTGTATTATGATAAGATTTTTGGTGAAAATAGTTTATTAGGAAAATTAAGTGGCATAAAAATCCTTTTGTCTTGCACGTGTCCCCTCTTATACACTACTACTGAAAAGTTCATTCATTTGAAAAATGGCCATTGAAGACCTACCTTGTACCAGGCATTGTGCATAGAAGAAAAAGACAGACAAGGTCCCTGACCCCATGAAGAGACAAAGATGAACAAATATGAAAATCAAGATAAACACAAATCAGAAGTGATATGTGCTATGATAAAACTAAAACCTTAATAAAATAATTTAAAAAGTGAATTGTTTAAAAATAAAATGCTGCATAAAAGTGCTGAGAGCAAACAAACATCTTTGTCTTGCTCCTGATATTAGGGGCAAAACATTTAGTCTTGTATTATCACATAATGTTGGCTGTAGTTTTTTCACAGATGTGCTTTATCAGGTTGAAAAAGTTCTTTCCTATTCTTAATTTTTGACCTTTTTTAAAAAATCAGGAATTGGTGTTGAAATATTCTTCACCAATTGAGATGATCACATGATTCTTCTTATTCTATTTTTTTGAACTTTCCAAATGTTAAGCCAAGGTTACATTTCTGGTATAGACTCCATTTGATCATGTATAACAATCATAATCATTTATTATAATTAATTGTGATCAAGTGAGGTTTATATTAGAAATGTAATCTTGATTTAACATTAAAAAATCAATGTTTAAAATGTTTAAACAATGTCATATATATATTTGGATTCAATCTGCTAAAATTTTTCCATCTTCATGTATGAGATGTAATGATCTATAGTTTTTTTTTTTTTTCTTCCTTGCACTGTCTTTGGTTTTCTTATTGAGGTACTGCTGACTTTATAACATGTATTGGAAAGTGTTCCTTTCTTTTCTATTTTCTGAAAGAGTTTGTATATACTGGTATTATGTGTTCCTTGACAGGAAAAAATTCTCCAGTGACGTCACTGGGCTTGGAGTTGTCTCTGTCTGAAGGTTTCATTTCATCTATGTGGCTGAATTTTTTGGTCTGAAAAAGTATCTTACCTTCATTTGAGAGAGAGATTTTCACTGGGTATAAAATTCTAGTTTAACAACTTTGTTCTTGCAAGCACTTTAAAACTATTCATCCATTATCTTTTGTCTTGCAAGTTTTCTGACATGAAGTTATCAGTTATTCTTATCTTTGTTCCTCTACATGCAACGTGTGTGTTTTCTTTTTTTCCTTTGCTGCTTTGAAGATTTTTCTCTTTAACACTGAGTTTCAGCAATTTTATTATGGCACATCATAATTCTCCTTGGTATGGTTTCTTCATATTTCTGTTTCTTAGAATTCACTGAAAATTTTATTTTGTTGGACGCTGAAGAGTGCTATATTTCTTGAAATATGGTTGTCCATTGTTTCAGTTCTTATTCTACTGAACAAGATGCAGCTTGGTATCATGCAAATCAGTTTGGTAATATCAAAGCACATGTCTGAGCTTTTTTTACAGTTCTAGAACAGCTTTTATTTGGGGGCCCCACTACTAAGGCATGATCTTTTAAAAATTCCTATCCAGTATCCTTGAATTAAGAGGTCTAGCCACTCTAAACTAGCAAGAACTCAACTATTTCTAGACCTCTGAGAACCTTGTCTGACAAAACAACAAAACAAAAACAAAAACAACATATTAAGAACAAAAACATTAGAATTTTATTTTCCTCAAGAAAAACATAACGTTAGAAAAATAATATAACTTTGTCCATATCTTTCTTCTCCCACTAATAAATCTTTGTTTTTTAAAAAAAAACTATATAAGATTAATGTTTCCTTTTTCTTCAGCCATTTGCCTTTATAATTAAAAACATAAATTATAAAACAAAAATGTTTTGTGTCACTAAAGATATGCAAATCAATGACTATAAAATAATTATTAACTTAATAATTATTAAGTTAAAAAAAAAAACCCGAATGCTTGTTCATTTTAAATTCTTAATAATTTTGGTAGCATTGTAAATTGCTACATGTTTTTGAAAAGTAGCTTTATTTACATAATGAGAATTATAAAACTTATTGTATCCTTATATCCAGTAACACAACTTTTGTACATGTTCTATGGGAACTTCTTGGCTTCCTTCTGGTTTCTCCTTTCAAGGAGAACAAAATCTAATATGCCTCTGGGAAACCACAGCCCTCCTCACTCTCACGCTGACCTAGGCAGAAGCCAGTCCATGTATCATAGTTCTGTGGCTAGGGAAGGGAGAGGGGGAATGGGGTAGGCGGCTGAGGGGAGGGCAAGGGGGATAGGGAAAGGAAGAGAAAGAGACAGAGAGATTCCTCAAAAGAGTGTTCTATTGGGAGCACTATCAAAGGAACAATTTTCTTAGGGGAATAAAAAGCCCAATATGTTTTTGACTTGTATCAAAACCCCTCTTTTTGAAGATAGATGAAGGGGGAAGCAGCCTTAGGGCATAGTGTTTATAATACAGGAACCTCCACCAGATTCTGTGCTACAACCAGAAATCTATGGTAAAGTTTTGGGGCTACATTCTGAGAGAGAAAAATAACAAAATGAATTATAACCATAAGAGGGGAACAATAAAGACAATGGAAATCATTTTGAAAAACAAAACGCTGAAAGAACTGGATGTGTGTGATACTGTGATTTATAATAAGAAATATCTATTTGGTCTTTGTTCCCAACTCTGGCAGCAAGCCCCCAAACCCCTTAAAAATTCCTAAAAGAGCAACAATGGTGTCTCTTGTTATAAGGTTAATGAGGTGACTTTTGGACCCCACCCAAGGGTGGGAGTTGGTTACCAGTAGGAGCCAAGCTTGTGGTTAGGGAATTGCAACTTTCAGTCTCACCCCTGATTTCTGAGGAGGGGAGGGAAGAGATGCTTGAGGTCTAATCCATCGCCAAAGGTCAATGACTTTGTCATGGCTAGGTGAGAAAGTCCCCATAAAAGCCCAAATAAGGACAACTCATAGGACCTTATTTTCAGAGAGCTTCCATACTACGGAACCATATGTCTCCAAGTGCCGTGCCACTATGCCAGGTGTCACAAGCTCCACCAGGACAAAAACACCTTCATTCAGGACCTCTCCCTATATATCTCTTCATTTGACTTTTGATTCATATCCTTTACTACCTTTTATAACAAATATGTAATTCAGTGAGAAAATGGGTTTTCTTAAATTCCATGAGCATTCTAGCAAATTAAATAAATCTGAGGAGGGTGTTGTGGGAACTTCTAACTTATAGCTGGTCAGTCAGAAGTGCAGGTGGCAACCTGGGCTTCTGACTGGAGTCTGAAGCGGAGGGCGGTCTTGTGGGACTGAGCCCTGTATCTGCGGAATCTGATTCTATATCTGGGTAGATAATGCCAGAATTGAATTGACTTTTCAGACACCCTGCTGGCATCTAAGAATTGCTTTTGGTGTAGGGAAACCTCCATGCACATGCTGGAACTGAGTATGGGAACCCCTTTTTAGTATGTTTATTCTGAAAAAGAGAAAACTTAAAGGGGTTGAGGGAAAGATATGACAGCTATTTTCTGAGACTTACAGAGTAATCTCATAAAACAGAAGAGGCTTATTTGTGTCACTTCCAAGGACAAGTGGCAGTACTTTCTGCCTTAACAGCATCCCCTGAATCATCCCTTCTACCCATGTTCAAAGCCATCCTTTGGTTTTCAGTGTCTGAATTGCTGCTTAATCTAATAGAAAGATGCATGGGTTGTAGCATCTGGCAGCCCTGGATTTGAATTTCAGCTCTGTCACTTCCTGAGTGTGTAACCTTAGGGGAGAAACCAAATAAAACATTTCTATATACCTTATTTATAGAATAAAGATAATTTATAATTTTCTGGAAGCTTTTGCAGACAAATGTAAAAGCACAGAGTACGTGTTCAATAAAAATCTGTAAAATGAATGAAAGAAATCTGGAATGGTTGAATATCATAAGATGCTCGCTTTAAATTAAAAATAAGGAAGATTAGAGATATTTGAATGCTCCTGAAGTCCCGACTCCCTGCCTCTCAAAATATCCAAGCAGAGACTAAGTAGTTGCTTGGCAGAAATTATTTTTTAAGAGAGATTTTTCCCGTCGTCAGTATTTTTTCCCCCATGTCTATACTTAAAAGAGAACATTTCCAGTGTTTATTCTAATGCTAATTCTCTCTTTAACCACAAGATGGCATTCAAGGTTTAATCTTTGGGGAATAAAAAAGCTAACACTTCTCCTTAAAAATGCATTAAATATGTAACTATGTAAACCTATAAAATATTTAACTTCCGGAACTCTGAAAGCATAACCCAAACGTACATTAAATTAATGTGTGCAGCATAAACATTTTCAATATAACTGGAGAAAAGAGAATCAAACATTGTTATGCTAAAAGAAGATCACATGTATTTGTGAGTCAAAACACTTTCAGAGTCAGACACTACAGGAAAAACCACAGAACTTTGCAACAGGAGGTAGATTTGACTTGTGTTTGTAATTGGGGAGGTAATATTTTTACACTTACTTGAAAATTTTAGGCTTTTAAGTCAAACATTAGTAGTCAGATAGAAAATAATTTAGTTTTAGTTTTCAAAGACAACGCATGTTTATCAATAACTTTAGGCAAGTTATTCTCTTTAGTCTCCTTGTGCCTCATGTTTCCCTCATTTGTAAACTGCATCTAATATCTACCTCTACTTCTGTAGAGAAACTTAGGGGTGACAACTTAGGTGAAGGAAGAGGCTAGGAACCTTGGCTTGAAGCCGTGTCAATATAATAAGAAAAATGATTCGACTTGGAGTGTGGGTTGATTTGCTGTGGCTTTGAAGAAGACAGATGGATATTATTGTGTGTTACACTTAGAAATATATAAACACACTTAGAAGTATAACTGTCAATTCCAGGGCGGCCAGCCAGTATTACATTAGGAAATGAAGGGAGAATGCCTGGCACAGAGCAGGCGCTTTGCCGTGTTAGTTCCTGTTCCCGCAGTACTTCCTATGCATAAATAAGAGCAATACTCTTTTCTAAAGCCATAGAATGTAAAACTTCTCCAGAACTGATAACTTTTGTTTGGATAACTTTCTGGCTGACAAAGCTTAGAATACTACCATATAAGAAATCATTAGGTATAGAGTATGATATAAAAATAGTTTTACATGTACATAAGAATATTCAAAAGAAGAGCTTGCACTGCTTTTTATTTTGTATCTTTCTCCAGAGAAAATAAATATGAACTATTGATTAGAGTCTAGATTTATATTTTTTCCCACGTGTTGGTTAGAATAAAACATTTACATGAATAGCCAAAAAATAGACAAGGCAATAGGAAAGAGACAAAAAAAAATGCCTTAGAAATGAACACGAAACCAAATAATCAATTCATAAATATTTATAAGCTGCTTATAAAGACAATGGGTTCCTATTAATACTAACTAAAAACTTGTGTGGATCTTAATAATTTGCATAAAATATTCATGACAGTTATTTATATTTCCAGTTTTCAATCACTGTTCTATGACACACTTAGACTTCCTAAGATAGAATGGTAATCTCTACATTAGAATGGGCCTTAATGGAAGTCAGAAACTACATTTTATTCTTTCTAAAACTGTCTTCACATTTAATCCTTTTAAGGGTGGAAACAGGGTAAGTGGGCATCATTCAGCAGACACTAACTGAGTGCCTTCTAGTTACCAGGTACCGTGCTAATGTCAGAGAGTACAAAGCTACAAGAATGGACCTTCCTTGGTCACTCTTTAGGAACAGATGAAGTCTCACACAATAGGGGGCTGAAGGAGCAAGGGACAGAGTCCTATGAAGGGAGTCGACTATAGAAGGCTGAGCATGCCAGGGATCCTTCCACAAACAGACATTTGGGGCTGGAGCTTCACACCGTCCTTGTGAAGCACTTTTTCAGGCAGAAGAGATGGTAGAGGTGGAGTGGAGAAGGAAAAAGAACCATGCGTATAATTGGACTAAAATAAATGTGGTCATGGTATGTGTTTTTTTCTGTTTTCTCACCTGAGACAATTTTTACAAGTTTTACATGTTTCTGATGGAGGCTTTTTATTCTCTAAAAAGTTGGTAGGCATGGACTTTTATCTCCTCAGGAAGCAATATTAACTGAATGCCCATATGTCAACATTATGTATGTACATACATACATACATACATACATATCTACATGATCTCATTCAAGAGACCAAATGCAAAACAACTTTGCAAGGTAGGTAAGGTTATCTGCATTTAACAGATAAGAAAACAAGCTCAGTGTGAGTAAGAATTTCTCCAAGATCTGCCTGATTCTAGAGCCCATGCTTTTTTCCCATGCTACTTCCAAAGAAAGATTTTTCCATCTGAAACTTGAACCAGGGCTGCAGTAGAAAAAGCATTAATAATAGCAAAACATGATTATTTGTTATGTTCTAGAGATAGTTTTGAAATGTTTTACAAGTATTAATTTATTTAATCCTCACAACCTTCTTGAGAGGTAAGTACAGTTATCACTCCAATTAACAGAGAAGGAAACCGAGGACTAAAGAAGTCAGATAACTTGTCCAAGGTCACAGAGTGAGTAATTGGCAAAACCAGGATTAAAATAGACAGTCTGGCTCCGGGGCCCCTGAACTTAAACACTCCACATTCCACATTTTAACTCAGACCAAACCCTAACTCTAGACCACCAGCAAAGACCCTACTGGGAAAGATATCCCAGGCAGAAGGCACAAAGTGGTGAAAAGATCTTATGTCCCCAAATAATAGAAAAGGGAATTTAGTGTGGCTTAAGAATTGGGTCTTGATTGATGAGGGGATAGGAGGACAGTAGGAGGAAGGATATGAGGCAGAAAAAATAGGTCTCTCTTTTCCCCTAATGCTATGCAGATGAAGATTCTCAATTTGCATTTTCTTCTGTGTTTGGTTTTTTAATAAGAAATTTCAGTGAAAGAAAAGCATTTTCAAACATACAAAGAGATGCATAATGGTATTATTATATTGCATACAGATATAGACAAATTACACACTTGTATAGATCCCCAAACATTTCCTACTTAAATCTCTATGAATTGACCACTTTATTATACTTCATGTATTTTGATGACTATGAGACTTTTAATAATTACCTGAAAAGAAGTTGATTCCACCATACTTTAGATTTTTGCATACTCAAATATTTATGCCACGATAAAGGCAGTATCTTTTTAAAACTTTATTTATTACATAATGGTTTCTTTTTTACTAATCAACTCCGAAATTTACAAAAAGCAAATATTATCTGATCTAAATATATTCTCATCAACCACCAGATGGCATAAGGTGTGAGAGTTTTATTCTGACAGAGTCATTTATGCACATGATAATTTAACCTATAACTTCAAAATAATGTATTTGGAAAAATGTTCTAGCACTCACAGTTAACAATTATCTCATCCGTACCTAGAAGTGGATGGATAAGTTGAAAATGACATGGTCCTAATTTTTTTAAATTTGGGGGTTCTGTGGATGCTGGCATTACATGGTGAATCAACAATCAAACAAATAAAACAAAGCAGTTGTGTTAAAGGAAATAAAAAAGGAAGTCATGTTAAAGCAAAATTAACCTTATGTTCTAAGTAGGTTTCTTTAACTCTAAATGAAACATAAAATATGCTTTCAGGAAAAAAACATGCTTGTACTCCTTCGAATTTTGCTTAATAAAAACTTTTCTACTGCCTATAATTTATTTTGAAAGCAGAAAATATCTAATGTGAACTCTTTTTTCCACTTTAGCCTGAAGAAAAGTTGCTGCAGGTTTCAACTGGAAAAAAAAAAAAAGAATATCTAACTGAAAAACACAGTCTGAACTGTTATGGTAAAGGGTAGGAGAGTGTATTTTAAGAACCTCTATTTCGACACAAATTCAAAAAACAGCACATTATTTTTACTAAGCCTGTATTTCCATCTAGAAAAGAGGTCACGTTGCTAACAAGCCAAAGAGCTAAAAAATGAGGTAAAAAGGATAAATGCAAAAAATAAGATCTTTCATTCCCCTAGCTTTGTGATAGCACATTCACTGAGTACTTTGAAATAAGCACATCAGAATAAATGACTAGCCAACACCGCAGAACTGAGATGGAACCTTTTTGCTCTAGCAATGATAAAGCAGAAGACACCTCTAGTAGTCCAGAGTCCAGGCGGAGATTAAGATTCCTTCCTTAATCATTGCTCTAAGAATCAATGATTTCTGAAGATTCTGTAATAATTTCTTTTTGTATTTTACTACATAATTCTTCATTAGGTGTAAAATAGTTTCTGAATGAGAAATCTGGAAGAGGAAAAGGTATTTGGAACTAAGAGAAGAATGACAAGTTAATTGGTACTATAAAACTAGGTTTTTTTAATTTTGTTTTGTTTTGTTTTTCTATTGTCATGTGTTAACAAAGATAATAGAAATGGGAGTGAGTATTAATGGGGACAGTGATTCCTTCATGGAGGTTCATGCCCTATCTCCATTTTTTGCAACCAATAAGTATCAAAGATATCTCCCACTTGGATTCATATGAAAGGAAAAAATTATAATTCTTGTTGCTATGTTTTGATAATGGAATAAGCTGTTATTTCCAAAGGGTTCCTCCTGATGGTTCAGTTAGACAGCAGAAAGGGAAACTGCAGCTATATCAAGTTAATAGGATAATATATTCTAGATACTTAAAATTACTTACTTTAAACGCCATTCTTTAGAACGTCTTAGCTCCATTTTCTTCCACTTATAATACTGTCCAATGAAATTTGGATCTTTAAGCACTGCAATTAGAGTATAAAAAAGGAGCTATGCATGTATTCTTTAATAATAGTGCAAAGCTTAAAATAATTCACTTCTCGTTAAGTTGATATCTGGCAATGACACACTATATACTTCAATAGATATTACAACAGACAATTCCAAATTTTTCCTTTTTATTTGAACTTGGTAATATTGGATATTGTTTGAGAAAAGTAGATTGTGACTTCAAAACTTTTCATTTTAATGACATTTGTTTATATATCTTATATAGCAATGAAGAAGGTAATGAAGAAGATAACTCATGTAGAAACTATAGACACCAAAATATCCTAATTAAGCACTTCAAGGGGAAAAATAAAATTCTGGAGTTAGAAGTGACATTACAGATCTTGCTCTTCCACAAAATAAGAGTTTGCAATAGATGATCATCCAGGCTCTAGGGAATCCCTTGCTAACAACAAAAAACACTCCTCTTTGTTGTTGGGAGACAGCCTGTCCCATTGACAGACAGTAAGGTAACAACATCTTTCTTTAATCTGAGTGCTGAGTTTCCACTGGTCCTAGTTCTGACCTCTAGGGCAATAATGAGTCAAGTTCTTCTCTCTCCCATGGGAGAGAGCCCTTCTAATATTTGAAGATAGCTCCCAGGGTGGCCTCAGTTCCTTCAACTGTTTCTTATGACATGATTTCTTAGAGACTCAACCAACCTCACCATCCTGGCAAAGAAATTTATTGATGTTCCTATTAAAGTCTACACCCAGAACCGGCTCAGGATGTTGGTTTTGTCTGAATAACAAAGATACAAATTAGTTACTACCTTCCTCTATGTGCTACCTTTCTAACACTTTAGCTCTGATCTGCTTTAGTATTTTCTGGAAATTCCTTTATACCATTGGCTCGTATGTTTGTGGTTAATTGTAAGCCTTATGCCTTCAATCAAATTCACATAAAATTTATTGAAACTCTTTATGCGTAAGGCACTGGTAGTTCTTACATGAAATACTATTAAGCCAGATCATATACAGACATCTATCTATCATCTATCAATCATCTATCATCTCCCTGTTTCTTATAATTGTCCTAGGTTTATAGTCTTGAATTGTTTAACCAGCTAGATGCTCTCCACCAGTCTTGCACTTATCTATTGTTACCTTCTTAACAATAGGCAATTAATCTCTTCTTGTTTGATGCAATTTGTCATTGATAGAATAAACATTTAAAGTGAATAGTTTTCTTCTATTAACATTACATGGTTTTCACCAGCAATGTTCCTATCTATTCTTTATTTTTTTTTCTTACTTCAAACATGCCCAAGCGTGTATACATACATGTTCTTAGAGGCTTTAAATAATACTCTTCATTTATACCTGGATACATACTCCTCTTTTCCATCAAGGAGGGAAATCTGAGCTCCCCAGAGTTCTTAGTGAGATCTCATTATTTTCTTTAGGTTGTCATAGCTAATGTTAATAGAGTTATTTCTATATAATGGGCACTGTAAAGAATGTATGCAGTGGTTACCATTACAATACCCACTTTACAGAGGAACAAACAGAAAGGTTGAGTAATGTTTTCTGTGGGGCTATTCATTCCAATTAATTTTATATCATTGACGTGTTCTTTATTGTTCCCTCTACTATCTCAGAGAGGAAAAATGCCACAGTATTTATAAAAACTTTCATTTAATGCTTTCTATTTTACTCTCATAATTTTTTCACTTCCCTGTCAGTTTTACCACCTGACTATAAACTTCTCAAAAAACTTATAATACTTACCTTTTGTCTTCAACACACAGCCCATTGTCTAGGCAAGAAGGTGCTCTATAAGTAAGGTTGATTGGAGGGAAATAATAAAGGAATGAGAACAGGAGAAAAAGAGAGAATAAAAGAGAGTGTGTGAGAGCACAAGCGCATGAACAAGAAAAAAGGACCTGTGAGATTTTGTCAGAAGTTCTTGAAGTTGAAATTCCCCCATCAGTACCATCTCTTGCCTTTGTGGCAGCTTTGCAGTCTGGTAGAAAATCATTCTCTATTGCCTCCACAACATAGTTCTTCCTTCTCTTCCTTCTGTGGATTACCAGCCATCACTTTTACTCTGTGTTCTTTTTTTTTTCCCCCATATGCACATCTTTTGTCCAACATTTGTATAGATTGATCTTAAAATGTTTTCCCCACTGCTGGGACTGTCATGTCCAAAGAAATATAATAGCATCAACTTGCCTTAGCATGTTTTATTTTCACACATGTTATCTCATGCTAACCACAGAACAACTTAAAACAGAGTGGAATGTTTTTGTCAATAAATGGAAATTTAACAAAATACAAAGAGTTAAATGACTATCCTAAATCACACACTAGTACAGGGCTGAGTATCTAACTTCTGACATCATGCTCTTCCCACTAGAGCCTTTCCAAACCTTGGTTGTACATTGTAATCACCTAGGGAGCTTTAAAAACTACTGCTGCCTGGTCCTGCTCCCAGATCCTGATGTAATTGGTCTGAGGGTGTGCCCTTTGCATGGGAATTTTTACAAGCTCCTCTGGTGGTTCTAATGAGCAGTCAAGACTGAGAACCATGCATTAGAATTAGACAATACTGCCTCTTGCATCGAAATGCAGATTGGAGACACTTGCCCTTATTGCTGGCTCAAAAACTCAAAGAATGAAAGTCTCCTAGGGTGAAAGCAAGCATCCCCAGGATGCTTCAGGCTGTTTGGTCTGTCTTGATGACAGCAAACATCAGGAAGCCTCCGCTCAATATTACAGGGTACACTGGTCTGAAGGAATTCTTTTCCTTTAACATAAACATTTCCTTATGGGGATCATATTCTGTCGTTAAGGTGCTGTTGCCCACAACCAGATGTAGTGGTTTGTTCTCTGCCAAACTTTTTATTTGCCATTCAATAGTGATGGACAGAGAATAGCGAATCATCAGTACATCTTCCCATATGATTGCCTATGATTAGGAACTAATAATTATTGAAAAATGTACTGCAGATACTTCAGAGTTTTCATTTAAATCACAGGCTGTAAAGAAATAACAATTTTAAATCATATTATAAAGGCAGTATACTGTGATAGAGAAAGCAACAAATGTGGAGTCAGAAGATCTGGTTTAAGTCCTTGGACCACACAGTGTACTTGTAGTAATTAATAATAGCCACGATTATTGAGTAGTCACTATGTGTTAAGTACTGTTGTAAGTGATCCAACCTATGAGGCATGTGCTGTAATTATTCTCATCTTATAAGTGAGAGAACTAGGACACAGAGAGGTTAAGAAACTTACCCAAGGTCACATAGCTAGTAAATGGCAGAGACAGGATTAAACCCTGGCAATTTGGATCCAGAATTTACACTCTTTATCAATATATGTTATTCCCTCTTACTTATGTGACCTTAGACAAATTACTTAGCGTCCCTTGGTCTTGGTTTTCTCATTTGTAAAACAGAGTATAATAATAGTAATGCCTAGCTCATAGGGTTTATAAACCACTGTGCATGACATATATTAGGTGTTTAATAAATATTGGTTGATAAATGAGTAAAAAAATAAAATTGAGATGATTAAAAAACATAATACAGAGTCTACTCTGTAAAGCATTATACAAGAATCAACTTACTATTATTATGGCACACATGACTATGAAGAGATTTGTGGCACAAAGATATGGAAAATAGTTATTATCCAAAATCAAAATTTAATCACTCATCACTATTCATAAAATAAAAAGCTTTTAACAATATGCACAAGAGCTTAATCTTTCCAGTGATAAGATTGTAACTGCAGAAAATAAAGTTATTAGAAGTTTTTCTTTTACTTCTGAGTAGTTGAAGAAACATTCTATAATCTAAAAGCTTCATCTTTATTATTGCCAGGAAATTAGGCTGTTAAAAAAGATAGTATTGGATTTCATCCAGTTGAATTATCCAAAGACAAAATGGCCAGCAGCAGATGTAAGGTTTACATTTATTTTTTTAATTAAGTGCTGGTTATTATTGAAGGAAAGCTCTTGAAACATTCTTATAACAAATCCCTGGGCGAAGAAGAGGCAGGGTGATTGTGAAATATTGCGCCAAGGGCTAGAATCAAAGTCTCAGAAATTCTTTTGGGCTAGAGGTAACCATTACCAGCTATTGCTTTCACAAAGAGGGATAAATTACATACTAAGCTAGTGACAGATGTAGAAACAAGAACCAAATTAAACATTTGGTATCAAACTCTTAAGGAAGAAACTGCAGTCAGTGATGCCTCATTATTTTCTTTCATTTTTAATTGTTCTTTATTGCAAGACAATCATTTCCAAATTTTGTGAAGTTTTGGCAATGTGCTTCTATTTTTTTTTACTAGCAGTTTGGTGTCTCCAAGAGCCTCTATATATTTACATGTCATTCCATAAAGTGCCATCTTATACCACTCAGTTTGGTTTTTAATTGAGGGAGTTGGATGCTTAAGTCATTACTTAGAATGTGCCAGTTGCCCAATGTTGGTTAAAGATTATTGCCTCCCAGAGACCATCGGAGCTTCTCAGTGCCTCACACACAACAGGCACTCAAGATATGTTTGCTGAATTGACTAAACAGCATCCAACCACAAATCTTTGAAATGAAGTAAATATTTATGTACTCTGGTATCAAAAACAATAAAATTCTTTATACTGATAGAGTTGCTAAAGACTGTCTTTTTAAAACACCTTAAGATATTTTTCTTCACCATGAATCCATGAGTCAGTGAGGAAGGTCATACATAAACACAAAATAATTAATAACCAACGTCCTAAACGAACATGTAACTTCTTAGAAGTTATTGACCAAATTTATTTTTTATCTTTGTTAAACTTAGTACTACTTTTTGCTGTAATTTGTGCCTTAAAACTGGAAATGTCTTTTCCATGTGATATTTTGTTCTATGGAAACTAATTACAAGAACATTATAATGATAAGTAGAAATTTGATGAGAACACAAATTAAGGCAGTGGTCACGGGGTAGAGTGGAGGAAAAACATTCATGATGTTGTAGGACATAAAATCAACAAGGCCTAATGAGGGAGATAAAGAAGTCTAGGAAACGTTTGTGATTCTAGTTTAGGCTAGTAAATCAATGGTGATCTACCACTAACCAAGAACGTTAATAAAGGCGATAGGTTTTAAGGCAAGATAATGAATTCAGTTTGGAACATCTTAAGCATGAGATATGTGTAACACATGTGAGATGTCCAATGCACAGTTGTAAATGTGCAACCATATGCAGGAGAAGGCCTGGCCAGAGATGAGGCTTTAGGAGTTACTGGAAGGTAGGCTAAAGAAAACCACGGTGGTGGATGAGGCCTTGCAGAGAAAGTGGATAGAGAGACTGAATTAAAGAAATTTTTGCTAAGGAAAGAGGTAGCAGAGTGCTAAGGAAGGGAGGAAGAAAACTATGGATGTATGGTCTCATCTAATACAAGAAGAGCATAGTTGATGAGTGGGCAAGTTAAGAAAAAGACTAAAAAACAATCACTGCATCTGGGAATTAGGAGGTCACTGGTAATTTCAGAATGTACCATTCCAGCAGGATAGCTGAAACAAAGTCATATTTCACTAAATGTGCATAGACTGGATAACCTGCTTTGATCCAAAAGAAATAGTACTGCAGAACCAGAAAGTATATCCAACTCTCTCCCCTTCTGTCTTTTTAATTCCTATGTATAATAGCAACAGATGATTTTTCCTTAGACTGACATAATTGCCAGCCCTACATTTGTGTTTGTTTACTGTCTTTCTACTCAATACTTTCTCTGGTCTGAGGATAATTGATTTTAGCCTATGAAGGCTTCTTAGCAAGAGGAAATCTTCTTAGCAAAGCGAAGGGAGTAAAGTAAATCTCATGAGGTTGAGAACTTCATCTTTTCTTTCTCTTATTGCCTATCTTTCCTTCTGTCTTTAAATCAGACTTCAGTCCAAGGCTTTACACAAAAGAGGAGCTAAATTAGTAGTTGTTGAATGATTAGTGTATAGAGACAATAGAGAACTCTATCACCCACAAACTGCAAATATATGTCAATTAGTCTTTGAAAGCAAGACAAGCTGAGAATAATTAAGAGATTAATTATATATAAACTATAATAATACTGAAAGGGTACAGGATAAGGCTAGATTGCCTTACTTGAATTTCTGTGATATTCTGTAGCTTTCGATGTAGCTATTTCAGACCATGTCTTGTAGTAATCATCAAATGAAATTTTAATTATTCTGAAAATATAAATTAAAATCAGACAATGAGTAGTTTGCAAGTTTGCTTTTCAAAATTATTGTACCAGAGTGAACTGTTTCATTTAACAATATCTTTCCACAAGACATAACAAAAGTTTTCAGGTTTTAACAATTCTAACATATTAATTCCTCCACTAATACATAATAAAATCACAAAAAAGAAGGTATGTCCAAATTATTTTTAATAATAAATGTAAATGTACACCCACATGTGTATTATAAAAAACAAACAAACATAGGTTTAAGATATCTGCCTTTCATGGCTAACATTAAAAAAGAACTTCAAGAAAAGATTTATACCTGTACGTTTTCTTTCTACAATAAACAATTTTCTTATGTTCTATGCCAGCTTATAGTAAAACCACCTTTATTTCCTTTTTATTATGAGAAACAAAAGACCAGAATTGAGATTAGTTTCATTTTTTACACAGAATCTGGCCATTTTTTAGAGAAGAAACAAGAACTCATTTCTGCTCTTTCTGCCTGAAGTTTTCCTTCTCTGAGCTAACACTTCTGTGTCCTAGTGGGAGAGCAAAGGTTGCTGTAAAGTATTCAACAGGAACTGTGAAACAGTTCTCTTCAGTAACTGTCTTTTCAATTTTTTTTCTACAAACTTTTTGAATGCAGAGATTGTCAACATTCTACAAACAAAATCCCACTTTGGAATATTTTTCAGACCTGTGAAATCGCCAGTTGATCGGCTTAGATGTTTAAATATCAAATGTACAAGACCGTGTGTGTGTTTTCCATCTTTAGTTCCTAGCTTTCTGGAGGAAGAAGTAGCTTTTCAGTTAGAACAGGTCTCCTAGCATTAATTTTTATATGTACCTTAAATATTTGACTAAATTTTGAAACAAATGGGGCAATATCTAAATATGTTAATGCATTCATTTATTTAAATAATTCCAGACATTTTAAGACTAACATTTTTCAAATGTTCTATTGCTTTTAAGTAGAAATCTGAAACTTGGTGAAGATAAATTAATCACTACTATTATTGCTTCCAGAGCTACATGCAGTGCCTTACACTACTAAATGATATGCTAAACTAACATTAATTTCCCAAAGAAATGTTTCAGCAATTGGCAATGGAGGTAACAAAATGAAAGGCTGCATTATATCTCCTGCATGAAAAAGCTTGTGATCAATTTGCTGTCACAGATCATTTAACAGACAACAATGACCCAGGAGGAAGGAAACTGTCAACACACTGTCTCGTGAAAAAAAATACACCATCTTCTGGCACAATCGTCTCCATTGTTTTTTGTCTGTTTGACGATGACCCATGACCCTCTCCCTTCCCAATGGTGTCCTGTTCAATTTCAAACTTTAGCCTTCAGGGGCTTTCTTTTCTTCCCCCAGAATAATTAAAAATATTACCCTAAAAGGTATAACTTTAGTATAGTTCGAATATACAAAGCAGAATATCTTAAACATTTGGGAATATTTGCATTTTCAGTTCTGTAAAGAAAGCAGCTCCTTAAAATGAGAGAACAGTAACTATTTTACTTTTATCCAGATAAATTACTTAATTTACAGGAACATGTACAGTATAAAAATATGTATGTTTATAGATTCAACCAGTAACAGGAATTTATTGAGTATTGTTACTGGCATTATGAATATGAAAAAGTAGAAGACATAATTTTAAATCGAACATCAGAGCTCACTATCCCGTTGGGAAAATAAGATGTATACCTGAACTAGTAAATAGAACAGCTTTATATATTAACCTCATAAAATGTTACATCATTTAACACAGACATTTGGAGACCTTAACGACAGATACTTTTTGGCAAAGGCAGTAAGCAGAAAAAAGTCAGAACAGGGAAATTTAACTTTGCTTTGGAGCCATTAGGGAAAGAGTCACTTGGGATATGGACCTGGAATAAAGGAAAGAGGCATTTTAGGCCAGGGAGCAGTATTAGCAATAGATCAATCATGTGGGAAGGAGCATGGTGTATGTATGTGTACATACAGAGGCTGTTGGTGGAAGAGATAATAGTAAAGAGATAATTGACTAGAGTAGAGAGTTCCATTTTCAGAGGAGTTAGAATTTAATAAAATACAGGAAACGGGGCAATGCTGGATCTTTAGATTTAGGCAGAAAATGGGTAAGAGTTGATTTAGTAACCTTGATTTATTAGGTGATAGAGAGCAATCAGAAGTTCTTGAATAAGGCGAGCAAACTATGAAACTGTGTAAGAGTTTTTTTCTGGCATTAGTATGCAGAGAGATTAAATGCAAGGGAACAAGTTAAGAAACAAATGCAGTAATTCAGGCAAGAGACATGAGAGCTAATACAAGGGTGGGAACAAAGATTGTGAAGGGGAGGAGATGAATCAATGGTAAAAAAAAAAAAATTGACTGGACTGGTTGCCTGATAGGGTGTGAAGGGTGAAGGAATCTGAGGGTCAAATATTCTCCTAAAGCCCAGAAGACCAGTTAGTTTTGTTATTAATAGAAAGTGTATAGAGGAACTAAAGTAAAATATGAGTTTAATTTTAAACATGGATTTTAGGTAATGACGTTTAGGAGTGTGATTGAGAAATTGAGACTGGAAACAAAAGATTTGGGTCAAATCAACATAAAGGTTGATAGATGATGCCATTAGGGAAAACAAACTCCAAAAGAGTAATTAAGTGTTTAGAAAAGAAAGAGCAGAAACCAATCTCATAGTTACGAGGAACTGGTGAAGAAAATAAAAGCATAATTAAAGGAAGAAGAGAATCATGGTGGTGATATTTCACAGAAGTGACATCTCAGCCATAAACCAGAGCCTAATGATTAAACCCCTATATGTCTCTGGATATTTAGTCACATAGTATTCATGATTAATAGTCTAGGCTCTGGAATCACCTGGCCTGGGTGAAAACACTCTGGCACCATGACTTATTAACTGTGTGACTCTGAGTAAATTCCCTAACTCCTCCACTCCTGTTTCCTTATCTATAAAATTAAGAAACAGAACTTTCTCCAGTCGTTCTTGTGAGCCTTCAATGAAAACTTCCATGGAAATTGGCAAGTAGGGTGTTTGGCGCCTCTTAGCACGCAGTGTCAGCTAGTCTCAGATGACTCAGGTAAGCACCTCATCATTTCCCCCCCGAAGACTCTAAACAACTTCCTATTTGTTTTTCTATCTCAGTCTCTCCCTCTTCCAGGTTATTATGCTTCTGTTTGAAAACCACATTTGTTGCGTAATTCTACTGGGTGAAGTCTAAACACTTTTGAACAAATCTCCAGGTTCCTCATCACCTGGCCATTTCTAATCTTTTTTTCCCACCATTCATTCACACATCTAGAGGCTCTACCACATGAAACTTTCTGATGATCCTGAGTATACCATAATATTACGTTACTGTATCTGTGAAAGCAGTTTATCCTAGAGACTTCTGCCCTTTGTGTCTGTCAAACTCTTACTTATCAAGGTTCTGGCCCAGTAAAAATATTATGTATATGAAGGGTGTCACAGAGGACATTGTGGTTACCGCCCCCCAACAGCTGTTTCTGTTCTTCTCCCATTATGTATATGCCATTCCATCTGATGGGATTGACCCCACTCCTGGCTCTAAGTCAGGGTCTGATGGGCTTAGGGCTATGTGACAATGGTAACTAGTTTAGAAATAGGAACTCGATCTAAAAAAATCCAATCAGAGTCATACTTATTCTAGCTTTCTAGTACATCTTGATATCTAGAAGTGTCCTCTTTCTTCTTCAGCACTGCCTTGTTATTCTAAATCTTTTGCATTTCCAGATACATTTTAGAACTACCTTGTTAATTTTCAGGAAAAAAAAAACTGCTGAGATTTTGATTGACATTGAATTGAATCTATAGATTGATTTGGGAAGAATTGGCATTGTCTTTCCCCATCACAAACATTGTATATCTCTATTTCTTTAGGTCTTCAAAATTTTTCCCCAGATATATTTTGTGGTTTTCAGAATGGATGTCTTTTTTATTCACCTTTGTTAAACTTTGGTGCTGTTTTACTGGTACTTGTTAAATTTCACTTTCTGTGAGTGGAGTGCTAATATATAAAAATATAGCTGATTTTTTTTAATGTTCATTTTGTATCCAGGGTAATTGCTAAATTCACTTATTAATTTTCAATCCTTGTATAGTCATCCGAATTTTACTATGTAAGTAATCTTGTTATCCATGAATAAAGATGCTTTGTTTCATTCTTTCCAAACTTTATAACTTTTATTTTTTTCCCTTGCCTCATTGCACTGGTCAGGACCTCCTGTACAATGTTAAAAAGACATGGTAATAACAGACATACTTGCCTTGTTCCTAAACAGAGAAAAAAAAGCATTCAACATTTCACATTTAGTATGAGGTAGTCTTTTGGATTTTTGTAGATTCCCTTCATTGGAATAAGAAAATTTTCTTCCATTCCTAGTTTGCTGACACTTGTTATCATGATTAGGTGTTTAATTTTAGCAAATATGTTTTCAGAATTCATTGAGATAATTTTGGTTTTTTTCCCCTTTATTTGGTTAACTTGATAAATTACACTGGTTGATTTTCAAATGTACACCAACCTGTCTTTAATGAAATCAAGCCCACTTAGTCATGATGGATTATCCCTTTGTATGAATTCAATTGCTAATATTTTTATTAGGTTTACACATCTGTGTTTTTGAGAAATATTGGCCTATCATTTCTCTTTCTTGTAATAATAATCTCAGATTTGAGAATCGGAGTTTAGAAGTTTGGGAGTATGTCCATTTTATGTATTTGCTAAAAAAAGTTTTAATACCTTTTTCCAATTTTTTTTATTTTGAAATAACTTTAGATTTATAAAAATTATACAATATTTATCTACATTTTACAAATTAACTTAAAGTATAATTTTTATTCAATAAAATGCATGTGTTTGAAGTTTACAGGTTGATGAGTTTTGACAAAAGGCTACATCTGTATAACCATAAGCCAAAACAAGATATAGACTATTTTCATTATTCCAGAAAGTTCCCTACTGACTTCTCCCTGTCAATCTCTCTTGACACGTTGGGCAATCATTGACCTGATTTCTATCACTATAGATTTGTTTGCCTGTCTTACATGTTACATAAATTAAATCATATGATGTGTGCTCCTTTGATTAGATTTTTTCCCCCTCATTCAACATGTCTGCATTACTATTCTATGCAGCTGCATATTTCGACAGTTCTTTCATTTCTATTGCTGGGAGTATTCAATTTATGAACATAACACGATTTATTTATACATTTAACTGTTGACGGTCCTTTTAGTTGTTTGCAGTTTAGTATATTATGAGTAGGCTCCTATGGACATTTGTGTACAAGCCTTTATGTAACATATATTTTCATTTCTCTTAGGTAGATACTTAGGAGGGGAACTGCTGGATCACAGGGTAGGTGAATGTTTGACATCATGAATACTACCAAACTGTGTTCCAAACTGGCTGTGAGCACGTCAAATGGTGCAACAATGTGTACAGTGACGTGGGAGAGCTCAGGTGACTTGTATCCTTGCCAACAAATGGGGTGGTTAGTTTTATGAACTGGTGTGTGTGCTATCCTAGTCTCCCCAATTTCAGTAAATGACAGCAGTACCCATCCAGTTCAAACCGAAATCTAGTGATAATCCTTGATTCTACTTTCTCTCAAACCTTACACATAATCAAAACAAGCCTTAAATCCATCCACATTATCCACTTTTCTCTCTCTCCACATCTATGCCCTCAACTCTAAGCCAAACTACCTTCATCTCTTTCCTGGTCTACTGAAATAATCTAATAATTCTCCTCCTTGCTTCTACTTTAGATTCTTTCAATCTATTCACCCAATGGCAGTTAAAACAGTTTTTTTTAAGATGTAAATCTGATTGTGTCTTTCTCTTTCTTAAAAGCTATCCAAATGTGTCCCAATTTCCACTGCAAGGCTAATAAAATCCAAATTTCTTACCTAAGTGATCTGGCCCTGCCTACCTCTCTGACCTTTTGGCTTACCCTTCTCCTCTTGCCCCTTGCTGTGTACCAATTACACAATGGTTTCCTTTCAGATCCTCTAATACACCATGTTCATAAGCAATTTAGCATCTGTGTACTAGTTATTCCCTCTGTCTAGAATCTCAGCAGTCCTGTAAGTTATCACTCTCTCTCAATTTTTCATTCCTTTTTTTCTTTCAATTTCACAAACCTTGGGTTTTCAAGATAATGGTAGCTACATGTTTATCTCGCAACAGTTCTTTAGTTACTTCTGAATAAAGTTATAGCTATCCTCGCAGTCCTAAAGTTTTATAGTCCTGTCATCAGTGCTGGATCTCCATGTTGCCCAATGGTCACCTGTCAGATGAGGGATTCACTGTCCCAGACAAAGCACCAAAGGGCCAAAGTTTCCTTCCCAGAACAGAGTTTTCCTTTCTTCAGAACTGACTCAGTAACAAACACCATGCCTAGTTCTGAGCACCTGAGTGAGAAATAGCCACTGCCAACATATTGGTGTCACTATTTTGAGCTATTCCTTTTAGGCCAAGCTCACGCCCTCATTGCTCCTGCCTAAGACAGATCCTATCATTTCTACTGGCTATTCCTCATCTTGGGGGATGGACAAGGTCAGTGCTCTTGTTGTCATATCCCAATTAATCACTTTGTCAGTTGTTCCAGGTCTCCGAATTCTAACTTCTAACACTTGCTGGCACAGTACCCTAGATGTAACATCTTCTCAAGCTCTGGGACAGAGCCTTGACCTGAAGTTTCCTTCTCCAATGTGCTCTTTTAAAAGATTTTAGTCTCTTAGGAATCTTTTACTATTATTAACATACAGAGATTCACAGAGAGGATCCTTATTCTGGAGTATAACTACGTATTCATTATTATTTTTTAATATTAAAAAGATAATTTTAGGAAGGCAAGAAATAGTATAAGTTAAAATAACCATTTGATACCAGAAGCCCAGTAACAGCAAATAATTGCTAACAATTAAATAATCAGGTACTGTTATAAGTGCTTTATATGCACTAAATCATTTAATTTTCATAGCAAGCCTATAAGATTGATGTTATTATTATCATTTGACTTACAAAGAAACTGAGATAGAGAAGTTAAGTAACTTGCCTTAGTCTCATAGCTCACAATGAATGAAAAAATGAGATTCTTTTGCTTGCCATGCTAGACTGCTTCTCAGTGTGTGTGTGTGTGTGTGTGTGTGTGTGCGCGCGAAAGAAAGAGAATACCATATATATTATTTTATAACCCACTCTTTTCACCTACTTTTAATAAGTCTGCAGAATCATGTCCACAATATACATTTACATACATTTTGGACATTACGTGGCTAACCCAAAATGTGTTTAATCAATTCATTTTGTTAAACTTTCTATTTTCAATTTTTCATTTTAAGCAAGTCTGTGGTCAACATTCTTATAATCTAACTTTATGAACTTGTTTGATTACATCCTTAAAGATAAATTTCTAGTAGTGGAATTGCTGTGTCAAAGCCATGCACTTGTTTTAGGACTTTTAATATGGAATACAAATGTTATGCTTTTTTTTTTTTGCCTAGATCTTCCAAGTTTTATCTTCTGCTTGCCCCTTTAAATGATTTTGCCACCTGCCTACCCCGACCCCACACACATGACTATTTAACATTTGGACCTTCTATGTCTCATTCTCCTTTCTTCTGATTATCTAGTAACCAATCTCCTCTCCCTTATCCCTTTGGTTTTGCATCTCAGCTCCTGAAATATTTTAATTGCCTCTGGCATTTGTGATTCATTTTCTTTTCTTTTTTAAGTTTATTGGCATAATATTGGTTAATACAATTATATAATTTTCAGGCGTACATTATAATTGGACATCTATATATTCTATTGTGTGATTACCACCCATGTGATTCATTTTCACTTTTTATTCTGGATGTCAAGATATTTCCTTTGGGTCAGGCTGTGGGCACATTGCCCTCTTAAAATCTCCATGCTTTTGAATGAGTTATTCCCTCTGCCTGAAATGCCTTTCTCCTCTTGCCTGCAGGTGAATTCCTATTCTACCTTTAGAAATCAACTCAGGCATTGCCTCCTCCTGGAAGCTGGCCTTTATATGCCCCACTCAACCTCCAAGCTTTACTAACATATTTCTCCCTCTATGCTCCCCTAGCATCTTAATATTATCTCCATATTATATTCTAGATATTAATGTAACACAACAATTGATAGGCATGGCCCAGTGTAATGTTGGATTGCATTTAACGGAGGTGGGACCAGAGATAGATAACTTGGTAAAAAGTGAAGGCCTTTAAAGGAGGCTTACAAAAAATAAAAGCTACAGGAGAAGAAATTTCTACTCATGATTCCATACGACTTTAACATTTCCCCCTTAGCCATGATCCTGATACTTGCCCTGTGGTTAATCAACTACATCCCCTGGTAGCAGATGTTCCCTGTGTTGTCCTGTGGGACCAATAGTGAAGCATGTGCTTTGTACTGTCTCCTATTCAAAGGAGAGTTTCCAGTTTTATGGAATAAATCTAGTAAATCTGAGATCACATATTATTCAGGTGTGTATCCCCAACACTAGAACACAGTGCCTGGCACAGAGCATATGCTCAATAAATGCATTTTAAATAAATGAATAAGTAGATGCCCTCCCAGAGGCTTCCCTGTATCATACCAAGGGCAAACATCTCAGATGATAAGCACAAGCTTAAATCACTTTCAACTACTGAATATAAGCTGGATTCTCCTGACTCTATTCTTTCAGCCCAGTTGACTGGACTTTGCCTAAGTTTTGTTATATCTTTTGGAAGCAGGTTTCAATCGCTTGGCTATGCCTCTGGAATCTACTTCTATAACCAGATCAGCCCTTCCAGGTCATGAAGTAAAAGTTCTAGCATATGGTGCTAGTCTGACAATACAAAGAGCAATATCTTTCTTTGAATAATTTCTGTAAGACCTCACTGTCAATGCTCTATCAGATATTCCAGGGGAAAATATTAGAAGTTACAGCCACATAATAAATTGTGTCCTGGTGTATACTAGGAGTACAGAGTATCATCGAAATCTAGACTACATTGCTTCGAATTCTAGAGGTTTCTCTAGAGATTTTAGGCTAATGCTAGGTGAACACCACAAGTCAGACCTGACTCTGGCTTCATTTATCCTTGGTTTGGTTCAGAGTACCTGCTGAAGTTAGAATCACAGAAGTTCTTCTGGTCTGCTATTACTACCTTATTAGTAAATGCTGGCATTCTATCTTTAGGCACTGTAAATAATTATACCACAAACAGAAAAAACTTTGATATCCTAGGAACATTCATGTTTTACAGGTGATAAAATAGTGTTTATGCATTCAACAACCTTTTATCACAGGTCTATTTTGTGCCAGGATGGTCAGTTGCTTCCTTCTACATCAACAAGTTTAAGGAGCAGCAATATCCTCTGCTGAATCCAAGCTTACTGTCCTACTTGCTAGATCATGCTCGCCTTCCTGAAATTTCCAACACTTTTACAAACAGAAGCCACTTAAGTTACTTCATTTTACTCCTCTTTCAGGGCCAGTCAAGAAAACCTAAGCTGAAGCAAGCATTATGTCCACACTAGTTAATTGACTGTTTTCTACAGTGGATTGACTGTCAAATTAAAGCTAATGGAAATGCTCAAGAAATTAATTCTTTGAAACCATAGCTGAGAATATTGACCTAGACATTGTGTGTTCAAGGCTGAATTTATGCCATATTGTCAGGTTGTCTCTCAACAGATTCAATGGCTTCAGCCTTAACATTCACCATTTTCCTCTACAACCTTATCTTCTCCAAAATTGCTTGAATTTTTGCAGTTTAAAATGGTTTGTTCTCATTATGTTGCCAACAGGCTTTTATTTTTCAACAATAAAAAATAAAATTAAAAGAATAGGTAAGTTCATATAGTTACATTCCATATTAATTCAATGGTCAAGAAAGAATTTAACAATTTTCTACACTCTTCTTGAAAACATTTTTAAAAGGTAGTGCAACAGAAAAAGATATCTATACTTCCTTTTCTAAGTTAAAATACTAAAATTCAGTTATGAGAAAAATATAAACATTTTAAATCAATAGTCTCTTTGTTAAATAAACTGACATAGAATTGTATAAAGAAAAACTTACCTGATACTTTTATCTGTGTCTTTAGATGACTCAGAGCTGTCATCTTTCACTATAAAAAAAAAAAAAAGGATTCTGGTTTACATGAAAGATTGAATACATGGCTTTATATGTACTGTTATAAGTGCTTATATGCACTAAATCATTTAATTTTCATAGCAATCCTATAAGATTAATATTATTATTATCATTTGACTTACAAAGAAACTGAGATAGAGAAGTTAAGTAACTTGCCTTAGTCTCATAGCTCACAATAAATGAAAAAAAATGAGATTCTTCTGAAGCCTCAATAAAGTGATAAAGAAATAAAAATAAGGTATAAAACCTTAAGGAGAACAAAATAAAGATGACAAGAAGAAATTTCAAGACGGGAAGCAGATGTCAAGTGGTGACTGTCTTAGCAGGCCATAGGAATTTGAAACCTAACTTCATGATGAGGGGAGGTCAACAAAAAAGCAAGCAGATTTATACTTCCGAACTAGAGAAACAATTCAGGAATTGCAGGTACCAGCTACCTCTGAAAGGTGAGAGATATAGCACAGTGACTCAAGACTTATATCTTCATCTTAAGCAAACTGATGATCACCACTGCCTAGTCAGAAGGAAGGAAGTTTAATCTCTGGAGAAACTGAGTCAGAGAAACTCAGGATTAGAGGACACTAGGCAGAAAGCAGAACAAGAATATGGTAAAGGGTCTGCAAACATGGAATAAATCAGTAGGTCACATTGAATAGAAAAGATTCCTACTCTTTTCCCGTGTTCAGCTCCCAATGTTTAACAAGCAGCTAGCACCTTTCTCCAGGTATAAAACTTGAGCATTTATCTCAGGGGAAATAAGAAAGCTCAACTAATGGTATCCTCAGGTTATCACTGAATAATGCTATAATGAAATAAAACTGTCAGTAAGTCCAGTCTGTATTCAAAGATTTCTAGTTTTAATAATTGATTTTTATTCATCATATGTCCCACATATGAACAATCAAAGATCACTAGATATTTGAGTAAAGTCAATGTGATGAAAGATAACCACCAAAACAAACAAACAGGAAGGAAAAAAGAAAATGGAAACATACATTTCTGGAAATCTTCCAGGATATAGAACAGTGACAACAACAACAAAACAGAGGTAGATAATAAGAAAAAAACAGACCAGTAGATCCCACACATAAATATTTGGCTATTTAAAGGAAGAAAGAGAAAATGATGGAGGGTAATTATAAAAGAAATCTCATAAGAAAATTTTCTAGAACTAAAGAATTAGAGTTTTCTAAACTGAGATTTAAACAGCTTATCAAATGCCCTACATGATGAATGAGGAGGAAAACAAAAACAAAAAGTATACCAAGAATAATTATCAAGAAATTTCAGATCACTGGGAATAAATAGAAGAATTTTTAAAGCTTCCAGAAAGAAATATATCACACATGAAGAACTGGACATCTGAATGAAATCGGGCTTCTCAAGATTTAACACTCGAAACAAGAAGGCAATAAGGTCTTTACAATTCTGAACGAAAATTATCTCCAAACTAAAATACAACCAGATTGTGATCATATGAGAGAAGAATAAATAAATTTTAGGCATGCAACATCAGAAAAGATTTAGGTCTCACGGACTAGGAAGCTCCTAGACGATGTGCTCTAAGAACATGAAGGAGCCGACCCATCAAGAGGAAAATAAGGGATCAAGCAGGAGCATCAATCCATGCAGCAGGCAAACAGGCCATCCCAGGATCCCCAAGAGAGAACTGCCAGTTCAGAACTGGAGGAGGATGGAGTGCCACAAGAAACAAGTTTCCAAGGGGAAAAGGCAATAGAATGCCTGGGAGTTGTTTTACAGCTTTGTCAGAAGGTTTAGGGGAAGAATAGATGATATATAAAAACAAACAAAGGAATGAAAAATTGAGCCACTTGCACAAAAAAATAAAAGCAATCATTCATGGGTCATCTGGGACAAATATTTACTAAGTCATATTAATGTAACCGAAGTATATTAGGAGAATAAGAAAGAGAAAATATGGGTGAAAATAGTAGTATAAAGTCTATAAGTAATATTGAAAACTGAAAAGCCCAGAAATATTAGTATATAATAAACTTAGAAATATGGTGGTAAATTCCAGAGAAACAACTAAATGCTTTGAAAGCTGTTGGTACCTTTTGGGGGTTGGTACAGCACCCAGCCATGTAAAGTGTGGGCTTCCAAGGTCTACAATTTTTCATTAAAACCTGCTATGTATTATTTGTCCTTTAGAACTATGAACATATACATCTTTGCCAGGGAAGAAATACTTAACGTTTTTAGTTAAAACAATCAACTTAGAGATTTAGCTAAAACATCATTGGACTATCTGGTGCAATGAAATACCAAAGGGAAAATCTCTAACAAATAGATCGCACCCACCATCCTGATGAATTAATTTTTTTTGAAAAAAGATTTTCTGACCTCTGTAAACAACAGCGTATCTGTAACAATACTGTAATCATCAAAAGCAAAATAGGGTCTGAATTGTGATACTGAAGCTTGTATTCTTTAATGAGTTAGCTATACTACTGGGCTGAATTTCTTTTTCCTCTGATATGCAGAAAATATTTTTTCCCAGAGGAAAGGGTATTCCAATATTTAACAACAACAACAATTACTCCCTCTAAAAAGAAAAAGAACCAAATCTCCAAATCCTGTGAGATATCAGCTGTTTCAATTGGAGAGATAATTTTCTTTAAAATTGTTCTATTGTTATGAAGATTAAAAAACAAACAAACAGTGAACAGATTGGGAGCTTGAATCAAAGAGGTATCAAATCCTTGTCACATCTTCCTAACTGCAAGAAGAATGAGATGCATTTGTACAGCTATCAAGTTTTAAAGACTATGTAATGTAAATTAGTATTATAATCTCCCTAAAATTTTTGTAGTTATTCTCTATTTTTGTATTATGACTCTAATATCTGTCAGTTACTATATTACAGTTTATTGAGACAAGTATCTGAAACTTATTAGTGTGATCCTCCTTTATTTAATAAAGCTATGGGAATATACCTGGCTAAGAGAAAAATGGTTACCTCAGGCTTGGCTACCTTCTAGACCTTTCCCTTCTCTCTGCCAAATTTTATAAATGAACTAAAGTAGAAGTTGGAAGGCACTTGAAAAATCCCCTTGTCCAACTCCTGACACCACGCAAGAAGCACTTTGACAACATCCCTGAAAAATAACCATTAAACTTTCCCAAAAGGACACGACTTATAAAGTGCTCTGAGTATTTCTACTAGTGACAAGCAGTTTTACTCCTGCCAATGTGGCTTTGTACATACTTAAGCACCTTGAATTGTTAGAATATCCTTCCTCTTGTTTGGCAGGCTGGGACCTAGATGAACTTTACCATTGAGGATGCTGCAACTACAATGGCATTTACTTCTAGGACAGATCAGTTAGGCACCCAACTGACCATGTAATTCATTGTCCAAACTGGAACATGGAGTGAAAAGGGATACTAGAAATAATTACACCAGGACTGTCCCAAGTTGTCTGGTGTGTTGTATATGAGCATCCTCACTCCAAGGTCTGGGTCGCAGAGGGGCTCTCAGGATATGGGAAGGCCATCGGGACCTCCATCAATTGGATATGACTCAGAGCTTGGTGCGTTCTTGTCAATATGCCAAGGTCAAGACCTAGCTATTCATGCGAGGCAAACATGTTAGAGAAAGTTTAGGGAATGAGAGGCATTTGCATGTCTGCGTACCAAATACCAGACTTAGGTTTAGGATAACAAAATTAATTCCAGACCACTGATTATGAGGAAAAAGTCCCCAATTTACTCAAGGTCTCTTCTGGCACAAGTCAGGGCCAAGACTCTGTACTCTGGACTTCAGGCCTGAGTCACAGTTTCAGCATCAGTCTTACTTTAGTTTGCTGGAGTAATGAAGAAGATATTTCCCTTTTCTATGGGACATCCCCTGAAATATTTGAAACAGCTTTTACAACTGCCTTTTATCTTTTTTTTTTTTCTTTCTCCCACTAGCTAAACATATTCAGTTTCTTCCGTCATGGAAAATGTGAGGCTACAAATTGAACATACTGGTATTCCAGATGAGGGCCCACCAAACCAGAGCAGGGTAAAATTATCATCTAACACATGCTTACTAGACAGGCACTTTTTATTACTGGTTCATGTTAAACGTGTGATCAAATAGCTCCTCAAGAATTTTTTTTTGTAGAAGACAGTACTGTTATCGGGTCAGGTCTCTTCCACGCTGTTTCGACATTTTAATTCTTTCATCCCAAATGAATGGTTTTATGCTCATCCCATTAAACCTGGAGGCAAGGAGGAAGTGGGAATGCCCAGGTTGGAGCCCTAGCTCTGCAGCTTGCCCTCTGTGACCTTGGCTTCATCGTTGATCCTCGGGTTCCTCACTGAGGAGGAGGCTGAGGGTCAGATAAATAAAACATCACATGAAAGCACTTAGTAAACTGTGAAGTAAAATCAGTATCTAAGATTATACGTATTTTTTATTTATTCATTCTGCAAATTTTTACTTAATACTAGCAACCAGATACTACATTAGGTACTGAGGGTATAGCTCTATCCTACAGATACAATTATAGCTACTTGTTGAGTTTCTCATTTATACAATTGACTATTGTTCTAGCTCTGTGTTAGCTAAAATTGTGATGGTAATTATTTCTATACATTTTCTAGATATCTTTATATATTAAATGTACATGAGTGATGATTCTTGCAGCATTTTAGTAGAGACCTTTTTTCAAGTTGTTACATACAGGTCATTAGTTCTCATTGGATGCGGTTTTTCACAGAAATCCACATAGTACTATTCTACCATCTAATTGGAGTGGACAAGTTTTCTCCATTTCTTCACTTTCCCACCTATAGCAGCTGTCTCTGCTGGATCTTAGCACTCTTTCCCTATGAAGGTACACAAAATCATGGTATCTTAGGCTAGCACTCCTAGTCCAGCTGAGAAGGCAAGCAAGTTAATAACTACTTACTGTCTTGAATGTCTGCATATTTCACCAACATAACTAAAGAATGTAGAAAAAACCTGCCAAAGTATTATTCTTTTGTTCCTCACTGGCTGGGTGATTTTGCAATTGGGCAGCCTTTGTGTGTGGTTTGATGGCAAAGCCGGAGAACAGAAAGGAGTGAAGGATGGCATTTACCTGACAGGAAGATGAAGGGCCAATTTTTCTTCAGATTTCTTCTCATCCTTTCTGTTTGCAAGGCAAAAACAGAGTCTACTACATAGAATCATTTATTGTAGAAAATTCTTTTAGACCAGTTTTAAAATTTCCACTTACCAAAATATGCACAGAGTTTTGTTATAGAATCTTTCTTTACAATGACAGTACTGTAGGGCTCAACAAAAGGTTAAGTGATATGTATCATTCATTCATTCATTCATTCACTCATTCATTCATTCCACAGATAACTGTGGAGTGCAGAGGATACAGCAGTGAATGCTACAGTATTCTGGTAGGTCAGAAACGTGGTCAGGTTGAAGCAATATGATTCCTCGGTACACAAACCAGCCTCAAAACTGTCAGCAATATGACATGCCCGAAGTTACTGAAAAAGATTTGTATCAAACCCCAAAGCTCTATGGAGGAGCACTTGAACATCGTCACAATTGTATAGACCTAGCTAATGGACTTGCAGTTTCTAAGAGACAAAGGACACCTGAGAGATAAAGCACATGAGAGATCAGTTTGGCAAAGTAAGTTTGAACATCAAGTCCTGCTGATTGAAGAGGTAATGATACCAGCCAGGCCATTGTATACTTCTGGAAGAGGAGGAACAGGATTTAAAGGAAAGAACTATGTCACTAGGGACCCAATCCTCACTTGTGGCAAACCCTTCGGGGCATAAGGAGCCAAGAGCATTGCTTTGCTAACTACAGAGAGTGCATAGGAGCAATGGCGCTGATGGAGTGAAGAGTCCTGAAAAGGTTGCTGGCAGGATGAGAGTGAAAAACATCGGTCAACCGACCAAAAAGACTGAAGAGCCTTAGGTGCCATTTCCACATGGACTCAGAAGGAATACAGGGGCGAGGGGAGGACTCTCCAGAAAAGAAAACGCTGAACATTTTGCTAATAAAGAGGAAAAGAGTCCCAGATCAGTAAGCTCAGGTACTGCAAGTGAGATCTGGAAAACATCCATTATCGATCAAAGAGTTACAATTAGATGTCATATCTTTACGATGAATAGACTCATTTCATCCATCCATATGACCATAACATTTAAAGATACTATGCTTATGATTTTCGATAATATTTTTAAAAGGATCACACCGATTGGTTTGAAAAAATAAAAGGTGCATAGAAGAGAGCTTAGTACTTCATTATTGAAAATGGTTACAGAAAATATTTCATTACAACAGTCATTTGCTAGATCATTTATTTTCTATAAATGTATACTTACTAATTGTCATATAACAAGCAGGCAGTTCTTACATTGTAATGGCTTGTGGAAAAGTCTTCGAACTATTTTTCGATACATAGATTCATCTTTAATCAGTATCTGGGCTGCTTCCAAATTCACTGGATTTTTTAGCACTGGATTAGAAAGCATAACCTACAGGAAAAATATAGAACATAGTTTACACTTTCAGTAAATTTTTTCTTAGAGCACAAAAACAAACCAATATAAAACAATACTCAAGAAGCATTAACTAAATACCTACATTGTATTTACCTGGAGAGAGATACAAAGACAAATGAGACATGGTTCCTACTCTTAAGAAACTCTTAATTTCTCTTGGTTTTATACTGTATACTTATTAGCCAAATATGATCAAGGAGAGTTATAAGTTCCTTCCTATAGCTTATTCCATGCTGTCACATAAATATAAATTAGATATATGTGTAAAGGAAACTAAATATTAGAAAACATTAAAACATTTCCTTGAAAAACTAAAATTGCACTTTAACATGAGATCATATTTAGATTATAGGTAAAACAAACACATATATTAAGGCTTGTATATACTTCAATATCTCTTCAGATCATCCAATGATTAATTTGTTGTCTGTAGTAGTTTTCTATTGCTTCCTTAACAAATTACCACAAATTTAGTGCTTAAAAAACACTAATGTATTATCTCACATTTCTGCAGAAGAAAAATCTAGGGTGATTGGGCTGTGCTCCCTTTTCCAGATATAACAAGACTGACTCTTCTCAGAATTTCTGGAAGAATCTGCTTCCAAGCTCATTCAGGTTGTTTGTTAGCTAAATTCAGTCCTTTGGATAAGTAGGGCTAAGGTCCCTGTTTCCTTGCTGACTGTTAGCTGGGGGCCACCCTCTGCTCCAAGAGGTCTCACAGTTGAACCCCTATATCACAGGGGGAGTAAAGTTGTGAAAAATCCTTCCCATGCTTGAAATCTTTCTAGTGTCCCCTCCTGCCAGATTCTTTATCCTTCTTCCACTGTATCTCTGAGTGACTCTGCGGCCTTGCTCCTCTATTGTCAAAGGCTCCTGTGATTATTTTGTTCTTCCATCTCTGCTGCATAATTCAGGGTAACTTTCTAATTTTAATGTCAGCTGATTAGTAACCGTAATTTCATCTACAAGGTCTTTTCACATCATCACCTAGATTAGTGTTTGATTGAATAACCAGAGGATGAGAGAGGTGGAGAATATCTTTAAGTCTGTCTACCATAATGTATGTGCATCTGAACAAAGCAGGAGACCAGCAGTAAGCAAAACTTAAAAGTTCTGCTAGACCACTATCTTGTTTATCTGGCATCTCAAAATTAGTATTAGCTCAAGTTGCAGATATTTATTCAATAATTCAGTATTTTCAACATTACATAACATGCAGACTATATAATAAAATATAATCAAAATAATGACTAATAGAATACCAAAATGTAGATGTGGGCCAAAGTGGAAATTATGACTTAAGAGTCATGGAAATGATGACAATCTTTTACTAATGAAAGTAATAATCTAACATCTAATATTTCAAAAGAAACAAGAATTTTCTGCTATTTGAGTTTTCCTATTTGAAAAATATATTTGAGCTACATCTCGAAGGATATTACAATTGCCTTAAAAAAATCAATGTGGATTGCACTACACCTTTCAAAGTGAGTGGGAAGCAGATGAAACTTATCTTCAAGAACAAGCTTTTAGTCTTTGGCCAGAAAGATAATCATACTCAGAGAGGCACATCTGGTAAAGTTTATTCAATAGTCTTTACATTGACGCTGCACCTAAGACCTTTGCATATAATGTGTATACAAGATACTAAGTATACTTAATGATTTTTAAGAACTGAACTATAAAGAGTATATTAAAACATATAAATCAGACGGCCTGCTAAATAGTAAAACACAGAAACCCAACTTTTAACTTAGCCATGTAATAGTATAAAATAACACAGGAAGCTCTGCAGAGGATAAGTACAAAATTCTGAAGCATCAGTAAACAACTGCACCAGTAGGCATATTTTATAATATCCAATTAATTAAAGCCCATGAATTTGAAATTCATTCTATAAATGGGTATTGCTGTTTACCTTTGCATTACATATGGAAGTGTTAAAAAAATTAAAAATGTAAAAAAATTTGGAGATTAGTATAAAAGACATAAAAATATTTTAAACACTATTTCAAGTATCACTCCCTTGAATAACAATGTGACAATTACAAATATGTCTTATCTGTTATTCAAAGGGAGGTAGTAAGAAATTGTGGTCTATACTGTCCACTACAGTAGGCTCTAGCTACGTGAAAATTTAAATTTAAATTACTTAAAATTAAATAAAATGAAAAACCCAGTTCCTCAGTTACACTAGCCACATTCTAAGTAACCACATGTGATTAGAGGCTATTATATTGGACAAGGAAGATAGTGGACATGTCCATAAGTGCATAAAATTCTAATGAGACTGATTTTGAAAGGACTATTCAACAGCCATTAAAATATTAACCATAGTGAGATAAAAATTCCTTGAGATAAAAGGTTAAGTGAAAAAGAAACGAGCTATGTAATTTATACATATGTACCATAATTGCAATGATGTAAAAATTTGGGTTCTTTCTCCCATTCATGCTACTTAGCTCCTACAAAATGTCAACATTGTACTGGGTAGCTATTGGGGAATCAAAGACTAATTAGACCTGTTCCCTGACCTTGAGGAAGTTGTAGTCTAGTAGGGTAAGACTGATAAGAAAACAGTATATGCATTACAGTATTACAGAGGTCTGTTAGAAATTTGTTTAGGATACCAATCTCTGGGTGAGTGGCAAAGAAAGTCCCTCAAAAACCAAAGCCATCAGTTCCACCTAGGAAAGAAAATCAAGAAAGGCATTCCAGAGGAAGACTCAATTGACATTGACCCGACTCTTAAAATGCAAGCAGCTGTTTGCTGGACAGACTGAGAGAAAAGGTCCAAGACTTGCTTGGGTTTGTAACTTTAGAGTTTAGAACTCTAGAAATGCTTTTAAACCTGGAGTGAACTTAGCACTCTGAGTGAAGAAAAGCATGAAGATATTATAGAAGTGGAATTGCATGGTATGTTAGAGCCCAGGTGTGAGAAATAAATCATTTGTCAGACAACAGAACTGGGCTTTAATCTGCAGTGAATGTGGAACTGAAAGATTTTAAACAGAAAAATAGGAGAAAAGATCAGAAGGAAATTCTAATAACAGTAGGATTCGTTTTCTTTTTTTTATGATTACTGGTGATTTTTCTTTAGACTGTCGTAAAAATCTTTTGTAATGTAGGCATATTTGTTTTACAAATCTATTTGAAAAATAAAAAGACAAATAACTTTGTTGTCTACTGGCTTTCCGTGATATATTTCCATGACAATACTGTTGTCACTTTGCATTACTGCTTAAAAATAACAACTGTTGTAATATTAACTAGCTTTATTGAGTTATTTTCTTGGATCACACATGGTTCTAAAAATTTTACATGTATTAATGCGTTTAATCCTTACAAGTCAAAGGAAGTAGCTACTGACAGCTTCATTTTACTGATGAAGAAACTGAGGCATTGAGATGTGAAGAAACTTGTCTAATGGTACAGAGGTGTTGAAAGGCAGAACCAGGATATGATGCCAAGCAATCTAATTTCAGAACCCCAAATTTACCTTTTATTAAATTATCTTGCAACTCAAAATTTTCACCATTTCATTCTGGTTTGCTCTTACTCATTTGCATTTTTGAGAACACTCAGTTTCTATTCTTAAGGCAGATCCTAGTTTAGGGGGAAAAGTTAAGACTATGACTTAGTTTAAAGGAATCCAAAAGATCAACCCTATTATCTGCATATCATGCTCACTCACTCCCTTAAATTATTTGCTAAAGGTCTCTCCTGGAGTATGGCCTGGCACAAGTATATGCTCCATACATATTTGTAAAATGAATAAATAAGTGAGAGAATGAGTAAATGAAATATTGACTCTTTAAAAAAGATAAACTTTTATTCAGTATTCTAAGGTGGCTAGACAGAATACTATTATTTTATTTAAACAACAAGAAATGGAAGAAATGAGATTTGTATTATAATTCTGCTACTAAAAAATTCAACTAAGCCAGTAGACTTTATTATTATCCTAGTATTCTAGATAATCAAAATTTAGCAGTTTATTTTCACATGTTATGATAAGTAGGCCCACTCACATAGAATATAACTCAGCCAGACACCAGTAGTCAAAGCAAGTACCACTGAAATCATTTACTCCAGCATTGAATGAGAAAGGAGCCTTGTTGAGGGTCAAGAATAACGCCACGCTGAGGCATGCTTCTGAGGGCCTTGGATCAGGAAGAAAAAGGGGGCGTTCTAGAAATAGGCATCTTTTTGAGGGGAGAAGACAACATCTAGTTTAATTGTTCACTGGGTTTGATATGAAAGCAAGCAGCTAGCTCTGTCAGAAACAGGGTAAAGCTGAACATTTTAAGTTGTAGTTACTTGATTCACTTCTTTGAAGAAGTAAATGTTTATGAATGAGGAAAGATATAAAAGAATGTTATAAAATAAAATTAGAAGTTGAAAGAAAACTGAAGACTATATTTCTAAAACTGAAGCCATCCACACAGTTTTTTTCTGTTATAAGGGGCTTTAACAAACAATTTTACTTTAAAATATTAGTCTTTATAATTCAAATACCATTTTATAGTCTCAATGTAGAAGTGTCATTGATTTAAATAAGCTTCCTCAAATCTTTCAAACATTTAAATATGCAATATATATTTTATTTTTTATATTTTGAATAACAGATTATTAAAAGTATTAAAGAGGACAATTTGTATTAATCTGTTTCTTACCTGGAGAGTGAGTAAGATGCTGCTCAATGAATAGCATGTGTTCCACTTGTCAGGGCTGTCCAAAAAATCTATACAGGGTCGACCAGTATGTTGGTCTACTGTATTAAAATAATACATTAATATTAACAGTGGTATATATAATATAATCATTATTAAAAGCTCATCAACATCAAAATATATATAAATTTGAAAGCAAATGAAAAAGCAGAAAAATTATTTGCCATGAATATGGCACATTTACTACAGTGCTAAAAGCATGGACTTTTGGTGTCAGACACACAGATTTGAACACTGACTCTGTGATGTTGAACAATTAACTTTACCTCTCCAGGTCTCATTTTTTAATATGTGAAATGGGTATATAATTAAAGTACCCACCTTCACTGTAAAGAGTGAATAAAATAAAGTACTTAATAGAGTACCTGACATATAGTGAATCCTCGAAAATGATACTTTTATTAATGTGTAAATAATTTTCATAATGAAAAAGAAAAACATTTATACTCCAAAAGAAGAATTTTGCAATAAAGAGATAAAAACTGAGAAGAAAATTTTGAAAAGTTAATTAAAAAATCTTTGATTTCATATATTACATTGTATTATAAAATCACAATAATTATAGCAATGTAGGACACAAGATTAGACATGAAAGAGCAATGTAATAAGAGAATTCAGAAACAAATTGTAGTATGCATTAAAATTGTTGTATGTTAAAAGTGAAATTATGACTCGGTGGTGAAAGCAAAGATTATCAAAAAAAGGTATAAATAGTGTTGCAAACTACTTGTCCTCCAGTATCTACTCTTCCCTTCTTTTATTTCTTCTCTCTGTAATAAGAAACTGTACCTGTCTTCAATCCTCATAACCCCATAACCCCATGCTGTTTAGATGATATATAGTTGCTCAGACTATTTCTCCCAGCCTCTCCCCTAGCAAGGTGTAACCATTGGACTAAGTTTTAAAAATGGGATATAAGCAGAAGTAAAATGTGCAACTTCTGAATCACATTTTCTTAAGGAGGTTGTTTTGCCCCTTTTCTCTTTCTCCTTCCCTCTTCCCACTGGTTGAAATGATGACAAAAAGTAAATGCCTCATATACAGAAATGGAAGCCATATGTTGAAGGTGGCAAAACTTCCCTGCCAGCTTTTTTCTATTATATATAGGTAGAAAAGATATACAGAAGCTTGGCCTGTCCCTAACACAGTTAACTAACTAAATCTGTATTTGAAAAAAAAAAAAAAAGAAATATACTATGAAAAATAAAACTATGGAATAACTAGAAGAAAGTTAAAATTATTTGATTGTTTTGTAGGGGAAGATCATTTAGGCTTGAAGATAATTGTAAAAATCTCAAAGGACAAGACAATAAATACAGCTACATAAAAATTTGAAAATTCTAGGTGTAAGCAAAAAATAGCATCAATAAAATATAAAAATTAATGACAAATGAAGGAAAACACTTGCAACATCTAAGACAATGTGATAACATTGTTAATAAGCCTGACAATTCACAAAATAAGACACACAATCTACAGATGTGAAAAAATGTTTAACTCACAAGTATCAAAGTGCTTATTAAAACAATAAAAAGATTCTTATTAAATTGGCAAAAAAAAAAAACAATTTCTCCAAAATTTTAATGCCCAGAATTGGAGAGTAGTATACGCTTCCT
This sequence comes from Cynopterus sphinx, assembly GCA_030015415.1. Classification (NCBI taxonomy): domain Eukaryota; kingdom Metazoa; phylum Chordata; class Mammalia; order Chiroptera; family Pteropodidae; genus Cynopterus; species Cynopterus sphinx. Next base: position 87,535,959 of record CM057387.1, read on the forward strand.
GGTGGGTGTGTATAACATCATTGAAAGGCAATTTGGCTTTATGTATCTAAAGATTTAGATCTGTACATAGCCATCTTTTGGAGTTTGGTAGCTAATAAACAACACTTCTTTCCTCCAAAGTTCACCTATAATGAAATAGAGTGTTGAAAGATGCAAGTAAAAAATATCAACTTTATGTAAGCCTAAAATGGAGAATGCACTTGGTCAGTGCTTTAATCGAGTTCCACAAAAGTCCCCCAGATTTTAACTTGATCTCTCAACTGAAGGCCTAAGTTTCCTGCGTGGAGAAACAGACAGGAAACATTCTAAAATCAGGCTGGTTGAAAAGAAAGTGTTGAGAAGATGCTGAGCTACACATGGTCAGTTCTTTCTCGCTTCTCCGCAATTAGATAAGTCTTCCCTCCTCCTGGGAGTGATGGAGAGAAGGAAGAGCAATCATGAGCTCTTCCCGATTTTCCCCTCCTCTTTATTAATGTGTAAAAACACAACAGATTTCTGCATATTGATTTTTGTATCCTGAAACTTTACAAAATTTGTTTATTAGTTCCAACAGTTTTCTAGGAGAGCCTTTAATTTTTTTTATATATAATATCATTTCATCTGCAAATAGTGACAGGTTTACTTCTTCCTTTCCAATTTGTACATCTGTTATTTCTTTTTCTTACCTAATTGATCTGGCTAGAACTTCCAATGCTATGTTAAATAAAAGTGTCAAGAGTGGGCATTCTTGTTTTGTCCCCGATCTTAGTTTGTATAATTTTAGGTAATTTTTTTCAAGTATATTATTACTTTTGTAATTAAACCCCATTTTTTAAAGAACAAAATTAAATTTATAATACAAATCTTTTATAGGCTTGGTGAGGAAGGCCTTTCTAAATATAGTAAAACCTAGAAAAATACTTAAGCTTATGTAATTTTAAATAAATGATGCAAAACTTTATATCTAATACCACAACTATGCAGGAAAATACACAGAGAAAAAGAAATAAATTTGGTTAAATGTTGTGTACGTTTGCCATTATTTGTCTAAAATAAACACTTAGGAGTGGAATTACTAGATTTAATTCAACAGGAGGGGGTATTCTTAGTCACTCAACTTCCCCCCTCGCATTTCCACAGAGTAGATCTTCCTCATTCTGTTTAAGAGCAATATATGTAGAGCTATAGGATATTTCCCTTAAAAATTCCTATATTAATGGGTATTGGGGTTATTTCCCTTTTCCTTATTTCCAACAGTGTTATTGGAAACAAACATATTTAAATATTAAACATGCTCTTGCACACTTGTGCTAGTATTTTTATGGAAATAATTTATAAACATGGTATTACAAGAATTTAGGGCTATTTGCATTTTATATCTGATTGGAAACTGTCAAATTGCTTCCCCAAAAGGTCACAATAAAGTTATCATGTTAGAGTACCCATGTTCGCCCACCTCCAATAAAATAATTATATGTTATTATTTGAACATTTAACATAAGTCACAATTTTTGTTTTAATATTTATTTTCTTCTTACTAGTGAGGTTGAACATCTTTTTATATTTATTTGTGTTATATTTCCTCTACCAAGTATTTATTTATAGTTTTTATCCATTTTTCTATTGCTTTATGTTATTTTCTTCTTGATTCACATGAACTCTTTATATATTACAGATATTCTGTTTTACGTGTTGCAAATATTTTCTCTCATTTTGAAAAAACCAATGTATTTTGTCTCTGTTTCTAATGTCACTAGCTATAAAGAAGTTTAAAAGTAGTTTAATGTGTCATGCTTTTCCCATGGTTTCTAGGTTTTACCATATTTAGAGAGGCCTTCCTCAATAAACCCATAAAAGGTCTATGAGACTTTTTTCTTTTTAGTATTTAAAATTTTTAAATTTTTGATAAATCATAAATTCACTTTGCGTATAACTTAAGGTAGTAATCCAACTTTTTCTAAAATGTTAATTTGTGAGCCTATCATTTTTATAATGAAAAATTAGTCCAACTAAATTATTGAACAATATAGGAGTCATTACATTTAACATTTAGTCTTTCAAAATGATCTTTTGAAGAATGTTTAATAATACAGCCATAAGCTTATGCAATTTTAAATAAAACGAATTGATGCAAAACTTTATATCTATTACTGCAACTATGTAGAAAAAATATACAGAGAAAAGGAAACATATTTGATTAAATGTTGAGAGCAGTATTTCTCTGAATTAGGATTCAAGGTGATAATTTTTCCTTTTTAATATTTTCCCCAGTAAGCATGCTTACTTTAATAATCATAACAGTTGTTTAAAATAAACATTATTAAACACTTATAAGAAACAAGGATAATAGGGACAGAGTCCCTGATGATAAAAATCTCATTTGGCCCTTACCATTTGGATGAAAAGGAATGGTTCTAAATGTCACAACTGGAGAGACAAAATTATACTCCGGTGTAAAATTTATTGTCAGTTGGAGGGATATTCCTATGACATAGAAACAAACATTTTTACTAAAGTGTCATATTGTACTGGTTAACTATAACACTGATGTTTCTTCCTACAGTTTAGCCTCCCAAGGTGACCAATGAGTTTTAAGTAAATTGGATCATAGGGTACAGAGACTGCTCCAGATAGTATAACAGACTCCTCACAAACTAATCTCACTATTTTACCAGCCTGTTTCCCACTAGTTCTTTTCATCCACTAACTCCAACCCCCAAAGCACTATATATCTTGTATCGACTGAATTCACTGTTCCCGAACATACTGCACCTTCTCTTGTCTATAAGCCTTTACCACTGTCTTCTCTGCCTTAATTTCCTTCCCCTCCTTCCAAACCTGGCAAACTCTTACACGTTCTTCAGGACTCACTTCAAATGCTGCTTCCTTACAGAGCCATTCCTGACTCTCCAAGGAACAGTTAATTAATCATTGCCTCCTAGGCATTCTGTTTAAAATCCATAATAGCACATATTATATTTTATTGTAATTGTCTGCTTTGCATGATGTTCTCCCTGCCTCACTCAAAACCAAAAACAAAAACAAAAAACTATCTTATTAACCCACAATTGAAAGAATGCATGATCGCCGAAATTTATAGAGGCCCAGTCTTTTTAAGAATTTGGTTAATGAAAATTTGAGGGGAAATTATAGAAAAAAATGAGAGATAATTGTGGAGTTTTGATGCCAACTAGAATTTTGATAGCTATTCTTTGATTTCATGGAAGAGTGTTAGAATATATTTTCATTTGCTATCCTTTATTGTGCCTGTATCTTAAAAATGCAATAACATTAAGATTTGGCATAAACAAGAATTCAAACCTAAAATTTCCAGCAATGTGTACAAATGGCCAAAAGTAAAGCCATACAATAAAAAATAACATGTGAATACTTTCAGTCTTCTATAAAATTTATATAATGCAACCTAATTTTACAAATAAAGAAGACAGACTAAATGGTATAAAGGCTTTTTGAAAAGTAGATTGGTTTTGAAAATATATACCATGCCAAATTGTATCCTGTAGACCTTCAATGTCAGCTTCCCATTCCATCATATCTTCACTTACAGGAAAGGCAACAATACCCTTTGAATGAAAAAAAAAGTCAAAGCAGAAAAAAAAAATTATTGCAGCTTCAAAAATCAGATATCAGGTTATGATCATTTTCAAAAACTAAATATTTTCCTGAAAAATTTATTTATTTGTTGATTTGGGGAGGTGTTGTATATTGTCTTATTACACAGATGTTAAGGTAGATAGATTCCAGGAAACACAGGCAAAAGTTTAAAATAAGTCATAAGTATGGAAATCACAAGTGGGACCAAAAGGTCAAGACTAGGCTGTGTGGCGGGCATAAGTCAATAGCCTATTTAAGATTCAAATTAGAAAAGAAAATAACTGGAAAGCATGCATTTTTTCAGAGCTTTTAAAAACGATATGGATGCTATATAGAAGACTTGTGTAAGAAAATTTTCATGAAGAAAAATACAACTCCAAAATTATGCTTGTATTTAAAATAATTTTTTCCTGCAATTGAGAATGTATTTCATAGCAAACCTTATCATTTATGCTGAGGAGTAGACCTGAGTATACTCAACTGATATTCCTGAGCAACCACATAATTATTAAGTATGTTAGGTTTTAGTTTGTATAAACATAATATATGGCTATTATCTACATTATTTATAATTACTAATCATTTCTCCCTTCATGGAATTATCTTTCAACAGAGAACAACAAAATTTAGGTAGAGCAGAACAGTATCAAATGTTAGGTTTATGCCTCTGGGAAGTTCCTAACATTTCCAGTGAAGGCAAAATTTCTACGGCAGGGGTGGAAACAGAACAATGTCACGGAACTACCCCTGAAGAAACTGTTGGTAGCTGGCATTCTACACTCTCCTGCTATGGACGTTTTCCCTATTCTTTTTCATGTGTTCCCTTTTCCACCATCTCGTCCATTTTTAAAAATCTCCATACTACATGTGATAAATCAGCATGAGGCACCTGTCCACACTGATCACCTCACTGGTGGCATTTGAGACGAAGTCTTCCTGTGTTAAAATTATAAGGGAAAGGCATTTATATGATAGCAGTTGGCAAAAGTGTGCTGGACAGTAAGTAGTATCACACAAGACTTAAGAGCAAAGGATTTTGGAGTCAGAAAACCCCATGATAGAATCCTGGGGCCAAATATTTATTGAACTTTTCTGAGGCTTAAATTTCTGGCAGGTAAAACAAAAACACTACATACAGTATTGTAATTACTGAGAACGACCTTGCACCTACTGGTGGTCACTTACTACCGGACAGACCCTGACATCCAGGGCTTAAATACGCCTAAATTACTCGGCACAATATTGTTAACTATTATGATGATGAAATAATTAATGATTTAAATAATTCTAAATAACCAATTATAATTATAAAAATTAATTACATAAGTAATTTAGAAATAATTCATAATTATAAATGAAATAGATTGTTAACACTGCTGTCGTGGTAACATGGCTTGACTAAATCACGCCTTAAAGAATGAACGCAGGTGATACTGCTTAAAAAAGGATTCGGGCCCCAGTGAAACACTGCCCTCAGGGCCAACACTTCCCTCCTGGGCCCCAGTCCTCACTGTGTAATCGTTGTCCTTCAACTCTTGGAAGTCTCTTTGCAGCAAGAAGTGAGCTCCGCTGTTCATGACAAGGCAGCAAAGGGGCCGGCCCTTGTTCGCACACTCCTGGGGTGCTCTGAGGCAGGTGTGCGAGGTGACGGGTCACTCTCTCGCTCGCAGTTACTGACCTACGTCGCTTGTTTTCTGGAGCCTCAGGACGCTGTGTGCTTCCCAGATGAGCGGCCTCTACGTTGGCATGCAACAGTGGCTTTCTTTTCCCCTCGGAAGCCTCTAAACGAAGACTTTCAGGAAGAAAACGTGGGCACGTTCTGACTGAGGCGCGTCCCTGCAGCACCAGCCCACAGCTGGGTCTCAAGGATGAGCACCCGGGACCGTTCCGCGCTGTTTGGGTGGGAGGTGGGTGGGGTGCTCAGGGAGAAAGCTTACAGCGGTGGTAGAGGGTGGTTGTCTCTACTTCCCTAGTGCAACTGGGTGTCCACTTAGCAGGAGGACGCAAATCGGTTGCCAAGCAACAGGCACACCTGGGACAGTCGAGAGAGGATGGGAGCTCGGGCGCGTCTCTCACCCAATCAGTGACAAGGGGCAGACCTCTGGAAACTTCCGCAGCCAATTCTCTAACTTTGAAAGAGCAATGGGACCCATCTGTTTTACACTGAAAAGCCAAAGAGATCCACTGTTAAGGCAACGACCTTGTCTCTCAGTCCACGAACTGGTGTAGAGGGTCAGGGTGATGTCCAGGGCCTTCACCTGAAGTCCCTCTCTAAAATGATCCTTTCTCTTTCTCTGAATATCAGAAACTATCAGGGAGCCAGTAGGTACAGGCCTGTGCTTATAACCATATCTAACACATGGCCAGGTACCCATTCAAAATACTTTCGGGTACCTTATTATGTCATGGAATCCTATTGTTACTCTGAGATTGCTCCAGGAACAGAAAAAACTACTTAAAATGTCTCAGATTCTCCTGTCTCAGAATTTTGGGTTGTAACCCAGTATAGCTATGTTTTAGGAGCTGACATAGCCTTAAAGAAGTTACTTAACCTCCCTGGACCCAAATTTTCTTATCTATAATATGCAGCTAATAATAATACCCACCTCTCGGGATTATTGTGAGGATTAAAAGAAAAAATGCTACCAAGCTTTCAGTCACTGCTTAGAGTGATAGTCAATATCTGCACTTAACCACATGCTGGGCACACTGTTCTAAATTTTGCAGGAATTAATTTCATCCTCAAAAACAACTCTATGAGGTAGGTACTCTTATGATCCTAATTTTTACAGTAAGAAAAACTGAGTCACAGAGATGCCAGATAATTTTCCTTAGGTCACACAGCTGGAATGCAGTAAAGCCAGATGCAGGCCTCAGGATATCTAGCTCCAGAGTCCGTGCTTTTAACCAGAGGGCTGCCTTCCCTCATAAAGGTCTCTTGTTCTCTCATGTGAGCTCTCTAGCCTTCTTTAATGAAGTATTGCTATTCTCAATAATTTTCTTTGTGCAACAGTTGTTTTTGTTTGTTATATTTGGTGCGTTTATTTTTGGCTGTAAGTCTACCTGTTGTTAATTTTCTGAGTCTCCTTCAACTAAAATGTCAACCCTAGAAAGCTGGACCACAGTAGATAAAGTAGTTCCTGGCACATAACAAAGGCCCTATATGCATCTGTTAACTAACTGTGTATTCTGTTTTCTCTTTTAGATTATAAATTCATTAAAGAAGCAGTCTGACTTCTGTAACATAAATATATTTGTAGTATTCTGCTTTTTGTTTAAAAATATTAACGATTAAATAATCATTTTGATATTAACTTTTATTACTTTTGTACCTTCAAGTGGAGAGTAGATTTAATTAAGTCCTACTGTATGTTTCTTGGTTTTTTTTTTCTCATAGTCTTCCCCCTAAAAATAGGCCCAGAGAATTGAAAAGAGACATGTTGCACTGTATTTTTTGTGGTGTGCAGAATTCTGAGATGACCTCCAAGACTTTAATGCCCTGCATAATCTTTAGGACTATGACTATGATGGATTTCACTCCTGTGATTGTTATACGGCATAGTTAACTTTATGAAGGGGAGATTATCTTGGGTGAGCCTGACCTAATCGGGTGAGTCTTAAATGGGACTGGGTTCTTCTTAAAGTCAGTGATTCAAAACATGAAAAGGATTCCATGTGAGGGAGAGTCTCTGTTGCTACCTTTAAAAATGAAAGGGGCCATGTGGCAAGGAATAGGGGTTGTCTCTTGGTGGTGAGAGTGACCACTGACTGATGGCCAAGAAGATAATCAGGGTCTCAGTTCCTATACCCACAAGCAACTGAATCCTGCCACAAGGGGAATTCAGAAGAGGATCTGAACTCAGATCAGAACACAACACCTTCTGAGACTCTGAGCAGAAAATTCAGTCATGCTGTGCCCAGATCTGATTGACAGAACTGTGAGCTAAGAAACAGGTATTGTTTTAAGATCGTAAGTTTTGATATTCTGTTACACAGCGTTAGCTAACTAATATAACTTCTTACCCTGAGTGCACAACTACTAACCAAGACAAATTATGTGGCAAAATGTCAATTACTCACAGGACTGGGTTTATGCTGATTTAGTGTGAAAAGGACTTGAAACCAGTTAGCAGACATTAACATATGGCTTTAGATAGGGGATAAGGAAGGTGTGCAAACTGTAAAAGAAGACTGAGCTAAGATTCACGTACAAATTTTTATCATCCTAGGTGAGCGAGGCAACTGAAGAAAGTATAATCATATAACATTGGCAGAGTTACTGAGGCCATCTCCAGCTTTAACGACCAAGCTTCTCCCTCCCCCCTTTTTTTAAAAATGATTTTTTTCCCTCAAGACTTGAACAGATGTTTTTATTTTATTTAAACTATAAAACTGTTTTCCTCATCTACCAGGAATATGTACTAGTACAAAGTGTTAACCTCGTTCGGATTTGAACCCCCATCCTCAAGAGCAAAAGAAGGCCGAGGATCACTAAATGTCAGCTCAGCTGTGAGAAGTGTTTTAAATCATATTTTGACGTATGTTACGCTGTTAACTAGAAAATGAAGTGCAGCACACATGCTTCTAGTAACTCTGGTTTCAAATCATATGATCCCTTCTTTGTCTTGAAGACCTTTTGATGTGCATTCCCATATTGAGTTTTTCTGCTTTTAATAATCTTATATTCCTTCCTCAATATAAATGTCATGAAAAATACTGAATGCTAATCTTCAAAGATCAAACAGGAAGAAAGAGGTGGGTAGCCTAGTTCAGTGACTTGAATTCCTAAAATTACTCATTTAAAATTTTTTATTTTAGCTTATAAAAGCCTAGGCTCCAAGAAATGCTTGATTCCCCTTAGTAAAGTTGAAATTGTAGGCTTCCCTAAAGTTCAGAATTGTTGTTATTATTAAACAATGTATTCTGCCTCCATAAGCCACCTGAGATGCTAGAGCCAGTGATCATTATCTGTATCTGTATTTGTGTCTACCTAACAGAGAGGAACTCAAAATATATACATGTTGTTTTTTATTTCACCTTCTTGGCTTTTGCTAGGATGACCAAGTGTCCAGGTTTGCCTAGGACTGGCGGCTTACCTTGGACAACAGACTTACAATACTAAAATTGAGATAGTCCCTGGCAAACGAGCCTTATTAGTCACTTTGGCGTAGGCATCAAAGACCTTTTCAGGGTGGGAATTATGAAGAAAACTTGGTAAAAGCTGTTTGTTTTTGCCACTTGGTGATAAAGGAACCTGATTTGTTTTCTATTGCAGTTTGGTGCCCAAATCCCATAATCAGAGTTGTAAAAAGTAATGCTCAGAATTCCTGTAGGAGAGTGTTTTAGGGAGGTTTATGATGAAGGAGTGCAGTCTGCCTGGGTCCTTTACATGCTCTGAAGTGTTTTAGAAGAATCAGGTCTCCTTTCATTTTATTCCTCACATGGGAACACCACTCTTTGAGAGATATTACATTTAATAATACCTAAGTACAACTGTGACTGTTAAGATTGTTAGGGGTAAAGGGGGAACTGTTTGAAAGGTGTAATTAGTCTAGGCTTCCTTCACATATATTGGTTAACGTTATCTTTTCATCTTCAGTTGTCCTAGGGGTAAGTTTTTACTTACTATATGTTTATTGGGGTGGTTTGAAAGGAGGTGATGGAAATTGTTAAGGGGCTGAGCCCACACCCACAACACTAGTACTGGGTGTTCTATCTACATTATGGCATACACATGAATAATTAAACAGTATATTTTGTGCTCTAAATATTTTACCATATTAGAAAATAATGTATCCCGTTATAAAAATTGTTTAATTCACTGAATAATAGCAATGTTACCACTTTTTGAGCACCTACTATGTGCCAGATACTTCTCATATATTTATATATTATCATTAAAAGCACTTGTCAACTCTGAAATACAATTATATAGGAAAAATATAAAACTGATTGCATGTTTTTGAAAACTGTGTCAGGTGCTTTTTTCTGCAGCTTGCATGAATTAGCTCATTTATGTTAATTAGCTTCAGTCCTAAAGTAGATACTGTTTCAGATAGATAGTTCAATAACTTGTCTAAATTCACATGGTTACCAAAGGATGAAGGGGAGATTTAAACTCAGGCAATCTGATATCAGAAACTTTACTCTTTACTTCTTTGCTGCATTTACACCATTTTATGGAATAAGAAATCGAGATTGGCTTACTTACTCAAGGTTATCTGGCTTTTGTGCTGCAGCAGTTGAAATGTTTGTGCTGCATGCTCCCGTTCTCTTCATCTGGGTCCCATGAAGAAGGGGGGCCTAGACATAAAGTGTTGTATGCTAAGGAATTGATAGGAGATTTTAAAGTAGTTTTTTCAGTACACTCAGAGGTGGTCTTAAGAAGTTATAATTAGAAATCTCGAATTGTGATAATAGCCTGCTTTGACAACTTGCTCTAGTGCAGAGATGACTAATAAATTTCATCTCTGGTGATATTTCTGACTGATTAGTTGGCTACCTAGGGCAGCATGTTGAAATTTTTAAGGCTAAATTTGAGCTCAGCTGGGAAGAGCACCAATTAATGATATCTGCCACGAATGCAAGAGGAGAGAAGGGTGCTGGTGCTGTGGGTTTGCTATACCAACTCTGTCCACTGAGGGCTTTCTCCAGGTTGGGGATAGTGTCATTGTTCCTAACTATTTACCCCTTCCCTGCAGGAAGAGTCTACATCCCTGGCCATGACTGTGATGGTGTGACTTGCAGTTTCTCTCAGTATGTTGAGGTACGACCATGTTTCATGGTCAGATTTGGCTTTGGAAATTATGTTGACCAAGAGGTGTGAAAGGAGGATTGATATATACCCTGTCGGAGCAGAAGTTTTACAGGTGACTGTGTTTGGATTCCTCCTCTAGCTCTTCTCTGTGCCATGAGAACAGCTTGTCTTCACAGACCTGGGAGCAGCTGCAGCAGTAGACTCATGCCTGCTGACTGACATGAGTGAGATGTTTACTCTCGCAAGGCAAGCCACTGAGATTTTGATCAATACAAGAAGATCAATACAACAAATACATCCTATTTCTAGAGTGAACTCTGGAAACATAGTTAAATCCTGAATTGTCAGTTTGACAGAATATTAGTTTTAGTCTTATTAGGTTGATTCTTAATACCTAGATCATGTCATTGGAGAGTTTTGGCTCATTTCATGTGATTTTACTGTGTGTAGACTCAAAGGAAACCTTTCAGGAAAATATATTAGAATGGGCCCAACGGATAACTGAAGCTGTCATTCCAAGGCCCAAGGACGGCAATGGCTTAAGGAGCACCTGCTGTAAGGTGGAACCTGATGTTGACCTATTTCTGAAGCAAGTTTCAAGTGCCTGTAAGTCTGGAGAGGGCTTTAGCATTAATCTATGGCTTCGTGTAGCTGGTTCTATTGGTTTGGGCGTGTATTTAAATTTACAATAAAAAACTCAATTCCATGAAGATTGACATTTGGAACCACTTTCCATCAAACTGAATATTCCCTGAATTATCTTTATTTCAGCATGACAAGGTGTTGACCTTTTAACAAATGTAAGTAATGTCCCACCTAATTTTAAAGTGGGGATTTTCTTTTAATTTATCTGTTCCTGAATAAGAACATTTACTAACCTGGTTACTTTGCTAAAGATAAGCATTGTGTCAGGCCTGGTCAACAACTGTTACAGTACTTGTTTGTGAATAAGCAATTCATAGGTACTTAGGATTCAACTAGTCATAAATATGTCAGCAGACCTTTTCCCTGTATGTCTCTGTTTTTAAGTCTTTGCAGCCTGATTTCCCAGAGGATTTCACTGACCTTGAGTGTTTTGACGGTTTGTAAGTCCGTCCTTCCTCTGAGGTAAGTGTCCTAATACTTTTGTCATTTATTGTAACAAACTTCGGGGGTGCTCATATTTTGGTGGCAAAAAATTTTGCTCATGTGTGTTCCCTTGGTCCTTCTGCTCCTCTAATATAACATTTCCTCCTGAGTATTTGAACTACACAATGTTTTACAAATTAAAAGGAGTCTGAATTTTACCTCTACCACCTCCTTGGATCCTCCTTGCTGTTCTCAGAGCTTTCAGCTCTCTAAAGACAGTGGGGAGTCTAGCCTGAGCCGAGGAACACTCATAGTCAGCCAGTTAGGACTGATGGACTACAGCTGGCAAAGGATCACAGTGTAACAAGCTACAGGTGACTGCATCCAGCTGATTGGGTCAGGTTGTCACAGGAAGCTCGAGATGGGGGAGCCTCTGCAGCTGCTTCTGCTTGATGCTCACTGAGAGCTGGATCGTCCCTCTTCCCAAGAAAGACCAGCCTATGCTTGACCTGAACTTTGTCCAGTTGCAACAAAGAGGAAGAGTTCTTTTAGTTGTGTTAATCATCAGCGCAAGGAGACAAAAAAAAATGTACACTAAGAGACCAACTCTTTTGAGCTCATCCATCTGAGGAAAAAGATTTTGGTGACTATCCAAGAATGTGGGTCTTGAGTGAACTAGACAAGAAATATATTCATGACAAATGTTAGGTGTATTAGTTTTCTATCCAAGGGAACAACTACACAAATATATAACCAATTGTCAAATGGTTAAAACAAAAAGGTTTTAGTGCTTAATGTGTAATTAAATAAAACTCGATTTTCTTTAGAGTGGTTAAAATGTTATTAAATGCTTATGTACACATTACTAATGATATAATGACACCCCCCTTTAAATTATGATGGTTCTGGGATTCTCAGTCTTTGTAATATCGGAGACACATTGCTGGGTGCCACCACTAGAATCTCTGATTCAGTATTTCGAGATGGGGCCTGAGGATCTGCATTTCTAACAGGTTTCATGGTCTGCTGGCCTGAGGATCACACTTTGAGAACCACTGGGATAGGTAATTATCTCTGAAGGTATATAGATAATAGAGCTCTTCTTTAATCAGTATTAGTGGTTTGTAGTAGACATTATCTGAGGTGGCACTACAAGTTTGCAGATGTTTGGTGATTAGGGTATTAAGGGTAAGGCCCAAATCACAGAGTGGAGGGACTTGGGCATGGTGGGAGGAGAAGAGCCTGGAGAGACATAAGAAGGAAATGGGAGTGAAGGGCAGATTGGGGGAGATTCAAGCTAGAGGGAGAAACCGAACCTGACATGGATCTCACTGCCATGTGAAGTGATTGCTTTGTTGAGTTTGATCGCTGAGGTGGTGACAAGAGCTGTACCTAAAACAGATGGATAAGGCCCTGAAGGTTTTATTGTAGTCCCTTCTGTATTAAATAGCAGAAATGGACAAGTTCTTTGAACTTTCATAATGATATTCATTTTTCTTGACAGTGTATATTAATCACCAAATGGGAAACTCTTTCTTTTGGGCAAATAAGGTCATAAAGATAAGCTGTGACAATTAAATGGCCACATTTCTTTTATTTTATCAATATGGTTGGAATCTAAGTTGAACATAGGATGTATACAGCTTTTCTTTCTTCAGAATTCTAAGACATGGTTTTTGATATCTAAGTTCACATGGAAACATCAAGGATTCAACTTTTAAACCCTATTTTTACATTCCATTAGGTTGTAATTATTTAATATATTATCTTGATTTTAAAAATTAAAATCTTGCCGTAATGTAAGTGAATAGTTTATGTTCATGAAATCATTGGGATTCTCCCATCCACCTATGGTCACTAGCAAAAGAACACTCAAGTCTATTTTAAAAACCTACCTTAAAAAATCATTTTAGTGGAATAGTACTAAATAGGAATTGTGATTCCTCTTTCTATGAAATGTCAACCATTAGGAGAAATTCTATTAAAATCCCCAAATACCTCCATGATAGCAATATTCAGGAAATACTATTTTATGGTAAACATTTTTAATAAACAGCAGCATAAAATAATCAGTGTTTAATATCATCTCTGGTGTGTGAAATACAAATGCATATATCCTCAATATAAAATAGCCTTTTTGTCATTACAATTCCATGCTTGTCTATTTTAAATGCCCATAATAACAAATCAAACATTAAGTAATACAGTGATTAAATGCATGCAGTGAAAATAAGAAAAGATATGGTAGGGCAAGATATCTGAATATTGCCATTATATATTTGAAGAAAATCTATATCAAGTTAAAAACAAATAAACAAAGGAAACAAGGAAATAAGGAAGCAGACCAGATATAAAAATGCAGAGATATATTTTCACTTCTGTGATACAAACCATAAACATAGTTTTGTGCAAAAAAAAGAAAAGATCTGAAAATAAGGTCATCTTACAAAAAACATTGTCAACAAAGCATATTTTTCAGTTTGTGAATACTATTTTTAATACAAAAGGGACTGTGTTATGTAGTATCACAGTGTTATCATAAGACACATTATTACAAGTGGTTTTGAAATTTAATTTGCTCACCTTAATGACTTCAGTAATTATAAAATGTTTAAAATAAATGTTATAGTTCTTTATAAAAAACTAACTTGAATTTATTTTTTAACCCTAGTAATGTTTTTCCAGAGTAGGTATTTTACTGGCTCATGGAATGCTAATTTCCCTTTAAGGGACTCCTAGAAAAACTCAGATTCACTGAAATTGTGTTTACTTAAAATAATAAATATTTTTGGAAAACAATTGATTGTCGTATGATATACAAAATTGTGGTTTGAATCTTCATTATTAAACAGTTGCATAGCAACAAAAGGATACAAACATTCTCCTCTACCTAAAGAAATGTGACTTCTGATCAGCTTATTTATGCCACTAAAATATGTCATAATTTATCTCTGAATAAATCTGGATATAGCCAATTCTTTAAGTTCACAGTACCTATAAGTCCATGTTTGCTGTTTGAAGATTCAGTGTTTGGGAAAACTGCATCATATTTTGGTAAACATTTCCTTGATTTCTCATCCTAATTTTATTTTTAAAAATGGAAACCTCAATGTGCTTCTAATTCTTTTACATTCTTCTCATCAAATATTTCCAGGAATTACTTTATATCCTGGAAGTCTCTTTCTAAGTCTCTTTAGCTGTTAAAAAAAAAAAAAAAAGAGACTTTGAGATATTGTTCTTAGAATAAAGGAGTTATTTTTTAACAAGAGAGAAATCAAACATAACATTCCTTTCTATACAGAACTTGAAACCCATACAAATTCTAAACTTGGCAAAAGATGGCTAGCAAGTAAACTGCATGAGATGTATATTTGACACCTCCCTCTAACTAAGGCAAAAATGATCATGTTGCTTCTATTTACCAGCTTAAAAAATTCAGTTCATGGTAATCTGTGAAGTGAGAACTCAGTACCTGTTTTTTTTTTTTAATACTGTAATATTTTACAAAATAGAATTCATAGTCTTTGGATTCCAACTAACACTATGAATAAACTGACATAATTCTTGGTGCCAGAATAAAATTGGTGAATATATCCAGATCAGGAAAAAAAGTGAGAAAAACTTTAAATTAACTAGATATTAGTGTCATAGAGTTTCCTGCTTCCCTGGAGTCCACTGATGGTGAGCATCCCTATGCCCTGGACAACCCATAGGCAGCAGGTTGCAAGCACTGACATGCTGGTCTGTGGCCACACCTCTATTCTTCAATGTCTTTGGTCCAGGGAAGCTCTTGTAGGGCCATGGCCATGGGAACCCTTGCTCTCTCCCTTGGATGCTGATCTAAGCCTAGGGGCAATTTTCCTGACTGTGTTTCTTGTAGTGCCTCATTTCTAATGCATCAGAGTAAACTAGCGCTATCAACCAATAATCAATTCTAGCATCCACATCTAGTCTTCTTCTGGTCTGATGCCCTTTATTGTTTCAAGGACTTATGTAAACACACTGTGGGAAAAGAAAATGTAGAAAAAGGCCTTTATGATCCACAGAGGAGATTCACAAAGAACCACTCTACGCCTTCTTGAAGAAGCCCCACTGTGCAGAAGGCTTCAGGGGAACTTACATTTGTCTTATGGCTCATTTCCATCTGGGATTTCAAATTTGGCCTAAGGTTTCCTCATGATTCTGAACACCACTTCCATACAAAGATGCATAGAGTCTAAATCGAATCAATATAATTCCTGAACATCTGTCCTGAAGAAAAGACAGCAGGTAGACAAATGCTACGGTATATACATTTTGGGGAGAGACCAGTCACGGTGACTGAAGGTGAAATATACAAAGCACCATTTGACTTTCCTTTTTGGTTTGATGCTTAATCACAAGGATATTTTCCTCTTTGCTGGTTTGCAATACTCAGTTCTTGAAACCAGATGTACCAATCCCAATGCAATGGCATACACCCTGATGAGGCATTAGTCCCATGATGTGTTTTCTTCTGGTTGGTGTCTGCCCTGCTTGGTAAGTTAAACTTCACAGAAGATACTCGTTGCAGTGTCTGCTAAATGAGAACCTTACTTTAATAAAAACATTTGAATATAAATCTTTACTACGGCTTTCTAGTTTCTTGTGTACCACAATGATAAAAGTTGTGTATTTTACAGTTCTGCAGAAATCATAGATTCGGTGTGTCCATGAATATTGGAGTCTCCTAGCAAAGATGGTTGCTTTGAGTCTATTTTGTAGGGTTTTTGAGATTTGTTGCCGAAAACAGCGATTCCCATTCCACCAGGATGATTTGGAATAGACATGTGTGGTAGTAAAGGAATATTTGCTTCCTGATTGGATCCTGATGAGGGCAAGCTAGTCACATGACCGGTGCTAGTCGACCCACTGGCACTGCTTGGAGACCGACTCTTGGGAGGCGGGCAGTGCTGAATCACTCTAGGAGGACCTGCTGGCTGATAGTGGGCAGCTGGAAATGCTGCATATCCAGGAGGTATGGGGTATCCATTGATGGGGATGAATCTCTGGTTCTGAGGTATTGGTGGGCCAATGAAACCAGCAATCTGGCCCTGTGGTGTAATACCCTGGCTCGGAAACATGTAATTGGGATATCTGGGGTTACTGAGATTACTCACGGGGCTGGCACTAAGGGAGGTTGTCTGCGTGGTGGCATTTCCTCCTGAAGGAGTAGTAGAGCTGGTATGACTTGAGAGTCCCTCCCAGGACCGAAGCCGGACGTGAATATCTTTAAACCTTGGTCTCCTAGAAGGAATCTCATTCCAGCACTCTGTCATGAGGCTGTACATTCTGGGGGGGCAGTCTTCGGAGCATGGTAACAGCTGTCGCTTTCTCACCATTTCGATCACTTCCTGGTTACTAAATCCATAATACGGCTGGAGTCCAAAACTGAAAATCTCCCATAAGACAACCCCAAAAGACCAGATATCTGAATCAGAAGAGAATTTGCCATACAAGATGGCCTCAGGGGGCATCCAGCGAATGGGCAACAGAGACTTACTCTGCACCCTGTAGTAATCAGCGGAGTAAATTTCTCTGGAGAGCCCAAGGTCTGAAATCTTTATGTGAAGTTGCTCTCCGATTAAAATATTGCGAGCTGCGAGGTCCTTATGCACAAAGAAATGACTAGACAGGTATTCCATGCCAGCTGCAATCTGAATTGCAATGTGCAGAAAGTCTCCATGATCCAGGCTGGATTTCACAGTCCCATCTTCATCACTGCTACAGCCAACATCAGAATGTGGGGATCGCATGATGAGGAACTCATGGAGATCCCCCTGATTCATATACTCAAAAAGCATACACACAGGTTGTTCCTGAGTGACAGCCCCTAGAAGGCAGACAATATTGGGGTGGTGGAGTTCAGCCATCAGGGAGGCTTCCTGTTGAAATTCTGTCCATTGTTGGGGGTTGTTATAGTCTTTTAAGGTCTTTATAGCAACCAGCTGAGCATGGTCCATGCCAGGGAGATAGAGATGGCCCTTATAGATCTTTCCAAAGGCACATTCACCCAATTCTTCCATAAAACGTACAGCAGAAAGTGGCAGCTCCTTAGCCTTGCTCTGTATGAAAGAAAGAAAAAGTGTGGTTTAAAACATTTCTTAAGGCACTTTTTTGGCATCTGGAAGGAGGTGTGTGAGCCATATAAAGTTAAAGTTCCATAAATCAGATTAAATAAAATATTGTGGGTCTATAAGTCTTTAAAATTGTTGGCTGCAACTCAAAGGTGCCATAGGCGACTTTCTGTCCACCACTCCCTTATCTCCCCATCTACCCCTCCTGCTCCAACCATGGTTTCTTGCTGTTTTCTAGAGTCTTGCTACTCAAAGTGTGGTCTTGGGACCAGCAACATGAGCATCACTCAAATCTTACTACAAATGAGGCTTCTTAGGCTCACCTCAGACCTCCTGAATCAGAATGTGCATTTAACAGACCCCAGGTTATCTGTGTGAACATTAGAGTGCGAAAGCACTGCTGCAGATGATACAACCTTAATTCTTAGCCTGATGCTTAGAGTGTTTGAACTGGTCCTAACCTGCCTTAGCATTACTTTATTTAAATAAATCTTCTCATTGTCCACCCTGAGACACCATGCACATTCTTGCCCAATACCTTTGTTCCTGCAACGCTCTCCTATTCTTGGGATATTAATCGTGCGAAAAGCCAGAGAAACCAAAACAACACTGTCCTCCTGTGATACGCCCAGTCGAAATGGGGAAATTTGAAATGTGCTTCTCTCTACTTATCAGATACTTGCTTCCTCTGAAACTCTTCCTAACTACTATGGTCTTCACCTCCTCTGGAGTCCTTTTGGCTTTATAGTCTGAATACCACTATAAGTGAGAGGTAGTATAGTTACACGCATGACCTCTACAGCCAGACAGTCAGTTTTGAATCCTGCCTTCTCCATTTACCAGCTGTGTGACCCTGTGTATAATATTTAGCCACCTTGTGGCTCCACTCCTTCATCCAGAACATGGGATGATAATCCTTGATATAATTATACTTGTAGTATTCTGCTGAACTTTGAATAAGCTAACATTTGTAAAGTACTCACATGATGGCTGGCATATGGTAAGTATTATTTAACTTTTAGCTATTGTTACTTTGCTGCTGTTGTTCTTTTTATGAGTATAGTTTGTCCTCTCAATCAGATTTCCATTTCTTGCATTGCCCTTCATAGCAATTGATATTCCTATAGCTTTGCAACTAGGTTGTTTACTAATTGACTTTAAAACAGACAGGGAAAGCATCTAGCTTACAATGAAAATAAATATTAAATTGTGCATTTGATCTTGGTGGTAAATGTCTATAATGTCATGTGTTTTTTCTAATTTTTGAAATTTACCTCAAATCTAGCCTGATGTTTAGTCTAATTTGTTAGGGAAAAAAGTTATACAAGTAATGCATTTGTACATACTGATTTTTTAAATAATCCTGTACTTTAAGTCTTTACTTTTTAGAAAAAGAATACTTCTCTGAGGATCTCAATTGAAGCTGACAATTCTGTAGTTCCATATGGGATGCAGAACTCTCTGTACAGAGTTTAAAACAGTTTAGAAAATTAAGTGAAAAACTTCTCTAATCCCAATTTCACTAACTTAGAATTCATGACGATTAGTTCTGTTCTAGGCTGATATTTTCCAGGGCAAAGGCCACTAACCTAATTATAAGTGTAAATAAAGGCAGCAAAATACCCACATAAAAGGACAAAATGGAATTGAGGATTTTGAAATATTAATTCTTCTAAGAAAATAACATTTCTTATAAATAGGTCTCATTTATTCATTAAAGCAGAGGTCATGGGATTTGTATTTGGAAATGTCATAGGAAAGTTACTTCTGCTGAAAGCAATGGTAATGCACTGCTTTAAACATTCAGTAAATTAAAGATTATTGATCTATCCAATTCATTATAGTATTGTTTGTAACAGCAAAAGAGTAGAAACAACCTAAATGTTTACCTAGAACAGACATTAAATTAATATGGTAAACCTAGTAAATAAAATATTATACAGTTGTAAGAACAAATGAGGACTCTTTGAATGTACTGATATGGAAAGATCTTCAAAATCCTATTGTTGTTAAAAATATAAAGCAAAAAAAAAATGTTACTGCTATATGCTGCCCTTGTGTAAAAGAGGAGAAAAAAAATATATTCATATTTCTTTACATGCATAAAGAAACTCTGAAAGGATGCTCAGGAAACAGCAGTGGCTACCGGTAGGATACAAAGGGGAGAACTAGGAGGAGGAGACAGAGGTAGATTTTTCAATTTATGCTTTTTAAAAATTTTGAACCAAGGCCATATATTGCCAATTCAAAAAGGTAACTAATTTAAAAACATAAAACCAAAAATCTAGGAATTGATCTATCGTATGATCCAGCAAACCCTCTACTGAGTATTTACCCCAAAGATTTGAAAACCCATATCTGAAAAGATATGTGCACACTGATGTTCGTAGCAGCATTATTCTCAGTGGCCAGGACATGGAAGCAACTGAAGTGTCCTATGATAGATGATTGGCTAAAGAAGCTGTGGTACATATATACAATGAAATATTATTCAGTCATAAGAAGAGATGAAATACTGCCATTTGTGACAACACAGATGGACCTTGAGATAATCAAGCTAAGTGAAATAAGCCAGACAGAAAAAATTGAAAACCACATGATATCATTTATATGTGGAATATAAACCTAAAAGCAACAAACGAACAGGACAAACAAGCAGAGTCTCATGGACATGGGCAATAGCCAAGTGGTTACCAGAGGGTAGGAGGGGAAGAGTGAGGAGGGAGGATAGAGGAGGGAGGTCTATGGGGTAAAGGGGTTAAATATGTGAAGACAGAAAGAAATCTAACTATGGGAGGGGACTAAACAATGCAATATATATATGCCTTACTATTGAATTGTACACCTGAAACTTAGTGGATTTCATTAACTAATGCCACAAAAATAAATAAACAAACAAACAAATAAAAAAATAGATAGATAGATAGATAGATAATAAATAAAATCATAAAACCAATCTTTCCATCTCATTGAATCTAAAATTTCTGCAATCTCAGATCTTCTATTTTCTGTTTTGTTTGTAAGGTCTGAATTCCCGTGGATGTTACGAAGTTCCTTTGGAAAAACAGCATGTGGGCAATGGGAAAAGTAACCTTTTTACTTCCACAGTGCTCAGATGATTTTGTTTTGTGGCAAGAGTAAGCCAATGTAATTATTTCCTGCATGACAATAAGATTGAGATTTCCAGCAAAACTTTTTCTAATGATGTAAATGAATTCAGTTTATGTGAAGGCCCCTTAAATGGCATGGAAGGTATTATTTTTTCATCTAAACAGGATCCCCTGGCTTTCGTTGATAGAAAAAGGGCAATGGACTGAGTAATAAACTTTTGAGGAGAAAATGGGAACTAGGAACTAAACCCAAGGAATATTAGACCAATATAACGAGGCATTAGGACACTCCTCTTCCTTTCTCCCATCCCTGCTGAAACTGACCCATAGGTATTGTTGTATAATTCAAACCATGTGATTTTGGACTCATACTAGTCTGAACTTGTATCTTGGACCTGTTGCTTTCTATTAATAGCTAATATTTATATAGCACATACTTCATGTCAGACACTGTTTTAAGCACTTAACAAATATTAACTCATTTAATACAACAACACTATGGGGTAGGTCCTATATAATAACTGACTGACCTTCAGTGAGTTTCTTAACTTTTCTATCCCCTATTTCCATATCAATGAAATAGTATAATATCTAGCTTCCATAGTTACAGTAGGGATTATATGCAACAATGTATGAAAACAATTTCTACCTACTAAGCACTCTTTAAATCAATCTCATTTTCCTTATTAGGGATGTAATGTAGAAAGTGGAGTTAAATGCAAATGATTTAGATTCATTTATTACTTTAAGTAGTTCTAGATAATCTTCTATAATTCCCTTTATGTTTTAAAAAAGATATTTAAGTTTCCTCCTGTTAATTTTTCTCTGTTCTCCTGTAGTTAATTAAAAAAAAAAAAACTTTAAAAAATGACAGAGACTTTGTATTGGAGGCTGAGAATTTGAGTGGCCTCTGGTTTGATCTTCTAGGATTCTGGGAGATATGGATGGAAGTGAAGAGAGAAGAATTCATGTGAAAGAGTGGATGGTGGTAGATGAAAAAAAGGAAGCAAGCAGGCCAAACTTCTAGCGGCTGGAAGAGAATGGGGGTGGACAGGACCTTGGCACCAGCCTGACACCAGGTCCCTGGGGCTTCACAGCTAAGAAAGCTGGCCGCATTCCCCTACACTGAGGTAAGCAAATTCGTTCTCTCGTATTTGCCTTTGCAAAAAGAACTACTCTTGCCATTTTATGGATGGAGAAAGAGGCTTAAAAAGGTATGAGGCATTTGCAGGAGAGCCAAAAGAGCTGCTCTTCTGTGTGCAAGGCCTTCTGCTTTGGGCCACCCCATTCTGTTTGAAACCAGAGAAGCTGGCTGGTTGGTAATTCCAGTTTGACACAGAATGTCTCTGAAGGCTCAGCCTGGGGCCTGACACCTTGCAGGGCTGTGAGGTCAGCCTTCAGTGTGTGGTCACTTGGTGGAATAATCAATGATCTTTCTCACTGTTCAGACACACAAAATAGTATATTTCGACCCCAACTGCATCACGTTGTATCTCCCAAATACCTGCTAGGCCATATCATAGTCCCAATTCTTCTCTAGCCTGTAGAAGGAAGAAGGAATAGTTCACCGGACCCAGTCATAACCAAATTTGGGAATTTGCTTAGGAAAGAAGCATGAAAAGTAACTAAAATGGCAGATTTCTCAAAATCCTTCAAACACCTGTGCAGCAGCCAGCATAGAAGTACCCAGAAAAAACTGCTCGGAGCTTGGTTTCAGGGGAACAATTTACACAGTGATTTGCATTTTTAAAATACTCAAGTTACTTGGTACAAATGAGTCTTAACTATAGACTCATTTTCAAATTTTACATAAATCCTGAACTAGTTAAAAAATCATAAAAACCTTTAAAGAAGCAGTCAGTAGACTGTATGGTGACGGCAGGAAATTAGCTGTATTGTTGAGGAACAGATGGTTTACATTATACAAACCCTTTAGGCTAAACTTGTTTAGGTCTGGCATATTGTAAATTATATTTTAGTAATGAAAGTGAAATGACCTCTGCTTGACCTCAAGTGAGGTTTGTCTGTTTGAACCAATGTAGTGGAAAACTATGAAAGAAAATGAAGTCATAAAGTTTTGGCAGTTCAATTTTGGCTCATTTCAAGTTAAGGGGTTATAAATCTGTTTAGTTTTTGTTTGACAAGTATTTGTCATACAGGGATGTACAAAATGTAAAGAAGTGTAAAATACACATGAGGCACAGTGCCAAAGTAAACCCAGTACAAAGGAAAACTGGAACGAATAGGGTCCTGGGCTCCTATCTCTTTATCACCCCCTCCATTAGTTGAATGACAAGATGGGCTCGGTTTATTATATGCTGTAAGGCAATTAAGTACCTTAAAGCTGAAACAGGCTTTCAGTTTTAAATGTTAACGTTTTTACTTCTCAAAGTAAACACACATCTGCCTCAGTGAGGTTTTAAAAATTATCTAATTTGAGGTGGGGGAGAAAAATCAAAGTTGATGTAGACATTGATACATTATCCTAAAATTTGTGCTTCTTCCTTTAGAAATTCTGAAGAGCAACTAACTATAGGGAGAACAGTTTAGATATGAGTCATTTAGATGTGAGTCAGATGTGAGTATTGCAGTACTTTCTAAACTGCTGATAGCGAGGCCAGGCTGATGTTGGTGGCTCCTTTTGCTTAGGTGATGAGTACCAAGTGGGGACATGTGACCCTTTTAGATATGTTATCTTTAGGCAGGAAGGCAATGAACCATGGGTAGGGATCTCTAAAATGCTAATTATGTAGGTAGCAGGTAGATTAGGAGGACAGACTTTATATCTTTCCACCTTTGGGAAGTTACACTTTAGGAGATCATACTTTTAAATGACATCTCTGGGTGAAACCACTTACTACTAACTTTCTATTCCCTGCTTACTATACATATGTGATTACCATAGGAAATGAGGGTGAAGATTTTGTGATGGCCACCACATATGTATGAAGCATGGATCTCCTCTGTGACTTCTGGCCTCTAACACAGTATGAATTCTCTGCTTTTGAATCCAACTTGAAGTAGATACATAGATAAAAAGCAGAACTACATGAGGTGGAGGGAACCAGAGCCCAAGGCAGTTCTCTGGAACAGGAAGGTGGCTCCAACAGCATGTGCTGAAAAAGAACTGAAGTTCATATTCACACAAATGACCCAAACCTCCCCTGGAGTCCCTGAAGCCCCTGTGCTGGTTGCTTTCCCATGCCTGAATGATCCAAGAGTGCTGTCCTTTTACAAATCTCTTTTGCTATACATTTGCCAACTCTAGCTGGACACAAGCATCAGTAGGAGAAGAGCAGGTTCCACACAGTGGCATTTGTCCTCAGCCATGTCAAAGAAATAATGAAGCAGATCTTGGGCCTACTGAAATCAGAAAGGTAGTCTGGGTAATTAGAGGAAGCACAGTTTTCCCTGAGTTTAATATTCCCTGGGGCCTTATTTGCTCTCTGAATCTCAAGTACCGACCAGCATAGTTTACATCAGAGCAGGTACTGGAATATCCTATGGGAACTTTTGAAATAAAAAGTGCTAGAAACTCCCAGAGCTTCTGATTCTGTAGGTCTGAGAGTCTGCATTTAAAAAAAGTTCCCAGCTGATGAGGATGATCCTAGAATGGAGGCTTCACTTTGAGGACCACTGGAATATACGAATATGGCTTTCTAGATCAGACAATTGCTTAGAGATCTGGGTCCCTTCCCTTTGCATGATGAATGACCCAGTGTGCCTGAAAAACCTGGTTGAGCAATTCTGAGTTATACAACACAGAGAAATTAACACTGCTTCAGAAGATGGTTTCAAAGTGTCAGCTAGAGAAAAATGTAAGGTCCATTGACTGGCCTTTATTGAGTTTGTAGTCTGCACGGCTACTATCTTAGCAAGGTTCAAGGTTTTGAAATATAAATCACTCTATAGCTTGGGCCATGTCTTTAGTTCATTCTCTTTTCATATGCAGCCACTTGTGTGGAATATGTTTTAATAGCTGGATATATTTTAATACCATATAACTATATACCAAAGAATATATAGATAGAATAGTATATGAGGAGCCATGCAAGAACCACAAAAGGAGAGGACACAGTTCCTATTTTAGGTGACTGTCATCTGAGCTTAACAGTAGCTAGCGTGTATTGAATACTTGCCATGTGCCAAACACTGAGATCATAAAAATGGCTAAAATTTTGGGGGAGTGTTTATGTGTTAGGCTATGAGTACTTGATGCATATTGACTTCTTTCATCCTCACAATAACCCTATTAAATTGGTGTCTATTACTAGGATCCCTGTTTTACAGATGGAGAACCAGAGGATCAGAGCAGTTAAGTGATTCCACAGTTAGTGGGTTGTAAATTCAGATTCCACATCTCTTCTGAGAGACTATACGACACTCTCTCGTCTTCTAAGAGTTTAATGCATGAATTCATTCAATCTTCATCACAATCCTGTGACAGCCTCATGCTATGACTTCTCCATTTTATGGATCAAGAAATCAAGGCATTCAATGCATGCGAATTACTTTAGCTTGCCTAAAAAGCACAACTATTAAGTAGCGATGCCAAGATTCAAATCCAACTACGTCTGACTCCAAAGCTGAAGTATTTTTCTGAAAAGAAGTGGCAGTTTTCATTCAGTCCTCAAAGGCCTCCACAATTTTAAAAGCTTGAGGCCCATTGGTGGAATGTCAAGGTGTAATTGCTCTCTAGTCCCTGAGATCTAGACCTCACTCTGGTTGATTCTGTTGTCCTCATTAGTTGACTGGGATAAATGAACAAAACTTTCAACAGCAGCCTTTGCCTGAGGTGGGCACAAGAGCTCTAGAGAGCACACGAAATAGAGAGTTTTTAGTATCTGGACTTGGCGGTTGACAGGAATTTGCTTGACTCCAAAGCCTATTTCTCTTTCTCGTGCATTTTACTGGCTCTTAGGTAAACAGTGTTAGAATGGTGAAACAACAGACTCCACTCGTAAATGGAAATTATTACATTTTAAAAGCTTAAAGGCCACAACCATTTTGTTATAGGAGGTTATGGACCTTTTCAAAGACTGCGGCCGGACTGGGTGCCTTTAGGCTCATGCAAGCAAATTCTAGAGGGAGTTTCAACCAACAGTTTGCCCCATTTGCCCAGAGTTCAGTGGCATTTCTCTGGCAGTGATTTAACATCAGAAACACTTCTCTGTAACGTAAATTTCTGTTAGTTGGTATGAATGTTAGCAGGGTTGATTCCGTGGTGGAGTTACGTTATAATGTCAGTGGGAGAGGCTCTGCCTTGCCTGGAAATAGGCAGAACAGATGCCAGTAATTTTAATGTCAGCTTGAGCCACCACGTGCTTGTCACGCGGGACTGCGAGTTTCAGTCAGTCTGGAAATTTCGGCAGGAGAGTGAAATGAGGAAGCACTTGTGCTCTGGACCTGGGTGGACCCGGGTTTGAGTTTTGGCCCTGCCATTTCCTAGGTGTGTGACTTTGGGGAAACCCTTAATTTCAAGTCTCACTTTTATCACCCCCCAAATCAGGCTCAAATTAGTACCTACTTCATAGGGTTATTATTAAGATTCTGTTGAGATAATGCGTGTGAAGTACTTTAGCTTATTCATAACACCCATTTATAATATGTCCATTTATAATACTCACCCTCCCTAGAAGTAAAGTTTCTATAGACATAGGTTCAAGCTGAGGCCTTGTACTGGACAGCATCCTAGACCTCACTATCAACTATCTCCACCCTGAAAGATTTTGTCTAGGGCATGAACAGGGTGGGAGGCGGTGAATTTATGCCAACGAGGTGGCCACAAGGAGTACCAGAGCTGTCCAGAAAGCTACCTTTACCATCTTTGCTGTGATTCCCTTGCCTCTGTCCTCACCCCAGTTGAGGCTGTGGGCTGCCAGATCCTACAGATTCCTCTTCAACCACATTATCCTGTGCACAGCACTTGGTAGTTGATTAAAAGGTTTGTGGTTATTCATATCATCATGAATATAATGATAATATTTGTTATAACCAAAATAACAATAACTTCTAGCTATTGAGTACCTGTGAGGTACCAGACATACTATCTCGAATTGCTAAAAATATCCGATTGGTGGTTGCCAGAGGCAGGGGATGGGGTGGGGAGTGGGTGAAATGGGTGATGGGAGTCCAAAGCTACAAACTCCCACTTTTAAAATAAAGAAGTCTAGGGGATGTAATGTACAGCATGGTGACTGTAATGAGTAATAATGTATTGTATATTTGAAAGTTGCTAAGAGAATAAATGTTAAAAGTTGTCACCACGAGAAAATAAAATTCTGTAACTATGGGTGGTATGGATATTAACTAGACTTACTATGGTGGTCATGTCACAATATAAACCAACATTGAAACATTATGTTGTTCATCTCAAACTAATGTAATTTTGTATGTCAATTATCCCTCAATCAAAACTTTAAAACTCTCTCTTTTAAGTACTATTTCATCCTTGTTTTATAGGTGAGAAAACAGAAGTTCAGAGAGCTTGCTTTAGACCTCACAGCCAGTTGACAATGAAGCTGGTATTGTGACATATCCCTCTGCATTTACATCCTTGCTCTTTGAAAGGTATCATACTACCTCTCAGAAAGAGACTAAGAAGAAATACGGCTGGAAAGGCAAGTTTGGCCCAGAGAGTATGGACTCTTGGGTGCTGGGAAAAAGAATTTTATAATTTGAGATTGGTCCTTCCAGATTAGGGAATCATTATATCAAGAGGGAGCTAAAGTGATGCCAGAGGATGAAATCAGCATAAGAAAGAGGAAAAGAGGACTGGCAAACACTAGAGAATGCTCCCATTTAGGGAATTAAAGGGAGAAGAGCTAGGGAAAGCAAAGGGAGGAGATAGGAGGAAAGCCAAGAGAAAAAGTATTTCAAGATGGTGGGTAAGAATATCAAATGCTCCAGAGAAACTGAAGAGGATGAAGACTTGGAAAAGATCACTGGATTAAATTACATCACTGGTGATTCCGGGGAGGTCCAGGTCGACAGAAGGATGAGCTCAGAAGCCTGGGGAGACAATGGCTTTAAGTAGTGAGTGGAAAAGTTATTAAGGACATTTTAGTACCAAGTGTGGTGACACTGGGCAAGTACAGGGGTTTCAAAAGTGTAGGCTTTTTAGATGGAAGGATAATGCTGGGAAAAGGGACAGGCCCAGAGAATATTATCAAGTGGACATAAATTTAGCAGCGACTTTGGCTGGAAAGGAAAAGCAGAGATGAATTGCCTGGAAGTAAAGAAACAGAGAAGATGGCAAGAGATGAGGGTAAGATGAGAAATAAAATATAGCCACCAATTTCAGAAACTGGGCAAATCCTGCTCTTCCTCAAATATTCCTTTTGTCAGCCAGGAGCTGCAGGCATTTGACCCACAGGCCTACGCAGGCTTCAGCTGTAGCTGTTCCCACCTCTGCCTTGACTCCCTCTCTTCTTGCCCCTCATTCTCAAACTCTTCCACTCCATAACCTCTGTGTTTGCCTAAATCCCACGTAGAGGAGTCACACACGGAGGACAGAACAGGGCCCACCCTGCGCTTGAAGAAGCCCCGTCCCGTTCTAATTCTTGGAGGAACATGTGGCACAGCTTTTCTTCCTTACTTGCACCATTTAAAGACTGCTCTGTTTTCACCCCCCAAATCAGGCTCAAATTAGTACCTACTTCATAGGGTTATTGACATGTGACAGGTGGAAGGTTGTGGGGAGAGAAAAGAATCAGGGAGAAGGGATGTTACGGTTTGGTTTTCAGGTTTCTCAAAGAAGATTCATTTTCCATAGCACTTTAAAAAAGCACCCACTCGGATTGTAAAATTTATAACGCAGTAGAAAAACCTCACATGGTTCATGCATCGCTGGAGTATTCATCAGAGGATTTTAAAGATGGATAAAATAAATTAGTTAATCCAACGAAAAGAGCTGAAATCTCTTGCTGAACAAAATAAAAGCAGAATAAACAGTACTTTACATGACCACAGCCTGCTTCTTTGTCTGAACAGCTGAAATGATTGAGACTCAGAGAGGCTAATGGTCTTCTCCCAGCTACAGGGCAGCTAGAGCTGAAGTTAGGGGAGGCACCTCTGCTTCCTGACTGTTTGAGCCTGAGTGAAGCTGAGTCTCTGGTCCCCTGCCTTTCTTCTCCTACAAATTAGAAGGAAATGAGACCCTCATCAAAAGTCTTAACTTCCAACTGCGCTGTCCGCCTCGCTGGGAACTCACACCAGGTCCTGTTAGCCAGTCTGTTTGCAGTGGTCTGGTGTCCCTTCTGAAGGGTCTGGATTTCTAAACTCTCAGAGGAGTCTCTTCCTAAGCCAAACACTCAGGGGGTGTTTAGTAGCTTAGCAAGTGGAGAGAGATGGAAACAGATAGTTTAAGCCCTGAGGGGCACATTCACTTGGATAAATAAGAATCCTGGTATCTGTGACTTTCGAATTGGCCAAGAAGAAATAAGAATAAGGCCAGGGCAGACCAGCTTCCATCCTTCACTCCTTTCTCATCCCAGCCAACAAATATCCTTTTGATTCCTATAGGGTGTTTGTTTTCAGGATTTTTTTCTCCTTCATTCCTATGTGTGTCCCTTTCTTTTAGATTTTATAGGTACATGCAATATTTATGTGTCAGTGACCTTTCAGAGCAGTTTTAGAGATTGACTGTTTATATTTAGAAATTTTCTTTAAGGTCTACAAAGTTCTTTGTGCTTTTTCCAGGAAAGGCACTCAGTAAGAACCAAAACAAACAACTGAATAACTCAAATGCAGAGCCAAATCTCTTAGGAGAGTAAGAAAAAAAATTTGCATTTGTTTTTGTTGTTTCCTTTCTCGCCTCAACCCAGTCAAATCTGCTCGAGCCATTGTTGCTTCTAGTCTGGTTCAGAATTGCTTGTGGGCTGATCAAGGCTAAATTCTATGCCCTGTGTTTGGAAAAAAATCGTGACAGTGGGAGATGTTGCAAGGCACACTTCAGAAATGATCCAGAAATGATGAAAACAATGTTTATTTTATCAAGCCTTTGGGAAAATTTATCCCAGTATACTTTACATGTGTCTCTATGTCCATGGAGGATGGCAGACTATTTTTGCTCTGGCCAGATTTCACATGTCCCTGGCAGGACCAAGGCTCTGTCACTGAGGCTTGCAACTGTTATATAGGACTCTGAAGAATTTGTCACAATCCAGGTGATGCCTGTGGTTAGTGTTCAGCCCAAACTGACCAAATGGAAGCATATTTAGTTGTTTACCTGGCCTCTGACTCCCACTTCCTAGCATGATTTGTTCTATGAAAAAGTTATCATGGGGTCAGGCAAGTGCAAGGGCTTTATCTAGAGTTAAAAAATCCTATATTCACAGTTTATCTCTTCCGATCACTAGCTCTTTGACCTTGGGCAAGTTACTTAATC
The DNA here is from genome assembly GCA_030015415.1 of Cynopterus sphinx. Classification (NCBI taxonomy): domain Eukaryota; kingdom Metazoa; phylum Chordata; class Mammalia; order Chiroptera; family Pteropodidae; genus Cynopterus; species Cynopterus sphinx. The sequence continues at coordinate 87,565,971 of CM057387.1, forward strand.
AGTTTGAGGCTTAGTTGCTCTGGTAGTACAGGAGACAAAATAATACCTACCTCGGACAAAAGGTGCGAGGATGAAGTAAAGTAATAAATGTAAAGGCTCCTGGTATAGTTCTTGACAATTTGTATCAACTGATATATATTAGCTTTCTCTATTGAAATACGCCACAAAACCTTGTGAGATCTTTATTTGAAAGACTGCATCAATCTAAAACATCGTGCCTGTTGGTAGTCATGTGATGCAAAACAGACCTCCACTAAAAATGATAAATGAGTTGAAGACTGAGGCAGAACTACAAAATCACTTATTTTCTCATATGAAAATGACTCTTCTGGTTCCTGACACAACAACGAGGAGCCCATCTCTCCAGGACAGTGACTGCTGCACAGTGACTGCTATAACCAAGCTGATCCGGGTCTCTCTTCTACCCAGAGTCTGCTGTTTCTAAGGCGTCCTAACCCTTAATAACAGAAATGACAGGGAAAGATTCTCGTAGAACGAAGACTGTTTCAATCAGAGTTTAAAGTCATGGACTATGTAAAAGGTCAGTTAAGTGTTGCTTCATGAACATGCAATAATATTAACTCCTCTATTTTTTCCTACTACACCTTTGTAAGGATTAAGTATAATGTTATGTAACATATATGATGTGTGTAAGTCAGCCAGCTGGCAGCTAGGGTGTCATAAGGGTTAAACCTCTACCTCCAAGTGTCCCCAAAGCCACTTAGTAAACTCTAGTTTCCAGGACCTGTGGGATTTTTTTATGGTAAAAATTCTAACCTAAGAGAACAGTGGTTTTGCTCAGGATAGAATACTTAAAAAGAATTTTTAGCATTTAAAAAAACCAAAAACTTTATCAAGAAATATGACTTTATAATCAAGACATTTCAAATTAAAAAAAATTTTCAACTGCAAAGCAAAATAAAATAAAATGGGGGTTATGTGTTAGTTCCAATTATGCTACTCTACTGATTGGGTAAAAGAATTAGTTAATGTGAGTGTAAAAATGTTTTTTTTCCCTAAAATTTTATTAAAAGTGATACATCTTCTCTTTATGAAGGTCCAAAATAGAAAATGGTCACTAACCCACAGAGAAGATAAATATTTATTGAATGAATGAATGAATGAATAAATGAATGTTCCTTTGGAGTTGAAATAAGAAGAAAAAACAGGCTTTTGGATTCAGACTCCTAAATTATTTAAATGAAATTTCTTTGCCTTGAGGCCTGGGATTGAGGCGCTGGTTTTCCAGAGAGAAAACCTCTGTTGCATTTCAGGACGGGGTGCATGTGTTCCATTTAACATAAGGGCCAGTGACCCTGGGTTCCTTGTCAGGACCTCGAGCAACCCAAATGTTGAAAGATGTGGAGGAAAAATTAAAAGGAAGTAGGGTAATTTGGCACAGACAGGAGAAGGCTAAGGTGGGCTATTATCACCAGCATTTAAAGATTGTAGAAAGGACAACATTTCTCTTAAAGTATATTTAAACCGAAGAAAAATGGTCTTAGATTAAACATAAAAAATTTTTTTTGTAGGAAAAAACATATAAAATAAAATGTGCCATTTTAAAGTATATAGTATATTAGTGATAAGTATATGCACATTGTTGTACAGTAAAAAGGGTTGTTTTTTTTTTTGGTAGTGAATAATGTCTCTGTCCATGTCTCTCTCCCTGTTTATCTCTTTCAGTTTAATTGGAAGAATATGAAATTCCCTTCTTGGAAATTTTGAAAAACAGCTCACATTCTGAGTCTTGAGGGGATGGTAGACATGATTGCCTAAGGGCTCCTTGTAGGCCAAAGTCTGTGGTAAGGCAGTGCCATGGCTGACTCAACACTGAAGTGACATACTAGTGAAAGTATGCTCGAGCTGTCTTGGACAAAGTGAGAGACACATAGTTCTCTGGAAACATACTTTACCACCTATGAAACTGGTTCTGTATCATTCGATTTCTAAACTGAGGAGGGTAACCAGGTTGCTTTAACCTAAAGCCTAGAGAAGAAATGCAGCTCTGCACGGCTAATTTTACCTTGGGTTTATACGCATTCAGCATTGACATCTCCACGTTTTGGCCTCTGACGTGTTTTGGTTGCCTCTGGACAGGCGGGGACGAGGACTTCTGGTTATTGCGGCACACGCAAATGAAGAAAAAGAGTAAAGCAATGGCCAGGGGAATAGCAACACTCGGCACCAGTATGTACAGGATTTCCATCTTATTCTTCTCCTTGGAATCCTTCGAATCTGGGTGCAGGAAAAAAAAAAAAAAGAACAAAAGTTAGACTAGTTTAAATAATGTGTATAAAATTACACTGTGTAGTATTATGACCTCCTCTTCTTTTATACACACCAATCCACTGTGAGGAAAAAAAGAACTATTGCTTATTACAGTGTGTTTCTATCAAACCTTCAACATGATGTGTACAAGTTTAAAAGTCTAAAGTTCAAATGTTTAAAAATTGCAGAGGGAGATTATAAAGGCTTCGCCCGGGTGTGGGTCCCCTCTGACGTTGCCTCTTTAGCAGCAGACCTGCATTTCTCCAACACCTTGCAAGTTAAACGCCATGTGAATGAACTGTATACATCCAAGAGCAGTAATGGACCACAGGGTTCTTCTTCCATTGGCTGCAAGCCCAGATCAACCACCACAACACGTTGTTCCAGAAATCATGCCTTTGTCTTGGCTTGTATGGATGTACCGTGCAAGCCCTGGATCTTCCAGAATCAGCATCCCTCAAGAATCCTGGCTCCAGTGTCCACAAACCCACTGGCCTGAGAATACAGGGACCTAATGTCAGGGCCAGCTCAGTCTCTGCTGTCCTGTGTGACCTTGAACAAATCATTCACATCTCTGGGCCTCTCCTTTTCACATCCACAAAAGTCAGGTATCTATTTTGAATGGTGTCTATAATTCTCTCCAGCACAGCATCACTGTAGAACTTGATACTTTTTTGAAACCCAAGAATTTTTCTTAAATGGTTTCATATGAACCTAATAATTATGAGTGCTAACACTTTGAAGTATACTTTTTGAAATCTTATACATCCACTGTACCTAACTTTGCTTGGAAAAGAATATAATACATACAGAAGGACAGGAGGCATACTTTTTATTGGTTTGAGTCTGAACTTTGAAACTAAATACTCCGGGTATATATTATCATTAATGAATTATTTGACTGGTAAAATGAACAAGAATTATGGGATGGTACTTAGAGGGGTTACATAATGCATGCCCTGATCACCAATAACTTCATTAGCTATCTTGCTTTAAGAAAATCCAAAGTTTGAAATTTCAGATTGACATGAAATTCAGAGATGGCTATTTACTTAACATAAGAATTAACCATGAATCTCTTTGCTCATCCTCCCACTTGTTCTATAAGTCAACGAACAAAAGTTACTACAGCCAAGCATTTGGTACTAGGAATGTAAAATTAAATATGGTACTAGGTACTCAGAATGTAAAATTAAATACGGCAAGTCTTTTATCCTTAAGGAACTCATGGTCTGGTAAGGAAAACAGAGAAAAGATAACTACAATATATCATTGGAAATGCTTTAGGGGAAGTATGAATAGAGTGGTGAAGCGACCCAAAGTGTCCCTTTAAATAGTGAGCTTCCCTAGTACGTGTAAATGGGAATACACTACAGTTTTTAGTTGCATACACCTTCTCTGGGAACCTATTGTTCAGTGAGATAGTGTAATAATGAATTATGTTGTCCTCTTCCCACATAAACAGACTCGACACGAGAAGTTAGGAAAGGTACTGAGACCTGGGTGTTGGGACTGCGCTCTGTGGGTTAACCCTCAGAAGGACGAGGGATAGGTGAAATCTGCTTATTGAGTACAATAAAAAAAGTTTTAATATTTATTATCTTCTACTGGCACAAAATCTTCTTAGGTGTTAATAATACAGGCCAGGCACTGTTCTAAGCATTTTTCATTAACTCATTCATTTTATCCTCATAACCAACTCCATGAAGTAGTTGCCTTCCCTATCCTCATTTTTATAGGTAAGGAAGTAGAAGGACAGAATGGTTAAGTAACTTGCACAAGGACATATGGCTAGTAGTTCAAAAGCTGGGACTCCTGCCCTGCTGCTCTTGCTTCACACCTCCTGCTCTAACTACTACACTGCACTGTCAGTAATTTGAGAATGGCTGTTGGTTTTTGCACCTATTTTCTCAAGGCACTATTTCTCTTGTTTCCTGGAAGTAGGAAAGGTAAGGGAGGTATAACACTAAAGCTTTGCCAGATATGCTGCTTTCAAACTCTCTGCTTTATATACGGTGGCAGGTAAACATATAACCCAGGCTTCTCTGGGAGGCCATTCCAGTCATTCTAGTCATTAAGAACTGGGTCTCAGGTTCTTTAGTAACAATTCTATCTGCATGTTTGTGGGTGGGTAGATACCAGGAAATCACATGGAAGAGTATCTATCATCTATATTTGTTTGTCCATTTGCCATCCATCCATCCATCTCTCTATCCATCTGTCCATCCACCCAACCGTCCATCCATCTCTCCATCTCTCCATCCATCCATCCGTCCGTCCGTCCATCCATCCATCCATCCATCCATCCATCCATCCATCCATCCATCCACTTTAGAGACAATGTAGCAGAATAAAGGAAGTGACATTTTGGAGTCAGAAACCTCTGAAGACTGTCTTTGTTATTATCTGTGTAACCTTCAGTAGGCATTTAGTCTCTCTAAGCAACCTCATCTGTAAAGTGGAAATAGTAATACCTATTTCATAGAATTGCTATAAACAATAAATGAAGTAACATGGAAAGTATCTATTCTAGCACCTGTTACAACTCAGTCACTCAATGTTTACCCCTTACTCTTAGAGTAGGAATAGATTCAGGGATAAAAGTTTGGGCTGGGAATTCTAAATAACCCGAAGCAAGAACATCCTCTCTGACTTCCATCTCCTCATTTATTCAAAGGGAATAATAATACTTGCTTAATCAATCTTATTTGGTTCTCGTGAGCAATAATATTCATGAAAGAACCTCGCAAAATTGAAAACTGCCACACAGTTGTTGGACACTATGATTATTATTAACATTATAAAAACTTTCAGATTTCTCAGTACCGAAGGCGGGGAAATCTCTCTTGTTATTCTTGGACTTCCAGTGAAATCTTTATGAGGGTAACAATTACAAAGGGAATGAAGCTATTTTAGTACTAATATTTAACACTAGTCATTTTTCTGGCCCAGATGTTTAGCAAAAAGAGAAAATAGGCCTCTCACCTGTCTAGCAAACAAAGGAGTCTATTCTGTACTCCTTGCATATCAGATTATTCATGGAATGCCTTTGATTGTAAGCAGAAGTCTGGGACAAATCCCCCTGTAGGTCTGCAGGAGAACAAACTTCAAGAAGCTAAATCCTTTAAACATAGTTAAACTTGGCTCTTTCTGATTACACTGAGGATATGCAAATGAGCACGATGTCTTCTTGCCAAGTGAAATAATCAAGCAGAACAATTTGTGGTCATGTTGGAAGTGACAGAAAGCAAATTCAGGCCTATCATAAGTTCACAGATACAACTGGCTTACTTTCCCACACAGCTCTCTGCATTTGACTGGAAGGGGAGTCAGTGTCGGACTCAAAAAACTGTATGTAAAAACGTTTCTGAGATCAACTAACGTTACTCATGGAAAATTAGAAAATTAACCTTTGCCTAACCTCTTTTCAATGTACTGGCATTTTAATTCCTCATTTTAACCTGGTAGTGGGTGTTATTTTGATTTTACACATAGAAAAATTGAGGCTGAAAGAGAATAAATAATTTGACAAAGCTAGGGAGCAGTAGAGTCTGGGTTGGAATGCAAGCCTGTCTGCCTTCGATACTTCTGTGCTTTTAAAATTATATTACTAACAAATATTAACACACTATATGAAATTGTTTTTCATCATTCTTCTGGAGAGTCCAAGGTTCTCTCTCAATGAAGGCTAATATCTAATGGTGATCAAACTATTAGAAAGAACCACATTAGAACCATGGACATTGTTTTTATTATGCACTTTAAAGGGTAATGGACACGTCCAATATATTGCAAATAAAATTGGCCGAAAATTAGAATGGTGAAGATTTTTAATACTTTGGGATAACTGTTTAAAAGTTAAATGCACATATTAGTTATATCAAGTTAAATGTTTGGAATTTTTGAAACCAACAATTTAGTCTGAATCGCGTGATTCATTTCCTTTTAAAAATCAACAATTTAGTATCACAGTTCACATCTGACATTCCTTTTTTATTTTTACAATGATATTCCATACTTTGATTACTAATTAAATATAATAAAGAAAAGACATTCTTCCCCACCCCCTCCTTAATTCACCTCCCCAGCCTTCCACCCCTGACCTATGGATACTGCCATTTTTCCTTAAGAATGGGATCTCTGAAGGCGGGCCTGGTCCATGAACCCAGGATCTACTGCATGTAAAGCAGACATACTAGCCATTACACTGTGGAGCCACCCCCAGGAAAAGACTTCTTATCCTGGGCTTAAAGCAAGGTACATATGATTTCTTATTCAAGAGGTACTTAAATAAAGTGAAACAGCATCTGGGATATTACTTTGAGTTAAAACAAGAAAATTCTCAGATCTGAAATATGGCAAAGGTGGGAAGAAATCTTACAGAACATTAGAATTCAAAGAAAATTAAACAAGTTAAATTATGATCTTATCTGAAAAGAATTTTAAAAACCATAGAAAATGAACAGGAACTGCTACCATTTATTATTTGGAAACTGCAAAATAAGTGAGTCTATAGTAGATAAGGGCCTGCAGCAGTGATATTTAAGCATATGCCTAGAAGCCAAAGGAGAAACAATGGTTAATTAGGCTTTAAGTGGGCATGCTGGGCCTAGCCATTCACTCTCTGGACATGTTTCAAACTTGAAAATGGCCCAAATCTAGTGAAGATACCTAACTGATTATAGAAATAAAATTGTAGATGATCATATGCAACAGGCTAAATAATGACCCAAACCGATAGTTGAAATTTTACAAATACATGTTACATCTTGCAATTAGATTAAGAACCTTGCCTAGAAAAATTCATGACTAAGCAAATCTACTGAATTACTTTTGATATAACAATTACCCACCCCCCAAAAAAATATTTAAAAGTTGTAGTGAAGATTTGAATGTTCAGTTGCACCCAGAGACAGCATGATGACACTGCTCTAAAAATTTTCATGTATCGCACTTAGAGCAACAAAATACCCTTCACTGACAATACTGGGTCATGATCGAGAACATTATGGTTCTCTTCTATCTGTTCTGATTAAAAGACAACACAAAGTGTCTTCTCCTCTAAGAGTTATGTTTTTAAGAAGGCTTTTGAAGAAATAAGAAACATCCAGAGGAGGAAGATGAGTAAGTTAGAAGAGCTACACACTCTAGATCAAATAGAAAATTAAATGAAAGATGGGACAGATGTCTTCAAATGTGGATGAAAAAAGACACCAGGTTTATAAAGTACATAGTACATAGACTTGATCCTGATTAGGTGTTTTTCCTTTCTTTTTTTTATTAGTGGACATTTTTAAAAATGGGGAGATTTCATATACAAGTTTTGGTTTCTGGCTTACAAAAGCAGATTTTGAGCAAGGAGAGCCATCCCATAAACACTTTTGGGTAGAGATATGTCCCTGTCTCTAGCAACGTTCAAGCAGAGGCTAGATAATTTCTATGGTTTCTCCCAAGTTTCTCTAATTTTGTAAACTGAGTTGACAGACCTTATTTAGGCCCTGGAGAACTTTTAACTCTCTTATGAAGCAACTGATGTAAAGCTGAGTGCCCTCAGCCCACCAGGTCCAGCCTCAGTCCTTGTCTATCCAGCACTGGCTATGCAGAGGCTGAGCTCTGTGCATGTGACCATATTAATGGGCACCCTTGTCCTCTGGCTTCCAGTTAGGTTCTGCCAATTGCCTGGGGCAAGAAGAGAGCATGGTGATGTGTTTTCTCCCCTGGTTCCCTCCTTACTGAGTTGCCTGTAGCCCTCTACCAAAGGGCACAGCATGCACTAACTGGACAGCTCTCTCTTTAGCCTCACCCACACTCTACGGGGTAGGGTAACCAATCATTGCCTTGATTCTCTGGGCTCAGGATGGTAATGCCTCCCATTCCTGATAGCCCCAAGTCCTGCACCTATTGGTTTCCCCTAATTCTCTCACTACCATTATAAACAGTCTTTTTATAAAATTCTCCTTAGTCTGTTCATTCACGCTTTTTACTTCCTACTAGAAATTTACTGATACAAAGCCAATAACAACAATTGTTGTGGTGTTACACCAGAATTCTGTCACCAAAGGGTTAAGATGACTAGAAGTACTTTCGATTGACATGCTGGTTGGCTCAAAGAGCTGACAGCTTCCAAAAGCTTATTGGTAGAGTAGCTGATACACGAGGTAAAGACTCAATATATACTAGGTATGATTAAAAAAAACTTTAAGAGAAAACTATTTATGGTTCAAAATGTTTATGGAACATGACTTTATTATATGTTTTGGGTAACTATTGTTCTTTACTTTGCTGAAAATGTATAAAGAAAGGCAGAAGACCAAAGTATATCTTGAAAATCTCTAGTATAAAAATAACTCTTTTGGAAAGCTTCAAACTACACAAAGCAATGCTCTATCCTTTCTCCCTTACCCCTCCCCACCATCCAATTCACTGTAACATTCAATTTTGGTTTGAAGAAATGGCTGAAAGACAAATTGCCTTACAACAGGTCTTCTATGAAATATGGGAGAAGGCTGCTGACAGAGTGAGTTAAAAACTGCAGTGTTCGCAATCTGGAAAACATCTGCCTTGCCCCGACTGTAAACCACCGCGTTGTAGAAAATGGTTTGTGACAAAGCAGAACTCAGGGTGGGTGTGTGGAAGGTTACAGGACAAGTCAGGGCTATTCAGGCACAAAGCTGGGCAACACGACCTTTGGCAAACTGCTGCAAGGCAAGGACTTAAAAGGAAATACAAAAGCAACGGGCCAGGTATAAAAACTCCAAATGGAGCCAAATGGCTGACTACTTTTCTTATCAATGGGTACTCTTCAGTGGAGCTGGTTTAGGAATAAAAGCAACACTGCTGCTTGGAAGTTCTGGTTGATTGGTAGAGGGAGAAAACTTCACTTAGAGGTGAATCAGACATGCTAGGCTGGCTAGCTGAAGAACTTGAGCTAGAATAAAATATGGCCTTAGGATTTGATCTAGAATAAAACAAAGGATTTGATCTAGAATAAAATAAAGGGTGAAAATAAGAACACCAATACAGTCAATGTTCTGCCTCCCCACACAATTCAAGAAAGAAATAAATCAGGGATCTCGATTAGTGGGGGAGAAAACATACACCATGTGGTAGAATACAGCAAACTAAAATCACCAGATCACTGCAAAGTGAGCTCTCAGAGAGGCAGACATTTTCCACAGTTCTGCCCCCAGAGATACATGGAAAAGCAGTGATAAGAGCTATGGTGAAATGGGGAACCTGGGAGGTGCACCTACGTTCCTGTTGGAAAGAACATAGGCAAATGTTTCTTTTTCAACTTAGTTTCCACCCAACCTAGAGTATTTGGCTTGGAAGGTGGCCATAGAGTCTAGAGGTGAAAGTGTAGTGAATGGAGGTTTGCAGGGAAGATAGCCAACTCCGAGGACTGGGGACTTGGGGCTGCTGGGAAGGGAGGAGAGAGATCGGGGACCTAAAGGGAACAGGGCAAACACTGCGAGGCCTGGGTGGAGCTGCGGGGGGCTTGTCCATATCAGGACTGAGAGTAAATCAAACACCCTGGGGTCTTTCAGAGTAGATGTTTTTTTTTTTTTTTGTGGCTGGGGGCTCCATTCCTGTGCCTGAGGAACTGTGAATAAGATTATTAGTGGACATCATCCCAAAGACCTAAAGAGTTCATAATCAAAGGGAAGAGGAAAATGGTAAAGGAATGTTTATTTCTCTGAATAATCTAGATTTTTTTTTTTTTAAGTAATTGTGGCAGGGCTAGACTTGGAGTCTTGTGGACCTGGCTTGAATCTTGGCTGTAGTAAAAACAACATCACCACAGCATCTCCATCAGTAAAATGCAGATGATACTTTTATCCTGTGGTAATTATGAGGATTAATTAATCCAACATATTTTATTGAGCATAAACTAAGTCATAGGCCAGATGCTGGTATAATGAACTTAGCACAGTATTCAAGGAGCAGTAGTTATCATTAAAATGCAAAGCATATAACAGAGCACAGAACCATGCAGCAGTGCTTAATGTGATTCGTATTTTTTTTTCATCTGATTCTTCCACTAGATTTTAAGCTACATAAAGGCATGGTCTGATCTAGTTTGTTCACAAAGTCTGAAGCATAGTAGATAGATGCTCAATAATATTGGTTTCAGTGAGTGACTGACTGACTGAATATTTAATTAGCTATTCTCATTGTTAGATGCCTGGGATAGAAAAGAAAAGACAGGGAGGCTGAGAGATCAGATCTTACCCAAACTCTCTTCTGTCCTTTCACTTTCCCAAGCACTGCTCAGGCACGTGCACACAGTCCTATAGGGCCAATTCCCAGAATTCACAGCAGACATATTTGGTTGTGTTTAATTTTATGTTCTGTTTTAGAGTGAAAGTTCACAGATAAAATGATCTGTGGCAGTGTTTTCAATTGCCTTTATTCTAGAAAGTACAACAAATGCTCACATTCTGTATTTAATTAGGCCTATGCTTCTTTTAGCCTTACTAAGTTGAAACAAAAACAAAAGTTATCAGTAGGAAAATGAGAAACCCCATGGAGATTCTGAAATTTCCTTAACTCTGACTTAACTAAAGAATGCAGGAACATTCCCAGGAGACTCCATCCTATTTGAGAGGGAGGTGGAAAAGAACTCATTTCAAATTTGGCCCACAAGCCTACAACTCATTGTAAGATAAAAAGTTATTCTCAATATCTCTGTCTATATCTATCTATCTATCTATCTATCTATCTATCTATCTATCTATCTATCTATCTAATCTATCATCTATCTATCTAGCATCTATCTAACAATCTACCTATCTACCTACCTGTATACACAAACACATATACACTCACATACATACATAAATTAGAGAGTTTAAAAGATTAGTTACAGGTTTGAGCCCTGGATCCACTTCTTATTAATCATGTAGCCTTGGACAAGTTACTTAACCCCTACAAGACTCAGGTTTTTTTCTTGGGTAGAATTAAATGCAACTTGTAGGGTTATAGAACTCTTAGCATAGTCTTTGGCTCATTGTAAGCACTCAATAAACAGTAACTGCTGTTTAAAAATTATTGTTATTCTACAGTCTAAATTACATAATTCTTATCCAGCCTCAGGGTTCCTCAAACCCGGCACTATTGACATTTTGGGCTGAAAAATTCTTTGTGTGGGTTGTTCAGTGCATTTTGGAATGTTTATCAACATTCCTGGTCTTTACCCAAAAGATGCCAACCCCACCCAGCTGTGATGATCAAAGTATCTCCAGACATTGCTAAATGTTCCCTGGAAGATAAAACTCCTGTTTGAGAATCACTGGTAGAGAAGAAAGAGCAGTGAGTAGCCCTAGAGATAGGAGAGAGACTGGTTTCTATGAACTAATAATTTGTGATCTTGGGTAAGTCCTACCATTCCCTTGGGACGTGATTTTCTCACATGGTAAAATATGACAAGAAATTCCTGCTTTATCTTCCATGATTTTTTGTAAGGATAAAATGAGAAAGAAAATCAAAAGTTCTGAAGAAGTGTAACAAAGTAGGACTCCATTATGATTGTTTTGGTAGAGGGTGGCTATCAAGGGGCAATTATGAGAAGGCTTGCCTTGGAATAACAGCCGATTCCAACCTGCTGTCTGTCCTTTTTAATTCTCACACTGAGGAGCCACTGGCCTCTCAGCAGCTTCTCATTGATCACATGTCAGATTCCCTGTCCTTTTAATGGATATATTTGTGGCTTGGCCTGAAGAATTCAAGAGAAACTGTTTTCTTTCAAAATGAAATGAAAATGTTCTTCTTCTTCTTTTTTTTCAAAGTATTCTGTAAGTGGTGAAAACTGCTTTGTCATCTCTAGATTTAACTTTCATCTAAATTTATCTCTCGCATGGCTAGAATTAACCAGACCTCAGAATTAACTGTGCCCTCTGCAGACTGACATTCAGAAAGGAATGGTCTGAGGGTTTCCAACATCGCTACACTGATTAATCTTATAATAATATACCAGTTAATACTATGATGAATTTCTCCATTATCAAGGGAACATTTTTTGATGTCATAATATGTTATGGAAATCAGTATGCTGGAATCCAGAGGTTGAACCTATTGTCTTCATTGATTTCTAAAAAAAATGCTTACATGGGAAATAGCAGAGTATCTGGGAGCATGAGCTTTGAGTTTGGTCAGAACTTATTTAGATAGGAAGAGTTCAAGGTCCAATCTCATCAGTTGTGCAATTTAGAGAAGTCCTTCAGCCCTTCTGAACTTCAATAGAATATGATAATATCACCTACCTCACAGTGTGGTTATGAGTTTTAATCAGAGATAAATACCTAAAATACGGAGCATGATGCAGACACATGGTAGGTGTTTTGTAGATGTAGGTGATCTTTCTCTCTGTCTATATTCTGAAGGACTGTTTGAGAGTTTCTTTCATCCCTCAAGCATGTGTTTGGTCTGATTGCTTCAGAAAGGCCATAGAAATGAAGACCAAAGCTTTTAAGGTATAGTTTAGAATCCTGACTTAAATTAATTGTAATGAAGCCTGAATAAGATAACCAACAAATCTTCTAGTTTATGAGCAAATTAACTCCCTACTTCAGATGGGCATTAGTTGAAAATTAAGGGTCAGAAGTCACCTAAAGGACAATGGCATTCTCCCAGAGTGTTTCTTCCTTAAAATAATTCATTTGACCTCCTTAAGGACACACATCAGTGTTCTGCGACAGCACAATAGAGTAGCAAGAACATGAGCTTGGAGTTGGACAGACCTTACATTTACCAGCTGGTTGACCTTGAGGCTCTCTAAGCCTCAGTTTCTTCATTAGCAACATAGGGTTAGTAGCAACTGTCACGGTGTGAGGGTGAGGATAAATAAAGGCTATGAAAACCTCAAGCACTATGCCTGGCACACGGAAGGTGCTCAATAAGTTGCTTTCATCCTTGGCTCTCTTATTAATGCTGAATATAGCATGTAGGAAAAGTCATAAATTATTAAGTACAAATCATTTAAAAAATATAGGATAATTTTATTTGAAGTTTCCAGCAGTGGCTCTGGAAGAGTTAACTTCATAATTTGTTCTTTATACAGCATATGAAGGCATTTTAAAACTCAACAAGACAAAAAGAGTCTGGTCACCCCTTTCTCCAACTTGGCATCTTTAACCATTCATAAAACCATTTTGTAGGAGAAGACATTACCATATACATGTAACACATAAGAATGAAATTGTAGAATAATAGTTTCCCAAATTTTCATCACTAAGGGTTCTTTTTAATATTTTTATTACTTTTTCTTATAGACCTCTGTCGTATGTTTCAGCTTTCTCTTTGTTCCATAACATTTCTGCTAACTTCTATTGCATCCATCATACACGCTGCACTCTGATTGTAATATGAATCATATTTTATTACTCTTTCAACTCCCCTACTCCATAGCAGGCTCTCAAACAATATTTGGTAAGCTGAGAGCAAGCATTCCTCTATATACATAAGCTATCCACTAATTACAATAGATTCCTTTCTATATACTGATTACATATTATAATAGCTAATATTTACTAAACATCTACTATCTTCCAGATATCATAGGATTTTTTCAGTTAACTACTCATTTATTCTTATTCCAGGTGTATATCTTTATTACCTCCATTTTACTGTTGTGGCTCTTCCAGCAGTGACATCCTGACTCTCCCACTATGCCTGGGAAACCCAGTTGACATTCTCTATGAGAACTAGGATCAGGAAGATAAATCACTTCCAAAAGAGTACCAAACCCCAGGTTTCATTCTCTTTTTCCTACACTCCAAACATTTTCTAGAAAAAGAAACAAATTAATTCAGGAATTGCATTTCCCCCCCTATACTTCTTCAGTAAAAGGATAAGACAAAAAGTTTATCCACAGATTGCCCTGGATAACTGAGTAATGGTTATAACTTTCTCCTACCTTGTGGGTGTTCTCAAGGACACAAGAAAAAGAGTTCTCTTTCTGTTTCCAATAGAGCTGCTGTGCTACAAAGATGCACTTGGACATGAACCACTGTGAGTAATGTCTTTTTTTTTTTAATATACGAATGATTATGATGTTTCTTTCACCTGTGCCTCTGCAGAAATGATGTCTGTTATATCCACTAACACAATAGCTGCAGGGATAAAAGCAGTTTACTCCTTGTGAGTGTGCTTTTGGTACCCTAAAAGGTGTTTAATGGAGAAATAGCAAGGTTTATCTATCCTAGAAACATAGTTTGAGATCAAACAAACACTATCAATCTCCTAAAGGAAAGGAGATGGAATGGGGCTCTTCTAAAGGTGAATGAATACAATAAAGGCAAAGATTTGCTATTTACCACATGCTGGGATGTCACACAGGTCAGATTTGAAGTTTTCATCCAAAGTGAAGCACCAGGGAGCTTCCTTCTGATTCCCTGGGTTGCGACAGTAGGAATGTCCTCCATTCAGCTCTGGGAAACGGAGGGCGGTGAAGGTGTGTGTATGGGGGTACTGGGAATTCCACGGCTGGCACTGGCGCCCTGATTTGGTCACACTGACAGTCCCCCGGTAGTCCACACCTGTGCTGTTATAGCACTTGTGATCTGAAAAATACAAAAGAAAAGCCTAAACTGTGAGAAAGAAACAGAGGAGATGTCAGAGCTCCCAGCCAGCAAGTTCTGGATGGAGGATTCGAAATTAAGCTCATGGCCAAGGCTCTCCTGCTGGTCAGGGGCCATGTGGGCAGTCTCCATGCTTGCTGGGCTGGGACACAGGGCCTGCCTTGCAGTTACATTCCTGGGAGGATTTAAAGCTTATGCTTCAGGAATAAAACTGGTACTCCACAAGTATTTTTAATATTGAACATAGAAAAAATCAGGACTGGGGCATTGGAGTAATTTCCTCGTGAATGGTTCAGAGAAGGTTCAAGCTAAACTGTTCTTTCCATTTCTGCTTGACAGCCTTATATATGAATCATGTGATGAAGAATCTAATTCGCAGAAAAATCTTTATGAGGGGCACTATAGGTTTCTAACAGGAGTCAAGGCCATCTTTGTGCTAATGGACTAGACACCCTTGAGAAGCAGGGCCTCTTAAGTACTCCTTCTGGGTGACCATGGGGTTGTCACTTGAGAGCAGTGCAAAAATCTAATTGAGTTGAAACAAACTGAAATTTGGATGGGTAATGACAAGAGAATAGCAATAATAGTAATAATGCTGACACTGCTATTACTATGTGCTAAGCACAGTTCTAAGTACTTTAGTTGCATTAAGTTATTTAACTAATAAATAATATTAACTACAAAAAGGAAGCTAAAAGATTACCACTGAATTTAATTCCAGATGAATGGGAAATGTATATATGGGCTTGCCTCCATTCTCTATTCTCTTAGCACCAAAAGACTATTCCTTTGAACATTTCCCATTCATCTGGAATTAAATTCAGTGGTAATCTTTTAGCTTCCTTTTTGTAGTTAATATTAATAGCTTCCTTTTTGTAGTTAATATTAATTTTATGATATGTGTATCATAGCACAATTTAAAAGACATATATATATATATACACATATATATGTATATATATACATATATACATATATATATATACATATACATATATATATGTATATGTATATATATATATGTCTTTTAAATTGTGCTTTGATACACATATCATAAAATTTACCATTAGTGCATTCAGAACATTCAAAATATGGTGCAACCTTCACTGCTCTCTCATTCCAGGACACTTGTATCATCCGTAAAGGAAACCCTATACCCATTAAGCAGTCACCCGCCCTGCACCCCAATCCCCCACCACCCCTGTCCCTGGCAACCACTAATCTGCTGTCTCTATGGATTTATCTATCCTGGCTGTTTCATATAAATGGAATCATACAATGGTGTCTGGCTTCTTTCACTATCATAGCATTTTCAAGGTTCAGTCCTGTTATAGCATGTAACAGGATTTTATTCCTTTTCATGGATGAATGCTATTTCATTATGTGGATATACCACCATCTGTTTGTCTCCTCATGTACTGATGGGCATTTGAGTTGCTTCTACCTTTTAGCTATTGTGAATAGAGCTGTTACGAACACTTGTGTACAAGTTTCTGTTTGAACATCTCTTTTTAATTCTTTTGAGTATACTCAGGAGTGGCACTGCTGGGTCTTACGGTAATTCTATTTTTAAGTCATTGAGTAACCAGCAACCATATTTTAAGATTGTTATCTTGATGAAGTTCCTTGAAGGTAGGCACTGCATCTAATCCCCCACTGAGTGCTTAGCCCCCGCATGTCTTCAGCCCACTGGAAGGTAATCTGACTGCCACCAGGAACCACTACTGTGGATCAAAGTCCAGTTCTCATGGTGCTATGGGATGGCTGGTCCCCACGGTAGCACAGAGGGTCTGAGGCTACCACCTACTTTTATTGATAGGATCTGCCATGGGAATCCCAATCCGGATACAGTTTGCAGCTTCGGGGCTCTCTGGCTGAGGGAGATCTTCACAGTTTGGCAATTTCAGCCTCATCAGAATCATGGGATTTGATCTTGCAAAAATGTACTCTGTTTGACACAGGACATTTTCCAGGATTTCACATTCATCGCGACACAAGTCACGGGGCTTTGGGACGGCTGAGGTTTCATCACAGTATGGGAAGGCGTAGTGGCACAGGGAAGGAATGGCGAACTGAGAACACTTATCAGATAAGTGACTGGAGGTGCCAATCATGGTGAAGGCAGCTGGAAAACAAACACAATTATTAACTCCCAGGGGCCAGGGTTTATCTTCAGTTATCTCGTCAACAAATATCAGATAGAAACACACATTGGAAGGAATCTGCTGTGCTCAAAAGACAAAGCCATGAGAAAGAGATTCATTTCAGATGTCTAAGCAGCTTACTTTCACAGGCTTGAAAAAAATCGTTTTGACTACAAAGTTAAAAAACAGGATTAAGTTACATATGTACCATTTCCTAATAAAAAGAATTAATTAGGTTAAAGTACAATATATTTTTCATTTTTACTACAAAGCAACAGAACTTTGTGTTTCATCCGGTACTTTTTATTAGTTTTGTGAGGCTTCTAAAACATTTGACAGCTGCAGGGCAGAGCTCGCTTTATGCAGTGCCTGAGTCTGATCACAGGATTTAGTATTGTGTTTTTGCCTCTTAGTTGCTGGATAATTTTGGGTAACTTGTTTAATTTCTTTGTGGCTTGAACACTTTTGACTCCTTCTTCTGAAAATGAGGCAACTCATGAGGAAGTTCTCAAAGAGCACAACTCAGTTGTTCCAGTGTGTATCATAGAATGTTAGTGGCCACTTGGCCAAACCACATATCCAAGTGTGGTCTTCACGCACAAAAAGAGCACTAGCTTCCCTCTGCATGCCTCCATTGACAAAGAGCTTACTCACAAGGCAGCCTGTGAGGTTGCTGATACACCGTTTCCCAAAGTATGGGCCTCAGGACACCAATTCTGTAGAATATTAATAGTGTTTGCGGAACTATGGTTCTTCCATTGCCAAATAAGTTTGAGAAATGCTGAGTTAAAAAAAGTTAAATGGATTTTTAAGTGTAATACTTTTCAGTGAGCTGATGTTCATTGAAAATGTCCAAGAGAGGATTATTATAAATGGGTGACCAAATATTTATATTAGAACTCCCATTTATTTTTGTGAATACCTAGCAAAAGATATATTAAAACGTGCTCATATTAGGTTGAACTCTGTTCAACAGCTCCTCCCCATCATTCTTACTTCTGCTCTCTGGAATTTCACAAAGTCACCCCTCTCGGAAGCCTGAAGACTTCAGCAAGTGGCAACTATATCTTCCTATAGTCGCTTTTCCAGGTTAAATAGCTCTTGCAGACACCTCTTAGTTCCTTTAAATTCCTTGCAGGACATAGTTGCTGGACTTTTGGAGGCTCTATGTGCCTACCTTGGGTTTGTTCTTACCTCTACTGAATTCCAGGGTTGCCAGACAAACTATAAGGTATTCAGTTACATTTGAAATTTGGATAAATGTCTGGGACATACTTATACTAAAAATGTATACATTGTTTATCTAAAATTTGAACGTAACTGGTGTGGCATTTTTATTTGTTAAAGCTGGCAACCTTATTAGAATCCAATAAAAGCAATTTTAATGGTTTGCAAGCATAGGTGGCACAGAGGCATAATAACTACACTAATGAAAGAGGGACAAGGAGACTGTAACCAAGCGAACTAGGTGTGCAAAATCATATAAGGTAGTCTACATTACATAACTCATGTGATAAAAAGTGCTTCAGTATTAGATTTCCTTTAAAGAAACTTTAGATTCAGAAAAATGAAGGGTACAATATAGAACAAGAAGAGACCAATGATCATTTTACCTCATCACTAATTTCACAGATGAAGAAAGAGATTTCCATGGAGAGTAATTACTGTGATTTCCCTAAAGCCACACTAATGGCAATACTGCAATTAGCATCCAGAATTCTAGACTCTAAATTCATTCCCTTTCAGTCCATATGATGGGCTTCTAAACAGTAAGCTCTGTGAGGATGGAGACATACCTGGCTTATTTACCACACCATTATATCTCCCAGTCCCTAGTCCAGTTTCTGGTACACCCAAAACACTTAGTAATATTTATTGAGTGTTTGAATGAATGTGAGGCTTTTCAAAGCCTCCTTTCCTCTAAGAGCAACCTTCAATAAATTATTTTAATGTAAATTCCAGAGCAGAGAGATCATATCTCACACTTCTTTATGGCCCTGCTCCTAACCCCTATGCTTAGCCTAATCCTTTGTCATCAGAGGAGCTCAAAAAACTTTTAATGAAAAAAAAAAGTTATTCAAGGTATAAATATAATTTCATTGGTGTTAACCTACCTGTGATCTGATTTTCTATTTCCCCTTGCATGTGCAAAGATTCCATATAGACAGTGCGGTTTCCAATAAATCTTGCACATGCAATTCCTCTGTATGGCTGACAGAATCCGTCTTCTTCGTACTCATCTCTAAAAACAGAGCATAGACGTTAGATGATGCAGTATGCACACACACATGCAGTTGGAGCTCACTGCCGATGCCCCTTACGGTCACTAGGGGGTGCAGTCGGGAGCAGTATCCTAAGGACTGGGCTAAGGAATCAGGCTTTTCTTCAGTTCCATTCATCACCTAAAACATCTGTTGGTTATGTTGGTCAAGTTTTCTTCACCCCTAGAAAATCATCCTGAAGCATAAAAATCATCCTTAAATATGGGAAAAACACTCTTATTTTCTCAGCTGGAAGATGATATAGTTATAAGAGCAAAGAGGAAATGAGTTGGAAATCTGGGCACACGTTCTACAGTATTTTTGTGTTTTAGGTACAGATTATTTCTGATTTGCTACAAAGACATGGTTGCTTTTTATCCACAAGAGCCATTCCAAGCGCCAAGTCAATTAAGTGACTCCACCAGGTGAGCAGCTAGGTGCAGCTGGAGAGAAACCAGAGGGCAGTCCAGTTATGTGACTCCTCACTGCTTATGGCCTAACATCTCTACCCTGCAGAGATGACCAGGGAAAACAGTAGACTGGAGAATTTTAACTGAGTCACGTAATCCAAGGAAATTTAGAGAAAATGTCAATGGAAATCTTGCTTTCATGATCCCCTAATATTTTGAAAAATAATCTTTTAAAAATTTTCCTGCTTCAAAATTATAATTTTTATTAAAAAAAAAAAAGATGCGTGTTTGTGGAGGTGGGAGAAGATTTTACCCTGAAGATAAGGAGACACTGAAAAGAGATATGATTATTGATGGTGTGATCTAAGGTTTGAGATTAGAACCCAAGATGGCAGGTTCAGCTCCAAAAGACAGAGAAGGGCCTATGATAAGCAAAAGACACCACAGTACAGAACATCTAGCTGTTTCACAAAGGCAGACCACAACCAAATAACAGCCACAATTACGGGCTGACTTCCACCCTGGATGCTCCTCCTCTGTTAACCTGGCTGGAATCAATACATCATTTGAACAAAATATCATTTTTTTAAAGTACATTAGAGCAAAGGTCAGGAGGAAAAAATTCTCCTGGGTTTAACGTTCACCTATCCTTAGGCAATCTCTCTGAGCCTCTGAGCTGTGATTTTCCTATCTATAAGATGAAGACAATAGCTGACCTCTCTACCCAATGAGTGAAAATCATGAGGACTCTATCTACTAACAAAAAAGCTTTTAAAAAGTGCTACACAGAGGTAACATGGTTACTATTAAAGTATTTACAATTACCAAAGTAGATGTTAATTATTTACTAAGCTCCAGCTTTGTCAAATGGACTGTGATCAGTGCTAAGGCTCTGGACTTCACCACTTGGGGGTTCCTTGTAGAAATTTAGAAAGCTCAGCATAACAAAAAAATAGGAGAGAAAAAATATGGCAGGGATGATCCTTAAAAGACACTAATTTTCAGCTGCTTTCTACTCCCTATTCACTAAAACAGTCATTTTGAAGGTGGAGATAGGGTAAATATCTTCAGTTCAGTCCTGAAAATAGCTGATATTGTAAAACTCTTAAACATGTAAACCTTAAGTACAAATACGAATGAATATATCATATACCTGACATAAAGACATTGAAATTTTAATGTTGCAAAATCCTGCAAGTACTCCACATGTTTACTTTCATAAATCCTAGAGTAATGTTGAAGTCTTTTTGGCTTAAATTTTACCTGGGTTGTAAAATTAACCCCACTTTTATGGGGTAACTAATACCATAAATCTATAAGGAGAAAGAAGGTTCTTGATGACCTAGCATTGGGTTTTGGAAACCGAAGTACTGAGACCTCTACACCAGGCCCCTGCTATTATAGATGACGCATTTCTGTCCCTAGGCATTAGCAGAACCTTGGATTTTCAATGTGTAATTATGAGAACACCTTTTCCTCTCCCACATTAAACTCTCAAGGCCTCATTTATATCTCTTGGGAGGAGAAAACCCTAGAATTACCCCCAGATATAAATCCCCAGCCTAGTGGGAGTTCCCATATTTTATGTCTGGAGCTTAGGCTAAACTTCTTACCACCTTTCCAGTTCAAGACTTTAAAAAGACTCTTTGAATACCTTTTTTTTTCCAGAACAAAATGGAATGCAATTCCTTGACCGCACATTTCTTGTCACTGAAAGGCTTAGAGCTACAGGTGTACTGAATTTTTGATTGTGCCCAGAATTCCTGATATTCTGGCCAGTCTTTTGGGGACAGATATAAAAAACAAAACAAAACAAACAAACAAATAAAAAATAGTGTATTATGTCACCTGCCAGGGAGTAGTTCTCAGCCCCGGCTGCTTATAAGAATCTCCTCAGGAAGCTTTCAAAATACCAAGGCTCAAGCCCCACCCTAGACCTATTAAATCCACAGCTTAGGCATTCAGGCTTTTAAAAAAGCTCTCCAGTGATCTGAATGTGGTTGAGAACCACTGCACCAGAAAAACAAACATGTATTAAGTGTCTGCCACTCTTTGTACTGGGTACTGTGCTAAGTGCTTTCTTCAAAGCTGCCGCTTATGCAGTGTTATCATCTGTATTTTACAGGGGAAGACCCTGAAGTTCAGAGAAGTAAGTCAAATTCACAAAACCCATAAGTGCTGGAGCTATCATTTAAACTTAAATTTTAAGCTCAAGCCATTACACCACATTGTGAGATCTATAATGATGTTCTTTTTTTTTTTTTTGATGTATTGCTTTTCATTAAACCAGCCTAACTATAAACAAGAGGCTTTATAATGAGCCCTTTATTCTGTATACCAGGCACTAAGTTTCACTTACATGCAAAATTGATATTAAGTCATTTAATCCTGACAACTATCATACAAAGGAGGTGAAGTTATAATTATTCCCATTTTAAAAATTCAAAAACTGACGATCAGAAGTAGTAAAGCACTTGCCCAAAGTTACACTGCCAGATATGCTCAAAACTAGTGCTTATAACTATGGCATACAACTTCCTTCCCAACAGATCGATTATGGAAGTTTTGGCACTGCTTACAGGGGCTTTCTGCTGTGAAGATGTATTGGTGTCTGCTGGGTGGCAAAAAAGGTTTTCTTTTAAACATAAAGTCACAATTGCCTTTCACCCTTTCCATTTTTCTTGCTGGCTTTGGCTGGAGGGAAACAAATACTCCTCTAGCATTAATCAGCTGTATGCTTTTCTCCGGCATACACTTCTTTTATCATACATGTCCTCCACGCTCAGCAAATTAAAAACATGAAGCGGCAAGGCAGCAAAAGTGCAAGGGCACTTGCAATGAGCGTGCCTGAGGCTCGCTCTACAGAGAAGAAAAGTGTGCTGTGAAAGGGCAGATGGAATTCTGGCCACTCATCACAGCGGCTGGCACCGGCATGCGCCACTACCTCGACGTGACGTCAAGGTGCAGGGGTGCTTTGTGATGGGAACTCATGTTTCTCATAAAGGTAATTGAGTTCCCACATTGCCAGCTTCTACAGCCTTCCAAATTCGCTGTCATGTGATAGGGAGAAACAAACACCGTTTGCCCTGCACCTTTGGGGTCTCCCCCTGGCCCAGGGCAAGGGAGCTTGGAAGGGGCCGTCACACAGGCTGAGCATGATCACGACCAATGTGGCAGCAGCAGGAGCACCCACCCAGGAACCACCGCAGACTAAGGAAAAGGAAACACTGCCACTGCAAATCGCAGTGACAGTGACAGTGGAAGTGAATGGCTACAAATTCCTGGGCAAACTTCTCAGGTCAGGAAGCAAAGAAGAGAATTTTCAAAAAATGAAAAAAGCACACTGTAAAGTATGACGCCTGTGAAGCCCAAGATGTAATATTTTAGAGCAGGGAGAAGAAAAGGAGGAGGAAGGATAGGTGGGTTGATGGGGTATGGGTGGTGACAAGATGCAGAATACCCTCAAATAGATGCCAAAATGGAGTTGTGCCAAGTTTGGTTCAAGAGAGGCCCACCAGCACTAATTTCTTTAGTGCTTCCAGGGAGGGCAGGGTTTCTGGAGGCTGCCTCAATTTAAAGGAGACTAGAGAGAGAACTTGAGTTGTTTTAGAGACATGATTTAAAAACAAAGCCTTAACGATACTGGAAAAACTGATGCAATCCAAACGAAGTCTGCAGATCACCAACGTTACCTTCCTACATGTGACAGCTGTCCTATGTCTATGTCGCGTATCACCATTAGGGGAAATAGGATGGACTCAGCGGACTCTTGAACAACATGGGTTTAGGGCTGCCAGCCCCCGCGTAGTTGGAAGTTGTGTATAACTTTTGACTCTATAGTCGGCGCTTCGCAAACTCGGATTCAGCAGTATTTTCAATGCAAGGTTGGTTGAATGTGCAAACGTGAAATCCGCAGGTATAAAATGCTGACTGTATGTATTAAAAAATATTTCCACATAAGTGAATCTGTGTTGTTGAAGGGTCAACTATATATGGAAACTCTGAACCATTTTTGTGACTTTTCTTAAATATAAAAATATTTTGAAATAAAAAGTAAAAAAGAAATTCTTGTAGGGTGGGGACCTTCTTATTTATTGTGCATATACAGGATGGGCAGTGGTCTTCTGTGACATGTCAGGAAGGCCCTCAGAAGACCTCATTTAACCTTTGTTACAACCTTACAAAAATCCCTCCAGGTCTATCCCTGGGTGGCTGAATTCCCATCATTAACAACTCACTTATTTGTCTGAGGCTTGGCTTACTTCTAAATTCAAATGCTTCCAGGAGAGAGGACCTATTTGGTCAGGAAGACCTCAGTGTGGATTGCTATTATTAGCTGTGGTCACTTTCATCTTTATTAAAAGTTGAACAGTGAGGAAGGATGAGACAGCTGATGAGAGGCCCGTGGGTGGAAGATGAAAGGCCTCTTCCCTGACTTTGCACTTAGCCCAGGCCCAGCTTTGTGCCAGGTGAGATGACCCAAAAGGAGAGAAGGTGTGGGAGTTGTTTGTAGAAGGGAGCTCTCTCTGTGTCTGACTCATCATTCCCTTTGTCATGAAGTGATCGTTTTAAAACACAGGTTTGATCAGGTCATTTCCTGACTAAAATTCATTGTAGTTTCCCACTCACTTGAGTATTCTGACTGTAGCCTACAATGCCTTTTATAATCTAGTTCCTGCCTGTTTTTTCCAGCCATGGTCCCTGCCAGTCAAGCCCACAGACAAGATGATATCAGTCACGCAAATGGTCTTGCGAGTCTCGAAACAGGGAATGCATTTCGATGCTTCCACGGTTTGGTCCATGCTCCTCCTGGGGCCTGGAATGCCCTCCGTCTTCTTTTCACCTTGTGAACACCTTCTCATCTTTAAGATCCAAATGCTCCTAACTCCTCTAAGAAAGCTAGCCTCCGAATCCCCAGGGCCTTTGCTATACCACTCTCGCACATTTCTGACTTCCTAATGTGTTCATGCGTTCTGTGTTCGCCTCGCCACCACCTAAGATGAGGCCCATGTCTGATTCGGCCTCATGACTCATGCCTCATGACTAGGCACTGGCACAGCCCACAACTCAGTAAACATATGCTGAGTGAGGGAGGCAGTGCTGTTGAGAGATGTTCCCCTCCAGATCCTCGGAGGCAGGAAAAAGGCCTAACTGACCAATAGAACTGAAGCAGATGTGGAGACGTCCTAGGCTAGCCCACTAACGCAGACCTTGCTTTGTAAGCAGGCAGGCAGCTTCTAAACTGACACCACTTCCTTCCTTGTCAGATTTCACTTGGGAGCATGGGTAGGCCTAGTAGACTTAACCAACCAAATTTATTCCTACTGATGAGTTAGGCCCTGAAAATCTCCTTTCAGGATAATAAGACTAGTTAAAATGCACATCTCTTCTTAGTGGAAAAAGAATAGATATAAAGGTTCTCTGTTAACTGTAAAATCTCACTTAAACAAAGAAAACGGGTACTCAAAGAAATATTTGTTCACAAATGTTCATAGTAGCACTCTTCACATGATAGCCAAAAAATGAGAACAATCCCAAATGCTCATCAACAGATGGATGACTAGACAAAATGTGGTGTATACATACAATGGAATATTATTCAGCCATAAAAAAGGAACGAAGTAGCTAACCATGCTTGAGTGCATGGAAGGATCTTGAAAACATGCTAAGTGAAGTAAGCCAGATGGCTACATAGGATATGATTCAGTTTATATGAAATCTCCAGAATAAGTAAATTCACAGAAATAGAAAGCAGATTGGTGGTTGCCAGGAGCTGGGGTGGGATAGGGGGTGGGAAGAAGAAGTAACTAACTATTTAATGGGTATGGAGTTTTATTTTGTTGTGATAAAAATATTTTAGAACTAGATAGAAGTGGTGGTTGCACAGCATCATGAATGTACTAACTGCTATTAAAACACTCACTTTAACAAGGTTAAGTTTATATTGTATGAATTTCACTTCAGTTTTAAAAACAATCTCATTTATATATCAGGGACAAGGTAGAGGAACCTTGGGAGAGGACCAGTAGTTGGAATTTCAAGCTTTGGAGCTGGGGAGAGATTTGTGGGTAGCTTTATGGGTTGCTTCCATGCGGGCTAATCAGCTATAAGCATTGGTAGCTTACATAGCACCAGCGAGTTTCTTTGTTCTGATGCTCATAGTTCTTCATAGTTGTTCTGATGCCAGAGAGGGTGGTTCTACAAGCCCACAGCACGGCAGCTTCATGGGAAAAGAGTGCAGTGAATGAAATAATCTAACACTTCTGAATTTACCCCACTCAGCCCCTGTTAAGAGCCCCATGGTGAGCCATGGAGATGAAATCACATCAAGATGCCTGCCCTCAGAGCCCTGAATAGTGGTTTGAAGGAAAGCCGTCACATAACTCAGAGAGCTTCAGTAACCCTAAGTGTGTTCTAGCAAGCGATTTAGCAACCTGTGGGTTACTCTCTCTCATGTGGGAAGTAATTTCTCTTTACCCAAGCAAAAATAACTTACCAGTGCCTTCTCAAAAGACCACCAGTGGTCATAAGTGGATAAAAAGTATTCCTTTTAAAATGTGTAAATCAGGCCACATATTAGCTGATCTGGTTAAAGCAGAGCCATGGCAGATCCACACACAGGTGCTTCCCAGAGCTGGCTATCGTAACTTTGGGGCTGGGTGCAAAGCTTCCCATCTCAAAGGCAGGGTTCTCCCTTGGGATGTGCAGCCGAACTTCCTTAAGCTGAAAATCAGCTCTGTCTCTTAATTAAAAGAGGTGGAGTGTGTGCGTGGGAGCGCGGGGGGCGGGTAAGCGGGGGAGAGCAGAGATATATGATAAAATGAAAGATCCAAATAAAGCCTGCAGAATTATTCCAATGTGAATAAAAGATCAGAGACCCAGAAACTCTAAGAACAGATTAGGATCTGATATGGTCCAAAAAAGTTCCCACCTCTCCAAAAATACCTCCTTCTTTGTCCTGAGAAGACTTGGAGCCTTGAAGCACCCCTGGTTAAATGCCAACCAAAAGTAGGGGAAAGAATTTTAAAACTTATCAGCTTGAACTGCACACACCTTGGAATAAGAGGCCCTCGGAGAAGGGGCATCAGGACAGATACATGTGGATAAACAGAGAGAGCTGGACAGAGTGTAGGAGAGAAGGTGAATGTGCTGGAAAGGGAGCCTCAGGCTGGCTGTGGTCAAGGAATTCCAGGTTAAATATGTGATCCAAAAGTTATCTCACAGACTGTGTTTTTTACAGACCAATTTTAAAGTGGGCATTAAAGAAGGTCATGAGTTAACATATTTGACCTCGAAGGTCACCGGCTTGCAAAGTAAGCCAAGCAGTGCACGTCTTCCTAGTGGGGTGATGACTCCCAGAGAAGACTTAAAGCTACCAGGCTGAGCATCCGGCTCGCCCTAACATCCCTTCTTCTCTTCTTGGAATGCTTTTGTGAGCTCGAGCAATTTTGAGGTGACTGTATCGAGTGTCACGTGCCTTTCTCCATACCTGAACACCGACAATTGTTAACATTTATTTCCTTAGCACAAGAGCCCTCACTCTTTCTCACACCACTTTTTCTGCTTTAAAAAATTAAATTAAATTTCAAAAGTTTTTTTTTTTCTTGGCTATGAACCATTAAAACAAACAGATGAATAACGTTCTGTCATACTTTCCAGAGCAGCACATAATAGTTACTTGTGTCCAACTCAGCAATGGGAAGGTATTGGCTCTGCTTCACAGCCAGTTTGGAGGCACAGGGTTGCATTTCACTCTGGAAAGGGAGCAGAACTACCCAGGCTGGTATCTCACCAACATAATTTGAGGGAAAATTATGCACGTAATACATTTTATTCCTATTTAGACACACATATGAGATGATAGGACTGAACTAGTATGGCATTTGCAAGAATATGGAAGAACACTGATAAAAAGAACGAGTGGGTTTTGCCCTCTCCTATTTCCCAAGGTTTTTGTGGTAAGGTAGCCTTGCACCTTCTGAGAAGCCCTGGGGTATTTTCGCTTTTCCTCTTACAAAGGGCCTTACTTCACCCCTCGGCTTAGGCTGGAGCTGGGAATGAATGCATAGGCGGGACTTGGAGCCCCCAGGTTCTAGGCCCCCCAGTTCTCATTAGAAACCCTTCAGACGTTCTTTGGCAGGTCTCCAAACATCAGGCATTCAAACTACCCCTAAATTTTCCCATTGAGAATAATGGGAGTTTAGAATAATATGAAATTCACACATACCAATCTGGTCAGATTTTCTACTACAAATGTTACTAGGATTGCTTTGATTTTTTTTTTTTTTCACTTTCCTTTTATGCCTTGGGCCATGAATTGGAAAAACAGAAGGTTTGTGGAAAGAGTGGTAAAGGGAATTTAGGCACTTCTTAGGAGGGTTTTAATTTCATCTTGCTACTCAGAAGTGGGGTGAAACCCAATCCCCAATTCTTGCTTTTCTGTTTCATCTCAGCTTTCTTTCTTATTCCTTCTGCTGATGGCAGCTCTGAAAGACTATAGTAGTTCCCCCTTATCCACCTGGAACGTGAATCATCCCTTTGTGCAGAGTATCTACACTGTATACCTTATCTGCTCGTTAGTCACTGAGTTATCGGATTGACTGTCACAGTATCATAGTGCTTGTGTTCAAGTAACCCTTATTTTACGAGGACCCTAAAACACAAGAGTACTGATGCTGGCAATTCAGATATGCCAAAGAGAAGCAGTAATGTGCTTCCTTTAAGTGAAAAAGTATATATATATGTGTGTGTGTGTGTGTGTGTGTGTGTGTGTGTGTGTGTGTGTGTGTGTGTGTGTATATATATATATATATATATATATATATATATATATACATACACATAGCATATACAGGGTTTGGTATTATCCTACACTATTATACTATATAGGGTTTGGATAAACTGCATCCATTGGGAGTCTTGGAATATATCCCCTGGGGATAACAGGAGATTACTGCCTCCCCCAACCCAACTCCAAATAAGGCAATGCAGAGGTACCTGTGGCAAATACAGATTCTTACACATTTAAAAAACTGTGGTAGAAGCAGAAATTCACATTAAAATAGGGATTGACTTGTGATGGACCAATGGGAATATTGCAACTGAACAAGGGATCTGTATCTGTTAGACAAGGGTCTCTGGGACAGAATTGTGAAATCCAATGGGCTCTTTAAGGAGAAATTAGAAATAGGGGTGGATTTCAGGGGGCTATAACTAGAGTGGAAAAATACAGAGCAGAGGAAGGGAGGGCTTATATCCTTGGCATTCAGACACCAATGATATAATCCTTGTTCACCAGGACTGTACAGGCTAGTAAAGTCTCCCTCTATCTTTTCTATCTCTTCTTCCTTTTTAACCAACAAATTTGTTGAAACCTTGTGCTGAGAATAAAAGGAGGGGCATCCCATTGAGGCTATGAAGGTTCTGGAAATAGTGATAGCTTAAAAGAGAACTAATTCAGCAAATCATGGATTAAATAGCATGCTAGCCAAGGTAAGTGGAGTCTCAGGCAGTGCGAGGCTTAATGAGAGTAAAAGAGGATGGCAGCGGGGGGAGAGCGGGGGAGACAGAACAGGTCCAAGGGTAGGGTCTTAACTTGCAGCGTCTAGGGGAGTAAAGAGGTCCAGCACACTACCACCTTTACTATGCACTTAAATCTTGCTTTCATATTTCCCTGAAAGTCTTTTTTAACATAGTCTTATTTTGAACTTGCTACCTCAAAATTGTAATAATAATAAAAAAGGGGAGGGAAGTGAATTTTACACTGATGATAAGGGGACACCAGAAATTGATGTGATTAGTGACAGCGTAGCAAATGGAGGGACTGGAGATCTAAGGCTGGCGATTAGGGCCCAATGGCAGGTTCAGCTTGAAAAGTCAGTGGCTACAACCCCCCCGCAAGGGCTTAACATAACCCCAAGACAGAGTATAGAACATCCAGATATTTCAATGGAGAGAGCTGAGCCTAAAACAGAGGTGATGGGAAACATTAAGGGTCTTGCAGAGCTGATGTGGAGAGAAACTGAACTCAGGGCAGGCATCATGCCTGGTAGCTGTTCTCTGAGCCTACCATGTTAGGGAATCATTTAGTTGGAATGGAACTTGGCAGGCCCCTTGTTCAACCCTCTTTAAAGTAGAAAGAACCAAGAACGCATGGCTGTGTGACTTGTCCAAGTTCACCAAGAAATCAGATTGGTGGGGCTTTGGGACCGCAGGAGTGGGTTCAATTCTGATAGCTGCCTGCCTTCCAGCTGTGTGTGGCCTTGGCTAGGTGTGCAATCTCTCTGCGCCTCCATCTACTCATCTGTAAAATTGGCATATTAAATAATGTCTACAAAGTATTTGCTCACGATAGTCGCTCATGAAGCGGAAATTCCCTTTCTGTCCTTTGAAAGAACAGAACTTCTAGAAATATGTACTGATTTTCTTACTATGTATCAGGCACTATTCTAGACACTGGAGAGAAGAAAGCAGATAAAAAAATCCCCACCTTTGTAATGTTTACCTTGGCTTAGATTTCTAGCTGGAAGCTCTTTCTCCCACTTCTTTTTAATAATTTGTATCTTGCAGTTCCTTCTTATTATACCAAAGATTAGTCATATGTAAAATTATTCATGTGTGTGAACTCTGGACAAGTTGGGAACCGAAGTGGGTAGGTCAGAAAGGTCAAGACTGGTGTTAGCCTTGACAAAGTGCAGTTTGATTAAACTGATGCTTCCACCTCTACTTGGTCTCTTCTATAAACTCTGCCTCCTGTCCTGTTACAGTGCATGGACCCTCTGTGCTATATTCTAAGCCCCAACCATCAACTTGAGCACATGGATACCACCCCCTTTACCTACTCATGGGCCTTGCTCTGGCAATTGTCCTGTTTCTCTGCTGCACCACCATTTCCCCCATCTCTACTGGACCATTCCCATCAATACAGCAACATGCTCTAATATCACCCATCTCAAAACAAATTAAATTCAGACTGTGTCCTTCAAATCTATAAAAACAGCTACACATGATTTATTAAAAAAGAGATGACACAAAACAGTATTGCACAAATAATACTGCTATATAAAATAGTTATAAGTAAATAGACAAGAAAAAGTTTAGATAGCAATAGTTGATCTTGATTTTATTGGGCCACATACTGTCCAAATTGTCCCAGTGCTTAACAATGATATAGTAGTTAGATTCATATATTGAGAAAACAAGTTCAAGGAAAGGTGCTAGACTGCGTCACATGTTGCTTAGACCCAGCAGAAGGGAGACAATTTCATAAGTGGTAGGTGGAGGAGGTTTTCTGGAGAAGAACAAGAGGGTAGCAAAGCTAAGGGAGATCTCTAAAACCAGAGAGAAAGAAGATGAACAGACAAGATCCCTCCCAGGCAGTCTGGCTTGATCAGCAAGCACTGTTCCAACCTCCAAGATATGAACAGAAAAAAAGCTGGCCAAGTAAGTTTCAATTTTCTCTAGGGCATTGCCTAACAAGCAGAATGCTGGGACTGATCTTGGCATTGCTGAATGGAAAAGTCACTGGGCTGGAAATCAGAAGTCCCAGGTCCTTGGTCCTGATTTGGTTGCCAACCGCTTCATTCCTATATAACATAGGATAGGTCATTCACCTCTTTTGTTCTCAGTTATTTCCTTTGTATAATATAGAAGTTGAACTATGTAATACATTCTTTGCAATGCTAATTTTCTTTCCAGTCCTAATCATTTATGGTTACTCTAGTTTAAGCTCTCAGCATATCCCATCAAGATGGTTGCAGTATCCTCCTAACTGGTCTCTCTGTCTCCACTCTGGATGCTGTAATGTAATCCTTTTTGCTGCTGAAAATGAGTTACCTAATATGGTGGATCAAATCATCTCTTTCTTATAACTTCAATGACTCGCTACTGCATACATCCCCTGGGGACAGTCCTAGCACACTAACAGAGATCGACTACCTCTTCAGCTCCATCTCTTGCTTGCTCACTTTGAACCCAAAGCCCTAGTAATAAAGAACAGCTCATAGTCTCTAAACATACCACACTGTGACAGGCATTTGCGCCTTGGCTGTTCCCCTTCCAAGACATTCATTCCCACTTTTCTTCACCTGGATCATTGTCCTTCATCCTTCCAGCTCCAGTTCAGCCTTATCTCCTTTAAGATGTTTTCCTGAAACCCCCAAATTAGTCTGTGAGAAGATATGTTCTCTTTAGCAGCCTGCACTTACTTCATTATACTATGACTATTTGTTGACATGGCTATTCCCCTACCAGGCAGAATGTTCTCAAAGTATAGCAGCTGTTCTTGTTTTTCTTTGTAGTCTTAACCCATATCCAATTTCACACTCAGCAGAGCCCAGTACATTTAACCTGGTTCATAGGAGGCACCCAATAAATGTTAATGGAATTGTACTCTACGTTTCTCAGCTCTCGCTGTGTAGACTTCCTCCAGACTCCAACACCATCAGCCTTTAGCAAGCCCTCGTTTGAATACATTCTCAAAGGTGGACCAAGACAGGTTCCATCCCTACTTCTTAACTCCACTTAGCTAGCTTCCCAAGAGCCCTACAACCTCAAATCTGTTAGTTTCAGAGTTGGCAGGTCAAATGCAGGCTCAGCACTTTCCACCCCCTCCCACCAATTTCTCTAGCCAGCAACAAAAAGGCTTCACTGTCCCTGGGGTCCAGGTTGCTGTTACACTGGGCTCGAAGTACAGAATCGTATCTGACTCCATGAGGGTATTATTTTAAGCTTTACTAAACACCCCTAACCTATCAACTCCCAGCTTTGTAGTCATTTCCAGTTGGAATGTCTTTAGGCTGAAAGAAGACAGGTTTGTGAAAAGACATAAACATCTTTGGTGAGAGGTGACACATGTTTTCTCCTAGTGAAAGCAAGGCACTCCCGTAGATTCTGCAGTTTTTGGACAGTCCATAAAATACATCTCTTAGGCAATTAATCTCCTGGCAGGCCTTGAGTGAAGCAATTACTCCATGTTTTCCTTTGTCATTGTTCGAAAGTTTAACAGTGCATCTATCTACTTTATTTGTGTCTGGAAAGTCGAAGACTGCATAGAAACCTCTGCAGCCAACATATGTAAAAACACTTAGTGTTCACACGTTTGATTTAAATATTGACAAATTTTTTCATTAGAACATTAAACCCTTAGCTTTATTCATCTTAAATGCTTTCCAGGAGAGTGACTTCCCCCATTAGAATGACTCCCAGTAACTCAATACAAACTTTGCAAGCGAGAACCACAGAACCTGGTAGTCTATTGTGCTCACATTCTGTGGTGAGACAGCTGTAACTGGTTATGAACCAATGCGGGAAATAGCATTTGGAACTTTCTTGGCAGATTTCTTACATCGTTATTCAATATGAACTGCAAATCATATGCTCATAGTTATGAAAATGTCAGGAAACTCCTAGTGTTCATGCTTTGTTTGACAAAGCTATTTTCGAGTAGTGTTGGAAGGCAGAGGCATCGAACATTTGGGATGCTGAAGAAAAAAACACCCTCCCACTCCCAGCAGTTTTGAGAAGTTGGTAATTTGGTCCTATATGACAAGAGCTCAACTCTGAGTGGATGGACATACGTTTCACAGAGCCTTGATTAGTCCAGGATGTGTGTCAGGGCTACTAGAGGTCTGGAAGGAAATGCAAGAAACTTGTTCCCTTCTTGCTCAGTTTGGATCAACTGAGCTTCAGATCAGGGTCGGCAAGCTGTTTGACTCTTATTCTTAGTGGCAGCTGAGCAAAGACCCCAGGGCCAGGGCCAGGAATAAGGCAGAGCCTGGAGAGAAGAGAGAGAGAGCAGGAAGTGAAGGGAAGCAAAGGCCATGGTGGAGAGAGGGAGGAGAGAGGGAAAGGAAGGAGGGAGAATGAGAAGGAAGTGCTAAAGGAAAGCAAAATATGAGAAAATAATGAATATCTAACAATAATGAAATAAATTCATATGATGTTTCCACATAGATAATATAATTTAAACTTAGATCCTTACTATTCTTGTAAGATATGTAAGGGTATTCTTAATCCACCCTTTAAAAAACAATATTGGCGAAATTTTAAAAAGTAGATGTACAAAGAAGAGAATTAAAATCACTGTATATACTGAACCCACAGATAACCACTAACATGTATCATATATTTTTATGCATACATAAACATACAAATGAATTATTTTTAGGAGTTGGAATTATATTAGACATAATTTCTTTTTACTGTAATATGTATTTTCTACATCAGTAAATATTCTTCTAAAACATGGTTTCTAGTGGTTGCAATGAAAGATTTAAGTTGTGTCATCTTTTCATTATTTATAAAAAATATTGAGATGAATATCCTTGTGTACAAATTTTTATTTGCATCTATGTTAGTTCTCTAGGCTAAAACAACGAACAGAATTGTTTTTTAGGTCAAAGGTATGCATATCTTTAAGGTTTTTTAAATATATTTCAAAATAGTCTTCTAAGAAAATTATTATAATTTATATTTCTACTATCAGTATAGGATGCAGTGTCTCCTTCTTGCACTGGCTGCTAACAAGTACTCGTTAAGGTATTATTACCTCTTTTTTTAAGAGCATATCTCATTTTTATCCTTAAGAAGTTAAACACCTTTTTCATATGTTCACATGTTTGTAAAAGCTTTATATTAGTTATTATGTAAACTACATTTTGTGCATTTTCTCTGCCCATTCTATTGTTGGTATTATTATTCTTATTAAATGAAGAGACTGAGATTTTGAGAGATTGACTAACTTGTCTAAGATCTCATAGTTAAGTGGTAAAATTGGATCTTCTTAGTCGGCTTCATGCCATGCCAGCTACAGTGTTCTTTTATACATTTCAAGGATAATAATGTCCTAAGTCCAACACAGTAAAACCAAACCCACAGAATATCAAAATAAGTAAAATCAAGAACATCTGCAATAATACAACAAGGTACAATGCCTCATTATGAGGAGTATCAAATACATAATTGGTCTTTGACTATAGTCACTAAGCTCTGTGCTTAGGATACCAGCAGAGATGTAGTAGTAACCTAATAACCACCTTTATGTATTTTATTTGAATATCTCTAGCTTCCCTCCCTGACTGGCCGACTTAGTAAATCTGTAAAGAGAGATGATGTGAAGAGAGATGTGGAAGAAGGTGAGGCTTCCTATAGCAGATAGGGATGGGATGTTGGTTGATGGTATGTTCTGCTAGTCAGGGTGGAAAGTAGCTTTCAAAACAGCTGATTAACACTCGGGGCACCCATGAGTAGGGATAAACTCTTGAAATAAAGGAGGAGCCACCCTGCCTTCCACTATACTGGTCATACTTCATCTGGAGCATTAGGCTTCACTCTGGGCTATACAAGTCTGTACACACGCAGTCATTCATGGAAAGCAGAGACTAGGCTGGTGAAGAAAACTAAAATCATGCCCTAAGAGGAGGGGCTGAAGGAGCGTAAGAGGTGATCCTGTGGAGAAAACTTGAGGGATGAGAACAGTCTTTGAATGCTTGCTCTGTCCTCTGCTAGGCAGACGTGCTCTTCATTTCCTTATCTTCGGTTTCCTGGCACATGGCGGTCAGTACGAAAACATATTTATTAATGTATTTATTAAGCCAACGAGGTGCCAGGCACTGTTCCTACCCTTGGAGATGCAGCAGTGGACAAGGCAGAGCAAATGCTTTCAAGGAGCATTCATTTTAAAGATATCTGTGCATGGCTGTCCTTTCAGTTCTAGCCTCTGCTGTCGTGACAGAGAATCAAATAGAACACTCCTGCCTAGTGTCGGTTAAATGCAGACTACGGGCTGCCAAGGGAGGCAGTCGTCAGTAAACTTTACTGGTCCCTTCATTTGAGCAGCATTGAATGCTTGCTCTTGAATTGCGACAGTTGGTACAGGGTCCAGTGGTCAAGGAGCTCATGGTTTAAAGAGGGGGTAGTGGTAACTGCGGTGAAATGTCATAAGGGCTATTATCTGGTGAGGAAGAAATGGCAGCAAAGGATGTAGAAGTAGTTCTATCTGTTCATTCTACAGATATCGAGAGTTTACTATGTGCCAGCCACTACTCTATGTGCCAGGGCTCAGTAACGTACCAAGGGCAGGGCAGGGCAGGGCAGTATTCTGATCTGGTGTAGTGAATATGGGGTACAGGCAGGGTCTGTGGGGACTTTAAAAACAACAATGAAACCAACAATGTTAGTCTGCTTTTATTACCATTATGTGCCTGCAATTCTAAAAATGTCATATAAGATACTCCTTCCTTCAGAGTGATGTTCCCACTGCTCCATCCTTGGAACACCACAGCGGGGGCTGTGACAGTGAAGGACACATTACATTTGGGTAGTGGGAGAGGGGCTGGCTCTTCTCTTCCAGCTTTAATATTAGAACTGTCCATATTCGCTGGCCACTGATTCATCCGGCAGGAGATCTCAGCTATACGTAACACACGACTATGTTCTGGCCAAACAGATGTGAGCAATAGGAAAATGTACTGTCTCTGGGTTAGGCCCCTGCAGAAAGAGAGAGTGGGAAGGAAGGAAGGAAGGAAGGAAGGAAGGAAGGAAGGAAGGAAGGAAGGAAGGAAGGAAGGAAGGATGGAAGGAAGAAGGGAGGGAGGGAGGGAGGGAACGAAGTGGTAAAAGAAGGGAAAGAGAGCTGTGACCTTAAAAGAGAAAAGAAAGTGTGCTCCCAACTGGAATGCAGCCATGAAGATGCTAAAGGAGGCCAACTAGGACAAGATAAATGCCACAAGTTGAGGCTGACAGGGGAATAATAAGGACTGATCCTGGGTCTCAGGGTTTGCATGGAGAACAGAACTACCTTCCAGCACTGGGTAGCCTCCTCTGGACAGGAGAGAAATCAATTTCTATTTTGCTTATATAGTACATCCGATAAATAGTTCATAACTTTATGCAGAAGAATAAAGCAGGAGTGGAGAAAGTGAGCGCTGGCGGGTGACGAGGCTGCAATGTCACTGTAGCTATTAGACCTCCGTGGCCTAAGACAGTAGTCACTAAGCGCATCTGCCTGTTTTAACCCAAACAAAGATATGTAGTAAGTATAAAATATATCCTGGATTTCAAAGACTTATTATCCATCCCCTCAAAAAGAATTTAAAATATCTCATCAATATTTTGATACTGATTACATGTTGAAATGATAATATTTTACGTCTATTAGGTTAAATAAAATATCTTCTTAAAACTATTTCACCTGTTTTTACTTTTTAAAATATAACTCAGAAAATTCTAAATTACATATGTGGTTCTCACTTGTGGCTCATGTGGCATTTAGACTCCTACTCATAACTCTTCATGGTCTTCCCACCTAGTTCTCCCCTGATCTGGCTTCCCCCACGCTGTCACTGACTCCCAAGGAACCCCCAGTCCTAGTCTGTCCATGGTCTTGCTCATGGAGAAGAGTCCTACTCTCTGTTAGGCTTAATCAAGAATAATCATGATCATCCAGCAGATGCCTTTAAAGACTCAAGGAAGGAAGGCCCCTACACATGGGCAGAACGTACAGCTAAGTGTCCAGTTAAGAAGCACCAAAAGGCTTTGCCTTTCAAAAGAACACACATCCTTCTCCAACACATCCTTCACCACAGTATGTGAACTTCCACCATGAAAGGTTTGCCTTTAGGTTATTTTTTTTTCCCTAGAAGAGCCCTTAGTAAAGAAAGCGGAATTCGAGGAACTAAGCTACAATGTCCAAGACTAAGGACTCTAGAATCAGATAAAGCTCTGCCCTTCCTTGGCTGTGTGACTTTGAATAACTACTTAGCTATTTCAGGTGTCTAATTCTTCATCTTCAAAGCCAGGATACCATTACCCACATCTCACACCTTGTTCCCACATTTAACACATGTACCATGGACACAGGCCAGCTCTCAGACTATAGACCTCAAACCTCCAGCCATCCGTCCTGTGAAGCTGTTCAGAGTCAGGAAGAAGGATGGAAAAATATGGCTACAAGGGTACGAATCACCTTTGCTTCTACTGCCTCTTGGAAAATTCTGCCAATGGGAAATAGGCTGGGAAAGGCACTAAAAGAAGAGCCATATTCCCATGGAGTACACACAATAACTGTCAAAATTCCTGTCATGTATGCACAGCATTTTACCTG
Source organism: Cynopterus sphinx (assembly GCA_030015415.1). Lineage (NCBI taxonomy): Eukaryota > Metazoa > Chordata > Mammalia > Chiroptera > Pteropodidae > Cynopterus > Cynopterus sphinx. Next base: position 87,603,738 of record CM057387.1, read on the forward strand.
GAGGCAAAGGGGTTAGAACTGTGTGTAAAAAAAAATAATAATAATAAATAAATAATTGAAATGGTCTTCAAGGAGGAGGAGAAACAAGGCAACCTGAGTGAAATGTCCTTTTCGCATAGGCCCTTGGGTTATGCTGGCCAGAGATGGCCTGTCAAGGTGATGCTGGCTGACGCACGACGAAGTGTTTCATTAACACTGTCAAGCCATGATGGCATGTGCAGGTTCACATGCTGCACCTTCACGTGTCACTCAGACATAAATCTTACCTTACTTAATGCATCTGGGAACCCACAGCTTTCATCCATGAGTCACATAGCAGAATAAGTGCTTTATGTGCATTATTCCATTTCACTCTCACTGCAACACTGGGAGTCGGGTATTGGTAACCCAAATTTACCGAGGCTCAAAGAGGCTTCTCGATTTTCCCGTGACCCAGCGAGCATCAGAATAAGAGGTTAGAATCAGTTCCATCTAATTCTTAACTATTCTGCTATGCTGCTATATAGAAAAAACACAGCAAAGCCAGATGTACAATGTTTCTATTTATTATGAAATAGTAAACACTTATAAATTGGACTTAATTTTACCTTGAGTGTTTTAATTATTTTTATGCTAGTGAACAGACTTCCCTGACTAGGCAGCAGATTGTGTCTGTGACTGAGAATGCCTTGGGAAGGAAAAGTGCAAAGCAGAGCCAAGGTGGTATTATGGAAAGAGGACAAGACTGGGAGGTATGCAGGCCCTTCAATCCTCCTGGGTGACACTGGGGCATTTTGTAAACCTTTCACCTTGTTTATCAAGGAAATGGGGAGACTTACCATCTGCACTGCCTGTGTCACAAGACTTTTGTACGAGAATGAATGTGGAAATGCTTCTGTGAGCTACAATACCCCACATGAATGAATATATCAGACTAATCAGTGGATATAGTAGGTGGCTTGGTGTGAAAAAAAGGCAAACAGTGGGGCGATCTGATTTCTTCTATGAGCCCAAGTCATTTTGGAAAATGAGATTTTATCATTTCTTCCCTCCCTCATTGGTTTGAGAAAGAAAAATTACCCTGCTTTAACCCAAACCATATTGACGTTGAATAAAAAAATAGCACGTGAAAGTGGGCTCCTGCTTACAAAGCGTTTTCCATACATTATCTCACTCGATCCTCAAAATCACCCTATCAGGCAGATACTTTAATGATGAAGAAAATAAAGTTGAAGAGATTGACTAGCTTCTATTTGACCATCTGGCTATTAATTGGTAAAGTGGGGACTCAGCATACCAACAGGTCTGTTGCGGTCAAATCTAATGTTCCTTCTTCATTCAATTTACTCTGAACTGAGCCTCCATTCTCCCATTCCCCTTCTATTCGCTGCCAAAAGAAATGTTTAGCAGAATACCATTTCACATCATTGATCAAGCACTGGTCTTCTCAGTTAATCAGGTGTTGGTTGAGGAGCATGTTTACTGTATCTCAGAGGTTTCAGAAGACAGATTAGACTTGGCGTCCACCCTCAGGAAGCATGTAGTCTCTCTAGACAGACGAGACACACAATGCTGAAACGACTAGAGAGGTGGTATGTCAAATCATATGGCATAGAATCTAAGTGTAATAGATTCGGCATAGAGAATACTACTGGAGGCTGGGGCAGTCAGGGGAAGCTCCCTGGAGGAGATGACATTTAAGCTTCCTCTCAAAGTAATGGCAGAATGGAGGCCAGAAGCCAGATCTTGAGTCCTAGCCATGTGTACTTCTCACTTCATAGATTGAAGTAAGAGTAGGGAAGAGTAGATTATACATTTAAAATGCCTTTTTACTTTAAATACACACACACACACAAACACACACACACACTCTTACGCTTATGTGTTACTTTGTTGCTGGACGTAAGCTGTGGCAAGCAGATAGGTATCTATGCATATTTGATGTTATCTAAGAGGCTGGTTCATATGTTAGTCAAAATGGCCACCACAATATCAGTAAAACCACCGAGGACAGTGCTCAAAATGCAAAACGATGCACTGCTTTTGTAAAAGAGTTATCCTTTCTGAGGTCATGCTCACATTATTATTTTTTTTTAAAGCATTCTTTAATGTGGGATTCCCCAAAATGCAGCCTGATCATTTCAAAGCCCAAAGTAGTAAAGCTGCTCCATTTGAAACCTTTATATTTACCATGTGCAAATTCACCATTTAAGAAATGGTGACACAGAATCTTTGTGCCGTCTTTTCAATTTTGATGCAGCCAGTTTAATGCTCAACATCACTATTTGCAGAAATACGTTTTGATCTGAGGAGACATGAAACACAGCCATCCCACAGCTGGAACGTAAGGATTCTACAGAAGAGCGTGGATTAACTTGAAAGTGCAGGGAATGGGGTGGCTTTGTTTCTTTACTGACTGAGAGTTCACAAGAAACTCCCTATTTGTTTCAGCACATTGTAAATCCGAGTCCCTAGTGCCGAACTCTGTCTGGCATGGACTAAGTACCTAAGAAATAGATGTTAAATGAAGAGCTTTCTTTGACGATTTTGTACTTTAGAGTACTTTGAGAATCCTTATTATAAACATAATAATATCGACCATTTGTTGGCACATGTAAGGTAAGCACTTTAGAGATATGATCCTATTTGCACCATATGACAATCACAAGAGGCAGATATTACTACTCCTGTTTAACAGACAAGGAAACTGAGGTTTAGAGAAATGAAGCAATTTGCCAAAGTTCACACCCACGTCTACTAAATGTCTAGGCCCATGATGTCAATCTGCTTACAAAACCGCTCAACTTTAATATGCATCAGGCAGGAATAGAGAGAGCAATGGCAGATAATAGAAGCAGTATTAGTAAAAAGCTAATATTTATCAAATACGTATACTTTTAAAGTGGTGAATGAAATAAGACATATACAAGAATTTAAGGAATTTGTCCAAAGTTGCCTAGTAAGTGAGTAGTGGATTGGATTAAGATACCAGATGTGAAACTGCACATATTACTTACTTTTCTTTAAAAAACAAAAACATTTTATTCTTGCCTAATTTACCCCTCCTTAGTACAAACTGGACTGTAACAATATAAAAGGCAAATTATTCTGGTTAATTGAATACTCTGGTTAATTGAATACTCCAGTTAATGGGGAATTTATCATCTATCCAATAATGTCCTAAGTTCAAGATGAAGATGGTTCATGATCCCTGCCAGGAATTCACTTGGATGGCTCTATGATCCCCTTATTGTTCACCACTCCTCAGTGGTACTGAAAGATAGGTGATGCCTGTTTGAGTTGTGTCAATCAGAAAAGGCAATGTGTCGGTTACATTAATGCCATCTTAAACAACTTCTCAGTTGGTCTGTCAGCACTGTCAATATCCTGATCCCCTGTACTGACAGACTACCTAGGCATGTCTCTCCCGCCCTTTCTTTAAAGGTGCTGCAGGGCTGTGAAGCCAGGCAATCTTTCGTTACTATCCTTCTAAGAAAGCTTCACAGTTCACACCTGCCCTGGGCACCCTTGCACTCTCAATGACTGAGCCCCTCCCCCATCAGTCACTTTTTTGGAGACTGCTCTCTCCCCTTTTGCTTCTCAACATTTCAGAATTATCAACGGGTGTTAACCGTCTGACAAGTGGCTTCTTAGGCTGAGGAATTCTGCTGGTTTGACTTGCATGGCCCAGCTGAATGTCAGTCATGTCACTAACTGGAGATGGCCTTGAGTTGCTAAAACGTGGCAAAGTTGCAAGAAGCAGCTGACATTTCTCAGCACCATCTTGTGCTTCAGTCATTAGCTTGGTCTTTTCTCTCCTCTCAGTAAGTGAGTCTCATCTTGGGCCCAAGTTCATTGGTCACGATCCCACATGTACAAAGAGTTAAAGGCACGGAGGCATGATTCGGGGAAAGAGGGAAAAGAATGGATTGAGTTCCCCGTGCCAGGACCCATGCCAACCACTTTTAAATTTCCCCCTTTTAATCTGCATATGTCCCTGAGTCAGTGCTGTTATCTTCATTTTATAGCCGAGAGGAAGAAGAGGAAGTTGTTAAATGTTGAAGCTGAGCCTCTAACCCAGATCTGTCTGATTCCACAGGAAAACTCCTTGAGTATTTTTGACTTCATGCTTTTATTAGAGAAAAAAAATGGAACTCCGCAGAATAACTTGTACCTGGGTCTCCCCTGAACTGCTCTTAGGAGCTCCAAATGGGGGTTCTTAAAAGACACATGACATTTGGGTAAGTGGTTGTGACATTCAAGGGACCAAATGGGACACATTTGTAATTTATCCCAATGCAAGGTGTCTCCTGCCCCAAACTTCTCTTTCTCTCAGTACCTTGTTTTCATGATTACATGGAAAAGAAAGTCATGATGACAGGTTAGTCTGTCTTCCAATTTAGATCATCAGACTGACATGGTGACTTCCAAGCAGTGAGATCCTGGACCAGTAAATGGGGTTAATGGCTCAACTATCTACCCCTTAGCATACTGCAGAATTAAAAGGAAAGATACCTGTGAACGCCTTGGGTAAACTGCAAAGGGCTAGGTCTAGTTTTACTAACTGGTTTATTCTTTCGATAGTTACTCAGTGTCTCTTTGTGAAAAGCACAGCATAAGGCTATCTAATGGATAGAAATGAATAAAATACAATCCTAGCCCTTAAAGTATACTCTTGAAGGGAAAAGATATTCATATGAATAACTATAACAGAATGTAGGAGGGAGAGGCACCAGAACAAAGAGAAACATAAAGTGCTATGGGACCTTAAAGCAGGGTGAATGAGGGGTATTCAGGAAAATGGAAGAAGCCAGCAGAGTTAAGGGTAATCTGGAAAATAAAATATATGTAACTTGGCAACTGTCTTATTAAATTATATATTTATTTGCCCATTAAACTTTTATCACATGCTTATTGTGTGCTGGCTACTGTGCCAGTTACTGGGCCAAAGTGGATAGCTTGAATGGGAAATGTTGGCAGGCTGAGTATGAAGCAATGTCCGAGGGGAAGTTGGAAATACAGGTCTTGAGTACAGGAAGAGTCAGGGTTCGTTGCCTAATTTCAGTCATCCTTATGTAGTTGACAGTTGAAGCCATAGAAACTCGAGCTCACCCAGGTATATAAGCGAGATTAAATAGTGGCATAAGGAGGAAGAACAGGGACAAAAACTTGTGAGAGAACCCACCAATGTAGGGTTGAAAGAAAAAGAAAATTAGCAGAACAGACTAAAAGGTAGTTTGAGAGAGAGAAAGGAAAGGTTGAAAAAATAATAAAGGAATTGTAATCAGCAGTGTCCCATTATACAAAGATAAATAGCATTGGCCAGAACTGAGAAGCAACCACTAGACTTATGAGTTAGGAATTTTTTGGAGTTCCTGAGTCAGCGCACAGCTCTCCCAAGCCCAGGACGAGTTAGTTACTCCAACCATCTGATTCCTGGTCATGACTAACTACAATAGAACGCCTGGATTTGAATCCTAGCTCTGCCACTTATGAGCTATGTGACTTCACCTTTCTTTCTGTGTCTCAGTTGGGGATAATACTTACCTGCTTCCTATGACTATCATGAGGATTCAGTAAACACAATAGCACTTACCCACAATACATTTCGAACAATTCTTGACACATGATAAGCAATCAATAAGTGTTAGCTATCACATACAGGTGAATCCATCTAGAAAGGTCTGTTTTTCAAAAGTTCATGGCCTTTGAACTGAGGGTCCACAATCAGGTCAACTTCTTCATCTGTCAGTTTCCCACTCACTCAAGACATTTACTGCTTTGTGATGAGACGCAAGGCTCTAAGCTGGCATTCTTGGGAAGTCATGTCATGTGAAGCACACCATTGTCTGGGGCTGCTACTGCAAAGCTAACCAGGTTTTGGAACTTTAAGGTCTTTTTATAGATGAGCTTTGGGTAAACCACTGTAAATAAGTCTTAAAAACCATCATATTTGACTGATTTGTAAGTCGTGGAAAGTGAGCACTGACCTAACACATGGCAACAAGGAAATATATAACTTAGGAAGATTTTGTTACTTTAAATCACAGGTGTTTACGCTACGAGTTTTCTGTTAATGGGTTCAAAGAATTTAATCTACTTCCCCCACCAATATGGTACCTCATTTGTCACTAGGGTTTTACAGACAGAGACACAGAAATGTGAAATGACTCGCCCCAAACTGTTTTCTCTCAGCCCACGACAGACCCACTGTGCAGAGTGTAACTGTGGGGACGTACACGTGTACCATGGCAGTGGGCATTACAAGCTTGAAGAACAACTCCCTAAGGCTTCAAAATGGACCAGGAGACTGTGGCCAGCTTGTTGGGTATTCCTGAGTGTGCCCCTGAAGGTTCTTGAGAAATGTGTGAAGACTGCTCAAGCTGCCTTTGAAACCAGTTTAGATTATGGGAATAGGAACCTGGGGAAGCTAAATTTACCTACAAGTCAACTGGATTAGCACTAAGGTAATTTTCCGTGTGTAAACCCAATTTTAGGATAATGCATGAGCTAAATTTGGAACCGGGGGCTGAGACACAGATTTCCTGTGCTGTCGAGCTCTTGCAGATCTCAACAGATAACAAAGCTATTATCTGGGCAGAGACGAAAGCATCCTCAAATCCTCTCAGATGGCAGCACTGACAAAAATTACAACCAAATGTATTTTTATATGGATGCTCTTTCTTGAATCTGGTTCTTAAAAAGCAAAACATTCTCTTATGGGAAGAGTCTAGTAAAAACCCAGGAATGCTGCCGCTAAGGAAATCTCTAAGGAAATCTCCAGGGAATGTCAGGGACTGACAACAGAGGATTTTTGACAGAAGAAAGAGACAAGGATTTGGAACCAGTTTCTGAAAGGCATCATTGTCCTTTCCTTTTCTTTCTTTTTCCTCTTGAGTTTCTTAGCAGGCATTTCGGAGCAAAAACTCAGAAATTACCCAGGCTCACAAAAATGTGGTATGAAAATATATTTTTTAATGGTTAAACATAAAGGTCTTTATCCCATTTCTCCTAACATAGTCTCTTAATCATTATCTACTGTTGGCCCCTCCAGCACTAACCTGTATTCTGTTCCCAAAACACAAGAGCTCGTGAGAATATTAAAACTTCCTTGCCTTCACCTTTCATTTGGTAAAATGAGGGACACCAAAGCTTAACCCCGACAAGGAAAGTGAAGAAATAGTAAGTAGTCAATGAGTACCATAAGATGTTCCATTTTACACTTGACCTATATTGAATACTGTGAAATTTAAAAAAAAATAATAATCCTCATTATTTATCCTGTTTTTCAGGCAAGAAGTAAGTAGAAGAATTCGAGAGTAGGAATTAGAAGACCTGAGTTCTAATTCCAGGTATGTTGCTCACCTGCTGTCTGTCCTCAGGCTCTAAGTCAGACAGACTGGATTCAAACCCCAGCTCTATACTTGGTAGGCTGTGTAACCTTAGAAAAGTTACCTATTGACCTTCAGGTTCCTCAATGTCAAACACAGGAAATATTATTTGCCTAGTAGTGGTCTCTCTTACCACATTTTCATATATTTACACACACACAATCTGGTTAAAATAGAAAATAAGCAAGAGGAGAGTGGCTGGATTTTAGAATAGTATACGTATAGGAGGAAAGTGAGCTGCCTTCACTACTTCAGATATTAGAAGGATTTACCCACTAATTCTATCTGTACTCCCTTCATCATTCATTCATTTCACAGATTCTTATTTAAACATCTGTATGTGCCTATTGCACTTTTGGAGAATAGTTGGCTTCAGTCACATGTAGGAGGGACAAAGACAGGTAGCCTGGGGAATACAGAGGGAGACACGTTTCCTTGTGTTGGGGTATGCAGCAAAGGCTTCCCAGAGGAAGTGATCACCAAACTGAGAACTAAAGAGAAAGAGTAGGAGAATGTTCCTGATGGAAGAAATAGCATGGGCAAAGACTTCTGAGAGAGAAAGAACTGAGAGTAGTTTAGGACTCTGGAGCCCAGAGAGAGATTGGGGATAGGGATTAGGGTAAAAGAGGCTAGATGTGCAAAGGACAGGAGAGGCTAGGAATGTCTGTCTAAATCAAGAGAAGGAGTCTGTTCTTTATCCTGAGGGCAAAAAAGGAAAATCATAGGAAGGTTTTAAATAACAGAATCAGTTTGCAGCTCAGAGAGTCACCTTAAGGCCTATAGCACATGACAACTGGTTTGATTTCCTTTACCCAAGGGCAACCTTTAGAATGTAGGTCTGTAATGATTATGATCTTATCTTCTGATCCAAGAACGTGAGGGAGACAGGATCCCAAATACAGTATGCCTCCAACCTACAAGTGATAAATACTTTAAATGATTACTTTCAATGTTTAAAATTCAATGAAAAACCCTCTGAGTCTTTAGGCCTGTCTAGAACAAAGTGACTAATGATTTGCTAATTGCAGCCCATATTCTAAATGCCATTCAGAGGTACTGTTTGGTGGCAGCAGACGGAAACAGGTTTCAAGTAGGCACACAAGTGATCTATAGGGTTATATCTAGTCTGAGTTTTATCTGTCCGCAGGGCCAGTGTAAGATCATTGGAGGTCAAGGGCTCCCAAAAGACAACATATCCCCACCCCCCATATAATTAATGAATGGAAGAAAGAAAAGAAGAAAGGATGAAGGAAGGAAGGAAGGAAGGAAGGAAGGAAGGAAGGAAGGAAGGAAGGAAGAAAAGAGGGAGAGAAAGAGGGAGGGAGGGAGGGATAGGGCTGGAGGAAGGTGCCACCCTCTCACACAGAGTAAGGGAAGAGAGTGATTCTGGAGTAACTCCAAAGCAGGGCTCTATGTCAGAATTACCTGTGGTGCTTCTTCCACATTCCTATACCCTAGTCTAAGCCCTAGAGATTCTGATTCAGCAGGTCTAGGGTAGGTCCCAGATCCTGAGGCCATTTAAAAGATGCATTTTCCCCCAGGTTTTTTGGAGATTTAAATTCAGGTGAACCAGGATGGGGGTCCTAAACACTATTTTTAATAATTCCCCCAAAGGATCATCATGATCTTATAAGGGTGACCCATATAAACAGGAACTTGTTCAAACTAGTTGACAAATTCCTCTTGTCCCCCTCTACACATAAACCACAGGGTACGAGAGGTCCTTTAGAGGCTTGCTTCCATGATTTTTCCCTTCAGGCCTGTCTTTAGTAGTCAATACCCCACCAACTTACTTTTTTGTTATAAAATATTACTGTGTGTGTGTGTGTGTGTGTGTGTGTGTGTGTGTGTGTGTGTGTGTGTGTGTTGGGTAGACTGGAGGCTCACTCGGTGTGCCTTGCCCAGGATTCGGGACCCCCATAGTAATTTCCATGGCCAGCTTTTGCCCATGTCACTTTCCTTTTTATCCAAGAAGTAGGGTGCTGACATCTGGTTATTTGAAAGTTCTGGTTATTTGAGATTTTGCTAGACACAATGACTGCATGGTTTGTGACCTAGAACTCACAGCTAAAAAGTGATTAAAAAAAACTGATGTCAAAAATGTGATGTTCACATTAAAACACAATTTCTACAACTGTTATTATAATTAAGCATGTCATTTATTTGTCATTAAAGTGATTATGATTTAGCACAGTGCCACAGTTTGGCCACTAATGCTGAATATTTATGCAGAACACAGAGGTGGCTATAGAAATATGTTCTTCCTCCATCCTACTTCCACTTGATGAATGATTATTTTACTTAGTAATATAGTGAGGGAGACAAAGTTTGAAAATAGCTCAGAGGTAAGGCGTAGTACAATTATGTTTATAAATATGTGTTGCTGTAGTAAGCTTTAAATAAAGGCTTAAAATAGAAATTTAAAAAGTGAACTAGTGAAACAAAAATTGTACAAATCAAGAAAAGCATTTAATTTGCTGGCACTTTAAAATATGTTCTAAAAATTTTATTAACAAAGCCAGACTTTAAAAAAAGCCTCTATTTAAACTTGGGAAAACCCAAAAGAGAAATATAATAGGCACCTTACAAAGATCATTTCAGTGATAAAACTGGAAAAGGAATTGGTATGATTATCCCGTTAAGGCCCTCGGGCGCACACAAAGTCTTTCTAATCATCTAAACTAGTTATCATTGCTTCCAATAATCCTCATATTTGCAGAGGGCTTTGTGGTTAAGAGAGCCCAGGCCTTACATGCGGATATCCTAAGTGCAAATGCTGGCTCTGCTACTTACTGACCGTGTGCACTCGAGCCATAACCTCTTGTGCCTCACTTTCCTCATGGGTACAATGGAGACAACATGTAAAAGATATTCTAAAATTAAATGAGATAATATGCACAAAGCACGCAATACAAGGCCTAATATGTGACACGCATACAATAAATGGCACCTCTATTATTATTCTCATATGAGCAGTCCAACAACCATGTGAGAAAAGTGTCATTGTCCCCATTTTAGATGAGAAAACTGAACTTCACTGGGCGACATGATTTGTCAACTGCATTATGGCACAGCAGGGGATCTGGGGATAGACTGACAGAGAGCAAAGGCTTCCAGACTTTTGGCACATGAACAAAGGTATGAGGTGGGGGGGGCGGGGGCTGGGTGGGGAGGGGAAGGCACATTTAGCAAATAGAAGAAAGCAAACTGAAAATAGAAGAAAACAAAATAGAAGAAAACAAATGACTGTAACCCTTCACCAAGAATTTATGATCTATGAGGGAATAAGACAGACACATAGGGTTCCACGCTATGTTGTTTATTACAGGAATGGGCACAGATTTTGTGATTTTTCTTTTTTGACTCATCAGTATTCTCCTTGAAAAATCCCACCACACTTGGCTTGAAGTAAAAATAACAATGACAAATAAAAAACTACCTATGGGAGGGCAGCTGGCTGTTGTAGAGATGACTAACTGCAGGGTCCACAGGTGGATCTGAACTCTAGCTCCTGCAACTATTGCTTTTAAGATCTTGAGAAAGTTATGACATCCCCCTGAGCCTCAGTTCCTTCAGGTATAATATGGGATTAATAATTCTAAGCATTTTGTAAGGAATTTTATAAGGACTATATGAGATAAGATGGATAAACAGCCTAGCCCAGGGTATCAATAGCCTCAGGGCTATTGATATTTTGGGTTGAATAATTCCTTGTTGTGTTGCATTGTAAGATGTAAAGCAGCATCCCTGGCTCCTATTCACTAGGTGCCCACAGGACCTCTCCAGTTGCGATAACCAAAAATGTCCCTAGACATTATCCAATGTCCCCTAGAAGGCAGAATTAACCCCTGATCAAGAACCGCTGGTCTTGTCCAATGCATGGCACATAAGAGGTGCTCAATCAATGTTAATTCTTTTCCTCCTTTAGATAAAAATCATTTTTGGAGGGTGAGGTGAGACCCAGCTAATTTAGAATCTATGTTAATTCAAATAATGGCAGGACTGAAGTCCATATTTTCAGTAAAATGAAAACAATTAGCAGTGTCTATAATAATCCAGAGGACACTGAATTCATTTATGAAACTACACTATTTATAAGAGCATGCACTCATGTGAAAGTCATTTACATTCAATTACCATACTGAGTACAAACAATTTTTCTACATTTATCAAAGCCTCAAAACACATCCACTGCCAACCACTTTCAAACAAATTTAAACTGATAATAGCAAAGTATAAAAATGGCTATTAGATACATATTTTTAAAAAACAAACTATTTCTAACTTTGTCCTAATGAAGATTAAGCTTCCTTTATAATAAACAGACTAATAAGGTTTTGATTCGATCATATATTTATAGTAGAAGATATTTATAATTATTGCGTTGAGGTTTTCTAAGTCCTTACTTTTTAGGAAGTTCTTTGGCATAGCTAATCTAAAATCCTTCCTGCTGTCTTTTTAGCAGGTTTTTCATTGTTCAAACTTCAGTGAAAAGTGAGACCAGCTATTCATCGGAAGGGCTCCATTCTTGTATACCTGGAGACTGTAAGTGCCATTAGGCCTGGCTTGGGCCAGTGGTTCTCAAGAGGGGGCAAATTTGCCTCCAGGGGGCATCTGGCAATATCTGGAGACATTTTTGATTTGCATTGCAACTGGGAGTGGAGGGGCTATTGGCATCTAGTGGGTCAAGGCCAGAGATACCACTAAACATTTTATAATGCACAGGGCAGCCTCCCTACAAGAAAGAATTATCCAGCCCCAAATGTCAGTAATGTCAAGGTTGCGAGATCGTGATCTAGACCATGGCTCTGAGATGATTTTAGCAGGTGAACAATGAATACACTGTTAAAAAAAAAAAAAGTCAAATCCCACTTGTCTGGCTTTGAGACATGTGTTGCCTTCATCAGGAAGCCTCTTCTAACCCGCTGTGTGGAAGCCCCTTTCTGGACACCACAGGCCTTTGTGCATGCCCCATATGTGTAGCACTTATGACACCAGCTCAAGGCTTGCTTATGGTGGATGTAATAAAAGACAGATGAATAAATGCACAGCTAGGGGGTCCAACAATGGGTCCCTCAGCCCCTTAGGCTCCTGAGATTCCCCCAACCCCGCTCTGGACATGTCCAGTGTAAGCTCTGAGGGCCTCTGAGGGACTGCTCTTGGTGACCCGAAGGGGGAGTGGGTGTGAAGGAGCTGCATTCACTTGTCTCCCTCTTCCCTTGTCTACACCAGAAATTAGAGTTTATTTTCCTTCACTGCCTCACATTGACAGGAATATAGATTTGGTTTTATTTAACATTTCACTGAATCGTCTGAAATGTAAAAACTGAACAAACAGATCTGATTCCACACTTTCCACACTCCTTCTTGTGGTGCCACTAAGCAGAGCTGTTAAAACAAACAGGAGAAATGTGAAGGTTAGGGTGCTGCTACTTGTAGTCTAGTTAGCTCGTTATGCCTCAGTAGCCCGTTCTCTCCAAATCTCCCCAGCCCTATGCTGTGCTTCCTGAAAATAGGGTCTTTTTTCCCCTCATTGCTCGAATATAGGAAGCATTCTGGTTATTAGTGGGCACTAGCTCTTAACGTCTGACCAATGACTATATAGCACACACAGGCTTCCAATAAGTTGATAAGAAGATGATGGTTGGTCTTACAACTGTACTTGATTAATTTCTAGGATTCTTTGCTATTCCTTGATCATGCTAAGCATGCTTCTATCAAGAAGCCTTTATACTGGCTGTCTCTTTGGAAGACATTTCTCTCCAATAGACTACTGGCTCACTCCCTCACTTCATTCGAGCCTTACCAGAAAGGCCTTCCCTAACCTACCTAAGTCAATTAGCAGCCCTCTTAACATATCACTCTGTTTCTTCTTATTCTGCTTTCTGTTTCTTATTAAACAATCATCCCTTCCTCACATCGCTGGGCTCTTCCTTACAAATGTAACCATAAGAATCTTTGCCTATTCCTTTTTCTTTAAAAAAAATTTTTTTAAATTTAATTTCAAGGACATTGGTTAGACATCTATATAGTCCATAAAATGATCACTCTAATTGCTTCCTCCCTCCCCTGACCCGCCACCTAGCCAATGTATTAATGCTGAGTGCATTCCCTATGCTGTGCTCCCCATTCCCGTGACCATCTATCAGCTACTAATTTGTACTTCTTTACCCCATTCTCTGAGCCCCCCAAAACCCCCTCCCCTCTGTCCAACACCAAATTGTCCACTATATTTGTGAGTCTGTTTTTGATTAGTTTGTTCTTTTCATTCCTTAGATACTGCATATAAATGAAATCACATAGTGTTTACCTTTCTCTGTCTGACTTAAACACCTTCTATCAAAGCAATATCTTTTTCCATCTCCTTCCTATTCACATGCAGGAGTCTTGTTTTCCTTTCAGCCACTCTATCTTTTGGTCGGAGCACTTAATTCTTTTTCATTTAAGGTGCTTAATGATAGGAATGTAGTTGTTACTATTCTTTATTCCTGTTTTTGATGCTTGTTTTTTCTTCTTAAAGCAGTCCCTCCAGCATTTTCTGTAATACTGTCTTGGTGGTGATAAGTTCCTTTAGCTTATTTTTGTCTGGGAAGCTCTTTATCCGTCCTTCTGACTCTAAATGATAGTTTTGTTGGATAAATTATTCTTAGTTGTATATCCTAGATCTTCATCTTGTCAAATATTTTTTGCCAAGCCTTTCTGTCCTGCATAGTTTCTTTTGAGAAATCAGCTGCCAGTCTTATGGGTGCTCCCTTGTAGGTAATTATTTGTTTTTCTCTTGTTTCTTTTAATATTCTTTCTTTGTATTTAACCTTTGGGATTTTAATTATGATGTGTCTTGATGTGGGCCTCTTGGGATCCCTGATTTTTGAAATTCTCTGAGTTTCCTGGGGTTTTATGTCCATTTCCTTCACCAGGTTAGGGAAGTTTTCCATTATTATTTCTTCAAACAGCTGTTCAACATCTTGATTTTCTTCAGTTATGTCAATCAGACAAATTTTTGGAGCCTTAACAGTGTCCATAGTCTCCTTAATTTTACAGTCTTGGCACCTTTTTTCTTGCCATTCTGACTGAGTGTCCTGATTGGCTTTCCTGTCCTCTAGGTAGGGCATTTGATCCTCTTCTTTATTCACCTTGTTTATTCCTTTGTTTATTCCATTTAGTAAACTTCGCATCTCAGATAATGCATTCTTCATTTCAGACTGGTTGTCTTTTATAATTTCCATTTCCATTTTTACGTTTTTATCTCTGTTGAAGTTCTCGCTGAATTTATCTACACTTCCTATAAATTCACTGAGTATCTTTATAACCAGTGTTTTGAACTCTGTACCTGTTAGATTACTTGACTTCATTATATCTGGATTTCTGTTCTCTTCTCTCATATGATTTCTGCTTCTTTGTCTTCCCATTTTGGCTGCTTTCCATGTCTGTTTCTATGTGATAAGCAAAGCTCCTTAGTCTCCCAGTCTTATTAGTGTGGATTTGTATAGTAGGTATCCAGCGGCACAGTCCTGAGAGGGGTTCAGCTGCAAATCAAACAGCCCAAGTCTCTAACTCTTCCAGGGCCACCTGTTAAGATTCAGCAAGCAATCCACAGATGCTATGCTTATCGTTGCCTCAAACGGCCACAGCAGAGAAACTGAGGCTGCCTCCAGTGAGTCTCAGCAAGGAGCACCTGACTCGCTGAGGATACACTTGGATGTGGCTTGGGTGGGGTCGCAAGTTGGGGGAGGTGGTTTCAGAGAAACCTCTGGGCAGAGCAACCTCTGTTATCCAGTTTGATGATGTCAGGGCTATGGTAGTGCTGTGTCCAGTGCACTGGTAGTGGGGGAGGGCTCAACAGGGATCAGTGGATACCGCCATTACTTCTGTGCAGACCCAGTCTCACATCGGCCCTCACTCAGTCTCCCTGTAAGTCCTTGGTGTCCCCTGCACTCAGCCGAATCAGCACTGGTGCTCAGAGTGAGCAGGTCCATCACTGCAAAATCCACTTATGATTGTGGCCCCTTTAAGAGGTGTCTGTCGCTGCCTCCATCTCACTCAGCTGCTCCAGGTCAGGCAGCCCCACATCCTCACCCTGTCCTAACTTTTGCTGTTGTAGGATGCTTTCTTAGATTTCTCCCTAGTTGTAAGGCTTGTTCATCTAGATCCCAGGTGATTTTTCTTTGCTGCTGCTCTTTGTTTTTGTCACAACTTTGATTTAGTCACCAGAGGGATGAACAGAGCCTCTATCATCTATGCCATTTTTGTCCCTCTCTTGCCTATTTCTTTCATTGTTATACCCTCAGTTCCTAGAACAATAGCTGGCTTATAGTAGGTGCTCAGTAAATACCTGGATCATATAAAAGTTTTGAGGCCAATCTTGGTTGGGGACTTATACCATGACCACCTCCAACTTTTCCCCACCCCATCAGTACTTGATGGGTTATTTAGTACATTAGTTAATTCCTCCTCTCTTAATCAATTCCACATGTTTACATCTGGTTATTCCTTAGTGTTTATCAAAATGGCCTAACTAAGGGCTCTTAAAGTCTTCTTAAAGACTGGATCATGGTGAGGAGAGACTTCCTGCCCCCACCCTATGGCACTGTCATCCCCTCTATGCCCTCAGACACAGAATCTCTTAAAGCTCTGCTTTTAAGGTCTTTACTGTACTCTAGGCATAATTTAAAACTCCCAGTTTATTTTTCGCATTTAGAGCAGTTGAACTCTCCCCCTCCCTGCACCCCAGAACCATCGTAGAAGGTAAAAATAAAGGAAATTTTCTACCCATAAAACTGTAAAATACTCTCATGGTTTCATTTGTGACCCCGAACCTTTCTTTTTTTCCAAACCCCTTGTATTTTTATAAAAGAATGCACTTTGCACTGGCATCTGGCTTGTAAAAATAAATATAGCGATGGGTTTTCCCAAATAACTTGGCCTAATCACTGAGTGCTCCTGTAAAGACTTGTCTCCTGAGATGTGGCAGTCTGATGGAGCAATCTATTCCATGGTCCAGGCACAGAGAGAGCTCCTACCTCGGTTCAATTGCAAGCCCCAGAGTGTTTGGATTTAGAATCAGGACTAACTCTGGCTTCCATGGAATTCGATGTTTTCTTGTGGAGAGCTGATCACTAGTTTTCACTACACCCTTAAAACAGATTTGTTATGACTCATATAGGCATAGGCTTGATCACTTGAGAGCATGCACTAGCAGAAGTATTGCTATTTTTCCAGCTTAATTTTTTTACTTCACTTAAAAACAGCATAACTTTTTTAAAAAGGTGATGCTGATATGCAATCACTAGAGGTCAACTACCTCTAAATCAAGGTATCAATATTTAAGGACGTTATTATTATTTTTAAAATCACTAAATCAAAAGATTCAACTGAATTCAATTTACTTCAGTGTACAACTATTAAATATTTATTGTGATAACACTTTAAAAATTTTCAAAAATTTTTTCCAATTCTTAAAATAGTCAACTAAATACCTAATATACTTGCAAAAATAAACCCAGAAACTTACATAAGCAAATGACCATATGTTGCTTAACATTTTAATTATTTTACAAATAAGTACAGTCCCCTCCCCTCTGACCGACCACTCCAATCTGGTTTCACTTTGGATGGTTTCCCTTAGCCATGGTCAACTGCAGTCCAAAAAAATTAAATTCCCCCAACCATTGACAGCTTCTTCTGGCATGTAACTATCTACATCATCATGACTCAATGATCCAGGACCAAGCAAAGTAGATGATCTTCCTTCTAATGCACTGTCACAAGGTCAATAGTAGCCTAATGTTACATCGCGATACCCATGTTGTTCACCTCACTTTATTTCATCAGCAGGCATTTTATCACCTCATATTATTTCAAGAAGGAGAGTGAATACTATACGTTGAGATATTTTAAGAAAAAAATGCATTCACATAACTTTTATTATACTATATTATAACTGTTATGTTTTATTATTATTGTTGTTATACCCTTATTGTGCCTTATTTATAATTAACTTTATAATAGGTATGTATATACAGAAAAAACATAGTTGATGTAGAGTTTGATACTATCTGCAGTTTTAGGCATCCACAAAGATCCTGGAACGTATGCCACAAATCAAAGGAGAATACTGCATATTTAAATTTATTTCAGGGGAAAAATATTAGTCAATATGCAAACTTTAAAGTATTGGGACAGGCAACTAATATTTTTTAAATCATTATTTCTCTATTTATAAACACTATATTTTTGCTTTTACAGTTTTCAGATAGAATGCAAATCTTCTGGGGCAGACTGTTCCTTCAGTGAGTGGCCTCTGATGAGTTCAGATACTCAGATGAGTTTTGGTATCCTTTTCACTCTACAATAACAATTAGAATAGCAACTGGCATCGACTGAGTACTTAGTAGCTGTTAATGTTTACTGAGGGCTTCTTGTGGGCCAAGTACTGTGCTTTACAGCAAACCAGTGCACAGGAATGATCACTGGGATGCAACACAGATCTAACATGTCAATCTGTAGGGCTTTGGCAAGACTCTTAACCACTTTGAGCTTCAGTTTCCTCCTTGAGATGGAAGTAGAAGACTCTGCTTGCCTCATGGAGTTGTTTGTGGTTACATACAACAGAGCTGAGTGGTGGAGGTACTCTGATATGCAAGGTTATAGGTTCCTTTCTCAGCAACCTCACCATATAATTCCAGAAGTGTACAGCCCCGTGGGAGCATAAACTATGCCTCACTTCCGCTGTATCTACAGCACTGGGGCCCACCAGTAAACATGTCTTGATTAAGTGGATAATATATGTAAAAGTACTTTACGTATGGTACAACACTCAAGATTCCGTTACTATTTATAACATTAATTCTTTCTTGTAACTTATTTCACCCATAGCCCTAATATTTATTTCTCATAGTTGCTGGGGAAATGATTTACTTGTTATTAAGGGAAAGTTATTCCAGGCTGATGAAGTCCTGAAGGAAAACAGGGCCTGCCTTAGCTCTGTACCAGCATTACAAAGCTTATCCTGCCCCACATACAGATGGAATGATGGAATAAGGCACAGAGAACATTCATGAACAGCAAACCCCTCTGGCTATACCTTGCAGGACTGGTCCTGAAAAATCCCAAAGCCTTAGACCTGTTATTCACATAAACACAGAGGGGTGATCACTGTGAAGTTACTTGAACAAGTTACCTAAGACGGTGACAGACAAAGGCAGGCCTGTACCTAGCAAAGGGTTTTCACTTTCAGGCCGTACTGTTTTTATTGAGCCTTGAGTCTCAGTTTGTGCTGAGGCTCAGTTCACCTGAGAATTCTGGCAAAGGGAGGAACAGTAGAAGTAGGTCAGCTGTCTTTTTAAGAGAGACTGAGAAGCACCCATGACCTGACCCCAGGCAAAGAGAAGGGTCAGGAACACTCCTTGTTCCTTTATCCCCGAGGGAAGCAAAGAACTGGTGCAGTTTGAATTGCACAAGTTGACCCCTTCTTTCACCATTTCACATGGGGTTTGGGAAGATGCCATGACAGGGGAATGAGCTAGTAGCAGGGCCCGCCGCAGGGTAGGGGCCCAGTGCATCTAAAAGCCCAAATGCTTGTGATTAGGGTCTTTTTCCTGATCACAGTTCTGTGGACTTGTCACTCACAGAGCATGCCTCCAGGTCTGGTTAATTAGCAGCTTTCACTTAGTTTCATCATTGCCTTGGGGCCTCCCCAAATTACCTGGAACAAATTTGAAAAGGCTGAAGTTCTCCTACAGCCAGAGAAATATTGCTTTGTGACAAGCACATGACTTGGGCTGAGAATTAAATATAGGAGAGGGTGAAACAGATGTTTTAAGCCTTATAGATGAGTAGCAATTGTGTGTAGACTGACTGAGAATGCTGCTCTTTGCAAAAACTTGTCCATCAAGTAGCAATTACTATGTAGCAACTGCCAGTCCTTCACATCTCAAATACTTCAAACTGTCCGCAACAGCTCAACCTCAAGAGGGTCTGAAGTTTGAAGGAGCCAAGTGTTGGGTTTGGAGTCTCACTTCTCACTGAATGAGGACACAGACAGTAGGTCTGGAAATTTGGCTTCTCGTCCTGACTCTGTTTTAACCAGCTGCAAAAATGTAGTCAATTTACTTTTCTTCCCTCATCCCCATCCCCTAAAATGAGAATAACCATACCTAGAACAGAATAACATTGTTCTAGGTAAAGCATTGTTTTGAAGCTTAAGAAAATATTCAAAAAATGCAAAAATACAATCCTACCTGTGATATCAGAATAATGGCCCCCAGAGATGCTTGTGAGCTAATCCCCAGAACCTCTGAATACATTAAGTTACCTGGTAGGGAGAATTAAGGTTGTAGATGGAATTAAGATCAATAATGAAATGAATTTAAAATAAGATTATCTTGGATTATCTGGGTAGGTCCAATGTTATTATAGGCAGGCAGAAAAGTCATTGTTCGTATGATGCAGTAAGAAAAACCCTACTGGCTATTGCTGGCTTTGAAGATGCGAAGAGCCTCGAACTGAAGAAGGTGGGCAGCCTCTAAAAGCTGGAAAAGGCAAAGAAATGCATTTTCCCTAGAGCCTCTAGAAGTAACCTTGATTTTAGCCCAGTAAGACCCATTTCGGACATCTAACCTCCAGAACAGTAAGATAATTAATTTATATTGTTTTAAGCCATCAAGTTTGTGGCAATTTGTTACATCAGCAATTAGGGAACTAATTTAGCAAATTAGGAAACAAATACACTACTCAAACATAAGACTGTATCATTATTACCATTTTTGACCCTGCCGTCATTGACACTGTCAAAGTACTTGACATCATCATCATTACCCTCATCAAGGCTTTATTTCAAACATTAGCCTGGGAATGAGCTTTCTAGTAATGTATAATTTTGCCAAAATTCTCAGAAATCAAACCAGATGGCTATCTCATGGAGCAATCACAGGAGAATTTTATCTTTAAAGAATGTTATCATATTGTTTCTATGTAAACACTGATAGTATTGTTCATATTATTTATTTATTTTACAGAGCCTTTGTTCCTAATACAAAAGTGCCCTTCAGAGTGAATTGATTTTAGTATATTATTCTTTAAGAAGTTTATTTAGAACTTCTTTGTTAGCATAGCTAAAAGATCTAGGCACTAATTTTGGCTCTACGTAAGCCATATAGTTTATAGCACATCACTTCACTTGTTTGGCCTCTCTTTCTGTAAAATATTTGGTGACTGAAATAGATACTCTTTCTTAGGTCCCTTCCAGTTTGAGAAATGTTGAGTTTAATTTCTTATTTTATATAACATGAGACAAAGACCTAAAAGAATTAAGTTTGTGCCTAATTTCTAGTAATTCAGATTTTTTTTTCAGATAAGCTTTTAAAATCAAACTATAGTATACATATAGAAATGTGCAAAAATTATAAATATAGAAGTTGACGAATTTTTAAAAAGTGAGCACAGCCACGTAACTACCACCTAAATAAAGACACAGCACACAGAAATATCCTTCATGGCCCTCCTGGACATTTCCTCCAAAAAATAACCATTACTCTGACTTTCATCACCTTAAATTAGTTTTTTATGTTTTTGAACTTTACAATGGTGAACTTAAACAAATAGACAGTCAGATATTTCTTCAGTAAAATGGGTTTACTCAGGAACAACAAAGAATTGCAATTCTGGACATCTAGTCTAATGGTGAACCAAGGGCAAGTACCAGGAAACAAAGGAGAAAAATGCTCTTTTACGAACGTGGGGGGGTGGGAGGGGCTGTGGTAGAAGAAGAGTCCTTTGGAAGAAACGGAGAATCCAAATTACAGTGACTTTTCATTGGCTGAGTTATGGCATCCTCCCATTGGCTGGGATGTTACTGGGCAAGGAGGAATCTTTTCTTTCTCCTGCTGAGGTTTTTCAGTAGTATCACTCTCTGCTGGGAGATTCAAGGTATGTCTCTTGCTGTTGGGGTCAGTAGTGCGTGCTGAGTGACACATGCACGAGAGTTCTCTCTTCCAGCCTCCTGGACTTCATTTTAAATGAGGTTTCTGTTTACTATTTTTCACAATAGTAACCTAATTATAGAATTTGTACTGCTTTGTACTTGGCTTCTTTTTTTCAAAATGTTTGTGGGATTCATCCATGTTGTCGCCTGTAGCTGTAATTCATTACTTTCTGTTGCTATGTGGTATTTCACTTTTTGTTGCTATTCAATGTGGCATGACTATATAATACCATAATTTATCTATCCTATTGTTGATGGAAATTTGGGCTATTTCCATTTGGAAACTATAATAAGATTTTGCTTCTCAATCTGTTTGTAAAATATATAGCATTTTTTCTATATAATTGAACTTTGTATTCTTAGTTTATTTATTTTGAACATACATATTTTACATTTTCTGTCTAGCAGGAAGATATCTAAGAGACAACACCAGTGGGACCAGAGCAAATTGACTTTCTCTGGGTATTGTACCTTACCTATGTGAAAACAGATTTTACAGAGTCACTTGTTTCTACGTAAAGAAGACTGGAATAGCTGATTGCTCAGACCTCTAATAATGCCAGCTCTGTATGGTTTGTATTACAATAAGCATGATTGTAACAGGAAGGTTATCTGAACCCACCTGAAGAATTCTCAGACCCTCAATTTGATGATATATTCAGTAGTACTGCCTTGTTTTCAAGTTAGACACAAAAGCTTAAGAAAGGAAAGGCAGACTGTTATATGGCAAAAAAAAAAAAAAAAAAAAAAAAAAAATGTCTCATTGAACTGAAGGACAGGAATAGAACTAAGGTGTAAGCCATCAAAGGATGTCTCCATTTTTCTCTCTGGTTCTCTTTCCACTACTCAATTCATATGGTAAGCCACTTAATTTTACATCTCAACTTCTCTTCATTCCTAGCTTGGCTCACTCACTCACTTGGCTGACTCAAATCAAACATTAAAACCATGGCTTCTAGAAGTCCCCATTTCTATATGTGGTGGGGTGGAGGAGTGGCCGGAAATGGTTCTTAGAGAAAGGGGTGCTGTTAGTTAAACATCCTCAAAGGTGCTCACAATAGACAGAGAAAAGTTTGGAGAGGGGTAGTCTGTCGAAATTATTTAAGAGCTACAAAGTATCTTATGAAATATGAGTCAGGCTTTATGACCCAAGCTTGTCATATTAAGAGTGGGCTTTATTTATAACCAATGTTAGTTTGCATTCTCTATTCTATGGCATAAAAGTAATACCAGTTTTAGAAATCAGATATAGATGACCGAGCTTTCAACCTAAGTTCCACCACTTCTGGCTGAGTGTCAATGGACAATTTATTTAACCTCTCTTTGTCCATCTCCCCCATCTGTAAAGTAGGAATAATAATTAGGCCCACCTCATAAAGTCGCACTGAGAATTAAGACAGATGTGTAAGTATCAAGCACTGCCTGGCACACAGCTTTCTCCTGCTCTTTACCAGTGTTAAAAGGTGAGGTGGCATAACAAGTTAGAGGTAGGGGTAGAGATGGGGCCTGGGGCATGGAGACTGAACTAGAATCAGAAGCCTTGCAATCTGGTACTGACATTGGTAGCTGTGGGAGTTTAGGCAAGTCATTAAAACTCACTGTGTCTCAGTTTCTTGATGAACAAAAAAGTCGGGTTCAGGACAAGGCTCTATCAGTGGGTTATAACTGCTTCCAGAAATTGAAAGGTTCTCCGTAAGTGCTTAGGTGTTGCTGAGTGTGGGGGAGGGTGAAGAGCACGGAAATGCAATTTGGTAGAATTATCCCACTTCCTCCCTTTTCTTCTGTCTGTTTTATAAATTGAAGTTTTACCTTAGATTTTTTTGGGGGGAGGGCAGAGGGAAGCATGCTGTTTAAAAAATTAAAAAGCATCTTGAAAAACACCAGATGACATGCCCTCTCAAGTCGTTCCTGCTCTAAAACATGAGTCTCTGCTAAATGCCTTCCATTGTTGGAGCTAAGCTACCTCCAGGGCCAGAAGCAGCCTGGACATTTTCAGCAACCCATTAAATCGTCTGTCTTGGGACAGCAGGAAAAACAAACTCTACAAAGGGCTGAGGCTAAAACAGAGAGAGTCTCATCCAACTTGTCCAGAAAACAAACCACACACACCCTCTCAAAATGCATTATTAATAAAATATAGGAAATGTCAGCAGGACCATAAAGATGTCTCTTCCGAAGTGGATGAACAACCTGTGCTTTGCTTTGATTACAGCTTATGACTTCCCAGTGCACAGAGGATGGCTCAAGAGCACAAGGCTATCCTCCATGGTCACCCTTACCAAAACAGTTGGCCATGTGTGGCAACTGTAAAAACATCTATGTCTTTCATTAGCCCACCATTGACAGACATGCCTAAATAGAAGATATTCACAGGAGGATAACAAATCCAGCTCATGTGTTTTGTGCTATATTGAGCCATGTAGAAAGCAGGATGAAAAGGAGATTATTCTCATGATAAGAAATTCACTCTTAGAGCAACAACCACATGAGGAAAAGTAAGTCTCCATTCTTTCTGCAAACGAAGATCACAAACAGATGATTTATATATTGAAATCAGATATGCCGCAAGGTGCCTTAAAGATAACCTCGTCTAGTAGTTTCTAAACTCTTTTGGAATAGATTTTCTAGCAGAAGCTCAAAAATGTGAGAGTTAAAAAAGGCTTAACAAGAATATTTATTCTAGGTGAAGTAGGGATGGGGGATAACCCTGTCTCTTCTACACAACCTCTACCTTCTCTATCACGACATTCCTCTTGGGACAGACCTCTAGGCACCTTCGTTAATATTTGAGGGCTCCCACGAAGAGTTTGAAAACCACTCACTAGTCCAAACTTCCCTATTTATAGGCGATAAAACTGGCGCAGAGAGGTCAAGTGATTTGCCCAGAGTTCAGGGCACAGTAGACGGGAAGACCAGGGCTAAAGCCAGGCTGCCTGATGATCAGCCCAGAGTTCTTGCCATTATAGTACAAGGGCCATTCCGAGAAGACATTGAGGTCACCTGCAATTCACCTCTTGGGCATCACACAAAGGTTCAACAAAGTGTTTTTTTTTTTTTTTGCTTGTCTAAAGAATATTTGGAAGGGAAAGAAGGAAAAAGGGATGGAAGAAGAGAAGAGGGAAAGAAGGAGAAAGAGTTAAGTCTCAACATTAAAAGCAAGCCCTCCACAGAGTCACACTCAAAACTATATAAACAAATAATTTGAAAGGGGAGAAACCACGTTGAAATGATTGTTTGTTTTAAAGAAAACTAGTCTTAAGAAACTAAATGGTCCAAGGTCCTATCTACCCAACTAATAGACTCTGTTCAAAGATATTACTTGCTGCTGGAATATGGGGGTAAATGACCCCAGACTTCAAGAAAACTCAGTGTTGAGGAGAAAAGGCAGGCTTGATGCTAAATCTTATGAGGATGCTAACAGAATGGGGAAGAAAAAAAACAGAAAAGAAAGAAGAGATGGGCAATGGGAGGGAGAAGAGGAAGAAATACTATGGTGGTCAATGGTTGAGGGTCAGAAGGGAGAATAGCAAGTAGGCACTATGTGTGGGAGGGCAGTACATGAAAAAAAGTATTTCCATGGTTCCACTGGCCCAGAATGGGACATGTGCCCTGGGATATCAAAGACTAGACTGGTTGCTAGCAGGCTGAGAGGATGATCTTTGGGATCACAAGACACGAAGAGGGGCAAGTTTGTCATTTCCCTTTCATCCACAGCAGTGATCACACCTATAAAATGTGATTACAAATATGCTTAATTTTATTTTAATAAGTTAAAAAGAGTTTATTGAGCTCCTGATGATCTATAATCCTAGTACTATGGTCTCTGGTCAGCTGTTTAGGTGCATTAATGCAAAGTGTGAAAGAAACACGTTTCTGGTTTTATTTTGTGGCGGGACCCAATCCTTATTTATATTCTAATCAGACCTATCACTAACATACCTCTATGCTAAAGTGTGACTGGCTGGATTATGGAGTACTACCAGGTCATCTTAATCAATTTTTTAAAGCATTCATGGGTCAGAAGTAGCAACCCTATATGTATAGAAGTAAACTGTATGTTATAATGGGTTTAAAACTTAAAACATGGACTTCAGACATACTTCAAACATGGGCTTCGGACATAGACAGACTGGTATTTGAATCCTTAGCTGCCTCTAACTACACCAGAGGTCCCCATCCCCCAGGCTGCAGACCAGTGCTAGTCTGTGGCCCGGTAGGAACTAGACCACACAGCAGATGAGCAGTGGGCAAGGGAGCAAAGCTTCATTGGTATTTGCAGTTGCTCCCCAGCTCTAGCATCACTGCCTCAGCTCCACCTTAGATCATCAGGCATTAGATTCTCATAGGAACACTGGTCCCTGATGTCAAAAGGGTTGGGGAATGCTGATCTGTACAATCTTTGAAAAAGGATTTAACTTTTCTGATTTTTGAAGGGAGATATTAAAAAAAAAGTATCAAATTATCAGGGCTGCTTTGCAGACTACCTGAACATATAGAAATGGTCATTATTACAGTAGGGCCATATGATCGTGCAAAGTTAATGTTAGGGCTCCTGGATAAAACTGAGCTCTGCTAGCTGTGAAATCAGAAAAAGCGGAACTTTAATGAAATTGGTGCGCTAAACAGCATCTCTTCCCACACTGCTTCCCCTTTTTCTAGGCCTGGGAGTAAGACTTCACATTGATTTTCACTGAGGAAAACCATCCCAGCCGTTTGCCTCTCACCAGGACAACATATTTTTTTTCTTTCTTCCTCTGTGTAATCAAGTGCAAACAAAATCCAGATTCTAGTCTGAAACAACGGCCACATGGGGTAGGGACTGATTGCCTCTTGGAAAACACTTAATTCTAGAACATCAAGCTTTTGGGTCATTTCCTTGCAGTCTGATGACATCATATCCCAACTTGTTTATTTGTTCATCTTTAATTGTTGCTTTATATACATTCAACACCAATCACTGGCCAAATAGAGCATCAAAGAGTTTTTATTAGGGCAGCTTAAGGTTCATGAGATATTTGACATAATTAATCAGCTAAAGTTCATCCAAATGTGACTCTGCTCTTTTTGATAGACACCTATGAACATGATTAGATTTCTCCCCAAAGGCCTGTCAGGTGACCCACTGTGGGTGTTCCCTGCATGAGCCATGAGACACCCTGAACTTTGGATAAATGCAATTAATGTGGACATTGAGAGCACAATAGGCACTATCTCTTTAATGTGCAGAAGAGTTGTTACATTTCTCTTGTTCCTCTGTGAATATCAAACATTTTTCTGCCTCCCAAAACTATAAATTTCGGCCAGATTTTCACATGTTCTTTCCTAACTTAGGAAAAGTGCAGATATAGATAAAGAAATGTACTCCAACTAATGTTAACATTTTTAAAGAGACAGAAAATGAGTTCAATGTATACACTCCAGCCTGTTTACTCTCTGGTTAATGTCCCTCAACAGAGCCTGTTCATTCCAACACTTCGTAACCTACTGGTTTGATTATTTACCTGTTATTATCAATGCCAGCTAAAATGGTAACTGCTAGCTTATGAAATGAAATAATGTAACAAAAATGAAATGTGCCGTAATTTTGAGTTCAATAAATTTTTTTATCATTTCCAGAGTAATCCTCCTAAAAATGCCCACAATAATTTTTAATCACAATGAAAATATATTTTAAAGCACGGGTAAAAAGTGTTCTAGAAAACCTGTGTCCAGAACAAACTAGAGTTGTCATTTTTAAGCCCTGTTCTTTTAGTTCTGCAGAGAACATTGCAGAAATTGGGTCTCCCACAAGATTTATATTCTCTAGTCCGTATTTCTTTTCAAAGACTTCAAACTAGCCCTTAATGTCTTAAAGTGTACTGTCTTTTACACATGCATTCTCCTTATTTCATGTAATTTAAGGCTCGCCTGAATGATATTTCTAATCATCAGGTTACTGAGGATCACATTTCTCTAGGCCTGATGTTTTAAACATTTGTATCACTCAGGACTCTTGGTTGCCAATAACAGAATCCTAACTTGATCTAGCTTAAGCATTAGAGAAATATTTTTTGGCTCACCCAATACCTGAGAAGAGTGGGGGTGGAACTGGCTCAGGGAAGACTGCATCCAAGAATCAGATAATCCTATCTTTCCCTCATCTCAGTTTCTTGGTTTTATGGCCACAGGCAGTTCCAGATTTATGTTGCAATTACAGAAACCTAAAAAAGCTCTTTTGTCAGCTCCATATTAGAAAAATTTGTGGAAGGATTAGAATTGGCCTGGATTGTGTCATTTGCCCACCCTTGGCCCTCTCTCTATGGTTTCAGCATGGAGCACTCTGGTTGGCACTCCCATAAGACTTACACAGTTGGTGAGAAGAGCAGTAGTATCTCCTCCAAAGCTGTTCTGGATGCATGAGACCTATGTACCCACGATCCCTTTATGAGAAGGTATAACACTAATAGAGTACTACTGTCTGGATCATTTCTTATATTGCCTCATGCTCAATTATATTGGGAAGCAATAACTACTGTCATATTCTTTTGATTAAGGAGACTGAATTAAATTGCCCTGTATGAAAAAGACTGTGGATTTTAAGTTTGGCATACAAATTTCCAATCATGTTATCTCAAAACCACAGCTGGCAAAGATGCAGCTTGGCAAGGTATGCTTCTTACAGCAAGCCTCAATGAAAGCAGTAGCCGTCCATTAAACAAACACAAGCATTCACAGGAGACCCAGACTACTGGCCTCCTGCTCTCTGATGGTACTTACCAGTAGAGTCATTATCCACAGGCAGAAACCAGACAAAACCTAGTTACACATGTAACTCGTTTGTTATCCAAATCTTCACATTCAGAAATTATTACTAGTTACTTGTTGACAGACTGGTTGATAAAACTTGCAAAAGGATTAGAATTCATTTCTTCTTCTTCTTTTTTTTCCATTTAAATAAACTGTCATGCTGCAGGGCTCTCTTCACTACATTTTTGTGACTTTATGTCCAGACCCTGGAAACTTCCAGCAGTTTCAGGAAGCACTGCTTTACATCAACATTACTGCTTATCATGAGACAATAATAAATACATTTCTGTGTCGATTGAAGAATGTAAATGAAAATTAAGCTCACATTACTTAAAGTGGAAACTATGCCATCAAAACTGAAAAGTAAGGGTCAACCTCTTCCTAGTTTCCAAGACCTATGGTGGCTCCGGCTGCATTCTATTTTTCAGCAGTTGGCCCATGTTCTGGCTTTGGCTCTCCTATCTTTTCTCAGATTGGAAGCTATGTGCTAATGTACTATGGTGGTTCAGATCCCAAGCCACTGTGCTAATACTAATGTTTTTAATAAGCAGTTATCACAAGCAGGTGTGAACATACCATCTCCCTCCTGACTTTAGCCAAGCTCTGATTTGTCACCTTTCTAGGAACACAGAGAGTCCTTTGAAAATTGGTCTATTGAAAAAGGTGTTGTTATGGACTGCATGTTTGTGCCAAAACCAAAATTCATGATGTTGAAACCCTAAGACCCCAATGAGATGGTATTAGGAAGTGAGACTTTAGGGAGATAATTAGGTCATGAGGGTGGCGTCCTTGTGATGGGATTAGCACCCTTATAAAAAGAGGAGACAAGGGCCCTCGCCAAGAACCCAACTATGCCGGCATCCTCATCTTGGACTTCCAGTCTCCAGACTGTGAGAAACAGATTTCCGTTGTGTAAGACACCCACCTGAACTAAGACTGATGATATTTTAAGAGGTTCACAAAATGGAGGGTGGGGCCAGGAGCCAAGATACAAAATGATCTTTGTAATGAAGGTCAGAATGAATGAATCAAAGGCTGGTAGACGTAACAAGTGACCCAAAAAGTGATCCTGCATACCCTATATTAGGTCTTTTGATATTCTCTATGTGTTTCAGGTGGACAAAGATTCCCTCATACTCAGATCTAAGAACATGGCAGACAAAAATTAGACTTTTGAGTCAGACCAATGAATCCCAGCTCTACTTCTTACTGACTATGACAACTGGAACAAGTTTCTCAGTCTCATAAGCCCCAACTTCATCATTTATAAAAAGGGACGAACAGTTGGGTTGTTCCAGCATTAAAGAGACAATGTAAGTTATAACATTTAGAAAATACTCAGTAATTGAAGTTGCAATTATTAAGCCCTAAATAAAGCCTAAGCGATCTTAAGATCATGTAATAAGAATTTTCTGTAACAGAGAAAAATCCAGATGCACTTTATCTAAGGGGCTGTGCTGGATGGAGTGTGAAAAAGAGAAGCATTAGACAGTGGCTCTGCCCTCACAGGACTGATTGTCTAGTTGAGAGAACCAAAGGGAAGACACATGCATGAAATAACAACAGAATACTCAACAGCAAAATAAAATACCAAACTACAGATGCTGACTGTGCATGTGAAAGTAGTTCAAAAGAGAGGGTGGGTATTGAGCTAGGGTAACGCCTGCTACAATACAGAGCCTGTAATAGCAGAGATGCTGTCAGTTTTGTCTATTATTCTATCCCCAGACCAGTGCCTGGCTTTTAGTGGCTGGTCAGTATGTATCTACTGAGTCAATAGATGAACAAATTGTTTGAGAATTAATAGAAAAGCTCTGGACTTGGGGAATATGAAAACCTAGGTTTGGATTTCTGCTTAACAGCTTTACAATACTGGTCTTAATCTTTCTGAACCTCAGGTGCCTTATCTGTAAAATGGCCATATAATCCCTGCCCACTGCATGGGTTGCCATATAAATAAATAATACATTTTCTTTGAAAGGCATCAATCCACCACAGGCACTTGAAAAATGGCAGTAATAATGTAGTTGTAAGGAGAACTGGAAACTTAAGGATGGGTACACATTCGGACAAGAGAAAAGAAGCAATTTTAATGTTACATTAAAATTAGGCACGAAAACCAGAATGGGTGTCCACGGAATGACAGGATAGAAGGCTATTTTTCTTTCCCGCCATGGTAACCAACGGCACATGGTCCATTGCTGTTAACAAGATCAATAAACTTGCCACATTCAGAAATCGACAATTAACCCCTTTTACAACACTTAAAGTCACAGGCCTCTCTATTTTATATGGCCAAACAGGCAGCTGAACACATGGTTTTTATTATTGCCCATCCCCCCCCTTAAAAAAAAAACCTACTACTAATAATTTAACACCTTAGAGAACCTGTCCCTCTCTTAATGATTTTGCAGGGAAGCTCTGTGCACTGCAGCTGTCTTTGCAAGGGCCACCTCCAGGTCCATGTTGCTTGGGGAAACTATATTATCTTTAGTCCTGCTTACCTTTCTAAATGTTTTATGGTTTACAGCTGTGGTGAAAAGCATTTTGGGGTCGGCAGAGATTTATTCTTCTTTTTAATGTTTTTACTAGGCTGAATAAACACATTCTCGAGGAATGAAACCTCTGGCCATGTTGGGACTATAGAAACCTGGGCTCTATTCTGTAATGGCAGCTCTTTAGTGACTGACACTGCTTATAACAATGAGTGCCATTGTTGGTTCCGAATGAGACGGTGATCAGGAGCCCTCAATGGGTTCTATAGCAGCCACCTACGAGCCTCTCTGTCACAACCTTACCTGAAATCACCTTCCTATTTGCGGGATCCCATTAACATCTGTAGGAAAAAAGCTGCATTTTTAAGGGCTCTGGGGAGCCTGGACAGTTGAGAATGCATAATTGGTCCTATTTCTTTTGTGCTTTTACATCCAGCATGTGCTCATTTAAATACTTTTGGTAAACGAATTTAGATAAAGCAAGTCTTTCTTCCAAATTCAAACGAACCCTTAATTTTTATGAGGTTTGTAAAACTTCAGCAAAATGATTTCTTAAGAAGGAAAAAAAATTATTTCCTTAAGCTTGCTCATTCCGTTGATTTTGGCCAAGGCTGGTCATAGAATTACTAGTATGCTATGAGAAAGATTATTCATATAGTGATTTGGAGCTGGGTGGAATCAGAAAGTGTTATAAATCTCTTCACATGACATGCCTGCAAACTTTGCCAGCCTTGGAATAAAACAGGCTTGGAAGCCGACAGCCAGCACCTGCACGGCCCACTACCAGGCAAAAGCTGGCTTATCATCTGACCGGTTCAAGGTGTCTCCAATTTATGCTTCAAAGTCAGAGGAATAGAAAGCTTTGTCTTGCTGCAGGACTTTGGGGGTCACTAGCAAGCATTAAGTCCTACTTGCAGACTTATCAGTTGGCAGCTTTCGAAAAACTGACATGCCTGGCTCATTTCTATGCTTTTCAATGCTTTTCTCTCCCTAAGAACAGTATAAGGGACTCTGCATGAACTGGCTCTTAGAGCCACATCTGGCTAATACTAACGAGAGTTGCTGTGGGTTCTGCCGTTCAGGTGATTTCGGCCTGCTCCGCCAGGCTCTTTTCTGCTCTAAATGTACAGCCATGTTCCTAAGATACCACAAGTTTGCAGATACTATGTCATTGAATCAATTATTTCAATAGGAAAAATACTTGGGAGCTAGGCACTTTCATACTTAGTGAATTTTTTCCTGTAGGAATGTCAATAATAAAGGTTTCCTTCATAGCTATACAAGTCGAAGGTCCAGGACAGAGCTATAAAGCATAAACACTACACATACAGACTGATTACACAGAGATTTTGCTCAGGAGTAACATTTCATCTCTGGTCACACTGGCTCTGATGCAGAACATGGTGGTGAGAAATCATTCTTATCATCTTTGCCATCTATTGTTATGATGGCCTAAGCAGCTTTTCTCTCCCCACTGCCTTCCAAATTTTAATCTTACAATGGCTGTTTTTCTCTTCAGCCTCTTCAAAGCTCTTTTCAGAAATGGTCAGATCTTCCTAAAGACAGATAGACACAGACAGACACACACACACACACACACACACACACACACACACACACACTCACACATAGTCTTACTTACTTTAGTCCAATTTAATTCCTTCCCTTCACAAACATTTTAAACATGGAGTCTACTGTCATTACTTCCAGTAATTCCCCACTGTTTCTTATTGTAAATTGGCACCTATTACCCATTCTTTCTCTGAAACGATCTCTCAATGTCCAAACACAATTTCAGTCTCTAAATGCAAGATCTTAGGCTCCATGCAAACTTACTTGAGACATTTGATCTGTTTGTCACTTGTTCCTAAAAAGCTCTCTCTCCTCCATAGTTTCTATGGTCTTGTACTTTCTTGTTCTTTCTTCTGTTTTTCTAATATTTTTCTCCTCCTATCCTGAACTCTTTTCCTCCTATACCCCATCCCAAGTATGACTATCAATTAAGGCTCAAACCTTGGTCCTCCATTCCTCCCTTTGATGATACTCTTGGGGGCCCCTTGAGATTCAGTTATCGCTCAATCCTGAGCGATACCATTTTCTTTCCAACAAAATTCCACTGGGAGTGCAGTCATCATACGTGTTAGTTCTAGTCTTCAGGAAGCAGATGCTAAGATCAAGTTAAAAGTATAAGAAACTTACCGGAGAATAATTGTGGGTGAAAAGATATGAAAGAGTGAAGCAGGCAGGGAGAGGCTCCAGACTGTGATACAAGCCTGACATCTGAGAAGAGACGGGGAAGAATGGAGGTTTGGGGAAGAAGAGCATTGAACTGCAGTGCAGCTTTGAGAGTTTGAGCCAGCCCAGTGGAGAGGCCCCAGAGCAGTGATCGACTATCAGGAGGCCAACATGGGACAGAAAGGCTCAGATCTATTACCTCTCCTGAACTGGTTGATTGCGAGTTGCCTGCGGAGAGCGTGACCTCGACTTGCATGCTATGGGAGATCCTCAATGCACTGCAGCTAGAGGCTATCAGCTAATCACATCTCTTATAGTAAGCTCTCTCTTTAACAGAAATCTCAAACACAATCCATATAAAAATGAAGTTAAGTTTTCCTCCATTGCCACTCTCCCGCCCTGCCTCATCTTTGCCTTTGGTATTGGCGTTGTTCCATCTTCCAAGATAGATAACTTCTTGTAATCTCTGGCTTTTCCAACATTCTTACTTCTTACATTCAGTCTGTAACTCTTGAGGTCTTTAAAAATTCTTCTCAGCTTCTCTTCTCAATGCCACTGTTCTATTATCCCATATTTATTACTGCCATAAGCTTATTCTCTTCCATGGCTTGTCTTCCTCACCCATTCCCTAAAGGTTGTGGTCTCCCAGGATTCAGTCCTTGAATCTTCTTTTGTCTCTCACTACAGAATGTAGATGGGGCAAAATTAATCTATTTTATAATGATTTCTAATGTTAAATAATGAAGCAACAAATAAATGTACATAAAGTTTTGTCAGAATTTAAGCCTATTTTCTCAGAATGAATTTCCAGAAGTGAGAAAGTAGATGCCTTCATTAAAGAGATGAGAGAACCTAGGTTTTAGAAGTTTTGATTTCCCCGAGGCTACCCAGTCCGTAAAAGGTAAAAGATGAAAAGAAAAATCTTCTCAGCCCTGGGGTATTTCCACTGGGTCTGGCTACCCATGCTGGCTCATGAAGGGATGCTATCCTAGGACTCTTTAGGGAATAGAAGATCTGGAAGCTACAAAGGGCTAATTTGAAATCTAATTCCCTGAAAACTTCAGCCTGACTTGGGACTTAGAGGTGCAGGTACATGTCGAATGAACTGTGGGGAGCCTCTCAAAGGGTCAAAAGATTAGGAGTAATCTATACAGGAACTCTTTTCTCAGTGTTTATTTGTGCTGAAGTCATATGTGCACTAGTACCACTGTCTTGGTCTTGACCTGGCTTGGAAAGGCTGTATGGGTTCTTCATGATTGAGCTTTAATACACCCTCTTTTAAAGACAGTACAAGCTCTTACACAAAATCAGGCTCAATGCAGCTGTATCTGTAGCTATTCTCACCTTGTACCGCTGTCCCAGAGCTCCTGCAGTTAGGAGGTATCTAACATAGTTACTCTGGATGTCCTGTTATGGTTGACTTTCTCCAGGAAGAGATCTGTTTTTTGTTTGGAACCCAACCAAGGAGTGACTTTTCAGGCCAAAAAGAGCTAAAGATGTCCTCTTATTGCTATGGTGTTAAGAAAGGGATGCATGGAGTGTGCAGTTCACAGAGACAGAGCATTCAGCCATGCACCCTTAAATTAGAAAATAAAGGTAGGCATCTAGAGTTTTATAGGATGTGTTGATAGCAACTGATTTAGAAGACTTAAAAAATAGACTAGAGTTTCTCAACCTGAGCACTACTGACATTTTGAGCTGGATAATTTTTTGTTGTGGGAGCTGTCCTGTGCATTGCAGTGGTTTAGTAGCATCCTTGTCCTCCTCTATCTGCCAGATGCCAGTGGCACTCCTCTCCAGTCATGACAATCAAAACTGTATCTAGACATTGTCAAATGTTCTCTGAGCATCCAAATCATCCCCAGTTGAGACCCACTGATAAAGACTAATAGTTCCCCCAAAAGAAAGCAGTCAATACTACTGCAGAGGGCAAATGAAAAAAAAAAAAAGTTATTCAACATGGAAGATGTACAAAAACATCTTGTGAAAAGAGGACTCCAAATCAGATAAGACAAAAAGGTCCTCCTTTATTCACCCAGCTAAGGGTCTTCTCCAGATCTGTAATGAAATGGAATAGGCATGAAATAGAGGCTCTCTTTATAGTGAGCATTGGTTATATATATATATATTACACACACACTCGCTAACTATATAACTTCATATATAGTCCTTAAACTAGAGCACAGCTTCTGCCAATCTTAACACAAATCCTCCTGGAGTTAACAAAAATTCCAAGACTATTTCTACAGTTATTGAACTATAGAAACCCTTTGAACACTGTCATCAAGATTCTCATGTTTAGAAAGCAGGACAACTTTCAAGAATGCTGAAAATGGCAGTCCCTCTGTTCTGATACTCTACATGGTTACGTAGCCATAAAATCTTAGCATTAAAAAGGCATCTGAGAAGTCATTTATTTAAGTTTACCAAATTACCCACACAGCATCTTGGCAGATGATTGAAACCCTCTATGTGGCAGATTTTTCAGTGTTGGGCAGCACTAGTTACTTATAACATTTTATTTTGGGAGGAAGAATCTGTGTCCTAGCAAAGGCCACCTGTTAGACCTTGTTCTGTACCCTGAAACAACATGGAATTAGTCCATTCCCTCATTTAGGTATCTGAACATAGACCCTGAAGTCACATATTAAGTCCTCCCTTCATCATCTCTGCGCCACCCCTAATAAACCATGCCCACTACATTCAACTGTTTTTCATATGCTATTACCTTTCCTCTTACTAGTCACACTCTTCTTCATCTTTTGAATACTCTCTCCTTCCTTAGGATCCAAAGGGGTCATCAGCACCTCACAATCCCACTCAACAGTGGTATCAAACCTTTACTCCTTTCTTCAAGGACCCTAAAATACTCCTTGAACTCTCAATCTCCTCATAAGAATTACCTTTAAACCTACAGGCAGAATAGGTGTCAGGCAGGTACAACTCTCAAGATCACACCCTTTCCTTCTGCCTCC
Organism: Cynopterus sphinx; assembly: GCA_030015415.1. Lineage (NCBI taxonomy): Eukaryota > Metazoa > Chordata > Mammalia > Chiroptera > Pteropodidae > Cynopterus > Cynopterus sphinx. The sequence continues at coordinate 87,639,580 of CM057387.1, forward strand.
TCCTAATTCCCAACACCTATTCTTACAAATTTACCTATGTCTTTAGGACTCTTCTTGTCTTTCCTCCAATCTAAGGAGGGTAAAGACCTTTTGCCACCAACTATTCTTTCTGTCCTGTGTTTTTAGTTTCTCCCTCTGGTTGTTCCACCTCAAAAACCAACCAGCAAACATAGTCATCCCTCTTTCTAAACAGAGCACTGTAGTTTGTTTCCTTCCTCCACATCTTAGCTATACTAATGACTGTCCATATTTAAAGGCTTATCTCATCTATTTCTTACCTCACTGTAATCACTATCCTCTTATCAGGATACTTCTTATATAATTCCTTCATTCCAATATACTGAGGCATCTGTAGGTCTCCAAACAGACCATTTTATTTCCTGGGCCTGGAATGGTTCCCTACTCCACACCTTGTCCAGCTGGCAAACTCCTATTCTTTTTTTTAAATGTATTTATTTAAATTATTTTCAAGTATACAGTCCATTGGTTAGACATCTCTATAGTTCATAAAACAATCCCCCCAATTGCTCTCTCCCTCCCCTGGCTCTCCACCTAGCCATCATATTAATGCTAACTGCATTCCCTCTTCCATGCCCTATTCTTTTTTAAAGACCCTCATACATGCCATTTCCTTTCATACAAAGCCTTCCCTAGAGAAAAAAATAATCAGACCATCAGATAATCAGTTTTATAAGTGTGTTTTAAGAATTAAATGAGATAATATACGCTAAGTACTTAGCGCAATGAGGGGCAGAGCATACACTTGATAAATTGTAACTATTATTATTAGTCCCTTGGGCAGGCTGTTTCCTTTTCCCTAAGTATCTATTATTGTCTCCAGGACATTATATTGTACCTGTCTAAGCAGGTGATAATTTCTCCTTCAGTCCACCAGATTCTAAAGGCAGGAATGCCATTTTTCCATCTATATGTCTCTAACGTTGAGCATAATGGCTGGCACCTAGTAGGAACGCAATTAATATCTGATGAATGAGTAAACGATAATTTAGTTGCATGAGTACAAGGCAATTATTATGTGTTATAATTAACAAGAATGTACTGGTTCTATGGAGATGGTTCTGGCCTTTTTAACAGTGATATCACCTTTCAAACCTCTAATTTACCTCCATGAAATCTGGAACTGATTAGAATGCCAAAATGGGAGTCAACATTCCCTGATATTGGTTCCCCAGTGGGGAGAACCACCATGCCAAATGATGAGGGCATAGTGATCTCTTGGCTCAGGTTGGCACTGTCTGTCCTTGGTAGGCCAAGGTAGCCCTGAGCAGCCAGCCTCTCTCTGGGTTCAGTTGTAGGCCAGCCCCAGAAAATAGAACAAAAGTGGTATTGATGCCACCACTCATGAAGCAGGCCCTTGGGCAAGGATCCAAAGAAACCCTGTCGGCTTCTCTTATCCCAGACACAGCACTCAACTCCACTTCTGCCTTTAGGAACTGGGTGAATGTCAGCCACTGAGGTAGGTGCAGGGAGAAAAGGTATGTTATGCCAGGTGTGAAAGTGCTCACAGGAATGTTGCTTGGCAGCTATGAAATGGAAATGAATTTCAGTGGTTGTTTCATTATGATGACAGTGTTAATAATTGTTTTAAGTAAACCAATGCTAGCTGAAGCCAAAGAACTAGCCTCCAATGTTTTCACCAAGAATCCTTTTTAAATTTTACATCTCTTTGTGCTCAAGTATCCATGCTTGAAATGGTATTGTCTAATATGTAAATTTGCAGTTTTTACGGGGAAAATATTTATATATTAAATTCTTATTGTGTGTCAGATCCTTTGTCCCTATACTATGTGCTTCGCATATTGTGATTTTTATTGCTTATAATACCCTCTGAAGAGTGTATATTATTATTTTATAAATGAGGAAACTGAGGCCCAGGTAGTTTAAGTAATGTGTTCATAATCACGCACCTTATAAATGCCCTTATTAGTAGTTAATCAGCTTGTCCAAGGTCACAGTTTTTAAAATGATCTCAATTAACTAATACATAATTAAGTAAAAAAGTAACTTTCCCCTTTATTATTAAAATAGTTAATATTTTATAAAAATAAAGTTAACCAATTTTATTAAAATATAACATAAATACATCAAAATATTACTGTCAATTAATGCTTCTAATTAGTATGAGAATGAAAATATGTTTTTACTTAATTGATCTAATTCGAGGTGAACAAATAAATTGTGGCTTTAGTTGTCCTATGCTATTTTTAAAAAATAATCACACACAGTTACTAGTAGGATTTTTGAAATATCATAGATAGTTCATGGACTTCATTACTCTCTCCAAGTGTCCCTAGAGTTTGAGATTTCCAGAATGCTGCCACTGCTCCAGGGTATTTTTCTTTGCTGTTTATCCTTCAGAAACTATTTATTAATGTACTGTATAAATTCTGAATGCCATTTTTTGTTCTTGGTGGCCTTTTCTAAACTTAGGCAAGATTCTGTTCTTTGGGAAGGCTTGCAAGTATCTTTCCTTTGACCCGAATGCTTATCTGGAGCAAACACAATTTTAGGATTTCCTCAAGCTGTTTGCATGATCCCTGAAGGTGCAGATCAGAAAGATTTCAAAGGAATTTTAGGGCCTGAGGAAGAAATGAAAAACTCACCTTTGCCCTTAGCTTTGTGTGTCCATCAACCAGGGGATCTGCAGGCCAGGCTTACTGGTAACTCCAGGTGTATAGGGGAGTGTCCAATTTCAAAGTACTCTAAGGACTCAAGTAAGAGGTTGAGGCTTTGACAGGCAACAGGAAGACAGCCTTAAATTGTTTGTGTAGAGTCTGTCCTACTCCAAGAAACAAGATGCAGGAGACCAGGGGGATAACTTCCAGGTAAAAGGTACTAGGATTGCCCCTTCTCTGTCAGCAAGAGGGTGGGGAGACTGAGCAGACACTCAGACTCACAATAAAGCCGCCTAAAAGATGAGGCATGAATGATCACCCTGAAGGGAGTTCACTGATAGAAAAACAATGACAGTCATATCTTTCTGTGCCAGTCCATCAAACCAGCATAATCCACAATTTGTCAGAGGTCAATTTGGCTGTTACTCATTCTCTCTACTTTCTAAAAAGGTGTGGGCCGAACCATAATCTGACACTGAGACGAGAACTCTAAGAACCATACTTATAAAGGCAGGTGTATTTATTTATAAATGCTACAGAAGGCAGGGAGACAAATTGATAAATTATAGTGATTTCAGTCTGGAGAATATATATATTAGTAGTGAGAGATAGGAAGATTATGTTACTATATGGAAAATATCTAAGGTATAATATTAAGTTAAAAAAAGATGGAAGAAATTATGCATACATGGTTATTGCAGTCACATGGAAGATGTATGGGGAAAATGACTAAAAGGCATTAATAGCATTTATTAGTATGTATATGTGCTCTATAAAGCACAGATTATCTCATTTAATCCTTACCAAAACAGTCTATGAGGAAGCTTCTATCTATATTCCATATGGATGGATAACAAAACTGAGGCTGACAGAGATTAAAGTAACTTGCCCAAAATCACACTTGTGGATAACTGGTGGAACTGGAAGAAGATACTCTTAACCTCTCTATTAGGAAATCATGGCTTTGTTGTATGTAGTGGAGTTAAATATACATTTTTTTTCTTTTAACCTAGTTTCCAAAAATTCTTTAGTGTGATTATACTAAATTTTTAAAAATTTAAGATGTCTATTAAGAAATCAGAACTCTTAACTTCCATCTTCCAAGAATGTTCAGGAATCTATACTCAGATCTTAGAGATAGTGAATTTGAGCTCTAATAAGGCCTATTCTGTGATTGAGCACAGAAATAAAAATGTTAGTTCAAATAGATTCTTTAAACCCTGGCTATTGGGAGGATTAAAGGGGAAAGGCATGGCAGGTGCTTAGCACAGTGCCCGGGAACACTAGTAAGCACTCAACAGGTAATACCTATTATGATTATCGTGTGGCAGGTAATGTGCTAAGTGCTCACCTCATCCTCACATATACCCTGAGCAGATGAGAAAGTGGAGATTAAAAACTTACCCACTGTCACTCAGTTTTGAAGTAGAAGAGCCAAGTTCAGTGACCCTTCCCCCATACCAGTTTCTCTTCACCACAGCTGAAACATATGTGGTGCCATATACTGGCCTAAACTGGTAGCACAATTAGGTGAATTTCCCCATTGAATATAAGCTCACAATAGAGAACCATCTGGTAAGTTCAAACTTTTCATCCTAGGATTCTAAGTTCTCTGGTATCTACCCTGACTATATGTCAAGAATCCACTTTCCACTTCTTTTTCACAGCAGACAGTCCTTTTAATTCAGTTCTCCCAGTACCTGGTGCAGAGCACTACATCCTCTGGGTCTCACCTAATCCTCTCCAACCTTTAGGACCAGGTTCAAATTCAGCCTCTGCCAGCAAGCCCTCACACCTACCCACCTACATCAATATCTCCCACTCTTGACTTGCCTCAGAATGCATTTTCTATTTCATTTAATTGTAGTCCACACGGTTTCGTCCTTTAAGTAGTTAATATACCTAAGTCGACTCTCTAAGCTTGGTGGTTAGGAAGAGTAAGACAATTTTTTTTTTTTTCTGTTTCTTTTCTATCCCATCAGAGTGCCTAGCATAGTATGAATTCCTTTAATTTGTATTACTCAGAGCTCTTAGTTGCAAATGGCAGAAAACCTAAGTCCATCTGGCTGAAGCTGAAAAAAAAAAAAAAAAAAAAGCAAGAGTGGGAGTAAAGAAAAGAGGTGTTTATAGCCTCATGTAACCGACAAGTCCAGTGGCTTGGGGCATGGTTAGATTCCAATGATACCAACTGAATTGGCTTGGTCATGTGGTCACCCCAGTTTGGATATAGGTCAGCTCCACCTGCCCTGAGAGTGGACATGAGGCAGTTTTTCCCAAAGAAGAGCAAGCTGCTTTTGTCAAAAGAAGGATGAATGAACACTGGGCAAGCAAGAACAACAGATGTCCCTCATCTTATTGAATCAAATTCCTCAGTACTTTAATAATAATGAGAATAACTTTTTCAGTGGTCAGGCACCAGACTGTAACTCCATTAGAAACTGCCAGGCAGCGAGAGCTCTTTAACCTGATCTCAACGTAAGCGAGCCAGGCCTAGGGGCAGAGCTACAAAGAACTTACAAATCTCTGACACAGCATTTTAATACCACAGAGGATTTTTTTCCCTTTCCCACAAATTGTGTTAACCCTTCGGGAACAGGGGGGAGACCCAATGTAGAGCTCATTAGCGGCTTTCTTTCAGAGCTCTTCAAAGAGGTCCCGTCATTTGCCAATGTGATTTTTCTTAATATTGTGCAGACGGCAGGCTAATCCATCTTCAAATGATCTAATTGCATCTAACTTTCTCTTAAGAAACACTACATGGAGTTGCAAAGTCTTAATTGTGGGGTGTATGCTGAATGTCTCCAAGATTACATAGCCAAACACTCAAACCAAAGCTGGGGAATTTCCAGTGGAAACTTTCAGGGGAAGAAAATGGAAGGAGAGTGACTAACTGGAAAGTTTCATCAAGTCCTCTTCTTGGGTCCCCGCATTTATAACACTGAATAAATGCTCCAGATTGCTGTTTAAGAATTTCCAGTTGGTGTTCACAGAAGTTCCCCCTGTGCCATAAAAGCCTCAGACTTCCTTCCATTTACAATGGATGGAATGAGTAAAATAAAGGGTCAGATGGAGTGGGAAGGGGCAGGCAGAGGAGTAGCTGGGATCTTCTGGCTGGCTGGGCAAGAATAAGGACCCCAAGTGGCCAATATTTTCTTAGATGTCTCCCTGGCTTTCCATTTTTTTAGCCCAGCAACCTTTACACACCAAGCAAAGGGCCTAATGAAAGAAAACAGATTTACATAAAGGAGGGAGGATGCTGGAGATGGAATTGCAATGCTTCCTGTGTTGGGGGAGGTGGGGGAGAAGGGCACACACAGCAGGTGAAGTTAGTGCAATTACCAAGGACTCTCTTTAATGTAACACATCTTTAAATCTTGTCTACTTTATTGATTTTGTTTATTTATCACAGCTACTCTATGGGAGTTCAACTGCTTTCTGAATTTACATTAGGGAGAACTCAGGCTCTCAGTGGGGGCCTCTGCTGCAGCTAGTGCCTGGCAAAGCTGGGATCCAAACTTCTGACTCCAAGGTGGACACCTTGTTGTTAAGCCCCTTCCTTAGACACACCATGGGCATATTGGTGTGTGCATGTGGGGGCTGGGTCAAGGTCACATACAGGCTGCTAGTGCCCCTGAGGTTCCCACCATGTGTAGGTACAGATAACCCAGCTCTCCCATTCCATGGCAGGCCTGGGGAACTATCATTTTTACTAGGATGAAGTCATATATTAAACAATATCATGGTTTCTGTCAACAGCAGGCCTTTAGGCCTTTGTTCTGGCCTCTCTCACAACATATTTCTATTGGCCCTGGATAACAATATCCCACTTTCCATTTGCATTTGCAATCCCTTATGTCTCATCTGGTACACAATACCCAGAAAATCAGGTTGTAAAAGACCTGGCAGTAAACCTAAGGCACTTTATTAATTCCACTTTCAAGTCCCTAGTGACAGTGAGAACTGGTGGAGGTGCAGGGGGGCTATTTAGGTACCAGGGCCCTTCTTTCCTAGAGATTGGCTCTCATCCATTTCTCTCTGAATCCAGGCCCACAAAAGGAGTCTCTGTGGGCCATTTATACAAGTCTAAAAGAAGAAGCCATAGAAAGCAGACCCCTAGTAATAGTACTAATACTGATATTCCATCGAAGGCTTGTTACATACCAGGCACCGTGCTAAGTGAATTACACACTTTAGCATACTTAACCCTCACAGTCCTTTGAGAAGATGATCACAGAAGAGAAAACCTAAAAGATGAGTCTGCAACTCCAGAAGACTCTCTGCTCTAAGCCAGGCGAGCATTGATGTGTTCCATTACTCACTCTTTGATTGTTCAGATATTAATCAAGCCACAGACCACAACACAGTGTGACCAAATGTGTCAGGAGAGCAGAGGAAGGAAATTCCTGCCAGGCTGGGCTCTGGCAGCCCCCACCTCTCCTGGCACAGGACCCCACTTCTCCAACACATGATGAAGGCCAAGGCTGCTGTAAGTGATCAAGAATTCTAATTTAGAAAATGGTAGATTTACATTCTATTTATCTCGTGAAAATCACAGACATGTCCATGTCACTCTCCTCGCAGCTCTCACTCATTCCTGGTAATGGAAAAGTCCAGCTGAGGATGAGACTCATAACAGGCTTCATCAAAGAGATGCCAAAGTTTGAGTATGTGCGTGGGGCGTGTAGGGTGGGGTGGGAATAGGACATGAATTAAATACCAGCTCTGTCTTAGGCCCTGTTAGGCATTTTGCATACCTTTTTCATTTGATTTCATTTATTCTGTTTATTTTTAGTTATTTAATCTTTCACACTTGCCTCCTCTCCAGGCCACCTCAGCGCTTTTTACTTCTTTACAACTTACCTACTCCCATCTAGGGCAAGTCACCAAACTACCTATTTTTCACACAGGGACAAGTACAACAGCCTCCTTATTAGTCTTCCAGCTTCTGCTTATACCTTCCCCAGTTTCCACACAGCTGCCAGACTGCCCTTCTGGTGATAAATTAGAACATGTCACTGCTTTAGCTAAAACCCTCCCATGGCATCCATCACTCCTGGATTTCAATGTCCACATACCCCCACAAAATTTGGCTCTTGCTCCCCTTTCCAACCTCATGTCATTCTTTCCACCCCTCACTCACCCAGTTTCAGCCACATTGGCCTTCTTTCCATTCCATGATTGTGCCAAACCCTTATCCACTTCAGGGCCTTTGCTCTTACTGTACTTTTGCCTAGAATAGCCTTTCTCCCCAGAGCTCTTCCCAACACTGGCTCATTCCATTCCTCGGACGTTGCTCAAAATGTCAGCTTTTTTTGAGAAAATTTTTCCTCACCAAGCTGTTAAAAGCAGCCCTTTCCTATCCTCAATTACACATCACCCATTCTTCTTCCTATTATATTTTTACTTGTTTCTGTGTTTATTGTCTATTTCTCCCACTAGAACCAAGCTCCACAAGGACAAAGAACTTACCTGATGCTGTTCACCAATGTATTCCCAAAGCCTTGGCCTGGTACATAGTAGTTGCTTAATTAACATTTGTTGAATTAACAAATGAATAGTTCCATATTAGCAAATGAACCCTCCCAAGGACCCTGGGGTAGACATCTCAGAACATTCTCATTTTGCATCTCAAGAAATGCATCTCAGCTAAAGTTCAAAGAGGCCTGGAATTCGAAATCAGGTCTGCATGGTTCCTATGCCAAGCCTCTTGTTACAATGCCAGGAAGTCTTTTAAGGTCATCCAAACACAAGGAAGATACTGGCTATATAACAGGGATGAACCTCGAAAACTTTGTGATAAATGAAAAAATGCCAACACAGAAGGCCACATACTCCATGATTCCATTTATGTCTAATGTCCAGAAGAGGCAAATCCATGGAGACAGGAAGCAGATGAGTGACTGCAAGGGGCCGTGGGTCAGGGGCAGTCAGGAAGAGTCTGCTTCCTAGGAATGGGGTTTTCTTCGGGGATGATGAAGTATTCTGCAGTTAGACAGTGGTGATGGTTGCACAACATCGTGAATGTACTCAGCACCACTGAGCAATATGCTTAAAAATTTGTAAAAATGGTAATTATTATGTTATGTATATTTTGCTGTGTGAAACAAAAAAGCAAAAGCAAGGAGGATTTCTCTGGGGGACCCACTACCCACAACCAATTGGAGGTTGAGCAAGGGACCCACTCAGAGCTGTGGTCTTTCAGGATCTCTGCTGCGCTGGCTTCGGAGGGGTATGGGAACTGCGTTGCCTCCTCCCGCTAACCTGACTCCCTGTTGATCTGCCTGCCAGTGTGGCAGACTGTTTCAAAACCCACCCAAAACAGGAATATTTTACTTTGCAACTTTGTGGTGCTTCTCTTTACAATTTACCCTTCTCTTCAGTTAAGATGATCACCCAATTATTAGATATATATTTATATAGAATATTATATATTATTATATTATTAACATATAATACATGATTATATATTACAACATGTGACATATAATGTATAAATATTAATCCAAGAGGAAGTGTAGCCTGCTGAATGCTGCTTTGAAATACTGTCAGACTGTTAATCCCAATTTTTTAAATTTCCATTTTCTGCCTTAAAATGACTCAAACAAATGCTGTTCTGGAGAAGTTGTGAATTCTGTAGTATTTTAGCCAGTGAAAGTCTTTCTGAAACAGAACTGAGAGGGGCTGTCTGTGAGTGCAGGAGTGGGGCTCTGTGCTAAAGGATGCCTCACACATCTTCCCAACCCCAAGCAAGGACCTCACCAGGTACCAAGTTTAACAGAATGCATCTCATTTTGCCCCCAAACATCAAATGTGCTCTAACTACCAGAGTGTTTTTCCAGGGTTAGAAATCCTAACTTCTTGATTTTTTTCCCTCTTAATTCTGTGAAGCAGGCCAAACACTAGCTCCCACTAGGAGAAGGAGCTTTCAGGACTGCGTGCCACAAAGACACAGGTGGATGTTCCCTGGCTTTCTGAGTCATCAGTGCAGAGTGGGCTCCCTGAGGTGTCACGGCTGCCCAAAGCCCTGGTCACTGGTAAATGAATGAACAAATGGCATAACATTCATTCAATTCATATTCCAACAAATGCCTACTAAGTACCAGTCACTGTCTTAAACCCATTATTTCATTTTCATAGAACAAATTGCTACTCATCTCCTGTGTACCAGGCTCTGCTATGCTCTGGGAATAAAGTATGAACAGATGGATAGAACTGCTGCTGCCATTGAGTTTATGATCTAGAGCTCTGCTGTCCAGTATGATAACCACAAAACTCATGTGGGCATTTAACAGTATAATGCGGCTACTTCATTGAGAAAATGAATTTTGAATTCTATTTAATTTTACCTTAAACTGAAATTTAAAAAAATACTATTTTCTTTAAATACAACTTTATTGTTTTGGTAGGACGACATTTTAACTGCTGCATCATCTAAGAACTTAATCTTTTATTATACTGCATGTATCAAGTAAGTGTACTGTTTCCAAAATTAAATATTAACACATGACCAATCTAAAAGGTGTAAGCAGACTGATTCAGTTCAACTGACTTTTTTCTATATATTCTATAACATTTGTAATGTGTTAATTTAAACATTTTATGCAGACAGTGTGAGTTATGGTGAAGCCTGTGTAAATCAGAGTTGGTAATAAAACTGAAATACTCTTCTTTTCATTGTAATACAGTTAATTCATTTTTCTAGTTTGAAAAAATAAGTATGGATGGATTTTAAACTTAAAATAAAGGTATACTACTGATGCAGAATCAAGTGGAGATTTAGAAGACAGTACTATGACACCTGGCATAGAATAGCACTTAGTGTTTGCTAGAGTTAGCAAATTCTGTCCTTAGAGTCCGAGGAAGCAAATTTCTATAAGTTTTTGTTTTTAGCCTCCAAGATTTCATAAATACTAACAACATCTAGACTTGGAGCACTTAAAAAGAACTTGTTGAAATAAGAAATAACACAGATACGATCATTTACTTTTCCATTTTTCTAGACAGGAAAGTAAAATACCAGTTAAAGGTATTGGATGACTGCATGATTAAAAGAGATAAAAAAAAGAGTTCTGAAAATTATAAACAGTCACACAAAGATAAGAGGCCTTATTCTTATGCCTTTTTACAGTTTCTCTTGGAAATTTCACCTCTTCCAAGTTTGGTCATCAGCTTAGGCAAAATGACCACATCTTTGATCCTGACCTCTATCCCATGTTCCAGTTCTACAACCCAAACTGTCCACTGGATGGTTCCATTTGAAGGCTGGGCAGGGATAGAACTTTGAATACACTGTCTTTGACTTAGTTTCCTCTTAGTACACCTCCACCTCCCAGCTTTCTAGTGGCACAGAAGTCAGTCTGGGGTAGTGGTGCTAGTGCTGGGCCTGCCTGCCCTCAGCTTCATTCCCTGCCATTCCCCTGCTCTGCTCAGCACCTGCAAAGGAGGTGACCTCTCCAGGTTGCAACTCTCAGGCTTCTTGTATCAGGTAGCTTCTTATATATTTCCCAGATAGGTGGCACTGGCTGGCATTTGGAAGTGGGGAGGAAGGGAGAAGCCAAGTTGTTTTTTCTCCTTCTTCAGTCTTGGATGATGAGCAAGAGTATCTTCTCATGGCTCCAGGGCCCACAGCACAGGCTTGCCATCATTCCAGCCTCCCAGATGACCCTACTCCTAGGCTGTGGTGAAAACCTCTCCTTCTTTTTGTCCCTGCAGCCTAGCCATGATTGCAGTTTCTATCTGTTGCTGACCTTTGAATAGCATCAACATCCCACGTTTGGCTTCTCAGCATTTCCATGGCCTGTGTAACCAATCCCCTAAATTAACTTTCCTGGGTTAAATACTCAGAGTTGGTTCTGCTTTCCTGCTAGAATCCTGATGCTGCGTTAGGGGTTTGATTATCCAGGCTCAGAGTTCCTGCCGCTTTAAGTCCTCTGGTATCTACAATATTTTAAAACGGGGCAGTCTAATGCAAATCCCCCTCGGGCAAGAAGGGGATAGGAGAGAGTGCTCCTCAAATCTAAGTGCATGCACATAAAATTACTTCAGGTGATTTGATAAAATATCGTGTCTGGGCATCCCCTAAGAGATTCTGATTTAATTTGTCTGAGGAGGAGCCTGAGTATGGGTAATTTTAAAACTCCCTGGGTGATTCTAATGTATAGCTTGGGTGGAGAAGCACTGCCTGAGATAACAAGACCCTGGCTGTTGCTTTGGAAGTACATATGGATATGAATGTATGTGTGTGTGTGTGTGTGTGTGTGTGTGTGTGTGTGTGTATGAGTTTGAGAGAGAAGCAATGAGAAATTGTCAACACTGATGCTGATTATAAAGACCAAAGACCAAAGAGAGAAGAAAAAACCTGAACATTGGGCTGAAAAAAAAAATCAAATGCTAATTACAGCATTTATGCAAAAAACTGATCATTATGCTCAGCTACACTTTAGGACAGTCAAGATTATTCATAACATTTCATAAACTCTTTTTTGCTATAATTTTTATTATTTCCCTTAGAAAGCTCTATGAGTGTGTGAATTAATAATGAACCTGTATTCACAAGTCACACATGCAATCCAGTGTCTTTATTTTCCCATCAGCCTTCAAGGGCTGCTGCTGGTCAGGGAACAAGATCACCTGATCAGAGCCTTAAAAACACCCAGGTGAAGACACAGGGTGCTGTGTTTGCCACCACATCACACTGCCTCCTGCCGTGATCCCCTTGCTCAACTTCAAACAGAGGCATTCAGCCCACAAGGCAGGAGCCTGGTAAAGAAATATGGGAGGAAAATGCTACTCTGTTTAATTGGAGACAAGTGGAGCCTGCTACTGACCAGTAAAATGGACAGCTATTTCCCCTTCACCCAGGAGAACACAATATCACAGCCCTTCAGAATTTGGTGGTCATGATGGGAGTTTCCAAAAGCATTCTCACTAATTGATCTAAATTAGCAAATTGTACTAAATTCAGAACTGGAAGAGGTCTTACTAGAATAAAGGAAATAACAAATTGAGTTTTAATGAGCCATAAAATTTAGAGGTAGAAGAACTCTTTGGTGATGTTGAATTCAAGTTCAGTTTACAGTAAGGAAGCTGGGATCCAAAGAAGGTAAGCAATATGTGCAGAGTCTCTGGCTAGTGAATAAGAGAGAAAGACTGGAATCCAGAAAGGTATCTTTTCTCTAAACCTTTGCTTCTCAGTGTATGCGGTCCAGACACCAGCACCTGCTGGGAGCACATTAGGATGCAGAGTCTCAGGCCCCACCTCAGACCTACTCTTTCCTAATCTGCATTTTAATAATATTCCCAAGCGATTTATACTATACACACATTGCAATTTGAGAAGCAGTGCTGTAAACCACACCCTGAGGCTTTGTGTTCACCCACAGCCAAAGTTAGGGTGCAGATTTTCTCCATTCCTTGAAAAGTGCTTGCTCTGTAACTTAGAGCAGAAGCTGATATTAAAACTCATAAACACAGAAAGGGAAAGTGTAAATGATGTAGAATGAGGACTTTTAGATTAGTTTTGTTGCCTGGCATCCACATGTATGACTTAAAAATAGCTTCTAATCGTCAGAGGCCTGGAACATAGAAGGAGCTTGGTAAAAATGTGTTGAGCACAAATGAGTAAAATCTTGTCATAACATGGAGAAAAAATTTCAGGACAGAGATTCTCATTGTTCAATTTCACACACATCTGTTGAGCATCCACTTTGTGCTAGGTACTGTGCTAGGTGTGGAAATACAGTATAACTAATCCCTAGACTAAGAAGCTTATGGCCTGGTGGACAAGCTTTCAGCATGCGTGCTCCTAGAAAGCAAGGACTTATCTTCCCTCTTCTCTCTTTAAATGTGCCCTGCACACAAAGATATGCTTTGCCAATATTCACAAGTATCGTTTTAATTGGAAGCTTTCCACACCCTATTCATTCACTGGAAATTGTTGAGTGATGGGGTGGATTGGGATATAAAAGCTTGGCTTCTCAACCTTCTGTACTTTTGGATCTATCTCCCACTGGGATTGAGAAATCCTTCTTATCTAATCTCTCCACATTCCCTCCAACTGCCCCTTCTCTGCTGAGTGCTGAGTCTCGGGCAGTTTGATGAAGACACAGCAGTTAGCTACTTCACTGGAGTAATGGCTCCCTGTGTCCAGCCCAGCTTCTAAGTGACTTCTTGGTCTCCTCTCAGCAAGGAACCTCTGCCCTGAACTGCCTGTGTTGAAAGTATCTGTGTTGAAAGTTATCCTTGAGCTTATCTTGAGTTGAAAATTGCATTATCACTTCCTGGGCTGGGCCAGCACCCAGCTACACTTCTTCACTGTGGCTAAGGCTTGGAAGCAGATAAGAGAAGGAAACAATTCATCAAAAGCTGGTCACTTTGCCTTTCTGCAGAAAGGGACTTTAGCCAAAGGCCAATGAGAGAAAAGGAAATAAAGGCTTCAAGGTCTCTCACTGGGGTTTATAGCAGGAAATGCTGTCCAGAAGGACTCTAGCTGGAAAGAAAGCACAGTCTCTTTGCTCAAATAACAATGATAATAGTGATGATGTCTGGGAACATTATTAAGCTCCTGAAATGGGCTAGGCACAGGGCTAGCTACTTCACACACTTCATCTTATTACTTCATTCAATCTTCACATCCTATAACACAGGTACTTTTATTCTGCTATGCTATTTTTACAGACTACAGACTTCAGAGGGTGAAGAAAAACAAAGAAATACAACTTAAATTCATTGAATTTAATTATATACCATGCCCTATACTAGAATTTTTCATATGTTGTAATATAGGTGAGAAAGTAGAGTTAGTTGATCAACAAATATTGTCTCATTCGTTTGAGGAATATTGAATTCTACCAGATATTGAATACTTTATATTCATCGTCTTCTTACTGTGAATGACAATCCTATGAGACATATACTGCTATAGTCATCTCATAGAGAGGACACTGAGATGCTGCTTTTCTTTTCTTTTTTTAAGTGAATTATTTACTGAATGCTGGTTGTTCTAGAAGTGGAGATAGAGGGGGTACATAAGGAGTTGGGAATCTATTCCAATGGGAAGTCCTGGGGGATGAGGAGCCTACTGGGGCAGAAGCATTTTTAAAAGCTTACTCTGATTTCTGTCATGAAAAACAGGTTGTAGGAAGCAAGGGTGAAAGAAGGTACATTGGTATTAAGGTTGCTATAGAATTTCAAATAAGATATGATAGTGGCTTAGAAGAGGGTGGTAGGGGTGAGGGAAAAGAGGGGATGGCTGGTCAAAAGTACTTGCTGATGCTTTGGATAGCCTGTTTCTTTTCAGCCCCTACTATACTGAGTAAGCAGTTTGAGGGCAAAGCTTAGTCTTTGTAGTTTCCAGAGAGCTTGGCTGAGAGCCTGGCGTTTTTGTAGGTGATTAATAAAAATTCATCGAACTGAATCAATGCTTAGTGTTTGTTGGATTGGATCTGTTTCCCTAACAGGAAAGCTCAAGATATATACCAGGAGGCAGCCTCAAAACCAACGTGAGTGATATATTACTGGTGCTCTCCAGGTTTCACTAGGGTCAAATTAATCAATTCAATAATTTCAAAAGTTAACACTGAAGAAAATAGATACAAACTAGGTCCAATTAAAGCCTTCTAACCTTTATTAGTCTCTCTGATAATAGAGGGGTTAAACATCTTCCCTGGAGAGCTGTTTTGAAGAAGAGAGATGATGTATGTAAAGAATTTCAACATATTGCCTTGTTTTAGAGAAGAGGTTCAACAAACGAAAGCTGTGACGAAGAATAATATCCTCACAGGCCTTCTAAGGCAGCACTCACCCAGTATTGTCCTTAGACATGGGCAAGAGGCCCCTGTGGAGGTAGGAAATATGGAATGACAGAGGAAGGACCTCGAAAAATCTATTCCTTCATATAAGTAATGAGAACACTGGCAAAAAAAAAAAATCAACATTTTTAGAACTCTAGAAATAAACAAAAGGCTTGCAACACTCTGAGGAGCATTTATTTGAACAAAAACAACAAAAGGCTGAAATTAATAATAACAGAGTTCTGTAGAATTTTACTTGTCCTATTCCCAACTTCTTCTGAATTCTGCAATAACCTTAAAAATCAGCAGCCTCCTCTTCACAGCAGCTGTGAAAACCCGCAGCCTAGCAGTCACTGGAGGAGGCTGAGGCAGCTGGAGCATCTCAAAAGCCCCATCTCCTGGAATTGGCTCGATTTGACCTGGCTAGAAGCAATTGGGAAAAGTCCCATTCACAGGGTTTGTCTTTATTTGACTGAACTCAGAATTTCTTAGTGGGAAAAGCCCTAGCTCCATGACATTTTTTGAGAAACACTTATAGCTGCCTGGGGTGCGGGGCGGAGGGGTGGGGTGAGCAAGACCAGTTGGGGAAAACAAGAGCCTGGCCAAAAAGCTAAAAAGTTCAAAGGAAAGATCTAAGGAATGAAATGTTCATAGGGGACTTTGTAAAACTCCAACATATTCCTGGGGATGTAGAAGAACATGTTCATATGGAGATCTGTGTGAATGCCCAGGGAAGGCCTGAGAAAGCCCTAATCCCTCACCTCTGGCTAACTTTGAGGCCCTGCTCCAGAAGGAAATGAAAGCAAAGGCAGAGTTATAGACCACTGAAGCGCTGAAAGGAATGCCCTAAAGCACACATGAAATGCCAAGACAAAGGGTGAAAGACTTACTGGTTTCAGGAAATCTCTGTCCAATCATTAGGTGATCACTAAGCTAACTGAGCAAAGACTTCAGTAGCCATACATGACAGGGAATACATACCATAATGAAGTCATTCAGAAAGTCACTAAACAAACAGCAACAACAATACACAGCAATATGGGAGGGAAGGCGATTTGATTTCCACAGTTGTTACATTACATTATTTAAATGTCAGTTTTCTATAAAGGCAGTTCTTTGAAAAGATTATTAAAATTGACAGACCTTTAGCTAGACTACCTAGTATGACCAAGAAAAAGAAAAACCAGTTACTAAAACAAGTAACAAAAGGAAAAGATATCATTACTGATATTACAGAAGTTAAAAGAATGATAAAAATTATGAACAACTATATGCCAACAATTTAGATAATCTAGATGAAATGAACAACTTCCTAAAAAGATACAAACTACAAAAACTGACCCAGAAGAATAGAAAATCTTCATAGACCTATAACAAACAAAGAAGTAAAATTAGTAATTTTGAAACTTCCCGCAAAGTTGAAGCTGGAATGGCTTTACTGGTGAATTTTATAAAACATTTAAAGAATAATACAAATCCTTCACAAAACCTTCCCAAAAATGGAAGGCAAGATAATACTTCCCAACTCATCATAAGAAGCCAGTATTTTTCTATTATCAAAACTAGGCGAAGCCATCACAAGAACAATATAGACCAATGTCTATAAATAGACATGAAAATCCTCAAAAAAAAAAAAATACTAGCAAACTGAATCTAGCAACATACAAAAAGGACTTAACATGACAAAACAGAAATTATTCTAGGAATGTAAGCTTGAATTAACATCAAAAAACAATCACCATAATACATAATGTTAATGTAATAACAGATTTAAAAAATCATGATCATCTCAATAGACATAGAAAAAGCATTTGACAAAATCCAACACTTTCATAACTTACAAAACACTAAAAATAGGAATAGAAGAAAAATTTCTCAACCTAATGAAAGGTATCTAAGAAAAACATGCAGCTAGCATCATGAAAGCTTTCCCCTTAAGATTAGGAAATAGTTGTCAAGTACTCACCACTTCTATTTAATACGGCACTGGAGATTCCAGCCACAGTAATTAGGCAAGAAAAAGAAATAAAAGGCACCAAAGTTGAAAGAGAGAAGTAAAATAATCTATATTTACAGATGATATTTTCTTATAGATAGAAAATCTACAAAAAAAAAAAAGAAAAAAAGGAAAACCAAAAATTATTAGAGCTAATAAATGAGTTCAGCAGAGGTGCAGGATATAAGATCAATATACAAAAATTAGTTTAATCTCTGTAGAGTAACAATGAATAATCTTTCATTTAAATATCATGAAAAACAATAAAATATTTAGAAATAAATTTAACATAAAAAGAGCAATACATCACTTACAAAATATCATTAAGAGAATGATACCCCATGTTCATGGATTGGAAGATTTAATATTGTTTAGATAGCAATACTTCTCAAATTGATCTACAAATTCAATGAAATCCCTATCAAAACCTCAGCTGGCCTCTTGGCAGAAACAAACCAGCTGACTCTAAAATTCATGTGGAAATGCAAAAGGACCCAGAACAACAACAACAAAATCTTGAAAAGGAAGAACAATGTTGGAGAATATGATGGTCAGTTTTATGTGTGAACTTGTCACAGTATAGTCCACAGTTATTCAGTCAAACACTAGGTGTTGTGTGAAGGCACTTTGTAGATGTGATTAACATCTACAATCAGCTAAAATAGGAAGTTGTCCTGGATAAAAGAGTGAGCCTGATCCAATTAGTCAAAAGGACTTAAATGCAGAAGTGAGGTTTCCCTGAGGAGGATGAAATTCTACCTGTGGAGTACAGCGTGAGCATCTGTCCAGGAGTTTCTAGCCTGCCCTATGGATTTCACACTTGACTAGCCAGTCCACACAATCATATAAGCCAATTTCTTGCAATAAATCTCTTTATATATGTATACATAGAATAATTTACTGGTTCTGTTTTTCCAGTAAAACACCAACTGATTTAGAGGACTCACATTTTCTGATTTCAAAACTTACTACAAACCTATAGTAATCAAGACTGTGAGGAATTGGCATGAGGAACATAGATCAATGAAGTAAAATTAAGTCTAGAAATAAACACATACATTTTTGGTCAGTTGGTTCTCAATAGGTGGCCGAGACAATTCAGTGGGTACAGAATAGTCTTCCACAAATGGTGTTGGGATGACTGGCTTTTCTTATGCAAAAGAATGAGTCTGGATTCCCACCTCATGCCATATACAAAAATTAATTCAAAAAGGACCAAAAACCTAAATATAAGAGCTAAAACTATAAAACTAAAATCATTTTTTTTTTGTTATACTGGATTTCATTTTACAGAAACTTCCCGGACCAGAAAAAAATAATTCAGTTTATTATTATGGAAAATCATAATTAATTAGAAACCTGCAAGTAAATGTTATGAAAAATACTGAGTAGCTGATAATTTTAGAAATTTCTGAGAATTCCCAAGAATTCCAATTTATTCATCTTGGATGACAAAGATTAACATCTATCAGGAATTTGGAAACACTACTTTCTCACTTCCTTTGAATCATCCTCAAATGACACCTTTCCACATTCCATAAGTACCCATCTCTGCTATAAAAAACTCTTAGAAGAAAAGGTTGGAGTAAGTCTTTGTGACCTTGGATTAGGCAATGGCTTGTCAAAAGCACAAACAACTAAATAAAAATAAATAAATAAATGAACTTAATCAAAAGTAAAATCTTTTACGTTTCAAAGAGCACTATCAAGAAAATGAAGACACCCATAGAATGAGAAAATATTTGCAAGTCATATATTTGGCAAGGATATAGTATCCAAAATATGTAAAAAAAAACAAAAAACAAAAACCTCTTACAACTCAAGAATAAAAAGGCAAAAATAAAGAGTACACATGGGATCCTCTGCCTCTTGGGATCTGACACTCAGAGCTGAAACAGTATAATCAAAACCTCGAACATCCACTGCTGTGACTAATACTGTTCTGGCCTCAGGGAACACTTCCCTACATCTCTTGTCCTATGTCCTTGAAACAGAAGAGGTTTGTGTGTTGTGTCACTGCTAGTGGAAATGGATACCGCTTGGAGCACAGAAAGGACAGCAGTTGCAAAAGCACTTCAGTAAGATAAATTATTCAACTTGTCAAATTCTTCCTCTCAAGTTTGAAAGCGGTAAGAGTCTTTGAAAGCAAACATTCTCAATATTACCAGGCATCTACTTTCTTACTTTTCTTTATATGTCAATCAATGCTTCTGAAAGTTCTCACAAATCAGAGTCATATTTGCAAGAGTTTTACGTGGCTGGAAAAACATTGCAATATTAAGTGTTATGGGTAATTCCCACTACTTCAGAACATGACCCTACTTGGAAATAAGGCCTTTAAAGAGGTAATCCAGTTAAAATGAGGTCATTGGGATGGGTCCTAATAGAATATGATTTAATAAAAAGATGAAATTTGGAGATACATACAAAGGGAGAATGGCATGTAAATGTCAAGGCAGAAATTAGTGATATAAACCAGGTCACCAGACCAAAGTCTTCCTCACAGCACTTAGAAGGAACCAATCCTGACGACATTTTGATCTTGGACTTCTAACCTCCAGAACAGTGAGACAATAAATTTCTATTTTGGCCATTCAGTTTGCAGTAGTTTGTTATGGCAGCCCTAGAAAATTAATACATTAAACAATTCATATTATTCTTATATTTGTACATATAGAGAATCATGTGTAAAGCATGACTCTGATTTCTATGATTAAATATATATTTTGCATATATTGTAGAATATATTTTATAATCTATTCTGCAATAATTATTTATTATATGGCCCCATTACTATATTTGAACTATCTATAAAGTTCTTAATTCATATGCTAAAATTCTTAGCATATTTAAGTATTACAGGAATTTCATTGATAACAGCTGCTACTGGCTCAGAAAAGTGTACTGTACCCAAATAAAAATTAGTTTTAAAAAGAAGGATAAGGACTCAGGAAAGTTTGTCAAATTTGGCATTGTTGTCAAAAGAATAAATGGTATATACAAATCCTGTGTAAAACAACATAAGTAGTCATTTTGCCGAAATGAAGGCAATAAAACATTTTAATGGAACTAATATACAATCTATGAATTATATACAGTATATCTGCCCATGAGCAGAACACCCAGACATACATAATCATGATTAAAGTAGTAATTTTTGATAGTTCCTAGCTTTCAGTCATATAAAAACCATAACTTTGCATGTGTTTTTTTATTTCATCATTATGAATGTATATTTGTCAACGTGGGAGGATAGAACGAACATATTTCATTTAATAGTTTGCTACCTTGATTTATAACTTTTAAATATTTAGACATGTGGTATGGGGGCCTCCACTTGTACTCATGCCCCAGGCCGTATAATTGTTAGAGGTGGGCCAGAACCCAGCAATGACAGAGTAAAATAAAGCCTGAAGCTACAAACAGAAGCCAGACTGCTCTCAGGCTGACTCCTACTTCAAACTAAAACGCTATCCTGCAAGCTTCATGTGAAAACCTAATGCAGTCCCTAGAGGGAGTGACAAGTTCCTCAAATGCTTTACCTTCCCAGGCCATAGTCCTAAGGGATAAGCCCATTCCAGTTGGGGGTTCTGCAGCTTTGTG
This sequence comes from Cynopterus sphinx, assembly GCA_030015415.1. NCBI lineage: Eukaryota > Metazoa > Chordata > Mammalia > Chiroptera > Pteropodidae > Cynopterus > Cynopterus sphinx. The sequence goes on from CM057387.1 coordinate 87,660,606, forward strand.
GCCTCAAATGGCACTCAGCCCTCACCAGGTTCCATACACCTAATACATTTCACTGTTCAAATATTTAGGTTGTGTCATGGACTTGCATTTATCTCCCTTCAGTAACTCTGTTGAGCCACCTGCAAACAATTTTATAACTGCACTTCGTCCCTACCTCAGAAAAAGTATTGTGCAGTTTGACAAAAGGCTTTCGGAGCAATTCTCAGTGTTGTGATATTCCTGAAGGCTATCATTTTGTTACATTTTACCTGTCCCCTTGTAGTGAGGTTTGGCTGCTTGATAGGGGCTATAAGGAAAGGGAAGGGAACTAGCATTCTATTTAGGAGTTAGTCTTAGGAAGAGAATAACTCTAGAGACAGAGTTAAGTGGTGGCAGCTGAGAACGGAAAATGTAGGATATGTCATTGGTGTCTAAAGAAAGGGAAAAAAGGGTATCAAAAAGCCAACTGACAATGCCATAATAAGGATGAAGATTTAACGCCTAAAAGCTCCTTGGGATTTCCAATTTCAATTGCCTCTTATTGTAGCTCTCTCTAAACAAACGTGGCAACTATACATTTCATGCTCTTGCTGACTAACATGATGAGTAATCAAACAGCACAGATGAAACAGAGGGGCCTGACATCAAAGGATATTTTTAACTGTGGTTGAGCATCTTGAAGGAATTTCAATATCCTCTCCCTAGCCACTGGCTTATGAAAGTGGTAGACAGTAGTCGGCCCTACCTTATCTGTAATTTCGCTTCCCACAGTTTCATTTACCCCCAGTCAACCTCGATCCAAAAATATTAAATAGGAACTTCCAGAAATAAACAATTCATAAGTTTTAAACTGCACACCATTCTGAGTAGTGTGACGAAATCTCACACCATTACTCTCTGTCCTGCTCTGGACATGAATCATCCTTTTGTGCAGTGTGTCCACGTTGTATGTGATACGCACTCCATTAGTCACTTAGTAGCCATCTCAGTTATCAGATTGACTGTCACAGTGTGGCAGTGCTTGCATTCAAGTAAGCCTTATTTTATTTCATGATGCCCCCAAAACACAATAGTGATGCCAGCAATTTGGATATGCCTAAAAGAAGCTGTAAAGTGTGTGAGTGTGTGTGTGTGTGTGTGTGTGTGTGTGTGTGTGTGTGTGTGTGTGTTTGGGGGAAATATATATACGTATATGTGTGTGTGTGTGTATATATATATATATATATATATATATATATATATATATATATGTATGTATGTATGTGTATATATATATATATAAAGGATTTGCTACCATCTGTGGTTTTAGGCATCCATGGGGGTATCGAAATGTATCCCCCATAGATAAGAGGGACTACTGTACTATCTTTCTATTAAATTAAAAACCAAGCTGACTTTCCCAAGGTAAAAACCATGTGAGCTAAACTGGGTTCGTCAGAAAGGTGGCAGCAAAGAAAAACTTCAAGAAGAAAGGGCATATATGAGTGTAAAAATAATTCAGTAATAAAAAAGAAAGGTCATTTCTGAGGCAAATAAAACAAGCAGAAAGTCAACAGCCCAGTGCTTAATAGTAAAGACAGATTAGTGAACCATATTAATCAACCTGGGATACAGATTATCAGCCGCATTTGAAACACGGATTAACAGGAACAAATAAAGTACCAGGGTGGGAAGCGTTTTTTACAGCAAGTAACACAGGTTGTAATCTTTGTTTAAGTAAGACTTCAAAAGAATTCCACATACCAACCAATAGCGAGATCATTAAAGAAAAAAAAAAAAAGATTAACTTCAAGAAATGCAAGGTAGAGTGACCAAACTTCTGACCTATTTTAAGATCAATCGACATTTTGTACCTGAGCAGTAGAATGCAATTAGCACTTGGGTGATTTTAAAGAGTCTTACGGTTGCCTTTAACTGGCTGATGAAACAGCAGAACAGTGTGGCTGAAGGCCAATGTTTATTTTTACCCATTACCTATTTTATTAATGGGATTGTGGGCCACTGGGCCTCCAGGCACACACAAATATATTAAAATATCCCACACTGTAATTAGTGGCACAGAGGGGATTAGAGCAAATTAAGTGGCTGTTATGCTTGCCATGGGTTTAGGCTATGTCAGATATTTTGATGCTCTCATGGTAGAGCCCAGTGAATTTTATTTCAGAACTCTATAAAATATGAAATATATTTTCTTGCAGAGCAAGAATTTTAATAAATGGGACTCCCCACCCCCAAATAAAAGTGTACATAAATAAATATACCCCAAGGGGATGCTTCTAGAGTGAAAAAAGAGAACCCGTTAGCCAGAATAAAGGGCAAATACATCAATAATAATGTCGTGAAAGAAATTGGATCTTTAGACTCCACAACAAGGGACTCAAAAAGAACCAAAATTTATGTAACCCTCAACCTAGCCACAGGGCTTTCTTCCTCTCTGTGAGTCAGAACTTCTGCCTCTAAGTTCTTTAAAGGGAATAAAAATAAAGTGATCACTTAATTGTTGACCTGTTCAATGACTAAAGCATCAGAAATGCTTGTGGAAATGTAGAATAAACCTTTTAAAGTGGATGGCTAAAGTACAGGTTCCTAAGCCAGCACTGTACCATTTTTGTTTGATTTTACCAAATCTATTTGTTGTTGTAAATAATATAGACTAATTCTAAAATAGCAAATATAAGTAGATTTTTGCTTTGATTGTTCACCACACTTGAGATTATTGCCAGTGTTGGTCTCTTGTGCATCTTTATATCAGAGAAAAAGCAAAATGAAATGAGAGCAGGGCAAATGAAATGAAATCTGGAAATACCATGTTTTGGCCTAAGCAAAGCACCAACACTGCCTTTGCCCTAGAAGTCTCTGGAAAACACTTAGAAATGACAAGAAAAGAAATAAAAGTACTTACGAGGATCCTGGACTTGCAGTGGGAGGAGGACCTGAAGAAATGAAAAAAAAAAAAGAACAAAAGAAACAGTCAATCTGGGTTGTTAGATACAATGAGTGTGGGTACAGTCAAATCATTAGAGTAAATATCACCTTGAAGTGATATTTATTTTTCTGGGATTTATTTTGCCCCAGTTCCCCCAAACTGATATACCTCTACAAAAAAGCATACCAGTGAGAACTTGTCTATATCCCATAGTTTAGGGCCTGAAAAATGCTAAGACAAGCGCTGAAAAATGAGTCAGTAGAGTAGGTATCTTCGAACCATGCCAGAAGCTTCCAGTGGGAGGCTGAGTGATCGCACCCAGATACTGATTTTGACAGCAGGGGTCTTTGATGGCAGCTGGACAGAAAAGGGACATGCATGCTGTAAATCTTTCCAACCCCTCCCTCAGTGGCACGGTGATTAGAGTAGGTTGCTCTGCTCTTTACTAGCTGGACAATCCTGACACGTTACTTGATGGGGCTCAGTTTATTTATGTATAAAACAGGTACAAGGGTACCAGTGCCAGGGTTGCTGGGCACATAGTGTGTTCTCTGTATATGCTCATTCCCTCTCTCCTCATCCCTGTGGAGGCTCAGGGCCAAAGGCCGTCCCCAGTAGGAGGCTGCTTACCAAACTTGACAAACAAGACTCCCGTGGTAGAGACCACCTTCTTGCCGCTGGTCGCCACGCACTGGAAGTAGCCTGTGTCTGTGGTGTCCAGGTTGCGAATCCGCAGCCGGGAGCCATAGTTGGTGGCCCTGAAGGAGATTCTCCGGGGCTCCTGGACCACAGGTGCATCATTTTTTAACCAGCGAATGGTGGGAGGTGGGTTCCCAGAGACTCTGCAGTGCAGTTCAGCCGTCTGTCCCAGGGACGTGGTGATGTTGTTCATGGGTTCATCCAGCGTCAGGTACGAATCTGTGAGCACAGGGAGCGGGGTGCAGGTGAGAGCAGCAGGCAGCTGGAGAGCACTTGCAAACATCCCCAAGCCTCTCCACTGTGCCCAAGGACCACAGAGAAATTGAATGCCAGCGGTGGAGACAGGCAGGACATGAAATTACCCCTTTACCAAATAATCAACCACAGAGCCTGCTGCTTGGAAGAAAATCTGTTACTAACCATAGTATAAAACCCAAAGTTTTCTAATGACTATATCATACCCATGGGTAAATGTTGTTTTCTAAGCCAAGACAAAATGAGCTCTTGTGTGTCAGAGTATTAAAAAAAAAAAAAATACACAGCCTTTGTTACAGATTCAAACAATATAGAGAAGAAGAAAAAAAAGTAAAATTCACCTCAGATCTCCCCACCCCAAAATAAATAACACTATTCTTAACATTCTGGTAAAGATCCTTCCAGCTTATTTACTTCTGATAACAAAGAAAGCATGAAAAACTGGAAAACTAGGAGCTACATATTTATATCCACATGGCATGAGATCAAGAGGGATGTCAGAAATATTCCTGCCAGTGAGGAAAGATGAGGGTTAGAAAGCCCAGGTCATTGGCACATGAAGTGATAAGGCAATGAATATTTCCATGTTACTCATATCAACCGTAACATATTACAATATATAAATTCTAGACATTCAATTTTTAATTGAGATATAATTTATGTTCTAGAAAGGTACAGATCTTAGTTATATTGTTCCATGAGTACTGATAAGTGCATATAACGTGTAACCGATGTCCCTATCAAGATACGAAATATCATCAACATCTCAGAAAGTATCCCCAATCTTTGCAGTCAATCCCTCTTCCCACTCACTATCCTGCCGTCATTCCAGGCAACTACAGCTCTGATTTCTACCATCAGAGACTAATGTTGCCTGTTCTAGCATTTCACATAAATGAAATCATCTTGTATGTACATTTTGCATTCAGCTTCTTTTGAGATGTATTACACTAAACATTTAAATAATGAAATAAATTTTATGGAGGCTTATTCTTAAATAATATAATATTTTAAACATCACATTGATATTATTTGTGGAATCAAGTTGCTGAGAAATATACTTTTTAAAATTAAGTTCAATTTTTTAAAAAATTGGTCTGTTATTTATGTGCACGAAGTTTTCTTTGACTTCATTTTTCTGACCACACATCTTTGGGTGGATGCCCCTGCATACCCTCCCATGGCCCTCTGTTCTTCTTTGACCTCAACCTGGGATGACTTGTAGCACAGCTGTCTTCTCTGTAGGACTATAAGCCCATAAAGACAAGCAAGTAGAGTATTTTGGTCATCACTGAATCTTCAGTGTATCCTACTGTCTAGCATCATTGTCCGTTGGAACTTTCTGTAATGATGGAAACAGTCTATAACCTGCATTATTTAACTGGTAGCTACTAGCCACAGGTTGAGCCAATGAGACAAGGAATGCAGCTAGAGTGACTAAGAAATTTAATTTTTAAATTTAAATTAAATAGCCATGCATGGCAAGTAGCTTATATTAGACAGCACAGGTAGAGCCTAGTAAATCTGTTAAATTTAATGAAAATTTGTTGAAAAATAACTTTTTTTTTTTGAGATACCTAACTGGCTAATTTAACCACCGAATGCCTGTATCATTCTTTCACAAATGCAAAAATAAAAAATAAAAATAAAAGATAAATGATTTATCATTTGCTTTAATCTTCCACAAAAAAACTAAGGAGAGAGGTTATCAGAGTCTGAGTAGCTTCACAGGACTGTGTGACAGGTGTGAATGCATTTATTGTATGTGTAGTAGAAGACAGATTAAGCATGGCCATCACTCATGTGTTACCATAATGACACTTTTCATCTCACCTAAGCCAAATGAATAATTATCCTTTCCAACAGAATCATGAGCCTATAAATGATTCTGCTAATGCCTTGCTTCTTTACATTTATATACTGATCTCTATCTTTGGACATGTTTCTATAATCTATATAAATATACAAACTCAATCTATGAAAATATTGGCTCATAGATATAAGCACATGTATTCCAAACAGGTTCGGGGTATATCCAGAGGATTGAGCGTAATTAACAGGTCGCTTTATGGAGCTGTTATAAATGTCTTTACAGCCCAATTTCATACAGAGAATAGCTAATTGTGCTTTCTCTGTAGGAAAGGAACATAGTAATAGCAATCACTTAGCAATGCCAATATAAGCATAGTGGTTAATACTCCCCGAGCGGGTTCCAGAATTTGATTTGACTGGGTTTGAATCCTGGGTCCGCTCCTAGCTATCTGTGTGACCTTGGGCGAGTTACTTTACCTCTAGGTACCAAGTGAAAAATAAGAATGATAAACAAAATTCGACCTGATAACCCTGCTAGAGAATTAAAACTAAATTGGATGACACATGGGAAGCGTTTGGCAAAAAGTAAGCACTCAAAAATGTTAATCAATGTTATTGCTATTATTTTTATAATCATAACAAATTCTATATAATGCTTTTCAAGGTACTGAGTCTCCTGTTATCCTCTGACAATTGATGAACTAGAAAAGGAACATCAGTTATCATGATCCCCAGTTGCAAATGAGAAAACCATGTCTCAGAGATTAGCTAGCTGACTTTCCCAAGGTATTCTGTAAGCTATACGTTATGCCCAAAGTTTCCAGCATTAATGGCCTTGGATCCTCAGGCTCAGTCAAGCACTTCAACAAAATCCAGCTGAGCTAGCTGGTCAATGTGGTAGAAAAACAAAAACTAGTTAGAATCTTTTTCTGTGTCAGGGACTTGGCTTGAGTATATACCTGCCGATAACCTCTCAAAGGAGGAATGGTTATCACTGCTTTACAATGAGGAGACCTAGGATCAGAGAGGTTAAGTGACTTACCCAAGGTCACATGGCTGAGCTGAGGACCAATTCAGATCTTTCTGGCTCCAAAACCCAGTTCTTGCCTCTCCAGTAGACTGCTTTGGTAACAAAAGCCCTACTGAGAGGTGGGGACAGAATTCAAATTTCTTCCCTAAACCAGGCCAAGCTTGGGACACATACATACCCCCCACAGGACTGTGATCCTCCCCTAACTCCTGTCAGGATTATTGGGTTACTTGGTCTAAGCTTTAGTCATGTGTTCAGGCTGGTGTTCTAGTTTCCCTCTGAGGTGAGGCAACTCACCTGATCTGATGATATACTGAGGTCCTGGGTCCCCTCCCTGTCTATCTCCTGGTAGGCTCTTCTCCTTGAAGATAAATCCTATTTCCTGTTCTTTCACTAGCTTGGGTCCAGCTTTGAGTTGGAGGGGTCTCCATAATGGTAAAAAGTGTGTACCTATGTACTCGAACAGCCTGCCTCCTCCCTCTCAGATTTCTACCTTCTTTAAATATCAGAGCTAACTACATCAAGCCACAGTCCACAGAGGCCTTGATGACAGCTGCTGGGTACATGCCTCAGGGGTTAATGTTTCCTGCTGAGCTTCAGTCAAACTGAGTTTCACTAAAACAACAAGTCACTTCTACTTTCTCTCTTTGGTTCCCTCCTCTTTTCCACAGGTGGCTGCTGATGAAGTCCCAGCAAGCTTTGTGGCTGAGACCATATAACATATAATATAAAAGGGTGAGCTGGGACTTTAAACTATTTCTTTTGCCTCCAAACCTACCGCAATCACAGACACACAGTGCTTCAAGTTTTTTCTTCTGGAAACATAAATTAACCAGGAGCCAGAGAGTTTTATAACTGGGAGAGGGAGGGAAGTATTTCAACTGTACTCTGAAGGTATATTCCAATTTTTTGAAAACAAATTAGTCTGAGCTGATCCATTATGGGCTGATCCATCTGATCCATTATGGGCTCATCCATTGTATGAAATCAACCCTCGAAGACTCTGGAGCTAGAATGCTTGAATTCATGTCCTGGTTTCTACTACTTATCAGCTGTGTGACCTTGGGCAAGTTATTTAACTTTTGTTAAATAACTAAGTGTCTCCGTTTTGTTATCTATAAAATTAATATAATAATTGTATCTTTCTCATAGGGCTATTGTGAGGATTAAATGAATTAAAAGCATGGAAAATGCTTTGAATAGGGTATGGACAGAGCAAACAGCATGTGAGAATTTCTTTTATTTTTATAAGCTTTTTTTTTTCTTTTTCTCACAAACATCTTATTCCTAAAAGTAGGGAATGATTTTTCCATCCAATTGATTGATTACCTGGTTAAGTCCAGTCCTGACTTTACAGAACAGGAGACCTGAGGGATGAGGCCACTTGCCCAAGATCACATAACTAATATACTGTAGGAGAGGGTAGTTAATTTGTCGATGAGCTCTAAATGATATTTACCTAAAAAGAAAAGTGAGGGTTTCTTGAAATTAGCGTAGTATCCGCCAAAGCAGTATGTTCCCAGAGAGAACCAAGGAAATGTAAACAAATCTTTGTGTTTACTGAACAAAGGAGCCTACTACAAACACAAGTAATTTGGTTTTAACTTTTCACTGATAAAGAATATGTTTAAATTTGGTTGCCATCTGTAGCTGCTCAATTAGTAAGCAGAACAAGCAAGCGGTCTGGTCCTCAGCTTGGCAAAGACTGGAAGCATATGAACATTTGACATAAATAACAGGAAAGCATTTTGTGACTGGAATAAAATAAAATAAAAGTGCGTGTCTGTATGCTTGCTATCAGTTTTGTTGTTAACAAGCCCCTGGCCATGATCCATTCTCTTCTCAGTACCAGCTAGATCCTTCTATATCAGCCTCATGGGCCATACTAGGGCATCTACTCCCTTCTCTATACCCAAACCCTGGTGTGACTAATGCCATGCAACTAGTCATTCTTTTCTGAGACGACCTGAGCATCCCAGGGAAGAAGCCCTGCGTGAAGGTAAATGGCTAATTGAAACTGATACCAGTTCTGCCACTGCCTGCCTTCGTGTACCAAGCAGTCACCTTACCACCCTAGGCTTTGGGTTCATGATCTATTACATGCGCCTCTGGGGACTGCCTCTCCAGACAAGAGAGCAGTTTATGTTTTCATAAAGGCAGCCAAAAAAAGCACTGATTGACAGACAGCAGGTACTGACTAAGCTTGAATGCCAGACAAAGCAATTTGGCCTCTACATCTAAATCTATGTATACTTTTTTCAGTGGCTTGATTCAATACTTCTGACAATGTATGTGTACCAGAGCTGTGCAAGCTTTCTCATCCTTCTTTCCCATCTTCCCTAGACCACAAATGTTGAGATGACAGACTGGCAAGTAGAAGATAGGGTATAATCTGACTTGATAGAGAAAAAATTTCCAATTCTGCTGACTCTACCTCCAGCTCTGTGTCTCTGAATGAATTATACCTCTCAGGGGTGGTACTGGTGATGATGATGATGATGATGATGTTGATGATGATGACAATGATGGTAATCCCAACAAAAATCCTGGCAAGTTATTTTGTACAGCATGACAAACTGATTCTAATGTTTCTGTGGAGAGGCCAAAGACCCAGAATTGTCAACATAATACTGAAGGAGAACAAAGTTGGAAGACTGACACTATTCAATTTCAAGACTTTCCATAAAGCTACAGTAATCAAGACAGTATGGTGCTGGCGCAAGAATAGACAAATAAATCAATGAAACAGAATAGAGAGCCCAGAAATAGACCTACACAAATATAACCAACTTATTTTTGACAAAGGAGCAAAGGCAATACAAGGAGGCAAAGAAATGAGCTGTGAAAGAAATAGTTGATAAACTGGACTTCATTGAGATTCAAAACTTCTGCTCTACAAATGGCAACATCAAGAGAATGAGAAGACAAACTACAGACTGGGAGAAAATATTTGCAAAAGACACATATGATAAAGAATGTTATCCAAAATATTCAAATAACTCTTACAACTCAACAATTAGCAAACAAACTGACTGAAACACGGGCCAAGACTGTAACAGACACGTCACCAACAACATAAAAAATGGCAAATAAGCATATGAATAGAAGTTCCACATCATTTTTCATCAGGGAAATGCAAATTAAAACAAGATACCACTAAACACCTATTAGAACGGCCAAAATCCAGAACATTGACAACACCAAATGCTAACAAGGATGTGATGCAACACAAACTCATTCATTGCTGGTGGGAATGAAAAACAGCACAGACCCATTGGAAGACAGTTTAGCAGGCTCTTTCAAAACTATTCTTACCATTGGCACCGACAATCTCACTCCTTGGTATTTACCCGAAGGAGCTGAAAACTTTGTTCATACAAAACCTTGCACACAGATGTTTGTAGCTTTAGTCATTGAACTGCTCAAACCTGGAAGCAACCAAGATGCCCATCAATGGATGAAAAGACAAACTATGGCATCCAGACAATAGAACAATATTCACCACCAAAAGGAAATGAGCTATCGAGCCATGAAAACAGATGAGCCTTAAATGCATATTACTAATGGAAAGAAGTCAATCTGAAAGGCTACATATGTATAATTTCAACTATATGAATCTCTGGAAGAGGCAACTATGGATACAGTCAAAAGATCAGTGGTTGCCAGGGGTTGGAGGTCAGGGTAGGGAGGGATAAATAGGCAAAGCACAGAGAATTTTTAGAGCCATGAAAATATTCCGTATGGTACTAGAATGGTAGAAAAATATTGTCAGACATTTATCTAAACTCATGGAATTTAAAACACTAAGTGTGAACTGTAGTGCAAACCATGGACTTTGGATAATTATGTGTCAATGTACGTACATCAATTTTAACAGATGCACCGCTCTGGTGGGGATGTTGCTAACGGGGGAGGCTGTACATGTGGTGGGGCAGGGAGTATACGGAAAATCTCTGCATCTTCCTCTCAGTTTCGCTGTGAACCTAAACCTGCTCTAAAAAAATTTTTCTTTTTCATTATTTTGACTCCAGAGTCCATGCTCTAGGACAGAAGTTCTCACACTTTTTAGTTTCAGGAGCCCTATACACTCTTCAAAATATCAAATACCCCAAACAGAAAAAAATTTAAGTATTTGTTTACTGATTTACTGAAAAATTAAAAATAATTTCATTACTTAACATAAATGTGTTTTAATGAAAAAAACTTTATTTTACATGCACACAAATAGTGAGAAGAGTGGCATTGTTTATATTGTTGTAAATCTATTATTTGGCTTAAGAACAGACAGCTGGATTCCCTTTTTTCTGCATTTAGTCTGTTGACATGTGTCATTTTTGTCTAAGTATATGAAAAAATTCTGGCTTCACACAGTTGGAAGAGTGAAGCATATTTTAATAGACTTTTCAGATAACTTAGATAAATCTTCTTTGAACTGCACCAAAATTTAACGAGTGGTAATTTCTTAAAGGTTAGTGGCAATGTGGAATTTGGAGGTATATCAAAGAACTTTTCATAAGCTGTTACATTGAAATTAATTGGTTTATCTTGCACTTTTACCCACGTCTGATTTTGTAACACCATGCATTGCCTATTTAGAAAACACTGGCTCAATGAGTTACGCAGATCTTCCAAATGTTGACACACTTAATTACATAATATAGAAAAATCACATTCACTAATATTCATCACCAATCTAATCATCAGTAAAGATTAGAAAGCTGTCAATTTCATGGTGGTAACTAAAAGTTTTCCCAAACTTTAATTTTGCTTATAAGCTCAAATTTTATTATTGGTATCTAATACCATCTCCTGTTTACTTGACATGGCAGGCTCATTTTGTTAATTTTCAAGACTATTAAAGAATAACTAACCATAGTTTGACTGTCAGTCATTCTTTCAAGTAAAAAAAGTGGCTCGTTTACCTCCCAACTCAAATGCTTTTCTTTGTGACAACCATAGTATTTCAGCAGTCAGTGTGAGCACTTAGTGTACTCCCCATTCATTTCACCATGGGGAATACTAAAAACATGTACTAGGGTCAAGGTTTAATTAAGTTAATTATTTTTACTATTTCATCAAAGGCATTCTTAAGTGCAATCGGCTTTAAAAAAAACTATATGTGTATGGTGATGAAGAGTATGAATTCTAGCACAGTTTCTTAGTTTGTTATTACTGCCTTGATTTGTGCTAAGGTGTCAGCACTTTTACCTACCATTGCTTTTGCACAATATAGATGAGTAAATTGTGGTTCAGAGGACTCAAAGACTTATCTAAGACCTATCCCAGCTAACAGAAGGCAAAGCCAGGGTTTGGACTCCAGTCTCAGTGCCCTTTCCATCACACTCCACAGCTGTCCTTCTGTTGTGTAATAGATTTCATAGAATTTCAAACCCACTTGTTTACGACTTAAGTGAAGTTGTTTTAATCTTCTTGTTTATGACAAAAGAAAAAAAAGTTGCTTTGATACAAGTATGAAGCAAGCTGTGTCAGTATGTCATCATTCCGCATTGTTTTGCTACAATAATAAAGTAAGTCATGTCAGGATGTCATCATTCCACATCTGCTGTCCTTGATAAGCAGTCAGCAGCCGAGCTGTGGAGGGGCCCCACTGGGGGTTTATCGATAATAGCATGTGGAGAAGTGACTGTGAAAAGGGGACATTTAGTCTATAAGGACTGAGAGTTTGTGAGGATTATTTGAGAGTTCTAGCTGGGGTGAAACCTAAAAGCTCCCTGAAGACCCTTCCTGTATTTGCTCCAGTCTGGGGGGGTACAGAAAGTGTTGATAAACCCTACAGAAGCTGGGTGAAAGAAAGAGATCAGCAAGCCTACCAACACTGGCATATTTGCTCCCTAGCAACGTGCTCTAGCAACAAAGAACTTTTACTTTTGCACTGGTGGCTGGAAAACAGCTTTTTTGGTTGATCGCCATCTCTTCCCAGTGCCTCCTCCTATAAAAGGGTACACCTCATATTAAATTTGGACTTTATTCCTTCATCTCCCCTTGCCTGGAACAATAGTGTGATGAATTTGTCATTTGTTTGGAGTATGCTATTTCTTTATTTTGCTTATTAAGAGATATCCTGTATGTTATTGGCTTGTAAAGTTATTATAATTCCCACAGCAATCTGTGCTGAATAAATTGTTGGCAAAGACAGCTGTTTCTAAGCATAACTTTTGCTGCCTCCTACAAAACAAAAACAAAACACCTTCATCACCCCTTTGGGTCCTGAACTAGTGTGAAGCTCTCAGAAGCAAATGATTTAGTCCCGCACCTGAGCACCATCAGCCAGAGAGAGGCTTCTGTGGCCTGTTTTCCATTTCCATATGTAGCTTGGGATTTGGGGGGCAATCCTAAGTGACTGTGGTAGATCTGGGCAAAAGTTTGGGACTCTGAATAAAAAAGTTTGAGCTTTTTTATAATGTAAGAAAATGAAATGCCAGTATACTTTGAGTGCCACCATTTTCTCCATTATCCGCAGAAAGCAATGATCATAGCTAACATTTTTTTTTTTTTGGAACAATTATAAGGTACCAGGCACCATTCTAAGCATCTTACACACATTACTTTAATCTTGAAAACAATCCTATGAGTTAGACACTACTCTTAGCCTCCTTTTAGAGATAAGGAAATGAGACACAGAGAGGTTAAGTAATTGCCCAAAGTTATACAGCTACAAAGCCAGGATCTAGTTCCCAGACCCTTGGACACAAAAGACCATATTATTTGCCAATGTATCATTTCCCAATAAAACCTGACTAAAGTCTTTCATTGTCGCCTAACCAGGACTACAGAAAATTCTTATCCCTTTTATGAATCCATCCAGCATGTGACAATTAATATTCATTGATACCGAGAACATTTAAATCTCTACTTGTTACATATGATGTAACTGGAAGTCATCACAGAGAATGAGCTTTTTAAATACTGCATAGGCAGCATTCATACTGATGCTTAATCAACCTAAAAAGTGAACTGCGAGAAAAAAGAAGTTAGTTTATGAGCTCTCTGGGAATTGAGACTCTATTTCCTCTTTTTTTCCTTTTTGTATTTCCCTCAACACTCCATGTGTTATTGTGAACTTCGTAGCCATTTAATAAATGCTGGTTGATTAAGTAAATGGAAGGCTCAAGTGTATTTTGGGCAAATGAGCTTCGGCGACACCCCATTTATTACTTACTCGTTTGACAAGACGTCACATCCACAAATCCCTCCCAACATTTATTACTTCATTTTCAAAGCACCCTCCCATTCTCCTCAGGGAGGAAGGCGGGGCCAAAAATTATATTCCCATTTTGCCAGGTGAGAGAAACGGAGATTATAAACAGTTTAAACAGTCCTTTGCCATGGCAACCCAGCCAGTCAGCCAGGGAGCCAGTCACACTTAGGCTCAGGGTCTGGGTCTCAGTATCAAAGAGGCACAGGCCAAAATCCTAGTCTCCTATAGGACAGATATTTTGCAGAAGAGGGAGGAGGTTCCTGGCATAAAATAAAATGCTTAGCTAAACATAAAGGAAGGCTGCCAAACGCAGTTAGGTCATCACATTTGACTCTGAGAGAACATTCTGTTCACGCTATCAACCTACATTCACTTTCAGCACACTTCACCATAAATACTTCTGACTCTCTATCTCAGGAAATATTTTTTATCTTAATAAACTCAATGCTAAACGTAATCTAAATCGGCTTGCACATTCTTGAGTCTGAGCCACAAGCTGCATTTAATAAAAATCAGTGGAAATAGCAGGGGACTTCCGAATAACCACAGTTCGTTATCTGACGTGGGGCTGCTGGGAAGTCCTGAACACATGGGGAGCAGATCAGTAAGCTGAAGGCATGGAGGGAGCCTGAGACCATTGGATGACCCCACTTATTGGGACTTAGTTCCCACTGGAGGCGCTATTCGTGATAACAGCACGGTCATTAAAACGTGCTCTGGAGTCAGACTGCTTGGCATCATATCTGAACACCATCTCTTACTTGCTATTACTTAATGTCGCTAAGCCCCAGCTTCCTCAACTGTCAAATGGGACTAATGTTGTATGTACCCAGCAGTGTTGTTGTGGAGGCTAAATAAGATAATCCATCTCTGGAACGTCAAAAGCACTCACTACAGGGAGCTGTGTTTTGCTAGAGCCAGAGAGAGGCAACCCTCACTGAATATCATGACCAACTGGGGAATAAAACAAAACACTGATCCCTGGGTGTCAACCCAAGAGATTCTAGTTTAATTGATCCTAGGTGGAGTCCAGGTATAAGCATTTCTTTAGATGATCCTCAAATGATTTTCCTGAGCAGTCAACAGAACGCTTGGCTACAATCATTTAGATACCATTTCTTGACCACTGATTCTTGCCTGGCTTCCTGTTGAGAAGCCAGCTTTTACCGCTCAAAAATCTCTAGGACGATTATCCACTACAATTCCCATTGTTCAGAAGAAGAAACCAGGGCTGAGACATTAAGCATGTTGTCTAGGTTACATTACTGATAAAGAGTGAAACTGTGTCTCCAACCCAAATTTCTGCACTCCCAGTATTTAAGGCTATGTCCCTAATCAGGTACAATGAAGATAAACATTTTCTAGCAGAACAGAGCTGCTGTAGACCAGGGGCATGGTGGTTAAACACCAAAAGAAAAAAGTGATGTGCTGGGCCGGGTCCTGGCCTAACACATATTTTCTTGAAAGCTCAAGTACTAATGCATCAAGCTGATCTCGGGCTGATGACCTCTGAGTAAAAAGATTGGGTTTAAAGAGTGTCAACAGGACCAAAGACAACAAACAGTCAATGATGCGGTTCCTTTTGGGGGAGGAAAGGCACATATATCAGAAATGGTTCCGCAAATGTGCACTTAGAGCAAAACCTCCTATAAATCTGGACTAACAGGGAAAGACAGTTGCCTTTATAGGTCTTTCCTTTGGAAGCACAGTAAGTCATCACATTTGACTTTGAGAGAACATTCTGTTCACGCTATCAACCTGCATTCACTTAAGGCTTAAATACTGAGAGTGCAAGGCAGAAGTTTGGGTTGGAGATGCGGTTTCATATAGCAACTCAAAGGAGCTTAGAAAAACTTTGCTACCTAGAGCATTGTTATAATTAATAGGTCATTTTTACAAGTAAGGCCAATTGAATGGACTCTTAAAAGCTCAGGGAAACTACTTTTTCCTCTTAAGTAGTTAAGAGCTACATAGAATGAATGCATGGCTGGACTCCAACATTTAGATTGCTTTGAGACCCAGCTATAATTAATAAAGGTGGGAGGAGAAGGGAACAAACATATGTTGAATACTGATTTTTATCAGTCATTTTACATATATTATTGCATTTTACCCTTTCTGGAATGCTGTGATTTATGTAGGTTTTCCTAGCCTTATTTTAAGAAAGATACTGGAACTCATAGAGGTGTTAGCATAGGCTCATCATGGCTGGGACTGGAACCCAGTTCTGCTGCCCCCACTCTCAACTTGTCCCTTCTCAACTTGCTATTTTATACCCTTCTGTCATTAAGAAGCGCTTCCACTATCAACTCACCTGAAGCTATCAATATGACACCTACCTCTCATGCAAAGATGCCATGACCTTCACAAGCCCTTACTTTTACTCCAAGAGCAGGTTCTCTACTGGGATTATTGGCAAGTGCCAAAACGATTAATCTAGAGACTTTTTTTTCTAGTTATAAACTTTTACAAATGTCTTTGGTTTACTTCACTATCCAATTTATTTTAACAATTTTCCAATCCTTTTTATTATTTGGGGGTATCATTTTGCTATTTATTGTTTATCATGTATGCATCATTTAAATTTAGAAATAAGAATACAGTAGTTCCCCGGGACCCCCACCCCAAGCCCATCCATGATTTTGCTTTCCACAGTTTCAGTTACTCATTCATGGTTAACTGTGGTCTGAAAATATTAAATGGAAAACTCCAGAAATATACAACTCATAAATTTTAAATTGTGCACCATTCTGGGTAGCTTGATGAAATCTCATGCCATCCTGCTCTGTCCAGGACATGAATCATCCCTTTGTCCAGTGTATTCATGTTGTATGTGATACCATCTGTTAGTCACTTAGTAGCCCCCTACTTATCATATCAACTATTAGGGTATTGTAGTGCTTGTGTTCAAGTAACCTTTACTTTACTTAATAATGGCTCCAAAACACAAGAAGAGTGATGCTGATAATTCAGATATGCCAGAGAAGCCATAAAATGCTTCTATTAAGTAAAAAGATATGTAGATGCAGGAAAATATAGTAGATATTGGGTTCAGCACTATCTGTGGTTTCAGGCATCCACGTATTAGAACATATCCCCCATGGGTAAGGGGGCATTACTATACTTAGAAATTAAGAGTACAAGCACACTTCCCCATCAGAACAATGACTTGATTTTTGATATAATCAAATTCTTGCAAATAAAATTCAACAAGAACACAAGGTTTCTGGCTTGAAAATTGGTCCCTACATCTTAGAGAAATATTTCCAATCTTGTTTCTGACTCTTCTGATCTTCATCCATCCTAATTTCAAAATGGTATTTGAAAACTAAATTTCCATTGTTAGCTGAATGCTAGGATGATAAGTAAAAGTTCATAGACCTAAAAATTTTTCAGGTATAGAGTACATCTATATTCCAAGGAGCCACTAGCAACTTTTCCCAGCCCTGGAAAACCAAACCATATAATACTACAAAAGCACCAGCCAGTATTTTGCTTCACTATAGCTTCGCATGATTCTAACTTAAAAACAACAACAAAACAGGCAAAGTTTTTGACTCTTGGGCTTAAGCCTTGCATGCCACAGGACAACCTGAAAACTGCATTCTCCACCTTTGTGGTTGAGTTATAAACCTTTGTAAAATGCTGACAGACCTTAACTACAGCAAGACAAGATGAATTTGTTCACATAATGAACTTTTAAATGATGGGAGATAGTATTTAGAAGGCCAAGCTGAGATACATTTCTGATGTGGGCTGTGGGCCAATGCAAACAGAACACATCATAAGTCATCTTTGTGATTTCAATACTATGGCTAGGAGACACCTCAGCATCAGCATAGTGTGTGATACTCTCCATGGAAGCCTGTGGATGCTTCTGCCTCATGCAAAGGAATCAGTTTTGCTTTTGACCCTGCTAGGAAGCCCTGTGAGAGGAAGAAACAAGCCACGTTTAGGGCCTTCAAAGACGAAGTCACTGTGTATTTTCACTAACCTGGCCTGACTTTGTGAGGCAATGGCTTGTCCAGTCTTAATAAATTCTCAAATGTTTGATGGCTCTAAGTGGAGTTCAGTGGCTTTCAAAATAAAAGTTTGCCATTTGGGCTAAGGAATTTTTATTCCTATAGGAACCACAGTTCCACCATCTCAGTTTCCTAAAGTCACATCTTGATTGAACAGGACCCGAATCCCTTTGTGTGCCAGTCAGCATTCCAACTCAATTCCATTGAGACTGATATTCCAGTTTCAGGTTTTCCAGGGAACAAGAAAGGGCATACAAACCATTCTTTTCTCTCATCTTCATTTATTGTGTGAGACTGTATTTCAAAATTTGAAAGAATCTGCTGACTGGGTCATACTTCAGATCTCCTGTTAGCAGGACAGTGCACTGGAGAAGTCCCTGTCACTTGAATGTTCTCTGTTGTAAATGGTTTTGATGGTTTTGCCATCAAATTTTGAATTAAATTCTTCAATAATTAGAGATCTGTTCTACTGCTTTTTCAAAAAAAACGGAAAACTACTAAGCAATCTGGAGATGAAAACTAAAGTGGATACTATTTTGTTAGAATCAAGGGGCAACAATCAAACACACGAGTCTGTGAACACTGGGGATCTGACTGTGCCTGTTTCATTGTTATAGCACCTTAGACCTAGCACAGGTTTGCTGTGGATAGATGTGTAAAATGTTCAGTGAATAAATGAACAAAAGGATTTAATTGCCTTGGATCGAAGATCTCTCATCCTGGCTATGGAATTAAGCATGTAATGAAACAATCATGACAGAAGGAGAGCTGAGTGTGTTCGGGGAGACAGAGGATCCTAGAAGAGGGAAACGTAATGCACTTTCAGGGCCTGGGATGTGAGAAAAGGACTTTCGAAGGAGGTGAAACTTATAATTTGTGGGAACTTTAAAAAGGAGATATGGTCTCTATCCTTCAGGAGCCCCTTAAGATCTTGAAGAAAAGAAGAGATATTCCAGGAATCTAATTTGAAAGTACAAGTCAGAGTGAGAGTAAAAGCTAAGTGTGTGGTCAAGATGTTGAGTGTTGACAAAGTATGGGAGGGAGAGATCAAAATGGGTAGGCTGGAGTTACTATGTAGCAGTGGCAGAGAGGCCAGGCAATTCTCTGCCTTTTATCAGGCAGCGTGGGCAAGACTGAGAGAGTGGAGGGAGAGAGAAACCCCAGACTTCCTGTCCTGTTGCTGGAATGTGCAGGCACTTGCAGGGAGGGAAAGAGTAGAGAGGAGTGGGAAACAGAAGAAAAAGTAAGAAAATACTTGTTAAACACCTGTGCAGGCTCTGGGAAGGTACCTGTCCAATCTCTCCTGGATCTGATAGAATTATGGGAGGAAAAAAACTGATAAAAAAAAATAATCAGAACAAGAGCAAGAAAAAATGCTGTTTTCTGCTCAGGAAGGGGTGAGCATGTCCAGCTGTAGAAATCAGGAAGGCCTGAGAGAGGAGGGAGTTACGCTTGAGCTGGGCCTTGATGGAGAGCAGAAGCTGAGAGTCAGGTTCTAACATCAGAGAAAATGAGCCTGTGAGAGAGGGAGGAAGGGAGAGAGGACAGAAGGCAGGAGCCACGCAGCTGCTTGGGAGAGAGGTAACATGCAAGATTCCACTCTTGACGCTGACCATAGGATATGTCCCACAGCTTCCTCAGTCCACTGTATTCCTCAATGGGGGCATTACTAACAGTTGAGGCAAGAAAGTTCTACATCCTGCAGGACTACCCTGCACATGGCAAGATGCTTACATTTCTAGATCCCTGCCGAATACATGTCAACTGCAACTCCTAATCATTGTGACAATAAAAAACAGCCCCACACATATCCAACCATATCAAGGAGACCTGAGACATCTTTTCATCATGGTTTTAATAACCATCACGTTAACATAATACCTACAAAATTTGTTTAAAAGAGACCACTTTCAGAGAATGTGTTTATGGGAAGCACCTAGCCCCTCCTCTTGTACCTCTCTAGCTCAGCTTAAGGATGGGATGGGGTGTTGTTGGGGGGTGGTGTCTGGTTTCAGAAGGTGAAGGTGGAGGACACAGCACTCCATGGGAAAGGAAAGACTTGAGCAAAGGCTTAGAGGCATGTGTGTCTAAGATGGTGAGAGCAACATGGAATAAATCATCCCCATTTGCTTTGGGAGAAGATTATGGATGAACCAGTAGTGAGAAGCTTGGAAAGATATGTTGGGCTGGACACTGAGGAAATACTTCAAACACTAATGAGGAGTGCCATACTTGCCTGGCCAGCATTAGGCAATTTCCACACAATGCTGAGCCAGGAAAGGTGTGGTAGAGGTGGGCTTCAGGAAGTGTGAGCTGACCCAGGAGGGCAGTGAGGACAGAACTGGCGAAGAGCTGTGATGGGGAGAAGGGCTTGGTGAGCTTCTGATTTTGTGTCCTTATTTCTTCCTCCCCCATTAGGTATGAGCTCAGAAATCCAGGGAAAGGCAGACACAAATTCTAATGATAGATTTCTATGAGTGATTACAATGAAAGGATTTTCTCAGAAGCTGAATAGCTTCTCTTTCTATTTCTTAACTCTTAAAAAATAATGCTTCAATGTACACCTTTATGCTTAAATCTTTTTTTTTCCTTTTGTATTATTTCCTTAAGTTACACTTCTCAAAATGTCTCTCACTCTTTCTTGGCAGGGCCCAAATGTGAGTCTTCTGTCTATCCTTCCAGAGTGGTGAACACAGGACCCAACACACAAGAATATGAGGATAAAATGATACCCTGACCCCACTTGCTTGCCCATACTAACTCTCAGGCCACAAGTCCTAGATTACCAAGCCCTGCGAGTGACTGAGGCTAGGAGTGACAAAGTAATCGGAAAGGAGATAGCTGTCCCTGAGGCCATAAACCCAGCAGTTTCCTAAAAATCATGGCTCCCAACTCAAATTCAAGCTCCTTGAGGTCAAGGATAGGTATTCATTTCCTTTCATATCTCCCATATGTAAAGAAGTTTAAAACGGAGATGCAGAAACAGGTATGTAAATTCACTGACACTTATCTCATCAACATGTGAAGTCTGTGACCCCTTTTCCTGAACCCAGCAGGGACTCTGTGACTATTTTAATGAACAGAATGTTGTATAAGTGACACTTTGTGAGTAACTTCTGAGGCTAGGTTAGAAAATGCTACATAGCTTCTGCTAGCTTCCTTAGGGGAAGTCCTTCTGGTAGCCTTCTGCTGCCATATAAGAAGTCTAGTTACTCTGAGGTCACCATGTGGAGAGTCGATGGTACAAGGGATGCCCCAGTTGATGCAGCCACCAGCAGCAGAGTCCTCTGAGCCCAGATAGCAGACATATGAATGATGAGGCCTTCGAAAGACCTCCAGCCCTGGCCACCATCCAACAGCAACCACAAGAGAGACCCTGAGCAAGAAGCCTCTAGGGGAGCTCAATCAACTCCCAGAACCATAAGAACCACATGGAGTGGCTTGTTACCTAGCAATCGATAATCGATACACTGTTCCCATTTGAGATTCTAGGGAGTGAAATAATTTCTCTAGAATAGCAGACATTTATTGAAGACATATCTTGTGACAGATTCTGTACGAGGAAGTAAAAATAATGATTCGCACACAGTCCATGCTTGCAAGGGATTCCCAGAGGAGATGGATATGAACATGGATAAGTACAGATATTAGAAAAGAGTATCACAAGAGAGACACAGCAAATATATGATGAGAGTATACTCTGAAGATGTCCCGAGAGAACTTGCTCTGATGATGGGCTAGCAAAGTGGCCTTCAGATAGGGAACCCCAGGAATGGAGTGAAAATAAGCATAAAGATTTTTGATAAAATAAGCATAAAGACCCGCCACACAGTCAATTTAAAAACAGAAGGCATGTGATCCAGGACCTGTCATATAGCAGGAATCTGTTCTCTACATATTTGCTGGATGGATAAATGGATGGCACTAGGGAGCCAGCCTAGAAAGAGCACTGGCTGGCCTGAGGACAAGAAGGCTGAGAATCAAGTCTTAACTGTATGATGCTGGGTATATCACTTTGCATCTATACTCTTCAGTTTTCTCATCTCATGGGAGGATAGGAATAAGAGATGTCTGAGGTTCATTCTCAACTTAAACCTTCTAGGGCACCAAAGAGTTAAGTTTACTTGGCCATCTCTGTAATTAAGCAATACATACTAGAGAGAGTCTAACTGTTTGTTAAGACCCAAATTGCATGCAAAAGAAGCTAACTCAAGCTGGTTTAAGAAGGTGAGAAGGGGCAGGTGAGGTGTACGGGGAATGTAACATAGGATGCAAGGGTTTCTCACGGAACCCCAGCTAGGCCTTATGAGAAATCAGAACCAAGACTGGAAAGCTGCTGGGAACCGGTTAGGGCTCTCCCTCTGCCCCAATTGTTCTATGAATTGGCTTCAATCTCCTCTCTTCACAAACCAGCTTTCTTGAGTTTCTCTCTCTATATTTAGCAAAGGATGATCATCCTATGGGCCCCAAGTTAATCTCATGGCACTACCTGCAACTTGCAAACGCTGACTGGCTGTTTCTGACTCTCAATTCCAAATTCCCAGGAAAGTGACTCTGATTGACCCAATCTGGGTAAAGCGTTCACCCCTGGTCCAATTAACTCTCTCCAGAGGGTTAGGGTAAACATGGCTGCCGAAGGCTCACCATCACGGATCAGGCAACAAGGATTATTGTAAAGTAGGCTGCCTCCCTGAAAGGTGTTGATTACAAAAGCCAAAAAAGTGAAATAACCACTGTATAGATTATTAGTAAAGATAAAAATTCTCTAACTTAAGCTTTGTCTTTGCGTGCACTAAAATCCTTGTCAAAGCCACTGTAGAAACTGACAAATTCCAGAAAAAAAACCCAGTTGATTTTCATACTCATCTATGTCCTACACCATTACCATAGTTTCCTAGCACCTTTACGATGGTCCTGTGACCACTATGACAATGCTGGCTGATGAGAAGACCTCAAACTCTAGTTGTCAGGGCTTACTAGACAGCCTTCTTTCTAATCATTTTACCAAAAGACATGATTTGAAGAACATAAATGTCTCCACTGAGCTCCCATGCCAATTACTGAAAGTTAAGTGAGGATTTGGGTATCACTTTAGAAGCTGATCTGTTTGTGGATGGTCCAGCAAGAGAATCAAGTTAAGATGTTAGGGAGATTCTCTGGAAAGGTAGGTGCCTCAAGATAAATGCTATTGAATAAAGGAAAAGCAGTTGTTTTTGACATTTTGACAGTCACTTTAGGGTCTGGTTCTTATTAGCCCCTTTTTTGCCTTTTAAAAGGCTTTCTTTCTTTCTTTCTTTCTTTCTTTCTTTCTTTCTTTCTTTCTTTCTTTCTTTCTCTCTCTCTCTCTCTCTCTCTCTCTCTCTCTCTCTCTCTCTCTCCTCTTTCTTTTTTTATTGAAATGTCAGAAAACGGAACAGAAACTTACAATAAAACACGTTCTCTGACCCTCTGATCTATTAATCTTTAAAATAAACAAAAATACTTGGAGAAGCCTGGAAGAAAGCATTTCTGGGTAATTACCTAATATTATTGTATTGGTCATTACCCTGCAATTGCTCTTATAGAACATGAAGTATAACAGAGAGAACAGGAAAATACAGAGAACGGATGTGTATGAAAGAGAGAAAGAGATGGAACTTGACAAGTCATTTTAAAATGTTGTAAATGCTTTAAAATGTTACAGATGCCATCAGGACACCCTCTTGCATACTTTTTCTCTAATCATTCCATTTTTCAAGCTACATTATTCACAAAAGAGACAGTAAAGAAACACCAATTCTGAAATAAAAATGTGCACACCACCAGTGGAAAAGCAAACAAAATCAGCTAATGTTCTGTGGCTAAAAAAATTTTCAAACAACGTGGCAGTAATTTACTGCCCAAGCTCTTTGCAGGACCCCATGAACATAATCAGAACCCCCAGGACTGATGGGAAAGTATAATTTACAGTAAGTCTCAGGATAATAAAAGAAAATAAAGAAGCAAATTGTGCATGAACATGAAAGCTGTATTTCTTTCACTTTCAGCAACTGAATCAAATTTCCAGTCAGAATTTTAGGGTGAAACTTAGAAGTCCATCAAAAAGCAAACTCTGAGCCAACCAGCACCCACACTCAGACACTACCTCAACCTCCTGAATGACATAATTAATATAAAGAGATGACAGTGATTAGAATGATTCACACTACACCACCTGTTTGAGTAGCAATAAAGAGGTAGGCAGACCTGGTTTTGAGTCCTGGCTGTGTCACTTCCTATTTAGTGTCCTCAGGCAAATTCTTTAACATTTCCAAGTCTAGTACTGCTGACTCGGGTTGTTATGTGGATTAAATGAGATAAAGTATATAAAGCACTTTGGAGGGTATTTAGCACATTTTAGTGTCAATAAATTTTGTTATTAATTATAAGTAATATACTTTGTTAGATGAGTTAGTATAGTTAAGGCACTTAGGACAATACCTGGTATAAAGTTCCAATAAGTACTTGTCAGTATTATTATTATTTGGTAAAATCTCAGTTAATCAGAATTTAGACTAAGTTAATTTATTTTCATGATAAAAGCCTCCTCCAAGCCATTCAGTGTTCAAAGTTATTGAAGATTCTTCTAAACTATACTTCTAAACTATACTAGTCTAATAGAATTAGTACGTAAATATGTTAAGTGTCAATTTAAAACTTTTTACAGTAGATTATGCATAGCTCCAAGAACACAAATTAGAAACTCTTAGTTCTAATACCACTGCATTTATCTGCCAGATGTGTAACACTGGACCTCAGTTTACTTATCTGTAAAGTAAGAATGAGAATACCTGTCATGCCTTTCTCAAGGTAGTTTTGGTTAACTATCAAATACAAGCAAGCATGTGAAATTGCTCTGAAAGCAAAAATGCAAGGCAAATAAAAGATAGCATAATTTATTATTACTGTTCTTTAGGACATGATAGCCTGCTTGAAGAGATGCATACACACAGAGATATAGATACCCTAGATAGTACCAAAGATGTTGCTTTCTTTTATTGTGATAAAATATACATAGCATGAAATTTATCATTTTAACCATTTCAAGAGTACAGTTCAGTGGGATTAAATAGATTCGCAATGTGTAATCATCACCACCATCCATCCACAAATCTTTGTTCATATTTGTCCCTGGAACTAAGATTTAGTATCCAAAAACTCCCCCATTCACCCTTCTTCCCAGCCCCTTGCAACTGCCATTCTATTTTCCATCTCTATCAGTTTGACTACTCAAGGTACCTCATGTAAGAGAAATAATATAGGATATTGCTTTTTCGAATAAATCCCTTATTTCTTTTCTTACCTTTTCTATCTTTGTCTTTAAAAATTGAGTGCAGAAAACAATGAAAGTTAACTGAGGATTTCATTTTGTGGGTTCCAGATTCTTGAACTTTGTGACAGCACTATGATTAAGAAATAAAGATACATTTGGCCCTGATGATATCCTCCAAGCCCTGATGGAACTAATTACTCAGTCTGCTCTCTACTGTAATTTTGGAATACTTCTCAAAAGCTGTGATGTTTTAATCTCTGCAATAAAGATAAGGGAATCGGGTCTGGTCCCATCCTCTACCACAAAAGCACTGTTTGATATTGAGTAAATCTTCTCTCTGAGTCATGTCTATTAAACATAGGCCAACTGGATTAAATGAATCCATAGTAGTGTAAACCGTATATTCATATGTTTTGATGGCATTTCTACCTTGCAAGGTACTCAGAATATAACATTCCCTCCCTTTCTTCATATCTACCCAGGAACAATATATTTTGTATAATAAAAAATCAAAGAAGAAAAGGATACCTGTAATGTTTTTCCTGGGAATATAAAGCAGGAACAAAGAAAAACTCAAAAACAACTACAACAAAAAATAAACTTGTTTTAGACATTCCTGCAGTTCATTTCATCTCTCTTCTGACTAGGGAAAACAGAGTAGAGAGGAGTTTCATAGCACATGCCAAAATATTATTTAAAACACACCCATACCCAGGAGCAAGGGCTTCGCTCAAATTCAAGGCTATGACTTCACAACAGAAAAGAGAGATACAGAGTTAAACAAACCATCTGAATTGAGAAGACAGAGATGCATGATTATTTAAAATTATCTTTAAGTTACACCAAAATGTACACTGGGTCTAAAATTTTAAGGCCATGTTGAGTACAAAAAGCAGTGTAGCCAAATACAAGATGCCATAGACCCAAAGAGTTATGTACTTGGAAAGAACAACTGTCCTTATCATTCATAAACTTTCCAACTTGGATTCATTTTATATGAGGAGACATTTCTGTTCTGATAAGAGCCTGGCTCTGGGAAGAAGAACAAGATGACCAAAATTCTTATAGATGAGACATTTTCACACATGAATCACCCAAGAAAAATGGCAGCTGCTTCAGAACATTGGCTGCCTGCCCCAGAAGCTGATGGGAGCATGTTGGGGAAGGGGAGGCGCTTGGTCAACTGGGACCCACCTTCAGCATGGATTGTAATCAGGATAACAAGGCTAAATACCTCATCCATCTGACTTCTAGAATCAGGTGACAACTTATGCATATTATCACTTTTTTCCCCAGATAGAGTAGCTCTTGTTTGAAAAATATAGCTGGATAGGATCAAGTCAATTTTATTGGTATAAAATATTTTCAATGCTGTGTCATCCAAACAGCTTCATAAAAATGAACTAATGGGACCAATAACACATGAAATGCTGTAATGAGAATTTGTAATAATCTTTATGAGTTTTAGGATACATCTTTTCCACAAAAGAATGACAGAAGATAGTTTGTATAGGTCCATTCCCATTATCTGAAGTCAGAGATGAAGAATTTCTGACTCATAAGATTTTACAGATGGAGAAAAACTGAAATATTAGCTGAAACACCCGCAGCACATTCCTGATATAGCATTCTTGAAAAATGGTCAGGCAGTCTGCTTCAATACCTTGAGGGAGAGGGAGATTGCTTCTTCACAAATGGATGGTCAAATAAGATAGTCCACATGACATTACAGTAGGTCTTTGGCCTTTGGGAATTTGGTTTTCTCACCTATAAAAGAGGGGAATTGTTTTATAATGCTATGCAGAAATAGAAATAATGTGTGTTCTGCCAGCAGTGTATAGCTTTTGGTTATCAGTGAGTATTAGTTTCTTCCTCTTTTGGTTTTTGAATTAAAAAGGTTTTCCATGTATTGGGCTGAGATATGCTTCTTTGTAACTTTCACCTGGTGGTCTCAATATGAACCTCTCAGGGAACATGGAACCATTTTTTTTTCTTTCTTCTGTAAGACATCACTTCAAACACTTGGAGTCAGTCATGAGACTTTCTATAGCCTTTTTCTTCCTCCAGCCTAACTCCACTTAAATGCCTCCACTCTTCTTAGAACTAATGAATAACTCAAGTCGTACCTTTAGAGAGTACCAACAGAACCGGGGGCAGACCAATTGGGAGCATATTAAGGCAGGGAGCAGGCTTTCAAGAAGCCTAAATGTATAACACCATCTGGGTAAAAGAGGAGCTAAATCAAAAGGCAAAGTATTATTATTGTGTAGAGAAAGAGTAACTACATTTGACTGGAAAACCAAAGAAGGCTTCATGGGAGGTGACATTTAAGTTGGGTATTCAAACTTGAAGGATTTTGAAAGGCTGACACTTATGCTGAGGAAACAGCATATACCAAAGCATGGCAAAGTAAAATACATGAAATATTTTAAGGAGGGTGCTATGGACTGAATTGTGTCCTCTCAAAATATATATATTGAAACTCCAACCCCTAACGTGACTACATGTGGTGATAGGACGTTAGGAGATAATTACGGTTAAATGAGGTTATACAGATAAGGCCCTCATTCAACAGAACTAGTAGCCTTACAAGAAGGAACTTTCTCTCTCTTTCTCTGCCATGTGGCATATAGTGAGAGACTAGCCATCTACAAGCCAGGAGGACAGACCTTACTGGAAACTGATCTCTGTCAGACTTTGTCCTTGGACCTGTCAGCATCCAGAAATGTGAAGAAATAAATCTGTTGTTCAAACCACATAGTGGTGTTGGTTACATCAGCCCTAGCAGACTAATAAAAGGGCAATTACAGAGAATAATCACTAGGTAAAGATCTAGGAGGACAGTAGATGGGTATATTGACCAACTGGCCAGAATGAGGAAATATAAACAGCCAAGCTTTGGAGACAGACCAATGTTCAAATTTCAGTTTTGCTTCTTTATTAATTATGCGACCTTAGACTAGTTGCTCTATCTCTCTGAGCTCAAACCTCTTTTTTGCTACTGGTATAAAAAGATAATATATGTAAGGCACCATTCACAGTATCTGGTATATAAAGGTACTCTATAATTATTAGCAATTATTATTCTATTATTATAATTATTACTGATCACAAAACTGATAGTAAGGTAAGATATAGTATTATAGGATGTTCAGTGATCTAAATACTTCTTGAAAATGTCTACTAATGTCTAGCTAAAAGTGCATATTCTCTATCTTTAACATTTGTGGATGACAACTGCACCTAGAATGATAATAATAGCAATCTGATTATGAACAAGAAAATATTGCTTGCAGAAGAACAGCAGGGAACTGTGAGAGAAAATAGACATGCAATTTTGGCATCTGTGTTGTCTAAGGAGAAAGGATTTGAACCATGGCCAGATGTGTCCTTGACTTGCTTACTGTTTTGAAAACTATGCATCCTGTAAAATCCAGCTCAAACAGCACCACCTCTGCAAAGCCTTATCCACAACTCCCCCACTCCTTCAATCATGCACCCAATTCTTTTCATCTGTTTCTTCCACTCGTCTGTGAGCATCTTGAAGACAGACACATACTATTTGTTTCTGTACCCAGCACCTACCACAGTGTCTGGTACATAGCTCAACAAATGCTTGGTAAATGAGTTAATGAGATGAAATAAGAATTTTAACTTGACAAAGTTCAGAAAAACCGAAAGATGTTAAAATAGATCTGTAGACTTTTAAAAACATGATCTGAACTATATGCATTTGTAAGAGAGGCTGTTTTCCACACCATCAATAAGACAAGATATAATCATGAGGAGGGTTCTGCTACATCCTTTTCTAGCCAAAAGTCATATCAATGTCTTAGATGAGGGCCAAATCAATACAACACATGGTGTCAGGAGGTTATGAGTATGCTAAATGATAGCATCAAGTAATATCATAAATCAAGCATATTGAAATATGATTATAGCTATGACAGGAATAGTGAGTACTAAAACAAAATATTGATTACAAAACTATGAGAAAAAAGAGATGCAGGTAAATGGTGAGATTTATGAGAAACTCACAAGACATTTAGTTAAATGCAAGTTCATCATGTCAATAATAAGATGATGCTACCCAGAAGCTGAGAATTTTGGTTGCAGATATAAAAGTGCTAAATGGAGAAGATGGTCCTGTTGCATCCTCTATGGTCCAGGCCCACCTGCAGTATTGTATGTTCACTCTAGGAGGCCACCTTTATGGGGAAGGATCTGGAAAATAAATTAGGAGAAATAATGGAAAGAATGGGAACTGTTTATCCAGTAAAGAGGAGATTTTGTAGGCAATAGTTCATTAGGATAATGCACTACCACAGTTAGGCATGATCTCTCCTAATCCTCAAAATCATCTGGTGAAGTCTACGTGTCCATGTACCAGGTCTTCTCCCTAAGGAAAAGGGCCTCAGAAGTCATGTGTCATTTATTCCAAAGAAGTTCAAAGCAACACTGGAATTAATGAGAGCACATCCATGCACTAACAAATTTGATACAAATCATAAGGAATTGCTTGAATTAATATACTATGACATCGATTTTGCCTCTTGCTTCTTTGCAATGCACTTACAAATTTACCTAGAGATGTATTTTGGCTTTCTTTATTACTCATAATAAGGCTATCAGACACTACTTCAAACTGTGCATATACAACTTAGAAGCTTAGAACTAAAGAAAAACTCGAGTCATAATCAAGTCTGAAATGACCACACAAACTTGAAAGTGAAGTAGAGTCAATGCCCTTTTGTGCCAGCATTTAATTTTGTCTCAAAGTTACAATTTGTAATAATGGGAATTTTTGAATCCCATTTTATAAATGATAAAAGTGGGGCTCAAAAAGTTAAATCATTTACCCAATGCTATATAGCTAATGAATATTAGAGCAGAGACCCAGGCCAGCATAACTGCAAAGTCCAAAGAACAGCCTTCATCCACTTTCTGAGAAGAAGCAGACATAGCAGAGAAAAATGAGAATGAAGACCAGCTACTCAGCATAAGAAAGACCAACCCAATCTTAAGATTTCACAATTAAAAAAAAAAAAAAAAAAGCTATCCTTGTGTAATATAACTAAAAAAAGCATTAATGTAGAAGTTTTCTAATTAGGAAAAAAACATTAATGTAGAACCATTTATGAGACTTTTGGAAGTCATCAGCTAGAAAAGTGGATTGATGACCTTTAAGGGTCATTCAGCTTGGAGATACTTTGAGTCTGATTGTAGAGAAATAGTTGACTTTGACACTAGATTAATTCATTGCCCTATTTATAGCGCTAAAAATATTGTTCAATTTGATACAGACTTTGAAAAGGAAGAGTTTATTTATAGTATCTTCAAGAAAATATAAGTGCTTCCATATATTGGAAAAGGGAAGGCTTTCCTAAGCATGACACTAAAGGAAAAAATCATTTAAAAAAAGATTGATCAATACGATTTCATAAAAATAAAAGTTATCTGTTAAAAAATGTATAAGGAAATTAAAAATTAAACTATTTTAAAATATATTTCAAATTATTAAAAAATACACTAATAGTGTATTTACAAAATAACAGAATAAGAAAAGAATATTCATTAGAGAAAAAAATAGCCACTAAACATTAAAAAAAAATCAACTTTACTTAATTATCAAAGAAATGGGAGTTAACAACATGCCATTTTTGCTTTAAAATTGACAATGACTAATAAAATGACAATACCTAGTGTTGGTGAAGTTAAGTAGAAAGGTGCATTCTCTCGCCTACACTGTTTCAGAATTATAAATGTGCAGAAGTATGATAACATCATGAGGCCAGGTATTAACCCAAGCCCTTTAATGCATTTTTCAATACAGTATAATTTGTAACAAAAAATAAAATAAATCTAAATTTTTAACAGTGGGGGGTAGGAAATATATTACAAAACACCCCTACAATGAAACATGTTTAATATGGCCAATAAAAATGAGGTCATTAAAAATATTTAATGACACAGAAAGAGGTTTGTGATGCTGTTAAGACAAATGCCAATTACAAAAGAGAATGCCCTGGAATATGGTTCCACATGTGCATTAAAAAAGACTAAAAGAATACTTGCTAGCAGTAACTATATATTTTTGTCTTTTAATTTTTCATTTCCTACATTTTATACAACACATATGTTTAGCTTCTGTATTTTTTGAATTTAGTTTGTTTGTTTAAGGAATAGAAAGATTTAAGGAAAAGGGCAATAAAATGTACAGGAGACCCTCTAGGCCTACCTCCCCCCAAAAGAGCTGAGCTGCTGAGACCCATCTTCCTAATAGAAGTCTCCTGGTGACCTTAGTTTTCCAAAAACAAGAGTAAATGAGGCTATTACAACTGACCCTGAGGAAAAGGACCTACACCATTTAGCTCTATTGAGTAGCAATCTTTCCAGATTTTCCCAGGCCTTTCCAAAATCTCTCTCTTGGCAGGATGAGGGCTGCTGAGAACTGAGAAGGCACTGCCTGGCAGGTTTACGTAGCACTGGAGGGATGGGCCACAGTGGGCTACTCTGACTCAATGCAGGACTCATCTGCTACTCAGCAAGGCCAGCATCTTAAGGTCTGCCCAGATTTACCTGTTATCTGGGCCTAAAGTTTGATTAGACTATCATGATCAGCCTGATTCCCACTGGGAACTGTTAGCAGAGAGGCGCCCATCACACGCAAAAAGGCTTTCTCTGAGCTTTTGTCTTCACCGTGTTTGTACTATTAAAAGTTTTCCATTACTTCTTCTTTTCCTATCTCTGCCCCCAGCCCAAACATTCCTATTCACCTGAATAAACTTTATTATAAAGAAATAAAACCAAAAACACTCACAAATAAAATATAACAATATCAACAACAAAAAGCCTGGTCTCTAAACACACACATACAAGATTTCACAGCCTACTTTCATAGTCCTCTTAATACACATGCCTGGTAAGCAGTTAGAGATGATTTCTGATTACCTAATGGTTCTTGATGTAAAAATAAACTAGAAAAAACATGCAAGCCATTTTACAGTTTACAGAGTATAACATCATCATATTAGGCTCTAGGCTCTGATCCTGACCTTAGGTGACATTATTACTCCTGTGTAACAGATGAGAGCACTGAAGTTCAGAGAGACTAAGTGAATGGCCCATGGTGACTTTAATATTTAGTGGCCTACCAGAGCTCTTACTTGGGTTAAAGGCTGTAGCACTAGTAAAAACTAAGCAAAAACAGCATGGAGACATCAAATCTACTTTTGGAGGCCTCACGGTACTAGCAGTACAGAATAACATGATAAAAATTATCCATGTTCGTATTTTTTTTATTTTTATTTAGGCAAAATTCATATAATATGAAATGAACCATTTCAAAGTGAATAAATAATTTGGTTTCATTTAGTATATTCAATGTTATTCAACCACGACTTTTACCTAGTTCCAAAACACATCCATCACCCCAAAAGGAACCCCATACTCACTAAGCAGTTGCTCCCTAGTCCCCTTCACCCCAGCCCCTGGCAACCACCAACCTACTTTCTATCTCTATGCATTTAAGCACTCTGGATATTTTTAATATGAATGAAACATGAGACTTTTTATATATGGCTTCCTTCACTCAGCATATTTTCAAGGTTCATCCATGTTGTAGCATGTATCAGTACTCCATTCCTTTTTATGGTTGAATAATATTCCATTATGTGTCTATACCACAACTTCATGGACATCTGGGCTGTTTCCACCTTCTGGCCATCATGAATACTGCTACGATGAACATGTGTACATGTATTTGGCTGGAGTTGGTCAGGTTTGACATAAGGCCCACCAAACAATGGAATCATTTGCAGGAAATAGTTGGAAAATAAGTTAGTTTCAGTTACAACAACTGGAGGCAGAGGTAGGAGCCCTCTGAGGCATGTAGTGAGTTGAGCTTTCTAAACTGTTGGACTAGCTAAAGCTCAGGAGTATTTTTTTTTAAAGCAAATGAAGCATTTGATGGAATAAACCCAGGCAAAGAGATATTTAAGCATGGGGCCTTGAGAGGAACTGCCCTGACGTAATATTGCTTGGAACTAAAGAGATGATTAGTGAATTTCTCATGGTCCTACAGGAAATCTTGCCTGGCAAAGGAATGCAAAAATTTCCAAGCTTGTCTAAAAGCAGTTTCCCCACCCTCTACTGCCTCATAATGTTTGGAATAGGTTGTAGAGCTCACTGCCAGCTGAGGGCCTTACTGCTTTCTTCCTATTGTGGTCTTTATCCCAAATAAGGAACTAACTTCTGCAAGCTCAGGAGGGCTATCAAGCTCCCAGGAATCAGGTCAGAGAAAATGAAGGGCTGATGCCTACCTCACATGGCGACTGGCTAGGCCTAGCGTGGGAGGATGTGAGCATCTTTTATTCCATGATGACAGTTTATTTTCATACAGGTATGTATTCACACTTCTTTAAAGCACCTGTCACTGTTGAGAGTAAATGATTTTTAGTATATATGTATATATTAATTGTTAAATCTCTCCTTTATACTTAATTGTAGGGTATCTGAAAGCAGGTCAGTTTCTGTCTTGTTCATTATTGTATCTTCAGACCCCAGTGTAGGTTTTGACCATGGTGAGCGCTCAATAAATATTTGTTGAGTAAATGAATATATGGCATTTTATTACAAATTTAAACTCAAGATGGAGGCAATATAATATATTGGTTAAGGACATGGATTTAAATTCTGGCTTTGTTGCCTTGTGACTTTAAGCAAATTGCTGCACCTGCTTTTATTTGTTTCCTGATGTTGCTGTAACACATTACCACGGACCTCTTGGCTTAAAACAACAGAAATTTGCTCTCTCACAATTTTGGAGGTAAAAAGTCCAAAATCAGGCAGAAGCATATTCTCTATGGGGACTCTAGGAGAGAAACCATTCCTTGCCTCTTCTAATTTCTGGGGGCTTCCCCAGCATTCTTGGGCTTGTGGCTACAATCACTCCAATCTCTGCCACCATCTTCACATCACCTTCTCCTCTGTGGGTTTGTATGAACTCTCCCTGTCATTATCTTTTAAGGACACCTGTAGGCATTTAGGGCTCACCTGGATAATCAAGATGATGTTATCTCAAGAGCTTTAACTTAATTAAATCTGTAAGTATTGCTTTTCCAAATAAGGAAAAGTACATAGGTTCTGGGCATTAGAACAGAAAACATATCTTTTGGAAGGTCACCATTCAACTCATTACATTTCTCTATGGTTCATTTTTAATCTGTAAAATGGACATATTGTCTCTTATAATTATTATTAGGATTAGTAAGGCAATGCATGTAAATCATTCAACATGACTCATGACACATAAAAAAACTCTCAATATATTGAGAGTTTTAATAGTTGGTATTATCTCATAAGGCAGGAAAGTATTACTCCTGATAGCCACATGAAAAAGGCAACTAAGTTAAGCCAGCTCACTCAGACATGTTAAAAAGTATATCTGTATCGGTACCAATTTTTATTTAATAAGGGTGAAGACCTGAGCTCAGCCCTCTTACCTGTGTCACTACATTGGGGAGAGTGGTATTCTCTCCCATTTTTTAGATTAAAAAAACAAACAAACAAACAAACAAAATATCAATTTTCAAGAATCTAAATTAACCACAGAGCTTAAATATAAACCAAGGACTCCTCACTCCAGGCCTGATTCTTTTCTATATTACTCAAGAAACTAAGGACTAAAATGGAGAAAGTTTCAAGCATCTGTACCTGGACAAATCACTTGTTAGAATATTATCAAAAGAATTGACTACAGGGTTGATTAACGGGGAAAAACTTTAAAACAGTGATTCTCAAACTTTGTTGCACATTAATCTCCTGAAGACCTTTAAACCCCTCAAATCACAGACTCTATAGAACACTGAAATCAGAATTGGGGTGAAGAAGAGACACAGGTATTAATAGTGTTTAAAACTCCCCTGGAGATTCCAATTACAGCTGAGGTTAGGAACTACTGCTACTCTATCAGTGTTTCTCAAACTGTGGTGGGAATCAGAATCACTGGGAAGTTGGTAAAAATACAAAGGCTTAGCATTTAGTCTTCTTCAAGTAGTCTGGGTCTCTCTAGGCAATTCCAATACCCACCAAAATTTGAGGACAACTACTCTACAGTACCTTTCAACTGTGAAGTTCTAATTTTCAGCAATCATCTATCTATCTATCTATCTATCTATCTATCTATCTATCTATCTATCATCTATCTATCTATCTATCTATCTATCTATCTATCTATCTATCTATCTATTCATTCAAACATCTGTGCTAGAGTTAATACTACAGGGATGCACATAAATAAGGCAGAATTCCTGACCATGAAGTTCACAGCCTGGCAAGCTGTTCTTGCTGCTCTGAAAGAACTTGGCACACTGCTATTTCTGGGTAGTGCTCTCCCTAGGATGGGAACTCCATGAGGGCTTTGCTTGAAATGAAGAAATGCTTAATGGATAGTTCATGCATCATAGAAGAAGGGGAGGGAGAGAGAGAGAGCATGCATGAACATAAGCAACACCCAGCAGTGCAGTGAGGCACAACCACTTATTCATCTTCCCCCAGACTGACTGACTACTTGTGGGAGAAGGTGGCATCAAGAAAGACTTCTTCAAAGTGGTGAGGTCTGAAAAGGTCTTTAAGGATAACCAAAGGTTGGGGAGTCTTTTTAAAGCAAATAGCAGAGTTTTCACAGAGGCCTGAAATTGGATGGGGAACAGTGGATGGTAAGGCAGGAGCCTGATGGCTTAGGAGTTTGTATGATCTCTTCTTCTTCCATTGGCCAAGAGGCCTCTAAGTCCAAAAGTCCCTGGGAATCTTTGTGCAAGAGTTGACTAAAGCCATAGGCCCAGAACTACCTTCTATGATCCCTGCAAGCAGGACTCCAGTTCACACGTCTCTAGAAGCACCTTGAAGCCAACTCCAAAGCCAACTCTGAAATGGATGCACAGGGAGGTTCCCTCTGTAGGCAGGTTTGAATCCAAACTAGAAGACATGCAGGCAGGTGAAAAGTCGGGGAAAATCAAGAAATGTTTTCTCTACTGCTTCCTGATTATTTACAAATAAAAGAGTGTGCCTATCTTTGCCAGGAATTACTGAAAATGGCACCAAGGGAAAAACAAATCAGAGACCCATGAGAGGGGGTAGATAAATCTCTATCTTGATTCTACTGGGTAAGAACAGGAGCATAAACATTTCCAAGCTTGTTCGATTGCTTCTCTGCCTCAACCAGGTGGTGGTGGCTGCCAGGTGGTGGCTGTCAGGAGTAGGGAGCTCTGTGCAACTCACACAGCCAAGTTGGCCATTTGCAAAAATACCCTAGGGCCTCATGCCTCTAAACTGAATGCCCCACTGACAGCAGCACACAGGGGAGGGGAGGGTATGGTTGATGTCAGGGATTGGTGCAAAGAGCTGGAGTTGGAGCTGGAATGACTGCCTGGAAAGACCACTGAGTGGTGAGGCTGACTCCGCTCTGGCAGTGGTGCCTCACGGCAAACCCCTTCCTTTTGAGCAGGATTTGAAGACTCAAGATTGACTATAAAGGATCATTTTTCTTCTTTTTGAAAGGATTTCATAGCCCGCATCTTGGGTGTTCCTTTCCCTAAAGTGAATAGACTTGTCAAATAAAAAAGATTAACAAGAGTCCTTGAGAAAGCAGTTTGGTTGAAGGGAAATTGATTTCCATGTCATAAACTTCTACACTGGGTTGTAGGCAAAGAGATGAAGAGCTTGTTGTTAGTTATCGAAGGATAAAGCAGACATAGCCAAGCTGGCCAAAAGTTCCCCTGCTTTCCTATGAAGAAAGTGTTCTTACTACTTCCAGGCCTAGATCAGATTTATTTTACTTGCTATAAAGGAAAACTAAACTACTTTGGATAGTCAGGAACAGCTTATCTGAGGAGACAGCAATTATGCCAAGAACTGAAGGAGGGGAAAAGCAAGAGAAAGAGGATTCTGGGTAGAAGGAACAGATTATCAAAATGCCCTTGGTCAGAAAAGAACTTGGCCTGCTGGAGGAACTTGAAAGAAGTTAGTGTGGCTGGTACATAGACAGCAGTGGGAAAAAGTGTAAGGGGAAGTTCAAGAGACAAAGGCAATGCTAGATCATTAGGGCCTGGGATTTCCTGACTCGTCCTGTGATTCCATTGCTGTCCTACATAACCATTATCAAAGTATAACCCCTCTGTGCTTTGGACTTCTACCCTACGAAATTTTTCTCCACAGATACTCAAAATTCTGCCATTCTATGAGAGATAATGATCACATTATAATCAGTAATAATGATCCATTACATGTAAAGTACTTTATATATTTTAAGCATTACACACACACACACACACACACACACACACACACACACACACACACACACAATCAGTTTTAGAAAATTTCTTTTCATAAAATGTAGTTCCTAGAATTTTCGAGCCAGGATAGTTATGAGAACTTCTCCTCATGCTGCAAGGAGGAAACATAGGTTAGGGAGTTTACCTGACGTTCCAGCTGTTCTTTTTTTAGAGCAGCACCTTCAAATAGAAATATAAAGCTAGTGACATGTATAATTTTATACTGTTTAGTAGCCACATTAAAAAGGATCAGGTGAAATTAATTGTAATAATATATTTCACTTAATTTAGGATATGAAAATTTATTTCAACGTGTAATTAACATAAAAATTATTAAGACATTTTAATTCCGTTTTTCGCATTTAACCTTTGAAATCCAGTTTGTGACTTACATTTATGCAGGTCTCATTTTGGAATGGCCACATTTCAAGTGCTCAACAGTCTGAGGTGGCTAGTGGCTACTGTACTGGATCATGCAGCATTGGAGCCTCATAATGGGTAAGGCAGCCATAACAAGGATTGAAAGCTCCTTTTTTACAGATGAGAACACTGACAGGTCACTGACCTGGTGATGGACTTGAGCTAAGACTAGAATCTAGGTTCTTTGTCAAGGGCTCTTTTCCCAGGTCATACTACCCTCCCCTTGGGAATATGAGGGGGGTGGGGCAAGAAAACGATCTTCAGTGAGCACCTAGAGATTGTGCCAGAGATGACGCTTCAGGTTTTATTCAACCCTTATAACAACCCTTTAGAAATGCTATCACTTCTCCCATTTTCCATATGAGGTTATAGAGGCTCCAAGTGCTTTTGTCGTTAACAGTGGCAGGACAATGTCAGCCCTTTAAAGAAAACAAGGTTATCAATATTAGAAAGATACCTCTTAAGGCCGAAACCTGCTGAACGTGGGCTACCTGAAACACTGCATGGCTACTCCAGCAATTCCACCAGAAACTTCTACAGCCAGCTAATAGTTTTGAAAATGAAACAAAAGATGGATGAACTCAGAGACCCCATCCTAGGAGGACTGTTCTTTAGCTCACCAAGTACCAAGGCTCCTGTTCCAGTCCATCTCTATCTTGTCCCTTTGCCCACTACCACTGTTCCAAATACATGTAACGAGAAGCATGAGGAAGACTCAGCTACCCCAATCAGACTAGCTGTGAACCATCTCCGAGCTATAGGCCAGTCAAGGCCATTTACATAGACTCTTTATGTACTGTGGACAAATCAAGAAACAGGGCAGGGGGACAAGATGAAGCAACCACTCCTGAACTAGAAAATCGGGTCATGGCCATCAATAATGAACTTCTCAGAGAAGAGGTGGGCTAATGGGCCGAGGCCAGCATGTATCTGTTGTGACCATGCAAGCAGCTGTCCTATGATAGAACACAAATGCAACCCACAGATATATTTCTTGGCCAGAAAAACAATCTTAGGTGATAGATACCAATGCGTCCACAGGTGAGCAAAAGGAAGCACAGAGTCATAGTAATTCCAGAATGCATGCTTGTGAGAATCATGCTGTCCACGTCCCAGCTACGGGTAAAACTCCGGGCCGGTAGAGAAAGCAGCTTTCCATTTAAAAAAGGAATCCTGGACAAAAACACCCCCAAATCTAGTCTGTCAGCACAGAGAACTATTTGCAGTTGGAAGCAGTCCTTAGTATTTTTTTTAAATAGTAGACTCCCTCCGTTTCTACTACCTAGGGGTACAATTTCCAGCCCTTTCTCCAAAAGAAACATTTGGCTTTCTATAGAGAACCTCTGAGACCTCGTGTGACTGAAAATGAAAGAAGGGGAAAGAGGCCCTCATCACACCCCACCCCAAATCCCCCATGGGGAAGCTGAGGTTGGGCCCCTATAGATCCATTTACTTTAGGAGGTACTGGGTTCTGAAGCACTTGTTTGAGAAATTACCCCCTTGCCTCATCAACAGAAGCTTTCAACGGCTCTTCCCGGGTGGTCTTGTCTCTTTTAAATTTCATTTCCTGTTGGAAAGGTAACTGTTGAATGCCACTGACTGGACTCTGTTAACAGAAAACCAGGACCTGAGTGAGGCTGGGGAGCCAGGATGGGATTGATGGGTGGAGCAGGGTAGCTGGGTGAAGAGAAAGGCATTAATGAATACCACATGATGAATTTTTTTACTGCTTCTCCATGTAAGGGAAATTGCCCCATGGGAGGAGGGGATATAAGTGCAAGGACACAGTATAATCAGCTGCCATGCTGGACGTGGATCCCTGGACTTGGCCTGCAGGCCTTATCAAGAATCCTGGCACTGCCAATCACCAGCCGTGCCCCACAGCCAAGTCCCTTAACCCTCAGGAGCCTCATTTACCTATCTGTTCTACCACCCAAGATGGTGTGAATTTAAATGATGCGTGCAACATGCTTAGCAAGTGCATTACACGTAGTAGGTATTCACACGCAGTAGCTATGAATGGGCATAGATGGCATTTGAACCCATAAAATTTAATACCATGTCTTCTACTGTATACCAGGCACTGTGTAATAAGAGCATGCCAATAGAGAAAAGAGCCCCTGACTTTGAGAAAGGCACAAAAGAGAAAATTTCAACACAGCATGGTCAGAATTCTGACTGAGATAGACATGCAGTGACCTAGTATCTTCACATTTGAAATATTTTGGAGCACTGTTGATAGCATAGTTAATAGGGTTCATGAAAGAATTCATCCTCTAAAGTGAAAAGTCCACAAAAGCAGGAGTACTGCCTATCTCATTCAACACTATGCCCATGAGGAGCACTGTGGGGAAAGCGGATGAGGGAATGTTTAAGGTGATGCTTAATAAAAGAAGTTAGCCAAGTGTAGAATGAGGATAAAGATAACCTGGTCAGAAGAAACTGCATGAACAAAAGCACGTTCCTAAAGATGTATCTGGTGAATTAGAGGCAGATTGCTGAAACAAATGGAGTACAAAGTATGCGGTGTGATAGTGAGGTGAGAGGAGGTGGCAGGAGTAAGACCATGGAAAACCTTATTTATAAGCTAAGAAGTATGGTACTTGTAGAGGTGAACACTCATGTGTGGAAGGCCAGAGTGGGCAGCTGCTGATATGGGCTGATTTAATAGGATCTGAGCCTAAAATATGCTTTCTTTACAGGTCTGCCAGAGTACCTATGGTTTTTTTCTTTTTTACTATCAAGCCCAAAACATTAACCATACGAAACAAAAACAGCTGTTACTTCTTATTCTACAATTAGTTTATCTGATTTGCTAGCCAGAATAATTTTCACAGCAACCATATGAGGTAGTTACTTTTATCATCTCATCTTAAAAATGAGAAAACCAAAGCACAGATAGAGGCTTGCCCAAAGTCACACAGTATACAGGAGTTTGCTGTTATTGTTTTGGGGTACTAATTTTTTTTTAATTTTGTTTTTGGTGGGAGACTCACACGTAATGGGGTGTTGAGACATTTTTAACAGGATCTGACCTTATCTCATGGCTTAATTAATTCTGAGCTAATTTTTATATTATCTTCTTGGTTTGTGGCTTGTACTCTATACTAGAAGAGTCCCAACCCCCAACCCACTTATGGCGCAGGTTGGGGTTTTGATTTCTCATGAGTGGTTGATAGACTTCTATACAAGATCCTCTGCAGAATTTTCTTTATTTCGTGCTTGAGCCAGCAATCTCTCACTGGCAGCTATGCAGGGAATTTGTTTACCATGGCCTCAGCTCTCACCACCATGAAGTACTAGAACTCCGGCCCCTAAGGACCATACATACTTCCAATATTTTCACAAGACTTTTCGTTTAATTCTTTCCCAGTGATCATTGCTCCTTTATTGAGCTTGCTCTTCATTTCGAGCACCTTAGGATTTCTCCTTTTTGCGTACCAGCCAGGCAATGGATGTTTTTTTCACTATTTCCAAAACCATCTCTCTGTGATTGGTGTAGGGGAATGACCCTTGACAACTTAGTCTATTAAATGGGCTGGAGAGTTATGACTATGCATTTAGATATCAGTCTTTCCCTCTTGTCTTTTGTCTGATTGATCTTTCTATCCCAATTCTTTAGACAGAGCCCAGATCAGACTAGGAAGCAATAAAGATTCGATCAATGAAGGAATAAATGATTTAATCAGTTTTCTCTTTCATTCTAAATGGAAATTAAAGGCCATATACTCATA
Organism: Cynopterus sphinx; assembly: GCA_030015415.1. Lineage (NCBI taxonomy): Eukaryota > Metazoa > Chordata > Mammalia > Chiroptera > Pteropodidae > Cynopterus > Cynopterus sphinx. The sequence goes on from CM057387.1 coordinate 87,702,328, forward strand.
ATTTTCTAGAGAAAGAAGACACCAGAGTTCGCAGAAAGCCATCCATGCTCTCTGTAAGGCCATGCTGAACAAGCAAAAAAAATTTGAGGCCTGTCCTTGTCCAGCTCTTGGGCCAGTAGGTTCATTAATATTGACACTATTTTTCTTGAAGGATAAAACTACTGGTAATTACAGTGCTGGTCTAGTAAAATTTGAAGTCTGGCAGGCTAGGTTCTTGACTGATGGCTCTAATGCTTTTTACCATATACTGATGTCTTTCTACAGTTATAACTAGAATCTGATCAATATAGTATGCAATAATGTAGCTTTTTCTTTTGGTGCCATAGGACTTGGCCAATTAAGTTCACATTCTTGAGAGCCCCTGGCACAGTGCTTGACACAGAATAGACACTTAGTTGAAATTTAATGTGCTTTATTTCCTATTTTTTATTAAAAACCACCCATAAATATTTGTTAAAATCGACTGCTTCCTAGGAATTGTGCTTGGTGCTAGAGATGAAGAAGAATAACATGAAATCCCTGTTTTAATCCTTAATTAGAAAAAAAATCCAGATCAAATTTGACAATAAATGATCCTAAATGTTTTTTGATTTAAGGTTAAAAGACATCTCACCACATCCCACCATCATAAAATACCTAAAATACCTATAACTCGCAAAATAACATTGCCTATTACTATTTTATAAAGTTCTCTCTCCTCAGAGATGAATTACAACTGCCAGTGAGTACATAAACAGACAAAAGAGAGCTGATCATGAAATGCAATTCTTGACAATGACTTTTGGGCTTCTTTTACCACTATAATCCCAGATCCTAGAATCATACCTGTTCTAAAATAGAAACTCAATGTTTGTTGAATAAGGGTATTTATACACGCATATATGGATGTGACCCATCCATCTATATGGCCCTAGATATGGTATGAATCGTCCTTCCACATATAGTTATTGAGGATTTCCTATGAACAGGAGTCTGTGCTATTCTGTGATGGAGACAGACAAAAAGAAAAAGAATAAGATAGATTTCCTACCTACAAGAAATTTCTAGGTTTAGTGGTGGATAGGTATGTAAATCACCGTGATTTAACATAGAGAATGCTGAGAGAAGATCAGAGAAAAGGGCTATGGGAGTTCCAAAGAAGTGCAGGCCTTCTTATTGCTGAGGGATCAGAGAAGAATGTGGCCAATACAGACTATGCTTGGACTTGAAGAAGTAATTTGCTGCCCTTATAGATAGGAGAGAATGAGAACTGACAAGGAAGTTCAGGTTGAAAGAACAGCTTAGGTAAAAGCAGAGAGGCAGAAAATCATGGGCTATATAAATAGAAATACAAATTTAGCTGGAAATGCATAAAGGGGTATAAAGGGGACTAAAAAGAAATAAGGTCCAAGCATGAAACAAAGAAAATTCTGCTAAGGATCTAGTATGGAAGTCTACTAACCACCTTGGGACATTGGGACCACCCATGGGAAATCAAAACCCCAATCTGTGCTGTATGTAGAATGGGCTAGTTGCAGGAATGTGTCCTGATTTACCATTTCAGGACATAGGATCTCTACCGAGTAACTAGTGCTTAGCATATGGCAGGGCTTAATTAATGCTACAACAACCTCATAGAAGGAACATGCTCCCCACGTGCACAGAGGAAGCTCCCATCTGTATGCAGAGGCAATTACAAACATTCCAAATATTCTGCCCTGAACTCTGCAAGCACATCAAATACTCATTGTAAAAGGTCACCCAGCAAACAGCTCCGATCAACCCAGGCTCAGGCAGAATCAAATCCCCTAAATAAGATCCACTAGACACAGTGTCAGGAAGGTCAGAAACAACTCTATTTCACATCTTGAAGCATTTTTACCATGTGGAACATTTTAGAGTAAGAAGGGAAAAGAAAGGGAGAGAGGGAGAGAGGGAAAAAGGGAGAAAGGAAGAGAGGGAAGGAGGGAGGGAGGGAGGGTGGGAAGGGGAAGGGAGGGAGGGAGAGAGAGAAAGAGAGAGAGAGAGGAGGAGGAGGAGAGGGAGGAGGGAGAGTGGGAAACCTCTCCAGAAAGAACAGAATTCCAAATCATTAAATGTTAAATGAACACAAAATAAGCAGGAAATTTATTTGGCGCCCCCTCCCCACCCCACCGCCACTACTGATTTAAAAAGCAGTTGATTTCAAAGTAGGCCATGCCAAAATTCACAATGGAGTTTCACTCCTCCCCTCTTCCACCTCCCCTGTGTGTGCCCACTGTATACCTTTGTCGAGTTCACTTGAAATGTTCCACGATGAGGTAGGCACTAACTCAGCAGTGACTGACAACTCTGTTTCTGAAAAGAAAAAGAAGGGAGGGGAGAAAGACAAGGGCAATATTAACCACAGTAACTTATGGGCTGTTAGAAGCATTACAGGAGCTTTCCAAAGGCCCTGCCTTCTGAGAGAGACCTCTGCCATCCATCGCTTATTAAACTGGAGTAGCTGTTCTGCTTGCCAGGCAGAGGCGCCTGCATTACAGAGGCTATCAAATGAACAGGCCAGATCTAGATCGTTTCTTTAAAACACGGGTTTGAAAATTAAAGTACAAATATTTTATTAATGAGAAACCAAATCTGCAGAGACGACCAAACATTGTCAAAAATCAACTCTTTCATTTCCTGTTAGAAGACCAGTTTTAGATGGATATATTTATTCATAGTCTTCCCATGAAAAACAAGAACAACGTGGCTCCTACTGCTGACTTCACTTGTGTTTGTGAATTGATAGTATTTCTCTTAACAGAGAAATTCAGTTTTCTATTGAAACTAAGTCAAGACAAATGAAAGCTAAGCATTTGAATATGGAGAGTTATTTGTGGTTCCTAAACTTAAAAGATAAAATTTAAAACTACCATAAATTAAGGCAAACATGCAAGTCAATAATCTCAAGAGCTTAATATACTAAGAAGATTTTAAAACTCTAATATAATATAATATAATAAATATAATATAATATAATATAATATAATATAATATTAATATAATATACAAATGATATTTTTGTTGCTCTTGAAAATTTAAGCCATGATACCACCCAACCAGCACATTTTAACAGGATTGCACTAATCTCTCCTTAAGTGATATGTACACACATAGACACGGATACTACTGTATATTTATAAAACTTTAGTGCTGTGCAGTGTCTCAGAGAGCCCAGAAACTAGGTCATTAGATATAGGGCACCCATGCTGTCAATACACTTCCTTCATTCTGGTGCAGATATCAGTGATCAATCATGGTCCTTTTGTGTATTAAACCTGGGATCTGCCTTAGAGTCTTTTGAACACAGTACTCTAGGTAGCCACTAAAAATGGATCTGAGTAGGAACACAAGATAAGCTGTAGTAAGTGGAAGAACTTACTAATTTCTGGGATTCAAATCCAGGTCTGTCTGACTCCACCGCCCACAACTCCCAGAAGCCCATGCTGCCTAGTCCTCGAGGCTGAAACCTGAGTTGTGTTTCACCTCACCTCTCTCTCACTTCACCTTATCACTTAGATAAGCACACTTTCTACATTTCCTTATTTACTGATGGGGCCTGTCTACCCTATGGTCATAGAAACCATACACTATCGTCAGTGAGCTTTGCTAAGGACAGGATGTTTACCCACTGAGACCTTGCAGAGGCTCACTTGTAGTTTGTCTACTGGGTCTTCGATCAACCTGCCACACATGGCAGAGACAAAAGTGTTGTTTGGTTTGTGCATACCTCTTTGTCTTTTCTCTTTCCCTGTCCAGGTGGAAAAGAAAGCAAGTGGAAAAGAAAGTAGAGAAACCACCATACCCTCCCCACTTCAAAGGGCCCCAGTCACCTCCTACATCCTGAGCTAAAATAAAGCATAGATTCTTTTAAGGAAATCTGAAGCCAGATGGACAGTGTGACAGGGATCTTAAAGTAGATAGAATTTCAAAATATGAAACTAGAAAGGAAAGTTTACCCGGGTAAGAAAAACGCTTAACACAAAACCTCAGTAGAAGGGAGTGCTTCTGTTATCAACCACTTGTCCTAGAATGGATGTTTCATGCAGATAATTTCACCAGGAAGGGCTAATTGTCTACATATTGGGGATCTCCACCTATGATTCTAACCACAACTCCACTTCGACCCCCATCCTGCTGCCACCCACTTTGGCTCTTTGAATAATAGCTCCTTGTTTGCAGCATTACGGGCTACTGTGGTTCGCCTTGTAAAAAGGCTCATCAAGCACTCCAACATCCAGACTTCTGGGAGACTGGGAATAGAAGCATGGCAGCCATGGCAGCATTTCAGGCATGGAAGCAAAGGGTGGGGAAGTGGTGGGATTAAGACAGGTCTTGACAGCGTTTACATTCAGTATTTTTATAGCTTCATCTTACTGCTGCTCACAGTTAAATTGCCAGCAATATAGGTTTTGTTTTACAGTAGTAATTTTACAGAAAGTTGCTTGTATGTCCCTTGGTTTTTATAACCTAAGTTTGAATTGCTGATTAGATATAATTGAGACTGATGACAAATGAATAGATTCTTGGCACTGTTCACAGTGCAATTGTCTCCCATGTGTCCCTGGACAATAATTACCACTCCGTTCTTGGGCTATAGCAAAGATAATTTCAATTCACAAACTCATTAAGGGATTGTGATGATTGATTCTAAGGAATTCTGTTCTCGGCTTCAAGATCCATTCCTTTAGATAATCACTGTTTGGCTTCTCAGATAAAATGATAATAAAAATAGATAAAATATTTTAAAATATGAGTAATCTGCTGAGAAATATTATCTTCTGAGGCCACTTTATTTTATTAAAGAAAGACTGATTATTTTATGTGAAAGTTTAATATTGGTAATTCCCTGTCATAAAAGCTCTGTTTTATAAACTTTTTCCCCCTAAAAGGAAGGCTTAACTTCAAGTAAGAAGATCTGAGCACATCTCAACCTGACCTCCCTTGATTCCAGGGTCAGCAGCAGTGTTAGAGAGACACGACCATGGGTGTTGACCCCATATGATCTCCACTTATGGGTCAGTTCCTCTCCTATATGCCTCACCATGGTAAAAGGATGAGATATTTAATACCAGACTAGCAGCCTCTCTTTGTGTAAAATTATTGTGGTAACAACAATATGTCAATATGTGTCAATTAGGAGATAGTAGAATATTGAATGAAAATACACACCTAGATTAATATACTAATTTCTGCTACTTACTAATTCTGTGATCATGTGCAAGTTACTTTCTGTAAATAGAAACAGTGAAATCATCTCACCGGACTTTAGTAAGAATTAAATTAGATACTACACCAAAAGTGTCCTGCATGGTACCCAGCATAGAGTGGACACCAAGGTCTCTCGTGTCTTCCCCTCTGTTTAGTAAGGCAGATAGTATTCATCTTCTACGTGCACATACTCTGTTTAGCTGCTATGTCACTGTCTGGGTTTGAAATAACACATATGCCATGCTTTTAGAAAGACTCTTATTTCGCATACCTTACTAATCCAAGCCAATCTTTTCATTTTGTGAGGTTTTCCTGAATTGGTCACCAGTTCTCAGAGAACGTAAGTGTTTTTATGTGATTTTATCCAATTTAGGCAAATCAAGTATGTTTTAGAAAACTCCAGCTCTTATCTTTCCTGACCTCTGCAGAAGGGCAAACCATTCTTCTCCTGATTTGATCAATAGGAGCTATTATCTTTGCAGTTTCACTGATGATTGACTTTTTGGCACTGATTCTGCAAACCATAAGGTTTTGGTATTTAAGCCTGAACAGTGGGAGTGTTATTTGGGGGAAAGGAAAAAAAAAAAAAGGCCTTGAATCCTCCTCATTGATAAAAGCCTGTACTCTCCAAAAGGATTACTGGTTCATCTCAGCGGTTGGCAGGTAGAGACCTGAAGTTCTCAGGATGCAGAAGCTCTTCCAAGAAGCATCCAGCCATGCCACATCCTGTATCCTGATCCAGTGATACGTGAGGTTACACAGGCACAGACCAGTATACTCATGAGACTAGTGTCCTACCCAGTGGTCACAAAGAAATGCGTGAGGAAACAAATGGCTACCCCGGTGCCTTTCTTCTAACTTTAGCAAAGCTATGAATTTGTTGAAGAAAAATTAAAAATAACCCCAAACTTATAGTATCATTTATCTTTTTACATAGAGAAAATTGCAAAAAAAAAAAAAAAAAGAAAGAAAGAAAAAGAAAAGAAAAGTCTGCATTTTCTCAATGTCTAAGGGGCTCTACTTGGGCTTAGAGATCTTCTCAACAATTCTATAAGGTAGGTGTCATTATTACCTCCATTTTAAGATTGAAGAACTTGAAGCAGAAATATACTAAAGCACTTACCTACTTGGCTTGTTGGGGTGAAGATGGGGATTGTGATAAAACCCAGGCAGTCTGAAGGCAGAGCCAGAGTGGCTCAAACTGTGCCAACATGGGGAGAGAGGCAAGATGGGAGCTTGCTCTCCTGCTTAATCTCCTTCAGCCCCACAGAATCCAGACTCTGTGAACACTAAGCTCTGCAGAACACAGTGTGAGAACTAGTACCAGAAGCCATACTCCTTTTCCCTAATTCTAAAACCTAAAAAGGATAGTGGGCAACACAAAGGGAGGAGAAAAAATACTTCTTGAACCTCACTTAAATGCTTTTTTCCCCTTTGAAAATACTTTTCTTTTCTTTAAATCTATTAAATTGATATTTTGGATCACATGCATTCCAGTATTTAAGGGAATTATGCTACACAAAGAAGCACGATGACCCACACCTTCTCTAAAGTAAATATAGATATTCCTGAAAACTATCTTACTTAAAAACCATTATACTTGAGCTGTCCTCCATGGAACTCCAGAGATCTACTCACTCACTCCTATTCATCCAACATATGTGTGTGTGAGCACTTTCTGTTTCTAAGAATTGGGATTCAAAAGCTTGACTTGCTCCCTAACAATTTTTAAGAACTTACAATCTAGTAGGGGAGAAGCGCAGGAACAGAATTATAAACAGTGTGATAGGGCAATGATAGAAACTGATGGAAATGAAGGTCCTAACCCAATAGTCATTCCTCCCACCCCAACCCAACCATGTGGAAAAGAAACCCAGGGTACTGAATAAAATATCACAAGAAAAAAACATAATGCATAGCTGAGATTGAAAGAAAAAGACATTCTCAAAGTGCCAAAAAGGAAGATAACAGCAAGTGAAAACTGATGCAGAAGGTGCCTATTAATATAGGCCCTCTTGGCTGGGGGCTGCAACTTCAGTGCTTATTTGAAAACTAAAGCTGTGGCCAGAGGGAGATGTGAGCTCTTGCCTAAAGCCTTTTCTAGAACCTGGGAGAGTCCCCCATCTGTGGGAAGGGCTGGAAACACTTTCCCCAGTGGACCAGACAAGCTGCTCAGACCCTTGCAGACCATCCAGAACTCGGGTAGAGTGGGGGTGAGGGGAAATGTCTACACAAGAAATCAAAAAAGTGTGTAAAGACCAGAGAGGTCCAATGTAGCCTTTACCCAGTACCTCTCCATGGTTACATCTTATGTCATCATGGTACAATACCAAAACTAGGAATTTGACACTTTTGCGATGTGTGTATAGTTCTATGTCATTTCACCACAAGTGTAGATGTGATGAAATTCTACTGCAAGCAAGACAAAGAACTATGTCATCCCCAAAGATCTCCCTTAATAGTCACACCCATGCTCCTCCCCGCAACCATACCTAACCCCTGGCAACCAGTAATCTGTTCTCCATCTCTACAATTTTGTTCTTTCAAAAATATTATATAAACAAACTCATACAATGCCCTTGAGATCCACACAATCTGCTGTACGTATCAATGATTTTTTTTTAGTGTTCTGTAATGTTCCACAGTATGGATGTACTACACTTTGTTCAACCATTCACCTCAGACACTTGGTTGTTTCCATTTTCTGTCTATTAAAAATATAACTGTTAAGAATTCACTTGAAGACTTTTGTGCTAAGTTCTTTATTTCAGTAAGAAAGATGTTGAATCTAGGAGTTGTATGCAAGAAGCAATAATAAGCAAACAAATTGGAAAAGATGTTGAAAATGTTAACTAAGGCTTGACTCAAAGCTAAATATGTGATGTTTCTGAAGGTGAAGTCCAAATGAATGGACCCAAAGTTAGCACTCCCTCATTTGCCTGTGGTATCACTCAGTGGAGGCTTAGTGTACAAAAGAAGTAGTTTATATTTCTGGCTTCAGAACAAACTGGCAAAGACAGAGTACAGAAGAAAAGAAAGCATGCTGAAAAATGCTTAGCTCAGAAATTGGTCTTATCTCCCTACAGAGGTTTTATTTCATTTCCTTTCCGGTGCTGCAGACACCTTAGATTTCTAAAGACATCAACAAACTTCACTCTTTTCTTCTGGTTTCCACTTGGCTGCTCTTCCTTATATGCTTTTCTCCCCAAAAGCACCTCCTGGCAATTTTTCCTTCTTACTCATCCTTTTGTGTCATCTGTCTTTGTCTTTCGGTATTTGCCAATTTTCTCCTTTGTGTGGCCCACGCACACTTTCATTTCAAATTCGTAATCCATTTTGTAGTAAAAGTCTATTACCCTGTAACTGTCTCTTGCCAATTCAAAATCACCTGTCACTCAAAAGAAACAAGAGAACTAAGAAAGATGCTTTCCTAGCTGCAAAGCCATGACAGCCTGAGTGTTTATTCCTGACTCTTGCGAATAAAGTCTTGGTTAAATCTATACACACTGGGAATAAAGTTAAGTTGTGCTGGGTGTTCCCTAAAGCCATAGTGTATTAGCATGAAACTGGGAAACTAGATGGTCAGAAGGATTTCTTGTAAAACTTCTTACTTTCCCCTGGACTTTAATGTTATTTTGTTCATTTGTTTGTTTGTTGATCCATCCATCCATCCATCCATCCATCCATCCATCCATCCATCCATCCAACAAATGTTTACTGAGCACCTATACTCATCTAAACTAGATAAGTGCTAACTAGGTGCTAGGATATAATGGTGAACAAAATCAAGATTGTTCCTTTCTTCAAGGAGCTAACTGGGTGGTAGGGACACAAAGAAGCAAACACAGAATTAAAATATAGGATGACAAATGCTGTGTATGGGGTGGAGGTGGGGGTGAGGACAAAGGCACTTAGCACAGCCTTGGAGGATCCTGTCCTGACCAAATATTTTAGTGATGAAACTTATGTGGTTTCTGGGGAGCCAGATGTTTAGACAGACACAAGGAGCCTAGATTCTCTAATTTCTTTCTTTGAATAAAACAAGATTTTTTTCCCCCCCTGCTAAAAGTGAACAAAGAACTGAGAACTCTACAGTGGGGATACCTTCACCTGATGTAATCACATGGCTGCCCTTGCCCACATGTTCTGGCTACCAAACAGTCTTCTATTAGAAATAGGAAATGCCTGTCTCCCAGGTTTAGTGATGTGGCTCTAGCCTCAGGGACTTCCTAAATCAATTCCTCAACTAGGACTGGGTCTTTTGTGCTTTTATCTCCTTGGCAACATAAATATCTGCTAGGACTGGAGGGTTAGTCTAATCTAAGAGGTTCTAAATTTTGATTTCCTTTGACCTTTCTAATTTATACTTGGCTCCAGAAAGAAAGAAAATAATTGTCCATTCAACATGGTACTATGCACAGGTTAAATGACTTCTGCCCCAGCCAGATCCATGAAAAAATCGAACACACACACACACACACACACACACACACACACACATTTGATACACAAATTCTACCTCTTTGAAATAGTATGATATTGACGTTGATCTTTCTCGTGTTTGGACCTCAAACAGAATACTTCTGTTTCAAACTATGTTTAAATCACAGCAAAACAACGTGCAGTTAACAGGAAAAAAATAATAAATCTGCTAACTTAGTGATATTCAGTTTTCTATTAAAAGAAAAAATACGGAATTAGTCTAATTTTCTACTTTACAATTTGCATTTAATTCTATGGTCCATGTGTCCTTTGGTCACCAGTGAGTATGTGTTCTTCCTTTCATTTTGATTAGAAGTAAACTTCCTGAGGCTAAGAATCATGTCTCACACATCCTCTGTGTCCCTCCCTGATTTCTACATTATCCTGGAACAGGCGTGATGGGAGGCAGCCTAACAGTGAGATAAAAGGTATGACTTGAGAGTCAGTCCTGTTCAAATCCCAGCTCTGTCCCATACTAGCTTATGACTCTGGGCAAATTATACTTCGAAACGTCAGTTTTTCATTTATAAAATGGGCATAATAGTAATGCCCTTGTAGGATTATAATGAGGATTAACTAGAAAAAATGTTCAGAGACGAGTTCAGTGCCCAGGCAATAGCAATTTTCTGCAAAGTAGTAACTATCACTATCCAGTAAAGATTTTTTTACTTACCATAGATACAGCTTGAAGCATATTTAATACAGCAATTCCCAAACCCAGCTGAAGAGCACATTAAACAAATACAGATTTTTGGACCCCTCATTCTAAACTATTAAGTCTCCCCAGGCGAGTCTTATACAACCAGCCTAGCACTGGTCCTCTATAATCCACCGGTTTAGGGAAACTCAAATAATAATATACTCGTAAAAAAATGAACAATGAACAAACAGGAAAAGGTTTAAATGAACTGAGAAGTTCAATGTCACAAAAAATCTAGGGAAAAGGGAAGTGGTGCACGAAAATTTAACTCTTGCTTTTGTCAGAAAATTCCAAAGTGGTTAGCAGCCTCAATATTGAGATAGCCCAATGAATATTAACCAAGAAAAAAACTGGTACCTCCTTTATGTTTTTAAAGCCAAATATATATGCTCAACTTAAAGATTCTCTTAATTTGTTGACCAACAATTTAGCCAATTAGATTTTTTAGGAGGAAAATTATCAACCTGTAAAGAGCAGGGTGGTATTGTCTCACCCATTATCTATATTACATAGGGCCTCGATGGCTGGGAATCATGTTTGTGGAGCTCTCCACCAAATGGGCAAACTGGGAACACTCTACAATTGTGCAGTCATGCTACTCTAGGCATAGGAGAAAGAAACAAAATCCTTTTCAGCTTTGATTCTCGCCACTTATTGCGCCTACAAAGAGAAGCCCACTTTGGATGCAGTTGAAAGAGCTATTAAGATTCCAAGCACCTCACAGTAATACATGTACCTTGTATTTAGGTAGCACTTTTCCTTTCAATAAAGTCTGTACATAGAACAGACATTAGCTCATGATTCCAAATGTGAAGGATCAAGGCTCTAGATAATCATACCCTGGTTGGAGTTGAGGAAACCCAGACTCGGCCAAGGAACTTGCCTAAGGTCCCCTGGCATGTCATCAAATGCCAGGAGAATGGAACCACGATCTTCCTCATCCAAACCTGGCTCCATGCAGGCTCTTTATTAAGCTTCTAATAAAGCCTCTTCCCCAATTTTAATTTTTTTTCTAATCCCCTCTAGCACACTGTTAATTCAATCATTTCAAAGTTCCAAAGAGTAAAAAGTGAAATTTTTACAAAGAACTATTTTCAGAAAAAAAAAAAATCTATTGAAAGTAATAATTTGTACTTTCTGGCTATCCCTGGAAACCAAGTGTTCAAGTTAAGGGGATTGAGAGACTCCTGGATTAGTGGAAATTATTTTAATCAGAGAAGTAAGTTTAGAAGGATTACTATTATCCTGCAAGATAGTAAGACGGTTTTGCTCCAGCCATTAGCCTGGGCGTGTAGGATCTAGATGGCTGGCAATTTTGAAATATTTAATTTGCCTCAAATTGCTCCAGTTTAAAATGTTTTGCCCATCTGGACTAGGTTTCCTGTACCCAATCATTATTGATAGATAGCCTGGGGAGATTAATAATTAAAATTAAATACAGGGAAACATTAAGCAGAACATAAGTTGGGACCAGAATCCCTTCCCAGAGCCTCTTAGCTTAATCTCTCTCTCTTCTGAGATCCCAGTGTTTTATTTGTTCCTCTCTCAAGACACTTTACACTTTATACGGTGACCTAGAATTGCTTTATATGCTGATATGCTGCTTTACCAAGATAGTGTGGTTCTTGAGGCTAAGGATGAGGTCCTACTTTCCTCTATATTATTCGCAATATCAACTGTTGCATTGTACACACAGTAGGCACTCAACAAACGTTTTCTGAATGTATGAGTGACATAATAACTGTAGTCTCCATATAGTATCACATTTATTTGTATAAGGTAATGTGGTAGATTGCAAAATGGCCACACACAGTTCATTCCTCCCTTTACCCACAACTTTTTGTAGCTCTTCCCAGAAAAGATAGAGACTACTTCCCCAACTCAAATCTGGACTGGCCTTTGTGACTTGCTTTGGCTAACAGAACGTGCTTAGATCAGCTTGGCCCAGACCAGACCAAGAACCACCCAGCCAACACACTGACTCACAAGATAAATAAATGTTTGTTGTTTTTGGACTTTAAGTTTTGGGTTTGTTTGTTATATAGCATCATTTGTGGGCAATACATACCATTTAACAGATGAAAACACTAAGGCTCAGTGAGGTTAGGAATGAGCCTAAAGCCATAGAGTAAAAAGGCCAGGACCTGAACCCAGTCTTTCTGATCCTACAGTCTTGCCACTAAATAAACTGATCAAATTTCAAATATTCTTGTGCATTCAGAAATAAGTTTGAAAAACTAGAGGCAAGGGACAAATGGAAGAGGAGCTTCCTTTCCTTGCTGTGAAGCACAATAAAGAACTGCTTCATAGGGTAAGCCATCCTAGTCTGATGTCAGGTCTTGGTAGCTTATTTGATTAGATTTAAGAGATGCAAAAGTACAAAATCCCTTTCAAGCAATGTTCTGAAAGAAATGGTATTACTACATCCACAAACACAGAGTTCAAGTAATAGCAAGTGCTATTCAAAGTTTGTAATTTGGTCATTTCCTCATGCAATATATTTCTTATTCATTTTCTTATCAGAGAGAAAAAATAATTTTGCACATAGTTTTGTGATTCTCTTCCACTATCAATCCATCAAGGCTATTTTGGTTTTCCGACCTGATGGAAACAGTTTGACCTGATTTCCAGGTGTCAATATCTGCATCTGAAATGTAGTCCTAACTGCAGCCTTTACAGCGTTGGTATTTGTAGCTGCAGGCATGGGAACTTTCACAACAATGCAAGACCATGCTTTGAATTTGATAAAAGGCCTCTCTTGTGTGAAAAGGGAGGGTTCTTCCTCCTCCCAGAGCTGTCAAATAGCAGCATCTCAGGAGGCCTTCCTAGTCAACTGCAGTGAACAGGAACGACCAATGCTACTGTGCACATGATGGATGGGGCGGCCTGTTCGCTCATGTGTGTCACCTACCAAGATGGGCTATTTGATCTCCGGCTGATAAGAGAATGTTATTAATAGCTGCTTTGCTCAGAGAAGGTGTATACGGAATGTGATCATCCATTTTCAGTCAGGGATGACCAAGGTATTTGGGGAAATTTGTTGCAACTGGTGGAACTGCTTGGGGAAGAGAAGCAACCCAACTGGTTCTGTTTTGCTCTTCCTCCCTTAAATCGACAGTTGAGGTCCCATACTGAGACATCATTCACTAGACTGCCTCTGCCTCCTGCAGGCCTTACCCCTAAGCCTTCTTGCTGCCCTCATTTACTCCTGACCTGCTGCCTCAAGGTCCCCAGCAATCAAGTATATCCTTAGCACTTGGGAGGAATTTATTTAGCAATCTTGGAGTGAAAAAGTCTTTACAAAGCTTGACGCAAAATCTAAAAGCCATAAAAAGAAAGATGATAAATTTGATTACACAAAAAAATATTCTACAAGGGAAAAAAAATAATATCAAAAGGCAAGTGAGAAACTGGCCAAAAAATGATTGCAACTCAAAAAGCAATGGGCTAGCTGCTACTATATAGGAGCTTTTGCTCCTAAAAACAAACAAACAAAAAATCCAAGAATACAATAAATAAGTGGGCTAAAGAACAAATAGTTTACAGGTAAGAAAATATATATAATTCTTAAATATATGAAAACATGCTAAGCTTACTGGTAATATAAGAAATATAAATTAAAATGTCAATGAGGTACATTTTCCCCAGTCAGATTAGAAATTTAAAAAGAGCTTGATAACTTACTTTATTCAGAGGGATATAAGGAAACAAGGACCCTTATATTGGTAGGAGTATAAATTGGTAAAACTTGGCAATATCTATGAAAATTTTAAATGCAAATACTCTGCGAACAGCAATTCCACTTGTAGGAATTTATCTTACAGATGTCCTCAAACATGTATGAAATGATATTTATATAATATTTTAATGAAGTATTGTTTATAACAGAAAAAGATTGGAAACAACCTACTTGTCTAGCAAGAAGGAGATTAGTTATATAAATTAGGGCCTATCTAAAATTTATAATGGAACACAATGAAACTGGTAAGAAGAATAAAAAAGCTCTCTATGTACTGATTTGGGAAAAAAAATCACCAAAATATATCCTTAAGATTAAAAAAAAAGTACTGCTTGTGTATATAGAAAAATATCATTTGTATAAAAAGACAAAAAACACTTTAAAGTTCTTACATTTGTGGGCATATATGTTATATATAATGTATATATGCATATGCACACTGTACATACACATTCTACGTACAGTCATGTGCTGCTTAACAACAGTGGCATGTTCTAAGAAATGCTTCATTGGACGATTTCGCCATTGTGGGAACATCATAGAGCGTACTTACATAAACCTAGATGATCTGATTTGCTACATAGCTAGGCTATATGCCATAGCCTACTGCTCCTGGGCTGCAAGCCGATAAAAGATGCATGAGGCTGCTGCCAGTGTAATATAGCATACCGTGTTACAGCAAACCTCCTTTTTTTTTAATAAGTAGAAAAAGTACACTCTAAAATAATAATAAAAATCATAGCAAAGTAAATACATAAACTAGTAAATACATAAGCCAGTAACATACTCATTGATTATCATTACCAAGTAGTATGTACTATGTACATAATTATATGATCTATAGTTTTATGTGACGAGGAGCACAGTAGGTTTGTTTACACCAGTGTCAATAAACATGTGAGTAATGCATTGTGCTATGACATTACAAGGTCACTAGGTGATAGGAAGTTTTAGCCCCGTTATAACCTTATGGAACCACCATTGTATATGTGATCTGTCATTGTTATATGGCACATGACTATATACATTCACATTCTTTTATATGTACATACATACACACATACATACACACACATACATACATACATACATACACACACATATGTATATACAACAATTGGGAAGTGTCCACATTTGAGGGAAACAGAGAGGAGACTTTTTTTTATTACATATTCTTTAATACCATGTACAGAGTGGAAGTTACTTTTTTAAAGAGTACTCATGATTCCTCTTTTATACAATAAGTGTTTCCCTTGAGGTATGCCCAGTACGTCATGGGATCCCAGAGGAACAGCATCTCAAAAATGGGTGGGAGAGAAATAGAAGTGATTATCAAAGTTTGCCAAGGGATGCTGAACCTTGAGCTGAATCTTCAAGAACGTGTGGACATTAACTAGGCAGACAAAAGGCTCTTCTGTCCCAGGGAGGAAAGGAAATTTTGGGAACTACATATTGTTGCACATTCATTTTTGCTTTTTTGGAGCACTCATCTTTATAGGTATGTGATATTTGCAGAATCTCACTGATTGGCAGGCAAAAAAGGACAAAAGATGCAAGGTCTGCCCTAATGGCTCACACATTAAAAAGGGGTAGCAGTGATGGCAGTGAGCAGAAAGAAGAAGCAAAGTGAAGGGAGGAAGCCTTCAGCAAATACAACACTAACTATCAGAACAATCATACTAATAACACTCCAAATATCAGTGATAGTTTGCAAAGCACATTTACACATGTTTTCACAAACATTTATTGACGTATTATAATCCTCATTTCAGTTGTGGAAAAATCAAGGATTGGAGAGTGATATGCTAAAAGTCGCTGCTAAAAATAGGCCAAATAAGGTTTGATTGAACCCATGGTTCTGTCCCCTACTCTACAGTGGCCTCTATTTTAACCATAACTAATTAAATATTTTTACTAGGATGTATGTATGTATGTATGTATGTACGTACGTATGTATGTATGTATATACACACACATATATACACCCATACACACTCCATCTCTTTAAACACAAATACCCTGAACAGAAATCTGCATGACATAATTAACCTATTCCAGGAATGTTTGTTCCATTCTCTGGCATTTAATGTGTTATCTAGTACTTATTTACATTATAAACTCTGTTTGACATTTACAAGGGTTGTGCTTTTTTAAAAGTTCACAAAACCAAAAAAAGTATCCAAAGAAATTCTCCCCAAAAGTTACAGTGCTAAGATATAACATCAGGAAATTTTAGTCACACTGGACAAACATCACTATTTACATTCTCCTTTTCTATTGTCATATCATGTTCTCTACATGAAATGTGAAATGTGAGAGGTAGAGTTAGTCAGGCAATAAAGGTGACACAGAGGAGAGAAGGGTCATTACATTTCATGACAACCATGTTGGTGATGGTAGACTGGCTTCTCTAACACACTTAGAGATGAACAGTTACTAATAATCCCTCTCAGGGTGTTCCTTCTTTGTGCAAAGACACTCATAGACTTTCCTTTCTTTACCTCAAAAAAGTTCAAAAGCATTAACCCCTGGTGCCTGTAAACTTCCCCACTTAGCAGATCTCAATGGGTATAGCAACTAAATCACAATGAAATCTGCTGCATGGATGGATAAATGAACCACAGCCCAAATTGAACATGGGAGACAATGGTGACCACAGGGGTGATGAAGAGCTGCCTCTCCCTGCCACTCACTGATTGTCTAGTTTTTCATACTACAAGGTGCAGAATGCCTGTGCTCGGATGCTCATCATGGGGCATAGATGGCATCATTCCAAAAGCACATATGCAAACGGGCAAGCTAGGAAGTGATCCCATTGTCTTGATTATAAAATAAGACCTTATTTTGCAGCATGCCAGAAATCTGGCAACCCCAAATATTTGAAAAATGGCTGTGAACTATAGATAAATATTTTTCAATGTTCTGAGTGACTTAATTGGAAGTCTTAAAACCCATGCCGTAAAACTCACGTATGTCAATTGGAAATGAATCTACCAGTTCTCTATGAAAGACAAGGTATTTAGTTTACACGTGGTTTTGACTGGCTAACTATAATAGTGCCTTATGTCAGGAGGATTCTGGGTACTCTATTAAAATGCCAAGAAAGTGAGTTATTCTCCCTTCCCCTTTAGTTTTTGTTTTGTTTTGTTTTTAGAGAAAAGAAGAAAATCTGGCTTTTACCTTTTTATTTTATGTAAACATATGTCATGTGCTTGGAATGAGGATACATGAGGAACTAGGCTTTCAAACACACAGCTGAGTTGCTGGGAGAGAGTTCCATCCAAATATTTTATCCTCAACAAAAAGTAAAACTTCCCTTCTTTGGAAAAGAGGTTTGGAATTTTGTTTTTAAGGGTAAAATGGTTCATAATAAAATCAAAAAGTCTTCCTGGATGTCGAAGAGCTCATAAAGAAAAGACATTTAGATGAGTGAGGCCTGCGAATCAGTAACATGTGGAATACTTCCAACTACTTCGGAGCTTACAAAAACAGCACCAGGATTGCCAAGGCACTCCATCTATCCGTCTAAGGGCAGATTTGGAAACTGGCAGTTTAGCCTTGCATTGGAGAGTCAATGTTTTACACAGGGTGGGCTGTGGTAAAGCAAGCCCTCACTGGACCTTCATGTCTGAAGATCCAAGCTCAAAGTGCTCCTTGGAGTTTCAGCCAAAATACCTTCCCCTTCCCCAGCATTCTCTTCCTGGGTAAATCTTCAGGTTTGCTTCAACAATGAAAAAGGTATATCTCAGTGAAGCCTGTTGAGACTGTCAGAAGATACAGCTCCAGATTTACGAGTGCAACTCAATTTTATTTCAAAAGTGGAGCCCTTGTGACCTCTGATTGCTGGTGGGACTATGAGAAAGCTATATCAAAGTAGGAACTATCTGCTCCCTCTTAAGGAGCTGATAGCTAAGAGAGAAAAAAACTAATGGAGAAAAAAACAAATGAAGAAAATTTAAAATGATGCAAGACTGATCCTAAACTGAATAAAAGCAAGTGTTGTAGACATCGAGTATTCTGAGCAATGAGGAAGAAATATTGGGATGGAATGAGAGGCTGCTTAGTCTGCTGAACTCATTCACCAACATTCAGGCATCTATTCTTCCATATAGACATCACTGTTAGGGAGTAAAACCAAACGAATGGGAGTGATAATGAAATTTCCAGTCTCTCTCTTCTACCAGACAAACTGCAATCCAGAATTGCTTGAGACACTTGATGAGAGATCTAGAAACCCTACTACTTAACAAACAGTTAAAAGAACCCATAATGTTTGGCCAAAGCAAGAGAAGACTAGTGAATGACTAATAGCTGTTTTCAAATATTAGAGCAGTGATATGTGGAATAAAAATATGATTTATTCTGTTAAGTTATAAATAACAGAGTCAGAACTGATGAATTGAAGGCAGTTGTTAGACCAGTTACAGAATTACGCCAAAGCAGGTTTTAACTGAAAATAAAGAAAATAATCTAACAATCTGAGTTGTACCAAAATGGAATGAATTGTACATTCAAAACACTAAAGGCAAATATTCAGTAACTGTCTACTATTTTCAGACACTTAACTACATAGTTTTTACATGAGCTATCTTATTTCATTCTCATAATTTTATTATAATTATCATCATCTCCTTTATTATTCACATTCCACAAAAAAAAAAATAAATGGAGGCATGAAGAGATTAAATAATTTGTCCATTTCTTGTAACCAGTATGTGGCTGAGCCAGGTTTCAAAGCTGAAGTCCATGCTCTTACAATTATATCGTACTACTTAAAAAGGCATTTAAAGGAAAGTAAAGTAACAAATATAGGTGAGGACGTAGAAAATTTAGAATGCTTGTGCATTGCTAGTGAGAATGTAAAAAGGTACAACCATGGTGGAAAATGTTAAGGCAGTTCTTCAAAAAATTAAACAAAGAATTAGCATATGATCCAGAAATTCTACTTCTGGGAATATACCCCAAAGAATTAAAAGCAGGGACTTAAACACATATTTATACATACACCATGTTCAAAGAAGTATTATTCACAACAGCCAAAAGGTAAAAGCAACCCAGGCGCCCATTTTCAGATGAATGGAAAATATGGTATATATACACAATGGCATATTATTAAGCCTTAAAAATACAGAAAATTCTGACATTTGCTACAACAAGGACAACTTGTAAATATATGATGCTAACTAAAATGAGCCAATCACAAAAGAACAAATACACTATGATTCCAATTATATGAGGTACCTAAAGTAGTCAAATTCATGGAAACCGAAAGCAGAATGGTGGTTGCCAGAGGCTGAGGGGGAGAAAAGAATGAGGCATTATTGTTTAATGTGTACAAAGTTTCAGTTTGGAAAGATGAGAAAGTTCTGGAAATCAATGGTAATGATGGTGACAGAACACTGTGACTGAACTTAATGCCATTGATCGGTACACATAAAGATGATTTAAATGGTTAATTTTATGCCATGTATATTTAACCACAATATCGTTTAAAAAGGAGTGAACCGTTTATGGCTAGAAGTGTTCAAGCAGATACTAGATGTCCCTATGTCAGAGATGCTGAGAAAAGAATTATTATTCCAGGAAGGGGTTGGATTAAATAAACTCTGTGACTGCTTCCAACTCTAAAATTCTATGACAAGATAAGCACTTCATAAATTATGGAAGTAAAAAATTGTTTTATTTTTCCATAAAAAATACAGACTACCTTTTATCCTGGAGCTTCCCAGCCTGGACCCTGAGACAGCTGGGTCCTGGAACTGATTTACAATCAGATTCTCTCATTGTTTGTAAAGTATATTACCAGAAAACCATTTCCAGCTCCATTTTAATGAGGACCAATTTGTTATTTTTTTTGGAAACCCCTGACTTCCATTGTTACAGAAAAGATACAGGAAAAGAAAACCTAGGTCTTGCAGTTCAAGAATTAATGAAGGCCTGAAACAATTATGCCTTAAATATACAGAGGTCTCTTTAATGTAAATAGACTGTATTTCACAGCAAATCTTCTTAGAACAAGAGATCCATTTCAGCATGACAGAGTGGGCGATGTAGCAGGGCTATAGTCTGTACTCAATTTGCGATTTTACTTCCGTTGACGTTGACTAATGTACAAATAGCCTGGCTTAAAGGATCTGGGAAACACTAGGTCACAGTGTGAAATATATGCTAATATAGCACAATTTATATAAAAACAGAGGAATGTAAATAGCTAACCGGAGCCAGAGGTAGCTGCTCCAGCCAAGTGGGGACTGAGGAACATTGATAACGAAAAGAGAATGTTCTGGTTAAAACCTCTAGGCACACTACCCTCAGGTTTTCTTCCAGTTTAAATGAAATGATAAAATAAAACTGAAAGTATGCATATGTGTCTGCATTACTGACCAGGATATGACATGCTAAATAATGTAGATTAAAAGTTGGTGTGTTACAAAGTTCCCACAGTGGAGCAATTAAAAAAATAATGGGGATAAGCTGAGCATTCATGTATCTTAAAATAAAAAAAAGAAAATTAAAAAAGGGCAAAGTGTGCTAAATTGGCAGGCGGCATGACAACTGCTATTTATTTAGTGTTATGGGGTCAGGCATAAGAATTGCATACTCATTATCTCATTTAATCCTCACTTCATAGGCTAAGAACCAGTACAACATGAGATGCAGTTCAGTGACTAATAAATTCCACCCAAGTCATTCCACGGCTGACTCTTACATTCGCCTATTCTCAGACTCAGGTAACCTCTTGTACCTGCTACAGGTTCTGACTGCTTGGATCTGTGTAACAAACAGCATTCGAGGGGAAATAAGAACAAAAATGGGGCGGGGAGCAGCCATTGATGGGTTCTGGATAATTGAGGCAGAAAACCCAGAATTGAGGATCTAAGGGGGAAGTTGAAAATTACATATAATTTATTAGATGGAGTGAGTTTGGTTCTTTGCCACTGTCCATCCTCCATGTCATAATCCACCCACCATATGACCACACTTTTCTAAGAACCCCCTCCCTCGTTAGAACCTTCACTGGTTCTATTGCACATGAGATAAAATTTAAAGCCCTCAGCAGAATATGCAAAGTCCTTTATAGTCTTGTCTCCCTTTATTCCAGCCATGCTAAATTACAGCTCAGTATTCCAAACATGCTCTGCCCTTTCGGTCCCTGATTCTTTATACTAGGACTCCCATTTCCATCCCTTAAGTATTCAAATTAGGACAGGGATCATATCTATTTTATTCACTACTGTAATCTCAGTGCAAGGAATATAGTTGGTGCTGAATAAATGTTTACTAAATGTAGGAATGAGGGAAATACAGAGTGGAATAAATGAAATAAAAGAGGGAGGTAGAGAGGAAGCAAACATTCTCTGCTTGTCTTTAATCCTTTCAAGCAGACTTCATTCCCTCCTCTGAGCTATTCAGAACCTTTATACACCACTTCATTGTTTTTCAAGTTTATCTATTTCTATATTTTTCCTACCTAGATGCTCAGCATCCCACGGGCAGACTATGTCTCTCAGACAGCCAACGCTTAGTTCAGTGCCTGCCAGTAAATGAGAAAAGATTGAATAAATTTTTGGAAGTTCTTATAAGTTCCACTTTAAGGAACCATTTATGTAGCAGTAACTTGGAGGTCCCAGTCAACATTTGGATTGGGTGTCTGTAACTCAAATTCAATAGACTAAGAAAACAAATATCTGGCAAAATATCATCCAAGTAAGGACTCCTTCTGTTTTGGTGAGCCAACCTAGATTTATGCACTGAAGCTCTCACTCCTTAGAAAAACTAAAAAGGTCTTTACTCAGAAGCTGTTTATATACACTTTTCAGAAGCTTAGTTATCAGATTACCCAGTCCAGAGTTGACTAGACACAACAAATTGAGAGCAGGAAAGGAGATGGAGGTAGATAACTCTGAGGAAAAAGAGAGGAGACCCAAGAGCTGAAAAAACACCTTAACAGCTGGGGCAATTAGTCTAGAGATCAACAGACAGTGGGTATGTACTCTACGGCAGCACCATCCAATAATTCACAATGGTGACCATACATTATTATAAAAAGGTAGCGCTCTTTAGGAAGACAGGTATGTGGGCAATCCATTACGGAAAACTTCCATTAAATAGCAAACTATTTGGCATTTAATGGGGAATGCTTCAGTTAGTTGGCAAATTCACTTAGGTGGAACAGTTAATCAGCTGACAATGTCAGATATAAGATGTGTTCCTATAGGAACCAAAGACACTTCCAATTGTGTAGCAGTCCATTTCCAGCTATCCAACACATGGAAAAGGACCAAAAGAAACATCAGCATAAAAACACCCTTTAAGTCTGGGTCCTAAGTGCAATCCCAAGAGAGGCTGCATTTCCATGAATCTCCCAACCAGCTTATGAAGTTTGCATGAACCCTCAATGACCCTCTGCACAGGAACTCTTTGATGCAAAGAGGGTCAACACCAAGTCAACAGAAGCAGCTAGCTCCAACACCCTACTGACATTTAGAGGACTAGTATCCAATGCAGAATTAGCCAGGAACAATTCTCTGTCTGAGCCACAGAGCTATCACTATGCACTTAATTTAATCCTATTCCATGTGGCACCCTTTCAAGGAGAGACAAACAGCAAGTTTTAAATGTGACTGGCTTGGGGGCGGAGAATAGGGCAAATACTTCGAAGGGGAGGGGACCTTACAGCCCTAGAGCAATCTCTAATTTACCAGATGCCTTCCTCCCATTCCCTGAGGCTTGAAGTAACCAGGGCAATCTGGGGACCCCTTTGGAGAAAATATTCCTCCTACCCGCCTCCTTCTCCTATCATTCAGCTACATTCAATCATTCCACCTTATTTAGAGCTTATTTTGTCCCAGGAATTAAGCCAGGCAATTCCACAAAAAATGATCTCATTTCTGTAACAAATTTGGGAATGGTATGTTTCAACCTGGTCTTTGAACTATAGGGTACATAGAAAGAGAATTTATTAATAAATAGATCAAGTCCTGTTTAGAAAAGAATATCTGTGACTTGCTAAGAGAAAAGGAAAAGAACTAAATAAAGTTGAGTAACCACCTACTGTGAGCCACACAGGGTGCGAGGCTTTGAGACCCTTTCTATCTTATTTGATCTTTACAATAACCTGGCAAGGAAGCATTATACAGTAGATGAGGTAAACACTGGCTCTGAGAAATTACTCTTTGCTCAAAATCATGCAGCCAGTGGATGACAGAGCCAGGATGCAGATCTGGATCTGTTGGACCTTAAAGGCCAAACTTACTCCACTCTACCATAATTTTGAAGAATCAGCACATTTTTCTTTTGGACAACAGGGAACTAAATGAAGTTTAAAGTGGTGGTCTGTTATACTATCATCCTAAATCAACTCAGTTGAAAATCTTGCTGGATTGCTAAGTACCAGCCCCACACTCCTATCCTATTGAATATTTCTAAGACTTTACAATCTGGTTCAAAGCAGCTTCAAGAATAGCCCCAAGTGGGGAGTATAATCACAGATCAAATTCAGAACCCTGAAAACTTGTGGAAAGATGAACCTCAATTTTTTCAGCCATAGCTTCTAGAGGGGTCTTCCTTCCCATTGTTGCCCATTTCTCAGCAGTGTGGGCAGAGCTGGGGACACCAGAAGGTTCTTCTCCTAATCACTGATACCAATCAATTAGATCCAGAGGTAGAAGACTTGCTACCAGCTGCCAGGCTTTGGTAGTTTGGTTAAGTAGCAAAGAATAAAGAACTTTTAGAAAGCAATTCAGATTCTCATACGGTATCCTCCGGACCTCAGTTTTCCGTAATGTGTAAAATGGAGGTTGGGTAGAGAATAAATCTCTTGCTGATGTTTGTTATGAAGATTAAAGCAATAATATATAGAAAGTATGGAGCTTAAAACCTGGCCCATTGGAGTCTCTCAATTATTACAGCTGAATATCTTAAGTATCTTTAAGGTTCTCTTCATTTTTATTCATGAATCTGTTAATAAGTCATAATAATAGCATGAAGTAACTTACAGTGCATGCTTTTTATAGATTGGGCACTGTTCCAATTACTTATTTAATCACCACAACAGCCTTACAAGGTAGGTACTATTATTATTCCCATTTTACCAGTAAGAACACTAAGGCACAACCTAACTGTCCCTTGATGGATGATTGGATAAAGAAGATGTGGTGCATATATACAATGGAATACTACTCAGCCATAAGAAAAGACGAAGTATTGCCATTTGTGACAACATGGATGGATCCTAAGATACTAAGCAAAATATGAAAAAAGAAAAAGAATGATACAATTTCACTCATATGTGGAATATGAAAGCAACAAACAAACGAAACAAACAAACTCAGAAACACAGACAACAGAAGAGTGATCATCAGAAAGTAAGAGGTGTTGGGAGAAAATGGAGAGAGTAAAGGAGGTGATGGAGGGAGGCTAGACTGGTGATGAGCACACAACGCAGTATACAAATGATGTATTAGAGAATTGTACACTTGAACCTTAAATAATGTTATTAACCAATGTCACCCCAATAAATACAGTTAAAAACAAACAATAAATAAATAAATATTTTTAATAAATAAATAAATAAATGGATGAATGAATGAATGGATGAATGAATGAATATTTTTAAAAGAACCCTAAGGCAGAGATGAAATAATCTGCCCAGGTTATGTGTCTAGTTAACCAGGAAGTCTGGTTGAACAGACAACAAGCTTCATACTATGCCACCGGTGGTAATTCTGTTATTATTTTTTATTCTCATTATAGCTCCCTTTAGTTGCAATGGGATTCAGATTCAAATCCTTGAAAGCAGCTCCTTAGGAACAGTCTAATTTATCAAAAGCATATATTTTAAACTTCCACAGTCTGTGAAAGGACATTTAATTCTCTGACACTTAAAGCCGGCTCTTCAGTCTAACTTCCTGGCTATTTAAAGATTTTTTGAGCTTGCTCCAAGTTTACTGAGCCTACCCAGAAAACAAAACCTTCCTAATGGCTTTGGTTCTGCGGACTTCGTAAACATTCTTCAAATGATAAAAGGATCACATGTGGTGTTATCTTATTGAATAATGGTCTGGTGTGTCTTCCTCTAAATGAAATGTTTGAGCAGTGTTACTGTAGGCCAGTGATACATTAGAATAATACCATATATTTATATAGTGCTTTGCAATTTTCAAAGTGCTTTCCCAATTACTGTCTCATTTGATCCTCACCACAGGCTCGCAAAGCAAGCAGGGCAACTGTTATTACCATCCTCATTTTATAGGCAATGTGGTCAAGCAAAAAAGTATCGGGGCTTTGAAGAAAAACAGAATACAGTTCTGTTCCCTGATCCTCACTATTCTAGCTGTGTAACCTTGCACTAGTTTCCTAACCTTTTTCTAAGTTTCAGTTTCGTCATCTACCAAATGGAGAGGATAGCTTACAAGGTTATGCAGAGGATCCAATGAGATCGTCTACGTAAAGCAATTTTGAACAGTGCCTGTCACTGATTATTTTTATTATTATTATCATGATAATCATGATGTTTTTAATTATTTTTAATTTTGGTATCATTTGCTACTAGGACAAAACATTACTTAAAAGAGAAAACCAAAAGAGAGTTGCGAAAACAATTTGGGCAAAATGGGCTTTAATTCCCTTCAGGCACTGGTTGCCAAGGAAGAAAATGTGTGACTCCAACTGGGTGGACTGCTCATGAAGAGCCCCCGAGTAAGGAAAAAGAATTTGGACTGGCTTTGACAGCCCAACAACCCCACTTCTGTGCCAGAGACCTCTGCTCTCTAGGAACAGACCTGAAGCCCAACCCCAGCGAGAAAACCCTGCCTTTAAGACAAGCATGGATCGCAGTCTTGGGTAGTTTTACTTAGCCCTATCTGGGCTTCCACCTTCTCTGGGATTCCAGCCCCACCCCAGGCCCCAGGACAGACTAGACTGCTGAGGCTGGGGCAGAACCTCTGTGAGGAAGGTGCAGAGGCAGGGGAGGCTGTGGGACCTGAGTCATCTTCTGACTCCATTCTGGGCTCAGCCAGCCGCTTAGATCTGTTTGACTGGTCTCCCCATCAGTAAAAAAGTTGTCATGAGGGTGAAATGAGACCGTGCACATCAGGCTTCAGCACTGTGCCTCCCATAGAGCTCATAAATAAACAATCATGGTAGATTTTATAATTACTGTCACTATTGTTGTTATTAACTACACTGAACTGATTCAGATTTCTCTGAGCTGGCAGCATAAGTGACCCAGACAAGTGTGATTTTCTTCTAATAATTCCAAGAATCAAAAGCCTTGGCTGTCATTCCCATAATTGCCCTCTTTTGAAAATCTTGCCTGAAAAGCTCTCCGGGCAGGTGGGGGTGGGGGGATTGTTTGTGAGCAGACAGTACTCTGGCCCCAGACACAAGCATCATTTGAGGGGTACTCGAATGCTCCTTGGCCCCTTATACAGATTCCCAGAGTGGCTAAGGCCATGCCTACCTCCTTCCCTTCCAGAGCCAGGCAGCTGAGGCCATCCATCCCTTCTGGAAAACCCCCACCCCATTTCTAAGCTTAACATAACCCAAGTGAGACGCCTGTTGACAGACGGAAAAGGGCAGCAGTGAAAGCGACCTTGAAGATAAGAGCAGAGGTCTGGGTCTGCTCAGGCCCAACCTGACAATTACCTTACCTCCCAAATGATGCCATTTACAGAAGCTTTGGTAATGATAGGTATAAGGCCAATCGTGGTACTTTTCTAAAACAAGTCCTCCAACTCCAAAAATGGGAGGTTAGTATTTGGAGAAGTTGTTCACCAGCCACAAGGAAGGAACACAAAAACGGACATCAGTGATATGAATTCACACAGGTCGAAAATTGCTGTATTGTGTGGTTCGAATGTCTCATAGAGGTGGGGTGTGGCAGTGTACCTGAACAGAGGGTCTGCATCAAGGACGTCCCTGGCCTCTCGTTTCCTTCAGTGATCTCCTACTACTTTCATAACCTCAGGCTGGTTCCTCAAATCCCTTAGGCCTTGGCTGCCTTATCCTTATAATAGAAAAATTAATGACAACTACACTTTTTATTTTTGTAAAAATGTTGGATCTTTGATGCAGAGGGTTGAGTCCATCTTTCTCCTCATTCATGCCACATTATCAACACTGGTCCATGAAAGACTCCTTTCTCATTTTTCTGTTTACCCCCTTTCATCCACATTCCTTTTCTCTACCACATACAGCCATTCCACAGCAGCAGGCGTATATGATTTTGTTCCCAAAGACTTGCAAATGTGCATTGTTGTTTTGTGTATGCATTTTTAGTTTTTGTAACTAGAGTTGTGTTTTATATTTCTTTGTTTCTTACCTTTTCAACCCAATATTATACTTTCAGATTCATCCATGTCATTATGAGCATATTTCCTTCATTACTTCTAACTGCTGCACACTATTCATGCTGGTCTTTTGTCTTTTGCCCTTTTGAGGCCATTTAGGCATTTTTTGCCTAGCTCTGTGCCCCAAGGATGATCTCCACGGACATGTCACCCAGAGCCCCAGGCCCACTAGCTTCTGGTTGTGCTTGACCAATGCGAGGGAGCAACAGAAGACAGGGCAGGAAGAAAGCGGTCAAGTTTATAGGCTATCACCCTGCCTGCTCCCACCATCCACTCTCCCTGTCTTATTGACAACTGGGCAGTAGGTCCATTCTTTTAAGGCCACAGTCAGCTTCTGCTAGGTTGCCTCCCTTCTATGGCTCCAGTCTCACAGGGCTCCAGTCATATCATTCTCTTCCCTTATCCCAAAGGGTATCTTCTACTTGCTAGTTCGTAGGGAACTTACCACTCCTGTGAATCCCTTAACTTTTTCCATGGTCATTAGTAGTACCTTCACTAAATTTCTACAGTTGAACTCTTTTGAGCATATCATCTCTTTTGTGTGGTGATATTTCTTGATATAGTACCCGCAGGGTCTGCAACCATTAAATTCGATCTACCTAATCTTACAGGAATGGTCAGTTTGGGTGGTCACAGTGCTCAGATATTACTGCAAAGTTGTTTTATGATAAGGTTAACATCAAAAAATATATATATGAATACACAGATCATATATATATAGATAATCTGGCATTTACATATAAGAAATATAAAATTATTTGCTGAGACCAAAATTATCTATATCATACAGCTGACTGTCCAGATTAATATAACTTTACTATTCTACTATCTTCATCAACATGAATTCACTATTCCAGAAAAAGTCTTGCCCAGGAAAAGAAAGGTTTTTAATAACTTCCTGAAAAATACATTCACTAAACATCAGACTGATCCACATTTACATAGATAGCATGAAGTGACTGTTTACTCTCCATCAGCCTCACACATAGTTATGTTCACTAATTCTAAACTATTATATTTTGATCCTTACACAATCTGATCAAGTCCCTGCATTCAAAGAACCATTTCTCACATGAGTATCATAACTTTGCCCTTTCTCTTCTTTGAAGGTAATAGTCTCCCTTATCGCAAAAATAAACACAGCTTTTTCACCCTTTCAACAGGTCAATATGGTGACACTTTCAGAAAGCCAGCATTGACTATCTCTATGAAGCGTGTCTTATATTTCCTCTTATCCTCCCTCAAAGCAGAAATAAAAGAAGTGGTGTGGGATAAAAGTCAAGATTCCTGAGTTGCAACCTTGCCTGGGCTAAAGATAACCTCTGGTGTACATGTACCATAGACAGACAAATAACTTCTCCAAACCTCAGTATTCTCATCTGTATGTGAAAAAGCAACTGATGATCCTTAAGGCACTCTTGACGCTAACTGGCATGAAAATCTGTTCAGGGCAGTCATCAGCAACAACGCTGGCAGTTTCTCAGCACTCTTATTAAGATCTAAGATATGGAAAAAAGATATATTTTCCTGGTACAGAAGAGGTGAACATTTTGGTAGAGTGTGCATACTGTAACTGTGTAGCATGAGGTCAGGGACAAGCAAGGTAGAACCACATAGTTATGATGGTAGAGATGATGAAGACAGTGGAGAATGCCATAGCACTTGCCATGTGCTTGGTACTATTCTAAGCTCTATGAACTCTTCTGATTCCTAAGCCAGTTCTACAAGGTCATTACTATTACCATCTCCATTTTACTGATGAGGAAAGTCAGTAAAGACAGGCAATTCTCAAAACCCAAGCAATGGCAGCTAACTTACTAATTTTGTTTTATTTTCTTCTCCCCAGCTAATGAAAATTAAGACCAAATGGTTGACACAACAGGAAGAGGAAAATAGAAAACATTGAGAAATCAGGGATCTAGATTCTCTGCATGCTAGAAATTTCTCCCAAATGGTAAAAAGTCAATGATGGTTTTCTGGCACAATAATTTGACAACAGTGTATCTCTAGTTAATGGCACGATGTTACCATTGGATTAGAGATGATGTGTGTGTTGTGTTTATTAAGTCAAATGTGTTTCTGTTTCTATGCATTTCCTAAAGTAATATTGAAACTTGGATTTTTAAAGTAGATCTTTTTTTTTCTCTCTGAGCATCTATAGCTTTCTGAAATCACTAATTTCATACTTAAACAATGTTGGAGCAAAAGAAAACAGAATCAAAGGGCATTTGGATATCTGCATCCAAACTCCAACTCACTCCTTTCTGGCTGTTTCCTTGAGTCTATTTGTTTTTGTTTTTGTTTTGTTTTGTTTTTTCACTTCTCTGTACTTCAGTTTCATCATCTAGAATGTGAAAGGATTAGGTCGTTCACGTTCCATGACATTACCTTTTGTCCACTCCACCACTAGTGCACTGCAGGATTATCTAGTTTTCCTGCGTGCTGTTATATAACTTATGAATGTGTGTTTGGCTCTCCAAGGGACCGTTCATTCCTCGAGGGAAAAATACTATACTATACTTTGTTTTTGAAACCATATAAAATATATATTTTTTCAAATTCCGGAGCTCTTTGAGCCCAGCAGATAATCAAAAATAGTTTCCAAATAAACGAAGGTAGCCTTAGCAAGTCACGATTTATGCTTTGGCTAATTAAACATTATTTGTTTAAGCAATTCTCACCTTGAATTTTGGAAGATGGCAAGATGCTGGATGTGGGCTGAAATAATGCAAGCCTCTTTCCTGACCTCATTCACAGTTCCCTAATATTGACAAGATTTCACCCACCAAGGAAATGCCTGATGGAACACTGCCCCAGCAGATTACACAGCATCAACCTCAGACAGGATCGTGGGATCGCAAAGCCAGGGAGAAATTACATAATGCACATAAATTTGCTTTGGCACAGGGTGGGGACACTGTGGCACCACTTCGTGTGTGTTCAGCAATTTCAGCATCCCATGATTTTTCTGTTTCATACTTCCGGGCATGAAATAAAAAGCATTTTGCATAACTGCTTAACTGGTAGACAGCTGACCCCCCAAAAATGTTCATTTCAGAGAACTTACCCAGGCAGCTAATTATGCTATCTCAATTATTAATTCATTTTTTAAAGACTGAAGATCTTTTACTTTTAAAAAAATCTAGATTTCCTTGTTATTTCTGAAGCAGGAAGAAACAGAGAGACAACCTAATTTATGGATCACTCCCTAGTCCAATGCTAGCACGATTCCATTAACAAGATATACGACGACATTGTCAAATTATCATATTGTAAACACATAATTAACTTGTTTGCATTTGAAATATATTTCTAACTTGTGAGAAATCCAAATTCCTTACTCCAGTGTCTTCTTTTCTCTGCTTCCTTCTGCCAGGCATTTGATTTTACTGTTTATTAGCACCAGCAAAAGAACATGAAAAAATGACACCAGGAATTTGGGCCACTGTGGAGCTGTTTTGCCAAATCATCCACTGGGCTAAAATGATATTTAATCTATGCTCTGACCATTCTCTATTAAGAAATAGTTTTCCCTGGTGCAAATAGAATGTTGTGGTTGGGAGAAATCATGAAAGCCTGCTAGTGCAAACCCACTTTATAGATCATAAAACTGAGGTACAGTGAGACAAAATGTCTTGTTGGAGTTTGCGCAAATAGCCAGAAGCAGAGCTGGAACTAGAACCCAAATCTTCAGACTCCCAGTACTGTGCTCTCTTCTCAAGCTATTTAGTAATTGTGATGAAGACATAACTCAGAAAAAGACATGAGGAAACAAGAGCTTATATTTCTAATACATTCTTAGGAAGATTCAGGTAATGTCCACATTAAAGACTCATAGTCAGTATTTTCAAAAGAATTCAAATAATATTTCTATTCAATAATTTTTCTTGACCATCTATATTATGCTCATTTATTTCTATTTTCTTATATACTCTTCAGCATAGCCTAAGAGCATTGGTTAAATATTTCTGTTTTCCTGAGAATGAAGCTAATGCTCAGAGAGGCAAAGAGGTTTGCTCAAGGGCACACAGTAAAGATTTGATTCTAGATCTAACTTCAAGATCTCTGGCTCAGTATGGAGTTTTTTCTTATTCATCTCCATACTTTACACACTTCAATTACTCACATGCTACCTTGACAGTTTTTATTATCAGTTTTAATGTTTCCTTTTAAACTGATTCACTATTTTCCCTCAAAGAAATTTAGCCTTTACTTCATATACAATACTCATGAAATGTGAATTTAGTGGATTAATTAAATGCATAAGTTTTATATATAAATTAAACATAAAACTGAAAATTAAAAAAAATGTTCATCTGCGGCATTTGGAATTTCAGTTGTAAATGACGATATCTATTTTAATTTTGAGACACAAGTTCCTCATAGCCATGTTATAGGAAATAAATATATAGCACTTAGGACACTTGTGGCTCAGTGCTCATCATTATCATGATTACCATTAGTCAAAGCTTCCCAATCTTTACACACACAAGAGTCTCCTGAGGTACTTGGTAAAATGTCATATTCCAAACCCCAGCTCTAGAGCTGGGATGAAGTTCAGGAATTGATATTTTTAATAAACATCTAGCATGTCTACTGCTAATATCTCTCAAATCATATTTCAAGAAACCCTGTGCCACAATATTGGGGACTATATGATTTATCGACCTCGATTAATACTTTAAACAAGTATAGATACCACTTTGCAGTCACTGAATAAGAAGGCTGAAATGACTCCACAGTTTCTTTAGTTTGGACCATATTTTTATGAAGTGTTCCAGCCACAGAAAATTCCAAACAGGTTGTCATCGATTTTGTTTTCAGAGGTCATCCTTTAGTAGCCCCTGTATAAATCTCTCTTTTCCCCCTGGGACAGAGTAGGGGGATCCAGGGGGGAGAAGTTCACTCCCTGCAGGCACTGTATTATCATGGGTGGAACTTCCCAAAGCGGCAAAGTCATAAATATGCTCCAGGCAGCCCAGAGGTAGCGTTTGATCTTCTGCCCAGTGATCCCTGCTTGTCATCTGCTCAGCCTCATTCATCACAATAAAGACAAGGAGCTAAATTAGAGAGCAAGATCCAGTGTCAGGGATTTCTGAAGAGAAGACAGGACAGTCATCAGCCTCAACAGGCCAAAGGGCAGGAGGTAAGGAGGGAGAGTGATCGCTGCAAAACCAGGCAGGCCTGCAGGTGAGCAAGACCTGCATCCTGACTAATGAGGAAGGAAAAGGAGACGAGAGAGACCAAGCCCTTCCTCACACTGGCTCCCTGCCTTGGAAGTGTGGGCACTGTGGGATGAGTGGTCAGCTCGATCCTCAGCATCTCAAGGCGGTAAGTAGTAGCCACCAGTCATGTGTTGTTCAGCATTTTGGTCTTTTTTTAAAAAAAAATTAAATTAGCTGCTAACATTTAATATAAAGAAATTTATAGGTCAGTCTAGATTTCTAGTTTTTCTGGAAAAAGAAAATTCAAAACCTATCCCATGTGGCAACATGGCAACAATTGGCTGGAGTTGAGCAGTAATCACCTCAATTCGACAGAGTCTTGATGCCCAGCTAGCAATAGATGATATCCAACCTTCTCAACTTAACCACCTACCTGCCCTGTTGGCATTTGTTATTGTGAACCCTAAGAAACCCACTTCACAAGTAAAATACAAATATCATTACATCATTATCTTCTTTCCTTCCATAAACATCTATATTTGTTTAATTCTAGGGCCCAAGCCCTAAGTAATACCTCATATATTCAATAAACATTAGTAAAATGAATAAAAAAATTCATTGAGCCTAAAGCTGTGCTAGGTATTTCAGGGGGCATAAAATGGAGTAAGACATGCACATGAATTCAAAGAGGGAGGCTGAGGCAGAAAAAAGAATGCCAGAATTGGAGTCTGACTTGGCTTTGTGTCTTTCAGCAAATCACTTAACCTCTCTGAGCCTGAGTTCTTCATCAGAAAAGTAAGGATGATAATACCTCACCAGGTTGTTTTAAGGGTTCAATATAAAAATGTATTTGAAAACCCAGGCTAGAGAGAAATTCCCTATAATCACACCAAAGTTAGAAAGTGAAAATATGCATAAGAGAGGTAGGGCTAGTGCCAAAAAAAAGGGGGGCGGGATACAGAAGATTGAGAGGCTCAGATAAACTTTGGGAAGGAAATGGGCTTTAATCTGGGCCTTGAGACTCATACAGGTTGAGGTCTTATTGAAATGAGAAAATTCTACATGGAAGAAAGGGTAAGAAAGAAATGGTATAGATTATAAGGTGGGTTTGATCAGGACATGGGGTGTGGCCCACAAATGCCAGGATGAGGACCAAGAATCCAAGGTCACACAGTACACTGCCCTCCAACTGTTGGCATGATCAAGAACAAAGATAAGGGCTTTATCATCTGAGTGCTTTCCTTGAACTAACTTTTCTTACACCCGTCAAGTAGATAGAAGGTTGTGACCACACACACACACACACACACACACACACCCCACCAGTCAGACCATTCCTGACCCCTACTCTCATAAGCACTCTCATTACAATGTTCACAGTGAAAGGCTTTAAACAGACCTAAGCAGTGAACTTTAAATTTGACCCAACTTTTACAAGATTTATGAAAACCTTTCATGTGGGATTTTGCAGATGATTTCTTTTTATCTTCCTGGGTAACATATATATATATATATTTTTAGAGCTGATAATGAGATGAAAGAACTGATAGATTTCTACAGATAGTTTGCATGAACAGTAGAGCCATCCTAGTACTTACTTAATAAAGCATCCTAATATCAGTTTGAATAAATAGTAATAAGATTATTCTAAATTATGAAAATATTAATGCAAATTAAAAGCTTATTAGATACCAAGCCCTGTTTTAAGTTTGTCACGTACAGTAACTCCCTTAATCCTGAAAACACCCTGTGGATTATGTAATATTATTAACCTCATTTTCTAGAAGAGAAAAGTGAGGCATACAGGTGGAAAGTTAACTAATTCGCCAAAGGCCATATGTCTACTAAGTTACAGAGCTGTGGTTTGAGCCCAGATAGTCTGAATCCACGGTCTACTTTTTAACCATTACGTGATTTTGCCTCTCATGAAGAATGCGAACATTCTATGCAAGAAGTAAGGATAGGGTCACTCAGGGCTTTCAGAGAAGAAATAACTCCCAATTAGATTGGCTGGATCCAAGGGCAACCAGGGATTGTGTTGGAGGGAGAAGATCCATAATAATGAATACCTGATTGCCCAGAAACAACTTCTGCTTTAGGGAATCAGAGAAACACAGAAAGTCAGAGCTAAAGGTCTTTTAGAACTCAGCTTGGGGAAGCAGGTGGCTAAGGGTGTGGGCCCTGGGATCAGACTGTCAGAGTTGTTTCCACTACTCTCTGCTCTGTGCCCTGCGCAGGTTACTTAACTTCTCTAGACCTCAGTGTTCTCCTCTGTATAATGGGAATAATCCTACTTCTTACCTTACAGAACTGTTGCGAGGATCAAATTAATTCATATAAAGCAGTTGGAATGCTGTTTTGCATATAAAAAGGTCTCAACAAATGCAGGCTATTATTATTATGGCATTCCTCCCTTTCTCATCAGAATCTTACACAGCAACTCCGTGTATGCTTAACTAACTTCATGCCAGTTTGAAGTGTGGCTGATTTTAGGGTTCAGTCACATCCAAGAAGGGCCTGTTAAATCAGTGGAGTGGACTACCAAGGTCAGTTTGCCAGAGAAACTGGAGCATCTCCTAAAATAAGAAATTTGGGGGGCCAAAATAAGACCAAGAAAACCAAACAATTGTTCTGTTGATATTATTTTGACCTTATCTTTATACCCAGATTAGTATGATATGGAGAAATAAAAAAAAAAATTCTTTTAAATCAACATTAAGTACCTACCATTAACTATTTTGGAGCTAAACTGTAGAAATACAAAATGTGATAGGCCCTGCCCTCCCGGGGCCCATAGTCTTCTAGTGAGACAGTACAAGTAGTGCCCTAACAGCGATTAAGGGGAGGGATGGATGGTGGATTGGGGTTACAGGGAATAGGGATGCTCACTCAAACTTGGAAATTTGGGGAAAATTTTCTAGAGAGAATAACACCTGGCCCTAGATCAAAAGAATAAAATGAAATGGTCCAGATAAGTGAAGGAAGGTGTGGCTGAAGCTTCAAGATTTAAGTGAAAAGGGTGCAAGCAACAAGACTGGAGAAGTCAGCCGGTATATGCCAGAGACTAAATTTTATACCGAGGGCAGTAGGAAGCCAGGAAGAGGGTGCTGTGCAGAGGGATGAGGTAATTAGAGTTACATGAAGAAAGATTGTCTGGACTGTGAAGAAATAACTGAGGGCAGGGACACCTGAAGAAAAAAAGCAGGAGTTAAGGTAAAGAGAAGGAGACCAAATGAATGATATCTTCATAGGAAGGAGAATCAACAGAACTAGATGGTTCATTAGATGTGGGCAACAGGAAAGAAAAAGAGTAGAGTTTTCTGGTATGGACACAGGATGGACAACAGGGCTATTCACGGAGACAGGAAACACAGAAGAGAAACCAGTTTGGCTGGAGAGGGGAGAGAACATGACATCAAACTCAATTTTGGATAAGCTGAGTTTTAGATGTTTCTTAGACTCTCAAGAAGAGCTAGCAGCTGGTTCTATGAGTCTGTAGCTCAGAAGAGCAACCCAGACTAGACATAGAGATGGAAAGTCATCAGTAGGTAGTACCTGGAGTGATAGAAGAGGATGAAACTCTCACATGGGATTGTGGAATGTAAGAGAAGTCCAAACTGGGACCAAACCACAAGGAGCGGCAGAATTTAATGCAAAAGTGACAAAAATGGTAGTTGCCAAACGAGTGAAATAACTTGTCTGTATCTCCCTCTGCCCCTGAGAGTATTAAACTTCTTGAGTTCAGGTCCTTCATCTTGTTCATTATTTTATTCCCAGTACCTGGCACAGAGCCTGGCAGAAAGCAGCATCTCAGTGAATATTTCTTGAGTGAATGAGGAAATTGTCTAAGGTCACACAACCAGAAACTGTCACAGCCACAGTATTCTGGATGGCTCTGATCAAGATTTCTCCCCCTGTAGGCTAAAAGAATCCAGGATTTGAAGTAAAGTGATGTGGAAGGTTCTCTGATAGCTCTATAATTCTAGGATTCCAAGGCAGCCCCTGTTTAACACTTCTCATCATAAAACGCCTGATGGGAAATTATTCATTCATTTTATCATTTCCAGAGACTGCGCTACCTTCTGTAAACACTGAACTCTGTTGAGTAAATTCCTGCAGACTTGGATATACTGCACTGGCTGTGCTTCCATAGTCACCAACAAAACAGTTTACAGGGTGACCTCTCTTTCCGTCTGCAACCGCAATGCAGTGAACATGGATCCCAGCCAGGCAGTTCACTGGATGCTACAGTTAGCCCCTTTCAGAGAAGGTCCCTCTGCCAAGCACGAAACCAGTGGGTGTGTGCAATGAACTCGGCAGTGGGACAGTCAATTCATCTCACTCTTTTCTGACGTGGTATTTCCAATGCAGCAAAAAAATGGGCACTGATGTTTTCAGTGTTCATTATGAGAATATTTATATTTTAGGTTAAGATTGATCTAAATGCCTAAATACTTAAATTTCCAAATAAATATGCAATATTCAAATATTTTGATAAGGTTCTATATTTAGATAAGGTTTCTATATTTTTGATTTCTCATAAGAAAAAATAATACTCATTGTTTAAGAAAACTTAGAAAGAGAAGTGTAAATAAGAAGAAAATATTGCATAATCCCACTATCCAGAAATAATCACTATCATCATTTGGGGTGATTTCCTCTCCTTTTCCACACACTGTTTCAAATAGCTGAGATTAAACAAAATATCTTTGTACATAGCTTCTTCATTTAATATTCTATTTTATGCATATTAAAATTTTATATAATCATTCCTCTATTGCTGAGCACTTATTTTGTATCTAGTTTTTCAGTATTATAAGATTGTTATAAATAACAATGTTCTAGGCCATTTCCCTAAACAGATTCATAAAAGTGAATTACAAGGTTGAATACAACTTAATTTTCTAACATCTTTGATCTGACAGAAAAATTCTTACCATCTACTGTAAATTATAAACAGATTAGAAGTATACGTAGAATACATGCATATAGTCATATACACATATATCCCTACCAATTTCTAAAGGCCTAAATAGTATGAAACATAATAATGAATTTATACATTCGGTGTAAGAGAAACTTTCTAAAGAGATTTCTGCCTAAAGAGATTTCATTTTCAGGATTAAAAAAAAAAAATAGTGTAAAATTATACCTCACCTTCACGTTAATGGTCACTCATAACATGTTATAACACCAGCCAGGGGAACACAAATGCCACAGGGGGTCATGAAGCATCAGAGCCAGGAGAGACTCAGGACCTCTTCTAGCGCAAACTCCCCTTCTCATGTTTGAATGAGGAAGCTGAAGCCCAGAGAGAAAAACTGATTTTATCACCTGTATTAATGATAAAGCTGCACAAAGAGGAAATGATAGAATTAGGACAAGGGCAGGTCCTATTGGATCAGTTCAATGCTTACTAAACATCCTGCACATGTCAGGCACTGTATTCAGTGCTGGAAAAACAGAGGTGAATACAACAGTGTTGATGACAATGGAGAAAATGCAAAGCAGCAAACTGATAGGAATTGTTAAAGGGAACGATATTTATCTTTGGAAGAAGAAATGGAAATGACTTATACTAATTCCCAAAATTGGATACAGGACATAAATAATTATATTCACCAGGTTTCATAAAATAATAGACTAATAACAACCACAATCACTAACATTTTTCAGTGGTTACTATGTGCCAAGCACTATTCTAAACCCTTCACTTGTAGTAATTCATTTAGGTTGAGCTTCTACTAAATCATAGCAAGACCCCTTAGGAAATAATTTGAGAAAATCCCAAACTTGCTTGGACCAAATAACTAAAATTTCATAGAGCTGAGGGAATCCAGTTTGATGAGGCAGCACCTAATCAAAGTAGAATGTAATGAGGTAAATGGGGAAAATAAAAGTCATTGAAAAACAAGATATGAAGGCTTTCTGGAAAGGTAGTATCGTCTGGCACAGGAAATGGATCTGAATTAAGCACCTTTCAGACCAACTGGTTCAATGCTTGGTCATTCTTCCGTTAAGGAGATTAGTCTGACAGTCTGCAATGCCAATTCCCTCAGTTGAAAGGGAAACCAAAATTTGACCAATTAAAACAATGCTATTTTATTTAAGAAGTGTTCAGAGGCAAACAAATAGAAAAAGTAACTGATTCCAGAGAGAGAGAGAGAGAGAGAGAGAGAGAGAGAGAGAGAGAGAGAGAGAGAGAGAGAAGACCTAAATTTAGGAGCACTTTGTTGAGATAGGCCAGACGTGTCACTTAGAGATGAGAGTGCAAGTTGAGGGTGTGGGATTTGGGGATGACAGAGACTCATTCCATCTTTCCTTAGCTTTTTCCAAACTAACAATTCACCTCGGACAAGTTTTTGAAGTCTTCAGGTAGATCATACCTCCATACCAGATTACCCAGCAGGAAATTTTATAAACCCAGGCACTTGTTTATCCCTCTGCAAAACTCAAAAGACTTCAGGGTAGAACAGGTTGTTCTTATGAAAAGCCAGGGTGGTGAGTCTGCCAACACACAAAGCTAGGGTGTGTCCTGCAGTCCCTGAGGGAAGTACATGCTTGAGGCCCAGGAGGCATATCTTGGCAGCACAACTAACGTTCAATAAAGGAGATTGCAGCTGCCACTTCAAAAGTTTTGGGGAACTGAACCAACAGAGTGGTGTCTCCAACCACTGAACATTTTGACTGTCTAGCCACCTTGTTTGTTCCACACCTGAGATGTTAAGTGAGAGCATAAAGATCATGATGATTACTGGTCATGAGTGACAGGCACTGCACTGAAGCTCTACAACAACATAGGATTTAGTCCTTCTAGCAATCCTATGAGGGGTTAATGTCAGTAATAGTAATACCTCCAAAGAGGAATAAACTGAGGCTGAGAGGTTGAGTAACTTGCTCCAAGTCACACAGCTGATTTGTGGGGAATTAGAAGATGGCATTAGAACCTCGATCTGTCAAACTCTAAATCCTTTGTGATATTCATTCATAAAGCTACGACTGCCTACCATATTTAATTCTAGAGCTCAAGCTGAATTTGTTAATTTGACAATGAATTTGAAACCCAAAAATCTCTAAAAAGAGACTATTCTCTTTAATATGCAAATGAACTCTTTAAAACAAGCAGAACTCTGGGTGCTATGGACTGAATATTTGTGTTTCCCAAAAATTTATGTGTTAAAATTTAATACCCAGTGTGATGATATTAGTAGGTAGAGCCTTTGTGGGTGATTAGCTGATTGGGATTAGTGCCCTTATAAAGGAAACCCCAGAGAGCTAGGTAGCTCCTTCCAAAATGTGAGGTTTCAGCGAAAAGATAGTCATTAGGAAGCAGGCTCTCCCCAGATGCTGAAATTGCCATTGCCTTAACCTTGGACTTGTAGACTCCAGAACTGTGAAAGGTAAAATTCTGTTGCTTATAAGCCACTCAGTTTATGGTATTTTGTTACAGCAGACTGAACAGACTAAGACACAGAGATTACACTAAATGAGGCAAAAATGGTATAAGAGCATAAAATAATCTCTCTTAACACTTCTAATTCTCAGAGGTTCTGATGTGCAACAGTGGAAGTCCCTGGGGAAAAGAGTCCTCACATTGCCTTTATGGGCTTTCAGAAACTCAGAGTTTGCTTTTTCTTCTTAAGAAAAAAATATATTACAAACTGTGGTTAGTTTGCTCAGATAGATTTAACAAGTTGGGTGTTTTCCTAAACAAATGTAATGTCTGGGAAAATGTTAAATGCAGGAACACTGTTACTGGTTTCCAATGACAACACTATTTATGATTATAACCAGCCAGCTCTGGCCACTCTTGCCATCAGCTGGTGCTGACAAAGTCTAACCCTTTCTGTCCGGCCTCACTGGAGACAGGTTATAAGTGCGTACATTTAAAGTCACTGAAAGCAGCAGAGGAGGTCAGTCGGGAGCTTTGGAGCTACAAAGACCTGAGATTTCTTAACTTCTCCTAATCTCAGTTTTTCATCTGTTAAATAGAGATAATGATACTTCATGGAGTTATTAGAATGAAACAATTTATGGTATATAAAGAGCATGGCATATTGAAAAATGCTCAATAAACAGTGTAATTAGTACTAGATAACTTTCTATTTACTTGTATACCATTTGAGGCACAAAGACATGTGGAAATTTGAACACAAAGTTAACACCTAAATAAACCCTTAATGAACCTCTTCCCTAGGTTTTCAGCTGTAAGCCTCTTCATACCTGAGACACTCATCCTCAGTTTTTAAAAAGTGTCAGATCTTTAGGCCATGCCTCTAGCCTGAACAGCGAGGTGCTCAGACACAATAGGTGAAATGCTCCAGGACACAACCCCAAACCAAGAATCATAACTGAAACCAGACCACCATATGTTAATCACACCACGTGGGCAAACAATCAAAATGGGTGCTGAATGGCTGAGAGTGTAGGCTTTCTCTGAATGGCTCTACTAATTTCATACAAACTGATAAAATTCACAAGCTGATCTTCATCACTTCAGAATTAAGAAGGGAAAGGAATTCTTCTCTCAGAACCCTTGAAAATCAACTATAAGTTCCTTATGAGACAAGGAATGCAATTTATTTATTTTTGATTCTCCTGCTCCTGGCATAGCACTAGACATACAATGAGACTTTCACAAATATTTGATGGAGAACAAATGGAATGAATAAATTCAGACTGTTATGTTAGCTTTTACAGAAGGAACACAGATTTCAACTACCTTACTGCTCGCTCCCGCACCATCCTTAAAAAGATGGATGCTGTCACTCCAGGCACCGAATCTGCATTCTAGACAATAGAAAGGAAAAAAAGGGGGAGAGTAGACGAGTGCTCCCTCCTCTTCTTGTAGAAGACACAGCTTCCTCCTCTTCTATAAGACTTTCTTGAAGTTCCAAATAGCACTTTTACTTGGATCTCATTGGCTAAAACTTAATCACATGACCACCTAGCTATAAAAGTGACTGGGAAATGCTTGGGGGCAATATACACAGCTACAAACATGAGTT
Source organism: Cynopterus sphinx (assembly GCA_030015415.1). Lineage (NCBI taxonomy): Eukaryota > Metazoa > Chordata > Mammalia > Chiroptera > Pteropodidae > Cynopterus > Cynopterus sphinx. The sequence goes on from CM057387.1 coordinate 87,743,985, forward strand.
CATTTTTTAAAAGAGAAATGGATATTGGGAAGCAACTAGAACTCTTTGACACATGTGATGTGTAGGTTAGAATAATTAGGTAATTCATTAAAGCAATCATTAAACAAACAGTAAAATTGAAATTTAAATATAATCTAAGCATTAAAGGTATAAAGTTAACAAATGGCATCTGTTATTGAGAAACTCACTGTCTGATATACATGGCGCCATTTTCTACCCAGTCAGCCAAGGTGATCAAGCACCAAGTCCAGATATTTCTTGAATCCATCCCCTCTCTGAATCCTGTCCATATCATATCTGAGTTTTGGCCTTCATCTGGTTTCATTTTACCACCTTATCTGGTCTAATGAGTACCTTCTGAATTTTATTTTTCTCCTCAAAGGCACTGCATTCTTTCCCTTGTCATATATTATGTGGCCCCATTGACCTGTCCTAGTACCACCTCCCAATACCTCTGCCCAGACTTTCCCATAGGTAGCACAGAGATAGTTTGGGATCACAGCCTACATCACAGTGCTCTCACCTCCAGGCCTTTGCTCATGTTTGGTCCCACCTGAAGAACTTCCCATGCACGTATCTCCTTGACAACTGATCATTATTCAACTCATCACCAACTGTAGAGAGTAGTTTTTTGCCCTGCCCCTCCCCGTCTCCTTCCTCCCTCTGTCACTCACAGTGGACTCTGCCCTCTTCTGCTCCCTTAGCAGCCCCAGAGCATACATCTCCATATACTTATCTCTCTGCATTGCATTGAACTTTTGTTACTTTTCCTTTCTAGATTATGTTTTTCATCTTGGTATTCCCAGTGCTTGGCATATTGTAAGCAACCATTTCTTCTTTTCTTCATTCAAGAGGATTTCTATTAATAAGAGCCACCTCCTACTCTCATGAACCTTATAATCTTAAAGACACCTCATAGGAGTTGCAAGGAAAGAATGAACGAAAAAAAGAAGGGAAGTATAGAGAGAGAAAGAAAAGAATAGGAAAAGAGGAAGAAAGAGAAAAGAGAAGAAAGAAAAGAGTAACCAAATAGTAATTTAGCCCCCAGGTGCCTCAAATTGCTTAGCCGCCTGACGGTCTCTAAAATATTTAAAAGCTGCTGTCATATTCACATTAATTCTTCCCTTTTCCTAACTTAAAAGTATTTTTAGACTTTTTTCCAACACATTCTCTAATACCACTTCTACATTTACCTCTTTATTCAGAAACTGCCTCATTTTCCAAGCTTGATTCTCCTAATAATAAACATTTCGCCTAGAAGACCTAATCTTTTTTTGTATTTTTTAGAAAAATGAAACTTAAGCATATCAGTAATTGGCAATAAACGAAAAGGCTAGGAGTTCAAAGGTTTAAACCAGTGTTTTTGAGGGGCTCTATAACATAGGACCCTTTTAAGAAGCCTTGACAAGAATGTTAATTACTTAAGCAAAGTCATGCATGACACACTCTTACACCAAGTGTCTGGTCAAACTTCAACAACAAATGTAACTTGAGGTCTCCAGCTCATCTTTCTGCTGAACAGAGCTCCAGGATTAGTGCCACAGACCTGTTCCTATTCAAAAATAAACCATTATAGAAAGCCCAGTATTTTATTCGAGTGGCTGATGGGGTCTCATGAATCCCTTCAGCTGCACAAACTAAGACCTTCTCCCTTGACAATCTTGACCACAGAGCCTCAATTAGGAAGTTTGATACAGCAGCTATTCCAGGCATGCTTTATGCTTTGATGAAATAGGAAGATACCTTCGACATGATATGTCTGTGTGGAGGTCTCCCATCACCAAAAGACCTCTCCATCAGGGAAATTCTTTCTCTCTCTCTCTCTCTCTCTCTCTCTCTCTCTCTTTCTCTCGGTCCAAGTACTGAATGTTGCTATTCATTCATTCGCCAAACAGTAACAAGGATTCTTCTAGACATAAGAGGCTGAGCAGTAAATTCTCTGCCCTGCTCTCAAGGACCTCAGTGTCTAGTGAGAGTAGATAGGCTCATACACTAACGCTGATGTTGCAGTGTGATAAACTGTGACAGCAGAGCACTCAAGGGACTCTGTGAGCTTGGAGGGGATAATATTAATGCGAAGGAATTAGAAAAGGATTCTTGCAGAGTGATGTTTGAATTGGGCCATTTAAAATGAGCTAGGGATTGGGCTAGACAAGGGTGATGAGGAGGACACTTCAAGCAGAAGGGGCTGCTTATCCAAGTGTACAACTTATTAAAGGATACCATAAATCCAAGGAAGGGGATTCAGCATGGTTTGAGGGTAAGAATTTGGAAAAATAAAGAGGGCAATAGAAGTTGAGTTGGAATGGTAAACTATCAGCTCCTAGCTCCTGAGTTCGTATTGATTCAGTTAGCAAATTCACTGCCTAACTGTGCCCAGCAAAGAAAACACACAGAACATGTAAGTTTTTAAGTGAAGGCTGGGGATAAGGAACTTTAAATATGTGATAGGCTTCCACATTATGGCCAAGTTCTACACTGGAGCTTCTGATCATTCAGGGAGCAACAGTTTATGATGAAATTATAAGGAAGGAGGCAGAAATCCAGATGATGGGGTAAGGCAAAGAGATAAGCTATTTCACATCTCTGCTCTGAGCAGCAACTATATTCCATGTGTGTCAGCGCTTGGTGCAATGAGAAATCCAAGCCATGGATCAAACCACATGAGACAGAGACTGCTAGCTGCCTACCCTGTATCAGCTCTTCCTTTATTCCTAAGAGAACCCCAGTGCAACTAGGTATGGACAAGTGACCAAGTTTGGGCCAACAAGATATAAAGGTAAGTGTCATGCAGGATGTCATGAAAGTTCCTAAAAGGGTAGAATGTTGACATATGCTTCAGTTGTCCTTTACCCTTCTACTCTTCCCTGCCTGGAATGTGTTGCAATGGATGAGGCTCCAGCAGCCATCTTACAATCCTGAGGATGGGAACTACGTGTGATGGGTGTAGCATGTACATAGATATAGCAGAAAGACAGAAGGAGCCTGATGACTTCATGAACCTGTAGACCTCTATTATGGAAGAGAATAAAACTTCAGATTGTGAAAGCTACCATCTTCAGGTTTATCCTAATCAGCCGTATGATTCTACTCTACTTCCTTTCCTCTGGGAAAAAAGGAGACATGCTGATCCTTTCTGAATGTGTGCTTCTCTTACTTGGGACTCAGAATATGCATTTAAGAAACAAATTTGACCACTCATATGCTCTTGCTACTGCTCCTCCCCCTGCTACAACCCTTACTTCTATTGTCAAAACTATCAAACAAACGAGTGCAAGTATAGGAGGAATGGGAAGCAGCTGGGAGACTCACAAGGAAAGAGAAGGTCTTAGGTATACTATTGCTTGTGTACTAGGTGACAAGTAAAGGAATTTACAAAGGAAGATGAAAGAAATATGGGCAGAGAGCATGAAGTGTTTTTCATACATACTTGCATAACCATAAATAATCTGTCAATCAATAAGAAAATGAGTAAATAAATTTTGATAAAGCCCTACAACATAATTCTAAATAGCTGTTAGAAGGGTTAAGGTACTGTTGTAAGGGCTGTAATGGAAATAATCACCAAGGGATAGTGATCAGTGAAAAAGCAAGTTACAGAACACTTTGTAGAAAGGAGTTAGATGAATGAATAAATGGCTAGACCAACTGACAGACAGACAAACTGATCCATGCAGTGAACATGATGTTCTGAGGATATGCAACCAATGTGCTTTTCATTTCCCTTCCAGGAACCATTCCACCACTATAACCTCAGGAGATAGGAGTTGTATGACAGGATGAAGCCAGTATGTAAGGGGCGTCCCCACTCTTCCGCCTTTGGGGAAGTATGAGGAGAAATACTATGACTGTTGGCATCAAGGACCCTCACCCACCACAATGAGCCGAAACCTATGTATATATGTATGAGTTATGTATGCTAAAGTGAAAGCAAATGTCGTTCAGAGCATGAACTACACTTCCTGCTAGGATCTCGTGTAGGGCAGGGGGACCACCATACCCAGAGGCCCTGCAGTGACATGAAATTACAACAGCACAGTAACATTGGCACACTCAAGCTGCAAAAGTGCACGCCAAGGCCGACCTTGACTCTCAGGAAAATGTAACAGGAGCCGGTGGTGACAGTAGACAGTTTGCCACTTGGGCCATAACATATTATCTGGGTGAACCTTCCACCGAGAGAAATGCCACAAACTTCTTCAAAGACACCAGCCCACAGTCTGGCCCCACCGAGCCCAACACAGAGGACGCTGAGAAGTCAGAGGCTGGGGCTTGCTTACCCCCAAGTCTTTTTTTTGCCTCCAATGCCCCAACCCACCCACAAAGGAGGCAGTGCTGAGAAAGACTAGCTAATGGATGAAAAAAGACATTATGCTTTCTTAGCACACCTCACACATAGTGTTTTCCAACTTCATTACATTTGCATACGCATGTTTAAAATTTCCGGAAGAATATACAAAAAAAATAGTACCATTTTGACCTTTAAGAAATGCGGTGGGGAATTAAGAGAAGAGGAAGACTTACTTCTTTATGCTCGGCAGTCAGATTTGAATTCTTTTACTACAGCCTTATATTACTTTTTAAATGTTTGAAAGTGAGTTGTAAAAATTCTCAGTGAAGCTGGTTCCACATGTTTTTTCCACAAGTGTTTGGATGATTATGAGGAATTCACAAGGGAAGTAAATGACAGTAATACAGGACCCCCTCAGATATAATGAATTTGTGGGAGTTAAGGGAATTAAGGTAGAATGTGGGCCACTGCCTTGGGCACATCTGAAAATAAATTATAGCCAACGTTTATCGAATGCATACTATGTGTGAGATGCTATATTAAGCCCTTTACCTGTATTAACTCACCCACTCTTAGGCAACTCTACGAGTTAGATTTTGGGTTTGGGGTAAAATTCTGAGACTAATCCATCTTGGGCCCTGGTTATATCCATTTTCTTCTCTAGCTTCCTGAGGGCTGAGCTTTGTTCTCAGTGACTCCTGGGCCTCTTTAGGAATAAGCTTTGCCTTTCTGATGCTGGCAGTGATCGAGCCTGGGTGGACCAGCCATCCTGCCAGAGTGAGGCAGAAGGTGTTTATCCAGAGACAGATTTACTCAAGGTCTCATTTGGATGCCCTCTCTATGCCTTTGGAACATCAGTGACAGTCCCTTTTCCTAAGGTCCAGTGGATGCTAAAGCTTGAAGAAGCCTCTCACCTCATCTTTGTAGCTACAAGTAAAGGTGAAGTTCACAGGCCTAGGACCCAGATGGTCTTCAAAATCAGGCTCCTTTTGCCTTTTTTGCTGAGAGTTCCTCTGAGCCAGTTTCCTTATTGCTGAAATTGGAATAACAATAAGAAATGAGGCTGCTGTGAGGAAGTATATAAGCCCACAACACAAAGTCATGCACATAGTAGGCATGCAGATAGTAGTAACTACAATTCCTCTAGCTATTAAAAGTACCTATGTCCAGCTTGTCTCAGAACCTTGAATGCCAGGCCATTCATCTAAATCAGATATGGCAGAGGGAAGGGTTGGTAGCGGGTAGAGGAAGGAGCGTGAGAAGACTACACAATTCCCGATTTTTTTACAGGTTGGTAAAGGATGTAAGCTATGCTAAGTTCTCTTCTAGTCCTGAGGGAAAAACGGAATTTTGTCATTTTTAGTTTCCTTCCAAAAAAGAAAGAAAAAGAAACGCCAAAAAACAGGAAGCCAGCTGAATTTATTTCTCCGACTTTGATTTACACCCCCCTTTCAGGTCATAATGACTATTTTTAAATTAATATTTTAACTGTCTCTCTCAAGAAAAAGGAGGGATAACTTATCTGTTTTTAAAAAGAAAATAAGTCCAAAGGGCACAGAATCTGCCCCCAGTGAAATAATTCTCTTTAGAAAAGCTATAAATAAGATTTCTGATTCAAAACTGAGATAAGATTATCTGAAGGAGATGGAAAAGAAAAAAACTGCCAAAGAAAAGAAATTTATGCCTACATTAGCAAACTCCCTAAAAGGATTAGCTCTTTTTCAGTTAAGAAGGTTTTTCTTTATTCTTTAAAAGCCTCTTCCCATTTTTTTTAAAAAAGTAAAATTAATATCTGTAAACCTCTTCAGACATGTGAACTTAATTTCACTTAACCTGGCTGGCCCCTAGGTTTCCATCCTCTTCCGAGGTCCTTCTGACTGCCAAGCCTCCACAGAGTGACCCACGCCCACTGCCTCCACTTATCCAAGCCGTGTCCTCTTGCCTGCCCCACACCCCCCACTACTGAGAGCCTTCCCCAGCGAGTTACTAACCACAAATCCAATTCCCTTGGACACTTCAGGATCCCACACAGCTGTCGACTATTCCAACCCACAACCTACAGCAGCCTACTTTGCTTGCTGGTCTATCTTCCACATGTTTCATTAATTTCTTAGGTCCCTTCCATTGCCATAACAGTCTTACTAAAGTACAAATCATTACCCCAAGTTTTTCCCTTTTTCTTCAGGATTGCACTCACTCTCGGGTCTCTATTTAATTCTGCCTGTGGCAGAGACTGCTAGCTGCCCTGAACACCTCTTCCATCACAATAGAATTGTAGCCAGATGAAATCTGGCTTCCCAGAACAAAGACTGCAGTTCTTAGCTTCCCTTGCAGCTAGGTAGGACCTTCTAACAAGTTTGGCCAATGCAATGTAAGAAGTGGGTGTGCGCCCTCCTTTACCCCCATTTCTCCTTCCCTCTGGATAAAATGTAGACATGCTGGTAAAGCCACCTTGGACCATGGAAATGAGGACGACATTCAGTAAAGGTGGAGCCACAAGAAACTGAAAAGCCCTGAACAGCATATGCTGTGGTGAAGCCACTGTTACTTGGCGTCTCTGATTTAGCAACCAAATTCATACCCTGACTAGTATTGTCACAGTGACTACACTAAACCCATTTGCTCAGCTCAGGATTCACTCCTGAGATCCACTTCATCTCCCCAAATCTAGAGACTATCTCCACTTAGCTACTACCTCAAAGTCAACCTAAACTGTGACTTCTTTCCCAGGCTACTTTCTTCCCTGTTAACTTTTTTCCCCCCTTAAATAGTTCCATATTCTCTGTGCTGAAAACCTTCATGTTCTCTTTAAATCTACCCTCTCCTTCAGGTCCCCAGTGATATTTAAGGGGTTCTTTCAAGCCTTTCAAAATTATCCCCTGCTCTACAGCCCTACCCTTAACTGAATGAAGGCCTTTGTTGTGGTTACTTCCTGCCTCCAGTGTCTCCCACCTACTGCAACCCAGTAGAGCCAGCATTTATGGGGCCCTAGTAGGAGCCAAGCCCTGGTCTGGGCAGCGTATACGCATTATGTCTAATCACAACTGCCACTAAGGTAGATACTGTTATTTTACAGGTAAGAAAACTGAGGTTCTAGGAGATGAAATAAAAACCTGTCCAAGGTCACACAGCTAGTAAGTTGTAGAAATAGGGTTTGAACTCGGGAATATGCGAGTTCCTTTCTTCCACTTAGCATGCCAGAGCATTCAATAAACAATCACTGAATGAATGAATGAATGAATGCCTCCCCACATTTACTCTAGTTAACCTTCCTACATCACAGCTTCCACTATGTAATTTTCATTCTCCCAAAACAGAGCCGAGGATTGAGTCCCATAATTTTCATTGCCCCCCAACCCCTTAGTAAACCTAAATAAGAAGTCATTCAAGTAAAAACAATGTGGTTGCTATGCGATGGAGCTTAAGAGCACGACCTCAAATCTTCACCACCACACACCTCCCCTAAAGCCACCTTCAAGTAAACATGCAATCTAGGTAAAAACTTTTGCTCGCTAGATCTAAGCCAAATCCTCTGCCCTTTTCCACCACCTCTATCTCCAACCAGAGAGCTATCTCCAAAACACCCTAGACAGAAAGTTTGGAGTCACCACTGTGCTACTTGTGGCATCCAGGAATTCGTATTAGAAACCTCAAATTTCCTGGCCTCGCTTCCAGGCTCTCCATGAGACAGGCAAATCCTGCCTTTGTAACCTCACCCCCAGTGCTCTCCCACTTAGAACTCCATCTCTGGTCACCTGTTTTACATACAGGTGGCTCACCTGTCACCTGGCCTACCTACATGTCTCCTTTTCACAGTTTCATACCTGGGCTCCTGCTGTGGCTTCCTGCTTGGTGTTTTCTTTATGCTGTACTCTGCCCGCCCTACTATATCCCTCCAGGCCCAACTGGAAGTCAGTCCTGAGGCCTGGGCTGGCCAATGTCCCCTCCCTTCCCTAGACTTCTAAAGCACTGGATTTGGAAGGCTGTCCACTCTAAGGCTGCTCTTAGAATAAAATGCAAATTTCTTACCTGGGGCCTCCATGACCAAACCCTGCTTTCTTCTGTGTAGGGCCTTCCTCAAAAAGACCCAGCATGTTCCTGCTTTGGGGCCTTTGTATTTGCTTCTCCACTGCCTGGAATATTCTTTCCCCATAGAGCCAATTCTCTTGCCTGCTCTAGATCTCAGTTCAAATGGGAACTTCGAGAGAGGCCTTCCTTGCCCACCCCTTATAAAACAGCAAACCCTGCCTCCTCCCTTCCCCATGCACACACATGCGCACACACACGCACGCACACACACACACACACACACACACACACACACACTGCATCCCCCTTGGCCTGGTGCTTTTCACCATTGCCACCTGACACATTATATATGTATTTATTTTCTGTTCCTCTCTGCTAGGATAGAAGCTCCTTTAAGACAGGGACTTTGTTTCTTTCGTTGCCAGTGCCTGTTACTCAATGAATTAATGTTGAATGAATGAATGAATGAATGAACTAGTGAAAAATGAATGAATGAATCCAGCACCACATTCCACCTTTAGCATAGCTTTCTCCACACCAACTTTCTTTTATTTTTTTCCACTAGGTTCAACCAAGTTCATCCTTACTTCAGCACTTTCATACTTTACATTCCCAGGGACAGATCTAGGTTCTGTGGGCCCTAAAGCTTACGTAACTAAGGGTGGTCAGGTGGATGGCATTTGCCTTTAAGAAAACTGTAAGTGCAAAATGACTAAGGTTCCTCCCAGGGCCTTGGAGACACTGTATAAGGCAGAGCCAAGAGCATCACCTTCAGTAGCTTCCTGAGACATCCTCCTCCACACATTCTCTTTACCTGGGCTACTCTCTGTTCTTCAGAGGCACTTGCCTTGCCAACCAGGCCTCCATTCAAAGGTGTCCACCCTCAGAGACACCCAGTCCCCCTCCATTACCCTGTTACATTTTCTCCTATCCATTATCCATCACTGACATGATCTTTATTTTTCACATGATCTTTCTTAATATTTCATCTACTTGTTTCTGTCTGTCTTTAGCACAAGAATGTAAGCCCCTGAGAGACTGTGTCCAGTTCAGTAGTGCATGGTGCCTGGAACATTTGCCACAGAGCTGTGTTCTAAAAAGATTTCTTACATAATAAAACAAGCCCAACAGCCACCTCCCAGATTCTCTGAAAACCCAAATGATAGATAAGATCAAGGCAAAGAAACTTGGTAGTTAACTGTTCTCTTTTCCATGACTTCTTGTGACCTCTGAGAAGGTGAAACATGACCATTTTATTGCTAATGACAAAGACGATAAGTCACTTACTTATTGGATCTCACTGGCTTACTTCTTATTTCTAACTCAAAAAAGTTCAGCAGAATACTCAAGAGAGAACTTCCTGCTCAGAAAGGATGCAAAGCTTGAGACTTTATTTTGCATAGTATCTTTGGAGATACTAGGACTCCCCAGTAAATCCAATGTAGTTTCTTGTTTGTCTGATGAAGGCTTTTGGTTGTATTCTCATCATCCTTCTTCATGATGAGTGGTGATCTCCCCTAACTAAGTTCATAGCTTTGATGAAATTTCTGTGCCATTTTCTGCTTCCTTCAGTCTGGTTTCAGAATTACTTAACCCCCACAGACATCCCTTATTATTTCCTTTAAAAGTATAAGATAGCCCACTGGTTCACAAACCTAGATGCCCTCGAATTCACTTGTGATGTCTGCCACTACCATACACTTGGGGGACATGCCCTAAATCTTCACCAGTACCTCTGGAGACGGCTCCAAGCAGTCCAAGAGATTCTGATAATAAAGAAGGCACCTTGGAGATATTTACAAGACAAAGGTCAAAACAACTGGACCTACTCGGAAAATATAAGTTCACTTACAAAGGATGTCTAATGAAAAACGAAAACATTCATCACCACCACCCCAACACACACACACACACACACGCGCGCGCGCGCGACCAATTTTCCTTGATCTGTACAAGTTAGGGTACTAGCTGGACTGGGGCATTCCAACAAGGAGAAAATTACTAAGGTCCTCAAATTCTCAGGCTATCCTTTTTGAGAAACTTAAGCACTGAATGAGTGGATCACTAAGCCCTGAGCACCAAGAATTCCAGCAGTAGCTAAGGCTCCAGGCTCGTTCTTAGAACACTGTCTAGCCCAAGGTGGAGTACGGCAGAAAGAGAATAGCACCGTAATCAAAACACCTGCTCCGTGAGCTTGGGCAGGCCGCTTCCCCACTCCAAGCCTCAGTTTCTTCATTTATGAAATGGGCATACAACCAGGCTGAGTCACAGAATTCAACAAGCTCGGGTTTGTACACTTATTCACATTATTCAGTGTGGCTGTTCTCCTCCTCACCTATCCAGAGCCAGCTCCAAATCATACCTCCTTGCTGGAACCTTCCCCCATTCCCTCGGTTCAGGTAAAACCCTTCTTTTTTTCTTCTGGGGGAATGGAGTCCACAATAAGAAAGAAGTTTAGTGAGCAGGTAAACAGCAACAGGCCATCAGTGGAAAGCACTTCATGAAACTGAACTGGGATCTGATTTTATTTATTTTGTCTTTCCCCTCTCCCGTCTCCGTGCTCCTGACTTGGCAGAATCCCTTTCTCGACCGAAGCCCTTATTCCTACCTTCATTATGTGAGAGGTTCATGCTTGTCCAGGAACTGATGAAATCGCACCGTCTGCACAGTACACTGAGTTCTGCATTGTTGTTAGCAAAAGATAACTCATTACTGACACGGAGCAATGACACTGAATATATCATGGATTATCATGTGATAATAATAACATATTCATTATGTATGTCCCCCTATGTCTCCCAACTTCATAGCCACCTTCCACAGTGAGCACCTACTAGGCACCAGGACTATTAGGAATATGATGGTGAGTAAATCAGACAGAAGTATCTGCTTTCACAGAGCTTACTTCAAGCAGTCTCAGATTTCCCATGATATTACCAATATCCACTACTCATCAGGAAAAGACACTCTCTCCTTTCAGTTGGACTCAGCAATGCATGAGTAAAAATATTTGACTGTGATACCCCGTTACACACACATTTATTCAGAAATTACATACATATAGCTCTGCCCTATTATACTATATTTAATAGACATACATAAAATAGAAATGTATAAATGGTGAAATAAAAAATAATAAGTGTAACTATAAGTTCTAACACTACCTTTTTGTTTTTGTCTTTTTGTTATCCCAGTGGCTCATCTGGCACAGGTCTACACACGATTTTCAAGTTCCAGCTTAGCCACTTTGCTACCTGCGTTATCTTGGGCAAGCTTTCTAACTATGCCGCACTTCAGTTTTCTCTGTTAAATAGAGATAACAGCAATACCTATCTTGCAGTGTTACTGAGAGGGTTAAAATGAGATAATTTAGGTAAAGTACTTATTCCTGGCATATTATAAGCATTCATAATCTTAGCAAGTATTGTCAGTATATTATTATTATTATTATTGTTTCTAAGTGGCATCTGTTCACAAGCATTTTGGAAAACAGAGTCTGTCTCCTAACACACAACTCTACAGCCTGGAGGATATGCTTCTTAGCTGTTGGTGTCAGATATCACAGGGGCCAAGGGTTCATGACCTTACTAGGGTTCATATTCTCCACTGAAACAGGTTAAGGTCGGACATTATGGTATATAGCACTTTTGTTTCCATTGTAAAAAATCTTTTTTTGACCCCCAGAAAGGTTTTTCTGGCTGATTCCAGTTCACACAGATTTCAGCTGTCACCTCCCACCTGCCGCCCTCATCTCCTTCACAAGGGGCACATTGGTCCATGGGGAGCCTGCCGTGGAGCTAGCTGGTACATGCATTACAGCTTATTAAAGGCCACGGAAAAGTGCTCAGGCCCCAATGCAGACTCAAGAGTAGTTTTCAAATTTCCCTGTTTGGATGGGAATGCTCTACGACTGAAATATGTTTTCCTTGGCAGAGGTACCCCCATTAGATGCAATTTCTTCCTGACATTTCAGGAATTGTTTTATGTCTGTCTTCTCTATAAGGACTGTCCATGGAAGTCAGAACGGAAATTACAGTTCTAAGAATGCTCGCATTAGCATACAGGGTAATGCACAAGCCCCAAACTAAATATCTCCATCCCGGCCAGCCTGCCAGCACGATGATTAACAAGTCGGGCTGCCACACAGGGGACCGTACTGGGAGTGCTCCCGGGACTGTGGCTCCCCGGGCCAATGTAGGCAATGAGTGTTTAGTCTATCAGAGTATTTACTCAGGACGCCTATCACCGTGGAACCCAGACAGCCGTCTGAGAGAAGGCTGCCTACAACCCCTGCAGGCCATGGGTGGGCAAGGTACATCTATTTCTTCACAAGATTCCTTTCCCAGCCTAACTCAGCCTCCACTGCCAGGAAAGATTTGGTAGGTTGGTCAGTCAAGGTAGCCTCTGACAAGGTTGACCGCAAAAAGTAAGGCTTTGGAGAGACGAAAGGTCTGGTGAATCCTACTTGCCTCCTTTGTGAACCAGGCATATGGTGGTTCCCACCACCTGAACACTTGCCAAGTTCACGCCTGCCATTAGGGTACCTTTTCCAACAGTCCTTCTGTCTTGGAGGAAATATGCCTTGAGAAAGCAAGGTCTACCTGTCACAGATATACTGAGCCTTGATATAGAAGAAAGACAGGGGCCATGACACAGACTTTAAAGGTGTGAGTTCAAATCCAACCTCTGACACCTAATAGCCTTAAAGTCACCTCACTGGTCTGAGTCTGTTATCCCCTCTATACAGTGTACATTATAATATCTCTCTTCATAGACTGCTTTAGAAAGTAAGTGAGAATAACAAAAGTCAATATGCTTAATTATTATACGTTGAAGTTTGAATACATTTTGATTTTGTGCCACTGTCAAAGAAAGTTAGAGGCAACACAGCACAAATTAAGCAGACAAAAAAATGGGGTTAAACAGACTTTGGGGCAAAGAACGGGGAGAAAATTTTAGAAATATTTATAGCTCAGAGATGTTCTCTTCTTGCCTAAGTCTCCCCAAACCTTCAAGCTCCCATAGCAATAAAGCAGAGAGAAGGAACCGGCAGGTATCTGGTTAGGTTGCATATTAGAGAGCATATCCTGGGAGAGAACTATGAGCCTCAAGTGCCTGCCCACAGCCAAACACCAGCAAAAAGTCGCAACAGCAAGCCAGGGCTAAGGACATGTGACAGAGGATGACTCTAGGCTATGATAGCCAATCTCTTAATGAGTGCAGAGAGAGAAGCTGAGAATAGATAGCTGAAGCAGACCTACTCAGAACAGCACAATACACAGAGGAACAGTAGAAAGCATGAGAAGAAGAGGATCTGGGCCAAACAAGAGTGAGATGAGTTTGTTCACCATGTTTGACTGAGGGGGCTCCCAGTTCTCTAAAGTAGGAAGACCAAACTTATCGGCAGCACCATGTTGCAGCTAGAGCTATCAATTAACTGCAATTTCTTATATTTACACTAAGGAACCTCTTTAGTAAACCATATGTAATCCAATGGACAGTGTGGGCTGAGTTTGTTTCGTAAATTCTTTATGAGGTATAAAGTATAAGGTATCATATAAGGTCTACCATCTCAGAGATTAGAATGAGGAAGAGAAGGCACGTCTTCAAATCACCCAATGGTGGACAAAATACGACTAGGACAGCTCTGGTATGTTTGATGAAGCAAATAAAGGCATAAGTGGGAGGGAGATGAGGAAATAGACCTGAGCATCAGCGGACTCAATCTGTAGTGAGAGGGAATAAACATCTAAGCGAGGAGTGCGGTAGGGTGAGCCTGCTTCCCCAAAATATGCCATCTCTTTATCTCTGGTTTTCAAACTACAAGTCAGCACTCATTTGCAGATCATCAAATCAATTTTGTGGCTCCCCACCAGCATAAAAAGAAAATAGATAAAACAGAGTGGTCTAAACTGCAATGGAATTTTATATATATATACACACACATACATCCATATATATATACATCCATATATATATATATATATATATATATATATATATATATATATATCAGTTTGAATCACACATAGAAAGGAAAAGCATAATTCAATGAAAGTTGTATTTACCATCGTCCCTACTTATTGGCAGTTTTGCTTCGCTTCCATGGTTTCAGTAACTCACAGCAACTGGGGTCCAAAAATATTAAATTTCCTCAACCATCAACATCTTCTGCTCCTGATATCCAACTATCTACATCATCATGATTTGATGATCCAGGATCACCCAAAGCAGGTGATCTTCCTTCTGATGTATTGTCAGAAGGTCAGTAGTAGCCTAATGCCACAACACAACACCATGACGTTCACCTCACTTCAACTCATCACACAGGCACTGTATCATCTCACATTATCACTAAAAGATGGGTGAGTACTGTACAATAAGGTATTTTGAGACAGACCACATTCACATAACTTTTATTATAGTACACTGTTATAATTGTTTCATTTTATTATTAATCTCTTACTGTTCCTAATAAATTAATCTTTATCGCATGTATGTGTAGGATAAAACAAAGTATGTGTAGGTTCAGGACTACCTGCAGTATAAGACATCCACTGAGGGTCTAGGAATATATCCCCTGCAGACAAAGGGAACTACTGGACATGGGACCGAGTATATTTACATGTTACTGAGTGTGGGTATTCTGGGCTGGGATTTTTCTTTTTTTAGGTCACAGTCAAAAAAAGTTTGAAACCCACTATCTTATAGACCCTTACTAGCACTCCATGTGACACCATTTGAAAACTGCATGGCAACATACTAATGTAGATGGTTTTAATCTTCTCTTATGACTTGCATTCTCAGGCCTTCCAATATATTATCTCCTTGCTTTTCAACACTTTTCAACCCTGGTTGCACAAAGAATCTCCTGGGACATAAAAATCACCAATGCCCAGGTTCCGTGGATTCTGATCTAATTGCTCTGGGTGGAGACCTAGCAAATGGTATTTTTTTTACAACCTCCCCAGGTAATTCCAATGTGCAACTGTGGTTGAGGGCCACTGGATTAGGTCATTTTACCCTTACAACATCCCTGAGGGAAAGGCAGAGAAGAGACGATTATCTCTGCTTTACAGATGAGAGAAATTCGAGTCCAAGGCAATTAGGAGATTTAGCCAAGGCTGTATCCACATGTCAGTGTCAGAGCTGGGTGAGGAGCCAAGTCTCCTGACTCAGTCCAGAGTGTAGTCTTCCCAGTGTCCCACACGCACCATTTTAACCAACATCTTTCAGTTTAGAACAAGTCTACCAATGAGAAGACAGACAAGTTAGAATCTCAGAATTTCTTTGCACAATCATTCTCAGAAATGCGTCAACACATAAACCCCTCCTTGCTGGAATAACGCAATAGACCACTTAAGTAAATCAAACCATTTGAAGGAGGCCAAGAGAGCTATTGATACTAGTTTGTCTGTCTCCAAGGAACAAAATACTGAAAGGGAAGGGCTTAAAACGAATGAAAATGTATCCAATGCACAATCAAATGAAAATGTTGTGGGCGCATGGCCAGGGATTATCTGCCAACTGGATCTCTTTCAGCGCCCTAAATTTAACCAGCTGGGAGTCTTTTTTTTTCTCCCTCCCTTTTTTCGTATCATCTTCAACATTCTGAAAGGAAGAGATTTCCTTTTAATGGGAAATCTGTGTTTCATCATTAAGATGGAACATAACGTGCTTGGTTTAAGCCAATCTCCTGGGAAGTAGGTTTTTTGTGTATTATATGCTTGGCATAAAAGAAAGACTCAAATTCCAGCCAGTTTATTTCAGGAACGATAGACTGGAAGCATATATCTGTGGAACTTAAAGTACAATCTCACCCCCATTCCCAACATATTAATAATACTTTACATTTGTAGATCACTCATTGCTTTCACAAATCAAATAATCTCTAGATTTCCAATCTGTCCCAAAATGTAATGAATAAAGGGAGGTGAGGCTACATCATCTGTCTGGGCAGAAAGTGAGGGAAGTGGGGGGGGCGGGGGGAATCAGCTCAAGCATTTACAGTGGTCATGGCTGAGTGAGATTAGGAGTATTCTTCATTTTCTTTTTCTTTGTATTATCATAGCTTTTCTATAACAAATGCTTTAGCAGTTGGCAATCTTAAAATAAAATTATTTTAACTGAAAAAGAATAATCTTAAATCATGAGTAAAAAGTAGAAATGACTCCACCTGTAATCAAATGACAAGGTCAAGGTTCTCAGCAAATGTGACCAGTGGGCTCAAGGCCAATTAACCACAGGGCTCCAGCCTGAAGAGGCAGAGCTCTAACCTTGGCACCAGCACTGCCAGTGCCAACAGTTACCCAAATGGAAGTCTTTCCCTTCTTGCCCTGGGGGAGAGTGGCTATCCAGAACAGACTTAGAGACCACACAGGGAAGGGTGGGGGAGTCTGGTTTCTCTACACACCTCTTAAAGATGGAGGCTGCAGAACACAGGGGCCTGCCCTGAGCCCAACCCATTCAGAGACAATCTAATCAACCTGGGAGTGGCAATTTGGGATTGGGTTTGGGCCTTCATTGGACTTCTGGTTAGAAGCTGTTACAGAAGAGCAACCGTCCTCAGAGTTATTCTCAGAAGTATTTTCAGGAAAGGAAAAATCATGTGCCGCTTCACCAAGTGTTAAAAATTCTGACCAAGAAGATAATAGTTGGGCTCTGGAGTAGCATATAAAGCAGCCATGGGAACACTTCTCTGGCTGAGTCATGGCTGGGAGAGGAAAGGAATCCAGGAATGGATATGTTGCCTGTTCACTTATTCACTCAACAAACATTTTCCCTAGCCGATAGGCATGGAAGTTATGTGCAGTCATTTACTTTGTGGAACACTGCAGGGAACAGTGAGAGGTGAATACACTTGCCAAGCTATGCCTCCAGCACAGGACTGCAGCCCTCCAAGGAAAGAGTGCCCTTTCTTCATAGGAAGATGTCAGCTGAACAAGCATGGTGCCTGCAGTACTGCCCCTAGCCAGAGAAAGTGGAGTGACTTTTCTAAATGTCACTAAAGTGTAATATTGGCTAGTAATGGCCCTATTTCCAGCATTGTGCATCGTGCTGGGCAATAAGAATGCAAAGATGAAAGTAGCATGACTCTCTGCCCTCAAGAAAATCATTCTAAGGGGAGACAGAAAGCAAGTAACTATAAAAAGGCTTCATTATTACTATAAAAATGGCATGTAAAAATCATACTAGAAATGTATGATTTTTACAGAAAGAATGCTTAAGAGCAATATCAATGCTACCTACAGTGAAATGTTCAGTATGAAAAATAAGTAGAAAAAGTCAAAGGAAGAGGAGGAAGAGAATGGTGATTATTAATTGTATACCTCCCCCATGCTAAGACTGTTCTCATCAAACATGGAAACTGAAGTTCAGAAAATCTGAGTGTCGCTAGTAGAGGCAGAATGAGGATTCAAAGCAGGTCCACGGCCATTTCCAGAGCCTCGCACTTTCTAAAACACTCTGCTCTCCACTATTCATTCTGCAGACATTAATCAGGTCTGTGCGAGGTTGTGCCGGGAAGGATGCTGAGCACAGATGATACAGATTTCAAAGCAGTAGAAGGTCTGGCTGAGAGAATAAACTGAGAGCAGACTGCCTAGGTTTGAATGCTGGGACCACTGTTGCCCATACCACAGGTAGGATCTGGGTTTGAATCCTAGCTCCGCCTCTTCTTGCCTCTGTTTTCTCCTCTGTAAAATCCATGTAAAGTAACTGGAATAGTGCCAGGCACACAGAAAGTACTATACAAGCTAGAAAGTACTGTGCCAGTATTAGATGTTATTATTATGAACGGCAGTGTAGCAGCAGAATCATTAAGTCACAGTGCGGGAAGGGAGAGGGTGCGTCATCAACACAAGCAATGGGTACATAAAGCAGAAGGGCCAAAACATCAAGGTGAATACAAAGCCCTGGAGGTGAGAAAGCGTTTAGCATGTCACTAAATATGTCTACAGCTCTTTGCAGTTAGAAAATCTTTCAAACAAGCAACCCAAAAGGAAAAAGTACTTTCCCCTATCTGAAAGGCAAGGGAACTGAGGACTAGAGACTCTAAGTAACTAGTCCAAGTGAAGACAGCGAAGCAGTGGCAGATGGCTGGGCTCCACTTCGTTGCTCTATCACAGTAGTTGTCTTAAAATTTTCATTTTAAAGTTATTTCAAATTTACAGAATGGTTTCAAGAATAACCTAGAGAACTCTTGCATACTTTTTTTAGCCCAATTTGCCAATTTTCAACATTTCACTCCAGCTGCTATATCATTCCGCAAGTACTGATTTTTTCCAAACTACTTAAGAGTATACGCGTATACCAGGCCCCTTCACCTCTTAATACTTCAGAATCAAAAATAAAAATATTCCTGCAGCTAGTATAGGAATAAGTTCTGGAGGTCTAATGTACCACATAGTGATTATGGTCAATAATACTATGCTATAAACTTCAAAGTTGCTAAAAGGCTACATCTTAAAGGTTCTTACCACTTAAAAGAAATGATAATTATGTGACATGATAGAGGTATCATTAGCTAACACTACGGTGGCAACCATATTGCAAAATGTAAATGTATCAAATCAACACCTTTTACACCTTAAACTTATATGGTTATACATCAATTATATCTCAATTAAAAATAAGAATATTCCAAGGTAAATGATCATATTCAGGCAAGTTGATGTTAACATATACTTTCATCTATTCCAGATGCCATATTTCAATTTGTCAATGGTCTCAATAATGTCCCTCAGAGCATTTTTTCCCCCTCCAGCACAAAGCCCAGTCCAGGGTCACTATTGCATTTAGTGGTCATGTCTCTTTAGTCAGCCTTAACTTGGCTTCTTCAGCCTTTCATGACATACATTGCCTTGTGAAGAAAAGAGGCTAGTTATTTCACAGAATGTTACTGCTATTTCCTCATGATTAGGTTCAGCTTATGCAATACTGGCCAGAATACTACATAAGTGATGCTGGGCCCTTCGCAGTATAATCACATACCTGAATCCGGACATTTGGATGTCTCATCACATCTGTCTACTTCTCATTGGTGATATTAGCCTGATCATCTGGCCAAGATGTTGTCCATTTTCTCCACAGTATAATCACCCACTAATAACCAATAAGTAATATGTAGAGAAACACTTTAAGACCATATAAATATCCTGTTCCTTATCAAACCTTCCCTGCCCAAACAGATTTAACATCCATTGATGATTCTTGCCCAAACAATTACAGTGCTGTAAAACTGGTGACTTCCCAAATCTACCACTTCCTTCATTCGCATTTATCAGCTGGCATTACACTATAAAAAAGAGCCCTTCATTTTCCCCCAAATGTGTGTGTGTGTGTATACACATACACACATACATACATACATACATACATACATACATACATACATACATATATAAAATCTAGTGAGCTAGCTAGCTGTTAGAAAGCAGACTCACAGATTCCCATTATTTAATAGATTATAATCCATTACTGTCCTTATGTTATCACTCAAATTGTCCTACCTTTGGCCAGGCCAGCCAAAGACCCTTTAAGCTGATTCTTGTATCTTCTTGACATTACCAATCATGTTTGCTTACTTTCTGGCACAACAAAATGTTCCAGGCTTAATTTGTACCTTCCTTGCTTCAGCAACGGAATCAGCTTTTTTTCTCAAAAATCCTTGGTTCTTTATAGTAGAGAATGGTATAACTTGATACATAGTCATTGAATGAATGAATAGATGAATGAAAACCTGCCTTCGCTGTGGGGCTCATGAATTACTGTAGAGACATAAAATCATCAACTGACTCTTCCTAAAAGATGGATATATCAGAATAGAGCCTTTAACCCACCCCTGTCTGTAGGACACTCAAGTTCAATTCCTAACTCTTCCCTTCCCACTCATGCTTTTACCCTTCACAATAAAGTGAGTGCAGAAAAGCACTGGATCATCTTTGGTAACTCAGAAAGCACTGGGGAAAGGGAATTGCTCTAACCTCAGGGATCCTAACAGAACTGTTAGTGGTAAAATGTTTAGGAAAGGAAGCCAAATATACTAACTCAAAGTACACAGGAAAAGGAATGGGGAGACAGCCATCAATTAATGCTAGATCCTTCAAGGACACCACTTCTTGTCTTTACAGCTCTCCTCCATACTAAGTAACTTATCCATATTTTTGTATGTGCAGCTCAGAGAGGTTATAATATTCCTTGTTCAAGATCACACAGCTGATGAGCTACACAATCAGAATCCAAAAATCAGGACCACTTAACTCCATGCGCTTTGAAATTCACCACAGAAGCCCACTTAGATTTTCCTTCTACTTGTATCTTTTACTTTAAAATCTATATTGTTTTTCTAAATAAAATTTTTCTGGTATTCTGGAAAATAACTTTATGTCTGGAGATTGTCTTTCATTAAAAGATTGCAGAACGTGTTTCCCAAAATTATTTACTTAAATTTGTTTTTCTGGGTTTCAAGGAAAATAAAGTTTCCCTCCTTTGTTATCTACCTAACAGACCACCTTTATAAAAATAACAAAAAAATCTGTCCACCAGCACTCCCTAACTTTACTACACATTGGACTCACCTAGGATCTTCTAAAATGCAGATGCTTCTGCCCACAGATATCTGATTTAATTGGTTCGAAGCTGAGCTGGGCATTGGAATTTTTAAAAGATCCTCAGATGATTCTAATATACAGCAAAGTTAAAGAACCATTACCAGACACAAGGCAAATGAAATGGAAAAGGCAACCACTTCCTTTTTTAACCAGGCATTCTGCTAATCAACCTGATTTTTCTTCCTCAGACCTGGGGTATTCTAGGAAATGAAATGAAAGCTAAAATTTATTCTTTAATAAAATTCTAAATCTTAAAAGTAAAACAAAAATGAGCAATAAAGAAAAAACTTAAAATCTAGCATAGTGAAAGATGTGATTAAAAATATGGGCCATTGACATATCTGAAAAGATATTTGCACATCAATGTTCACAGCAGCAGTATTCACAGTGGCCAGGACATGGAAGTAACTGAAGTGTCCTGTGATAGATGATTGGCTAACGAAGCTGTGGTACATATACACAATGGAATATTATTCAGTCATCAGAAGAGATGAAATACTGCCATTTGCAACAACAGGGATGGACCTCGAGATAATCATGCTAAGCAAAATAAACCAGACAGAAAAAGTTGAAAATCACATGATATCACTTATACATGGGATATAAACCTAAAAGCAACAAATGAACAGGACAAACAAACAGAGACCCTGGACATGGACAATGACTAGTGGCTAGCAAAGGATAGTGAGGGGTGTGTTAAAGGGGTTAAATATGTGGTGACAGAGAGAAATCTAACTATGGGAGGTGAACACACAGTGTGTGCGTGTGTGTGTGCGTGTGTGTGTGTGTGTCTTACTGTTAAAGTGTACAGATGAAACTTTCTGGTGTCATTAACCAATGTTACCATAAAAAATAATTAATTTAAAAAATTTTTTTTAATTATGGGCAATTAAAATTTTATGTTCCAACCAGTATTTCTGGAGCAACTCAGGGCTAGGCATTGTGCAAGGCACTGAGTATACAGTGGAGGGCAGGTCAACACACCTGGGGCCTCAAGTACCATGTAGTGATGGTGGGTGCTGGGGAAAGTCACTCAGGGGAGATGCCAGGGGATCTGAGAGCACCAAGCCAGATATATGGCCTGGAGGATATCATGGAAGGCTTCCCAAAGGAAATAAAATTCCAGCTGAGCCTGGGAAAGAAGGAGTTAAGATTTGGGAGAGGAGAGGAGTAGAAGCTGCTGGTCCTTTGAATTTAAGCAGAAGAGCATTGCAGGAGGCCAACCGTGTGCATTTTGGGTGTCTGAGCAACACTACGCCTATCTAAATGGGCTCCAAAGTAACAAGAACCACTACCTGACCACAGGGAAAAACAACTAGTCAACGTTCACAGACTTAACAGATTCTTCCTTTATAATCTGCGTTACATAAATATTAAAAACATGTCACAAGAATGCTAACTTCTTCTGTCACCTTTCTTGCTTCTAGGCTCAGGTAACCCCAACTTTCCAAGAGCACCTAAGACTTCAATTTAGGACTGTGCCGCCAATATGGTTTCTCCCTTTCCCTATTCAGGATTAGAGTTACTCACTTCTCTGAGCCAGCCATGCCCAAGGTGGGTATCTGAAGTAGCCTGAAACAGAAGGCAAGAAGGGGTCACTATAAGTATGTAAGTGATTTTTTTAAAATCTTTGATAACTGCAGAAGTTAGAAAAGTGTCTTGGCTCTCCAGTGAGCAATTAGATATTATGTAATAAACAGTTTTCAGAAGGTAGAAGAGTCTACCTAGAACAGTGTTGGCACCCAGTAGGATAATCCTAGAGTAGAAGAAGCCCTCAAGCCTGCCAAAATTCAGCACTAGTTTCAAATCCCAATCTAGAACAGGAAGTGGGAACAGGCCTGGGATGGCAGCAAAGGAATGGCTATGGGCCACTGAAAATTCCACCCATGAAATATTTTTTGCTCAGTGACAAATGCAAAACTTTATGCTAATAAGCCTCAGTTAGCTAACAGATGGAAAGATGGAGGAGACACGACCCTTACCTTCCAGGACCATATAGCCAAGTAAAAGAAGCATAAAATTAGGTATCTCCTAATTGAGAGGTCACATCATCTGCTCCTAGCTCTAAAACCTATCAACCAAAAAGATTCAGCCAGGAAACATACTGGGCAAGTAATAAAAACTGGGCCACTGATGAGATAAAGTGGCTGATTGCTTCCTTTATTCAAAAAATGGCCATGTGCTTGGAAATGGGGATACAAAAGGGCCTAAGCAGATATAATCTCTGCCCTCAGAGAGTTTACTTTCATCACTGTACATCTCCTTGGTACTTTACAAATGTTCAGAGAACTCGTATAGAGAACTTCTTTTGATCTTGATAACAGCCTTAGTAAGGAGCTACAGTAGGTGCTTATCAGTCTCTGAGGCTCAGCAGGATGGCAGCACTTGCCCCAGATCTCCAGCTAGAAATGACATTGGCAGAATGTGCTATTCCAAGGGCAGTTCTTAGCTCGCTATATCCCACTGCGTGTGTCTTGGATGCACACTAGCAGACAAGGAAGGAAAGAAGAAAAAAAGAAAAAAATCTAAATAGTGCCAAGTCCAATTTCTTTCTCCCTAATTAATGTCTACTTTTCCAGGAGCCATATGCATGTAGAAAAACACTTCTGGACATTGTCACATATCCTAGAGAATGCTAACCTTCCAGGATTTGAGGTAAGGGTATTTTAAAACATAATCATTATTCCCCCAAAGCATGTACTCTATTGTTAAATACAATGATTGCCCTTTAAAAGAAAAAAAAAATTCAGAAGGCAGTGAAATCTGAGGTGTCTACTTTTTCACTTCAGGGTACCTTCTTTCTTTCTTAGCGTTGATAAGCCAAGGCAGGAAACTAACAGATTTTAAACATTATGTGATAATGTCTTTGGAACCAACTGATGATTTTTTTCACTTATTTCTAAACAATAATAGATCAGCTGAAAAATACTGGTAGTTTCCCACAGCAACTCATGACACAGAAGACATCCAATTGGAAGGCTGAAGGCATTGATCCTCTCTCCATGATAGTCATTTGCATTTTTTTTGGATTGTCACTTTTGATCAGCAGGTAATGCTAGTGGAATTCTTTTCGAGTTTATTTCTGGCTGGTCTCAGTTGAACCCTCTCAGAAAGGCCAGCAACATCTAATTGGTGTTTGTTACCAAAGTTTTCATAATTTATAGGACTTTTTTTTCTTTTACATTTGAAACCTCAGCTACTTCACAAACAACTCCTTTTACCACAAGTGCAGATGTTCCTATAAAGCTACCTGTGACATCTCAAATGTTTCAAAAGTTTTCTAATGTGCTAGACAGAAACTGCTTTTGACCTCTGGGTTAACCAAAGTTAACCAACAGATCTGATGGCTTTAAAGGCTCCTTCCTGCTGCAGCTGCTGCTTTAAGCTGTAAATTACTACCACTCAGGGCAGTGACAAGACAAGAGTATCAGGACCATTTCTGACACTGGACAGTTTGTGATTAAATATGATCTTGGTTTCCTTTCTTAGTAATCAAGCAGGTGGACACTATATAATCCTTAGAAGAGGCCTTCTTGGTAACCTAACCATAGAATGAAAAAAAAAAAAAAAAGGTAAATGATAAGAGTCTTTTAACTACTTTGGCGCTTTCAGTTAGGGAAACTTGATTTTCCCTGATTCTGTACACCTAAGCCTGATTTGCGCCATCCTCTATAATTAACCTGACCACTTCCCTGGGTCCTCCAGTGTGCCGTGACTTCCCATCATCTGTGCCTTCTGCTGGCAAAGCCTTCACTCCCCTTCCTCACCAGAGCAAGTTTTTGCTCACTCACCCCCCAGATCAAGTTCAAATAGCTCCTCCTATGGAAAACCATGACCAACATCCTCTGAAAAAGTGAGCCCCTGCCATCTGTGTTTCCAAAGCACCTTGGACACTTCTGAAACACACACCACACTATATTGCAGTGATTTCTTCCCACATCTGCTTTAATCGCTGCACAACATAGCATCTTGGTTTTAAGTACAGTCCTTGAAAAAGCAGAATCCAAGCTGATCTACCTGTGCTCTTTGGCAACTTGGATAGGTTGCTTAATATCAGGGAAATTTCCTTACCATATCTAATAAATGAGGCTAAAAATACCTACCTACTTCAAGCAGGCATTTGCTGTTATGAGATGATTAGATAAGAAAAGATGCAGAAAGTGATTGGCACAGGTGCTGTGTGAATGGCAGCTGCTGCTGCTTCTCTTGCTCCTCTTCCTCCTCCACCACCATCATCATCATCATAAGTTCTAAGACCCCATCAAGAACCATGACATCCATTTATTTATCTTTGTACTTTCAACTCCTAGAACTATGAGAACATAGGTACTCAACCATCTGTGCTGAATTTTGAAGACAGATAAAGTTTTACTTACAGTCAGCAGGGGCTAGACTTCAGAAGTTGCAGAAGTGCCTCTGAGCCCATCTGATGTTAGCAGCAAATGATCTGCTGAACTAGTAAAGTTAAGTTATATGATGATCCCTCCATTCTGTTTCCCTAATCAAAGCCTGAAGATCAACATTTGCTGTCAAGGAACATAGACAATAGTTTTTGTTCCTTTGCTCGTGGTTGGGAGGGGGTAGTAGATTATTACTGAATCACATTTTACATTTCAGCAAAATACAAACAGGTTACTCTTAAATTCTCCCAAATCACACAGAGCTGGAGATGGATGGAAGATTGCTAAATTCTTGCCAAGCCTAGATGTAAAAGAATCATGACAAATTGTTTCTTGGCTCCCTTGTTTTTCCTCTGAAAAAAATAATTTACAATGTGGGATGGGTTTACTCCCTTTTACATTGTCTGAATCCTCAGAAAAGCTATGACAGGCTCTGTCTGAAAGGCCAGTTTGACCCTATGGGCCTGACTCTCATTAGAATTTCTCAGTCCCAGACATTAGACATAGGCTGTCTGTCACTCAAGACCCTGACGTTCCCAAAGCAAAAAAAAAAAAAAAAAAAGAAAGAAAATTTAAAAATTGTTTTAAATAAAACCCTGCCGAAGCCAACCCAAATGTTTTCTTTCTGTGCAATTTAAATACGTGTTAAATTGGATGCTGCCCAGCCATTCTTCTAAATCTAAGTCATGGGATAAGAATTCAGTAAACATTTTTATCTGTCAAACTCATCCCACAAGATCCATTCAGGAAATAAGTAAAATTCAGGGTAGAATGTGGCCTTTTGGTCAATAATAACACCTAACATTTGTTTATATGTTTACTAGATACTGTGTTGAAAATTGTGCAGGCTGGTTATTTCGATTCCACACAACAAGGCCATGAAGTTAGGATCATCAGTCCCATGCCCATTTTATCGATGACCAAACTGGGTGTCCAAGGTCACATAGTGAGTGGCAGGGCTGGGTTCAAACCAGGAAGGTAAAGCTCAGAGCCAGGACCCTCAGTGCAAATCGATAGGGTCCCCTGTTCCATAGCAGCCAGCTGGTTCCATACCAGAATAGGTCACCATGGGCTCATCACTTAATCTTTTATGTTTGCCATCACTGCCTCTTGATCTCCCTGAGCCCAAACTGAATCCTGCACCTGCAAAGCAGCAGCTGAATGGAAGTCAAAGCTGAGACAAAGCCCGGCTCCCAAGCACTGTGGCTCCCATTAGTCCTCACCCTGTTTCTCTCCATTTCCTCACTCATGGCAGCTCATTGTATAGAAGCCGCACATCTCCCGTGTCCAGATATTAATATGTGAAACTTGTTCTGGGTCATAGATGTTCAGTTCAGGCAGATGGCATGTCTCAACTGAGATAGGTTCATTCAGTGAACAAATACTTGCTGAGCACTCATTATGTGCCAGATATTTGAATGAGGGTTTGAAACCCACTTTAGGCTACCAAGGCTCATTTCTGGGAAAGTAAAGGAACATTGATTATGCTCCTGCCTAGTGCTAGTCACTTAAATGAAGAATCTCACTGACCCTCACAACCATTTGAGGCCAATGTTAACTGTTTTCCATATAAAAAAGTGAGACTCACTCTCAAAGGCCCACTGCTATGAGAGGTAGCATGAGTAACCACGACAATGACCTGTTCTCAAGACTCTTGGTCATTTCCCATCATCTCATCCTTCTGCGGTGTTTAATTTAGAGAAAATTAAAGGGAGAATCAATTCTTATAACTCTCAACACAAGTCAATTAAGTCTGGCACAATCGCCAGCCTCAACAGCGGGTCCTGCCATGGGGTAGTGAAAAGGCAACTTTCAGCACTGTTGGCAATTACCACACAGAGGAAGAGATAAAGGGACAGGGCAAGTGGGAAAGAAAGCTCAGAACTGTCCCCACCCTCTCCACCAGAGATTTGTGGACCCACACCTGCCCTTTCACCATCCAGGTCTAGTCTTCAAGATTCAGGAATGAATTTGGAGAAATGAATATCCAACATGTGGCCTGGCTTCCTTAAAGCAGCTGGGAAACACCCATGCTCAGCCCTTCCCCCACAGCAAGAGCCATGGAGTCAGCTGGACACAGGTTCAAATCCTGCCTGACCTCAAAGCCCACCTCTTTCCAGTATTCTTCACAACCTCAGAGCAAGGCTGTCATATTGTCTGTGATATACTTTAAAGCCTTGCAGTACTGATAGTGAGATGTATACGTGTGATTCTAAGTTAAATTTAATCTACCACTAAGGGAAGGATGATAACATTTACATAGCTTAAACAGAGATCGACATTCCAAGCGTGATTACTGACATCTCACATCCCCTCATTTGGGATTCACACTGAGGGGTGGTTAGGATATAGAGAATAGAACTGTAAGCACTTTGAATAATGTTATCTAAGTCTGAGCAGGAGCCATTAATGAACATTAATTTGTTAATAAGGGGCATTAGAAAGAATTTTTCATTGGTAAAATGAGCAATGCTCAAAAAATAGTGCAGTATGGGCATCTCTAGAGTGAAGAGGACTTGATGGTAGAACCAGCAGGTCCAGAATTCCATAGGATCCTGTGTCCCCAACATGGGAATTCTATCACCTAATACAGCTAGAAAACTGGCCAACTTGGGCATGAGAGTGTTATTATGCTTGTGTCAGCTTCACCTTTTTATTTAAGGAGCATCAGTGGGCCTCCAGAACAGAGAGAAGGGATTTCACAGATTCTAAAAGAAAGAGATTTATGGTGATATTTATGCTTGCTGGCCAATATGTGCTTTTACTTGTGAAAATTTAACCTGGAGCTCACTTTCATTGTACTATAGGTTTCTGTGGAGGAGACCCACTTCCCAAATCAACCAAAAAGAACGTGACCCCTGTTGAATAGATATATTGAGTTAGGCCAGTTTGCAGCAGAGTCCCATAAGCCAGAATTTTTGCCTTCAAAATAAAAGAGAAGATCCACGAAACATTCTAAAACTCTCTCTAAAGTCTTACAGTAAGAGGCTGTTTAGTGTGACTGTGAAGAGGCCAGGTTTCGGGTGGTCAGATTGCTGAGTTTGAATTCCAGCATGAGTTCCCAAACCTCTATGTGCCTCTTGTCTCTTTACCTATAAAGTGGCAACACTAATTATACTTCCTCATAAGGCAATTAGAATGATCAAATTAAAGGAAAAGCACACATAACTAAAGGAAGCCCTCTGTAAAAGTTAGTCACCATTACAGTGGAGGACTAATAATTGCATTTCAAAAAGCACTCAGTAAGTGTTAGCTATTATTTTATTATTTACCATTTACATCTATCACCGCTTCATTCAACAAACATATACTGAGTGCCCAAGTTCTAGGGAATGTGGAGATAAATAAGAACTACACAATATCCCCCTGAACTGCTTTCCATCGTCTCTTCCCGCAAGGGACTCCAGTCTAATATGTGAGTTAGACAAGCAGACAATCATAATCTTGATGGAGTTTTATGGACACAACCAAAAAAAGAAAAAAGAAAAAAAGAAAAGAAAAGAAAACCCCTAACTTTGCAAAGAGAATTATGGGAAGGCTTCCTAGTGGAGGTGATATCTGAGGTGACTTTTACAGAGTAAATGGGATCTGGCTAGGATACATGTGCTCATGCACAAGTGTATATTTCTCAGCTTGCTTTTGACATTGCAAAATTATCTCAGGTTAGAAAGCATGACTCTCATCACACCAGCAATCCAAATTCTCCACAGAATAGATGCCCAATATTTAGTACTTACTGACAAATCTAGGAAGCACAAATCATATTAAACAAGAAAGAAAAAGAAAACATGGCAGGGCATGGGAGGCTGGGATAGTGACTGAAAAGGGTGAAAATCCTACACCCCTGAGGCAGGAAGTGTCAATCCCGCCTGTCTGTGTGTTTGCTGGCATAAACTGTAATGGGTCTTTAAAAATTTATCCTTTTCATCTGGGATGTTCAGCTGTGTTAAATTTCCAAACCCTTCCATCTGACTTTTATGAGCTTCGGTCCCAAACAGGGGCCGATCTCAGTCTTACAGTGTCCTTTCATTGTTATAGCAGTGGGCCGCACAGCTAGGATTCTGGATTGTTTTCAGTGTCATCCCAAGGAGTCCCTTAAAGGCCTCTGAGGAGCGAATAAGAGGAGAAATATGGAGATACAACTGCAGTGTAATAACAACGAGAGACAGTCGTCACTGAGCGCTAAGTGCCAGACACAGTTCTAATGAGTGCTTTACCTGTATTGACCACACTGTTCCTTAAAACAGTTCTATGAGGTGGATGCCATCAACATCCCTATTTTACAAATGAGAACAGTGAGGTTTGTCATGTGATCACAAAGTCACATAGCTAGTAAGTGGCATAACTAGGATTCAAACACCACACCATGTGACCTAGGAAAGGTGGACAGCACGTTTTTCCAGAAGCAAGCACATAAATCAAATCTTATCAACACATTAGTGAAAGGTGTGCCATGTCTATAATTTGGGACTTCTGTGAGAAGCTCCTCTTCCTCGAAGAGGCACATTAGCATCTTGAGCCTACATATTAGGCACTTCTGCTTTGTCTGCTGTAAAATGGTTAAGTTACTGCTAAAAGCAATGCTTTTCACTGTGACTGGTGCCAACCCCAGTCTTTAAGTGCCAATGGTATGTTGGATTTTCCCACCAATTTTTCTGGATGGCTGTAAGCAGACAAACCACCCAGACTGCTGCAAATGTTACTTAGAGAAGAGCACGTGCCAGGAGCAACAGGAAAGAGGGGCCCACCCTCATTGCAGATGGAGCTTTCGTAAGTAAATCCATCCTCCAAAGTAACTTAATTATTCTTACCAGAGATTCTTATGAAGCTTGCAATTGCCAAGTACTTCAAGATCAATTTCATGAGCATTTCCCCGACTGGCTCTATAAGATTGTATTGGCCATTTTACAGAGAGTTTTGGTGACTTGCATGAGGGTAGGGATGCAGGTACTCAGAGGCAGCTTCGAGGTTCAAAACCACTCAGCACCAGTGTGCCAAATCATTAGGCCGGCTGGCAAAAAAAGTGACCTACTTGCGTTTTGGTTTCTCACTTGCCAGAAGATCTCAAAGGACTACAGATATTAAGATATTTTACTAAGACTAAAAGGGGCATCAGCCCAGTTTTTCACTCCTAAAAATCCAGAAGAGGTTAAAAGGTTGAGGAAACAAAATCAACAAGATGGAATGTTCTGAACCTGAAACTGCTCACGATCACAAAGGAGCAGGCACAACTAAAGTTGTTGAAAGGAGTGTGGGGCTTAGAAGTCACGAAGACGTGGGCCTACTTCGTCACTTACAGTGGCGCAAACTAGACAAATGACTTGAATTTACTGAACCTCAGCTTCCTCATCTACAAGGAAGATAGCAACATCTCCCCATGACCATTACTAATACATATGGGCTATTTTACAAATAGAGTGAAAACCATGACCTCTAGGTGGAGGAGTTCCAAAAACAGAAGCCCCTCTGTTGGCTCAACCCACACAACTCTGCACCCTCTTCAACAGCTGGTTACAAGAACGTCATGAAAACAAGTAAGCAAAGTTAGGCATCTTTCAGGTTTGGTAAAAACATCACTCCCTCAGCAGGCCTCCCCGATCTTCCAGAAGAGGCCCTTCTACAATATGTGCCTGGGCCCCCTGCACAGTTCTCCTTCTTAAACACCTGTTTCATCTGAAAATGCTTGCACACAATGCAAGTTTTCCCTGTTAAAGTAGAAGCTCAGGAAAGGTAGAACCTGGGTGTCTTGTGTTAGCTGCTGTAAGCCCAGGCATAAGCACACGGTCCAGCACAACACAAGCTCTTACTGAATAACTGAAGAAACATGAAAGCGTTTAGAGACAGAGGGCTGAGGGGGATGGCCTCTTACCATACCCCGACTGCTCTGAAGATGGCCTGATTCCTCCATTCACTGCTTCCCACTGAGCCCATCCATGACCACTGGATCCCAAGCTTTAGGTTAAAAATAAATATGAAAAGATTTCCTCTTATTTTTAACTTGTTTATATTTATTTTTAATGTATATATATAATAAAGGTAACATTTATTCACTCAATCAGTAAATGTTTGCTGAGTGCTTCATGTATGTCAGGCACTTTTCCAGGAAGTAGACATGGAATCATAAGCAAGTCATGGACTTTAGTGGGGAGCAGAGAGGGGCCAGATAAACTACAAACAATTAAAACATTTTCAGGTAATGATAAGCATGTGAAGGAAACAAAACAGTAATGTGTTAGGAAGTAACTGGAGAAGGGAACATTGTGACTTTCTATCAAGAAGCTGGGAGGTCTCTCAAAATGTCAATGCATTTCCAGCCACCTGAAGATCTTGGAGAAAAGCATTCCAGGCGCAAGGGACGAACAAGCGCAAAGGTCCACAGGCCACTGGCCTTAGTGCATCTGGGGAACAGAAAGAAAGCCATGGGGGGGGGGGGGGGACTGGAGCACAGTTTGCCAGGGGACAAGGGCACGTGGTGAAGGAGGGGCTCTGGGCAGGGACAAGATCAGGTAACAATTTATACAGTAAAGGATGTAGATTGATTCTCTATGCAAAGGGTAACCACTGGGGGATTTAAGAAGGAAGTGAATGATCCTATTTGCATTTTAATAAAATCACTCTGGATGTTCAAACAGGCATACAAGCAGGGAACCAGGTAGGAGGCTACTGTAGTAATTTAGGCTAGAGCTAAGGCTGGTTTTGAACTAAGGTGATAGCTGTGCATGAAAATCAGACTCATGGCATAATTTAAAGATAAAGTGACAAAACGCACTGATGGATTGTGAGAGAAGATAAGAGAAAAATCAAAGATGATGTAATCCAGGAGAAAGTAAGCTGCACCAGTCCTTTCTGATTGTCCTTACCATGATCTGACAGCACTGGCTCAATTAACCCTCACAGCTTTAAGGGGGAGGTACTATCATTATCCCCACCTAAAAGATGAAACAACTGAGGGTCAGAAAGATTAAGTAACTAGGTCAAACTAATAGGACTTTGTGCCTCCTCCAACGATTTGTGCCATTCAAGAATGCACAGGGTCTGGGATCCTGTTCCAGTGGAAGCTGCAGGAAGCCCTTTCAGGAAGGAAGTACAAATACTGCTGCTGGTAAGTTAAGCATTCTGAACTAAGCAGGGCTGAAGCACCATGCTGGGAAATTCAAGGGCAGGTGTGTCACATGCAATCTGTTTTACATCAGTCGCCTGGGGTTATCTCAGCCCTGTGATCTCACATGCCCTGTGACATGATAAGATGTGATAGGGCCAACGGAGGAGGCCTTCCAGCAGCAAGGCAACCTGGCAGTTGTTTTCTTCTCCATCATCATCATTTGTTTCAAATAGTTCTGTTCCACTGAGAGCCACTGCCAATTTCTAAATTTGGCTGGTGAACAACAGTGATTAATCCACTGGATATGGTGGTATATGAAAAAAGAGCATGAGTGTTGGAGCCTGAAAGGCCAGAACTAAAGTCCAGGCTGATCCACTTGGAAAGTGTTAGGCTTTGCACCTTAACTCTCCAAGTCTCCAGTATCTTCTTCTCTAAAACATGGGAAAGAAAGCAACCAACTTCATAGGGCTATGTAAAGGATGTGGATGATTTGTACTACAGATAATGAAAACTACTCAATAACCGACTATTGTCATCATCCTCCTCCTCCTCAAATACTTTTCAAAAAGAACAAAGCCATTGTCTTCAGTTGCAGCCCTTCTCTATTTCTAGGAGAGGTGAGCTGTAGAACTGTTGATGAAAGTCTGTAAATTTAAAATTCAGAGAATTCTGCAACAGTTCTCCAACTGCAAAGAGATAAGTGATGAGCACAAAATTCTTGGCTTAATCCTAAATTCGTGATATCTGCTTCTGGAATAAGATGCACAAGGTGAGCTATCAACCAGATACCAGAGCTTTCTAACTTTCTATATAGTCTTGTGAAAATGAAGTAATCACATCTTTAGAGCTACAAAGATGAAAAGGCTTCTCTTTTAGTATAAGGAACATAATGAAACCCCATATGAGCTTTAAGTGTCTCATCTGCGAAGCTGCAAAAGTAGCTTCTCCTATGAGTGTTGGGAAGATTAAGTAAAATAACTCACATAAAATGCTCAATAAATGTTACCTCCACTCTGCTTCCTACTCTCCCCAGCTCAGTGTGCGGAAGGCCTAGCAGTGATGGTCTGAAGGTCAAGTGAAGGTTGAGATGGCTTATTCTCAAATCAGAAGGTCTACATGTCTTGTGATTACAAAATAGGCTGTCATTAAAAAACAGACAAACAAACAAAAAACAGAGATATAGACTAAAGTAGGAGCTCAGGAGAGATACTCTCTCTTTCCTGATACTGCTGAGGACCCTATAATTTGTACTTGTGAAAATGCATATTTGTAGTGCTCTGTTTTCTATGAGCTTTTGCATATCCTACCTCATCTACTAATTTCCACAGCCATGGGATGGGCAGGATAGATGCTATTAGTCTGTTTTACAGGTGAGAAGACCAAGACCCAGAAAGGCTTACGTGATTTGAGTAAGATCACACAGCAAGTCTGTGAAGAAACTCTGAGGAGGATGCAGGTTTCCTGGCTTCCCGTCCACCACCTTCTCTGCCACACCTTGTAAATCACGTCCCTAAGAAGGGCTTGCTCCTTTAAGTTTAATGTGTGTTAGGAGTTATACACTGAGCCATTGAGCCTTCAGGGTCCCATCTCTTAGATTCCTGCAGGTGTACACGGTAAGAACAACAACGCAATCATGCTAAGTGCTCTGCTCGGGTCTGCAGCCAACTCCAGGCCTGCTGCCTCTTCTGGTGTAAGAGTGACAGTATGTTCCTGCCTTTACTTCTCTTGTGTTTGTCTTGCCATTTACTCAGCTCTCTACAATCTTGCTACTTAAAGAAGTCATGTGGATGGGTAGCATCACTGTACCCTAGGAACCCATTAGAAATGTAGACTCAGGTTCCGCCACAGAGCTTCCAAGTCTAAATGTACATTTTAACATAATTCCCAGGTGATTTATATGCACAATAAAGTTTAAATAAGCACTGTTCTCAAAAACTCAAAGTGTATTTAATAAACAGGCAATGCAGAATGTGGGATGCTGATAAAATACCCACACTGGCAGGGGTCATTACAGAGTTTCTCCAGCCTTCAATTGTCTAGTCATTGATTTTACCAGCATTTACTAATGATGCCTGGAACATGATAGGCACTAAATAAATAACTGTAGAACTAGTTGATGATGATTTAATCCATTATTCTATATGTAACGTCTGCCCATCTTCCTTTTCTCCTACTGCTCCTCTGCTCTGAAGGTATTGAATGAATTAGTCCATGTGAAGGACTCAGAACAGTGTCTGGCACACAGTAAGTACTCAGCAAGTGTCAAACATTATTATTAACAGACCGTGAGGTAGCTGCCTTCATAGCGGGCTACTTTGTCTTCCAGAAGGAATGTGTAACGCGGGCCACTGTGGAGCTTTGTGGGAATGCCACTTGAAGGAATACAAACTTATCTTAAGAAACAGACACTCTGAAGCATACTTTGTAACTCAGAGAAAAATCATTGCAGTGGATTCCAGAGAAATGATGAAGTGTCCAGGAGTAGGGGGCTGACAGATTATCAGTGTTAGTGTGTAAGCTCTGTTTGGCATAGTAGTGCAAAGCAAAGTACTTCCTCCTATCTGTATCTGCCTCCGGCCTTACTTTTGATATGGAGATAAGAAACCCTGAGGTAATGTTTCATGGTGGTGGAGAACAGTTTGATAGACAGGACAGACACTTCTGGTTCAAAGGTAGCCTTAGATGTTCAGGAGCCTTCACTTGCTAATCAGTACTCCTGCCCCATGTCTTGTTCTTTCCTGCCATACTGGCTTTGCTCTTGCCATTAACCCTTACCTATAAGAGGCCTTCCCACTTCTCTCTACTGCTCTCCTTTAAAACTCATCAGCTCAAATCCATCCCTCTCTATTTAATTTTCCTTTTTAAGTTCCCAAGTTACACTAAGAGATTTCAGATGGTTTTCCTATCACTTGTAATAAAATAAACACATGTCTATAACATTTAAGAAACATAATCAGCTTTCCATATTTTATGCTACAATTATTTTTCTTCTGCTAAACGTATAGTTTTCTAGATAGTTAAACCATCTTATTTTCTGCCCATTCCTATTATCCTCAGATCATAAAAAGGTTTGTTATATGCAACTGTGCATTGCTAATATTTGGTGAACATTCAATAAATGCCAAGGCTGTGCTAAATGCTTTAGGTGTATTAATCATCACAACAACATGATGACACTGGCACTATTATAATCCCCAACTGAAAGAAGAAACAGACTCTGGGAAGGTAATTTACTCAAGGTCACAGAGCTAGGAATTAGTGGGGCCAGTAAAATCTACATCTTGTCTCCCCTAAGAACCTAGTCACTTACCCATAATGCTCTCTGTCTCTGTTTAAGTCTACTTTATCTTTCAGAAACACTGAAAAGGTTATCTAATAAATTGATATTGGTTTGTTATCTAATGCAAAAAAAAAAAAAAAAAAAAAAAAAGCCAATTCAGTGAATGCTGCTCACAAGAAAAAAACCTGTAGGGCAATTCAGCTCAGGCTATAAAACACAGTCTCCGAGCTGATTTTTGGCACAAAATGTCAAGGACAAAATAAATTTTTTGCTGATTAAAAGAAAAAACTCTCTGTGGCAGCTATTAAATTTTACAGCTGAAGAAAGGAGGCATTCATCAGCGTTGGCTCTTTTTGGTCCTTAATCATAATGCCTAAGCTCCTATTAGTTTTAGAAAAACAAAAAGTAATTTTTTTCTCCATGTATCAATAGAACGTAGTCCTTCCCCAAACAATGTTAAATAAAAATAAGGCATTTTTTAAAAATGCTTGAAGAGAACCAGTGCTCCCTTTTGACTCTGTGCACTGAACCACCATTTCAAAGATGTCTCAAAGCATTTTTGTCCTCTCTAGATATTTCTGTCTTTTGTAGAACGTGTCAGGTTTTTTAATCATCAAAATATGCATTAATATTAGTTAATATTGGCCTTCCAAGACCAACTGGTTTTATTTCCTTGGCAAACTTATCTGTTTTAACATGAATGGTTAAAGATACTTCCTCATGCTGGTCTTCAGCTGCTGGCTGGCTGGAATATGAGGCACCTACAGAACAAAGCCAACTTGGCCTTTGATGGCACTGTCTGTTAACAGCTCTGCAGACCACGATGAGGCTTCAAGACACTCCAGTGAGCCCTGGGCTAACTGTGAAACTGTTCCACACACTCAGCCTTGAGCCTCACTACTTGTGTGGGCAGCATTTGGCCCGCTCTCTATTTACACAAATTCCCTAACGGTCTCTGGCACCACTGACGTCTCTGAGGGAGGCACAGTACATAGAGTGTTTCACATGAAAATCTTTAAACAAAAGGAATTAAAGAAAATCCCTGTTTAATAGTAAGTTTTTACCAAGCTCCTAAATTCTCGAGAGCATGTGAAATATTAACTTTCCCCAAATGGGAACACAGAGCTCGCCTTGTTTCACTTCATACTGCTGGGTTACAAATGTTCTGGAGAGCAGCATGCCTCCTTCTTAAGAACCTACTGAGATTCTTTTAAAATAGTGGTTTAAAAAGCACAGGTTCTGGGGTCAGACAGACTTGTGTTCAAATCCTGGTCTTGACATTTTCCAAATCCCAGGTACTTGGTCTACAAACTGGTAATAATAGTGGCAAATACCTTACTGGATTGTTGTAAGATTTACATAATATAATGCATCCACTCATAATGCATTAAATGTGCGGTGGTGGCTTTTGAAGTGCAGTCAGCCTTCCACTATCGTGACTCACAGAGGGACCCTTCAGCAGAAAATAAGAATGGTGAATCTTTAACACAAATTCTCCAAACCACGTCCTGCTCCAGCTACCCAAATCCCACCTGAGAATGACTCCCCTCATCCCAGGTACTAAGGCACCCAAGTCAGGGTTAACAATAGGGCAGCCACAAGGGGGCACTAAACAAGAGCCAGGGAGACAGGGAGACGGATGGGGGTGGTGATTCCTGGCTTTGCAACAATAATCCTCTCTCTCCCTGGGGCCAGTTTTCTCATCCTCTTTTCCCTGCAGGAGGCTAGGAAAGCAGCACAAGGGGATTCTCTCCTCACCTTTAGTCACCATCCCATCAGCCCTAGAAGCTCCCATGTAATCCCAAGACAGCCATTTTGCTTGCCCACATCAGGGAGCCAGCAAAGATCCTGCCATTATGCACTATGGCTTTCCCTCATGACAAAGCTGCCTCCACTAGGAACAGGTGGCAAACCCTTAACAGCCCCACCACTTTCCCTTCAGCCAACCACAGCCATTTCCCATGGCCTAGGCTCTCCTTATGTGGTCTAGAGTTCCATCTGCCACATCTTCATCTTCCTGGACAGCCAGTCTCAATATCACATTACATACTCCTTTTGAATAAAGTAAGATGTGGATTAGATAAATAAACATGATATAATTATCGATTATTTTCCATCAATTTTCATGAAGCATAGGTCATATCGTCAACTTCGGATCTAATGACAAGGAATTAATTAAATAAAATGATGGTAAACTAAACAAATTCAATGACTATTTAATCCTGTTTATAATCTTATTATGTGAAAACCATAATTTTATTTTACTGAACAGAAAAAGAATCAGGCAAGGTACACATTAAAAAAATTGAAAGTGTTTTATCTTTGATTATAGAATTATTACAGCCTTTTATAGTTTTCCCTTTAGCTTATTTGTATTTTCTAATTTATCTGTAATACATTCAATAATTGATTCGTTAAACAAATACTGATTGAGCGCCTACCACATGTTGGGCTAGTGCTGGGTGCCAGAATTACTGTGGAGAACAAAGCAGATTTACCCTCATGGAACCCACAGTCCAGGGCAAGAGGGAAACAGTAATCAAGTAATCACACAAATATATAATTACAAAATGGGACAAAAGCCACGAAAGAAAAGTATAGGGCACCATGACCGATCTCTCCTGGTGTGGGGGTGGGCTCAGGGAAAGCCTCCCTAAAAATGTGCTAGCTAATGCTGATTTATGGAAAGAACTGAAGGGAGAAAGATGTTATTACTACTGGCCAACGTTTTCCCTTCTCTCTACTCTGTTAGCAGCCAAGGAGTCTAAGGTGAAGACCAAGGAGAAGCAGAGCTGACTGAGGGAAACTGCGGGCGGTAAAACCTTCAAGCTGGCCAGAGCAATATTTTTGTCCCTAAGGATTGCTTGGGAACAACGTGTACAGTCAGTGCACAGACAAAGGCAAATTGCACTGGCACAATGTTCAAAACTCTGTTTTATCTTAAAACCTGTAACCAGTGCTTTAGAGAACAAATGGCAGGTGTATTTACATTAAACATGAAACTCATTCAATCCTGTATTTGTGAGGCACTGGCCTCTTTCATTACCGACTTTGCCGGAGTTTTGTCGTCTGTTATCTCTTATTACCATGTTATTAGGCTTTTCCTCAATCTCTACCACTCCCCCTACCCCCTATTCCTTTCATACTTTCTCCACAAGTATGTGCCACTTGGTTTTCTACCTTGATGAGCCCCCGTTGAGAGGTGCCCAGTGAATGTTCTTTTCATCCCCTCCCATACCACAATGGTAGCCAGATCAGGCAGATCATTTTGCAGTTATTGTTCATGCTAAGAGGAAGATTATGAAAATCTGCCAAGGCAGCCTTTTCCTTTAATGGCCTTCGCTCCAGACAATACTACAGAGGAAGAAAAATAGGGTAGGAATTGTAATTTTCAGTTACAAGCTTTGGAAACAGCATAAATAGAAGTTTCTGGAGCTTAGGTATGGATTGGGGATAAAACAACTGGGCCGTTCTAGGGGAGAAATGCCAGGAACAAAATAAGACTTCTCAGAGAGACAGTGCAGTAGCCCAGGGGTTAGTCTACATGTGTACTTTTAGAAAGAGGTCTCACACTGTTTCTTACAGTGACATGCTGGCTTTTGGGGTGACAGAATCCTTCCTTGGGCAGGACTGATTGCAAGATATTTGGCATATTTAGAGCAGGGGGCACTGAGTGCCAACAGTAGCACAGCCCATCACACACAACCAACACACTCCACCTGCTTCCAGTGTGACAATCAAAAATGTTTCTAAGCTCAGGGAAGCAGTATCACTGAGTGAAAACACTACAGGAGTAGTTATTCCTACATGCTGACTAGCAACCACCTTCTATCATGTAAGACTAAGGGTGGGGTAGGGGTGGGCAATGTGATAGCTCTAAGTCCTCAGTAACAACAAGAAGTGACCAAGAGAGCCTCGTTCTTATGTCACCCCCCACACACCTTCCACTCCCATAAGCTTTGATTCATGCAGCTTCTTCCATTCTCTATCCTCTAACTCTATTGTAAAAACTCTACCCATTCCTCAAGGTGCGGGCAAGAGGACCTCTCTCCACAGAGCCTCTTTATCTCCCTGAAAAATAACTCAGCTCTCCACACACTTTTTATGTGCACCTTCCTAAGACCCTATCGCTCCCTACACTGTACACCAACTGGAAGCAACTGCCTCACCTCTGCAAACCAAACTGGAAGCTTTGACAGCAAAGACCATGCCTCATGTCTGAGTTTCCCCCACTCCCAGCAATATGAAGTCATGGGTCAAGATCAGAGACAGAACTAGGTTTAAATTAGGACTCTGCACTTACTATCTAAGTGGCCTTGGCTAGGCCACTTTTTAATCTCTTGGAGACTCAGTTTTCTCATTATTCAAAGGAATAACACCTACCTTCAACTGGTGGTTGTGAGGATTTAATGAGAAAATGCCAAGTGTGATGTTCTCAGTAAAGGGTAGCAATGACCACAGTGGTACAGTATTTACAGTTAACAGACAACTCTTGCACACATTATCTCATGTGATCCGGTGCCATTTTCCTCCAGGGGTTCTCCCAAACCCCATCTGCTCCCCCATGCAGTGACTGTCAATTCCAAGAGTGATCATGAGCCAAGTCACATGGAAGCAACATGGAGAGCGAC
Organism: Cynopterus sphinx; assembly: GCA_030015415.1. Classification (NCBI taxonomy): domain Eukaryota; kingdom Metazoa; phylum Chordata; class Mammalia; order Chiroptera; family Pteropodidae; genus Cynopterus; species Cynopterus sphinx. The sequence continues at coordinate 87,784,329 of CM057387.1, forward strand.
CGATTCTGCCTTGAGAAAAGGTGGAACAAAGATAAAAGAAAAAAAAAAGGAGGGTGGGGGCTAATTCCAACCAATTTGTTTAAGAGGCTCAGAGGCTCAGACTTCAGTCACTTCTGAACTCATTCTTGAAGGAGGATTTGAAGTTAACCAAGAAGAGAAGAGGGGTTTGACTGTGGATATGCACAAAATATTTGGGGCTTAGATAGTTTAATAGAACAATCTAGAAAGGACCAGACTATAAAAAGCCTTGAAAGTTACTGAATAAATCTGGGTTGTCTTTCCACCTCAACTTACAGGTGCTCAGCTTTGCCTAAGTACTAGAGCTTGCTTGCTCACGCTCTCTTTTTCTCCCTTCTCCTCCTTTTCTCTCTCTCTCTCTCTCTCACCCCCGCCCCAACCTGTCTCTCCCCCTCTCTACCTTTCTCTCCCACTAAAAGGTCTTCTAGCTCTGGCATGACCTAGGATGCTGAAGATGGCCACAGCCTGAACTGGGCAGTAACTCGGACCATGCTTCTTTCTCTCTCTTCCCACCTACCCTTCTCCCTCAGAACGCAAGACCACATAACAAACTAGCCAGTTTTTTTTCTTCCAGACACACTCAAATATGCTTGAAGACATCACAGCCTTGTAGATCTGTACCTGAAATTTCACATATAACTTGTCACAACTAAAAAGCCTATTTCTAATAATAAAACATTTTCCCACTGTGCTTCACCTTCCCCAATACTCTGGCTCATTTCAGGGTTCTGGCTATGCATCTGGTGCTGAAAAGGAGAATGTGAGAGCTAGTGATGTCCAATTATTCTTTTTAATCTTAAAGCTTTTTTCAAAATATCTATTTTTAAAACACCTAACATAGCTTCCAAAATTTAGCCATTACTTTTGTACACCTAACCTACAGCCCCTAACTCAAGCAGAGGGACCTCTGATATTTATGTTTGTTCTTGGGAGAAACAAGCAGAGCCTTCCCTTGAACTTGAGTATCCTCAGTTCCTCCCGGGAGAGACTGGCATTGACAGGACATCCATGTGAAGACAGCATTTTGAAGTATAGACAATAAAGTGCTCATCATGTGTGAAATACCATTAAACCTCGTTCGTAGGAACCACCTTGGTGATGCCACCCTCCTGAGTGTATTATTGTCTTTTCCTCTGCTCTAATCCAAACAGCCTGGACAGCTTGTTTATGAAGGGCTCTGAAACGGCCCCTCGCAGCAAGAAAGGCGATGACAGAATCACAGGGTGTTGTGGCCACACTGAGTCCAGCTAAGAAAATCTCAGAGGGAGGCAGTGGAACAGGCCAGGGATTGGCTTTCAGTCTAATATAAGCCTGACCAGAAAGGTCCATCTGTCTGGCTGCTGAGTAGTTGCTCAATAAATACACACTGAATGAATAATGAAAGAACCATCGAAATCTTCACCAACAGCCCAGTCAAAGGTATCAACAAGAGAGGAGCCAAACTCTTTCCAAAACACACAGCCTACCCCTATTCCATCCTTCCTCCACCCAAGAAATGTGTTTTTGTTTCTGACACTGAGTACAGGGATTACACTGAGAACTTCTGTAAAATATATTTAAGATTTATTTGCTCTCTGAAAAAAAAAAGGGGGGGCAGGGAGATACAGGAGAAAATCCTAAAACCCAAAGGGCAATTTATATTATACACATACACATAGTTTTCTTTATAAATGAGATCATGTTGGAGATATAGTCTCATAACCTACATTTATACACTATGCCTTTTATCGAGCATAGAAAAATCCAGAAGCTAAATTTTCTTCACTTCTTACCAGAAGTAAAACCACACTGCATTCCTGAAGATGAACACTTTTTTTATATAACAGTTTTTAAAGAGAAGGAAAAAATAAAAATAAATGGTCCAGCAAAGTAAAAATAAGGAAGATTTGTTGCTACTCTTGGTCACCTCAGCAGTTTGACCATTTCTTACCTGAAGGGCTTCTCCTCACTCTTGAGGTTGATCTGTTTTGTTAACCTTAGCTAAAATAAAATAAAAGATACCTGTATCTCCCCATGACTGCCAGAGATTTCTCTTCCTTTGCCTTCAGTGGCAGCATTCAAAATCAAAAGAACAGAGTGAAGTACGAGCATCAGATGAGAACTACCTGCATCATTCCCTTCCTTAAAAAGGCCTATCACTACCCACAAACTAAAAAGAGGAAATCTAGTTCCGTGGGCAGTGGCATCAAGGATACATCTTCAGCCTCATGTCCCATAACTCTCTTCTCCAAACCTTTGAAAGGGCATGTGCCAGCCGCAAACAACATCACGTCATTGCTCTTTTGGTCTCTTTGCCTTTGTCCATGTGATCTACCCTTCCTAGGCTGCTGCTTTTGCTGAACTTCTGCTCATCTTTCGACACCCAGTCTGAATGGCAACAGGTCTGGCTTTCTCCAATTTCCACACAGACCCATGTCCCATAGCTTTATGAACGCTGCATTTAGAGCAGTTTCTCTTGCATTACCCCCCTAGATGGTAAATTCTTGGAGGTAGAAATCAGGACCATATCTTAATTTATAACTGTATAATCTCACAGTTCCCCTACATATGTGACATAAAGCAGGAGTTAAATAAATGTTCTCTGAATGAGTTTTTAAAAATCCAATCTCAACCTCATGGCCAAAACCTGACATCTATAGCTTGAGCTAGAACTCCTTACCTGGGTCCCTTAGTATATCCCTGTATAAGTCCAACTCTCCTTTAATTATGTTGGGTACCCACTTTGTTGGGAGTTTGTATAACATAAATCAATGTTGAATTTTGTCAAATGCTTTTTCTGTATCTATTGAGATATAATTTCTGTTCTTCATTTGTTAATGGGGTATATCATGTAAACTGATTTGTGGATGTTGAACCATTCTTGCATTCCAGAAATAAATCCCATTTGATCCTTTTACTGTATTGTTGAATTCAGTTGCTAATATTTTGTTGAGAATTTTTGCATCTACATTCATCAGAGATATTGACTTGTGATTTTTTGTGTGTGGAATTTTTATTTGGTTTTGGAATTAGGGTAATGCTGGCCTCATAAAATGAATTTGAAGGTGTTCTCTACTTCTCTATATTTTGGAAGAGTTTGAGGAGGATTGGTAGTGATTCTTTTTTGAATATTTGGTAGAATTCACCAGTGAGGCTGTCTGGCACTGGACTTTTGCTTGTTGGGAGGTTTTTGATTACTGATTTAATCTCCTTATGATTAATTGGTCTGTGCAAATTTTCTATTTCTTCATAATTCAGTCTTCATAGGTTATATGCTTCTAAGAACTGATCCATTTCTTCTAGGTTTTCTTATTCATTTGCATATAATTATTCATAATAGTCTCTTATGATCCTTTGTGGTAACAGTTGTAAGTCTATTCTCATTTCAAATTTTATTTCAGTCATCTCTTTTTCTTGGTGATTCCAGCTAAAGGTTAGACTTTATCTGAATTTATTTGTCTTTTCAGAAAACCAGCTTTTCATTTCACTGATCTTTTGTCTTCGTATTATCTAATTCACTTGTTTTCACTCTAATCTTTTTTATTTCTTTCCTTCTACTAACTTTGGGCTTTTTTTGTTCTTTTCTAGTTCCTTAAGGTGTAATGTTTGGTTGTTTACGTGAGGTTTTTTCATTTTTCAAAGTGTTCCTTTTAATGCTTAAACTTTTTATTTATTCAGTTTTCTTTTTCCTCCTTTTCCTTGAACAGCAGCCTTAGTGATTTCATTAGTCGAAACAAAATAAAGATATGATACTACAATTAACAGTATCTACTAACAGACATGATGTCACTCTTATGCCTGAAACAACAATCCTAAGAGGTAGTTTCTGTTATCTACATTATACAGATGAGAAAACTGAGGCTCAGGGAGGTTGGGCCAAAGCACAGGGGTGAGAAGTCAAGTTAAAATTCAAACTCAGATCTGTTTAACTCCATGCAATAGGCTTCCTCAGTTTGAAAAACTAATTGAGGCCACAGGTTTTGAAACATCATAGTGAAAGAGAGGTTCAAAGTATCTATCTGCCTCTTTGATTTCTGCCTCCTTGGACATCTAAAACCACTAGTCTGTGTAATAAACAAATACTCCTCCTGCAGTCCTAAAGTTGTAGGCAATGATAAATCACACACACACACACACACACACACACACACACACACACACACACTCCCCCCATCTCTCAATAATAATGGCTTACGTGAAAATCCAGCTTTACTTCCCTCTGACACAAAAGTTCAGAAGCATGCGACCCAGGGCTGGTATAATAGCTCCGCTCCACATAGGGAAGTAGGCTCACCATTCCTAGGTGGGGCTCCTGCTCTAATGGTCCAAAATGGCAGCACCTTCATTCTAAGCAGGCAGAAGGAAGAAAGATAGAGAAGAAGGTGCAAAGAGCATCTGTAAGCTGCCTTTCAAGAAAGCTCCCAGAAGCTACCTCATAACAATTTCAATTACAACCCAATGGCCAGAATATAGATGCATAGCCATATCCAGCTGCAAAGGGAGGCCAGTCAAAATTGAGTGTTCTCTCTTCACAAAAGAAAAGGAGAACAAATACTGGGAAATAACTAACAACCTGTGCTACAAATAGGAAGTTAAAGGAGAATAGAAGTGTGTTCTGGAACCACCTGTGCTGTTACCAACAGAGATATGACCTTGAACAATAGGGAAAAAAGGAAAGGGGTATTAACATTTAACAAAAGCCTATATATATCTGTCACCTTACTAGACACTGGGGTCCCCACCGGGAACAAGACAGACATAGTTCCTGCCCTTAAGGAGTTTATAGCCAGTTAAGGGATATAACGGAAATTCCAACACAACCTACATGTATTGGTTTCCTAGGGTTGCTTTAACAAATAGTCATAAACTTGGTGGCTTAAAACAACAGAAATTTATTTTCTCACAATTCTGTGTGCAAGAAGTCCAAAGTCAAGGTGTCAGCTAGTCCACACTTCTTCCCAAGGTTCATAAGGTGAATCCTTCCTTGCCTTTTCTAGCATTAGGTAGCACCAATCATTCCTTGGCTTGTGACTGCAATACCCCAATCTCTGCCTCTGTTCTTCGATGGCCTCTGTTCTGTCTTCTATCTCTCATAAGGACATTTGTCACTGGTTTTAAGGCCCACCCAAGTAATTCAGGTTGATCTCATCTTGAAACCCTTAATTATGTCTGCAAAGACTCTTTTTTCCAAATAAGATCACATTCACAAATTCTAAGGGTTAGGGCATGGGGAGCCACCATTTGACTCACTATAACGAGTAAACTAACAGATTAAAATCATTGCCTACTGTGGTTTCACGGTATCATTTCAGCAAAATTATTCATAAATTTTTGATACTAAGTGTAATTATTTTATTTCACTAATAATTATGAATTATTTCATCATTCATAATTCCTATTAATACTAAGTCTAATTAATTTATTCAAAATCAGTATTATTTATTAAACCTATGAATATGCATTATGAAGGATAACTGCCATAGGGAAAAGCTGAAAGGCACGCACACTCAACTCACATTTGCAAGATCCATTTTCTAAATAATTTCACATTCACATGTTCCAGGATGTAAACACATCTTTTTAGGGGCCACCATTTAACCCACTACACCACAAATGCCCTGCATAAGATGAATGTCTTTATCATTTTGAAACTCTGGGTTGGTAAGTCTGCTTCTACAAGCATTTGTGCAGTGGCCTGAGTGGAAGGCACTATGCTATACACTCTGGGGGTTATATGGTTGAGTTGGAAAGAGTCCAGGCCTTATGTAGTAATCCAATGGAAGTTATCAAACGAGAACACAAATGGCCATCCAGGAACAGAGCCAGGAGAAAAGTCTCAGCACAGCCTATAAGGTCAACAAGAGGTTGAGTTAACTGTTCAGGGACCAGGAAGGGGACAGGTCCAAAAAGCTAGACCAGAATTCAAGAGGCAAGACTGGAACTGAGAATTCTGAGCCCATAGTCCACTGCCTCATCTTCCTCCACCCCCATGAGACCCTGGGACACATGCCTTCTTGCCTTCCTTCATTATTCCTGCCTTTAACGATCTCTCTCCTCCATTTCTGCCAAAATGAGCCAATGAGCCCTTTCTTTGAACAAGGTCAATGAGATCTGCCTGAAATAATACATTGTGTTAACAAACACACTTTCTTGTTCACTAATTGTTCATCTGTAAATATTATTTCTATCATTTGCTCCTTGATACATGGTCATCTTGTTCAATTCACCATTACCTACTCATTCAATTGAAAAATTCACCATCCACCTCATCATTCAAGGAGGTTAGGCAGTATCAGTTATATGTCAGCACTTCTGGAGGACACAGAGACAGACAAGACAAAATCCCTGCCCTTAAGAAAAAGAAAGGAGTGAAAACTGCTTAATAGACCAAGTTCCCTGAATTATGTAAAAGAGCATGTGTCTTATTAAAAGAACTTGAATCAACACATGAGGGGCCCTGTCCCGCTGCCACCTTCCCACACACTTTCAAACCAGGAAGCATAGTGTAAAAGTTCTTGCATATTAGAGAACTGGCCATATTTTTTGCAGCATGCCAAACACTCTTAAAGATCATTGAAACTCTTTGAATGCTTAAAAAATAAGCCCAGGAAGTGAGACAGAGGAGAATAAACAACTACAGATCGCTTTCTAGCGTTTCCAACATATTTATTCCATTTTCTTCACAGTTTCATGTAGCAGTTACTCACCCTGGTTAACTAAAAAAGAAAAGAAAACTGGAATAAAGTTGACCCAGATGTGTACAGTGCCTCGCTCTGGGAAAATGCAGACTTCAAGACTTCTCACACTTGCAAGGCAGCAGAAGAAAGAGGCTGAGTGGACTGAGGTTTGTGTCTGAGAGTCTTTCACTGCAGCAAGGTCAGTGTAAGGGTAAAATAGCTGTGATGCCTGTATCTCACCCAAACAACCCAATCATGGCTTTGAGACTTTCTTGGGGACAGTGGGATGGGAAGACGCACGAGTGGCTTCAAGGGGTCCTTTAATCCACCTATCACCAAATGGCATCTGAAGACAGCTTTGATATGGTACTACTTTTCCTTACATGCATACAGAGGCTGTTGTCATTGATAAGATCCACATTCAGTAAAAGTGAGTGACTTTTGGTATTTTTCCATATGTACTTACTGAACAGAGAGATGCTATAAATGTAATGGCCATCATTTCAGTTCAATTTCCTAGGTAAAATAAACAAACAAACAAACCTGAGGAAAAAATATATACGCTAAAGCTTTAGGTGGGGGTGGTATAATCTCAGGGTGTAAGGCAGGAGGGAGAAAAGGAAGTCAGGTAAGAAAGGAGATAAATCAGATATGAAATGGCCCATTAGTTACCAAATTTTCCTAACCTCACAAAACAAACAAACAAACAAACAAATAAAAAACAAAAACGAAGACTGCTTGATCACCAGGACAAGGCTGTACAGAACTCACCATGGCTCAGAACAATCTTCCCTCTCTTGCCTCCCTTTGGCTGAGGTTCACCCGTGGGCCTTAGATCTTCTACCCTTCTGGGTTGTATCAGCCACCCTGTATGGATAGCTTCTGGAGAAGCCAGTGCCCATCCCCTGACACAGCTTCCTCTGAGTCCTGGCATGGTGAGAGAAGCCAGGGATTCTGTGGTACAGGTTCAGTCAGGCCTGGGGGGCAACACTGCTGGGCTCTGCTACAGCATGAGCTATGGAGGCTGAGCTGTGGGCTCGCCCTGGGGAATGAGGTGGTCGTAAGTACAGCCAGCTCTCCATGCAGAAGCAGGCAGGTGAACCTCTCTGAGGAGGTGCATAATCTGGGTCCCGTACAACTGCTTATAAGAACCTGTATTATTTTTTGTTACTAAAGGTGGGTTCTTCAATATTATCCAAATTAAGGACTTTTTTGATTATACATTCATATATGCATCAATGTATAAATATGAAAAAAACTTTGGAAAGTTATTACATCAAAATGTTAACAATGGTTATCACTGAAGTATGAATACTTTTTTAGCCTATTTTTTATTTTTTGCTCATCTTTAGTTTACCTATATAATAAAATAATAAACTTGACAGAAGAAAAATTAGTTCTCATAGAAAAAGTTGTTGAGAATCACAGGCTTCAGCTTATGAGTCATGAAGAAATCAGCATTTCTGCATCCTGTTTCCAATTGTGACCTCATCCTTTTCTTTGCCTCTCCTCCTCACTTATGAACAAAAGGCCCCAGAACTGTATAAAGGAGACTAGTTCAGTGGGAGAAACATGTGTTTTTGCAGTGAAAAACCTGACTATGAACCACATTACCTGCCAATTCCAGGCTCTGTGATCTTGGCAAGTCCAGACCTCAGTTTCTTTGTCTGTAAATTGGAGGTCATAACAGACCTGCTCCGTTGCTCTGAGGAGTCAGTGTCAGAATATTAAATCAAAATAGTCTGAAAGCAACAATGTATTACCATGCATTAAATATATCTTAATGTAGTAAGGAAGATCAGAAGAGCTTGAGGTGTGGGAGCATATGTATATAGGACCTGAGAGGATTTTTAGGTTCACAATAAGATTGAGGAGCAATAAGAACAGATTTCTTTCTCTTTCCTTGGTACCGGGATGAAGAGTGCTGCCTGAGACTTAAAACAAATTTCAGTAATCTCTTGACAAGCATTTAACCTGGACGTTGGCAACTCTGCCCACTGCTAGGCACAGAAAAAGAATTTACCAAGATTCAAGAGGAGTTTCAAGGACTCAGGGAATTTTAGAACATGAAAGGACTGTGGCTTAAAAGTTCACATATTACAGATTAAAACGAACAAACAAAAAGCTCAGCCACGTAACAGCAAGATTGGCCCAAGGTCACTTATCTGTTGGTGGCAGAGCTCTTCTGTAATCATAAAATCACAGCTATCACTTGCATGTTTGTAATGTGCCTAGCATGTGCGAAATACTTTACATAGTTGATTTCATGTCATTTTTAAAACAACTCTTTGAAGTGAGCATCAATGGCCCCATTTGAGGAGAGGGAAACTGAGACTCAGAAGCTTAAGCAACTTGCCTGAGGTTGCTCAACACGGCAACAGCTGGTCAGCGAAGTCCATGTTCTTCACCTGTCAGACTCCACCTCCGGGAGCATCTCCAAGCCCCTGTCCAATGTGCTGCTACCATGGTGTGGTAATAACCAGTCCCCACCTAGAACATCACTCCCCTGTGAGACGTTACCTCGTTTCTAGCATAAATGAGACCGAAAGCATCTGGGAGTGAGTGTTATGGAGAGAGGCTGTTTATAATCTCAGCTGTTTAATGTTTTGTTTCTTTTGTTAAATAACTCTTATTTTCTCTTCTCCAAAAACCTAGCCAAGGAACAATAGCTGAATATTCATTTCTGGGGGAGTCATTTTGATTTCCTCTTGGTCTTCTATGAATTCAATTTTTGCAAATTTTCCTTCTTGCCTTTGGCTCTGCATAAAGTGACATGGCCATACTTCCTTTTATTTTGATGTAGGAAATTTTGTGGCTTTTCTTGTGATAAATCATAATGATGACGACAACGATGATGATGATAAAAGTCTCACGTGTAACCAAAAGAGGGTTTTCTCCTTTGTGCATATGCCTCAGTAGTGAGCAAAATGAAGAATGTGATTTCAGAACCTTAAAATAAAAGTAAAGCACATATGTTCTATAAAAAGCATTGCTTGACAAGATCAAGTTACCTCAGGAGAGGGAAGTGATTTCACTAACTGTGCCTCTCTTGAACATCTGAATCTCCCCCGTGACTCTGGTAGAGAGGGTGGGGGTACAAGGGGTTAAACCCTACCCAGGTGCATCTACGTAATTACCCTCTGGACACTTACTAAAGAAATGACTGCAACGCTTAACCTTGGGCAAGCACAGGAGGGGTTAAGGGAACTGACACAGCTGGATTTGTATTTAAGAGAAATCCATGGAACAGGCTTGAATATCCACAAGCTATGTGAGATTCTTGAAAAGGTCACTCAAGGCATACATAAAATGTCTTTTACAAACACACACACACACACATACATACATACAAATCTTGATAGCACATGTGCTCCTGAGGTGAAACCATATGTTTCCAAAATGATCCTGGCTTTCTACAAAAGAGGACACAGGAGGAGTGATCACTCCTGTAATCAATACCAAAGAGTAGGTCTCTGGTTATCAGGACCTGCATCTGTGGGGCTGAGCACATGTACAGACAGGCAATTTACTCTGAAATGTGCATAGAAGTGGATGGATTTTCATCACCATTTTTTGTTGTTGTTCTTTTTTTTTCTTTTTTTTTTTTTTTTTTTGGTCAGTGGCCTAGAAAAAGGCCTCGAAGCAATCCCATCTGCCAAGATCTGTTCTCCCATGTATTATAAGGATGTTGTATTTGACCTGTACTTGAAAAAGGTCTGTAAGAAATGACAAGAATCTCGATTACTGAAGGGGATTCTAAATGGGAAGGTATGATTATATTTGGCAAGTAATTGGTCATAATTATAATATTCTCTTATCTACGTAGTCCCAGTATTCTTAAGTGCATTGTTTTATTTTGATTATTAGTGACTTAAATAACAATAGCTTTATTACTTGGGGAATTAGACTATAAATTATGGTCAAATGTTCTCACTTTTCTTATGAGACTATTTGGCTGTATCTAGAATTGCTGAATCCAGCTCCTTCTTTCTGATTTTAAGTTGCACTTTCATCTCCACCGTCTTCTTCCCAAGTATAATTGAAGCCAAGTCATAATGTCAATAGCTTCTCCATGATGAGTCTATTATCAGGTACGCTTGCCATGACCCAAATAACAAATCATAAATAAACATCTTATGACAGCTTATTCCATCTTTAACTAGTACTTTCACATCATTTTAGATCTACATTCATTTCTATACACTATTTGTCAATTACTGTAAAATCGTGTACACTGTTTACCATTTGCATTAGAAAGATTAGTTTTTTCTACATACAGAGGAACCTTTAAAAATATTAAATAGTCATGACATCAAGAGCTATATATACCCCTGCCCTACTACTATTCTCATCACACATTCATTTAAAAGTGCATAGTCTTTTTTGGAACTCCTTGAAATTAGGAAGAATTTTTACTCACCATTGTTTGCCTCTAACACAGACTTGGAATATTTTTCAACTTTATGATCCAGACTTCCCCAACCTTTCCCATAAAAGTCATGTACATTTATTATAGAAAACTGAAACTATAGAAAGGCATAAAGAGGAATATTAAAACAATTCATAATCTCACCACCTCATGTTAAAATCTTAATATCATGGTGCGTTAAAGTCTTTAGTGAGGCAGAGCACTTGATATCATTTTTTTTAATTAGAAAATATGGAATATTTAAAAATACTTTTAAATTCCTGGGCATGCATGTAAGACTGAAAAAAATAGTTTCTTTCCATGTAGAATCTACCAGTTGGAAATGGCTTTAAAGACACCTAATTGAATTGCACCCTTGTGGCCTAGAAGGTTAAGAATTTGCTGGCCAGTGCACAGCTCCCAACAGGTTCCTGATCTGACCTCTGCTCTTATCCTCCACTATTCTTTTACCTCTGGAGCAATGTGGCTGAGTGGGTGGCATAGATAGGGCCCAGCAAGAGCTCTGAGGAGCTGCAACAAACAGGAAATAAGATGCCAGGCTGTTTGTGAGATCCCACCAGCAACCCTAAAGAGCAGGTTAAGGCTGTCTTACTTGCTTTAGGCTGCTATAACAAAGTACCACAAACTGGGTGGCTTAAATATCAGAAATTTGTTTTTTCACAATTCTGGAGGTTAGATTTCGCAGATCAAGGTATCGACAAGATTGGTTGCTTTGAGCCTTTTCTCTTTGGCTTGCAGATGCTTATCTCCCCACTGTGTCTTCACAAAGTCCTTTCTCCTCTTCTCATAAGGACCCTGGTCATATTGAACTAAAATCTCCCTAATGACATCATTTTAACTTAATTTCCTTTTTAAAGGCCCTATCTCCAAATATGGAAATACTGGGGGTTAGGACTTCAATATATGAATTTTTATAGGGGACAAAATTCATCCCATAATAGTCTGGAATTAGGTCACTATTGGTCTGGTTGAATTTTGAGATTGGGGATTAAATGAACTGAAAGGTCCAAACACAAGATGACAAAGGACATTACCAGATCCAACAAGAAGAGGGCATGGGACTGTGAGTCAAGAACATGGCCACTTCCAACTCTGCCACTACCTGACCCTGAGCCTTTGAGCAAATATCTATATTTCTCTAAGACCCAGCTTCCTCCTCTATAACGTGTGAGATAATGTCCATTTAAAATGAATTGCTAGATGAGCTCTAGATTCTTTACAAACCTCATAAACCCCAAAAAAGCACACAATACTCAGGTTTTGCTTCCTGTATAACCACAAACCTATTACACTCCTCTCCAAAGAGTCACATTCTTCAGCTGGATATTCATGCTCACCATCGTGGGGCTCTCCTGATGTCCCTGACTTGGTCCCTTTTCACTACTATCCAACTAGTCTACTGGATGTTGCCCTGTTCTCCTCTACCAATGTCTAGAAGAATCCCTCTCTTCTTTGTCATGTCACCCACTCCTAAGACCCTGCTCACATGCAGCCTCCTCCATAAAATCTTTCCTAAGCAGATATTATTTCTCTCTACATTGCTTCATTTTCCCTCTCCTACTGTACACTTGTCATTCTTCATAACCTCGCCATTATTTCATTTCTTATGAGTATCTACACAGACTCTCAAATGCAAAGAGAATAATAGTATACTACCTTTTCTAAGCAGTGGAAATTAGAGAATATACACGTTTGCACACTGGTAAAAAAAAAAAAAAAAGAATACAGAAAGTTTAAACCAGAAACTAATGAGGATTGCCTATGGAGGTGAAGTAAGTAGGAAAGAAGTGGGAATGATGGGAAGGTAGGAATGGGGGGGGGGGCGAATAATGAGGAGGGCCACATCTTTGAGTCCTCCTTTCTATACAGTTAAGACTTAAAACTATATTAATGTTTCACACATAAACACGTAAGTAAATAAATTAGTAAAATCAATAAGAATGGGTACAAATAAACCTAAAATTAAATAGAAACTAAACAAGTGAATGCAATTAAAATTTATCACTGAGAGAAAGAAAAGGAAAAATAACATTAGTGTCCCAACTCTGACTTCAACCAAAGAGTATAACACTTTGACCTGTAACTGGTACCTGAACCTGTGAAGACTTAATGAATAAGAGGATTGTGCATTTAAAAAAATAAAAATAAAAAAAATGGTTTAGCTAACCACTGATTTAGTTCACTTATTTCATAGTTGATGTGATGAAGATTGTTAGATTTCTACCCAATATCCAGTTTCTCCCTTTACTCCTTTTGTAACAGAATCCCAAATTTTATTGGGGGCAGAAATGTGCTCAGCTGAAAATCTTTTTTCAGCCTCCCTTATAGCCGGGGATGGTCCTGACATGATTTGGCCAATGAGATGAACTTTAGAGTAACCAAGCAAGAACATAGACATGAGGCAGAGGGTGAATCAGCCACCTTATGACCACAAGATGACAAGGTTTTCAGGTCTCTCTGTAACAGCTGGATGCAGATTCGGACACAGTTGAAATTAATGACAGAGCCAGATGTAGAACCCACACCTCTTAACTCCCACCCATTTCAGGGTACTTTCTCCTACGCATGCCACCTAGAAGTAATGCCTAAACTCCTCTTATATAGTCAGCATTGCACGGATACCTATTTTTTTTTTAAGTCTATTATTGTATACTCAAGCCTGATTAAGCTCAGATTGAGGAGTTTTCCTGGTTAACATTGAGTCCATTAATTCATATGAAACTCTTTGAATTATTTTAAAACTTTGCATGTATCAGTCTTCCTTCTTTTCCTTTTAACTAAGTAACAGATAAAAATTTAAGCTAAGGATAAGCTCCTTTCCTACACCTATAGACTCAAGCTGAATACATTTGGAAAATGAAGTCTAACCCTTGAAAGTACAATTTGAGTATATCATGGTTCAGATCTTTCAGAAATATCAAACCATAAAGAGGTCTTTTCTTATTCCCACCTTCACACACTCTCTTCCTCTGTTCTTTACCTCGGTGTTTAGAACACTGTATTGCAGTCCTTTGCTATTTATCCGTCTTGCTCCCTGGATTGGTAGCCTCTTGAAGGCAGAGTGATAGGTCTCGTATTTCCACTATCTAGAATAATTTCCATCTCATGGGAGCTGTCTTTATTTAAAAAATATATGGAAAGCAGTGCATGTAAGTTTTAGAGTACAGATTATTCTAAACCTCAGAGAAGCAAAACACATCATTAAAAAGTTTAATTTTATGTCCCCCAGAAAAAAAAAAAAGAGAGGTTTTACTCTAAAATCAGGAAAATATATTTGGGGGCTTTTTTGGAACTGAAAAATTCATTTGGAATTAGATTTTGTTCATTGATTTAAGATAAAATCTTCTCACTGAAATATTGGATGACATTATTAAAATCTAAAAAGTGGGATTAATTTTCACTGAGTCTATCTGGCTAGCTAGAATTCCCTAAACACACCAAGGAATGCCACCGGCACTTATACACGCCAGTATTACATCCTCTGTTACAGGTGCTAACACAGAATGCTGACCTACTAAAGGAGTTTAAAATGAGGGTTAAGGGGAGCCAGCCAACAATATCTAAGGTCAAATGCAAAGCCTCAGTGTTACAAGCTCTGCAAACCTGTAGGCAATCAGCTATCATTCAAAATCTTTGCTGGCATCGAGCTAGGCTGGGCATTGAACCTTAAGTGAATAATTGACATCTCAAGCATGAATCACGGCCATCTCCCAAACCAGGATGCCTCTTTTCTCATTCCTCAATCAGTCTTCTAAACACCAACACTCATTCACACTCAGGGTTGTTGACTTACTACAAGCCAGGGGCCCTGCTAGGTCCTGGAAGACAGAAGTCAAACCACATGGGTGTCTATTCTGACCCCACTACTTCTTAAGTGTATGACCCCACAGGTTGCATAATCCCTCTGTGTCTTGGTGTCTGTATCTGTGAAATGGGGGTACTAATACTACTGTGTCATAGGGTTGTTGTGGGGATAAAGTGAGTAACTAACTGTGATGTGTAAAGCAGAATGCCTGACACACAAAAAGAACTATGCAAAGCATTAGTCATTATCACTATTTGCTTATAAATAAATATATGAGCAAATACTCATTTATTTAATTTTTAAATTATATTTCAAAATAGATATATACAGTAAGATGTCAATTAATATATAATGTATACGACTAGAAAATAGACTGGTGGAAGATAATATTAACAGCAATTTCCTCTTAGATGTGGAATTACAGATTGCTTTCTCTCTATAGTTTTCTATATAAATTTTACCATAAGAGAAACAACAATTTCATTAGTACTAATAACACAGGCCTTGCTTCCCTAATCCATGGAATGGAAACAGCACTGCCTGCTCTTTAAAATGCCCCAAAGCTCTCATCATCCAGAGCTTCACTCACTGACACAGTTATCAGATATTTAGCCAAAGACAATTAAGTTACACACAGTTACTTTTCCTTTTCACACTGGTAAAAATGACCTCTTAGAGATATCTTTCTTCAAACCAAATCAGAGTCAATGGTAAGCATGGAAATTAGTGTAAAGAGTAAACAGATTTGTTATACAAAGTTTAATTTCTGCAATATTATCCTAAATCCCTCGATACCTCTCAAAGCCCTGAAATCTGTGGGGACAGACCATTACTGGAATCTGGAGGGAAAAAATAACACACTCTCTTTTTAAAAAAAAAAAAAATCTGCCATATGGTGTCCATTCTGTTTAAGGGATTTCCCCCTTCTCTAACATTGAGAAGTTCTTCTATCTCTTCACCTGGTTTGATACTTAAAACCAAGAGTAAGTTTTTGGTTTCAGCGATTTTACAGCAGCACTGAAAATGCTTTGTCCAACCCTACATAGAAATTAGACAAATTTTGTAAAACCCTAGCAAGCAGAAGATAGCATCTGTACAGAGAGGAGAGGACATTTCCTTTCCTTACCTTCTCTTGGCGTTAAATTCACTGTTTAGACTCTGTTCATCCAAACCCAACTAGGGTTCCTGGTGCCAAGGTAACCCACCTCCAAGAGCACACTTTAGAACTCTCCACTACATCTTTGACAGCAAGTCTGTTGAAGAGATGCTTGGGTTGAAGGCTCCAAAAGACTTGGACTGATGCTAGGCATCATGAACAAGACACTGAACCTGTCTGAGCCTCAGTTCTCTAATCTATACAACAGGCATGTAAATATCACCTTTGAAGAATTGCTGCAAATGCTGGTGTGAAAGTACTTGGTAAAATATTTTGCACTCTCTAAATGTGCAAATTTCAGAGGCACAAAGGGAGAACAATGTTAAAGGCACAAAAGGAAACAAAAGGCAAATGATTCCAGGGTGTGTATATGGCAAAGCTGCAACCACCAGTGCTGGTTTTGCGGCTGGGGACTCTGGGAGGCATCTGAGCGTGGTATACCCATGCCCTGTGTGTGCAGCTGCCATCAATCACATCCTCGAAAAACTTCTGAATGGAGATTTTGTGGAGAAACTCAATGAGCCAGAAGTGAGAGAAACTGATTAAAGAGGCAAAATAAACACAGTATCCTCGGGCCCTCTTCGGCCACAGGTCCACACCCCAGATCTCCACATAACATCCTGAAAGTGTGCTGGAAGGAGCAAGTCGCGAGTGACTGAGCTCTGTGGCCCTCCTGGTACTCCCCCATGGGTGGCAGGGGTAGTACTTTATGTGCCGTTTCCATAGAGAAGCACAAACTTTCCGGCAGATTTACTCACTTCATTTCCCCAGCAGAGGACAGGAAGATATTTTTGCCCTGTATCAGCACAGGCAGATCCTAAAGTCACAGAAGTTAGGCGGAGGGACCTGGAGGGGCTGAAACCGGACTAACATGGCTCTGAGAAGACTTCCTTGGCTCCTGGCAGGGGAAACCTTTTTTCCTCAGTGGTGATGAGGCTGCAAAATTTCCTCCTCAGAAACCTCCTGGGTGCTTTCTCTCACCTTCCTTTCTCTTCTCCTTTCTCAATGTTTTCTGTCTTTCTTCTCCCACTCACTCCAGCCCCCTTTCTCTTTCCTTTCTGCTCTCCCTCTCTCCTTCTTTTTTTCTCCTCTCCCTCTTTTTCTGTCACCATACTTGTTCCCACACTAGGCCCAACTTTATTACTTACAAATGGTTTCTTAGTCCCTTATTCTTTCCTTATTTTTTTTTATTCTTTCAACAAAAATTTTAAGCATCTATTATGGTGCCAGTTACCCAATTAAAAAAAAATAGTAAAAGCTATTTCTTTATTTCAATTCAGAAAACATGTATTGAGCTGCTATAATATGCTGGGAACTATAGATACAAAATTGAATAAGATACAGCTTAGCAGTTATGGGAGATCCACATGTGAACAGAAAACAAATGGCATTTGGTCTGTAAGGCAGAGATGGCCAGCTGTGTGTCCCTTTCGAGATGCAGAATTATTTCTGGGAAATAGCCAGCAAGGATCTACATTTCTTACCCAACCCCACCCCAGTTGTCTAACTATGGTCAGATAACAGAGAGAGCTCTGGCCAATAATACCCTCCTTGTAACCCTCCACATAACCCTCCACATTCTCCCTCTCCTCTGTGCGCTGGGGACTAATGGTACATTCCAGCAACCGTAGAAGCCACAGGTTGAGGACAGCAGACCCTCCATCAACCTGGGTCCCTGAATGACTGTGAAGCAGTGTCTCCCAATCTACTGCAAAGTGGTCTCTCCATGGGCAAGAAATACATTTTTATTATATTAAGACCCTGTGTTTTTTAGGATTATTAGTTATGACAGCTAGTATTAAATAATATATGTGACAGTTCATTGGACAACTGTTAAGTGCCTTTATATGCCAGATATGATCTAGGACAACATCAGTGAACAAGAGAGACAAATATCTCTGCCCTTCTGGAGCTAATTGTCTATAGGAGGTGCTCAAAAATATTTACTAAAGGTACACTTCAAGACTCAGTGAGCTTACATTTTAGAAAAAAGAGTGGGGAAACAGAAAAATCAAATTAGGAAAATAATAATAATAATTTAAAATAGTAACTTAACAATCTCGAATAAGAACATTTTCACCAAGTAGAAAAGCCTCTCTCCCCCTTTTTCTGCTCATTCAACAGCAACCTGCCCTCTGCTCCCAACCCCAGACAGGCAATTATCTCATAGCAGGGACTGTCTTATTTATCTGAATGTGCCCAGGACCTGGCACAATATCAAGCATTTCATAAATACTCAATGATTGTAGAGTAAGACATAATCCTTACGCTTTAAAATTTGTCATGCATATCATTTTATTTTATCAAAGGATATTTTACATTTTTAAAAACAGTATAAAATTAATTTCAAATTTCAACATTATAGACTTGATAAAGAACAGATCTACTTGCTAAGAGCAGAGGAAAAGTCAACCAGCTCCACAGATGAGAATATGAAAGGGACAAACAGCAATGCCAACATCGAATGCAGAAAAAGTCAAAATCCTGAGAGCAGAAGTAGCCAGGAAAATTTTACGGAAAATACTGTTAACAATAACCGCTCATCTTTTTGTGACCTTGCAGAGTTTACAAAACATTCCTATACCTATTACTTCATTTGACATGTTAAATAGCTCTTTGAGATAGTTATTATTAACCTCAAGGAGACCCAAGCTCAACAGGTGATAATCAACAGAGTCAGAACTCAAACTCTGATCCTTTTATTCTGCATATAGAATAAAGCTCCAAGGTGAGGTGGGAAAGTGCCAGACATAATGAAGGGGCTTTGCAGAGAGCTGCTTCCCTGGAGTAGAGGGTTAAATGTGTTCACATACCACTCAGCTTTCCAGTGAATAGAAATGTCAGGCTGTCTCATAAAGAGTCATTAAAACGAGTAAGGTTTTCCCCATTTTTCCCCCAGTCACTTCTGGTGCTTCGTCAATATGGCCAGCTTATCCTCATTACATTTTTAAGAAAAAGAATCCAGCCCCTTGATTAGATGAGAAAGGAACATTTCAGTTCAACAAGTCAATGTAAAATGAAAGGGAAGGAGAAGGAAGCATTCCAGTGTCTACCAATTATTAAGGAAATCTTTCAGAGTAAAGGAGGGACTTAGTACACATTGGAGAAGGTTTTATTCAAATGACATGAAATTCAAGCTGTTGAACATAAAATTATACAACCCTGGAGGGTTTGTGCTCATATTCCCAGAAATGCCACCACAATCTGAACAAAGTGTTAGTGATCCAGGCACAAAAGAAGTCCTTTTAAAATTCCACCTGCTACCAAAACAACTTCAGAAAGTACACACGTGTTGTTTATTTGTATGTTTCTTTTAACAATATGTAGAAGTTATTGAGTGAATATAACATAATCTGAAACCTGTTTCATGATGGGATGGGCTGCCTTGGATAAAGAGGAAGACACTGTGAATGAAGAATTAAAGGATTCAACATATCTAGGATACTCTGTGTGGAAGCATGCTTCGCAACCTTATAGGGGGTTAGATATCATGATCTTTACCTAAGTCCATCCCTATGAGCATCTTTACTGAACAAAGGCCATCCAGAACCCAGAAGAGCCACATCTCTTATCTCATAGAAGCTATCTCCAAGACATCTCTGGGTATTACTTCCTGAGCCGAAAACATACTCAAATATCAAATAAAAATTTTAAAGTAAGGTAAAATAGAAAGAAGATCATAGTACATCTAGAATCAAGATGAAAAGAAAAAAAATTCTGAAACGAATAAGTCTATGTAATAATAGCTGACTAAGTGTTGGGGCCCAATGATTTTAACTGTCTGAGCCTTGAATCTCTATGGAAAAATGAGAGAAGAGACTAGCAGAATACCTCGAAATTCCCTATCAGCTCAAATCGTCTGGGATTCAATAACTTAAGGAAGAGACTAATGGTGCACTGGTACCTAATTGAGACGAGTAGATAGTAATTCTTGGTCTTCACCTTTTCTATCTGGAAGACTCCACATGCCTGACTCCCATCCTGACTCAGCTTCAAACTCCAACTTGGTAAACAGAAGAGGTCCTCTTTTTAAGGTCTAAGGTCTTTTTAATGGGACCAAGATACAGGGCTTATTTTCCAGAGTGAGTGGTGTTAGCCCTTACCCAAAGCTTCAAGTCCAGAAATGTAGCCAACTTAAAAACAAGGTTATATCCTGCTACCTAACAAGAGACGAGGAAGAAAAATGTAGATAACTATTATTTGTATTTCTAAATCTGAGTAATTGGCTTGTGTTCAAAGAAGAACATGGACATATTATAAGAATGCAACACTGTTGATTCTAAGAATCTTCATCAGCCAACTACCAAGTTGTTGGTTGCCATCTCTGCCTTGAGAGATTGAGATTTTATCTAAAATGCTTTATGACGTTTCCCAAACCCTGGTCAAGTCACATGCTTATTTTAAAAAATACAATCACACCATAAGATTTTGTCAACGCTACCTGTGTCCAAACATGTTTTATAAAAGATATTAAAGCTGGCTTAAATAATGTGACCTAAGAGTTTTCTGGACCAAGGAACAGCAAGTACTGTAGGATTTCCACACTGCCGTCAGAGATGTGAAGGACCTTAGTCTAGTTTTGGCAAAATAAAAGAAATGCATTTAAGATACATTGCCCTTGCCAGAGACAGGGTTCTGACCTTCTGACCACCCAGAATCCAACCTGATGGCCAACTCCTATGAAAACCAGCTTTATTCTACAATTTGTAAAATATTTGTAACTACCATTTCCATTTTTTCCTCTTTGCCAACTCATAATCCATTGCCTTGAAGGAGGGATTATGCAAAGAGCAGTGGTTTCTGTATATAAACAATAAAGAATCAGATCTTATTTGCTCTATTTCTTCTTCCTTTTATCCACCAAACCAAGAACTATCCCCTATGCTATAGAAGCTCAATCCTAAACATGATAAGAATAAACATCAAGTCAACAAAAATCAATTACATAATGTAAAGGGGGTGTGTGTGGGGGGGAGTGGGAGGTTATACATAAATGAATGAATGAATGAATGAATGAACAACTGAAGTTACTGCAGAGAACAATACACAATGGCATTACCACCGCCATCAAATTGCCTTCTGTTATAAACTTTTAGCCACATCACTTGCCTCTCTTGGACAGTAGTACCCAGAGGCTGCCAATACTTTTGATGTCATTGATTAAATAAAAAGATTACTGTTTCCTTATTTCCTAGAAACATTGAAGCTTATAAATATAGCAAAGGAGACCAGAGAAAAAGAAATCCAGACTCAGTAAAAACAAAACAAAGAAATCCACAAAAACAACAAAAACTCTTTTCTAGACCTCAGAGGTACATTTGAAATAAAATTGTCAAAAATCAGCCTCTTTTCTACTCACCTTACATGTAGGCAATCACAGACAAACCAGTGAATAATTTTCTTCAAGCCCAAATTTAATGCATCCTTTCTTCCCTTCCTCAGTCCTGACTTTATGTTTGTCTTTCTAGGAGTTAGGTTTTACTATGCCTCCTGCTCCTCTCCCCCCACCATGGAAGGATTTTGAGAATAGAGACCAGAGCTGGGAGCTCTGAACAGCAAGCCTCTGACACCACTTTGGGAGCAGCGAGTACCACAGAAGTCTGAGGTTTCATGCCTCACTACCTCCTCAATACAAAATCCTTCCAGTGACACTGTGCCCAAAAGATGTTTACTGCCTAAAGGAACAGTCAATCGGCCCTCAAACAAACAAACAAACAAAACCACTCTTCCTGCTGTACATGCCCACCACGGTTGAGAGAGGGTAACTGTACCCTCTGTGACAGATGCCATAAAAAATGGATCCATCTTGAAATAATGCCGTGCTGCTTTTTGCTTTCTTCCGCCAGTTGGTTCTTGGCAAAGGTACCTGATGAACCCAGACACATCCAGTTTCATAGCTCCTAGGCAGAGGGGCAAGCGTTGGGGAGGGAATGTGCCTTTGGAAAACCAGGTTTGCCACAAAGCTAGCCTTTGTCACTGCCACTGCTGGTCTCTCCTGTCATCCTCCTACCCACCCCCACTGCTCTTCCTGGTTCCGTTTCTAGGAATCACAGCCTGCATAGCTGAGAGGGCCTCAAGTCCTACTCTCTCCATCCTGCAGATGAGAAAAGGAAAGTTTAGAGAAGTTTGGCAACTTGTCCACGTTCACGGGGCTCATTAGCAGTGACAGAGCTGGGCCAAACCCAGGTCTGCTGGTACTAATCCAATATAGACATGCACAAGCATGGAATTTACAGTAAGAAAAAGAAGGCTGGGTTTCAGTCCTAGAGTTGCTGCTCACTGGTTGGTGATTTTAGAGAAACAACATTTACCTATCTATGTCTTCTCAGGCTTTCTCCTCTGTAAAACAGATAACATAGCTACAGCTCACTCAGTAAATGTTCAACTCTGATAATAAAAATTCTTACAGGAATATGAAATGTTGTGGTTCTTGGTTCAAATCATTCTTCATAGACCTCAACATTTTCTTTCATGTCGTTTAAAGACCCATCAGGCCTGTGGGTCAAAGGGATTTTTACCTTCTTTTCAGACTCAACTTGCTATTATCTCCTGCAAAGCCTTCCCTGTCCTCTCAAATGTATGAGGGTACAGCTCCCCCGGCACAATTCTTCCATCTTTGCCCTATATTATAATGATTCTTTGTGCTTTTTCCCCCAATTTGATTGTGAGAGTTACAAGAAAATGAACTGTCTTAATAATCTTTGCATTTTTAGCACCTAGCTCAATTATTGACCTATAAGAAGTGAATTCATTTATTAATTAAAAATAATCGAAAGAACAAAATCACTAATGGAAAAGGTTAAGTCAAGACTAAAACTAAAGGTGACCAGACATTCTTCTTTTGACTTATAAATCATGAAATGAAATTCCTAGAAGATCATTCATACCTGCAGGTCTTCATAGGAGGTGTGTTTCCAGGTAAAATCACCGTCATCAGCTCTAAATGGCTCAGACAAAGGATTCCTCACCACCACTCTCCTGTCACTGGTGAAAATTTTTCCAAAGTCTTTTTACATATATCACTCTTTGACAGTCTCTAGGATATTTTTATTTCACCACAAAAAGATCTTTATTTTGCTATTTTTAGCAGGGCCCTCATGATGCAAAGAGATGGAAATCTTAACGTTATAAATCAAGAACAGGCGAATTTCTTACCCAACTGGAACTCGTGACTTTTGCAGATCTGAAGAACGTTGAAAAAACCAGCATTTGGTGGGTTTGATTAATGAGAAGCAGTGGAATGCAACATGCTTCCATGTCTGACTCATGGTGGACCAATATGATGTGTCCTCGATGTGTCTGATCTCAAGGGTCAGGATGACCAGCAAGTAGAAAATGTAGTTTTAAAAGACTGTTAGTCATGGTAAAGAGGATAATAATAAAAGCTGCCATCTTTTGAGCTCTTTAGTATACACTGTATCTTTGGGGGCCAATGACACATTTGTATTTAAAATAGTCCTAGAGAATCTTGAGATTATCATGCTAAGCAAATTATGTCAGACAGAAAAAGTTGAGAACCATATGATTTCACTCATCTCTAGGATATAAAACTGAAAGCAACAAACAAAAAAAGACAAACAAAAATTTGTAGACACGGACAACAGTGTAGTGGTTACCAGAGGGAAAGTGGGGAGATAGATTGGTAAAGAGGGTCAAATATATGGTGATGGAAGAAAATTTACTTTCGGGTAGTAGACACACAATGCGACATATTGTGTGATGTATTATTGAATTGTACACTTAAAATCTATGTAATTTTATTAACCAATACCAGCCCAATAAATTTATTTAAAAAATAAAATAGTCCTATAGAAATACAGCATTCCGGTAGCTGAAACCATGGAAGAAGGTAAAGAGACAGCCATCAATTAGAGCCCACACAACCTGTTCCCAAATGGCCCACACTGTCTCTCACTTTTGTATCTTTGTGAATGATTTCCCTCTGCCTGGAAATTCCTCCACTGCCATCCTAACACTCTATTTTCCCTCCCTTGCTTCTTTCAGCAAATTTTTCCTCATCACCTCTGGGAAGTCTTCCAGCTCCTCCTATCCAGAATAAAGTACTCTTTCCCCTATGATCTCTAATAAATCAAAAATTACCTCGGGTTAAATCATTTTTCTCTTTGTCAGACTTTCTCATCAGACCATGAATTCTCTGAGGGCAGTAAATTTATCTTTTTCATCTTTTTTATCCTCAGTATCTATGACACAATTTTATACCTACTACTTCTAGCACAGAGTAGGTCTCAGATGATGAATGAATGAGTGGAATGAAAAGAGTTCCCTTAATATAAGTAAAACAAATTGGCAAATTAATAATAAAAAGAAATAAATGGTGAAAACTAGAAAGGTGACATTTTCCTGTTTCTATAAAATATTCCAAAATATCCAAGGAAAAGGAGCTTGAGAAGTATGTGTAACTTATTATTTGCTTGGTATGGACATTAAAAAGTGGATAAATGTTTACATTTTTAATAGGCCAGGTAGAGACCATATAATCTCTCTGAATTCTTTCCCTAAAATGAAATTCCTTTAAGTAGGTCATGACAGGGAGATTTATCTCAGTGGTCAGGTCCTCTTGCATTGAAGGCAACTATAAAAATGTCCTTTTCTGGATGTGGTAAGCCAGGGTGGCTTGGGATGGTCTGGGAAAACACCATCGACACACCAACTCTCTAGAATTTTAAACATAACTTGACTTTCACATGGTTTATTAGTGTCCTCCATGGATCTCAAAATATTTTAAATGGGATTTAATACCACACTTACCCTAGAAGAGAAAAGCAAAATCTTGCTCTTAGCATGGTTTTATTCACATGCAATTAGAATATTACTGGTCTACTCTAGTATCTGAAAATTTATTTTAAAACAGATGACAAATTACTAACAAAATTACTATACTATAACAAAATAATGCCATAAGGTATAAAGCACAAGCCTTTTAAATTGAACTCCAATAATATATTCAAATAAAATTGAATTTTGCAAATCTGGTGTATGTCGAGCTCTTCAGGGACATACTAACTATCTGAAGGTAGGTCCCTCTGATCAAACAGGCATTTTTAGAAACATATTACAGTACCCAAGGCCAGGTCTGCAAGTGCTTCATTCTCTCAGGCTGCCCGGTACTGGGCATTCTGGAAAGCATAGAGGCAACGCAGTCAACCAGATCAGTGTTCAAATCGC
Source organism: Cynopterus sphinx (assembly GCA_030015415.1). NCBI lineage: Eukaryota > Metazoa > Chordata > Mammalia > Chiroptera > Pteropodidae > Cynopterus > Cynopterus sphinx. Next base: position 87,809,579 of record CM057387.1, read on the forward strand.
AGCTGACTCCTCTCCTATACACATAACTTTAGGAATTTACTGAAACTCCTTGAGCACCCATTTCTGGTCAATAAAATGGTGCTAAAAATGCCTATGATAGACAGCTCCAAGATGGCCCAATAATCACCACCTCCTGGGTGTCACACCTAAGTGTAGTCTCCTCCCACATTTTACCACTTTACCAGGGTCGATTTCTATGACCAAGAACACATGGCAGAAGTAGTGGCATGTCACTTCTGAGATTAGGGGATTAGAGACTGTGGCTTCTACTCTGCACATTCTCTCTCTCATCACTCATTCGCAGGGAAGCCACGCTGTGAGCACCCCTATGGAAACATTCACTGAATGAGCCTAGAAGCAGAACTACCAGCCCCAGTCAAGCCTTCTACACCTGCAGATCCAGCCAACAGTTTAAATGCAATCTCATAAACCACATTAAACTAAGCCACTCACAGATTTCTGATCACTAGAAACTGTGTGAGATCATAAACGTTTGTTGTTTTAAACTGCTCATCTTTCAGGTTATTTTATTACACATATATAATATGTGTCAAATGACAAATGTATGCTTGAAACATATTAGGCCCAAAAATGATAGCTATGAAAATTTAAATGACATCATTAATAATTATATCCTCAATTAACAATTATTGCTTTGTTAAATATATTATGTAACATACATATTATATATTCTAAAATAATATTAATATTATATTATCATACATTAATCACAATGCTTTTCTATGGAAAAGAAAACCAGCAGGAGAGTTGTCGATGTTAATGACAGCCTTTTTTTCATATTTGCTGTCATTTGCACAATCTTAATTTTAGCATCTAATGTTTTAATGTGCAGATATCCACTGATGCCAAATATTCTGAGGAGCTATAGAATTTTTCTATGTAAATATTTACAAGATGATAAAAAAAAACAAAGAAAATTGATGCTCTCTATAGATATCACTTTTAAAATAACAATGACCTCTGCTTAGCTGTTAACATCAATTAAAGAGAGCCCTTCACCCATAGATACGTTGAAGGTTAAAGACTTAGACACAGAGTCCCCTGACTTGAATCATGATCAACTGCTCTGTGGCTGTAAGTTAGTTAGTTCGCCAATTTGAGCTTCACTCTTGCCATGTGTATAAGAGGGAAAATAGTACTTGTCTTGGGGTGTTTGTTTTGAGGGTTAAATAATGGAGTGTTCAGAAGAAGACCTGGCACATAGTAAGTGGTCGATAAATGTGTACTATTAGTCTATTTTCTGCTATGTGGTAGGAATTATTAGTATTATACTTAGTTTAGAGACTAAGTTATCAAGGCCCATCATGTCAAGCTAAGGGGGCGTGGCTGTTGCTATCTCCAGCCTTCTGATTTTTAAAAGCACAGCCATGAATAAAATGCAGCCCTCTTGGGAGGTGGCTCCATAGTGTAGTGGTTAGCATGCCTGCTTTACATGCAGAAGGTCCTGAGTTTGTGCCCCAGGTGCACCAGGACCCCTGGGTGCATAGAAATGGCAACCTTCATAGGTCAGGGGTGGAAGTTGGGGGGGGGGGGGGTTTAAGAGGGGAAAAAATAAATAAGCAAACAAATAAATAAATAAAATGTAAACCCTCTTGGATTTACTTAGGTTATAATGAATATGTTGTTTTTGTTTTTGTTTTCATTTTAATGGCCCTGTGTATAATCTATGGTGACAGAAGTCAGAATGAGATCATCTCTGGGTGAGAGGAAAAGAGTATGGGCAGGGGACAGGATCAACTATAAAGAGGAATAAAAAAACTTTCTGGAATGATGAAAATGTTCTTTCATTTGCTTCAGCAGTAGTTTCACAAATGGACACAACTGTTAAAATGGATAGAACTGAACACTTAAAATTCATTAATGTTAATTATGCCTCAATAAAAATGATAAAAATAAACAAAAACCAAGAAAAAATGCCTTATATATTCAAACAAAGCTTTGGTCCCCTGTCATGCTCCACATTCTCCTCTTCCTCCCTCCATAATACCCTTCATGGACAGGCAGCAACTCAAGAGTGAACAGGTATAGCCTGCTACCCACACTGTCCCGCACCCCCCCCCCAAAAAAAACCCTCAAACCAAACAGGAAAAAATAGGGCAAAGGAAGGTGAGTTCCTTAAGAGGCCCTCAGACAACCTCATCTCTCTCCCTCAGAGGTGGTTTATGCTGAGCCTCCCACCCAACTGGGTAGTTGCCAGACTGCCCAGGTGGAAACAGAGGCCTCAGTCTCCTGAACTATTGATCTAGCCCCTAGAACAAACAGGAAATTCATTTGAGAGGAAGACGGAGGATAGAAGCTTTAGGTTCCTACCATCTTTCTTTAAATATTATGTATCCAGGTAACTAATAATTCAAATTTGCTCAAACTTCAACCCTGACTTCCATCTCACCTGCCAGGTGGTAATGCAGCAGGGCCTAGAGGGTAGCCCAGGATTACACATTTCGGCTGGATCTGTGCCAACGTGGAGGTGAGTGATTGAGGATATGGCATTTTTCCCCTCATTTTTAAAATAAAAGCCTCTTCCGGAGAAGAGAGAAACATGAGCCCAATGAAGAAAACATTTTCCATCTCTAAGGGGAGATGGAGTAGCAGCTGGCCTTCAACATCCTGCAGGAAAAGACCCAGAGACCATCCCTCTCAACACACACACACACACACACACACACACACACACACACACACACACACAAACACACACACACACACAGACACACACACACACCAGGTTCATGAGTGCCATGAACTCAAGTGCGAAGATTGGGTGGTCCGCTAGGTTTACTCACCAGCTGAATGACTCATTCTTGTCAAACACTTGCCTCAGCAGAATCACAAATTACTACATGTCACCGACTCCCAGATTCCAGTCCACTGGTGAAAATAATGTGTGTAAAATCTATAACACCAAGGCCCAAGAACTAGAATGTCAGAGCTACAAGGAACCTCAAAATCCATCCCTTAAACACCTCGCTTTCCAAGACAATGCATCCCATAAAGAGATGTGCTTTCTAACACACGAGAAGGAGGATTCACACCCAGAGGAATCATGTCTGCTTTGTTGCACTGAATCCATGTGCACAGGCAACTCTGTGCATCCACTCCTGGGAGGGTAATGCTTTTAGGCAGCACACAAATAGGTTGGAGAAGCTCAGGAAAGAGACAAAGAGCAGGAACTGAGACCAGATGACAACATCCTGAGATGCTGCTCTTCTTCCTCTTTCCCCCACTACCCCAGACAGCACCTCTCCAAGAAACAGCATCTGTGGGACTTTTGTCTCTGCCTCTTGAAGGAAGCTCCTTCAAAGCAAGGGCCACGCCCAGAGCCATGACTGGTCCCCCGAAACCCCAGACACTGCCGATACCCTCTGTCAACTGAATGATGCTTGCCTCTCTGTGGCCTCAGCTTGGACAAAATCACAAAGAGGAAAATCTCAGCCTTCAGAATTCCTTTTTCTCCAAATTCCTTCTTGTCTGCTGCCTCCACACATACCTAGCACTTCCAAACCAAGTGCTTGTTTCCTCTGAGAAATCCCAACCAAAAACCACCATCTCTCATCAGCAAATATGCTACTGTTTCTGGATCTTTGGTCACCACTGAAGTATGGGTCTGCCCTATTCTTCAGCATACTATTTGAATATGGCTTTTTGTCATTAATAATAGCCAACAGGGGTTTTACTCTATTCTAGTATACTTTTAAAGCATTTTATAAGTATTAATTCATAGAATTCCTTCAATAACTCTAGGAGATCTGTACTATTACTTCTCCCACTTTCCAGAGTGGAAAACTGAGGTATAAAAAAGATTAAGCAACTTGCCCAAAGCAGAGCTTGGATTCAAGTACAGGGGATCTGGCTCCAGAGGCCACACCACCTCTTGGTCATTACTATACTTTAATATCTCTCCAAATTATCTTGGTGCCTTTTCCTTGCCAGCCCCCACAAAACACACACACACACACACACACACACACACACACACACACACACACACACACACACACACACACACACCAGTCAAGCCCTTCTCATAGCCAGCACTTTTCCACACAGTCAAAACTGTCTGTATAAGTGCCTATCTTCTTCCATGTACTATAAGTTAGTTGCATATTTATCTCTGTCACAGTTCAATAAATATTTGCTGAATCTCTCAATAAATAAGTAAATAAATGACTGTGTCCATTTCAAAAGGGACAATGTTTTAACCTGAGAGAGGATAAATATCCCTGAATTAGAAATAAACCCAAGCATATACAGTCAATTAATATTTGACAAGAGAACCAAGAACACTCAATAAGAGAAAAAATAGTTTCTTCGATAAATGGTGCTGGGGTAATTGGGTATTTACATATAAAAAAAAATAAAACTAGACCTCTATCTTACACCACTCACAAAAATGAACTCAAAATGCATTAAAGACTTAAATGTAGGACCAGAATCCAAGAAATTCCTAAAAGAAAAGCAAAGAATAAAGCTCCTTGACCTGAGTCTTTGTAACAGTTTTTTGAACATGCTACCTAAAACACAAGCAACAAAATAAAAAATAAATGAGTGGGAATCTATGAAACTAAAATGCTTCTGCAAAGCATAAATAATAATAATAATAATAAAGTAAAAAGACAACCTATAGAATGGCAAAAAAATTTCAAATCATTTATCAGATAAGGGGTTGATATCCAAAACGTATAAAGAATTCATACAACTCAATAGCAAAAACAATAATAATCCAATTGAAAAATGGGCAAAGGACTTGAATAGACATTTCTCCAAAGAAGATATACAAATTGCCAATAGGTATGTAAAAAAATGCTCAACATCACTAGTCATGAGGAAAATGCAAACCAAAACCACAGAGATATATTTCCTCAAACCCCTAGGAATGGCCATTATCAAAAAGATAAGAGATAATAAGTGCTGACCAGGATATGGGAAAAGGGGAACCCTTGTGCACTGTTGGTAGGATAGCAAATTGGTGCAGTCACTATGGAAAACACTGTGGAGGATCCTCAACAAAATTAAAAATAGAACTACCATATGATCCAGCAATTCCACTTCTGGGAATGTATGCAAAGGAAATGAAAACATTAACTCAAAAAGGAGTCTGCACCCAACATGTTAATAATAGCACTATTTACAACAGCAAGGATATAGGAAAACTTAGTGTCCATGATGAATGAACAAATTTAAATTATGTGATATATATAAAATATATTATTCAAACAGAAGAAAATACCAAACTCATAAAAAAAAAAAGAAAGACCGGATTTGTGGTTACCAGAGGTGACGGGTAAGGGGAAGGGGAACTGGAAGGTGGTCAAAGGTACAAACTTTCAGTCTCAAGACAAATAAGTACTGGAGATTTAACATACAACATGGTGACTGTATTAACACTCCTACATGATGTATAGGAAAGTTGTTAGGTGAGTAAATCCTAAGACTTCTCGTCACAAGGGAAAAAAATTTTTTTTTGCTTTTTCCTTTTATTGTATCTATATGAGATGATGAATGTTGACTAAACTTATCACACAACACATGTAAATCAAACCATTATGCTGTACACCTTAAACTTATACAGTGATGTATGTCAATTACATCTCAATAAAACTTGAAATATACAAGTAATTAAAAAAGAAAAAAATTATTTTAATGTTAAAATAAAGGGGAAAAAAATCCTTGGAATGTGAGTTAAGATGTCAAGATTTCGGTTCCTGTCACTAAGTAGCTGTGTGACCTTGAGCAGCTTCCTCCACCTTTCTGGTCTTCAGTTTCCTCATTGCCAAAGCTAAGGTGTTGGGCTTGATGACGCCTAAGTTTCCTTTCAACTGTGGCACCCTAGGATTGTCGCATCATGGCAGGCCAGTGAGAGAAGAGACTGGAAACAAGCAGGCCTTTGTGTGTCCCTCGCATCATATCCATAGGTAGGACTCCACCAGTCTGACTTTACAGTCACTAAGAAGAGCAGTTCTAACTAGGAGGGGTGAGACAGAAGCCCTCAGCAAGCCCAGTGGCACCGCCCTCCATGTAGGGAACACCAGAGAAGGAAAAGCCAAGGCATACAAAGAGTTCAGCCACCTTCTGGGGGCCGCTGGCCATTAGTGCGTAAAGAATGAGACCAGTCACTCTGTCTGCACCAAAGCCACTGAATAGCCTGTAACTCAGGAAGGGATTACTTGAGCAAAACCTGTGATGTTCCTTTTGCTGCTTTTCCCCTGCTATCATTACCCAATCAAGCATTCTTGGCAATGTAAACATGTGATTAACAGGCAGGTTTTGGAAGAAACTAGGAGCAGGAGTTGGATTGGTGCACAGAATGCACATTTTTGGCTTCCTTCCCGTCCCTCCCCTCTTCTGGGAGCTGTCACAGGGACAGCAGATCCTCACTGTCCTCTCACCCACAATGCTATGATCCCTTTGGATAAAGATTGCTCCTAGAGGAGGTGGGAGGAGTATCATGATGGTGAGAACCTCTTTTAGTCAGCAACAACAAGATGAACCTGGCATGAGAAATCAGACTCAGAACTGAAGCTGGCAAAACATCTGAGAGGGTGTCGGCGGCCAGAGACAACATGGGTCACACAGAGTTGCAAATGGCAGAGAATGCCAATCAGCCAAAGGGCTCCCTCATGTAGTCTGGCTTTTTCTCTAAGGCCAGCTCATTTCACCCAGTCATAACACAAGTTTTAGCAAAAGACCAGAGCTGGGAAACGGGGCTTTTCGTGTCTTGTCCTCCAAGCCATAGGTATTTTTATAGGACAGTGCCTTCTTTCCTGGGCAAATATTTTATTGGGTGTTTTTGAGTGGCCAAGAAAGCAAGGGAAGGAAGAGATTTTGTTTTTAAAGAGGATGGGGATTCTAAGAATGAAACAGGAAAGTCCAGATGACGGGAAGAAAGGCTCCACTGTCAGCACAGCAGATCAGGAGACCTGCTCCAACAAGACACCAACTCAATCAAGAGACCCTACTTAAAGTTTGGGCTCAAATTTATAGATGTTAATTTTCTGACTTCAGCAAAGACAGTCCATATTGAGATATTTTTTTCTCTAGAATAAAAGAATCTCAGAGTTGGAAGGGCATATGAGCCCGAACACCTATCTAATATAAATATCCCTTCTACAATATCTCCAGCAAATGTTAATTCATTTTCTGTATCATCACTTCTGGGAGAGAAAACTTACTATTTCCCCTTTCCACTTTGGAGAAGATCTTCTCTTTGGAGGCTCCACCCAGAAACGGAGCTGAAATTTGCTTTCTGGAAATGTCTACCTCTTTTTCAACATCCTATACAACACAAACCTAATTCTTATGCCACCAATAATCTTCAAAAATTTTGAGGATGGTTCTTGTGTTTTCTCTTTCCAGTTTTAGAGACCCTAAGAGCATCACACAAAAGACTTCCCCATCTTGGTTGTTTTACTCTGGACACATGCCAGCTGATTTTTAACTTTAAATTCTTTACAAAAATGAACTTCTGTGGTCTGAATATAATAGAAGAGGATAGGACTATTACACCTTTTTGAACAGTCCATGCCCACCATTACTATTTTCTCAGTGTGGCCACATCACACTGTGGACTAGTGACATTTGCAACCCCAATCGGACCCTTTTTACAATATAGTGTTGCCAGGCCAAGCATTCCTCCATCCTTTTCTTGTACAATTTACATTTTTCCCTATTAAGTTAGAGTCATTCAAGCTGTTTGAGGCATCTGGCTTCAGATTAAAGTCATCACATAAGTTATCAATAGATTCAAAAACCTTTCATTGTGTCTTCCAATAATTTTATCCCCATGTATGTCATCTTTGCCTAATCAAGTCATTGATATAAAAGTTGAACAGAATAGACTAAAGGCCAGAGCTATGGAGACTTCCTTACAGATTAATATTTATCAAGTAATCATTATTCTTGGGGACTGTCTCATTGTCCTCCTGTACTTTAATGTACAAACTACTAAGTGTGACCTGGCCTTTGCAAAGCTGTTCATTCTCCCTGTTACACAGAACAATTTGTCTTTTCCAAAGCACATCCTACTATCCCTTCCATGTTTTAAGTTTGCCTCCTTTGCATAGAGTGCCCTTTGCCTGCTTGTTCACCTGGTGAACTGTTAATTTTTCAAGTCTCAACTTCAAATTCCACCTGCCTATGAAATCGATCTCTGCTGCATAGGCAGAATTAAGTATTTCCAGAGCAACCCCTATGATCCTCTACTACAGTACTCAACATACTGAGTTGCAACTGCCTATCTCCCAGATGTCTAGGGACAACAAATAGGTGGTATATCTGCCAAGATCCCCTCTCCTACCATCACAGAATACTGTGCTAATCAATCACTAAATCCAGATGAAGCCTCAGAATTCTTCCCAACACAACTCTCCAGGTACCAATTAACTGATTAGATCTGACACTAAAGTGAAAACCCTATACTATTATAATTTCTTTAAGGACAGAAGCCATGCCTTATTCACATTTGTCTTGCTAGTTTTAGCAAAGCATCTGGCATAAAATTAATGCAATAATGTTTGTTGGATGAATGCTTTGTTTACTAGAGATCTAGCATTTACAAAGTGAATTTCTCCATATATGAATAAGATCCACATAACCAAAATCCTTCTGGCAGTGGCAAGAGCTGATCAGTTGCATTAATTGCAATTAATATTGGAGGATAATAACTGATCACTACATAAGAACTTTCTCCACCTGGTTCTGAACAGAGCTCCCTGAGAAGGCTGCCTGGTCTTGTTACTCATAGCCCTCATTTGATACACATACGAGGCCTGGAACCAATTTGATTGCATTCCCAGCTTTATGTATCCTACATATCCATTAGCTGATAGTAATTTTAGGAAGTCTAATGCCAGGGTTGAAAATGGGACTGCCAAAGTTTTATCTACAAGAAAGCTGTGTTATGAAGATTGCTTCCCCATGGAACACTCTTCAGAGACAGTCATTTCAACTGAAAAGAAAAATTCCTAAGGAGCCTCACTTATTATCACACTCCAGTGCTGTTAAAGATTGCCCCTGGGATAAGTCTGGGGGCAGCGATACTTATGTAAAGGTCAAATCAGGGCCAGCATCATCACCGACTACTATTAATCATTTAGTAATGAGCCCTTCTTTGTACCTATATACTTACAGAATGGATATTTTGGATCTTAAACTTAAGTTAATTTCCAATATCACTCTTGCAGAATCACAATGTGTACAGAACAAAACTTGTAAATGAGGAAAGTAAGATAGATCAAAGTCCCCTTGCTTTTCATAAATAATTTTCAAAGACCTGTTTAGAATTCCTTGTACTATATTTAAACCACATTCTGGGGCTTTATGAAGGTGCTTTGTAAATTGGGAGTGGTTAGTAGTTCTTACCTAAAGGTGAGTGATTGATAAATGTTTATTGCATGGATGGATGGATGGATGGATGGAAGGAAGGAAGGAAGGAAGGAAGGAAGGAAGGAAGGAAGGAAGGAAGGAAGGAAGGAAGGAAGGAAGGAAAGGTGGTATGGGACTTTGTTTATGGAGTAGTTAGAAAACCAAACATCCTATCTTTTCATTCAACTTCCTAGAAACCAAATACATATATATGATAACATAATCAACAACAGGCCCAAATCAAAGCTCAAATTAAATCACAAGTACATTTACTAAACTCAAGTTCTTTTACAGGGAAAGATTCTTTTAAAGAAATAATTTAAAAGATTATTGAAGAAGACTTGGATTTAGCCATTGGGTCTTATTACAGTCACTGCACAGGGCATGACTTCCACAGCAATACCAACCAGTAGGACCACACAATGCAGTCCCCTCTGTTCACAAAGCACAGGATCTTCTAACCTGAGAAACTATTACCCCATCCGCTTCTACAAACATTATCACTCGCCTCAAGCTAGAAAAGGACCCAGGAGAAAAATAATCTGGCTATTACAAATTACTAGATTTTGAGTAAAAGTTTCTAATATATTTTCATGCTTATGAAATCTTTGACATCATTGAATCAGCAATACTAATAATAATAGCCAAAATGTATTAAGCGAGTCCTTGACCAGGTACTGTTGTTCTCAGCGTTACACGAGCATCATCTCATTTAACTCTCAGAAGAATCCTTGTAGTCATTACTACTATTACTCATTCACATTTCACAGATGAGAAAATAGGCATCAAGAGCTTAGGTAATTTCCTGGGTCACCCAGGAGACATGAAGGATCCTGAATTCACACCCAGCAATCAGTTCTCCCAATGATCAAAATGCTCAGTGGAGTAAGTGTGGTCCACACCATCTTCATAAAGGGAAGACCCTCACTACCCTAACCTTTAATTGTTGGACATCCCCACCCCACCCCACTCTACCCCACTATTACAATTTTTTAATTCTATTTCAACTTTCTTCTCAAGGAAGGAGATGACACCATTGTGATCGCACATGCTGCCTTCATATTCCTTCTCCCTGCAACTGCTAAGTTAACGTTTCCCTACATCTGTTCTGAAGGCCATTCTGTGGCGAATTAAGTTTGAGAAGCAGTGGATTTAAATAACTGCCCAACACCTCTTGGCTGTGAGGCTTCTCAAGGTCTTTATTGGTTGATGTGCACCACACACCTTCAGGAGCAGGCCAGGATACTGGGTGCAATGTTCTGTAAATGTATCTGACGAGAGAACCTTTTTTCCCCCACAGAACACCCTGAGGTCCCATAGAGTACACATAAGACAAGCTGCCAAAAAGAGAGGTGGTCCCCACGTCTGTGGCCTTACCTTTGTCTCAGACCACAGATCATCTCCCTCGTTGTTAAAAGTTCTCTCTAAATTATACACAGGTTTACATTTCCACCTCAGAGCCTCACTCCCTCTCACAAAATCTTATCCCTTTGGTAAAATCACAACAGCACACAACATTCGTGATTGGAGCAAGAGTGAGTTTTTTTTCTTTTTCTTTATTTTCCTTTATGAATTCATTTTATAATTTTCAGGGCAAGTTTAATGCCAAAATATAATTATAATCTGGATGAGCTTCCTCTCACTAGGTAATAAGAACTAAGTAATCTGAGTTTCCTTTCTTGCTTTCCTTATTACCATGAGGAAGCTAAATAAATAAATGATTATATATATATATATATATATATATATATATATATATATATATATATATATACATACTGCAAATAAGCTTATGGTCCTGCTCAACTCTGAGACCTGACACATTCCAATTTCCTGTGGTTTCTATTTCTCCCTCTGATGATTTATTTCCTTTTAAATTAAATTGTCCTTTCAATATAGTTGTAATATTTTAGATTGTCAGCCCCTTTACAGAAATGAATTAATTCATAAACAATGCTATTGAATGAGTGAACGCTGAGAATGTTCCAGGTTTCACATCCAATGGTAACTCGAGTGACAGCAGTGTCCACCCTCATGGAGTTTGCAATCTTGTGGGGGACACAGATGAGAAATCAGGCCATGACCATACAACAGTAACAACTTGTGAAGAATATTTAACTGTGTTTATAAAGAGAAAGAGAGCACATGAGGTGAATGAGGATGGTGACTGGAGGTGGAGAGGGCTCTGCATTTAAATGAGGTTTTCTAGAAAGATGGAACGATGAAGGATGAGAAAGGCCAGTGCTCATGAGCAAGGCAGGCAGAGGACAGACCCGCAGAGTCCCATAAGCCAAGCCACAGTAAGGATTTAGGTCCTTAGCCTATAAGCAAATGGAAGTCAAAAAAGAGTCTTAAAACAATGAAGGCTCATGATCAGATTTGTTTTTGGGAAAAAAAAAATCATTCCAGCTACAGTGTGGAGAATAGATTATAAGGAGACAGAGAAAATGTACAGAGACAATCATGAGGCTGCCACAAGCGGCATAGCTTGAGACTGTTAAATAAATAACAATTAGGTTTATTTCTAATCCATTCCTTACTGCCAAGGAATGGTGATGGCGTTCTCAAAGCAAAAGGAAAATGCAGGAACATAAGAAGCTGGAGAATACAAAGGTATGTTTGGAAATCAAGCATTTGCAACCATGCCACATGAGTCCTATAAACATAAAGCCCTATAAAAATCCCTTCCTCTCCCCAGTTCCCCAGGTGGAATATGCTACATATTCCATGTTGATGTGGAAGGATAGGGAGGGTATTGTGGAGTCCCTGAGGCCACAACGTCAGCCCACCCTCTCCCTGGCTGTTGTCAGAGTGGGGTAAGGAAGCAGATGCGAAGGGGGAAAAGATGGCATGGAATTTAGTGAGATGCCCAGAAGGTCAATAGAGGCAGGCACCAGAGAAGCTCTCTGCACCTCAGGAGGGATGTTTCTGGGATGAGAATCCAGGCTCAAAAGTAAGAAAGGCTCTACACCCACCCAAAAGCATCCTAGAAAGTCACACCTGCAGGCATACCTCCTGCTTCTCAACAAAGAGAGTCTTTGTTTTATACATTCTTACTTAATTCATCAGAGGGTCCCACTCTCATTCTTTTAGTGTCTTCCCACCCCTGCCCCCTGCAAAATGTCTAATAAATTGTTTCTCCTGAACATAGCAGTTGATAAATATTTCTCTTTAAATTGGGAGTCTGAATCTTCCCTAAAAATAAATGTCCCCTAAGTTTTCTTAGAAAAATACAGTAGTCTCCTCTGGCGTGCAGTAAGAAGAAATGCTATTTACTGAGTCGCCAGCTATGCTCTATCAGGAACTCTGTTGCCTTCCACACACTCCCATCCTACATTTCCACAAACTTCTCCTCACCCTAACTCCCTCCAAGGCCAATTATCCCAGCATAACTTCACAAATGAAGGAAGAATAAAAATTTTCTCTTTCCACATGACAGATTCTACTCTTCTGCCTTATATACATTGTCACTAAAGTATGACAATAATATAAGGTGGTATGCATTATTATCCCCATCCTCTAGATGAGAAAACTGAGACTGAGATCAAGTAATTTGCCCGACCCACACACACCGAGGGGCAGAGCCAGAATCTGAATCCATGTCTATCTGGTTCCAGAGGCCAATTGTTTAGCCACTGTGGCTTTCCACACAGAGAAGTTCAACCCCCTCCCAGCAGAACTTTTCTTTGAACTTCAGGAAAACCTATTTACTCTTTAGGTCTTGGCAGCTGAATTAGAACAGAACTGGAGGTAATTGTTCTCGCCCCTACATCAAGCACCCAAAGGAAAATGACTCTGCTTCACTAAAAAATCGAAAGCTGGACATTTAAACTAGAGAAGTCAGCGCAAATCCTTTTATGTTCTCATTTTCTAAGAAAATTGTTTCAGAATCAAAAAAAAGAGAGAAAGAAAGAAAAGAAAAGGGTTATTTTCACTGCAGAAAAGTTATTGCTTTCTTAACGAAAGCTAGCGATCTACTTTTTTTCTGGCAACTTCATTGACAAGTAAGAGTGCAATGCACAAGATTCTCAGTGGATAGGCCACACGGCCCTCCACTCAGTGAATTTTGGTTTAAATGGTGAGGCCGGTACAACATGACCTCGTTTCTGTACAGCCCACCTAAAATCAAGCCTTGAGAGTGCAAAAATGAGAAAGAAAGAAAAAAGAGACAAAAAAAAAAAATGAAAGAAAGCGCTGACATACACACATGTTGTCCCATCCCCCGCCCACTTTTCCCTCTCATGGAAACCGTTTCCAATTTGTTTCATAATTGCATTGAGTCATATGGGCTAACACGCAGACATTTCTCAAGTTCCCCATGCCCCTCACACACAGGAGAATGAGGCATTTAAGTAAATGTCCCTCTTCCTCACATAATCTCTTTCCCTCGGGATAGCTGGATAGAAGTGGCTTGAGGGAGAAGGGGGAGAAATTTTGGAAATAACAGCTGATGAACTGCAAACGTGTGCAAAGTGATGCACAGGGTGGGAGGGAGTGAAAAATGAAATTCCTCTGTGAAAATAATGCACATGTCCCAGGGAAATGAGCCACACATTTTTTCTAAATCAAGAGACCAGCGCTTTCTTTAGATGTGCGCCAAACAGCATTCCTGGGTAACAGTTCCATATCTCACGAGGTGTAAGCCACTTCACTCCATCTTATTAGAAACATTCAAAACAAGGCAAGTATTTTGAAACCCATAAAATTTATGGAATTCTAAGCACACCAAAGACAGAATGGACGAGGGACTCCTCTGTTTAACTGGTTTTAATTTATGTTCACTTTAGCAGTTTAACCCACCTTTAAAATCCAACCAAGATTTGAAAACATTAATAACTATAAACCATTTTTTAAAAACAGTCTCTCACTTTCTCAACATCCTTAAAACTCACTTGCTTAAAGCTTCTAGAACAGAAGAAAAATGAATCCCAGAGTCCCTAGAAAATTGGCTATAACCTTTGCCCCTCACCTGATTACTTACCCATCTCTTGGGCCATTTGAAAGGGAAGACAGGCCTCCAACTGGTGAGCCATGCAGTTACCAGCCCAAAGATTCCCTAGAAATTCTAGACAGCAATTAATGAGGAGAGAAGTGATCAAACAAGGCTATTTATCTCAAACCCCAAGCATATTAGAGCACGGTGGCAAACCGAATACATTCTTCAGAACAACCAGGCCAAATACCATGATAAACTTATGAGCATGCAATTATGAATAGCTTAGAAATGTTTCATGTTTTCCACTTACCTAAGGTAAGACCCAAAGGGAACACTCAATTTAAATATTTACCCTTTTAATTTAGCAGTGCTTATACAAAAGGTAAAGGGGGAAAAAGCAAAACAACATAAACCATGTCCACTGCCCTCCAAGATCTTAATTAGAGTTTAAAAATTCAAATGATACTATCAGAAAACATTTCTAGAACATTTACAATGTGCCAAGCACTATGAATATTATTTCATTCAATCTTCCAATAGTCCCATAGGAAAGACACTATTTTTATTCTTTTATGCCCTGTTTGCAGTAAGGAAGCAAAATCTTAGAAAGGTGTAACTTGCCCAAGAACACACAGAGAGTGGCAGAGCTAGAAATTAAACATAGCCCGTCTAATTCTAAAGCCTCTTTGAGAAAGTTAACTGCTCTTTAGATAGTAAGACCTGGAGGCTTTCCATGGTAAGTTCAATAAAAGCCAACACAGAGAGCTTATTTTGTTCTAGGCATGGTCGTAAGCACTTGGTATAAATTAATTCATTTGCTCCTTATAATGTAACCTAAAATGTAAGTACTATGATTATCCCTAACTCTAGAGATAAGAAAACTGAGAGGGAAAGGATGGCATGGAATATAGCAAGATGCCAGTGTCATACCTTTCCTAAGTGGTGGAGTCTGAATATAACCCAGGCACTTGGCTCCAGGCTGTTGGTCACTCTACTAACCATCTATCTAAGCATGGTGATCCTGAGATAGCCAATAAATTCTACTTCCATTAATAGGATGATAACAGAGTTCAGAACCAGAGGAAAAATGTTCCACTGTAGTTTGTGCTCATCTGACTATATCTCAAGTATTTCATTCAGGTATTTTTACAACACTTTAAGAAAAACATTGACAAATTGGAACCTGACCAGCAAAGAGAAAGAAGGGGAGAAAATAGAGGAACAGTGTCCTGTGAGTATGGTAATTGAGGCTGTTTGTCCTTAAAAAAACATTTCGAGAGCACACATGTACCGTTTTCCTAAAATGTCACCCTAACAAGATGTGAGAAACAGCCCTAGGACCTGAATGGTTTATCATTCATTTGCTCATCAATTTTTGCTGAGTAGCCAGTATGTGTCAAATAAAGAAAATGCTTCCTAGCTTAGTAACTCTTGTGTTTCAGAAGTGGAAGATCTGCTCACTTACCAGTGAGATCTGCCAGAGGTGAAAAGAATAGATAGCAAAGATGATTCCTGCACTAGGTGGAACACTGAACACATGAACTCTGACACTCTGCTATGACCCATTTATCCTCTTGCACTACCCACTAACAAAAAAAATGCCAAAAACATCCTCACAAATTATAATTCTTAATCATTTTAAGAGGCAAAAAGAATCAACTCCCCCCAAAAAATAAAAATGTTTTCAGTGGTCTACAGCCATGTCACACTGAACAAGCCCGATCCTGTCTGATCTCGGAAGCTAAGCAGGGTCGGGCCTGGTTTGTAATCGGATGGGAGACTTCTAAAAAGACCAGGTGCTGTAGGCTTAAAAAATAAAAAGTAAAGAGATTGTAAGCTGACAAGGTCCTTGCAATCTGTGAGGTTCACCAAGGGTTGCCGTGCCTAAAAATAAAAAAATAAAAAATGTTTCAGCAGGCTTTATATTGAGAATTTGACAAGTTTGAACAAGGGTAAAACATACCTCACTTTGAAAATAAGCCAAAGCCCTAGTTGCATTCTAAAAGAAGACAGTAATTATGAATGAAGAAAAAATGTAATTTCTCTCTTCCACTTCCTTCTCAAATTCCTCTTTTGTTAATGGATTTATTAGCATATCTCATTAACAAGTATCTTGTTCCTAGAGTATAACTTGTCTGTTTTATGATTTTACATTGAGCAAGAAACTATAGCATTAGCATCCTGGAACTCCCTGGACCAAAGAACCAGCCCCTACCACATCAGCCCTGGGTCCAGCTTATAGCAGTAGCAGGCACCGCCACTGTTCCCTCTAGCAAAATGTTTTCCAGTTTCTGAGTCAGGAGAAGCATCTGAGGTCAAGATCTATAAACACATTCCAGAATATAAGCAAAAAAAAGAAACAATTAAAACCACCAGAATGGCTTTACATTTAAAACAATACTTCCCACGAACTACTGTATCTTTTTTAAAAATGAAGATGCATACATATTTTCAGGATTACTATTAGTATGATTTTTTTTAAGTTTTAAAAAAATTTTTTTAACAACGTATTATTTGGTAAAAGACATAATAAAAATCTTATGCTATTTCAAGGCATTCTTCCAGATAGGATAATTAATTTTTCCACAGACAAAGAATGTTTTTCCTGAACTAATTCTGAGAGTTTTTCATACTTTTCGTCTCCATCACTGGGAACAAGAGATTTGCATGACTCAATCTAAAACAACTGAAATTAGCCAAACAAAAAGATGACAGGATTCTACCATACATCAAAAAAAGGCTTTGACTTAGGTCTGCTCACTTCCTCTGAATGTTTTCTCAACACAGGTGTTCTGTTTGCTTTGTTTTGTTTTTTAAAGAATGGTTTGAAGAAATGAGAGTGGGGAATAGACTAAGAAGAGAAACAAGATCTCCCAACAACAAAAAAATATTTTACTCTATAGTTTACAATACTAATTGAAACAGAAAATATCATTTACCAGTAGCTGGAATTATTCAAACAGAAGCATCAAACTCCACTCTACATCTAGGAACAAGCCTATCAGTGGAAGGCAAAAGTCTCCAGGTAGCACTGATGACTTCAGAACTAAGTGCAAAGAGAAACGTAGCAGGATTTGGTGAAGGCAGCTCAGAGTGTGTCTCCTCCATCACTTCCCAATCTCCAATTCCAGTTGAGATTGAGAGAGAATACTTCTCTATAGGAATGCTGTCTCCATTAAAATAAAATTATAAATATACCTTGATAATCTTGGGAATGTAAGTGACGTCTCAGATCACCTTCTCTTATCCTCTCACTGGCTTTCTTTAGATTTGAGAAGCCAAAAGAGATATAAAAACACAACCTACTTTTACTATTGTGGGATTTGAAGAGGCCAAGAGATTATGATTAACAAAGTAAGAAGATAATTATGTTTTCAATCACACCACTAATGAAGAGAAATGAAAGATAAGTAACAGACGATCCAAAAACCATTTGTATTTGATCCGGCATTAAGATAGTTGGGTACTCTTGTAGTAAGGTTTGCTTTCCTAATTATTCTCCGAACCAATGATAAAACGATAAAATCAAGAACACACACACACTAATAACGGGAGAGAAGGCCAAGAAAGGCTGGGTGGCCTTGGATAAATCTGAGATGAATTTGATTGGGTGGTGTGTGTGTCAAAATATACCCTTAAGGAAACATCAACTATATGTGAGGCACTACATTATTCTCTTGCATTATCTCTGCTAAACCTTTCAACATCATTGCCCTTTAAATGTCACCAGCCCCATGTTGTGGATGAGAAAAATTGAGGTTAAAGAGGTTACAGAAGTTACCTGGTCAAGCAACTGGCCAAAGAGGGAGCTGAGACTCAGGCCTAGATGTGTGTGGCTCCTACACTTATATTCTTTCCACCTTGCTTTACTGCTTCCTATTTTTAGAGACAATTCTTCTAGTGGATAATGCACAGACAAGATCATCAAAAGCTGATGTGTACGACATTTCACACCAGACACATAAGTATGTAAATTTAACAGGAAAGGGTGATATTTGACTGTTTACTGATAGGACCTCCTATAGAGCGCCCTGGTATAATATAAAATATAGTTACCATCAATTTCTTCCCAGATGTATATGTTGACAGTTTCTGTTGAAACCAGGCAGTTTGTTTGTTTCTATTTCTCCACCAAGTTTAACACAGAAGATTTTGCAAAGCCACATTCAGGTTAGATCTTACACTTTGCCAAACACAATACAAGATTGATATTTAAGCCTGACGGTGTCTCATTAGTGTAAATTAGTAACTCAATATTAAAACTAGAAAACAAGAGGATAAGAGACCCCAGCTAAGACAAGTTTCATTACAACAATGCCTTAATTAATACACACTGTGCCCAGTTTCAGAAAGCTTCAAGCTCCCTAATCATTTTCTGGACGGTTTCCATTCCAACCAGTTTCCACACTGGTGTAAATCCATCAGTCTCCAGTGAGGATGTGCATGGGAAAATGAACATAATGGGAAGCCCACAGAGACCCTGTTGCAATGTCAAAACCGAGCGATGTCAATTTAAATTACAGCTAAAAAGAAAAAATTGCACGGTAAGAAAAATGTCTCTTGGAGCCTGTCTGATTGCCCAGAGCAAATGCTCTACCAAGTTGGGTAGAGAAACCGGTTTCCATTTGCCTAGCACTTTTCTCACTGCTCCCAGTTTCCAAGAAGGCACCTGGCTATGACAGCATGCGCAACACGCCAGTTAACACGACTGACCTCTGGGGACTTCTGAGTGTATCAAGTCCCAAAATTCCCCAGGGAATAATCACTTATTCAGATCTATCCCAGTCCTTTGCTCTTACCATCCTCTATTTATTCCATAAGCTTTCATCAAAGACCCTGCTAACTTCCTGCATCTGAAGCCCAACTTTTCAACAACGAAGACCCCTTCTGTTATTCTTCCCCCGTGGGTGCCATGTTTCAAGACTCTATCATGTACGTATTACAATGACCAGAACTATCTACTTCACCTAGAGTTTGAAATATTAAAAACAGTTTACAGACCCCGTTACTCCCTTAGTCTGGAGTTACCCATCTGAAAAGCAATCAGATTATAATGTGGAACAGGAAATAACAATAAAGTAATAAAGCTTCATGTTTATTGAGTGCTTACTATATATGCCAGGCATTGTGCTAAGTGCTGTATTTACATCATCCAATTTAATCCTCACCACAACCTTAGGAGGTGGGCTCTGTAATCATCTTCCTCATAGAAAGATTCAGAAATGTTAAGTAGTTTGCCTAAGACCACCAACCTAGCAGCAGAGCAAAGATTTGAACCCCCACTGTTTGACTCAAAGCCGCTGTTTTTCTCCTCTCCACTAGTTCCCCTGCCTCTCACTTGTCATCACAGCTGCCATTTCTTATTCCTCCCCTACTCCCTCTGGAAAATACCACATGCATTGTGCCTACTTTGAAAACTTATAGAAAGCTTCACATTATCAACACCTCCAACCTCAGTGTGCACAGTGATAGTACTCATTCTCATAAAACAGAGGGATGGGGGAGAAAAAGAGAGAAAGCTAGCTCCTAGAGCTTCCACAGTATTCGAACCCAAGTGCAAAAGCATTCCCAAATAAACGAAGGTACGAGTTCTTTTAGTCACCATTTACCTGCACCTAACTTCCTCTACTCAAAGTAATAATGAAGGGATCTAACTTCTTGATGTCCCAGAGGCCCTCAAATATTTCCTCCTAAATTCTCTTCTTTGAACGTGAAAGGCAAGGAGGTTTCACTGTGATAGACAATACCTCTAGGTTTCTAGTGAAAGCATCAAAGATAGCCCTGGACAATGAACTCCGGGCACTGCTCTCATCTTGCATTTCTTGCTTGCTCCCATCCTTCATTCCTCCTTTTACTAAGAAGAGAAAATAAAATACCTGTATAAAGTGAGAGTGGCAGCTTCCACCAAATGCTCAGAGTTTAAACCACGGGTTCCATAAAAATAGCTAAATGTCTACATGCAGATATAATTAATTTGGGAAGCACAGTGAGTAATACAATGATGTGTGAGTGGGGAACTAGGAAGAGCAGAATACCAAATGGTATCTACAGGATAGTTTCACCCACACTGTTGAGGATACACAAACACGTTCATTATTAATGAACCCAAAAATATATTAAAAGTTTGATTTGTACAAATGGTAAACACACACACACATTTTTCCTGTGTTTTGAGTTGTTTCTGCTAGAATATTTGTGCAATAATTTCAAAAGCATATTCTATACAGAGCATATTATTATGTGATACAAATGTAAACAAATTAGCATGTCAGCCAAGCATTAACTATTTTAAAAATTGAGTTAGGATGCCTGTCTGGGGTTACTCACTTACCTCTCTCCCTCAAAAAGAACTATGTCCAGTTTCAAGATTCCTTTTGATCATGCTCTGTGCCTCTATGCCTCCAGGCCCAATTCTTATGGAAAGCATGCTGTCTCTTCTCGGAGCCTAACAAATGTTCTAGAATAATACAGTAAGGTCTTCCACAAGTGCTGCTTTCTTACTCAGTGAAGGATCACCAGAATTACAGCTACAGTGAATATAAGTTTGGTTCCTAACAACCCAACACCACAAAGCTAGGTTCTGTACTGGGATAAAAAAAAAAAAGTGTGGGGAAGAGTAAGATTCAGCTCAGCGAACGCAATGAGGAGAGAGAGCAATGTGAGTCCGACTGTGGCAAGGGCCTCTTATCCAGACCTGTTCTATGTCACAGCAGTCCCTTCTTAGCAGGCCTGACAAGAGATACTAAGGTGCACCCTATATCAAGGGACTTGGCAGGCTGACACAGAGGCACACAGGCTGGGCACATGGGTCAAATTCACCCTAAGCAAAATGAACTGCAAGCCAGCATGGAAGAACACTGGGTGGGTGCCAAAGTTTTCAGGCTCACCAAGGAGTGAGGTGTCTTTGACAAATTAAAATTCTGGATTACTGAACAAACATTTTTCTGAAGAAGACTTACAGATGGCCAAAAAAACATATGAAGAGATGCTCAACATTACTAATCATCACAGAGAGATGTAAATTGAAGCCACAATGCCATATCATCTCACAATGGTCAGATTGGCTATCATCAATAAATCAAAAACAACAAGCGTTGGTGAGGATGTAGAGAAAAGAAAACCCTCGTAGGCTGTTGGTGAAATTGCAAATAGTACAGTCACTATGGTAAACAGTTTGGAGGTTCCTCAAAAAAAATTTACCCAGCAATTGCACTTCTGGGCATGTACCTAAAGACAACCAAACACTCACTTGTAAAAAGATCTGTGCAACCTTACATTCACAGCAGCACTATTTACGATAGCCAAGATATGGAAGCAACCTAAGTGCCATCAATAGACAACTGGATAAAGAAGTGTGGTACGTATATACAATGGAATATTACTCAGTCATTTTTAAAAAATGAAATCTTACCATTTGCAATGACCTAGATGGACCTAGAGGGTATTATAATGAATGAAATAAGTCAGAGAAAGATACCTCTTCGACTAAGTGACAGGGTCTTTGAGAGCCAGGTCCACATCTGAGTCATCATCACACATTCACTTAAAGACCTGTCTTAAGTGATCCCTGAAGTATATGGTGAATGGGACACAGAGTAGATATTTAATAAATCCTTGTTGAATAAATAATAAAATGACAGAAAATCCACGGGAATATATAGAAAGGGCAATTGTCATAGCGTTGGCAACAAAAGACAGCACTAATATTTTTCTGGGCCTTTAATTACAGAATGTCCTCCTTCTCACACAGCCCAAGTTGATTCATATGGATGAGGCACAGTTACTTTTTCATTAGCGGCCCCACCTCCATGCCCTGCCTAGAGCTTCCTGTGTGGTGCCAAATCATGAGGCCCTCCAGGCAATGAGAGCAACAGGATGCATTTCTAAAGAAAACTAAATACATTACCATGCTCTGCAGCAACCTTCACTCTACAAGCTTCAAAGTCCCCCAAACAGCTAGATCAGGAAAAGATAGGCAAACCAAGAAAGGTGAGTATTTGGCCCCTGCCCAGTTTTTCCATGGTCCAACAGTAACCTATGAATCTTAATCTAGATTTACTTTTTTCTTTTAAAGCATAAAGGACAAGTGGTCAGGAGCAGGTCCATAAATTTGCTCTGACGTTTATTAGATAGGGAATATTTTTGTCTGAGAGGTCAGCATAACTTGAAGGAAAAGACAAAAAACTCCCTGAAAGTGAACCATCACATTACCCCTGACATAACACAGGACTGCTGTCTACTGACAAGTGAGCCGCTTGCTATCACCTGCAGTTAGAACTCCTTAAAAGTCATCAAAATAGGTTAATTTTTCCCATTCGGCGTTATCATTGCACATATTTCACATCTCATACAGATTCCATAGAGAAAGGGATATGCCTGGGACTATTAAGTAATGTAGCTAAATTCCTTAATGGTGAAAGAAAACCGACTGCATGCATAAACTGTCTCGTAGAAGAAATCAAAGCACAGATGCAAGCTAAAGAAGAGGTTTAAAACACAAGAGGAAGCCCAGTAAACCAACTCCACGCTTTATTTTGTGAAATCACCTAGTCTAGCATTCAAGTTTTGCAAAAATGTCTTATTCATCCATTCATCTTTTAAAAGGCATTAATTGTATGTATCATGTGGTGCTATGAACTAGAAATACTATGATGAATAAGGCTTTGTCCCTGTTCTCCAGAAGTTTACAGTCTAGCAAAGTGAGACTGTCTAAGAGTTCCCATACAGAGCAGTAAGTACAGTAGCAGAACAGTATTCAGCTACAGCATCACACCATTCAACTGTAGAACTGGCTGCACAACACAGTGTGACTTAAATTAATTAAAATAATGGTTTTCTCTGTGCATACCCAGTGATTTTTACCTACGTTATCTGATTTCATCCTCAATTAATCCATCACAAGAAAGTATTCTTCTTAGGAAAAAAACCTGAACTGACTATCAAGCCTATTCCTTTCAAGTCTCTGTGAAAGAACACCTGGAATTTCACAGAAAATAAATTTTGGTGCAGAAAGGAAACAGTTTATGACAAACTCAGATATTCCCTGAGATAAACCATAGCTTCTCCATAAAGGTTTCTTAATAAAATAGTTTCCAGCCACTAAACAGGCCTCGTCTAAAACAATAGATTCCATAGCTAACAAAAAGACACTTTCAGCCTTTGATAGAAAATGTATAAGAAAATGTTAGAAAACAAACAAAAACAAAAGGTGATGTCTCTAGGACTTCAAGGGGAAGGAGAAAGTTCTGTGTCCTAAATTTGCCTGACAAGAAGAAATTCAACCAGTTCTCATCCGTACTTGATGAAGAAAAAGTGGAGCTCTTATTTTCAAAAGAAACCACTTATTCAAGATGATCAAGTGGAAGTAACATTCTAAGTCATTTGGGGAGATGTCGTGGACACCTCGGTGGGTTATGCATTGAGCAGCCACATTCTCCTTGCCCATATTTCTTCATGTTTGATACTTGGATTACCCCAGCAGGAAACGAGCAGTCTTTGAATGGAGGGTTTTGTTCAGAATTCTAATAGCTTCCAGCATGTGCCCCAGACCACAAGGAGTACACCAAATTTACTTAGACATCTAGGCCAGACGTGAAGAATTTCTCTGTCAGATCTAGTAAGCTGCACCAATTTAACATTTTGGCTTCTTGTGGGCAAAGAGAAGACAGCCAAACAGCACTGGTGCCGGAGGGCAATCTGGTGACATGTAGCAGTTCTTGAAAGAAAATTAATGAATACTACCAGTAACCTTTCTGCCCCTCTTTACTCTCCTCATTCAAAGGAGAAAAGCAAAATTTCAGCAATTGGAGCAACTGCTGCTTCTTAAAACAGCTTCAAGTTTGTATTTTTTTTTTTTTTGCTCTACCAGATTCGTCACATTTCATTGTTTGTTTTCAAATCACCTCACTATGAAGTTTGTTGACTTAAAAGTAGAGCCATCATTTGTTTTATTCAACAATTTCATCCTTGTTAATCTAATAAGTAAACCTAAAAAAAACAAAAGCTAACTATATACAGTCAAATCCAATAAAATATTTGTGCCTATTATGTGCTAGACACTGTACCAGGCATATAAAACATATTAATTTAATGGTGATGATACAACCAATAATAGTATTATTATATATTATGAAAACAACAATAATAACAATCCAACAATAATCATTTATCAAGTGCTTACTGTGTGAAAAGCCAATGGTAAATGTATAAGCATGCCTAATATCACTCCTCACAACCCTTTGAGCAACATATAATTATTATTTTCTCTTTTTATAGATGAGCAAAAGAGGATTCCAAGAGATTAAATCAACTTACCCAAAGTCACATAGCTTGTAAATGACAGAGCTGGGATCTGAATGCAAGCCTGTCTCCAGAGACAATGCCTTAATATCATCAAAGGAAATAACATTAAAAGTCTGTCACAGTGCAAACGGATGAGATAGTAAAGTTTTCCAGATTACAGCAAAAGAGACAGGCTAGTTCTATTACTCATCTAAATCAAAAGTATAACAAAGCTACTCGTAGAATTTTGTCACCTCTCTACTATCCGGACAGGCATAACACCTCTAAAAAGAATGACTTAGAGTAAGTAATCCACTACGACCAGAGACCAAGATGGAACAGGCGACACAAAATAACACAGCTATCAAAATGCTAACATCCTTAAAAATTTTACCTAGCAGAGAGACTCAATTTCTGTGAACTGAGCTAAGTTGCCTTTACACACGTGTGTGTGTGTGTGTGTGTGTCCTGTTGGATTTCCTAGTTTTACTGCTCTTTTCTTATATTAGTATGTAGTAAAACATTTTTGCAAGGTTTTGAAAGGACCCATCTTAACAAAGAAAACATTGATAAAAGGTAAATGAGAAACTGAACTCATGGATTGGATGAGTAATAGAAAGCTTATGAACACCTGATTTCTGAACAAAATCAGTAAGAAAAAGGTAAAATGAAACAAATAAAAAACTTGAGTTTCAAAATTCCAAGAGGAAAAAAATGATTGAAATTTTTGGGAAGTTTCAAGGGGGAAAAAATGCACTGTCCAACTGTACTTCAGCAATCAAGTTCGAAGGGGTGGAGAGACATTTGGAAAGTCTCATTCTTCTAGGTTCCTGCAGCCACTTAATTGTTCAGTGGGCCGTTACACCCAGACTTCCAGCTCCAGAACAGTAATCCAGATTTAGGGCTGACAGGGACCTGCACAGCTAGAATCCTGTTAAGGACAGGGGAGGGGACCCCTCTGATAATGTGCAGGAAACTTGTAAGTGGCTTTCCCTCACTGACACTGGAACAACACACATGGACACAGAAATGCAATTTGCACACAATTTCCAAGGGTTCATGAGTCACCTGGGACATGAAATCCAGACTGAGAACCCTTGTGCATAGTAAGAACCCTTACATTTGAAGGTCTGGCCAAGCAAGGAGCTGCATATGAAATGATGAACAGCTTTCTTATTTTGTGGCTGCAAAACAGGTGAGTCTCTCCAGTTTCTCAGACGTGAGCTGAGAGTGAGCAGCTTTCATCCAGAGGCTGCCAGCTTGAGTTCCAATCCCGCCTCTGTCTCTTAACTGTTGCATAATCTTGAACAAGTTTAACTCATTCCTCTGTAACCCAGTTTCCTCATCTGTAAGATGATTGATAATAACGCCTACTTCAAAAATGTTGTAAAGCTTAAATGAGTCTTTATATGGAAAGCACTTAGACAACATCTATCTAGCACATAAGCAAACACTAAATAAATGTTATTTATTATCATTATTATTATTCTATTATTATTATTATTACTACTACTACTACTACTACTACTACTACTACTACTACTATTCTATGGTCCTTTTTAGGGAAAGAGAAAGATGAACTAATAAAGGTTCATATCAGAAAAGTACTACAGGACTGTGGAGAATAATAGTTAATGCTGGCATTAATTTTTTGCTCCATATTAAATCATCAGATGTCCATTCCCACTATCTTTGTTGACTCTTTGGTTAAACAAAGAAATACTACTATCTATGTTTCAATAACAGTGGTAGTGTTGAGAGTTAGAAAATACAGTTAACCGGTGACATTTATCACAAGTAATAATTAAGAAAAATATGCCATCAGACTAATAGTTTTCCTTCATTTCTGCTTGTGAAAGTTTGGCCAGCATCCACAGATGGTGACAAATTAGAAGAGACCTAGTGATCATGATCCTGGAACTCTAGTCTAGCCTTTTCACTGGACAGCTGGGAAAGCTAAAACCAGAGATGTGTGTGACTTGCCCAGACAGACCCAGTGAGTACATAGCAGAGCCAAAAACTCAGATTCTTGGATGTTCGTTTACTCGTCTGCTTCCTTCCACTAGACTGTCAACCCACGGAGGCCATAAATTAGTCATATATGTCTTCCTACCTTCATGCCAGCCCAGCACATATAAACAAAGAAGGCAACAATAAATGAGGGTTAAAAAGAGCCAAAGCAATGCAGTATTCTCTATTTCTTCTAAGGTAATATTTTAACCCTAAAAAAGGAGATAGTTATTCATTCATCAAAAAGATGGTGGAAATGAGAAAGTAAAGCAGACATAAAACCTGAGCATTCTTTTGGTCTATAAGTCAGGAGACCTGAGTTCTTGTCCCACCTTCTACCCTAACTTGCTTTGTGACATTGGACTGAACCTTACTTTTTTAAAGGAAGATGGGGAGACAAGATGCTATCCTTGACAGAGCTAGAAGAAATCAAATTTTATGGAGTCACAACATAGAAATAAATAATAAATGCTATACTTAATCGTATGTTGATTTATATTTGTAGTATGCTTGATAATTCTTAAGTCTTCTTTGTACATTAGCACTTAATCCTCAGGGTAACCTGGAAGTAAATGAGGAAATACAGCCTTATTTTACAGATGATGCTGAGGCACAGAGGGGCCACATGTTTGTATCAGAATTAAACAACAAATACCACCTACAACAAGGGACAGAATTGGCACTAAGAAAGAAAAAGAAATACTCAATAGCAGATGAAGTTCCCAAGAAGAGGCAGCGTATAGTTTCAAGGTGAAACTAGCAAGGAGCCAAGAAACCTAGCCATCATTCCTTAACTGCCAGCTTTCTTTACTCAAAATTCTACTTTCAAAGATACGCCTCTCCCACAGCCACAGGAAGATCAGATGAGTTACGGGAGATATAAAGTCAAGACACTTGGCAAATGGATCAGACACACAGAGAGAAAAAAGCTTCTTGAAATGTCCGCTTCCCACTGTAAAGCAAAATGTATTTCTGAGCGTTTCATTCAGACATCATAGAATGAAAAGACCTGAAATGCAAAAAATGATAATAAATGAAAATTATGTGATGCCATTTACTGCTTAAGCTGAATTAAACTGTCATCAATATTCAATTTCTTTATAGACTATGCTATTTTTAAATTTTATTTTAGTAAACCTCAGCAAACACATAAAATCAACCCCAGACTTGTCAAGAAGGGCCCACTCTGCCTTCAAAGCCTCGTATTGTCACAGGAGGCCCAAGACTGACCTCCTGGTTAACTGGAAGACATCTGTCTTTCAAGATTTCCTTCAGACCTTTTGAGCACCCTCTCAACATCCCACTAGTATTCTTCTTTACTGATGAAGGCCATCAGCTCCAAGTAAAATTCCAAACTATATTTTCCAGGTTTCCTACAGCAAGGCAATCAGAGGCTCCTCTGCAAAACATGGACACGGAAAAAAGAGTCAAGTGAAGCAGAAACTACTTTCTAGGAGAAATCTTCCAACAAGCCTAATGGTGTAGGGAACTCAGGCGGGGTTTCTGGTATCATCTTCCTGAGAACTGTCAGGAAATGGTGATGACAGTACACTGATATCTTCTCTAGAGCTGTCTCACAGTGAAACTGGCATTGCTGCATGATGCTCTTGGCTATGTAACATCCAAATCTGGCTTTCTGGCCCTTCCATACTCATGCAGGCTAGAACAGAGCAATATCTGAAAGCAAAGAAAAAGACAGGAAATCCAAAAGAAAGCCAAAAGACTGATTATTAGTTAGCAAAGGGAAAAATATTATTCTCAATTTGAATACGTAGAATTTAATTAGTTTTGCCCCAAACTCATAAGAACCATAAAGATAAAAGTCCTGGCAGCCACATCTCAGTGTGCAGCTTCGTTTCATCACAAAGTTTTAATAACATCCTCGTTCTGCTTTGAAATACTGGAGGAAGGTGGGGTAAGGATGGAAGTTCCTGGTCTCAACAGTCCCAGACTCCTCCTGAAGAGTTGCACTCTTCCTTGGAGTAAAGCTCTTTTCCAAAGAGGGGGAAAAAGAAGTCTTTTATTTTCTGGCACAGCCATTTACAAGACAACTCATCCTAATCCACTCAAAACTTCATCAGGCAAAAGAGAATCTTTTGGTCATGACCAACTTTATGTGTTAAAATAAGAGAAAAAATGAAAGAAGGACAAATGCTTTTTTAAACTTTAAAGATTATTCACCCTCCTATCTTTTCATCATTATTATAAGGGATGTCCACGTAACCGAGTATTTTGTCATCTCTGTTTCTATTCCTCAAAATCACTATCAGCTAAGCAAAATCTTTTCAAATGTCATTCACCAGATGGTACCCTTCAATTCTTTTTAACTTCTTTCTAACTTTCCAATACAGACTCTCATTAACTAGTTTGCCTCTCTAACTACTATTTTATATTACTGTAAATTCCCCCATTTTACGATATTACTCTATTAAGCATTTCCCTTTAGGAACAGCAGAGTTACCCACCTTGCCACATACAAAATCCAAAACCAATTATATCCAAAAAAGTGTTATTGAACAGCTACGATGTGTATTACTCAGTTTTAGACACTGTGATGATGAAAGGCCTGAATTTTTTATCAATAATAATAATAATAGCTATTTACTCTGACCTTGTCTGCCAGGGATCTTAACATGTTTGTACACATGACATAGCATGATAAGGAAAAATGTGACTTGTGCTCTCTTATAGGCCTGGGTTCAGCTCAGAGCTTTACCTCTTAGATCATTTTCTTATCCCTTCTATGTCCTGGATTCCTCGGGTCTTACATATTTCTGAATCCCTAGACCTGGAGCACCTGCAGAGTGAATGTCTGTTGAATGACTAAAGTGATTCAAATAAAGAATAATGGCTAAATACTCTAAAGAATGAGCATAAACTATGTGCTGGGCATCATTCTAAGGAATCAACATGTACTAACATCAACTTTAATATTTAATTTAAAAAATTAAATAGTCTTTATAGACTAATTCAAAAGGTCGAGGGAGAGGACATGGCATATCCTCAATGAAGAGCAGCTACTTCAGGTGGGCTTTAAAGGACAGAAAGGATTCTATAGAATTTGTAGAGGCAGTGGAGGGCATCTGCACAAAGGGAATCACATGGGCAATGGCCAAGAGGTATGAGTGACGAGCCTGGCGTTATCGATAGCCTGAGGAGAAGAGCGAGGCTGGTCAGAAGATGTCTATGGGGGAGTATAAAGAAATGTGATTAGATATTTAGAGTAAGGCCAGGGCAAGCAGGACCTCAAAGACCATGATGGGTATGCGATTAGCCTTGATTCCACCAAAATAAGAGAAGCTAATGAAGCTGGTGATAGCAGGAAGGCACATAGCATTCTGCTCCAAGTCTTCAACAAAACAGACTAATGTCACAGAGAAAATGAACTTGAAGCTGGGGAGGCAGAGAGAACCACCATCAAAGCATCCCAAAGACAGAATATGGGGATCCTCATCTTACTAGGGCCTGCTGTTCAGACTATGGAGATCTTCATCTTGCTAGGGCCTGCTGTTGACTAGGATAAAGGCAACTGCCCTCCTTAAGATCACTTGATACCGAAACCCCAAGCCAAACAGAAAAAAAAAAAAGTCAGAGGGTCCTCATACAACGGTGCTGGACATGGACAGTGGTTTGGTTGAGTGCCCTTCAGAAAAGCACCCAACCCACGGAGCTACTGAGGACAAAATTCCATCCAGGAATCTTCCAGCCACTCTGAGAATAGTGGCATGGAATGGCAGTCATGCCATCAAAGGGCAGACACGCACATTTTCAAATTTGTACAAAGGCATCAGAAGGCCTCTGGCTATCCTAACAAACACAGTCTAATTTCATATTCAATTATCCCATCTCACATCTACAGACTAGTGTCCTGGAGACTTTTAAACCAGTAACTACATAAATACATGTAGTTGATTTATTCACTCATACTTTCACACACTTATACATTTCTTTATGTACAGAGTGCGACACTCATTACAGTGGGAGATAACAGAGCTTACCATCCAATTAACATAATTACAAGTATCATAAACAGTACCGCAAAAGAGAATAAATATCTTAATTAGCATCAAGAAATGTGTTACGTAGGTCACAGACAGGGCAGAGAAGGAAAAAAGTACAATACTGCCATCTGAACAAGACAAAAGGAAAAAATGACACTATCATCAGATTTAAATACAAACTACACTTGAAAGTTAAACTCAAGTAGCAGTTTTGGAGGCAACATAGTTTACTCTTTAAAGCAAAGAGTCAGATTTTGAGAACTAGCAAGGTCTAATCTTGGTTTAGCCACAGAATCACTGTACCATTCTAGGAAAATGTGCAAAATATACCCAGTCTTCATTTGTGCATCAGGAAAAGGTTTAATCAATAACTGAGAGATGGAATGAGAAATCACTTAGCTAATGCAGTGTTCCTGTTAATTAAAGCCACCCCTTGCCTTGGCCATGGATTAGAAGGAGGAAGAACAGAGATGGCTTTAAACAACTAGATCACCAGGCAAGAGCAGTAAAAACAATGAAAAGCAGAAGATTGTACTTTAAGTCAAGAGAACACCATTTTAGGGAAATAAGCACTTGGCCTAAAAGCAAAGGAACACATATTAAATCTCAAAGGAAAAGCTGATAAGTAAGAGATAACAGGGTAACTCCACAAGTCTGAATAATGGTAGCCAGTATGTACAGTTCCAATTCAGAGGCTGATAACTACCTTTTAAATCAGGTTGAGTAGAGCTAGTGTGGACGTTCCAGCAGGAGAGTGCAGCCACTCTTATACCTTTGATGGAAGAACAGTCCTCTCCTCTATGGGGGAAGGTCATCCTCTTAGATGGAGCACACGGCTTCGGGAGGGACACACAAGGAGCTGTGATGAAGGGGACATCCCCCTAGCCAGCCTCACATGTGGGACATAAAACTGAAAGCAACAAACAAACTTGACAAACAGAAACTCATGGACACGGACAGTGGATTCGTGGTTACCCAAGGGAAGCCAGGGAGAGGGGAGAGAGATAGGGCTGAAAGGAGTCAAATTATTTAGTGACAGAAGGATATCTAACTTTGGGTGTTGACCACACAACGCAATTTATATATGACATATTGCTGAATTGTACACTTGAAACTTATTTGATTTTATTAACCAGTGTCACTCTAATAATTTAATAATAATAATAATAATAATAATATAGAATGGACAATCACATAAATAAACAAAACAAATAAATACAGCTGAGGAGGAAGGAGAGGGGGTTGCTGTATGCCTGGAATTATGATAGGAAACTTACATTTATTACTTCATTTAATCCTCACAGCAAACTGCCAAGTTAGATCTCATTGTCCCTACTGCACAGAAAAAAGAAAAACACTGAATCTAGAAGAACATATGCCTCAAGTCACTGATATCACACCAACTGTGCAATGGGGTGCGGGGGAGACTCCAGAGGCACCTTTGGTAACCAAGAGCTGCTGAGGAAACAGAACAAGATAGTCTTAATAGGCTTACCAAATAAGGTTCATTCTATCAACTCTAAAAGATCCAAATATAGTATGGACTTGCACTTGACCATGGCCCCCATGGCACATATCCACTGT
The DNA here is from genome assembly GCA_030015415.1 of Cynopterus sphinx. Lineage (NCBI taxonomy): Eukaryota > Metazoa > Chordata > Mammalia > Chiroptera > Pteropodidae > Cynopterus > Cynopterus sphinx. Next base: position 87,841,772 of record CM057387.1, read on the forward strand.
CAATTGTCTCTAGTTGATAAGAATGCACAGACTCACAGCTATTTGCAGACCAGCTACAGTCTACTTGGATAACAGATATCCAAGTACATCCAACATGGAAAAGACACTTGAGATAAGAACACCACCTCAGCAAATTTCAGACTTGGGAATCATCACACCTGAGGCTCAATCATGAAATGAGTCACCTAAAGTCAGTCTTTCATTTTGTTTATTTATAGTATGATTATACTATTCTTAGTTCCTTACTAAGCATTAATTAGGTGGCTTTTATTAACCATATTAACCACCTTCTAATGAGAGCCAATAAAAAAATAAATAAACAGATAAAAACCAGGCCTAAGCTGTCAAAAACAATTGATTATCTAGAAATTTAAAATAGACGTCTACTGCATGTTACACAGTTACTCTTTTCTGTGACAAAAAAAAAAAAGCTTTTGAAAGTTGTTCATAAACTGATACTTGGAAAATTGAATCATTTCTTCATTCATTAATTTATTCATTCAACAAATGCTATCAAGCAGCTGTTAAATGCCTGGGACTATTTTAGGTGTTGGAAATCCAGAGATAAAAGATATTCCCTGCCCTCAAGGAAATAAAATCTCATGGGGAAAGACAGAGTATAAAACTCCAATAACAATTCAGGGAGATGAGTGCTGTGCTGATGAGTGTAGGTGCGACAGCAACACAGAGGAAGTGCTCCTCACCCAGTCTCATATAGTCAGAGATGGCAAGGTTTGGAAGTTGGGGAAGGAGGATAATTCCAGATAGAAAAAAAAATAAAAATAAACGGATCAGTTCCACCTGTGGCCAAGATGGATTAACAGGGACGGCTGTTTAGATCTGGGTAAGAGGCAAAGATAGGCAGTGATCTCAAAAAAGAAAGCACATAAAGTGAGTCCCTGAGTTCCCCAGCTTTACTACCTGAGAGAGTTCCAGGTCAAGGTGTATGGGAAAAAGAGAAACTGCAGTGAACTTTCTGAGTTGAGTAAACGGAGCTAACGATCCAGGGAGACCAAGGCAACTAGAGTTTGCAAGACAGAATACCAGAGCCAAATATTTGGAGAGACTGTACAGATTTAAGAGACTTAATCTTTATATTTTTACCAATAAATTAAAGTGTTCATTGGTCCCTCCCAAAAATAAAAAATAATAAAAAGACAAATACCAGAGAAGGAAGATCCACAAGGAGTCCTCCTTGATATTTAATAGAATACTGATCAGTGCATGCATGTGAGGCAAATACCCAAGACTGCGGAAAAAACATGATGATTCCCCAAGTATTGGATAGAGTAGACATAAGGAATTTGTCTCTGTCATGGGAAGTAATTAGCCCTAGACTGAGCACTGTATCAGTCCTGTCTAACAAATCTTAAAAGCAAGACACAAAAGAATCAAATGTTACTTCTAAGCAACTCCACAGAGATACAAAAACATCCAGCAGCAAACAAAGTAAAATTCACAATATCTGGTATCCAAACAAAAACTACCAGGCATGCAAAAAGGCAGGAAAATATGACACCTAATGAAAAGAAAAATCAACCAGAACTGATACAGACAGGTGTTAGAATTAGGAGATGAGGACCTTAAAACAGTTCTTATAACTATATTCTATATGTTTGTATAAGTATTAAAGATATAAAAAATCCAAATCAAAATTCTAGAAGTGAAATCTATAATGTATGAGGTGAAAAATACACTGGATTAGATTTACATCAGATTAGATATGGTAGAGGATAAAGATTAGTGAACTGGAAAACACAAAAATCAAAACTATCTGAAATGAAAGAGAAAATAAAATTTTAAAACATAAAATATTAATATTTAATTATATATTAATAAAATATTGTATTAAGTATTAATTTTTAATATTGATCCTTGTCTCAAATAATTTCCAACCTATATGTGAAAACAAAATTGCAATAGAAAAGAAATAAAGTTGTAAAATATTGGAAAGCCAGAAAATATTATAAAACAAAAAAATGTCATGAGGCATTACCTAATTACAAAAAAATAACACTTTTAGGAGAGGAAAAGATTATTGCAGGCTGAGAGATAAGGTTAAGAATAGTCAAAGAGGAAACATTTGAATTGTCTGTTTCACGAATAGATATTTTCATATAACTTAAGGCATTACTCATTAGTATATATTTAGAAATGCAACTTTTTCCTTTTCCTTATTCACTTGCAATTTATTGAGCGGCATCTACCTGTCAGATACTAGCTAAACACAGACACGTTTTGTCTCTACCCCTGACGATTTCATAATCCAGAGAAGGCAAAAGAGAAATGACCAATGGCCACGCTGCAAGACACCATCTAAAGGATATGTGTTCAAGTTTCTCTGCCAGGGAAAGGAAGCAAACAGAAAAGGAAAACACAAGATATACAACTGTCACCTATTTCTAAAATATCCATCCTGTCCTGCTTCCAGATTTGGCTGCCATAAAGAGCTACTGAAAAATAAGCAGGAAAATCCACCACGGAAAGCAGCAAAAAGCCAAGAAGTTTTTCACTAGATTCCTATTCACTCATCCATGTGAGGAAGAAGTCAGGAACCTCCTCCTTTCAGGCAATCAGCCATGCCTAAATGATGCTAAGAGTTAGATAAGCTCTGACAAGTTTGTAAAAGAATGACTCAAATAGATGGGCAGCAGGACAGCGATATGTCATATATTCTTAGATAAAGCCTCAGTGAGTAAAAAATTCAAAGCCAGAGACTGGCATGGGGTTGGTTATTTGATATTTTCATGAACGAACAAAGACATTTTATTTGTCTTGTAGCTAGCTAGCAGTCATTATACACCACGCATTACACAAAGCTGGAAAGAAGAAGTTTCATGATGACTGAGTTCCACATTCACATTTTACAAATGGGAACACTGAGACCTGGAGAGAGAAAGAGGCAGGTAGGGATAGGGCAGTTCTAGTTAAAATTTCTGCCACCCCACCTCCGAGAAGTTGGCGATCTTTACATTAAATATATTGCCTTTACCTATTTCCTAGAGTAAACTAATTTGTGCTATGATTTTAATAGAGAATGATGGTAACATAGGAAAAGTATGGTTGGATGTGAAAACGGATGCTTTATAATAAGCCGTGGTTTAATACTTTTACTGAGATGGAGTGCCTCACTAAGAAAACCTCATACCGGGAAAATTTTTCATTCGTGTTCTATTTACACTGAAAGATTCCTAAATGTGTCCCCAGTTCATTGTTTAATAGACAGTTCCTTAATGAGTCCCCAGTGCATTGTTTAAGTCTATTTTGCTGAAAAAAGAAACAAGACATAAGAGTAAGGTATGAGCTAGGACTATCATTCTCCCATACACAAGATAAATGATCTTGGGCAGGATATTTAACCTCTTGGTTTCTCATCGATAAAAGGAAGCTAATGATAGTACCCATTTCCTAAGTTTTAAAAATCCAGTGAGATAACTCGAGTACAAAAGCACGTTGCCAGGCACAGCATAGGAGTTCAAAAAACAAACACTAGAAGCAGATGTTGCTGCAGCTGGTGACCATGATGGTGGGGTGGAGGGGTTGTTACTATTATTAAATCTTGGGGTGAACCCATACTGGACGTCTTTCTCCATTTGGGCTCTGGAAGAGAACTCAGGTACATATATGCCAGACACTGACAACATCACATTTTATTCTTAGAATTCCTCTCCTTAAAAGTTTGTGTTTTTTCCATATTCCTTACTCAACATTGTCACAATTATTTATCTCATAATAATAAAAGCTACTCTTCTAATTTCTTGGCCACCTCATGCTCTAAACACTGGGCCACAGAGTGTGGTAAATAAGAGTATCACAGTTTCTCCATCTCTGCAATGTCCTCACATAAAAGCTGGGCTCTATTACAAGTGTCACTCTGAGTTTCCCCTGGTTCAAGTATGTGGTAATACCAAACTGTCATGCTCCGGATTTGTCCTAAAAGTGGGATGTGAATCCAACAACTACACTCTCCCAGGGAAAACGATCTGGTTCATTTTTGAATTTTTTCTCTTCCATCAATACCCAAAGGAACTGGTTTGCATTAGTGAGTAAGTGCCTACAAAGGTTTCTTCCTCTTCTGGACAATTAATTTATATCATATAAGACAAATATTGGCACATCTGGACAAACTCAGCATGAGTCTGAAAACCATGAAATTTCCCTACGCATCTGTGAATAAAAACACCTCTCCAAGCTTTTCAGAAATGACAGACTGAGGTGGTGGCAGGCGTAGGGGCGGAGGGGAGCAGAGAAGCAGGGAGTGGTAGGAAAATGAACACGATAACCCTCTTCAGTGGTCTGAAGGGCTGTCATGTGAAAAAGGGAGTAGACTGCTGATGCTGAGTGCTCAGGAGAGCAGAATGAGAACGAATGTGTGGAAAAGTTACCGGGGGGCAGCTTTCAGCTCTATATAAGGAGAACTTCCCAGGGCAAGGGTGTGCACACATGCATGCCTCAAGAGGGAAGGAGGGAATCCAGGCAGCACCATCGATTAGCTCCTCACAAGGGGCGAGTTTCTTAACCTAAGCCCTCAACTATCAATCAGAATAGCTATTCCTATGTTCCAGGGTTATCCCAGCATTGAAAGAAAATAGAGGTATTTGACACTCAATATGTGATAGGCACTGTGATTATTTCCATTTTTATCCTCACTTCTGACAAACAGTAGGAGTTTGTCACTAATCTTTGGAATAGGATAATCATGTGACCTAATAGTTAAAATTTCTCTAGTTCTGCTTTCCACCTCCTCTTTTGGTCTTAAACCTCCTGAGAGAAGCTCAAGTTGTTCTACACTCAGCTCTACCACTGCTTTTATGTAAGATGCCTGGCTATTTGTTTTCCATCTTCCCTGAATCTTTCCAACAACACATAAAGAGAGACACTTATCATCCACCAACCTCATCCCAGGAAAGGATTATGTGAATAATCTAAGAAATTATCACAAATCATTTTTCATGTACAGGTGTTCCCCACTTTGCCCAACACATGTTTTGTGTAAATCGCATTCTTTTTTCCTACCAAATGAGCTTATGATTGTTTACATATGTTTATTATTTTATTTTATTCCAAGAATATTATTATATGACCATTAGAGAAAGTTTGGATAACAGAAAAATGGGGCAATGAGGGGGATAATCACTCATAGTCTATGTATTATGGTTTATCCTCTATTATCTTTTTACATGAATGAGTGATTTTTCTACATAATTTCAATTTAGATTGCAATTTCAAAAGTAACTTTAACATTTTTAACTGCTCTTCACTTAGCAATGGCTCCTCAATTAAGTTCCTCTGCTTTTAAGACAAACTGAGTATTAGTGATTTGAAAATATTCTAAAGAACCAAGGGATGTTACAATTTAGAAACACGAAATTTTGAAACCAAAAAAAAAAAAAAAAATCAGCACTTGAAGAAAGAATGAGTATGACAACACCTTGTTTTACAGATGAGGACTCTAAATCCGCACCCCCCCCCCAAAAAAAAAAAAAAACACAAGTTGTTCTCTGCTAGAACAGAGACCCAGGTCTCTTCCAGTGAAGCCACTATAGATCAGGACACAGTGACCACTACTACCCATCCCCAACATAGGTCCTACGAGTTTGGATTTTGTACCTTTGCTTTCTTTAGAAAGTCCCTAAGAACATGTTCTATGTACAATGAAAGCACAGCAAATTAAGTCCAATGTAGGCTTTGGTAAGGATGACCCTACCCAACCAGAACCTCACACCTACCCTACAATACAGCTAGAACAGGAAGAGAAGAAGAAATCACCAGTCTTTGCTCAACATAGTTACTCAACTTTTGATATATCCTTATATATCCAAATTATGATAGTTTATTTCATATCCTTGAATAAGCAAAAACTACAGATACTTCCAATACCAAGAAGTAAGAACTCAGATACTGTAGGCAAGAGTTCACATTGGCAAAAGGCATATGGAGAACAATTCAGCAACATCCAGGTAAGCCAAAGATATGCAGGCTCCATCATATCCCTCGGTATGTAGCGTAAAGAAATTTCCCCACATGTTCACAAAAGGAAGGTCAAAATTTTTCACAACAGTATTGTTTACAATACAGAAAAAAATAAAAACAGGAGAATGAGTACATAAATGGTAAAATGGTCACAATATAAAATGGTTACTGTACGGCAACTAAAATAACTTCCTAAATTAACATGCAGTTCCTAAATGGACAATGTTAAACATCAAAAACATAATGTTGAACAAAAAATGCAAGCTGTGGAAGCTCAGGTATAGCAAGTTACCATTTACATATGATGCTTTAAAATCAGCAAAGCTATACCATCTATCAATTGATACATACATAGCAAAAGTAAAAAAGCATGCAAGGGAATGAAAGACATTAAATTTAGCTGAGAGATTATCTATGGAGAAAAAAAGAAACAGGCTTTAGGACAGCTGCATGAGGTCTTCAATTTTACCTGTTTTATTTCTTTTTTAAAAAGTCTGAAGTAAATATGATAAAATGTATCTGAAAAGAAATTTGTCTCTTTTTTGTATATTAATATATTTGAAAATTTAAAAACAAAGTATGGTGCCTTAGTCATGGGTTGGTCTGGATATTCAGGAGTGTGAACAGGGAGGAATAACAATGATCCACCAACATTCTTTACATTTTAACGATCCTAGTGGCCACCACAACCCCTTTGCATCCCCATGCCCCAGCACAGTGCCTCATCAAAAATAAATACAGGCTAAATGTTGAATAAATGAATGAATGAACTAATGAACAAATAAATGACCGATTGATCTGAATGAGTGGTTATATGTCTTTGATCAATAAAAATGGAAAAACAAATAATTATTGTTAGCAATTTGAAATCAAAACTTCTTGTAAACATGGGTCCACGGAGAGCCCTCCATAAAGGCATCATTAGTAGGAACAAAAAATTGAAAACAAGGCAACAAAGTAGCTTTTGAAGATTTTTCGATTCCTAAAATTCTATGCTTTTTTTCTCATGTAAAAGGCAGGCACAGCATACTCATCACATTCTATCCCCCTAAAGGAGCATGAGTTCATTACCATAACAGATGCCAGGATATGGCCAATAGCCTGAAATATAAAAAAGTCTGAGAGAAAGTCAGTCAGCTAAAATGCTCTTCCCAGCCTCATGTGAAGAATTCTCAGCATCTCTCTCCCTTGTTTACCAGGTGCATTAGGATTCTAAATCATTCCATCTTCATGAATGTACGCTGTTCCCAAACTCTCCTAAAACTCCTAAAATGTAATAAAAAATAGCCAGTGTGATCGCCTTGATTTCAAGTTCCTGACCGTCATATGGGAGCATACAGACTCAGTGAACTCAAACAGAAATCCAGTACCATACATTTTTTGCCTTTTTTTCCCACAAAAATTCAAGTCGATTTAAAAGGGACCAAAATAAGACACATGATACATTCATCCAGGCCTAGGAATTAAGTCCAAAAGAGCAGTTTCAAATAATGTAAGCAAAGAGAATCATTTTAGAAAGTACCACAGACCTCCACTATCTGAAATGAGGTGGGTGTTTTTTTACCTTCTTTGTTATTAAAATATTAATTTATTTTTAAATATAATCCTGGAGCTTCCTTCAAAATACCCTCTCCATGAAGAGGAGGGGGAGGGTGAAAGTGTATATTTATAGTGTCCCTTTAAAGTTTAACAAAAGGATTCGAATGGAGTTACCTTCCCTCTGCAAAAGTCTTTTTTCAAATGTAACAGGATCTTACTGCAGTCACTAGGTCTGCTCTCCACACAAAGAAAAGCTGGAAAACATTTGCGTTATGCTTCTGGAGTTAAAAATGAAGAAGCTTTTTCCTTTCCATCAGTTCTTTTTTATTAATAAGGTGGTCACACTAAGCCAGAAATTATAACCATCTGCTTTAGCCATTAAATGCAGATTCAAAGGCCTAATGATAAAGTGACCTCTTTATTAATAACAGAAAGCGACAAGTGACATTTTCTCAGAGCATGCAAGGAAATAAATCAATCCATAAGTTCAAGTTGATAGTCTGCCTCAGCAATATCACCTCTTAAGTTTTCTATTGGGCCTGCATGGTCTTAAAAGCTAGGTAAACAAAATGAGAGCTCTGAAAGTACCTTCTCCGTGTGTTTTATTTACTCCTAATTGATGAGAGGCCACTTACCACCTCACACCATTTGAAGACACTCTCTTTTATTTCTCCCCATCATGAAAGGATCCTCACATACATCATCTAACCAATGAGTAGACACATGGGACTTATTTGCGCAGTGAGTATGTCTGAATCAAGGCCTGAAACAAAGGTGTGGGGGAAAGCCGCCCATCTGTAGGAAGAAACAATAGTAGAATCATGGCAGCAGGATTTTAATATTTCAGGAAAGTGGTCCCACGTTTTCCTTATTTCATATATGAGAATTTTAATTGTCGAGTTGCTAAATTATGGTGGCTTTCAGTGGAAGTGGGTTTCACCGACCCAGCCTTGAAGGGCAGACAGAAGTTCTTTGTTGTGCTGCCAGACGCATGGAGACGCCGGCATGGCAACTTCCACGTCCCCTGTGTCAGATCCTTCTGGCAGGAAGCCTCCACCACCACCTCAAGCACGGGAATCTCTGGGATATGAATCTCCCTGGCCCTTGTCCAACGAGCTTTAGTACTAGAAGGACCAGAAAGACCTCTTTATAAACCTCATCTTTCTCCTAACTCAGTCCATAGGTTTGAACCCTGAAAAACAGCAAAAGACTGAACTGGTACTACTAAGCTAGGTCACGAAGAAAGAGCAGGAGTTCTTGGGTAGAATATTTTGTAAAGAATGTTGAAATCACAGAGGGGATTCTGCAAGCACTGTCTTCCCTGAAAGTTGAAATCCTCTGAAGACTCATACCCCAGAGCAGGCACCGGGCACCTCTAACCTACCAGCACCTCTTGCCCCATTCCCTTGCTCCTTCCCTCCTGGGTTTTCCCTCATGGATTCTCTCACTCCTGCCACACTGGAGAAGGCAGTCTCGTCTATCGAGGTAAAATAAAAAAGACCTCCACAGGGCTGAGGGGGAAGAGGCGAGAACACAGGACTGAGAGTTCAGCCAGAGAACCTTGGGAGTCAGCCTGAAGGGGACACCAGCGAGGTCAGGCCAACGATACTCTCATCAAAAGAAACTTCCTTTTCTATGACCAGAACTAAACATGCACCACAGCGCAAGGAGTGTGAGAGAGGCCGCTCCCATACCAGCCAAATCCCTCAGATCCACCCTAAGGACTGCTAGGACCAGGCCTCATCTCAAGTCACCCTCCTGGGTCTGAAGTCAGGGATCCAGTAGACTTCTTGCTCTCCAGTCACAACCTCTGTGACATTAGCAGTGTTCCTTAACTTCTCAGGACCTCACTATTCTTCCCCATAAGATAAGAAAGCAGAGCCAGCTCGTGTCAAAAGTCCCTTGCAGCCTTGGCATTCTACAATTTTCTATCACTCCCTCTATCTGTTGCCTCAGTTTCCTCAAGCATAAAATCATGCAGTCGGAGTAGATGATTTTAAGGTCCTATCTAATACTGAGGCTCTATGGTTCAGCTGATGAATCCAGATCACAAACAAAGATTATTCTATTAATCTCAGTGGCCTTTTCTTTGCCAAATAATGATAGGAATGTGCTTCAGCTGAATGCCCCCATCGCAGCTACCAGTACATCTGGTTGAGAAACATACAGCTACTTCTATCCACCCGCTTGCCAACATGGAAATCTTCAAACAAAGACGGGATGATTAATAACATCTTTAATAGAGCCCCCACCTTGACATTAAATCTTGGGTTGAGGTTATCAAAAACAGCAAACACACAAAGAACCTACTCACAGCCTTGAGAGCAAGCCAGAAAGAGAGCCAGAGACTGTGCAGGTGGCTGGAAGGAAAACTGACATGAATTACAAAGAAAAGGTGCATTGAGTTAATAGAATATAACTCTGGTATTGAGGGTGGGGGTTGAAAACAGATGTGAGGGGCAGTCCACCGCAGCACTGTGAGGAATGAAAGGAAGAATCACAACTTCTCTTTCTTTCTCTCTCTCTCTCACTCTCTCTCTCTCTCTCTCTCTCTTCCTCTCTCACGCACACACACACACACACATACACACACTCAGATAAACATGAAATTCACTATGTTGGCCAAGGGGTGTGGGTTATGGTGCCCTTATGGAGACACTGAAGAGCCGAAAGCTGATTATACACAGCCCCTAATAGCCAACATTCCATAAGGAGTTTGAAAGTAAGTAAATAGTGTATGTAAGGTGGGGTGGCAGTTTTACAAACTGGAGAGCTGCTGGGTATAAAGACTGTAAGATCAAGTTCCACCTCCATGACCTTTTATAGATATTAAACCCCTAGACCAATTTCTAATCTATATGATGGATATTACAAATATTCAGGACATTTCAAATAATCAGAAAACAGGTTTTTAAAGAGTGTAAAACACACACAGGTATTTGGGATATGGCAGACACTCCAAAAAACTGGAACTTATTATCAAGATGTATATAGGTATCAGAGATCAGAACAGAATAAGGGGTCAAATAGAAGAGAGACAAATAGAAGTCAAGAAAGGACAGGTAATGAAAACAAGATAAAATCATGGGTCAAGGGCCGAAACAGCAGGCTACAAAAAATTCTGTAGCACCATCACTTTTAATAAACATCTACCGATGTTAAGGAGAAAAAAGCAGATTATCAGATGAGTGGTGAAATATGATCAATTTATGCTGAGAGAAAAAGAAGCAGAGAGAGAAGCAATAACAAAGCAAAGAGAGAGAGTCTGGAGACATAACTCTGAAAATTAAAAGTAGCTATCACTAAATTCGAATACTAGGTTGTTTTTTATTTTTTATTTTTTTGACTGTTTCTTTATTTTCCAAATAGTTTTTAATATATATGTAGAAACTTCAGTTTTCTTATTTCGAAAGTAACGAAAATAGTAGGTTAAATATTTAATAATGCTCACTGAGAAGCTGCTATAGTAGGGAACCAGAAATCCTGTAGAGCTCACTGGCATTCTGAGATCATGGCTGTGTTCTAATTATTCAAAAGTTATCACATAAACAGAGCATCCTAGTCAGGCAACAAATGTATGGGGAGGGCTTTCTTCATTCAAAAGCACAATATTAAATGTTTCAGGAGAAAATATATATGTATTTTCCAAAGAGCCTCAGCATCTTTAGGGAACTAAACATGCTCACGTAAAATTATAACTCACGATGCAGGGTGCACCAGTGGGACAGTAAATTCAAGCAGGGTGATTTGAGCCAGGACTTGGAGACCTGGGAGACTTCAGAAAGGGGATCAAGTCACTTTCTGTTGCAGAGACGATTTAATTAAAAAGTTCCATTCTACCCACTCCACCAGGTAACAGAGAATTCATTGTATTCTGAGGAACTGAAAATCTTACAAGAAGGCAGATTGCATGACCTCTCATTTGCAATAGCTTCTTTTAGGAAAGGGAATAATTAGAATCACATAGAAGGGCTGCTCGCTTTCATTCAATAGATAACTTTAAATAGACTTCCAAACCACATGAGCCACACTGAACAAGCACACTCCCTGCAGGGCCTAATTTTCACCTCAGCCCAACACTTCCTCAGATTCCCATCACTGTTATCAAACTACTTAACTGCCTTCCACCCCTCATCCCCAGCCTCCAAATACCCCAGTAGACTGAGGCTAGCGTGATGAGCAGGGGCTACTCTGAGAATCCCATTAGAGCCATGCTAAGGAGCTTGGGCTTTTCACATAGATAGTGAGGAGGCAGGGAATGGGGTTAAGCAGTAGGGTGACAGTCAGCTTTATCTCAGGAAGCTACTCCAGCTAGGTGTGTGGGACTGACTGAAGAGTTAGGGAGACCAGTTAAGAAGCTGTTTCAATATTCCAGAGAGTGATGGAGTTGCCTGATCAAATAGTGTTAAGGAAAGAGCACAGGGAACAGATGCAAGATATATTTGTTGGGAGATTATTCTCTATGCACCTCCTGAGTTTCTGTGCATATTGTGAGCAAAGCACTGGCTGCCCTTCATTCCAGATTATCTTTTCAAAAGTACATATATGAAAAACAGCCTTGGACAATATGGTTTTCCTTGAAAGCGAAAGTAAAGTATGCCTAATGTCCAATATAAAAGATTTCGGTTTTCTAAAATTAGGGTTCCCCTTCTATAACACAAATGCACTGCTTGTCTAGTTGTCTGGCCCTCTTCATCACACCCTAAGGGAATTGGTGCAAGAAAACGTGGATATTCTGGCTACTGCTATGGCTGTGAGTAATAAATTCCTTTCTCTCTAACCTAGAAATCTCATGTCTTCTTCCAGCATCCATGAAACCATGGCAGGCTAACCAGTTTATTTACAAGTAGGGTAAAATCTTAAATCCCTCACAGTTCTCAGGATTTATTTAGGAGAAAAAAAAATCAGCAGGATTGGTGACTGGCTAAATGTAGAAGGTAAGAGAAAAAGCAATCAAAGATTACTTCTGATGTCTTCTTAGCTTGGGTGAAGGAAAGACAGTAGTGTCACAAACTGAGATAAAATATATAACAGGTACAAACGTAGGGCATAGGAAGTGCTGGAGAATAGATGATAAATTCAGTTTGGAGGCCTCTGAGACATCAATGTGGACAAAGAGCTAAATACTTGAGTCAAAAGGGGAGTGGCTGGATTAAAGATATAGATATTGGAGCATAAGCATCAGGGGATAGCTAAAACCTTGAGAGTGTATAAAATCCTTCATTCAACATATAAAAAGATTTTTAGACACCAGTGAGCCAAGGGCAGATATTCAAAGGAACCATCCTATCCATCTTTGAACCTTTAGTGCCCAGCAGAAAGTTTGACACAATGTATATGCTAAATAAATGTCTTAAGCAAATTGCCAAACCAGACCTAAAATTAATTGTAGTTTAAAGTTCCTTCAACAATTACCTATGTAACGCTAATCTAGATTTTCTCAAATCAGGCTCCCAAATACACAGTATCTAAATTTGTTTCACATGAAACATAACCAGTTTCATATGCAAATAATTACAACATCATTCTCTTATGTGCAATGTTCTGTTCAGAAGCAGAACATAATCCTAAAACTCATAATTTCATGGTCATTAAAAGTAGTACTGTTATTTTTTTATTGGAGAAAAGTTTTAAGTTCTCTTATTCAAGGGATCACATCTTCATATATTCATTTGAAAAAATACTTACTGGGGACCTACTACATTCAAGGAAATGCACTAAAAGCCATAAGGGAACAAAAAAGTATAAAAGTCCCCTCCTTTAAGGAATTTACAAAAGCAGAGTGGTGACAAATAAGACAGACCAGAATTTAGTTCCTAGATCCACATTTAGCAATTTTATGACCTTGAGCATGTTACTTAACCTTTATAATCTTTAGTTTCCTCAACTGTGAAAGGGGGACAATAAAAAATATATATCTCATAAATGGTGATGGAATTACATTTTATAACACATGTAGAGCACCTGACTTATGAAGTACTCCCTTAAAAAGTAATAACTAGTATTATTACCATTATTTTAAGCCAGATGGGGAAGACATACTCAGAGAAAAGTCACTCACTGAGGGACGCTGAAGAATGCTACGAAGGCCAACGAAGTGGTCTAAAGAACTAGAAATACAGAACTTTAGAAGCCTGGTGAAAATAAGAAGAGTTAACACTACTGAGTCCCTACTGTGTTTTAACTTAAACTATCCCAACAAACCTATGAATGAGTAGTATTATTCCCATTTTCCAGATGAAAAAAAGAACACCTAGACAAGTCAAATAATTCACTCAAGGTCCCTCAGAAGAAAATAATGGAGCAGGAAGTAAACCCAGGCTGTCTGGCTCCGGAACTGATACAAATTACCTCCTCATGGAGAAAAAGAATGCATTTTTATGACACATTTTTAAAGGAAGAGAAAAGAGATCTTTGGCAGCATTTACCTTTAACCTACAGCTAAACTACTTTTCAACTTGGTACTGAAAGTGTATTCATAAATATCTATATGGACAAGTAGACTTTTTTAGGTTGGCTAGGATCCGATTTCAGATTCCAAAAATCAAATGAGGAAAATACCATGTAAGGCAAAATCACAATGCATTTTGGACTGACCCATGAAATTCATTCAGACTGACTTAAAACTGAGGGGTGTAGGGCTTTAAGCTCTGAGGTACCTTTATGAAATAAAATGACTCCATTTATCAACCCTGACTTCTTACTGATCTGTTGGCTGTTCATAAACACTTCCTTAATTCGAGTTTAATATACACTCCTCACAGATGCAGAGGGTTACCCTACCCACTTTAAGGTACATAGCCACTGCGATGGGTCATCTTGGACTTCAACCAAATGTTTTGGTGTTTTATTGTTGTTTCCTTGTCAAAGACAATGGAAGTGAAAACCCTAAATATCCAACCACTTAAGCAATGGCTATATAAATTGTGTAAGCTGTGAAATGTCACGCAGACATGAAAGCCAACATTTATATAAACTTGGAAGAAACATATGCATGTTAAGTGAAAAACAGTTTGATACAAAATGGTATATACAAGATAATCAAAGTTATGGAATTTTTAAAAAACATGCATAGGGCAAAGGAGGCTGAGAGGCAACATACCAAAATGTTGAAAGTGATTATGTTTGTACTAAGAGCCTAAATATTAAGTACCTTTTCACTTTCTCAATATTCTTCTATTTTCTTTGATGGATATATATTATTTGCACATTTATTGCAGTAAACTAATTTAAAAATGAAGACGACAAAAGAGGAGGTAATGGAAAAATGGAGAAGCCCAGAGAACAGCTCATCAAGGCCAATGAATACTCTGTTTCTGTCTGATCCATTCAGAGCTCTTTGCTGAAAGTACTAATATCTTTCAAGATCTATACTTATATTTCTTAAATGTTTGGAATATTAGATAGATGATAGATATAGATAGATAGATGATGATGATTGACAGGCAGGCAGACAGACAGACAGACAGATAGATAGATAGATACAAGAGATGATATACAGGCAGACATTCTTTTACCAAAAACATTTCAGAATAGCTCTCCTTTTAAGAGTCATGACCTGGCTTCCTGTCCACCTCAGCTGTTGCTCTTCTCTAAGCAATAATCAACTGTTTTCAAAGGTACGGGTAACTTAATCACAAGCATCCCAGACATATAGATCTGACCTTTGAAACTCTGAATGGATGGTATACATAACCGATTAACATGTGAACGAGTCACCACACAAACATGACATGGAGAGTAACTTGGTACATGCACGATTAGATACACACTTTCTTCTGGCAGCCACAATTAATTATCAACAAAAATATCAATACAAGAAAACTAATTCTGCTTTTCAGAAAAGCTTATCAAAATTTAACTTTGTCAAAGGAAAAAAAACTTACCCTGCTGGCCGGAAATTACTGAGCGGAGTCTGATGACAAACTATATAATGAACTTTAGCGGCTGTTTACATCTGGGAACGGGCATCACGTACACATTACCCCATATGCAGCCAGTAATCCTCTAACCACTCAAAACACCAGTCATAACACAACCCAACCCAAAAAAGAATAATAGTAGGCACATTTTTTTAAAAGAACACAATTATTGGAAGAGCTTTGGGAAATTAACGCAGCCCTACTGGAGCAGTCAAATTCATATGCAGTTTAAAAGGAAAGCAGATCTGACATACCGAACATTTGTCATATGGCTCTCACTGACAGAGCAAGCAGCATTTCAAAGCAGAATGGAAATTGGAGTTCAGTGGGAGGTACAGATGCTTGACTACCTTTCTTTAAGGGGAGCAGAAACATTCTATTAGTTCCCTGCTGCTTAGGCCAACTGAAGCCTAGTCTCCCCTGCCATTCACCAAGGACAGAGCTCCAGTGTCTTGATGCTGGTTTACAAAAAATTCAAACACACTCACATACTTCATCTCTGTGAGAGGTACCTCTATGGAGTTGTCAGCCTTTAGCAGTATCAACTATGAGCTTTTTATAAAATAAAAATGAATTAATCAAGAGACAAAGAAGAAGAATAGGAGGGTGGCATTCTAAAAGGTGGGAAGTCAGCTACATTAGTGGTCACAAAGGAACCAGGGGGTGTTTTTGTTTGGCTGTGGCACACACAGCCACCTTCAGAATTTTAAGCCCTTTAAATAAGGCATCAGTGATTTTAAGAAATTAACCTCAGATGTGATCTGTGCCAAGTGCAGAAATTCTACAATAATATATCATGGAGCTAAGGAAAATCTACAGTGCCTGTTCCTCTTTCCTTTTATGATCTCTGGACTTAGGTATCATATCTTGGATTATCTTCAGAGGTCTTTTTACACTGATATGCTCGAAACTACCCCTCTGCTTATAAAATCTTAAGAAACTGGGTGCAGAACTTTTTTGATCATAGCTTTTTTCTCTACTTATATCTTGACTTACATGGCATTCCAGCACCTATAGACTCTATGTTCATAAATTGTCTTCCCCACTGGTTCAGAGAAGAAGATCCTAAAAACCATTCAAGACATGTATCTTTTCTACACATTGTCTCAAAAGCTTACAATAGCCTTTAGATATTACAATGGAGATGAGTCGGGGATGGGGTGTGGTATAGAGAGGCCCAGGGCTCTATAGTCAGACAGACCTGAATTCAAATCCTGACTTGGTCAAGTTGTATGACTTTGTGCAAGTTTTTAAGCCCACAATAGTCCCGACCCTGAGGGAGTTTTGGGAGGATGGAATGTAATAGTTTATTAAAAGCAAGTAGTAGATCTGCTAATGATGACAAAAGGATCAAGAAGAAACACAGAATGTTTTTGCAACTTCAGTCACTATGCAAATAAAAGTTGATATGGAGCTATTATTGGCTTTACTTTTACCTGAACTGTGTGACGTTTTAACCACTCCTACATTCTCTATAATGAGAGCACAGCCTCAGGGAAGTCCTAAGAGTCAAGATCTTTATACACACTTAGAAAAATGCAATCTAAATTGCCATATGCAGCCTATATTACTAAGCAAACTAGGTGCCTTTTCACAACCAAATCATACTCTTTCCATCTACTTTTTTCACTTTTAGGTATATTTTACTGCACTATGAGCTTCAAAAAGGAAGGGGCTGTCTTATATGTCTCTACCCATGGTGCTCATAACAGTATCTGGCACATATGACCTACAAATGTGGAATGAATTAGTGACTGAGTCATCTTGCTAAACATTTTGGCTTTTATACATAGAAGGTATCAAAATATGTCTGTTGAATGAATAGATTTGAGTAAAACTAGGAGTGCCTTCATAGGCAGAGACTTCCTCTTACTCATCTCTGAAGCCTTTGGGCCTAGGAAAGAGCCTGGCACAAAAAAAAAGAAATAGGATCAACTAATTTTTTTGCTCTGGAGACATGTCAATTAGGATTAAAACAATTGGCCTACTCAAAAAGGGAAAGTAATAGATAAATTTGGGTGCATTCCAGTTCCAGAAGGCTTTCTTTGTGCCTGGCACTGTAGTAGTAGACATTTTACATTATGCTTTCTCAACAGCCCTGGTAGTGAGGGATAATTGACATCATTTTTAAAATGAATGGGCAAAGACTCAGAGAGATTAAATCACTTGCCCAAAATTATAAAGCTCATAAAAAATAGTTGGGAATCAAACCCAGGCTTCTGGAGCCCATGATCTTCCCATTATGCAAGGCTAAGGAAGAATGAAAAGCTCCAAAATAGATAGGACCATGCTGTTTGAAGTTAAAAGGCTTTAAGGAAGAAAGGAGGTGAGATCGATTGGTGGCTCAGGCTTATAGAGAGACACTAACCAGATAAGGCCCAATGATTGGCCCATGTGCTTGCTGTCTACAACCATGCCCAGCAGGACTAAAGGAAAGAAATGTTGATTAGAGTTATGTTCCAAACAGGACAGTCCATCTAGGCTGGCGGCTGTAGAAAACAGCAACACCAGTCTGATCCCTTCTCCTCAGTATAAGTTCAGGCCAGCTCATCACTAGGCCTCAGAGCCAGCTAGCCATCTCTCTCATGCTCTTTGAGACAAGAACTTTCATGGAAAGACCATCCACATTTTCTAGACAGCTGGAAGGGGAGTAGAACAGATCTCAGAGGAAGAAATTTAATGACCCTTGGTTTTGGAAAAATCCATTTAAGAGCACTATGCTCTTCATAAAAGCAAGAAAAGACAACATGCATTTTAAAGCATTAGAGCAAGATAGTCGCTATAAAATATATATCACTTTAAGTTTTGTGTAGTTTTAAGATTTGGCATGTGAACAGTAGTTCCCCTTCTATCATTAGAGGGAAAACTAATTTAATGAAATAAAATATATGTTTGAAACATCTTCTATTCTCAATAGTAACATTAAATAGAAACCTAGAATCTTATTCATCAGTACATAAAGGGAATGCTCAGCATAATTAATTTTTAATTCATCTAGGGGTCCAGAAATAATTCTCCAAGAGATCCTACACTAAGCCTTCTAATTTGCAGGCTCAGAGTAATAATATATTTTAAATACTTGAGGCAGACTCTGCCAACCTTCAGCTCAAATGCCCCATGAATCCTGGTGCTTCGTCATTTAGCTCAACTGAGAGGATTCGAGACTAAGGTGACATTTTCCTATTTCAACAGCTTAATACCCTGGCCAAAGTGGAGTGAATCAAAGCTATACAGGACATTCAAGAGAAATTAAAGCCAGATAAGCAAACTAGCTGAACTTTCTCCCTAAGGGGAGGAAAAAATAAAAATAAAAACAATAAGAGGGGAAAAAAGAACTCTGGGTGTAAAGCACTGATGTGATTTCACTATTCCTAAGCATACCAGAAGCCATAAATATTTGTAAAGCAGTCTTTATATTTCCAATGTTCAAGGGCATAACTAAAGAAATCAGTGTGTAAATATGTACATATGCAAGCTATTCTCTTAGACCACTAAAAAAAAAGCAAGCAAAAGTCCAAGTATTGCTGGAAAACTTGGGGTTGTTTTGTGTGAAATTTACTCCGGTCAGCCCTACAGTAATCTATCTGAACACCACCTTTAAAAAAGGTTGGGGTTGGAGGGTGGACAGTGAGGCTATACAGGTAGAACCTCTAAACCCATAAACCCATGCCTCACTCTTCTCTGTCCTCACCCACCCCAGAGCAGCCAGCTGAAGCTTGGAGAACACATCCACCCCGGGACCATTCTGAAGAACACTGGGCCTTGGGACCTTTTTTGCTCGCAGGCCCCGGCAGCCCACAAAACAAAGCAATCCTTCCCCAAGGAAGCCCTCTAAATTGTTTAAAGACCATGATCACGCCTTCTCTCTTCTTGGCCTGCTCATTTCTGGACATATCTGATTTGTCACGGAGAAAACCCCAAAAGCGGTCTGACCAACACACATGGAAAAAACAGCAGTAGCACCAAAAACCCTGCACTCAGAGGTTCCATTTCACTTACACTCACAATCAAAGCAATTAAATGCTTTAACTAGTTACCCTTGACTCAATCCAACATTGTATTTAAGTGGATTAATATTAAAAATAAAATAGCTATCTTTTAACTAAAAGCCTCTTGTCTGCCAGGAATTGCACTTGGTGCTTTAAATACAATCCATTTTGTTATAACAGAAAATACGAGTTCCAAAAAAATCGCTACGCTATGCAAAATCATGCAATAAAAGCCACAGGGCTTATGAGAAAATGGGATTGAGGCGCACCAATCGAAAACTTCATTAGTGACATAAAATAAAGGAGAGGAATCTAATAAAAAATGGTAGCATAGTTTCACATGTGGCAAATGGTTACGACATATATACATAATAAATTTGGCGCTTTACCTTGAAAAGGACCAGAAGTATGCTTGTAGAAGTGAGTGCTGGAAGCTTGCAGCTTGTGGGTTATTGAAAAGTGGTGGAAAGAGGACAGAAAGTTTTAAAACACCTGATGTGGATAGGTGTGGCTCTACCACACACAATGAACGGTGGTAGCAGGTAGATGTAGGAGGTATGTGTATTCCACATGTTCTCGTGCAGCTCACTGCAGCTAGGTGCAGTTTTCTGAGTTCATCATGTATTTCTCATGGATAACATTGGTCATAAGCAAATGCAAAATCTGTGTGATCCTCAAATTGTTCCCTAACATGTCAATCAGGTCGGAACAAAGTTGTGTTTTTAAAACAAGATTTATAGCAGAAACAACTGCTATTTATCTCATGGAACCATTACAACCATGAAACATACATTTTATTAACTCCATTTTCTGGGAAAAAAAAAAAACTGAGAATCAGAGAGGTTAAAAGTTTCCCAAAACCACCTCATTCGTGACAAGTAAGTTGCAGACAAGAATAGGAGCAAGCTCTGCCAGGTGTCCCCTCCACCATCTTCATTTGGTTACTGTGTTAGATAGGAGGTTCCCTCACTCCTCCTAGGTCCAAAAGCTCATTCTCTGCTTCCTGCACTCCTGCCATATTTGTCGGCCCCACAGTGATGTCAAGTTCAATGGGAATACTTACGACCATAGCAACATCATATCCCTTTACTCAAGCAGTGAACTATGTACCCAGAGATAATTAAACTTCTTAAGCATGGATGGGGTGGGTGGGATTTCTAAACTTACTGCTGTGAAACTCACATGTCAGATTCAAGAGGATTTCAGCATATTTCACGGAGTCTAAAGGTTCATTTTCTGGAAGCCCCTTTGACTGTTTTAACAACCTCCCTTCTGGGAAGCCTGTGGTTCAAGTTCTTCATTGAGGGAGAAAAAAAAAAAAACCTGTCTTATCCCTTAAAATGACTGTTGTAAATAAAAATCTGACCAAGTCACTCCTGTTCTTAGAATGCTTCCATGATCCCACACTGCCCTTAGGATCAGATCCAAGCTCCCTGGCAGGTTTTGCTAAGACTCTCCCTGATCTGTCCCCTGCATATATCTCAAGCCCCACCTCTGACCACATGCCTATCCCACATCTGATGCTCCAGACAAATGGAATTACTTTCATTTCCCCACATACTCCATGGTTCCTCACTTCCAGACTGCACACATTATTCTTCCTGGCTGGAACATTCTTCACACCAACCATCAACCACCCTGACTCCATCTATTCAATTCCATTTCCAAATGGCCCTTCCTCCTAGAAGCCTTCCGTGGTACCTTCCCCAAATCTGGATTAGGAGTCCCTCACAGGTGCTCCCCCATAGCTCATTGCACCTTCCCTCTCACCACTGTTAGCCCACTTTACTAGAATGACTCATATATTAGTCCAATTACCCCACGAGAGTAAGATTTGTGAAGGCAGGAGTGGTGCCTAGCTTAAATGAAAAAAATTAATGAATTCATGTGCATAGCATGAAAGAGCTTTTATGTTCAACATCGCACACATGCCATTTTATGAAATAAATGGGGAATCAAACCTAAGATCCAAGAAAGTAAATGCACTAGCCATCGCCACATAACTAGTCAGTGGTGGGACATTCATTTATTCATTCACCCAAGTTGTAGCATCTATTATGTTCTAGACACTGGTTACATAGCAAAAACCAAATCAGAAAGAAACCCCTGCCCTCATGGAGCTCATATTCTAGTGTTGGAATGACAAACAATACACCAAATCAATAAACAGAATATTTATACCAGTTTATCAGCTGGTGATGAGACCATGAAAATAATAAAACAAGGAAAGGAGATAGGAGGGCCTCACTGAAATGGTATGGTACTCTTTGAATAAAAACCTGAAAGAGATGGGAGAGTGGTCCAGGCTGGTAGCCAGCCTCCAGGCAGAGGGAATAAAAGTGCCAAAATACTGAAGCAGGAATAGGCCTGGTAACTTCAAGGAGAAGCACAGAGGGTGATGCAGCTGGGAGGAGTGAACTGCATCTCAAACCTGGAAGGTGGGACTACTAACAGCTATTATTTCCTGAGCACCTACTATAAACCAGAAAGACATATCATCTGTCCTTACAGACTCTACAATCCAGCCACACAGGTTTAAAAATGCTAGAATCATATCACATCCTCTGAAATATAACATCAATATGCAGGTTAATTCACTCCTTAGCCTAGCAGGAGGATGTGGATCCCTCGAAAACTGCTTTGTCAGACCTTCTACCAAATGAGGAAAGAAGTGGTGAAAGTTGCCCTCATCAGTAATTTTAGCATCAGCTTCCTGGGGATGAACAAGAGATCTGCTATACATAAACAGTACCAGCAGCCACATCACAGGAGTTTGTGAACTGTGGCTTTCTGATCAAACATATGAAATTAACACAAAAATGTTTTTAAATGTATTATTGCTAGGGAAATTACATAATAAAGACAAGAGCTTCCTTATTACTTAAGGTAATGAAAGCAAAAATAAGGATTTATAAGCTTCCCAGCTCTGACCTAAATTTGCTGTGCATTATTTTTCTACATTTTTTACTTGAGAAAAACCACTGCTAATTGCATTCACATTACACAGTATCAACCAAACCTGGATTTGGGTTTCTTCCAAGACCACCAACAGGCTCAAGTTACAGAGAGTTTATTAAATGGGTTGCTTTTCTTTTCTTCTTTCTCTCTCTCTCTTTTAAGCAAAACTTAGAATGTTGTTACCTTTTGGAGGGACTAAATGTATAAATGCTTGATAGGTAACATTTTAAGAAAATCCCAAGCATATAAATAAGGGGAAGAAGCACGTTTTTGTTTGGTTTTTTTTTTTTTTTTTAACTCTCAAAATAATAACGGATTTTAAAAAGCATACAGATTATTGGTGGCTGGGAGCCTGAAGCTAATGAAAAAAACGTTTACAAGTTAGGTTTCCACAGCTTTTCTTTTGTGTTTTCTGGGTATATATGCTGCGGGCTGTACTCTAGGAAAACTTGGAACTCAGCTGGAAACAGAGAACACAAGGAATCTGAGACCAGTTCAGTCTCCCCCAGTTTAAATTTCCCCTTGGAAGGCAAAGGGGATGCCCTATTATTTTCATGGCAACATTTCTAACCATTGACTCTAAAAGCACTTCCAACCTCAGTCTTCCTATTACGAGTTCTGCACTCTTACTTGGGAGCACAACACCTAGATAGGCTTCCTAGAGATTAATCACCTAAATAGTGCTCCATCCCTGAAAGCCAAGGCCAAGCAGAAGGCTTCCAGTTTATACCACACACTCGACTCCTTGTCATCATTGCGTCTCCCCTGAGTCTCCTCCAATTTCTTATCTTCTCCTGGAAAAGATCACCTCAGAACCCTGCCGGCATTTCCTACTGACTTCCCACTAGCACAAGAAATGGGGAAGAAGGAAGGTAGAGAGACAGGGGGTAAGTAGTCAGTCACTGGCCTCATGTTTCCGTGGAAATCAATCTTTTTATTATCATCACTATTCTATTCTGCTCTTCTATGTCTTGGGGCCCAGTACTTCCTTGTATCCACTCCTATGTTTTACAGATGGGGAAACTGAGGTCCACCCAGCTGGACTCAGAGCTGAGACCATACTAGGATCCCTGAACATAAATCAGCATTCATTCCACTAAATCGTTCTTATGTCCAATAGCTCCAAGTAACCTACTGAATATGGATTTTCAAGGGGGAATAAACACTGAACATTTCTCCCAAGTCACACCAGATAAAGGAACAGGACATTCACACAATAGAATATGATACTATTAAAAATTAAGTTTTCAAAAAATATTTTTAATAGTTTTATTGAGGTATAATTTTCATACCACAAAATTCACCCATTGTAGGCGTAGGGTCCAATTTTTTTTTTTTTTAGTAAATATGTCTAATTACGTGATTATCAGCATATTCCACTTTTAGAGCATTTCTATCACCCCAAAACAGTTCTGAGGTTCCTGTTAGCAGTCACTTCCCACTCCCACCCCAGACCCAGGCAAACACTAACCTGCTTTCTGTCTAGCTGTTTTTTGCCTTTTCTAGAAGTGTCATATAAACAGAATCATTCCATATATGTTCTTTTATGTCGGGCTTCTTTCACTTAGCATAATATTTTTAAAGTTTATCCATGCCGTAACTTGTTGATTCCATCCATTCATCCATCCACCCACCCATCTACCATCCATCTGTTCTTCCATTTATTTGTTGATTTGTTCAATATACATTGAGGACCTACTAAATGCCAGGCAGAGAAATATAGGCTTATAGTTTATAACAGTGATTTTTAAATTATCAATGGCAATATTTTGCTTTTTATTGTTGAATAGTATTGTATTATATGATATACCACATTTTATTTGACCATTCAACAACCAGTTGATAAACATGGGCTGCTTCTACTTTTTAGCTATTATAAATAATGCCGCTTTGAACATCTGCATACATATCTTTGTGTAGACACACATTTCATTTCTCTTGGATATGTTTGTTTGTTTGTTTGTTTTAACTATATCTATCCTCTGGGTGTGTAGTGGTATCTTATTGTGGTTTTAGTTTACATTAGCATATTTAACCACACTAAAAATATTTCTATTTAATATTAAGAGAAACAAGCAGGATTCAAAATTGTTTATACAGAATGACCTCCCACACATGTGAGCACTACACATATATGAACACAAAAAGAAATACATCAAAAATACATTTCCTATTCTTGAAAAAAGATATGAGAGCATTTTTTCCTATGCACTTAACTGTGAAATTTTTATATGGGTAAGTATAGAATAAAAATACATTTTAGAAATTTAAAATGTTTCTAAAACACTAAGAACTAAGCATTACAAGTCATAAGAGTCAGGATATACCAAAGCCTCAGGTAAACTCAATTTTATTAAACCTTTATGAATTATCCATTCTGGGAAATGTTTGTACCAAATGTGCAAAATCAGGTTGGCTTCTCTCTGCCTTAGAGCATGCTTCTGAATCTCTACTCCAGGCATCAGCAAACTGCAAACCTCAGGCCAAATTCAGTTCTCTGCCCGGTTCTGTACAACCTACAAACTAAGATCAGTAAAACCCTCATATTCTCAATTATTATGTTCTGATGCGAAAGTTGGACAGTCAAAGAAGGTCGATAGGAAAAAAAAATGATTTACTTGAAATATTGTGTGAAAGGAGAGTTCTATGAATACCAGGACCAGAAAGACAAACAAGTGGGTCCTACAGCAAATTAAGCCTGAAACATCACTGGAGGCTAAAATGACAAAACTGAAGCTGTCCGACTTTGGAGACATCATGAGAAGGCCGGGTTCTTTGGAAAGGACAATAATGTTAGAAGGTGGGGGGAAATAGTAGACAGCAGGAAATGAGAAAAACCAAATGTGAGATGGATTGACTCCACATAAGAAGCCATAGGCATAAGTCTTCAGGAGCTGAGCAGGGCTGTTGAGCACAGAGCACTGTGGAGATCAGTCATTCATAGAGTCTCCAGGAGTCAGAGCTGACTTGATAGCATGCAACAAGAAGCTAAGAAAGGTTTTACACTTTTAAAATGACTGACAAAAATCAGAAGAATATTTTGTGACATGGGAAAGTCACCCATCCCCGATGCGTGCTTAGAAAAGATAAAAGCTCAGTTCTATCGTCCTAAAGAAAAACATTAGGATTGGCCACCCAATCTTTGTATTAATTCCCATTATTATGTCTTTTCTAAAAATGTAAGATTTGTAGTTGACAGCAGCAATATCAAAAACTTTCAAAGTACTATTTCAATCATTCTGTATTTCTCTGCCTGGCACTTAATAGGTCCTCAGTACTTGACCAACAAATCAGCAAATAAATGGGTGAATAGATGATGGATGGGTAGATGGGTGGATGAAAGAATGGATGAAATCAACAGTTCTTGAGGGCTAAGTAGGATAAACGCCACAGCAAGTCCCATTGTGCTTTGGGAGGAACCAGGTAAAGATCTGTCCTCGTGAATCTCTGAGTAAGACAATGAATAGGAACTTATAACTCTCAAAAGGAGAAATACAAATGACCAAAAACAATGGAAGGAATGTTTAACATCACCAGCAAAACAAAAGTATGTAAACATTAACTTAGATGATAGTCAACTGTTTTAAAAAAATGACAATACATAGTGTCAGCACAGGTAAAGGGGGGAAAAACTTTCTTTCTATAGAATACAGAGAGGGGTATGCATTTTCTCAGTCTTTATGTAGGCAGTGTATCAAAAGCCTTTGACCTTTGACCCAGTAATTCAACTTCTAAGAATTATTACTAAGAAAATAACCATGGATATGTGGAAAAGTTACGGACAATCACAGCATTATTTGTGAGAGAGAGAAAGGGAGAGAGAAAGAAAATGGGGGAAAAACCTGATGCCAAACAATAGGCATGAAGAAAAATGTGATACAGTCACACATAATACTAAACTGTCCAATGATTAAAAACTGATTAGTTGAGCTATATCTTTTGATATAGAAACTTGTTCACAATAACACTAATAAGTAGGGAGAATAAACAAGTCATAAAATCAGCTTGCAAAGGGATGAGCCCATTCTTTAAAAAAAATGAGTATTTATATGGAAAAAGTTTTGAAGAATATAAGCTTAAATGAAAATAATGTATGTCAATTATTTTTCTGTTTATCTCTTATTTTCTACAACAAACACATCACTGGTTTAATTTTTTAATTAAATTAAAATGAAATAGTAAGAGGGATTAAAGATCTAATAAAACTGAGGACTCCAGGATACTTATACAAGGGGAATAAAGGAATAAACCATTAATTAATTAATTAATTAGTATTGATTAATTATAATGCAAATTAGGATGTAAGCTCTTATGGGCAAAGACCTATACTCACTCACTCAACAAATATCTATTTAGTATCTTCCATGTGCCAGACATTATTCCAAATACTATGTGTGATTTCATTGGTCAACAAAATGGACAAACCTCTGCTCTCATGGTGCTTCCATTCTAGGGTTTTACACATTCTAGAGTTTTACACGTCGTATCTCTGTACTCTCCGTAGCAGCATGCACAGCACTGCACACATGAAAGTCCTCACTTGGAAATCAGTATTGGTTAATTTCTTAACAAAAGAATTCATCACAGCAAGCTTCCCAGCACATTTGTGAAATGCTTTACACACACACACACACACACACACACCCCACAATGTTTCACGAAACTGTGTCATGTGCAAAGTGGGGTAAACCCATAATGTCAAAATGAGAACACAGGTTCCTGGAGCAATTCTGACTCAGTCCCCAGCCACTTGTGGAGGGGGAAGCTGTCAGATAATATTTCATGAATAGCTAGGCTTAAGTTACTCAAACCAGCTGGGGCTTTTCTTAAGCTACATTTTCCTCTGGCCAGAATATCCACACGGCTGAAGCTGCCTGTTCAGTATCACTCCACAGAGAAATGGGTCTTTCTGTTTTCCTCATAACTGCAGACACTGCTTCTTTTTCAGGCTAGGGAAACCCACGGACCTGCTATTCAGCTTATGTAATAACCGGCTCCCTGCTGAGGTAAGCCACTGAGAGACCTGCACTCAATTTCAGAAGACAGATATTTCTCCTTTTGGACCAGAGTCGTTTGCAATGTATTGACTCAAAATAAGTACACACGGGTGCTTTCAGTTTCCCACAAGTCCTGAATCACCAACACGTCAACTCACTTCTATTCTTTTTTTTCCAAATGTAGCAGTAAGAAATTTCAGCAGTTTCCGATGGATACCAAGTATATCGACCATGCAATAATTTTAAAGGTCTTCGAAATTAAGGCCACGAATACCATCATATGATTGTCAGGTAGCGGTCATTAAAAACTAAATCGGGAAGCAAGACTGTGTACTCAATGCCTGCATTCAAATCTTAATGACAGCACATTCTTCGTGGGTGAACTTGGGAATAAGGTACTTGTATTTTTGAAGTTCATCAATAAAATAAGGATGATGAAGTCATGGTTCAATGTGAGAATTATGCAAAGCACCTTGCTCTGATCCAGGTACAATATGAGTACCTGACACATGGTATTTCCAGTGCTTCTCTCCTCATCATAATCTTGAGCATGAAAAGGCCTACTCTGTTGAAAAATGAACACAAGAGTTTTCTTTCCCCTTCCTCTGCTCCAATGGGCTCCTTACAAAGCACCAGCTAGCACAGCTTGCTATTGGAGGAAGCTTGTAATGGAGAGTATTCCACCACAATTCCAAGAAAGGGCTTCATGTCAGAGATTTAAATTCAAGTCCCAGCTACTTCCTAGCTGCATCACCTCACATGAGTTATTGAACTTCCCTTTCTCTACTCATCTTCTCATCTCTGTCCGCATCTGTACGAGAGCAATAAAAACAATACCTATCAAGAAATAAAGACACACTGAAAAAATACCTCTCTTATAAGAAGGGTTGTTATAAAAATTACATGGAAAAGATGCTTATAAAGTCCTAACACTCCCACTCTAGGCCATTCCAAGCAAGTGAAACATCCCAAACATAGTCCGACTTTTGAATTTTACTGTCAACCCCTGGTATGTTTTAAGTTCACTATCCACACACTCCTCAGGGCCATAAAAGAACTAATTCCAGAAACACTTAAAAGTTGCATCACACCTTGATCTGCACACAGCAGAAAATGACTATAAGGTAGGAAAGAAAGAAAAGGTAAAAATCACTTTCTCAAGGCGGTAGACTGGAATTTCAGTCCTAGGGCAATTTTCCTCCCCCTGACCACCCAACTAAAAACTAAAAACAAAACAAAAGACAAAAACAAAACCAGAAAAATAAAGAAAGAAAATCTTCAACAGTGCAATGACAGCCTCAATTCCCAAAGTCCATCTTACTGAACACTGGGTCTTTGTGCCTGCGTAGTAAAGGGGGATAGACTTCATTAAATAACCAACAGGTGTATAGAAAAATGCAGCAGACTGAAGGGATTATGAGGGGTGGGGAGAACGACCAAACTTTAAGGTGCCCTGTAGAGATTGCTAAAACATTAAAATGGATTCAAAGGTGTCACTCAGCTGAGCAAGTCCACCTCGCTTGAGCTTCAACCAGATGACATCTGACCTTTTGACAACTTAGCAATTTCATCTTACCAAACAATTTGGAACTTTTGGCTTAATAAATTAACTACCTTTGCCTGATTAAGAGAAAGAAGAGTTTGGGGTTTCAACCATGCTTTTTAATGCCTGCATAATATTCTATGGTGACATTTGTAAGATACTTTCAGAATTGGGTCACTTCACATATCCAAATCCTACTCAGACTTCAAGATATATCTCAATTTTCTCAATTCCTACTTATAAGGAATATCTCTTATTGACAATTACTACAAACTATAATGTTAGGAACTTTACATGTTATGTAAACTAAAGCCTCATTTTGTGATAAAAACTTGAAGACCAAAGAGTCTAAACTATGCAGCTATTAAGTGACACAGCACTGGGATTTGAACCTAACTTTAAGCCACAGGCAATTTCTATTCCTCCCAGCAACAATTTCAACTATCCCTTCTCATTGTTGCCTTTCTATAGCAATTCCTATCTATGCCACATCCTTAGTCTTCGGTAGCATTTTCTTCTTCATTCGTATATGCCTTGGTTCCTCTAGAAGATTAAATTTTCTGATGGAAGGAACTCTATTTGTACCTTTTCTCTATTCCCCTGACAATCATTATTTTTCAGGGAAGCCTGGAGTTAAAGAACCTTACCTGATTTGCTCAAGGTCACATCCAATCAGCATCGAAGCAGGTTCAAGCACAAATATTCCAAAAAGCACCAATTATCTTTTAACCTTGGTCTCTTATAAGACATATTACACACTTGTACCTGTTACCATGAGTCAGTGCCTACAAATATCTTCTTCTTCCCCAAGAAGGAGAGATGTCCTGTCTGTAGGTTTGAGGAGGCCATAGACGATCACACCATAAAAAATAAAAAATAATTTTTTTGACTGATGATTACAAGGTAAGGATTCAATTTTTTTTTAATGTGTGAAAGGAAGATTTGAGTCAGTCCTAAAAAACTCTGAAGGCTACAGAAACTTTCTATGACACTCTGGGGAGAGCAGGACTCTGCTCTGCCCTGAAGAAAGTCTAACAAGAATCCTCAGGTTAGCTAGGTCTTGGCCCAGAGACTCTTTGGAAGCTTCCAAGGGCCTTCCATTTCTGGGGCTTTAGCAATTTTGCCTTATTAGTAACCTTCTGGGACCTCCCATCTAGATCCTGCTTTTCTAAATAGCATGACATTGAGGAAGAACAGAAATATAAGGAAGAAATTTGAAATGCAGGGAAGTCATCT
Source organism: Cynopterus sphinx (assembly GCA_030015415.1). Classification (NCBI taxonomy): domain Eukaryota; kingdom Metazoa; phylum Chordata; class Mammalia; order Chiroptera; family Pteropodidae; genus Cynopterus; species Cynopterus sphinx. The sequence continues at coordinate 87,871,929 of CM057387.1, forward strand.
CAGTCTCCATGCACCAGTTTCAAAGCCCAGGTCTGTGCAACTTACTACTAGCTAGAGGAGCTCAGGAAGTTAGCCTGTTTGAGGGTCAGTTTACTCCTCTATAAATTGGGAATGTTGAAAAGATAAATGAGATAAAATAAATAAAGCAGTTAGCATCGTGCCTGGAGTACAGAATAACAATTGGTTAGAACTTATTTATTTACTATAATCTACTTTTCAATATGTTCAACATTTTCCATGATACCTTTGGAGGGGAAAAAAATACATCTGTGTGCTCATTCTACCAAGACACCAACATTGAAGGATGCCTGCTAATAAAAGACAGGACTAATATGATAAGGAGCAGCTAGAAATAATCTTCCAACCTTCATTTTCAGCTCATTTTCACAAACTTCTCACACTTCTCCCCAAAAACTCAAACCCTTTCTTTCCCCAAAACCCTACTAGGGTGTAGACACAGTGAATGAAAAAAGTAAGAATTTTTCAAAGAGACAGAACTGGGTTCAGACCCCAGCTCAGACTCTCACTGGCTGCAGAGAAGTTAATCTCTTTGCAACTTAATCATCTCATTCTCAATACAGCAACAATAATTCCTGTCTCACAAGGTTATTGTGAAGATTGGAAAGAACCTACAGTGCCTCACCTACAACAGAGCCTCAATGAATGCCTGCTTTATCACACTTCAGTTATTACAATGGGCTCTGTGGTAACACTCCATGTTTCTCTGTGGGCCAGATGAAGGTAGGTGGCTCCTATGAGTGGTACCACAGAGATAGAGGAAGGAAGAAATCAGGAAGAAGCTCAAGGCCTCAAGAGGACATTCCACAAACCAGGCCAACCTCAGACTCAACAGCTCTCCCAGAGTCTAGAGAAAAATAACCCAAACAAATGAAATTGAGACAAGAAAACCGAGTTCTGCCCTCCTTCTAACCCTTCTCTTGAGTAAGTCCTAGTTAGTGCATTTTGGTTTTGATTAGAAAGCTCGGTTGTGCTTCCCTGCACCCTTGCAGGCCCCCACGCCCCATCCTAAACAGGAATGGCCTCCTATTAAAGACAATCATGCTTTAATCTATATACCAGAACATGCTAATGATACTGTACTGGGTTTTGGTCCTTTGCCAAAGAGCGAACAGTGCCAACATTTGTAGACTTCCAACAGGAAATTAAATAACTGCCCTGCTGGAAATATGAACCAATTTACAGTGGTCAAGCCTGAATCTTTCAAAACATTGGCATGTTTTATGCGTATCAAGCACTAGGAACATTTGAGGAAGTTGATGAGGAGAAATTCAAGTTAAAACGCAACGAAGTCTTCAAGGGAGACTTTAAAAATGGTCCTTTCCCCCTCTGCTCTAGGTATATCCTTCTCGTACACGTAGAGACCACAGGGCGTTTCCGTCATGCTACCATGGGAAATATTAACTGCTGAAACCTCAGGCAGGGCAGCATTACAGCCACAAATTCAAAAGCACAAGCAGGCAGGAAATGCAAAACTCCAGTTTCCTCCCAAAAGACACGTTCCACTCTCTGCCCACTACATTATGAAATACACATTTAGAAGCCATCCTGTTACATTAAAGCTTTTCCCCTTATACACCAGATAAGAATGCTTTTAAAAACTTTCTCTTTAGGGCCTTCTCCTTGTTAAGCTCAATGAAGTCAGCCCATGTCTACCTCTGTTCTCCCTCTTATAGCCACCGTGCCTAGCACAGTGCCTGGCACTCAATAAAAGGGAGCTCCTTTTTCATCATTATAACCATCACATCCTTCACAACTCACAGGAGTGTGGGGCATTAGGCAGACCCTTTCAGGATGATGGCTGTACAAAATTCGTCCCTGCATTCTACATAGACCTACAATACGAAGCAGCAAAAAAAGACACCTGCCATAGACTGAGGATCTGCAGGGTTCCAAGCAGAATGCAAGGTGTATTTTTTACTATTCCATATGCAGCCCACACAGCAAACCCACGAGGTAGGTATTCTTAACCTCATCTTACAAATGAAGGCATGGATTGCTCATGGAGGCTAAGAAAGGTTTAACAAAACAGAGGCAGCACCTGAATCTTTATTTTTCTTACTTCTCCTCCAGTCCTGTGAGGTGCACATCAATAAACAAACAGAGGTTAAATAAATTAATATTAGTGAAAACCCATTAAATTATTCTATTCAGTTCACACCTCCTGCATTCAGCCAAAGGCTCATTATTTTTCAAAGGGCTGATAACACATTTCTCTGGTTTAAATGGTTATATGAGATAATATATGCAAGGACCCTCTATGGACAGTCACTGGGAACAGCACAAACGTTCTGTTGTTAAAATGGTTAATAACGTTCTGCTTTTGGCCAACGCTGAGAGTGACTGCCTTTGTAGGTTCTACACAATCCCCAGACAGGTAATCACTCTTGAGTGTCAGTCACAGATGGCACGGCATCCCACACAGCCAGATGACTCTAATGCCTGGAGGCATCCTGTAGAGGGAGTAAACTTATGCACTGGTTCTTAATCAGTAGGACACAACAGAATCACCCGTGATGCCTTTTTCCAAATGGGCAGATCCTCCTCCCTCTGGACTGTCTGTATCTGCAGGGTCACGTCAGGGTCTGTGCAGTGTAATCCAGTCTCCCTAAATGACTCTGTACTCACCCATGATAAAGATCCACTGGGATGAAGTCTATCAAACTCACCTACACAGTCAGACAAGCTCCCACAGATCCATCATTATTTTAAGGGAAAGTAACTGAAATCACCTCTGACTGGTAAAATAAGTTCGTAAAAGAAACTAGGCTTTGAAAGTCAAAAGCATTTCACTATAGAAGATGGTATTATTGTTGTTGTTGTTGTTGTTGTTGTTGTTACTAGTTTCATATTCATACACAAAGTAGCATATTATTAGACCCACACATCTTCCTGGTCTCCTTTCATGAACACTCAAAAACAAAAAAACAAAAAAACATAAAACAAAAGCCAGCCCTGTTTCCACAGCAAGTCAATATTGAAGGGTTAGGCATTTTTCCTTAATACAAAATTACAAGCCACCACCCAAGAAAAAAAAAAAAGACTAAAACTTCAAAAAGGACAGAATTGCTTATCCAAAAATGTACAATATTTGAAGATTTAATGCTCTCAGATTAGCATAATTACTGGTATTCTCTTAACTCTGCTTTTCTCCAAATCCAGAAAGTCTTTATCACTCTGAGAGTCTCACCAACGTTAACGAAAGAAATGGGCAAAACTGTTTTTCTCCCATAGAATGACCTGGAGAAAGTAGGGCTGCTGAGGGTCAGGTGGTCTCAGGCTGGCCAAAAGACCAAACATGAATTATAGGGCATGTGCAAAAATAAACAGAGGCCAATAATAATATTTCAGTGCCCTGGTGCTTATTTTCCCCAAAGAGATCAAAGCTTAGGCGGAAGCAAATTAAGTGAGAGGAAAAAGGCTATTGGAAAGGAGAATTGGGCAGAGTAGATCCAAACTCGTAAGCTGAGGGGCATGGAGATGTTCCAATGAAACACAGAAGCACTAAGAGGCTCAAGAAAGTACTGGCCACTACTCTGATCCCTTAAGCAGCCTGAATAACTAGCTGCATTCGCACATTAAAGGGGCTGCCTAAAATCATACACCACGTGCAGGAAATCAAGAAAAAAGGTATGTGAAAAAGCTGGGGAACCTGTTTTTGAGGGGTCACCACAGGCTGAGATAGCAATGCATAACTTTTTCTGCTTGTCCTATTTGCCAAAAGGCACGGAAGGTGCCCGTGTCTGTCCAGAGCTCCAGGCCAATTTCTTCCATGAAACAAAAGCAGATGAGTGTTTCTGACCCCAGACTGACTCAAGCAGGCCCCTGAGCAGCTGCCTGACTCCTGAAAACTAAAATGTTCACAGCAATTCAAAACAGCTTGCAAATTAATAGGTCGTTTGTAAAACACAAAAAAGATAAACAACTAATTGGCAACAGAAGAGGCTGCTGGGGAAAAATCCTCACTCAGAGCCACACATATTATGAAAGTTTCAATGAAAAGTTAAGTATATGCATTAAACAAACCGACAAACTGGCAACTAAGTAGCAGAAAGAAAAGCTCAATGACCTTTTGTCAATATATTTGCCAGAATAAAAGAAACAAATATGCTTTCAATCGAAAGCAACAAATATGTTTTTTGTTTTTATTGGACTTTCCACCCTCGATATAATTCCGCATTTAAATCATTCACCTCATAGAGAAGTTCATCTGATCTTCACACTGGTTTTTGACATGCCAGTCACTCAGCCCCATCACTTAATGGCACAAACATTCATTAAGAATCTACTGAGTGCCAGGCACTGTGGGAGGTAGGTTCTGCGGGGAGCACAAAGCTGTGGTGACGGCACTGGAGCTTTTACTATGTGATAGGTAAGAGCATGTGCATGTACACACACCCAGCCCAATTACACTGTAAGGCAGTATGTATGAAGTGCTAGCAGGCACTCATTCATTCATCCATTCAACATTTACTGCATGTCAGCTATGTTCTAGGCACACAGTGTTGAGCATGTCCTTTCCCAGTTGAAAAGTGGTTTCTGGAGCAAAGCGACACTGAAATGTATATTATCCTTACACACAATGTTGCGGAACAAATGAAAATTTTCCAACTCCCTAAAACTTGCTACAATTTGACTTTCCAAGGGAAAAACATGGTCTCTGAATTAACTTTTTCCATAAAAAGAACTGAGCTGAAGTTTAAGGAGAGTTTCTTAAAAGTGTGTTTTTAATGACGAGTAACCTCACGGCTTTCTAAATTATTTAAATGGTTAAAACATTTGAAAGCCTTTTTCTTTGTCATTTTACTATTCCATGTCTTGAGAACCCCAAGACCAATATCTGCTTCTCTTATTTTAAATGGAGGGAAGGAAGCACTTAACGGCACTCAGAGGCAGTGGGGCATGATGGAAAGACTCTGGAACCAGACACAATGAAGTTGGAATCCCAGCTCCAGTGTGTGACCTTGGCAAGTGACTAAGCCTCTCTGGGCTCAGTTCCTTCATCTATAAATTGGGGTCCATAATTCCTCACTCACAGTAAATGACCATGAGGATTAAATGAGGTAATAAAAATGAAGTCCTTAATAGAGTGCTTGACACATATAAAGCTTAATAGATGGTAGTTCTATTTTAATAGCATTTAAACACTTCAAATTATATTATGGGGAATAATCTTAAGTACTGCCAATTTCATAAGTACCACTGTCCTCGTTTTATTCAAAGAGAAATTGAGACATGAAGCGTGTCACAAAAAAAGTTGATTGTCAAGTTATGTACCTATTCAAGAAATTTGGATTTTTCTGTCCATTCATCCATCCACCCATTCATTCATTTAACCAAAACTGGTGGAACACTTGCTATGTCCCAGCCCTCCTAGAGCCTATAATCTAGAATAGGGATTAGCAAAATGCTTCAATGAAGAGCCAGAGAGTAAATATTTTAACTTTAGCAGACCATACAGTCTCTGATGCAACTATTCAACTCTGGCATTGTAGCATATAACCCCCACACACTATGTGTACAGGAATGTGTGTGGGTATGTTCCAATAAAACTTTATTTATAATAACAAGCCTCAGACCAGATATGGCCTGGAGGCCTTAGTTTGCCAGCTCTTAATCTAAAAGAGTCTGATTCTATTTCCTGAAAGCCTTCTTTACTTATTGGAGTTGATTCCAAGAAACCTGAGGAAGCACAGCCAAATGAAAGGCAGCTCTCCTTTCCACACCAACTTGCTGGGCCACCCAGACCTTTCTAGATCACATGTCACTCAGTGCATACAGAGGGAGAATCCAAAACAGGCCATGAAGGCAGGCAGAACTTTAGCTTATCAGAGTCATAAAAAACCTAGAGTCTCTAATGCCCTCACCTCACAGATGAAGAGGATGAGACCCAGAAAAAAGAAATGCCGTTTCTCTCCCTAATCATGAGGTAACTAACAGAACTACAGGTCGAAACAAGCTTCCAGTCCTGAAGACCACATCCTACCTGCTACACTTCAGTGTCCCTTTCTAGAAAAAGAAAGATGGAGGGAGGGTTGTTTTTTTTTTTCCTACAATGTCTGCCAAAAGCAGCTGCCCACAGAAGTTGCGGGATTTTGGCAAAAAAAAGACAGGTCACAAGGCTCTCCTCGGCCACATGGGGTTCTGTGACAACTGACTCTGAAGAGATACGAAAACTTGATTTAACAAGTAACCTCAACACCTGCACCAATTTCTCACAATTAATGGCTTTCCTGACAGCTGTGGGAGCACTGATCATGAACTTCTGTCCATTCATGGGGTCTCCCTCCACAGGCAGCTCAGCTCCTGGCCATTCCCAGTCCAGGCTTTTTGGACGCTGCCCTACATGTTCATTTCTTTCCATGCCTAGACCACTTTAGAGGAAAAGATGCTCAGAGCACACACTTGTAATCAGATAAGCATGAACTCATCTTCATACCAGTCTCCCTCAACTACATTCATCCAAGTTAAAGCTAATTATATGTTAAACTCAGACCCACAGTTCTGTACAGTCAAATGGTTCTGTAGCCTGACAGCACTCTCTGTCTTCTTTGGGGTCAGTGTTCAGACACAGTTCAGGTTTCTGACACCCCACTAGAACCAAGAGACCAGAAAGTACATGTGAGTCCCCAAGGTCCACACTCAGAAGTTCTGACGTTTTTGGCAACCATAATGGATTTCTCATTTACAGTTGTTTTCCTACAGAGAAGTTATTTACTTCCTGAAGGATTAAGCTCAGATTCCCTAGGCTAGGCTATCAAGCCATTTATTGTCTGGCATTATTTTCCAAAAATACTCTCCATGGCTCTCCCAAAACCCTTGCTCTGGGAGTTAAATGAACTACCAGCCAGCCATTCTCCCAGGGGTCCCGTCTGTTTCACATCTCAATGCCTTTTCACATGCTGAACTCTCTACCTGGTCTACTCTTTTCTCCTCTTTTTCCTGGCAATCACCTTTAAGACCCTTCCACATTCAGCTTAGATTCCATCTGTTCTGCGAAGTCTTCTCTGATATCCTCAGGACAATCAGTTCTTCTTCTCCAAAACCACAGCACTTTCTACCGTTTATCACACTAGATTACATTATATAGATTATATGTGGGTACCCATCCCATCTCCGAGTTCTTTAAAGGCTGGAACTGTGTCTTTTCATCTCCAAAATTCAGCACTGGGTCTGGACACATGGTTAAGTAAAGAAATAAAGCATGCCGACTACTTCACTATGATTTCTTATTGCACATAAGAGTTTCAGAGCTAGATAGCTGGGAAGGCATCAACAAAAAGAGAAAACAGTATGTTTTAGAATGTTCCCGAAATATCTCTCGACTCCTCTGGCCACTTCCCAAGAAGGAACATTCTTCCCCCAAATCAACCCGCAGGCTTTGTGACCAAATCCGTTCACCTGCTGATAATTTCCCAACACGCCTATAAAATGAACACAGGCACTAAATTCTCAAAATGGGTTTCTCTTTTCTTAATTGAATACATTTTTCCTGAATACATTTTGAATGGTTTTCCTCCCCCTACACAAACACCTGGCCCTTAAAATCAATTGAACCTGGGCAGGTTGCCTACATCCAGCCTGTTTATGCCGTTGGAATCCAAGGGATGGTGAGTTAAACTACTGATGAGCTTTGTTTTATGAAATTTCCCCTGATAAGATGAGTTAACCAAATTGAACTCTGTGTACTTTCTTTATCAGCATTTCAGAGAACCTTCTTTGATCTTCTGTGCCTTGCTTACTTTAAGAAAATCCAAAATCTAAAAAGTGAAATGTCCAATGTATTCTGTGCTTTGAAAGGTATAGCAGATGATTTTAGTTTACCAAGATTTCCTTACACAGATATTTTCAGGATTCCATACCCAACCCCATGAAGTAAGGTATATACTCATGAGCAACTTTTTCTCCTTAGTCAAAGGCAGAAAAACCTTTCATGAACCTTGGCCCTTCCATGGTCTCCATGCTCAGGCGTCATACTGGAAGTGGACTCAGGTTTCGTGCAGTGCCTGTCTGAACGGAAGACAGTGCCTCAGTTCTAAATGTCTTTGAAATGCTCCATTCCCCAGAGAGTAACAAGTACAATGCGTATGTGACACACAGGATGCTAATTCGAACACGATTTGGAAGCAGACCAGGTATTTAAGAATCACTATTTTAGTCTCTTGCACTGAAATAGAGATATTTCAGCTCTAGCCACCTTCCACTGATCTTCCCTAAAGACTGTCTTATTTTCCCCTTCATCCCCAAAACTTGTCATAGACACTCTATTTGGCATTCATCACACTGTAGAGTACTCAATGCTTTGCCGCTACATCTCCCTCTTTCTGGCAGAGAACTTACTTCTGGGTCCCCAGTACCTAGGTAGGCTGGTACACAGAAGTGCTTAACAAATATCCACTGAGTGTTTCTGACTACCCTGACACTACCTGCAGCTCACCTGAAGAATCTGGAATGGCTATACCTTACCCGGGACTGGCTATGACCCCAAAGAAAGCATTTAAGACACAAAATGCAACAGGTGGCCTCAGCATCAATATCCCTTTGTAGTCAGTTCCAGGTGGCCATGGATCAAGTTGTATGACAAGATGAGTACATCCAGCCCCAGGGTCCCTTCTGATAATTATCTGTATTCTTTTGAAGACCTCTTATCTTTCCAAAATCTGGTTCATGTGGGATAAGACCTATAACTATTCTTGGCAATACTCAAATTTGGCGGCCTATATTCTTCTTTTAGTTAGAAAAAAAACATAAAGCCCTGTAATTCTAAACAATATAAGTCAAAGCTTTTTCCCTTATGTGACTGACAAGCACTATAAATTGGTTCACTCATTCCTCCCCTTTTCTCCCCACTTTTCCACCTTTTTCAATTATAGAGACTAAAAAATGATACTTAAATTCACAGCCTCCTCTGCAGCTGGAGAGAGACATCTGACACAGATCTGGCCAATGAATTGTAGGTGAAAGTCACTTGAGAGATTTTCTCTCTCAATACAAATGTGCGCACTGACTGCTGTTAAAACTATAAGGTAATAAGGTAAGGCAGATATTCATTCGTTCATTCCACAGACATTTACTAAACGCCAATTACTGAATTAATTAGAATACACACTAGGCTGCTACAACAAGAAACCCGAAGTCACAAAAGCTTAATTTAAGCAAGATAAAAGTATGTCTCTCATGTAAACATTCCTTTCTAGATAAAAAGTCCAGATATTCCATCTAGGACTAGAACGACAGCTCAGTGGTGAGAGGACCCAGGACCCTTCCACCTCATTGCTCTGCCATTCTAAAAGTGTTACCTTTATTCATATCATTGAAAATGGCCCACACACATTCTAGCCTAAGAAGAGAAAAGGGAAAGAGGTGGCCTGCCCCTTTCCTTCTAAAAGCACAACTTGAGGGTTAAACATAATATCTTTGTTCACGTCCCTTTGGTCAGATCCTAGTCACAAGACCACATTCAGCTGCAAGGCAAGCTGGGAAATGTGCCCAGTGAAAGTTCCTATTACTATAGAAGAAGGAAGAAGAGGAAGCGGGGGAGAGGAGGAGGAGAACAGCAGCAACAAACAGAGAGAAACAAAGAGCAACCCCTGCCACACTTTCTATGTATGCCAGGTACGGTGCTGGGTCCTAGGGAAAGAAATGAATAAACCCTAGTCCTTCCCCTCAAAGAACTCAGAGTTATTATTATTACAAACTCGAAAATGTACACGCACCTTAGTCTCACCAGAGATCAGATCAGAGCCCTGTGCTCTATTAATATTTAGGAAATATTTGTTGATGCCAATCAGTAGGAACAGGAAATTTCCCCCCGGGATCAATCATGTGACTAGTGCTAAACTGGGACTTGAGAAACAAAAGTGGATATGGCATCAGCTCCCCTCAGAAGGGCCCTTGGAGACAGAGGGAACATATACACGGGAAGATGATGCTGTTAGGAATTTCGATGCCCAGTACCAAATGAGGGAAAGCACACTGAAACCAGGGACAGCGAAAAATGACTCCAGATGAGGAAGGGTGACATCAGTTAACTCATGCCAACAGAACATATCTCAGATGATATGTTGGAATAGGTGAAGGTGGGGTAACTAAATGACCAACGCTGGTGCCAGCTCAGCAGGCAAGAGAACTCTGCTAAGCCCAATTGGGTGAGGAAGATGCTGCCTTGTTCTTTCATCTCACAGGAAATGTCCCAGACAATTCCAGTACACAACAGTTGCTCCTCCCAGAAAGACAGGAACTGAATCTCTGTATTCTAAACACAAGCCACCCAAACCCCATTTTGCCCATCATTAATGATTTCGTGGTCTCGGTTCAAACAGCATTGCCCAAAAGCAATTTTCCCATAAGTGGCAGAAGGGCAGAAATTAGCTGCAGGTTGCCATGAAGAGTCTCAGAAGACCAACTGTCCTGAATGGTTTAAACTTGCATCTCCCTCCAGTTAATATTTTAAAGTCAGATGCCCTCAAAAGTCCCTCCCAGCTGTAAGAGTCTAAGAATCTGAATTAGAATTTTGAGATCTGAAAACTTATAGGATAAAAGGAATACCTTGATCAAATGAAGAAGAAATTGTTTGCCCAAAGGACACAGTACAGTGCCTAAAAAATAACAGTCCCTCCTCAGTAAAGACTTGCTATTGTCATTTTTAATTATTTATGTAATTATTACTTTGCTGTTTCTTTTTCTATATTCATAGCTAAACCCAGAGAGAATTCAAAGTAGCTTAAGATACAATGAATAATATAACAAACATATTTTTTTAAGTCAGAGCCAATAAATCTATCAATAAAACAAGGAAATGAAATTGGGAAAACATAATATAAAGATAGGAAGGTCCTAACATTCTAAAATGGAAGCTAACCCTGAGTCACAAATTTTCTCTGAGTTTCCTTGAAGCCACAGCAAAAAAAGAAAAAGTATTCATGGAATGCATGCCATATAAAAGGCACAAACGAGCTAACAAGAAAAACCTCCAAGAACTCAATTTAAAGTTTTGCTGAGCTATATACTTATTCTCAGGGGACTTAAACTGGGTACGTAACAAGATAAGAGAAAGTTGGGGGTGGGGCTGGATAATAAATTGAAGAATTACTGGACTAAACAAAGCCAAACAGATTTCTTTGTTGTAGGGCTTTGCAGAACCTTTAATATGCCTATTATAATTCTCCAAAGGGCAGTACAATGTGGCTTCAATTTCTTTGAATTGCAGTTTCTTTTCAATTGTGATTTTGTGATCACACTTTCCAATTACAAACTTAAAATGCACGTCTATACTACACACGTTTGTACTTGCCTTCCTTGGTAGCCAAGGAGCACTTGTTTAAATGGAGCGTCTTACACTTTGGGAAATACTCCTACAGACAAATGGACAAGCACTACTATAATTTTATTATTATCATTAGAAGACAAGTCAGAATATTCATCTTTACCAAGAGGTCATCGTTTTTGCTTTGCTTTTCTTGAAAGAAACAAGAGCAAGATTCTTCATCTTCTCTTCTTTCCTTTCTTAATTTGGGTTGCTGTTCATGCAGCATCATTCTTTTGACTACAGTGCAGGGCATTTTAGACTTTACAATGGACTTTCCTCCTTTCTTTCTGTTGGCTCACATTTCTGGAGGTAGGAGGGACCTATTTTCTCATCTCTGTTTTAAAATGATGGAAAAACGAAGCCCATAGAAACTGAGCTTCAAGGTCAAGTCAGTCAATGACCAAGCTGGTCCTGGAGCAAGCACACACAGGCTTCCCAACTGTGGCAAAGCTGGACCCTCTCCTTCATAGGTCTTTCCCCTTCCTGATCAGGTGCTGCTTTCATCTTATTGTGCATCTGCAGGTGGGTGGCAATGCTGCTGACTCCTTTCTGGCTCAGTTTGGGCCCTTTTCTTTCATACATTAATTAAATCATCCACTTTTCTTAGAGGGGAGCAGAATCTTCAAAAGAGGAAAAGAAACCCTCCCTTTCAGATCATTCAGAGATTAAGGTTCATCTGGCTGTGGAATGCTCGCCAGGGACTAAACACATCACTGAGAGACAACTACTGAAAACCAGTCACATGAATATGAAAACGTGAAGAGCGAGTTCAGCTGAGACAGATAAGGTCTTAGGCTGCCAAAAGACTGTCTCTCCAGCAGTCTCACACTGGAGTCAAACAGCAGAATGGTACTTCGGCGGACATGCAGGTAAGGGTGGCTTACATCCAGTGGTAGCCTTGTCCACGGCAGTGACCTCAAGAGACAGCTAGAACAAGAGTGCCCTTGGGAGTGCCCATATCGAGTGCTCCTTATATGGGAAGAGTGTGCAGCGAGACCCTGGCCATTCCCCTGCACTGAGGTGGGCCCCAAGCACACAGACCAGGCAATCCTAAACAAGTCTATGTATTTCATGTCATTATTCAGCTTCTCCAGGGTTCATCACTAGGAGTTGTAGGCAGGAGGCTGTCCAAATAACAGAATATTTGTTCAAGTACCAAACTTAAAAATAATAATCATAGATTCAAAGGAATTTGTAAAAATAGTAGAGAGGTCTCATATACCCTTCCCCTAGTTTCCACAGTGCTGATGTCTTACATAACTATAATACAAAAAAAAAAAAATCAAGATGTACTTGGTACATCCACAAATCTTACTCAGATTTTACTAAATGTAAATGCACTCATTTGTATGTGTGCATAGAAAAATTCATGAAATTTTATCATGTGGAGATTAGTGTAACCACCATCAAGATCAAGATACAGAATACTGAACTGTTCCATCACCACAAGGTCCCCCATTCTACCATTTTATAGTCAGTCATCCCCCTCCCAGTACCCCCACCCAGGCCCTAACACATGGCAACCATTAATCTATTCTCCATCCCTATAATTTTGAGAATGTTATATAAATGTATTTTTTGAGATTAGTTTTTGTTCATTCGGCATAATTCCCTTGAGATCCCTCCCAGTTGCTGTATGTAACAGTCGTTCATTTCTTCTGCCTGCTGAGTCGTGTTTCATAATATAGATATACCACACTTTGTTTAACTGTTCACCCATTAAGGGCCATTTAGATTGTTTCTAATTTGGGGCCATTACAAATAAAGCATAGGCATTTGTGTGGACATAGGTTTTCATATCTCTGGGACATATGTACGGGAGTACAATCGCTAAACCACACGTCAAAACTTTTTTCAAAAAATTGTTGATGGACTTTTCTATGAATATATGATTCACATACCACTCTGCCTTCTTAATTACAGTGCAATGGAAACCATTTAATCTTAATTATTTGTGTCATTATTATGAAATGTATAGAATTATTTGTCTCTAAATTAAATGGCCTCAAAGTATTAAAGGTTTTGATCTCAAAGTGCTCCTATTCCTGAATTTAACAATGATTTTCCTCAGAGTTTAGAGATGTACTGCTCGTATATGTGGCTACTGAGCCCCTGAAGTGTGACTAGGCCAAATTTAGCTGTGGTGTAAATGTAAAATACACATCTGATTTCAAAGACTTAGTACAAAAAAAAAGAATGCAAAATGTCTCATTAATAATTTCATATTGATTACATGCTGAAATGGTGATATTTTGGACATACCAGGTTAAAGAAAATGTACTATAAAATTAATTTTATTTGTTTCATTTTACATTTTTAATGTGGCTACTAGAAATTTAAAATTATATCTGTGGTTCAGGTTATAATTTTATTAGACAGCACTGGTCTGGGGAGGTTTTGTCTGTTTGCTAGAGGTGATTATTGTCTAAACACTAGGAAATATGATATGTTAATATTGCTGATATGCCCATAGCATTAATATAATGCTGTAAGAAAATGGTAATTATCTGAATAAAGAGAAAGTCTCATCACTGCTTTCAATATTGTACAAAAAGAGCCAATAGACGGAAATAGAGATTAGGCATATGACTCCTAAAAATCAGAATTCTATTACCAACAGCCTCAATGAAATTATTTACTGATGTATATACAACTTAACTTTTACGAACCATTTTCTCCTAAATTCTTGCCTTGGCTATTTTACCAAGAGTGTTGTGAACATCAAATGGGATAATCTATTTGAAACTGTTTCGATAATCTATTTGTAACTGTAAAGAAGCATGAACGTGAGTGGAAATGCAGAAGTTTTTACCCAGCCTCTGCATACTGACTCACTAGATTAGGCAGCACTCTCCATTCCCTCTAGAAAGTGTCTGCCTGCTGTCCATGGGTGCTCCTGGACTAGCCAGGCACTTCTGTTCTCACTTCTTGGGTTTTATTCTAACAAGAATCAATAAAGTTTGGTCCCAAAGCTCATTACTCAGTTATATTTTTTATGACTTTACTGGTCGGAATGTAAATTGATGAAACGAGAGTATGAAAAGAGAGCCGTGACTTTTATGAAAGTTAAGTCACATTCTTTGGAAAGCTGAAATAAAAATAACTCACCCCCCCAAAAAAAAATAATAAAATAAAATGTGCCACTGTATTAACTGTGCTTTAAGTATTAAAAATTTTGAAAGGTAGTACCTAAAAGAACTCTCCATTTGAATTGCTTTACTTGTCTTTAAATTTCTAATGCGCGTTAGAGAAACCCAAACTGGATATTACTAAGATGTGGACCAGAGAGCAGATGAGGACTTCCCCACATCAGACCCAAGCTCAAAGGAAAATCCTTAGCCCTGAACCATGTGAATAAATGAATGGATATTTAGTCCTTTAAATTTAAATCAAAAGTTTGATTTTACTTCTTCATTATTTTTTCATTCTTTAGCTGATCTTTTTCGTTAAATGTCTAAGTGTTGTCAGGTAAGAAAGTTTCTGCTTAATCATTATTATCAGTGAAGGGAAGAAAAGAAACCTCAAGAAGAAATTTTTAAGTGATCCAGTCATATTTTAAAAATAGATCATGGCCATAAATATAGCTACATAACACTTGTGTTCACATTAAGAGTAGAAAAATTAAAAATAGGTAAAAAAGAGGAGGGTTCAAAAGCTACTGATTTTTTAAGGTCACTCATTGATGAATACAAAAGACATAAAGTTAAGTCAAAATTACAACATTTTAGAAATGATAGCACAGCAATTCTCCCATAGTAATAAATAGTTGAACTGTCTGCACTAAGGCTCAGATTAAAAAAAAAAAAGCAACAAGTAATATTTATTTATTAAGCTCCTACTATACACTAAGAGCATTACATTTCACTTAATACATTCACACATACAACCAGCAAAACACACAACATATACATTTTATAGATGAAAAAGCTAAGATTAAAAAGCATCAGGTAATACCTCTATGGTGGCAGATTTAAGATTCAAGGAAGTTCTAAGATAAAGAATGATGCTACGTCCTAGAATTATAAAACTCCAGACTATCAAGTTTCAGACATTCTCATCGAAACAGTGCTTTTCAAATATTAATGTTCATATGAATCACCAGGGACCTTGGTAAAATGTTGAATCCGATTCAATAAGACTGGAGGGCATCTGAGATGCTGCATTTCTAATACGCTGTCAGGTGATGCTGATTCTGCTGATCCTCAGACCACATGTAGAGTAGCAAGGTCCTGTCTAGAGAACATTCACTCATTAATTACCCTTCTCAGAGGCCTGATTTCCTCCAGATGGCAAAGGTCATTCAGAACATCACTGTCTTCTCTGCCTCCCTAACTCCTGGTCCTCATCAGCTTCTTACATCCAGGACAGGGCCAACCCTGTTGATGCTGTGTGGGTAAGAGTTCCCATTTCATAAGGGCCAAGGCCAGGAGCATCAAGAATAAGAAAAAGACTCATGTCTCTTGGGGCTGTTCAACTCAAATTCAGAACTTAACTCCTGAAAATATGCCAGTATAATAAGTTCACAAACAAGTGGTAATTTCACAGGTTAACAGAACAGAACATCATAAAGGAGTTGACAGTGTGGTCTGAATATCTAAAAAGAGTTAATGCTTTTCTTATTTTCAACATCCATGAGGAGAAAGACTGAAGCAAAGATGGACCCAGGGTAACCCCAGGACCCAGTCCTAATGTTAAACCTTCTTATCTGTCTGCACGGCATCCCATCCCTGTCTTTGAGCCTGGCTGCCTGCCCATCTCTTGGGCTGAGGAAAGGAAAATATTCATGATCCTGCCTTCATTACAAGGGGAAATGTGAGCTTCTGCTTTTAATTAAGCATTTTATACTGATTTTCTTCTTTGACCATAAAAGATATCCAACTGCATATTTCCTAAATGATCCATACAGATCTAATAAACAATGTTTTTCCAGCAAAAAGGCAGCTCCCACTGTCTCCCTTGTCTGTCATAAAAATTTGAGCTTCCCAATATTCATTGTCTTGACAAATATTTAATGAATGCCTTTTTTATTTGTGCAAGGTTCAATATGCTGGGCACTGAAGGTATGAAAGAGAAGTAAAGACCATTCCTCCCCAGCTAGAGCTCACAGTGCAGAAGGGAAGACAAACACAGTAAACAACGACCCCAATGGTGGGGGGGAAGGAGGGAAGAGAGAGCGTGAGCGCAAAAGAGAAAGGATGGGTGTTTTTCCCTCCTGATTCTAATGCAAAATCGTAATCACTTCTAACTTGAAGGAGCTAAACAGTATAAACAGATGCAAAATGATCAGTTGCACTATATTCTTGAAATACTTGCAGTTAGCAATCAACAACCACAGACACTGTATTCCAGGTACTCTCCTAGGCACTCAGGGATGACATTAATTCCACTGCCAAGGAATTCCCAATGCCGTTGGGCGACGAGATACAGAAAGAGTAAAAACCACCACCCCACTAGAATTCTAAAAGTTTTTTAAATACTAGGGGGAGAGAGGTTAGGCAATGTAAACTATGGCTAGATCGTGAAAAGCTTTGACCCTCATGGCCCTGGATGCTGGGGAATCAGTAAAGATTGTTTTGAGTAGAGAAAATGACATGGTGAAAGTTGTCTGTATATCACTCATATAAATATATATATTCATATACATTTATAATTTAACAATAAGAAAAGCTATTCTTTATTGACCATCTACTATAGCCAGTCACTATTATATCCAGGGCTTTACATGTATTATGGGCCTAGGGATTCAAAGAAGGCATGCAGAGAGATTAGCAACTCATCTGTAATCACAAGGCAAAGTGATGGGACAGTGAGAGACCTGCCCTGCTCTCCCTCCCATCAGTGGCAGCTGACCGCATGCTGCAGCACTTACTGGATCCTACACACAATACTGGAAAACCACCACAAGGGGTCAGGCCTACAGCAGCCTCCTCCTCCTCCTCCTCCTCCTCTCCTCCTCCTCCTCCTCCTCCTCTTCCTCCCCTCCTCCCCTCCTCCTCCTCCTCCTCCTCCTTCTTCTCCTCCTCCTCCTCCCTATCCCGCCGCCACCCGCCAAAAGGCTACAGTCCCCACTGACTGGCTCTGCAGGGGAGGCTCTTGGTCCTGATTCTAAATTATTCTAACCAAAACCAGCTACACAATTTGCAGGGCCCAGTGCAAAATAAAAACACAGGTCTCCTGGTTCAAATAATATTAAGAATTTCAAGACAGGAGCAGCAAAGCATTGAACCTACTGCAGGACCCAAGGGTTCAGTTGCTCGGGTGGCACACCCATGCAGCTGGTCCTGACTCTAACCAGGTTCCTACGTCCCTAGATTAGTAACTGTTCATGGCAGACAAAGGTGTCGACTGCTTCCGGCAGAGTAATTCTTATTTTCTGACGATGAGGAGATCTACTGTCTAGGAGACAGCTTCTCAGTTCAATTAGAGTCAGTAAGCTGTAAGATAGATGAAACTGCCCCAAAGGCCAACACTAACTTTTTCCCTTTCCATTATATGGTTTCCAATGATTATGTGGTAGTGCATTCAGTGAAAAGGAAATCGGTGGTCTGCCCCTTTGAGATAGAGAACACGGGGGGAAAGTCAAGGTTGCAATCGGTCCCACTGCTTAAAAAAAACAAAACTGTTGCTAGATTTAATATGCAAACCTTGGTTAAAAATAATAATAATAACAACAACAAACAGAAAATTATTACAATAATTTGAGACCTTATAATTACCAGTAACTATGCTAAATCCTTACTAAATATATATAAATCTTCACAAAAACCTGAGATGCAATATTAAAACCATGTTCATTTGCTTTCATAGAAGGGCATTTGTTTCACTCACCCACGTCTCTTGTGAAAAAGTTTATCCATAAAGAACTGGATTTCAGGTAGAGGAAGACCAAGCCCAACTAATTATTTGACTTTGGACAAGTCCCTTTCTCTTGCTGGGCCAGTTGTGCACACCTGTAAATTCAGTGAGTGGCCCAGATGCTCATGAGGTCCTCCGACTCTGACAGTTTGTGACTCCCCTAGCAGGATTCTAGAAATATTCCTCCTCTCCGCTGAACGTTCCCACGATTTCACCCCAGAGCACCAGACAGACAAACCAAAGAGTCTGGCACAGCAGATATAAAACTGGGTCTAGTCCTGTGTTCTAGTGCATGCTGACCTTCAGTTTTTTTATCCATACACTGATCAGCAGTAAGGCACAGTGCCAGGTAGCTAGAAAGCTCTCAGTATTTCTTAGTTATTGTCAATATTCTTATCATGACCCCTATTCCAATGATTTGCAATTGATTCAAGTAAGAAGATTCCACTTAACACACACACAAAAAAAAATAATATATACTCCCTCTCCCATCTAATAGGTATAACAGTATCAATTAATTAGAAAAATACAGAATATGAAAAAGTCACCATGAATTTTTATTCAGGTCATCAAATCAACATTCACATAAACTTAAAAATATAAAATATTACTTTGCAATCACTGATGATGCCTGATCTTCGGAACCCTTGTGATGATTCTGAGGATCTGAGCTGAGACCCACCATTGTGCTTGCTACCTGCCACCTCAGAAGGTACACTGCCATCTCCACCTTCACTTACATTGATTTCCCAACTCCTCCTCCCCTCTCTCACAGCTGCCTTTACCATACTGCCAAGACCTAAAAAACAAGGCAAAAAGAATTACATAGCATTTGGAATTGAATATATATCTATTTGTACATGTTTCTAAATCTTTTTTCTCGTACAGTACTAACTTTTCAAGGGTAAGAATATCTGACCCACTCGAATATATTCCTCATAATTAGATTTTATTATTTAATAGGGGGAAAATACTATACTATTATAGAAAGAAGCATTCTTTAAAGTAATGCTTATTCAACTTTAATTTGCATACAAATCACTGGGATATCTTGTTAAAATGCAGATTCAGATACAGTAGGTCTGGAGAGGAGCCCTAGACACTGCATTTCTAGCAAGTTCCCATGCGATGTTGATGCTACTGGTCCACAGAGCTGGGTCCAGCCCCATTACTTTGCAGAAGAGAAGCTGAGGATCAGAGAAGGCAAATGTCTTGCCTGGGGTCACACAGCTAATTAGAAACAGGAGTAGGAGATAAATTCAAGTTTGTTGACCTTTATATAGTCCAGAGCTCTTTCTGCTATGCCATCCTTTCTCCCTGGCCCCCCAAAAAAGGTTTCTGAAAAAATCTCATATTCCTTTCCCATCAAAGATAACACACAAATATAAACAAATACACACAGACAAACACAGGAGCTAAATCATAGCCTCTCCCTCAGTTTCTAGCACAGAGTCTTGCAAACAAAAGATACACAAAATACTGTGTTAATGGATTATACTGATGGGGAAAAGGGAAGTATTGCAATTAAAGTCATGCTTTTACCTTGTCCCTCCTTTTTCACCTCATTAAAGACACCCTCCTGATCAGCTACCCCTAGTCTCCAAAACTTTCCCTAAATATATTTTTCTAAATTAAAATTTAATTTATTGAGAGAGATTTCAAAACAAGCTATTATTCTAAATCAATATTTAGGGAGGAGACAAGGGTTTTTATTCCAGTATCAGCAGGAGAGTTATGTTTCTTAATATCCTTTGCAGGAGACCATTTAGGGCACGTGAAGTGTTTGAAGAGTTGCACTTAGTCTGAGTATTCAAACAGGGTGGCTTCAAAGCCTCCCTCAGAGACCTGGCCACCCTTCAGATCACTCTCAAGAGCTTCGTGGCTTTGAACTGTACCTTAACAAGAGTTCAAGAAAGCTTGTTCCATGAAATTACTTACTTCAGGCCCAAGTACATAGTAGGTCCACAGTATGGTCCTCACCAAGTGTGACTTCCAGAGTCACAAGTTTGCCAGGTTTTCAACAGAACTTGCTTCAAAAGGTTACAAAACACAACCTCATAGGGAAGAAAGGTTGCCGGCATGTTGGCTGTTTCCCATTCTCACTCTGTTCTACTACTTTGTTAAAATTAATAAGTTTAGTGCAAATACTTTGGGTTTGGATCTTGCCACACTTAGGAAACCAAGAGGACAGAAAAGCAACACTTAAAGGCAAAACTAATTTTTCCCCTTGCAAGAGGAAACGCCAGCAAAGCTCCGAAGCCACAAGAGCCCTCTCAGTGGGGCTTCTGATGGTTTCTAACTGGAGGAATGTAATCCATCAGCCCCCTGGTGCACCGGCCTGGCTGCCAACCCTCCCACTGGAACCTTCCTGAGCCTGCCCTTTCAACCACAATCTCCCCGCCCTCAGCACACAGAACTCTGGCCCCCCCTACACTGCACACCACTTGGGATTACTACACGTGTGCTGGTGGTTCTGCACGCACAGGCGGCTGCACGACAACCAGGAAAGCCTCATGGGGGCCACAACTCACCATTCACATATCCAAAGGCATTCTAACTCCCCTGTTTTATGTCTCTCCCCAGCCACTGCGCCTCACCGCAGTTCCACTAGTCCAGGAGCCTCTGAAAAACGGGGATGATGCTCTGGTCCCAGCATATCCTGGTGCCTCGCACAGTCCCAGGCACAGCCAGGATTTACAAAATGCTGGCTATTTATCATGTGATGTCAGTATGTTCTCTCCACTTCTCCCTCTGGCTCTCTCAGGCTAAAAGGGGGCAGTCAGGCCACCTCATGCTACAGATGAGGAAGTTAAGCATGAACTTCAGGTGATAGGGTGGACCAGTTAGTGGTCCAACTGAAAAGAAACTTTCCAGCCTCTGACATCTGTTGCTGTCCTCGTTCTCTGTATCCAGGCCAGGCAGCAGGGCACAGTGGGCGACCACCAGGAAAAGAAAGAAGTCAGTTCAGTCGTGGCCTAGTGCCGGGAGAGCCAAGTTCCACTCCAGACACCAGCACTGAGGCTTTCTGGGTGGTTAACTCTGGTCAGCGCCAGTGTGGGCCTCAAAATGGTTCATCTTCGCTCAGTTATTGATGCTTACTGTGTGTACTGAGTACGTGCCATTATCTTAGTTCATAATCACCAAAAGGTAATGAGGGAGAATGGATTAGTAGGTCAAGTTGTACAGATGGAGAGACTAGGGCTTTGAGGTTTGTCCAAGGTCACAGTCAATTGAATGGGCATGGGTAACTCCCAGAACCAGTATTTTGACTTCAGTCTAACTTCACTTTCTCAGGGGCCTCTTGTCCTACAAAGGGGTGACAGTGGGGAAGGCCTTCACTGGGAGCAAACAGAGAGTCACCCCCATTCTTCCTGTTTCCCGCCATCAGGCACCTTTACCTTAATTGCATCAGTGGCAGCCCTGCCTAATCCTAGGTGCACACAAGGAGAGACAGGATTCTTTCTCTGGGGGCTCTGCTGCTCCTGAGATTAACCACAGTCCCCAGGAGGCTGTTATCCCAACCCCAGGGGAGGACGGCATCACAGCCAAGATGGAGCTTATCACAGGAAGTCACTGCCGCGCTGGGGAAAACAAACCACAGACGGCATGACTCGGGTCTGATCACAGGCACCAGATGTAGTACCATCTAGATGGGTGCACGCCTGCCAGTCATCAGCAAGTGACAGTGAATCAACCAACAACTCTGCACTTTCTGGAAGTCCTGGGAAGGGCAGCAGCAAGCATTCAAATTAAAGACTGGGTATACCTGAGCATCTCCTACAGGTCATCCCTAGAGCAAGAACATCACATTCCGAGCACCAAACACTGTGCCTGGCACAGAGTAGGCATTTGATTGGTTGACAAACAAACTTAGTGACCCACTGCCACAGTGATGGAAGCAAAGCATTCCTCATCAGAAATGAGAATGAGTCCCCAGGCTCACCATCAATCCTTCAGTTTGAGATAAGACCCTTCGCTTCAGTTTTCCCATTCTGTAGCCTAAAATAGTAATACCCACCTCTGCAAATCCCTGGGATTTACCCATTCATCCCATAGGACTCTGGGAAAAATGCATAAAATTTAAATGCAATTTAAAAGGGTCCAATTATTTAGGTCCACATACTTAGAAATTATTGATCACCAACTATCTATACAATGAAAAATTAGAGAAAGCTGCCATAAAATTCTAGGTTTAGAGATCACAGGTACCCTGGTATTATAGATGAGAGCGCAGTGGGAATTCTAGGACCTCCAGTGATTTCTTTAGAAATGGAAGAAGCCTCACCACAAACTTTATCTCATAGTGCTTTAGACTTTCAGAAAAATGCTTGCCGATCCAAATGGATAGTACTATAGTAATTCACCCTCAGAGGCATTAGCATAAAATAAAATTTTAGGAAAAGGACAAAAAAACTATGTAAATTGCAAACTTCCACTTTCATTCATTCTAGCTCTTTTCAAGGAGCTGGAAAGGAGAACTTGTGTAGTAGTAGCAGTAGAGTAAAATTTTTACGGTGCTGTGCAGTTTGCAATGCCATTTCACCTGAACTTCTCACTTAATATATATAACAAATCTCTGAGATTTTATGAGTCCATCTTACTGAGGCCCAGAGAGGTTAAGCATCTTGCCCAAAACTACATAGCAGAGGAATGGCAAGCTAGGCCCAAACTCAAATTTTTTTTTTCTCTCCAAACCATGCATTCTTTCCTCCATAGGGGCTGCTTCAGAAATACGCTGATGTAAATGAGAACCTCTTCCTCTTCCCCAGTTGTCCAAATGCTTGTCTTGTTGCTGAGAATGCTTTGGTTTCCTTATCTATGAAATGGGTATGATGATAATAGGGCCTACCTAATGGGGCTGTTGTGAGGACTGAGGGATGCCTGAGTATTGCCTGGCACACAGTGAATGCTCTACACGTGCTCCTCGTGGAAACAGATGCAACCGCTGTTACATTGTTCACTGAGGCTTTTATACTTGCTGCTCCCCCTCCCGGAGGACTTCCCATTGCCCAACCCTCAGCCACAGTGCTCTCTTGAGGGACTTTGTCACAGGCCTTCCCTGCTAACCTACACTACAGTACCCACCCCACCCCCATCACCTGGCCCATCACAAGTTCTTTCACTCTTGTTTCATTTTTCTTAGCACTGATAAGACATCTATTTCTTTATTTTCAGGCTTCTCCATGAGTAGGGCCTCTGTTTTGCTCTCTGCTTCACCCCCAGTACTTAGAACAATGCCAGCCACATAAATATTTGCTCAGTGACTAAAGGAAGCCTCATGGATCCTTCCATCAAGAGATGGAGGCAAACTATCTGACCCTTCAGTCTCAGATAAGACTTTCAAGTTTACAAGGTGCTTTTACATCCTTCATGTCTTTTAATCTTCCCTAATCTTCAGGGACGGAGTCATAATCCCACTGCGGAGATGAAGAAACTGAGACCCCAAACCTCAGAGCAGAGCAGCTTTCTGGAACAGAGGACACAACCCCCACCTTGCACTTAAATGAGGGGCGTCTCTGCCTCCCTGAGTTGCTTTGGCTCTGGTAGAGCAGCTGAGGTCCTGCAAGAAGGGGTGGCTTAAAGAGAGGGGCCTGGGAAATGGTTTCTGTCACTTAGTCAAGCACCTAACATTACAGACAGCACATCTCTGAGAACTCATTTGTCAATAGGGTAAAAAACACATTACGGGTTATTGCTTTAGGGCCTATCAGACACATGTTTTCCAGTGACACCTCCCTGAGACAACTTGCCTGATTCCTTCTCTGCCAATCCAACCAGAGTCTTGCTTAACTGCTCTTGGACCTGTGCCCATGCCCTTACTGCACAGCCACTACCTTTGTCATGCTCCCCACAAAGCCAGCCTGCAAGCTCCTAGCAGAAGAGACCATAGCCCAGCACCCAGCCCAGAGCCCGGCACCCAGCCCAGTTCTCATTGTGCATACCAAGCAGTTACCCTCCTGAATGACACCAGTAAGGCAAGAAATAAAACAGCCCAGGTCCTTCATCTCCCACATAACCAAACGCCTCAGCCTCCAAGAAACCCCACCAAAGTTTTGTTAAGTTCTCTTTTCCCCCTCAGTCATGAAGGATAGATAGGTGGCCCAGCCAGAAGCAGATGATTCACACAGGCCTTTCAGGCTGTATTTGCATCTAGATTGCTTGCAAATTCAAAACTTAAGAGAATCGCCCCTCTCTACTTATCAAGAGAAAGAAGAGCGAGTAAGAGCTCCACAGGGGATATTTCTCTAGTAATGAGACCTTTCAAAATTCCTGGAGAAGGGGGAGGAGTGAGCAGAAGGACCAGGGGAGAGGGAGAAGGTTGCTCAGGGCAGGGAAGAATCACTCACCACCTCCATTCTCAGAGGCCCTCACAGCCCAAACCCACCTGCAGGCTCAGGCATGGTGCCCTCTCCCCTGGGGCAGGGTGTCAGTACTTCCCACACCTTCTTTCAAACATTGTATACATAAAAGATGAGAAAGAGGAGGGCTGTAAGGGGGAATTTTAATGTGTTGCTAATTAAGGGCAGAGTGACCCTAATTTATAGCAGCAGAACCCAGAGTTATCACAGATTTTCCATTGTGGGAAAACAGCTTAGCTCCCGAGCTGCCCACTGCTCCCCTGCAAAGAAAGCCCACGGGAGGTTAATTGAGTCGAAATTGACTTTTTACAGGGTTGGAGTCCTCATCTTTTGGAAGAGATAAGCTTGAGAGTTCAGTTGTTCAAAGATGAGTTTTTAAATTGCTAGATAGTAAGTGCAAAGCAAACTGGAATTATCTGAGCTTCTAAGAAGTAAGAACAGAGCTGAGTAAAAGCAGTTGATTTCAGTTGGCCGGCCACCAGGCACCATGCTGGCTGTGACCCAGACTCAGACCCTTCTCTAAGGGGCATCCAGTCCAGTGACAGGGAAGGTATCACATAAGTAATAATGTCGCAAGTAAATATTTAATTACAAATTAGAATGAAGGACATTTTAAAATACAGGGTGCTGGAAAGCAAGTAGGTGGGGAACCCAATCTAGTCTGGCCGGTCAGAGAAGCGACATTTACCCCAGAGCTGAAGGACCAGCAGCTGATGGGCTGGGAAGGAAACGGCCCAGGGAAAAGCACCGGGTACAATCGAAGGTGCCAAATGAGAATGAGAGGGGGCGGCAGACGGGCTGGGAAGGCCTGCCTCAAGTCCCCTCAGTAGGTCCTTGATCATCTTTTGATTGTGCCCTCCTCACCCTCTCATTCCCCCACTTTTTTCTTTAGGTCAAACTCTCCAGGTCTTAATTTCCTCTTGCCCTAACAGCTGTAAATTCCCTTCTAGACACCATATATTTCTCCCTCTGGCCATATGCCATGTCCATATGGACACATTTTCACTTGGATCTTTTGCAATTTTAGAAAAGATCAAACATAATCATTGAGTCTTGGGCTGTACCCAGTCCTGACAGCAGAAAGCATTCGTGTCCCCCCACTGGCTGACTCTGACCACTCAGGATGATGCATACTAGAGAGAAACAAATTAATATCTGTCTCCACCTCAAGTTCCACTTTCTTCAGAAAACCCTCCCAATAATCCCAAACACCTTTCTCCTTCTTGAGCTACAAAACTTACTGAATGCACCTACCTCATGGCACTTAATCGCATTAAACTTTAGCATTAACTCGACATGTATTTAGTGATATCCTACTGAGTAAAATATGCTGGACTATTAACTAACTCACATAAGACCTAGGAACTGCTTATAAAGAAGTGGGCTGGTTATGACACTGGGGAAGTTGCTTTTCAACTCCGAGCCTCAGTTTCCTGTTGGGGCTAGCGACACGCTTTTATAAATATGCATATATAGAAGACTATTAGAAGTTATCTCTGAGTGGTAAGATTGTGGGTGATTTTTGTTTTCGGATTACGTTTCTGATTTTGTTTTTAATGGACACATACTTTCTCATGAGAAAGAGCAATTTTAATACTCTTTTAGATAAAAAATAATAATAAATAATAATACTGCTTGATTTTGTTATGAGGATTAGTGAGGTCAGGTGTGTGCACAGTCAGGACTCAACAACCACACCCAAAGAGAGTTTGCTGGCTCTCGGCAGAAAATCTTGGAGAGCTGGAGGAGAGTCTGGACCACCGCCAGACCTCTCAGCAGTGCCTGCTCTGGATACCAAAGTCATTCTCTCTTACTGGTTAGCTTCTTTCAGAGCAGAGACGTGGCCAAGGGCACCTCCCAGCACCTCACAGGCACTGCCCCTAAATCCCAAGGACGGACTATGATTAGTAGCCTGTCATGGTAATTCTGGGGGGCGAGGGTTATGATTGACAATCTCCCCATAACATTAGCTTGGAGTGCAAGCAAAAGCAGTTTCTTTTCCCAACTGATGAAGAGGGAGGAAGAGAAAATGAGAGGAGGGGAGAAGAGGGGAGTTGAATTAGAAACAATCATTCTGGAGAGACAAAATAATGGGATTCTACTTCAGTATACAAAATGCCGTGCCAGATGTGTGTGGCCCACAGTAGATGCTCAAAAAATAAAGGGGATTGTTGTTACAAAGATTATAATCTAGGAATTAGGCTAAATCATATACCTGAGAACACTGATGAACATGAGGGCACAGGAGAAAAAAGGACAGAGGGGTGAATTTCTGAATGTGGGAACACTGGGGTGTTAAAGAACAAGATTTCAGCTAGGGTAGATGGAGAGATGGAACAGCACAACCCCAATGTGCCAGAGAGGTGTGGCAGGTGCTAGGGCACAGATTCTAGAAGCCACGAGATAGAGAAATTGTTCTAAGCCAAGGCCAGGACAGTGAGGCTGGATTCAATTAGTTATTCTTATACCATGTGGGGGTATCAATCTTGCCTCCTAACAAAAACAGTAAACTTCCTAAGGGAGAGGGTATTGCTATGTATTTATCTTGCATCCACTTTAGTTGCTAAATAAATATTTAACCAAATGGAATCACCAGTGACTTCTTGGTAACATATACATAGGACATGTCACTCGGCAGGTGAAGCAGCTGAACCTCTGGGGTCCCCTCTTTCCTTCGCTCCAGAGCAAAGTGATGGCTTGGTTAATTCAATTCTGAGAAAATCCATTGTAACCAATATCCTGGACTGGTTAGGAACCTTTCAAAAATCTGAGTCCTGAGGCAAAGATGTGGGAGAGTTATTTATAAACATTTTGACTATCTCATCTCTATCTATTGATTGATCAATCCATAGATCAATCTATCTATCTATAGCTTCACCTCAACACCATCACGAAATGTGGCAATTGCTCCTTTAAAAAACAATCAAGTCGCAACCTGTGTGAGAGAGGCATGCTTTACACCCTACACCCAGTGCTTTCATCTTGAGTAGGGAAACCAATTAGTGTTAAGTGACTGGGCTCTCTCTGTCCCTTGATAACTACTCCTTGCAGGGGCTTGGGACACAATTCTAGACAGTGATTTATTGATGAACTGAGCAGAACAAACTGGGCATGCTCAGCTCCACTCCTTCCTTGCTCAGTTGGCAAGAGGGATGGATGCCTTTTATCAGGTTTTGACTCTGCAGATTTTCTGGCCACAGGCCAAGCACTTGATTCCTTAGTTTAGGGACACTGGATATGAACAAGCCAAGCAGAGTGCTGTGAGCAGCTTAGAGAAAAAGAGGTTAAATTACCAGCAAATTAAGAACATCATCAAAAACTGCTGCTGCCTATTGTCAGCAGCCTAAACAGCTCATCTCAAACAGGCAATATCTTGGGACTGGAAGTTCCCATACAACCTACAACAATTCTCTAAAGGGAGAAGGAGGAAAAAGCCTCCGCTGGGCTAAGCACGACTTCCTAAGCACTTTTCAGGAGTCCATGTGAAGGGCTAACTTTCATCACACTGAAAGTTCAAGTAGGGAAAGAAAAACAACCAATATTCTGCAGGGAATGTGAAATTATGTAAAAACTATGAAATACCAGAGTCAAAGTGAAATCCAAGAGGTGAGGCTATAATCGCTCATGTAGAAAAAAAAATAGAATAAGTTGCTTTGATGTATTCCTGAAACCATGAGGGAATGGTGTCAATTCCCCATGAAGAACAGACAGACTTTCGAGGGTATCTAGGATTTCAGGCGGCATGATCTGTTTTTATCTTTGGATGTTTAACCTTTACAAAGCATAAGAAAGCCCCTGTCCTTAAGAAATATTGATATAATTATAACCTGAAAGTGCCAGGTGCTGGGAAGTCTGCCCCAGAGATGATTATGTTATAAAATAAAGGCTAACAAGATGCAGAGGCTTGGAAATTTTGTCCCATCACGTCCTGGGAAAATCTCAAAACAGGAAGTACACTCTCCCTGCTCTCCGTTTACTTCATGGGAGCAGCTGAGAGCACACACTAAACACAACCCAGGCACTATACAAGCACTTCCCATGGTCCTCCCCGTCAGGGTAGGCACCCCTACGCCTCCTGTTTTACAGGTGAGGAAAGCGAGTCTCAGAGAGGTCAAGTAATTGGCTGACCTGGCAGGAAACTGGTGAGCCCAGTTTCACACCAAGACCTTCTGAGGCCAAATCCTTCTATGAATGGCCCCTCTACCTGCTGCCATCACCAAGCACTTAGGAAACTCCTTGTTTTTAAGTAACTTCTCCTCTCAGTCTGTTTGCAAACGAACTTTCTTAGCTTACAGGACATCTTAGCTCCATGCCCCACCTACAAATACCTCACAACTATGTCAGAAAACAAGGGCCGATTGAAGGAAAATCAGGCAAATTCATTCACTGGTGAAACAACAGTAAAAATAGACATGTATCTGTATCTTCGAGTCATGACTTCCAAACACCGGTATCCTTTTGGGGACAGAAAGCTCTAAAAGCTTTGACTACAGGCCTGGAGTCAGAGGCTGGATTTCAGACAAGCTTCACCAGCTACAGTGGCCTTAGGTGAGCCGCCAACCTCACATGCCTAATTTTAAAAAGGAGAGAAAAGAGAAGGAAGAAATCCCATTTTAGTGAATTATTTGGAAAATTAATGGTAATATTAGATATGAAATAATTTTGTAAGCTGCAAAGCCCTATACAAATGGAGGATTTAATGACGATTATTTGATTCAGTCATTTGGCTGAAATCTAACAGAGAATTTGAATCATCAGAGTTTAAAAAAAAAACACACAAGATATTATATGACATAATATCAAAGACAAACCCTGGACTCCAGATAACTAGGTTCAAATCCTGGCTCTCACCATGCAGTCTTCAGCAGGTTACTCACCTTCTCTGTACCCCAGTTTCTTTATCTAGAAAAGGGAAATAATATTAATGCCTACCTCACAAGGTTGCCATGAAGCCTACACGTATTAAAATGTTTAAAGAACTTGGAATGGTTCTTGGTGCACAAGATACTTGATGTGTTCATCATTTCCATTCTATTACAATTTTCATGAAGCAGGCAAAAGGTGAACTGGGATTCACTAGCCTGCACTACAAAACGAAAATGTTGCTGCAGAGGGAATAAGACGCAATATACCTTTGCCAAGTGCCCTGAAACTACTGTATTTTTAACTCTCTTGAGAACTCTCTTATTGGGAGTCATCATACTCCCAGTAAATCCCTGCTTTATCTTCCCCTCCTTTGCACACTTCATGTGTTAAAAAAAAAAAAAAAAAAGTAACAGGCACCCCTCAAAGCGCTCTTTCTTCACTCTCCCATCCTCTAAGGATCAGCTTCATTCTAGGATGAAGTCCGTGGACACCAGAGTAGCTGTGAAATGTCCAGCTCCTTTCCTCCTTTCGCCATCTCAATCCTTCCTGTCCTTTAAGACTTGCATCATATCCTACTTCCTCCCAAAAGACCTCTCCCTACTCAGCATTCTGCATCCATAATTGCTAACTCTGTATTCACTGGCTGTGTAATTATTATACAAGGGCCTATTTTATTGTCCCTAAAAGGTAAATTCCCCAAGGGCTAGTCATAGCTCTTCTAGATGCTCCACAGTGCTTAGCACGGTGCTAGAGACACTCACTATATGTGGGCCAAGTATTGGGAAGGGGATTAATCCCCTGAAAGGAACCCAGGCTCCACATGAAGTGTCAGATGCAAACTAGTCTGAGCATCTATTCCTTCTCCCCAAACCCAGGGTAGATTCTGCTATCAGACCACAGCATTCCTTCCCAAGGACCCTGAAAGAACCTCAGAATCCTCCACACCACATCTCAGGAAGCCGATACCAGCCGACTAGAATAATGAACCCTGCTTGCCATCTCTGTTTTCTAGGCACTTCCTTAATTGAGTCTCCCTCCATAGCACTTGGACTTAACTAGTTATTGTCATAACTACCACACTCCATTGTACAGAGCTGTTGACTTGTCTGTCTCCATCAGATCAGTGACTTTCAAACTTTGATCATGCAAGTCCAGTAATAACACAAACCGACATGTACAGAACTGAGGCTAACATTTCCCAATGTAATGCACTCTATTTCCTATTGTATTTTATATAATATATATATACATATATATGTATGTATATATATATATGTGTGTGTGTATATATATATAATGTTCATTGTATGAATAATGTTAGTTAAGGTAACAAAAGCAGCTGTAACTGATAAGACTCCAAAATCTTAGCCTTCATTATAATAGAAGTATATTTCTTACATAAAACCTAAATGATTGTGGCTTCCACTATGCAGTGATTAAGGGAGAGTTCCAGGCTATTTCCATTTTGCCCATGTATCTTCAACACGATTTTTAGAATTACCATGTTCAGAACTGCAGCACTCCTACCAGAAAGTTTTTTGTGGGTTAAGCCTACAAGTGGCACTCATTGATTCCAGTCTCATTCCACTGGATAATCTTTAGTCAAATGGTCTCACTAACTGTAAGGGAACTGGGAAATGCAATCTAGCCATGTGCCCAGGAAGAGATGGAAACAGATTTGGTGATCAGCTAGCAATCTCTACTATAAACCTGCCAAGTAAAAAAGCCTCCAAAGCAAGAACCTAGCCTTATTCACCTTTATATCTCCAGCGACTAGAAACATATTTGGCTCACAGTAAGTGCAGAAAAAATGTATGATCACTTAATAGGGAACATGATAGATTCTTGCTAGAGTTCCAATAATGTTACAGTTTATAATTAGGCATTGTGATTCTCTCGAAATTCACACCTGCGCAAATCTCCTCCCCACCCAAAGCTGAGCTGTGTCCAAAAATCTGGATTAGGGCAGGTGGGGAAAATACCAGAGAAACCATTTTAGTGTTTTCCCTTCCATTTGGAGACTGCACAGCCACTTTTCCAACAAGCACATGTCTGTTGAAAAGGAGCACAGCTGAACACTTAAGAACACAGGGCTTCAAAGGCAGATAAATCCTGACCAGGCCTCTCTCTGGCTACGTAACTATACAGCAGAACACTCTCTGAACACCTACTATGTGTGTGGACAGTTCTGAGCATTTTCCACACCTTATTTCGTTGCATCCTCACAACAAGCCTGTGAAGGACACTAACGTTCTCTCTCTGGCCCTCCAGTAACCTGAGTGAGAATTCATGTCTTCTACCCCTGTGTTCCCATATCAATTTTTCACAACTCTTTCCTACAGTTCACTTGTAGAACTGCTAGTTGGCCCGTGGAAGTAAATGTCTGTTCATCCTGTATCCCTGATTACACTTCAAGGACAGTGGCAATAGCATACACTTGAGAGTCAAAATATCTGGGTTCAAATGCCAAATCCCGATTTAATAGTGTATGAGGTTGGCCAAGATACTTAATTCCCTAAGCCTCGATTTCCTTACCTGTAAAATGGGATTGGGTACCTAAACTTAAAGGGCTGCTGGAAAAAATAAAAACCTAATATCTATGAAGAACTATATTTGGCACATAGAAGTTCTTTAAAAAGTAAGAATTTCCCTCCTCGGTAATGTTTTATTTCTGGTCACTAATGCCATATCTTGCATATAATAAATATATAATAAATGATAGTTAAAATGCATTGAATGACAAGCTTTATTATAAAAATAAAAAAAAAAACAAACCCTGCCTCGGGATTGGGAAATTCTTTTTATCTCCCCTGCCCCTTCCCACACACTTCATTCCTCTCTTTGGGTAATATGAACTTTTTTTTTTTGTACTCAGAAATTTTAAATGGCTAACAGAGCACCTCAGGATTCCTTCCTCCGGCCATTATCCTTCTCTTTCAAGTTGTGCTCAGCAAGATTATTTGGATATTGGAACTAAAAACGGTCAGATTACAAGTGGAGGTCCCTGAAATGTAACATTCCCCATTGCAGGATTCTGGAATTACACCAAGCACCAGGGAGGGTTTGCTCTTCCCCAAAGAGCTCACTGTTCTGAAAAAAGCCTTTGTTTGAAGGCTTTGCAAAAGCACACTGCAGAATCCCTTCCCGTCCTGGTCCCCAGTACTGGCCTGGGTACTCTTCAGATCTAGAGCGTCTGTCTATATGCTCCCTGTAAAACGAAACACTAAAGAATCTGAAAATATTGTAAAAATTACCACTGAGTCTTGGTTCAAATCTCACACAGCATAATGATTAATGTTTTGGAGCCAAGTTTTCTGATTTTTCCAGCAAGTCCCTGATAATGATAGTAGCTAACACACTGTATGTTTCTGAGGCCCATGGTGCTTGCTGTGTTAGGTTCTTTATGTCCCTTATCTCTCTTAATTATCCCAAAAACTCTCTAAGTCAGATATCACTGTTATCCCCATTTTGTAGAGAAGAAAACTGAGGCTCAGAAGGTCAAAGAACTTTGCCCAAGGTCACACAGCCAGTAAGCAGCAAAGTCCCAATTCAAACCCTAGTCTATGGGGTTCAAATCCCATTCCATTTCTGTTACTCCACACTGCCTCTTTAAATGGCTATAAAAGAAGGTTCTTTCTGTATAGAAATACTTGAGAAAATAAACAGTTTGGACTGGTTGTTCTTTTAGGTCCCTTTTCCCTCTTTAAAAAAAAAATCTATGGTTCTATGAAGAGAAGGGGTAAAAAAGGAAATGTAAGGAGGCCAAACATTACAAGGCTTGGCTTATCAGTATTTAATAACAGCTTTGGGATCAAAACTCTACAGAACCTTATTTATGGACAGACAGTTACTGTTAAGCAGAGCCTTTTTATACAACCTTTTCATCTGAGGATGTTGTAGCCTTCTACTGTCTTTCTATTAGTGAGAGATGGGGTGTGAAATCTGCTGGCCCTGCCAAGATTATCCCATTAAATTATCTGCCCTATTCCAGTGTAATTCACGCAGGGGCAACAGTCGGAGACTCAGGTCCTGTGGATGTCCATGCCTGGGCTTTCCAAGTGGGGAGGTGTGAAGGAAAAAGTTCAGGTGGTGGTAGCATCCCAATGACAATAACATCAATCCACGTTTCACTGCCTTACCAAAATAAAGTGGATGCCATAATTATCCCATTCCTAAACAAACTGAAAACCCCAACCCAGCTTACTGCAACAAAGAGAGAGCCTTTTTACTGCTGTTTATTTTTATTTTGTATTCGTTAGCTTTTTAGATATTCCTGGCATGCGAGTCAGGCTCCGTGTAACAAGCAGCTGCATTTAGTTAAGGATTTCGAAGAGTTCCCGCACCACTCCCGCCATCCCCTCCCCCCTCAACTCCAGAGAACTTTCTCAGACTCATGGAAAACTATTCCTTTCTCTTCATGTGTCTGCAGAACAGTCTCTCCTGTCACCCCTTGGGAAGTACATAAGGCCAGGCTGAGGCCCTTCAGTTTGAGAAAGAGGCCTCAGAGACCTCAGAGTTTCCTAGCTGGGACTGGATTTGCCAGGGTCTGGTCCACATCGGGACTTCGGAGCTAGTAAGCCAGCTCTCCCAGTAGAGAGCACTCCAATAAATCACCCCTGCTCAGTCCACAACCAAGATGCAAATACAAAGGCACTTCATCAAACTATATCTCATCGCTGGTTGGAAGACACTGCCAGACACACTCCTCAAACTTCATCAACATTGCAGTTCATTACGACGATGTAATTCCTCCCGATCAGAGGTGTAGACCATCGGAGGCCCTTCTGCCTATCTCTGAATTGCAGCAAGACAGGCTCAGAGAACTCCAGCACAGGAAGGAAAACTGAAATTGGCTCTCTAATCTTTTCTTATAACCCCTAGATATGGCGAAGAAAATATCCTTTTGCTGCTTTTGGAAAACCAGGGGAAATGGCATGTGTGGCCCAAGAGAGAACATCTAGGGCAACTCAGGGTGGGCAAGCCCGGCAATGCCATTTCCTAGTTGTGTGACCTTAAGAAAGTAACTAGAACTCTGTGCCTAAATTAAAATGAGATATTATGTCATCTCCCTCACAGGGCTGTTGGGAGGATTCAGTAAGTTAGTAACTGCAAAATGTTAAGAATGGTGACTGGCCTGTTGTAAGGATTATACAAGTGTTTGTTAAATAAATTGTGCTAACAGAGGCATCTCAGAATGCCTGGGTTCAGGGAAATACATTCTTATTGAGATCAAAGTACTTGGCACCATTCTTCAGCTTTTTCCAGGCTCTATAACAGCTGGCCTGGTAGGAGGGAAACTGGAAAGTGAGAAGTAGAGGTGCCAAAGATTGTGTAGATCTGGGCTAATGCTCAGGAACCACCAAAAATCCCTCACAATATACCCAGGAAGGGAACTCATTGCCCCAGGCATCAAATACTCCAAATCAATGGTTCCTATCTTTTAGGGTTGTAATTTTCTCAGAAAATCAGATTATAGCTAGAAACTTACAACCACAAAAATGCACATAAAATTTTGTATGTAATTTCTGGAGAGCCGCACAACCTCAATTTCAGGTACCCCAAGTGAAGACCCTCTAGGCTGGGTGCTCTTCTTCAGTACTGACACACATGGTTTCACAGAAAACTCCTAACACTTCAGTAAGGTTCAGGAAAACTAATCGACATATCCACTATGTGAAAGAGATTTGAACCTAGGTCTGCTAAACTCCAATGCCTGTGCTCATAACCTTTATGCTCTACTGTTACGTTCTACTGCACTCCCTTCATATTAGAAGATAGGGCAAGAAAAGGAAAAATCCTTGAAAATATGCCATGTTGCATTTTTACTAAGGAAATAATACCATAATTTTACATATGATCAAAAAAGTTATCTTCTAATTATTCAACAAAAAATCAATGGACCACTTACTGTATATGTACACATATGCCATTTGTATGTAGATATACATTTACATTAATATACATATAAAAGTGTTCCCTTCTCCATAGGATACTGTGTAAAATTTTCAAAAATATTTGAAATGAGGTATGTGGTCACCATCAACCCACAGTCAAACTGGATATTAATGGAAGCAAATGACACACTATTTAGAAACTTTTGAGTCTAATTTGAGGCCTATGCTCACCACACAGGAGATGGAGAGAGAAAAACAGAGTATAGCTGAGTTTTTAAAAGAACTTGTAACTAAATATCAGAAAGATAATCCACAGCATCAGTGTCACAAACTGCCTAGCAAGTATGCTGAAGCAATATTGGAAATTAAATATTTCTCACACACTGTCAGACCCAGTTTGAACATGCCCTTTGTCATTTGGGCCTCTGTGTAGCTCTGTCTAGGGAGGGTTTTCCAGAGTCTCCGATAAAGTTGGAGCTGGTTAACGTGGCCTTCAGTGCTTTCACTGGGAAAGCTGACAGTCTTATTGCCCTTAAGAGACTCTAAAGGTAGACAGGACAGACACCAATTAAAATGGCATTGGAAGGGTTACAAACAACAGCAAACACAGTAGTAGACCACCTCCTTGATTCCAAGTAACCAAACCACAGAACCTGTAGGATTCTGAGAAAGGCTGGTTCCAAATGCCCTTAGTTCCAGGTGTTAAAAGGGCTTCAGGTTCCTAGAGAGGTTTAGCTCTGGGTAAGTAGGAGGTAGGTGAGATCAACAATGAACAGACCAGAAAAAATAAATTTAAAGGTTTGCTCCTCCTGGCTAATAAAATAACGAAGTGATGGAAGAAATGCTGAACTTTTTTTTTTTTTTTGCTTTTTTTTTCAGTAAATAAATGAAACATTACCTCTTCTTTAAGCTGATTATCTGAGCCACTGGCTGAGTTACTTTAAGAATCTTGGATAAGACAAGAAAGTAAATCTGAGTTCCACTTGAAGCTTTGTTCTCAGAGGAAAAAAGTCAACTATGCACGGAAATGGAAAGAAATGTAT
This sequence comes from Cynopterus sphinx, assembly GCA_030015415.1. Taxonomy (NCBI): domain Eukaryota; kingdom Metazoa; phylum Chordata; class Mammalia; order Chiroptera; family Pteropodidae; genus Cynopterus; species Cynopterus sphinx. Next base: position 87,908,272 of record CM057387.1, read on the forward strand.
AAGATGACAAACAAGACAATAAAAACTTTTAGCTCTTTACTGGAGAGTTTGGAATATGCAATAACCAAAAAAAAAAAAAATTTAAAGCCTGTAGACAGTTACAACAGACACACTGCTAACAAAATTGTCTTAACCTCAGCAAAATCATTACGTGGACATTTATTTAACAGCAGCTGACCAAAGAAAGGTGTGTTCCCTACCCCATGCGGTCCCCACCCCACGATCTAAAAGCAACCATTATTGAAAGGCTTTGCAGAAGTAAGGAGTCAAGGGAGGATGTAACTGGATTAATCAAGGCCCCGAGCTAGGGGCCCTACCTTAGCTAGAATCACCTGGTCATCTCCACCTCAAATTACTGGGCAACCTGATATCAGAAGTATGTTTACATTCTTTAGGCATCATGGCCCATTTTTTTTTACTTTTCACCCAGGTGTTGTGGCATGGGACCAGATGTTTGGCATCACGGAAGCAAACTTTCATGTGATCAAGCTGTTTACATTTCATTAGGATTTTTCACCGGGAAGGTACACTCCCAGCTGATGTACATCTTAATTACAATTAGGAGTTGTATTTACCCTAGGATCCTCCGGATTAGCATAATCTCAGTACGGGATCCGTTTCAGAAGCATCCGCAGAAAATGTGGTTCCCAATTCCCCAACACCATCTCTAAGAAATCAAAATGCACACACAAGTTCCTTCCAGTGTGTATTTCCTACCACGAGAATTATTAGTTCGATATTAGTGAAAACTAATTCTACAGTCAGTCTATGTAGAAAATAGATCTTTTCCCCTCGACTGCCCAATAACTCAGGGTCTTGTCTTTTCCTAAGCACAGCACTAAGTTAAAACTGAAAGATGCATGATAAAAGAGCAGAGACCTTTTTATCCGCACGGGTTTAGGCTGCGAGTGGGGGAGGGAAGAATCCAGGGGCTCCGGCACCCCTTCAAGGGATACATGTTAAGAGTGAGGCCCAAGACCCGGGAGACTCGAACCAACTTTCCCCCTCCAACCCACAGGCGCAGCCGGACCCTTCTTCCCTCTCACTGTGTACCCGCTCGCCCGCAGCCAGGATCCAGGCTTCCCGCAGCGAGCTAAGATGCTCGGGCGCGCGGCGGAGTCTTTCTCTGACAGTTGCAATGGTCCTGGGAGAGTACCCAAACCAAGTATGCATTAGATGGTTTTTCCTCCCTTGTCTGTAACTCCCACGCGCACACACACGTGCACCCCCGGAGCCCTTGGGCGCAGCAGGCCGCCTCTGACAGCACGTTGTGCCCAAAGCGGCGGCGGCGCACACGTTGTGGCCTCCATCGTGACCCTCGGGCAAGCTGGGGAGCCGCGGGGAGGCGGGGAGGCGAGGCCGCCCGAGCCCCGGGACGACGAGGGCTTTTGTTCGGGCCGGGCTGCCGACACCCTGGGCAAACCCGCTCCGGGCCGGCGCCCTCCGGGCCGGCTGGCTATTCGGGGACTCGGGAGACCTGGCCGGACGCACCCCCGTTGGGGAGCGATAAGGCTCCGAGCGAGAGGTGCGGGTCGCGCGGCTGGGACGCGCCCCGCTGCCCCGCCTGACCCCCCGCCCCGCCAGGCTGTCAGCGCTGACAAGTGCCGCGGGGCGCCGAGTCGGGGCGCCGAGCAGGGGCGCGCAAGGGGGCTCCGGGGCACGCCCCGCCCGCCTGCTCCCCGCGCCCCGGCGGCCGGAGCGCGGTTCCTGGACCCCCCGACAGGTCACGCCCCGCCCGGGGCCGGGCACGGGCTTCCCGCCTGCGCAGCCCGGGAGCGTCTTACCTGGGGCCGCGGCCCCGCGCGCCGCCCGCAGCAGCAGCAGCAGCAGGAGCAGCAGCGGCGGGAGCATCAGCGGCGGCGGCGGGAGCGCCCCGCGGCGGCGCGGCCGGTGCATCCCTCCGTCCACGGCGGCGGCGGCGGCGGCGGCGGCGGCTCCCAGGCCGCGCGCAGCGCATCCACGGGCTCTGCCCGGGGTCCCGGCCACCTCGTCCCGGGCCCTCTCCCCGCGGGATCGCGGGGGGCGGCGGCCAAGTCCTTTGTCCCGCGACGCGGCTCCCTCGCCTCCTTGCGGCCGCCTGGGGACCCCGTCAGCGCGGTCCCTCCCCAGCCCCGCTGCTGCGGACTTCGGCCCGGCCGGCCGGTCAGGCAGGCAGCCCTGGCGTGTCCGGGTCGCCCCGGAGGAAGGCGAGGGCGCCCGGCGACACCGCAGACGAGCGCGCGCTGCGCCCGCGGCTGTCGTCCCGGGCTCGCCCGGCCGCGGAGCTCCGCCCGCCGCTCCCGCTCCCTCTCCCGCTCTCAGCCTCGCTCGACTTGTCACTTTTCCACCAACTCTCCAGCCGGGCGCCGGAGCCCCGACCAATGGCAGGCAGCGGCCCAGGCCGGCGACCCAGCGCCCTCTGCTGCTACCTGCCGACACCCGCAGCCCCGGACACCCCAGGACGTCGTCGCCGCGCGCCTCTCGGGCCCACCTCCCCGCCCCCACCACGCCTTAAACCTGCGGCGGGACCTGAGCCCTGGGGGGCCCTCCAGGCCACTGGACAGACTTGTCCGAGCTGGCGAACCAGCTCGTGGCTGAGCGGCTCAGTTAGGAGAGCCAGATTATAGCGGTCTCAGTCCTGCCCCTGTCAGCCGTGTGATCCCGGGTAATTGAAGATTTACTGAGATCCTACGGTTCCCCTTTTGGTTTCCTCTTGGACTCAAGTGAATTATGTTTTTCCATTTCATCTTTAATTTCTAGCTTCATTGCCTTGAAATCCGTGTCCTCTGTTCTCCTTCCCTCTGGGGATGTATCGAGGATTTCTCTCTGGTCAGTTTTTATCAATGTCCCAATATTCTCTTGAAATAAGGTGTTTTTCTGTGTTCAGACTGTGAAGATAGATGACGATCTCGATTTGCTCTTCGTTAGATTTATTATGTTTTTCAGGCCTTCTATATTTTGGCATATTTTTCTGTCTACCTGCTCTGCCAGGGCCAAGACAGACATTAAAGACTCCTGCTAACAGGATGTGTTCGTCTTTTTGTCCTGGTTTAGCTTTACAAGTTTTGTGATACATAAATACTCATGGTAGTTTGACTTTCCCTGCAGAGAGGGCCCTTGATCATATAAAGTGTTGAGTACTTGCTGTGTTCCAGGTCCTGCTCTAGGATCTGACTATGGGAGAGTAAGAGACACCAGTCAGTCTCACCCTCGAGGAACACTGAGAAGTCTATGGATGACTTATTGACGACCTTCTGTTTGCCTAATGCTTTGTGTACATCTGCTCATACATCTTCCATTGACACTTTTTAAAAAGTCATTAAAATTGTATACCACTTTGCACTTTTACATAGATTATCACCATATTACAGTTTCAGAAATTGAAATGAAAAAAAGAGAGTAAGTGACTTGCCCAGTCATACAGACAATGGATGGCCAAGTCAAGACTCAGTCTCTTCACCATGATGGGGCTGAAAGTTCCAGGCCAGAGCCTGGCATATAACAAGTGCTCAGTCAGTGGTTTTGGCTGTTACTGCTGCATAATAGCCTCTAAGAACCCAGCTTTAGGATTTTATGATGAGCAGTCACCTCTTTGAAGGCAAGGACTTTGTAGCCCAAAATATATCCCAGCAGGTCACAGACTCGCAGTCCACTGCCTTCAGGCAGGTGAATGACTAACTCATATGGGACAAACAGTCATTTATTCTTCTCCAAGACTTCAGGGCAGGGGCATCCCTAGCTGCCTTGGTAGCTTTCCCCCTTTCTATCACTCTGACCTGAGGTCAAGGAATGATAGACAGAGAGGCCTTGGGTCAACCAGTTCATCTCCCAAATAAGTCTATCCTCCAAGATTTTTTGCCTGAAAACTGTCCAGTCCTGTCTCAATTATCTCCAGTCACTCGCCTGAGGAACTTAATGCACAAAGTTCTCTTGTTGGAAACCTGTCTTTGATAGTCGGCACAGTATACCATGGTCCAGAAATCAGAGAAAATTCACTGACACTGCACATTGCTGAACAGTCTTCCATCATCTACACTACAATGCACAATTGCCAGACAAGGAGGCTTTCCCTTCTACCCACCCTGGCCCCAACCCTCACCCCAGGTATCTTAGGTAACAGATGGCTTCCAGGGCTGAATATACAGAACTTAATGGCACTTTTATCAGTACTTAAACCTTCCAGGAACTTAATCACAGAATCATAGACATGAGGAATGTGACAGCTGGAAAGGGCCTTGGAAATTAACTAGAATACCCCCCGCCCCCCAACATTTTATAGAAGAGAAACATGGAACTCAGGGAGGTGAAAATTCCTTTCCCAAGGTCACATAGCTGACCAGAGCCAGAACTGGAACCTATGTCAACCAGTCAAGACCTGGGTGAGCACGGTCCCTCAGTCATTCCAGATCCCTTTAAGTTTAGCTATAAACTTAACCTGTCCCAAAAAACAGGTTAGAAAAGGCTCTTCCTGTTTAACGCCAGTTTAGTAAACAGGAGCCCAGGCTTGGGATCAGACCACCTAGGCTCACAGTCTAGCCTCTCTGGTCTCTGTTGAGTGACTGTGAACAAATACCTTAGTCCCTCTGTGCTTCAGTTTCGCATCTGTAAAAAGGTGTCGATGATAATAATAGTACCTATTTGATACTATTGTGTTAAATGAGTTAACTCATATAAGGTACTTTTATGAGTATCTGTCACAGGGTAGGCACTTAATAAGTGTTAGACATCATTATATTATTATCTACATATGTGATCTTACTTAGACCATCAAAATTCCTATGATGTCAGTCTTGTCTCCATTTTATACAGAGGAAGAAACTAAAGTGAAGTGAGGTTAAGAAACTTGCCCAAAGCAAAAACTTTAAGGCCAAAAGGTAGGACTCAAGCCCGAGTCAAATCTCTTTCTTCACTATACACTACTATCTCATACCCAAGTGGTGGGATGTGTGAAAAGTTCCAAGCAATTTAAGAGTTCCTTTTTCAGGCCTCTTGTGGTCATGCCCTCTCCCTTAATTAATCAAGCCAGTAATTGATACAAACAGATTAGAAAATCCAAGAGGAGCCACTTTCTTCTAAGGGTCCTGGTACAAGCTCTGATGTACCCACTGAGGCTCCTTGCAGTCTAGGAGGCAGCTCTTTCTGCTGGCCTCTCCTACCAGCACAACCACAGGTAAGTCATAGCGGCAAGGTGGAGAAGGAACAGGATAGTAACAAATCAGTGAAGTCAAGTGCCAAGGGGAACATAGAAAAAGTTATCTTACATTTCAAAGGTATTGGAGAGAGAGTCTCATTTGGGCAATTCATTTGATTTACCCAGCAAAAACAGCCATTCATTATTCTTCTTGGAGAAATCAGGTAACATGACGATTACAATTGAGGGGGAGCTCAGGAGCCAGATTTTATAAATTCAAATCCTGGCCTTGCTCTTAATAGCTGTAAGAACTTGGGTGTCTGTACTTCAGTTTCCTCATTTGTAAAGAGGCATAATCATAATACCTACCATCTAGTTTTGTTCTGAAGATCAAAGAAGTTAATACTTGTAAAGCCTTGAGCACAGTGCCTGTCACACAGTAAGTAGCCAATATTCATTAGCTATTATTATTTATTAGTGATTAAGAACATGGGCGCTAGCAAGAGACAGACCTGGCTAGGTGTTAAGGACAGGTTATTTAACTTCTTTATGATACAATCTTCTCTTCTGGGGGAAAAAAGGGATATAATAGAGCCAATAACATAAAGTCATTTTGAGTATAAAATAATTATACTTAATCCCTTAAATATAAAAATCTCAACTCATTGTTTGACATAGTACCTATTCAATAAATTGATTATTATTCTTCCTTTTTCTCCAAATCTCTGAACTGGGTAGGAGAGGAGCATAAGTTTGATGATCATATAGCCTGGATCTCTAGTACTGTCTTGACTGGTCCATGTGTATAATGGGTAAAAAAAGGTGATAAAAAGATTATTGGCTTTCTTGTTTCCAAAGTTGTGCTCTTTTTGTCCATCAGGCCACCTAGGCTCAGAGTTCAGCCTCTCTGTTCTCTGCTGAGTGACCATGGACAAATACCTTATTCCCTCTGTGCTTCATTTTCTCATACATAAAGTGGTGATGATGATACTAATAGTAACTTTTTGATACTGTTGTGAGTATTAAATGAGTTAATTGAGCTGCCATGCGTGTGTCTGTGTATGTGTTTGTAACATCTCCTCAATCTAATATAATCATCAGAAGTTCACTAACAAGATATTAAACAATGGTAAGGAATTGTTAGTAAAACTAATACCAAGATGTTATAGCCTATAAAACTTCCAAAAGAAAACATAGGAGAAAATCTTAGTAATCTTAGGTTTGGCAAAGATTTATTAAAGCAGACACAAAAGCCATGGACTGAAAAAAGTTGATAAATTGGACTTCTTCAAAATTAAAAGCTTTTGCTTTTCAAAACACGATGTTATGAAAATTAAAAGGTAAGCCACAGACAGGGCAATAATATTGCAAAACATGAATCTGACTAGGGACTTGCATCTAGAATATACAAAAAATTACTACAACTTAATAAGAAAACAACCAAATTTTTTAAATGGGCAAAATATTTGAATAAACACCACCAAAGAAGATGTACAGATGGCACAGAAACACATGAAAAGATGTTCAACATCATTAATAATCAGGTGAAAGCAAACTAAAACCATAATGAGACACTACTACATACCTACTACAGTGGTTAATGTTAAAAAGATGAACCATATCAAGTGTTGGCAAAGGATCTGGAGCAACTAGAACTTTCATGTGTTGCTGATGGGAATGTAAAATTGTACAATCACTTTAGAAAATAGTTTTGCAGTTAAAAGCTAAACCTACATTTACCATATGATCCAGCCATTCTACTTCTAGGTATTTACCCAAAACAAATAAAAATATTATGTCCATACAAAGTCTTATTCACATGAAAATTTATAACAACTTTATTTGTAATGTCTAAAAATTGAAAACAACCCAAACAAATATCTATCAACAGGTAAATGAATAAACTCTGGTGTATCCATACAATAAGACACCACTCATCAATAAAAAGGAATATTATTAATACATATAACATGGATGAATATAAAAATAATTATACCATGTAAAAAAAAGCTAGAATTTTTTAAAGAATATATGCTACATGGTTCTATTTATATAAAATTCTAGAAAATGCATACTATACGATAGTGACAAAAAGCACATCATTGTTTACCTGGGGACAGAGAAATAGAAGGATAGATGGCAAACAGGCATAGGACACTTCTGAGACTAATAGATATGTTTATGATATTAATTGTGGTGATGTTCTCGTAGGTGTATACGTATGTCAAAACTCATTGTAGCAGTTTGGGTCCAATCAAGAGACAGAAACTACGCAGTAGGCAAATAGGAAAAGTTTAATAGAAAGAATTATTAATGATGATAGAAGAGTAACTATAAGATATAAGGAAATATGGTACCCTAGGACTGAGGGAGAGTACTCCAAAAAGAACAAACTTAGAAGGGGTTCAGACATCAGTGGAGAAGGTATGGTTCATCCCATCAGATAGCAAAGATGTTTGCTGGTTTGGCCAGACTAAAAAAAGCAATAGCCTCTCCCTCTGGAGTACAGGAGGAGAGAGAAACTAATGGCATAAGAATGCTGTGGGAATCTGGACTCTAGTGTAAATAGGAGGCATTCAGAATATGTAAGTAGTGTGGGCTTTGCAGAGGGAGCAGAAGCTCTGTATGTACCCCTCCAAACACCACAGTCACAGGTGGGCTGTGGGGACAGAGGAGCTGCTACTCAGTATGTGACCCTTTGAGCCACAGGTGATTGTATGCAAGCCTTACTGGGGCTTTGGTTTCCATATTGAGAAAGCTGAGAAAAATGTTTTCACCAGGCTAGAAGGTAGCAGAGAGAACAGGTTCTGGACTTGTGCAAAAGTAGCCTCCACCAGTGTTCTCATACCCATATTTCTTGGCCCATGCTGGAGACTGCAAGAAGCCTCTTTCTCCTGTAATGTCCCTTCAGAAACTGCTACTGAAAAAGCTCACTGTAAAGGAGAAATACTTAAAGAAATGTCATTGGTTATCATAGAGTATATTTTGAAGGATACACTCAGAACTAAGAGCAATAAATTAATAACTGACATACTCATCAAATTCTACACTGAATACATTCGGTTTAGTGTGTGTCTGTTATATCTCAATCAACTTCAAACTGACACATCCTGACAGTCAAAAAAAAGAATCTGAGGAAAGGTTCTAAACACAAAAGACAGAGATAAAAACAAGCAATAATAAAGCAATTTAGAGGGATTAGACTAGGTTAAAGAAAGCTTATGCACACATGCACATCCACACACACATATATTCTATTATTCATACATTCAGAGAGGTAAGTTAAGATATTGCTTTTATAAAATAACAGAATGCAGGGAATGGGGAAAGAGAAGAAGATGCAGTAAACAACAATAATTCTAAAAGTTACAATAACTATTATGTTTGAAATGAAAAGTCTTGAAGAATCCTTTTAAGATTCTGAAGGAAATTTATTTTCTACTTAGAATTCTATACTTCGCTAAACTATCATTTAGAGTGAGAGAAGAAAATCTTCTCACATGCAAAACCTCAAAAGTATCTGCCATGTGTCCTGTGTTAGTTTCCTATGGCCTCTGTAACAAATTAACACAAACTTGGTGGTCTTACAATACAAATTTATTCTCTTAGTTTGGTAGGCCAGAAGTCTGAACTCAGTTTTACTGAGTTAAAGTCAAAGTGTCAGCAGGGCTGGTTCCTTCAGGAGGATCTAGGGGAAAATATGTTTTCTCCAGTTTCTAGAGCTGCATTCCTTGCATTCCTTGGCTCATGGCCCCTTCCATCTTCGAAGACCGCAGTCAATGAAGCATTTTTAAATCTTTCTCTGCTTCCATCTTTATATATCCTTCTTCCATATAAGGACACTTGTGACTAGATAAGACCCACTTGGATAATCCAGGATAATTTCCCCATCACAAAACCCTTTACCTAATCATATCCTTAAAGCCCTTTTGCTATGTAAGGGGACATAGCCAAAGGTTCTGGGGATTAGAACGTGGATAGCCATTACTCAGCCTACAACACATCCTCTCTAAAGAAACTATCAGAGAATATACACTAGTTATTCAGAAAGTAAACCAATAAAAGAGAAATGTGTAATCTAGGAAAAAAGAAGGGAGAAAGAAATCTCTAAGATGATAATGAAAACATGTTCCAGGAAGGAAACTGAATAACTGATTAGAGAGAATTAGCCAAGATTGGAACACGTTCTGGGAGAAAAATTATCATCTGAAGGACTCCCAAGTGGATTTTGCTTTTGATGAAGAGTTTGGGGGTGAATTGGTGATAAACATATAGCAAAACAAACAATTAATTCTATGCAATACAAAAAGCTGTGTAAAAAAATAAACAGAAACATAATATGTTACATGGTTTAGCTGTTTCTAGAGATTGCATAGACATAATATTGTACACACTCAATCTAACCAAAATTATAATACTTAAGATGGGAGAGCAGGAGGGTGAGAAGTGTATGGTGGTGATGGTAGTGGTGATTGTGAAAGAAAGCTCATATTTCATAATGGAAAGACAATAGACAATAACTAAAATAAAAATACCAAGATGTAGCTATATGTTATTTAAGATAATGAAGATAAATACTGAAAGAAAGAATTGAAATCAAGAAGTAGGTGTGGGAAAGGGCAGGGGTGGACAATGGGAGGACATGACCATAACTGAGACATTCAGTAGTGGCACTCCTCTGCAGGCCAGAGCTGATGGCAAGTGATGTTGTTATAAAACTGGGATTGTTGATAATATTAGGGTTGATGATATCCCAAAATAAAGGCCAGGTGGAAGTGCTTAACTGAAGATGCCACAATTATTGTGATGAGCAGTGAGGTTGGAGGGGCAGCCAGGGAAGTCTGTTCAAAGAGTTATGAACACAGTATTCCTAGGGGTAAAATAAGTGGGCAGCCAACAAGGGAATTGTTCAAACCATTTAGCCAAAAGAAATTAAGGATGGATAATGAGAAGGTGGAGGGCCACTTCCCTAGTAGAAATCATGGTATCTTACCCAGGTTGCAGGCCAGGACCAGTCTTCCGACCAGAACTCAACTGACTAAAGAAGAAGCTCAATACTCAAGAATATCCCTAAAACAGTACAGCAAGTATATAAAGAAAGAGCTTTTCAGCAAAACCAAGTGGGGTGCAAGTGGTCCTGCTGCTGAACCCAAATAACCCAGTAGACCCTATGTTATTGAAGAGAGTCTGTGTTATGGAAAGATGTTGTATATTTATACAAGAGCATAGACCTCTTGGGCTCTGTATGACCATGCCCTGTGTAGAAAAGAATTATACACTGTTGAAGAAACAGCATCCTTTTCCTGATGATCAGGGCTTGTTATTCCTGCCAGGATGATAATTCTTTGACTCGTCCAATAGACAGTAAAAAATAATAAGGGGCTATTATAACAACTTCATGCCAACACATTAAAAGATATAGATGAAATGAACAAGTCCCTTGAAAAACACGACTTAATACAACTGATAGAAGAAATAGCTGTGTACTTATGAAACAATTTAAAATCTCTCCACAAAGAAAACACCCAGCCCAGATGACTCTACAGGCAAATGCTATTAAACATTTAAGGAAGAAATAATACCAGTATTATACAAACTCTCTTACAAATATAGGAGGACAGAACACTTTCTAACTCATTTTATAAGCTACCATGGTCTTAATAACTGATAAAAGATAATTCAATAAAATAAATATTCAAACCAATATTTCTCATGAACTAGATAACAAAACTTTAACAAAATATAAGCAAATTAAATTCAGTAATATAAAATGAATAATATACTGAGACCAAGTTAGGTTTATCTCAGTAATGTAAGGTTCCTTCGACATTCTCAAATAACATAATTCACAAGTCTAATCAATGTAATTGATGAGATTTAAAGATCAAATTATCTGATGAGCTCAATAGTTAAAGGAAAAGCACTTGAAAATAACCGAACACCCATTTACAATTTTAAAAGAATGATCTCACAAATCTAGAAATAACAGAGAACACCCTCAATCTGATAAAATACATCTAAGAAAAATCTACAGCTAACATTACGATCAATAGTGAAATATTAAATATGTTTATGTGGAAGAGAAGGCAAGAATATACCCTTTTACCATTTCTATTCAATATCACATTAAGGTATTTGCCAATGTCATAAGGCAAGAAAGAGAAATAAAAAGCATAAATATTGGGGAAAAGAAATAAAATTATCTTTGTTTGGAGGTAACATGATGATGGACAGAACACGAAAAAGAATTTTCAAAACACTACTACTAAATTTGGTAAGCGAGTTTAGCAAGGTCTCAGTATACATAACCAATATACAAAAAAAAAAAATCATTATATGTCTATATATTAGCAAAAAACAATTGGAAATAAAATTTTTAAATAAACTTTATTTACAATAGCACCAAAACATATAAAGAACATATAAATAAATTTAATGAAATAAATAGAAAGACCTCTGCACTGAAAAACTACAAATTTTTTTGAGGGAAATTAAAGAAGACATAAATAGTTAGACAGCTATATCATGCTCACAGATTGAAAAACTCAATACTGTAAATATGTCATAAAGACAGAAAATATATATTAATGGAACAGATTAAGAGTTCAGAAATAGGCTCACATACATACTGAAAATTAATTTTTTTTCCAAAGGTACAAGTATAATTCAATGAAAAAAAAAAAGTCTAACAAATGGTGCTATACCAACTGAGAAAAGAGTGAACCTTGATCTACACTTTATACCGTAAATAAAAATTAATTTGAGATGAATTAGAGCTTAAATGTTAAAACTATAAAGATCCTAGAAAAAAATATATCTGAGTTCATTGTAAATTGTGACTAGACAAAAATTTTTTAAACAGAAAGCAGTATTTGTAAAAGAGAAAATTGATATATTAGAATTCAACAAATTTAAAAGCATCTGCTCATTAAAAAATACCTTTAAGTGAATGGTCAATAAACTCATGGAAAAATGCTCAACATTTATAGTCATCAAGGAAATGCTAATTAAAATCACAATGAGCTACCATTATATATACACTAGAATGGCTAAAATTAAAGAGACTCAATCACCAAATGCTGAGAATATGGAATGCCATTGGGTTTATGATACATTGCTGGTGATACAACCACTGTGGTTGTAACAGTTTTTAGGTAGCCAAATATACAACTACCTTATGATCTAATGATTTCATTTTGATATATTTACCCAAAAGAAAACTAAAATATATGTACAGAGATTTGTGCACCAATGTTCATTGCAGTTTTATTCATAATAGCAAAACATTGGAAACAAATCAAATATCCATCGACAGAAGACTGAATAAATAAAATGTGGTGTATTCATTTTATGGAATACCACTTCTTAATAAAAAGAACAAACCACTAGAGGATGCAACAATGTGGATGAATCTCAAAAATATCATGCTCAAAGGAAGAAGCAAGATGGAAAAGACTGCTTACTTTATGATTCAATTTTTATGAATTTCAAGAGCAGATAAAACTCAGCTATGGTTAGCTGTCATATTAATTGTCGATTCCAGGGGAAAAGTTAGCATTCCCTTCTATTCCCACCATTGAGAGACTAAAGAGGGACAAGAAGAGAATTTCTCTACTAATGGAAATGCCATAAATCGTAATTGAGGTGATAGCTATATTTTTGTAAGCTCATCAAACTGTGCATATTAAGATATGTGCATTTCATGATGTATAGCTACACTTCAAAAAATTTTTTTAATTTACAGCAGAAAGTAAATGAGAAAAGACTCAGGGAGTAGGCAGGTGCCTAGAACTATGTCAAATCATTACTTTCAGATTTAGACTATTTTAAAAATTTCCTCAGATTGTTACATTCTGCCATTATAGCAGAAGTGAAGATACTATTAAAGTGATCCTTCCAGAATCTCCAGGTTGATTACAGGTCCATAGCAGGGTAGCTTACTCTCTTAATCTTCTGAGAAAGACTCATGCATAATAATAAATGAAAAATGTATATAGCATCACCAAAGCTTAGGGCATATAGCTGTGGGTGGTAGGCCTGTACACACACAGAGGCAAAATTGGAAATGTAAATGAGTAAGGCCAACCCAGTGAGGCCTTGGTAGATGAGAGTGTCATTTCAGTCCAGTGGAGTAGCACCCTGTGAGAACGTAGGCCAGCATACCCAGCTCTTCTATGCTTTAGAGACAATAGAAATTCAATTTTTATATATAAAATCTTCCAAATTTTAAATATCGGAAAATAATTTAAAATTATATAGAATTATGTTAAAAAAATAACGTAGAAAATTTAGGAGAAAAGCTTTATGATCTTGGAGTAGGCAGATATTTTTCAATTAACAATTAAAAGCACAATACATAAAAAAAAAAAAAATGAACAAACTTGACTTTTTCAATATTAAAAACTCCAGTTCTTCAAAGGACACTGTTGAGAAAATGAAAAGACAGGTCACAGACTGAGAGAAAATATTTATAAGTCCTATATCAGATAAAGTGCCTGTATGCAGAATATATAAATGACATTCAAAACTCAACAATAACAAAACAAACAACATGATGTAAATGAGCAAAAGACATAGATACATCACCAAAGAAGATACACAGATGGCAAAGCACATAACAAGAAGCTCAACATTATTAGCCATCAAATTAAAACTATATTAAGTACTACTACTTACATATAGAATAAAAAATTAAATTATCACTCACTGAAGTGTTGACAAGGATAAGGAGAAACTAAAAGTCTCATTCACTGCTGGTAAGAATGTAAAATGGTACAATTTGGAAAAACAACTTGGGAGTTTCTTAAACAGTTAAACATGCACCTACCATGTGACCCAGCCATACCACTCCTATGTTTTTAACCCAAAGAAATGAAATCATATATCCATACAAAGACTTATAGATAAATGGCCATGGCAGCTATATTTGTAATAGCCCCATTCTGGAACAACTCAAATGTCCATCAACAGGTGAGTCAGTAAACAAATTATGGTACTACCACATGATGGAAGACTAGTAAGTTATCAAAAGGAATTCACTAATGATACACACCACAACATGAATATATAAAAATAGTTAAGCTGAGTGAAAGAAGCCAGGCCCCAAAAAATACATCTAGTATGATTTCATTTATAGAAAATTTTACGGAATGCAAACAAATGTATAGTAAAAGGAAACAGATCAGTTGTTACTGGTGACAAGGACTGGAGAGACAAGGAATGGATCACAAAGGGGCATAAAGAAACTTTTGAGAGTGATGGATAAGTTAATTATCTTGATCGTGATGATGGTTTTTATGGGTGTGTTCATAAGTCAAAATTTCTCAAATCATACACTTAAAATAGGTGTGCTTTATTTTATGTCAATAACGTGGTTTTTTAAAAACGGAAAAAACTTATTTAGGCCTAAGAAAAGACATCTTCTAGCTAAATATAGTTCTGGAAATGCCAATTTGCCTTCTCTACTCAAGTCTTACTCCTCTCATTTAAGAATTAAGAAAACTGAGCCCTAACAAGATATAGTAACATGTCAGGTAAGATTCCATTTGTTAATTCTGTATCAAAGAGCTAGATAAGAAAAGGACGAAATGATGTTTTTGATGAGGATGATGATTTAAGTCAATTACAGCTCCTTATCTATTTTAAGAATTGCTTGCACAATACAAAGTAAAGCTTAAAATTAGAAGACCTGGTCTGAATCTCCACTCCAACACTAATTAGCTCTATGACCTTGAACAGTTTCCTGAAAATGTGCAGGATCTCAGTTTCTTCATCTCTAAACACACATGTTAGGAATATCTACCTCATAAAGACTTTCTTGATGATTAAATAAAATAGGATATGCTCAAGTAAGTTTTGAATAAATATTAGCTGGATGAATTTAATCTACGAGGTAGCTGGATAGGGCATGTATTATGAATTGATATACCACAAAGCTGAGGACGAGTGAAGTTAAGGTTATGCCCTTGATCATATAGTTAGGAAAAGCTGGTTTAGCCAGTTTCAAAGTCCCCAGTCCAATGTTATAGTTAAAAAAAAAAAAGTAATCCCCTCAAAATTACTGAAAAACAGTCTCTAGATAGAGACTAGGGAGGTCCTCCTCCCAGAGAGTTACTTAATTCCAAGGTCTTGAAATGGCAGCACGGTGTCTGTATTTGGTTGTCTGAAGTGTTTAGACTATGAATGTATTGTGTTTTTAAAATTTAAGTAAATCCTGCTTGTTTTGTGGAAAAAAGAATAGATCTAGCAACACCAAGCCTTCATTGAGGAAGAGCAGTAGAGAGCTGGAGCTGAGAAGCAGGTGCCCCTTCAGATGGGGTGGGTCCCTTCATATTCTCACGGTCCCTGCCATTTCTCACACTCTGAGACTAGTTCTGCCTCACTTATTTTCTTATAAAACTGGCCCCTGCAGGATTTATATATGTAACTTATGTTTTCCACCATCTACTTCACATTTTTAACCATCACGTCCAGAGGTTCGACCGTGTTTAGGATTTGTCATCTAGAAATGACGATGAGCTATGTTGACATTCAGACAGCCATTCAACAGAATTGATTCCTTCTAAGCTGCATGTGTAAGTAGTTTCCACACACACCAATTGAAGCAGAGATCTGGCAATCTCCCAGCACATTTGAGCAATGTAGATATTCAATCTGGATGATTTTGGACACTAAAGTCGATACATTTTGGGGGTCCTGACTCAAACAATTCAACTTGACATTCTCCTTTGGTCAAATTTACCTGGCAACTGCCCCGTTTCCATAGATCTCTGCTCCAATAGCCACAACTTTAAATGATTTTATAACCACTTTGAATTTCCTAAGAAAACCGATGAGTGTAAATGCCCAGGACATTGAGATAGCTGCACATTAAATCTTAAATCAGCCCATGAAGTAAAAACACAAAACACATTTAGAATGAGAGAGAGGAAAACCAACAGATAACAGATAAAAAAAGTTATTTTTATATACAAAAACTACCAAATCGCCTACAATTAGTGAATACAAATCACTTTTTGGCTCTGAGATAGTTCCTCACAGCACACAAATGTAAGTTAAAACGTATGCTTGATCCCTTGGCGTACATCTGCTCTTGATCTTCTGTCAATACAAAATATTTTTCCTCTTTCAACCTAAACACTGAATCAGGAAGCCTGTAATGAACTATATAGGACTAGCCTATCTTAAAAACATTTTTGAAAACCAAAGTCTAAAAACAGATACATCTTCTTATTAGTCTCTCCTCATAACTACAAAATACAAAGAATAACTTGAAGTTTTAAGTACACAGGGTTTTGTCACCATGAAACACAAGTCACTATGAGGATAATTGCCTTAGACAGTTAGATACAGCTATGGGAGAGCCACCCATAGGAGGGGGAATCAGCTGACTCTGTATGTCTACGGTTTGTTTTGTTTTGCTTTTTCAAACAGTGAAATGCTTGCGGTTAATATTTCTTTTGGATTTTATCTCCCTAGAGAAAATGCACTGCACAGAACCCATCTTCTATTTTTATTTTTTAATAATACAGTTAAAGATCCATTGTCTGGTGTGATTTGTCAACCTTATGAAGCAAAGGATAGAGCACTTTGAAAACTAACAATAATTTTAAAAGAATATGTTAAATATTCTAAATAATAAACCCAGGTACCACCAGACCCAACAAAAGTTAGTAGCACTGTCCAGAAATGTTCCTGTTTCCCTTTTCTTGTCTTACTCAGAGTATTCCATTTACTCCAAACTTCCTTATCTCTCTAATAAATGCCAGATTTTATTGACACATTTCATCTGCTTCTTGCCATAGACACCAAAAGTTCTGGAATGTGGAGTCTCTTTTTGAGCCACCATTATCTCCACACATTTGCAGGGAGAGCACCAGTATAATTCTCCCAGGCTCTTGACTTTGTTTTTAAAACACAGTCCCATTACGCATGCAGTGCATCTGTTTTCCCCTCAGAAGAAAAGCGTTCTTGATTACTCTGCCTTTTCCCCTCAGAGAAACGGACTACACACACAGATGACATGAATCTTTTGATCAACAAGTTTCCAAAGAAATACAGATTTGTTCTCCACAATCAGCAAGGAAGCTGCACTCAATTTTGTTCCTTCAGTACAATTAAAAGAAAAGCGGGATTGAGATGGGGAATCTTATAAAACTATAATAGTGAAGCCTGCATTTCAAGAAAAGAGTAGAAAAACATTTGCAAGGTCACCCCAGGAAGGCACACAGAAATAGCTCCCCAAAAGTTGTGAAAAAGATACCCCAGTTTGAGCAGAGAACACTTTGGGTTTTTCCTCTTGGACATTGGATCCTTTTTTTTTTTTCCTCCAGTCTCATTGAACTCTGAGCTCTCGACTTATAACAATGTTAGGCGTGTATTATCACGACAGGGTTTTTCATCTCTGTGTAATTTTACAGACTAGCTCAGAGAATCCCTGGGCTATAGGGAATTATTTGGATTCCTGGTTTACAGCTGAAGAAACTAAAGAAGAGAAGCAAAGTTTCCCACTGAGATGCAGAAAGAGCCTGTTTGAGGGACTCAATCTTAGAGTTTCAGAGTTCAAACACCCACTCAGAACACTACAGCAGGGGAACAAGACAGTCTTCTAAATCTAGCATGAAATGCTGGATTTTATTTTTCTTACTGTATAATGCAGTAGAGCATATTAGCATGGTCTACTGCATTATATATAACAGAAACAGCAACAACAGAAAAAGTGTGTTAAAATGATAGCTATATCCAATACAGTCTTATTCTACAAAATTGGATGTGATTTAAGAAATATTCTCATTCTCTTCTGCCACAAATAGTTAAAAACCTTGGTGCCAGACACATCGAAATTCTTCCATTCTGTTGTGTAGTTTGTTCTCATAATCTAAAAAAGAAATCATTCGGGCACAGCTGAACTATCACTAAAATTCCTTTTGGAAGATGTGACTTGTAGTACAGAAAGCAAAAGCTTTTAGCTCACTTAAAGGAGCTATGCTTCCTGGGTATCTCCATTTACAAAAATGGTTAGTCTAATATGGAGACTTTATTTCATGTGCAAAAGAACACCTTAATGGTGATTTGTTAATCCTGCTGGAGGCAACCAAGAGTAATAGAGAGGTAAGTAGAAAGCTGGGATAACCTGTTTCTAGTCTTGGTAAGTAATAAAAAGCCATAATATCTACCATCTAGTGAGCACTTGGTTTGCAATTTTTGATTTATGCACACAATTCTTTAAGTTATATCATTGCCTCTTTTTTACAGACGAGAAAAATGCAGCTCAGAGGGGTAAAGTAATTTTCTCATGATTATATTCAGTGCTAGTGTAGTTAAACAGGTTATCTTTTGGAATCAGACAGACTTGGGAGTCTCAAAAACATTTACCAGTTATAGAGTGACCAACTGTCCTAGTTTGCTTGAGACTTAGGGGTTTCCTGGAAGGCAGGAATTTCATTGTAGGGTTGCTCACCCTACAAGCTGTGTCACCTTAAAGAAAGTACTTTCCCTCTCTGGACCAGAATAATCTCTAAGATTCATTGGAGTGCTAAAGTCCAATTTCCTTCTCTGCATAGTGACAGAGTCATCTCTCTAAAATAAAAACTCAAGGATCTGTAATGTTACTGTATTTACTCTTCTCCTGCTAATGACTGTGTTCTGGTTTCTTTTGGAAAGTCTCCTCTGGCTGAATCAACACAGCTACAACAGAACTCATAACAAAGGCTTTCCATTGAACATGCCTGAGGATGATAACTGCCAATTGCATCTGCCCAAACATTTTACAGGATATTTCACACTTATCACATTCACTCCATCTCTTTCAGCCTCTGTTTCCCCATCAAAACGGGAATAATAAAAATCATATCTCACAGGGTTAGAGGGAATCAAGTGAGATCAAAGATATGAAAGTACTTCTATAAACCATAGAAAAATATAAAAATGTGTTCTATGCTGCCTTCATGAGAGTGGGGGTATACAGTTCCCAAACCATCTGGATCTAGCTCTGAGTCTGTGTTTCCCCTCACTCTCTTGTCCCACACAGCACCTGACCTGCATGCGCTATCAAAGGTGCTATTTTATATCCCAAATGTTCTGGATCCTCTCTTATTTTAGCCCCAATTCCAGCTATTTCTTGCTCATAACCTACCTGTTCAGAGAATCAAGAAACAAGGAAACTTGTTTTATATATCAGGATTAGAGATGGAGATAGGAGATTAAGGATAGAAATCACTCAAACTTCAGGGCAACATTCGTTAAAATGTTTAGAAGAGAAAAAAGGAAACTAAGTCTTTATGGCGCACAATTGTCTAATCTCTTAAATGGGCAAAGTTGTCTATACCCAGTCTAATTCATGGAGGTATTTGTGAGAATCAAAGAAACATGAACGTGAAGAGTCTTCCAAAAGCAGGCAAAAGAGCCTACAAAGTTAAGTGCTAGGTATGCTTATGGATATGAATATAGATATATTTTACTATATATAATTACAAAGATATATTTTACTTGGCCCGATGCTATTATTTTGAGAATATGAGGAGCCAGAGAGGATTAGTGACGTGCCCAAGAGCACACAGCCAAGAGACATGATGAAAACGGAAATCCCTTGACATTCGGCCAGTGCTCATGAATCATAGTGATTGTCCTACTTTGAGATCCCCCAGAAGCAAACTCTGAGGCAGAGATTCAAGCACAAGCGGTTTATTTGGGTAGTAATTCCATGGACCACTGGTTGGGCAGAAGGGATTGAGATAGGGAAGAGAAGGAACCAATCAAGCAAGTTTCTACCATGGACAACTGGAATGTCATCCTTCTGGGGACTCTTGGAAATAGCATTGATCATGTACCTTAGAGTTATCCACCTGAGGGGCAAGGAGGTGGTGCTTGGGGAGGTATTCATGCCATCAGTCGTTAGGTGACAACTGCTTGGGGGAGTGTCAATTCTCTCACCACTTCCAGCATGCAAGTAGAATGGGCTCCTGTGACCAGTGAATGTCCTTAGGCAAAGAGTCATGGATTTGGTAATTGGAGATTGAGCTACTATGCCCACCATTGGCACAAGCTGAGGGGACACTGGCAGCCACAGACAACACTGATGACTGGTGCCTTGGGGGTCCACTAGTCTAATGGACCAGAGAATAGTGGAATTTCCTCTACCACTATATTCCATTGCAATACAATCCCCATAAAGGCAAGGACATTTTTTTGTTTTGTTCACATGGAATTCTTAAGGCCTAAAACAGTGATGATGAATTATAGCTACTTATTAAATATTGGTTGAATGAATGAATAACATCCCAATCTGCTTCTTCTTGAATGCTCTATCAGTGAGAAGGCACTCAGGATGAGTTAAGGCAGCTGAGCCATTTATTGAATCACCCTCTAATAGAAAGTTCTTGACATTGACTTCCTATGTGCTTCTGTAACACTCATCCTCTGGCTCTAGTTTTCTTTGGGAGCAAAGAGAAATAAATCTAACTCCCGGTTTCACTTGACAGTCCTTCAGATATTTTTGGATAGCTGTCTGTGCCTGGTTTCTACAGCAGTCCTCTTATAATATGGCTTTTAGATCTTTCACTATCTTTGTAGAAAGAAAGAGGTGGCATCAGGAGCCAGCACTACCACTTCCAAGGTGAGTGACCTTGGGCAAGCTTCTTCCCCTAAGGAATGTTAATAAAAACTAACCTATGTCAGGGGTAGTGTGATTAACTGAGACCATAGGTAAATGTAAGTAAAGTCTTAGCCTATTGTCTGGTACATGGAACTCACAAAGGTGAGTTCCTTTCCAATGCCCAATCTGCAGCCTCTGGTGTGTTCCACCTTATCAGGTTTAGATGTGATGTTCATAAATGGGCATTCCTATGCATCGGTACTAAAAAGTAGAATGTAGAGGGATTTCTTACTGCATTTCTCACTCCAAGATGGTTAAACACCTTGCTCAAGTCTCTCAGTTTGTGACACGGTCAGGACTATAGGACGCCTCTATTCATAAACTCTGTGAGTGCAATTGCTTTTTAGGCAACCCCCATAGCAATATTGTTTCCTACTGGCTTTCTACAGATAAAACCATAAGGTTATTTTTGTGTGCACTATTCTCCCATACCCTGCATTTGGATTTTTGAACCTAAGTGTAGGGATTTCCATTGATCTCTCTTATATTTCTTCTTTTGTAGCTCCCTCTTCCCACCACATCA
Source organism: Cynopterus sphinx (assembly GCA_030015415.1). NCBI lineage: Eukaryota > Metazoa > Chordata > Mammalia > Chiroptera > Pteropodidae > Cynopterus > Cynopterus sphinx. Next base: position 87,929,557 of record CM057387.1, read on the forward strand.
CACTTTCCTTTACAGCAGATAGCAGACAGCAGACAGCAGACAGCAGACAAAACTGCCCTAAAGAGTTCTACTATGCCTTCCTTGTCTCCTGATTCACATCATCATTTGATGGTACATCCAAAAACAAATAAGACAGGGGAGATGGAGATCCATCTGCACAGCTGCTCTTTTAAAACTCCCACATGAGGAAAGAAATGGAAACTGTTAACCCACTAGGTGACTGTGGAGAATGTGCATTACCTTATGCAAACTCTTTCAACCCCTAATTCCACAGATACATAAGAGATAGCAGTTTAGCAAATAGATGCAAGTAACGAATGGAGATTCCTCAAACACAAGCTCTAGAGAATATCAGAAAGTCGACAGAGGAAAGTAGCAAAAGTCCTGAACTAGAGGTTGAACTGTTTTCTGACTCTGCCACAAACTAGCTGTGGGACTTGAACAAGTTTTTTTTAGCCTCTCTAGGATGCAGTTTTCTCACCTTTAAAATGAAGAGACTTGGGCTAAAAGTAATAATAATAATAATATCCCCTTGATAAATAAATTGTGGTATATCCAGACAAAGGAATATTACTTGCACTGAAAAGAAATGAGCTATCAAGCTGTGAAAAGCATGGGGGAAATTTAAATACATATACCAAGTGAAAGAAGCCAGTATGAAAAGGCTACGTGGAGACTATAAAAAAAAAAAATAGTGGTTGCCAGGGGTGAAGAGGGAAGGAGGGATTAATAGTCAGAGCACAGGGGATTTTCAGGGCAATGAAACGATTCTGTATAATACTATAATGGTAGGCACACTTCATTAGATTTTACAACACCAGAAGTGAACTCTAATGTAAAAAATAAAACAAAACAAAAATCTCACCTTACATGTGTTAGATAATATCAGCCCCATGTATGTGTTATCATTTCATTACCACAGGCAGGCTTTGCTCTCTTCCATTTTGCATGTGAGGAAACTGAAGCCGGAATCTGAACAACAAAGATGGGACTTCAGCTTATATCTTCTGAACACAAGCTCAAGGCTTTTTGTGTTTCACCATGCTACCTACTTTCCAGGTCTCAAATCCTGTAAAATTATCTTGGAAATAAAATTAGTACCTATTTAGTACTCAGAAGGGAATGAAGCTCCCTGCACAACTTTTTCATTTGCTTTGTGCCTTTTACAGTTTACGCAGTTTACATGCAAGGCCGCAGAACAGAATGATTAAGAGCATGGGCTTTGGAGTCATTTATTAGCTATGTAACCTCAGGCAAGTTAACATCTCTGAGCCTCAGATTCCTCTTTTAGAAAATGGAAGTAATGATGGTACTTTCTTTCCAAGAATGTTGTAAGGATTGTGGGAAATAGGGCACGTCAAATATTTAGCACAGTGCTAAATATAAAGCTAATGAAGGTTTGTTACTCTCAGGTGCATTGTGCAGGCAGCATGATGGCTAAAAGTGTGGAGTCCCTGGGTTCAAATCTCTTCTCTGCCACACACCCACTGTTTTCCTTGGGCAAGTTGCTTACCCTCTTTGTGCTTTAGTGTCTTCATGTGTGAAAGGGAATGTGATCATAACAGAATCTACCTTGTAGGAATAAGCTAATGCACTTAAGATGCTTAGATCAGCGCTTGGCACATAAGAAGCTCGAGTTCATGCTAGCTATTGAGACCATCCTCTTCCTTCCTTTCAGCAAATCTCAACTCCATGGTTGCAACCTATTGCCAGACCACTTTGGAACACTTTCCAATTTGTTTGAAACCTACACCAAAGGAACCAGCTCTCACAATGATCTCTCTACCTCTGTTTGGGTGTAGACCCCATCTGTTCCGATGAGCTTGCTACAATTGTCCCTACCACCTGTGCAGATTGCTGGCACCAGCAGGCCTCTCTGGAACAAACAGCCCACCAGCAAGGGCTCTAAGGTTGAACAGCAAAGGTTAGCAAGGCTAGCCTGAGCCAGCAGGTCACTTTGGACTCAAAGTAACAAATTAGAGCTCTTTGGCCTCCTTCAGGGAGTAGAGAGGACAGTGCTCCCAATGAGACTTCTCCTCTTCAAGGAACTCACCAAGAGAAAGAGTAACCCAGGGGATGATGTTAGGTACTGCCTATAGCTACAACAATTTGGAGGACCTGAATTTTCTGTTCAGCCTCTTTGAGCCCCCCATACCTGGTCTTTGCCTCCTCTTCTCACTCTGTTTTTTGGTTCCTGCTTAGACTGCATGTTTTCTGCTTTGCAAATGCACTCAACACATCTGGGAACGCCCGAATATTCATTCCTTCAGCCTCTCAGACACAAAACATACCTTACAAACATGTGTCTTTCCATTGTCAAAAAACACAGGATGGAAAGTTTGGGGCAGATGGTTTAAAGGAAGCCTCAGTCAACAATGCCAGTTAAAAAACACCATCTTTACAAAGGTAAGGGCTACAATAAAGCATTTCTTCAGGTACTTGCTGTGGTTATATACATGCATGTATATATTAGCTATATGTATATATGTATATATTAGTTGCACACTAATCTTGCACATTGGTTGGAAGCATCTAGAACCCTGTGCCACAAACCCCTGTAGTTACCAGAGGTTAAGCAAAGCCATGTTTCTGGAACACCTATTTTAACCAAATGGAGCTAAAATAAAAATCTTACTTTTATATTAAGAATATAAAGTTGACCCTTGAACAACAGAGCTTTGAAATATACCCATTTTTTTCAATAAATACAATCAGCTCTTCCTATCTGTGGGTTTCACAACCACAGATTCAATCAACTGCAGATTGAAAGCAGTATTTTTTCATTCCCGATCATGGATTCCCAACCAAGATTCAAAAATATTGTTTTCCATCTTGGGTGGTTGAATCTGCAAAAGGCCAATTTTAGGGTCAAAAGTTATATACAGATTTTCAACCACACAGGTAGGTGCTCATAATGCCTGCATGATTGAAGAGTCAACTGTGCATTTAATATAAATATGACATAATTAATGAATCAAAACTCATAGTTTGAAAGAATTTTTTTTAGATGAAACACAGGATCTGGTAGTAATTTTGCATTTCCAGGATGTTCATTCCCCTTTTGCCATAAAGGATGTTTCTATGGGAAAGTTTTATCATTGTTGGGCCTGGGTCATGGAATGAAATGCAAGAGAGAAGACAGCATTATTCAGGGGACAGAGTACTGGGTGTGGGGTCCAATGACCTGAGTGTGAGCCAGGACTCTGTCACCTACTAGCTGTGTGATCTCATGGTCAAACAGGGATGTTAATCCTTCTTGGGTCTGCCTTCCAAGGCTGCTGTGAGAAGCAAATGAATCACTGTGTGTGAAAAGAGCTTTTGAAACTACAGTGTTCCACAAATGTAAGTTATTATGATTCAGCCTTGTTGTTTTTGGAAAGCTTGTTTCATTTTATATATCACATGTATTCCCCCTCCAGCCTCCCATAGCCAGATCAAACGTGTTTGCCTTTCTCTTCAGGATGAGGAACCTCTGATCTGACAAAAAGAAATGAAGTCACCAGGCTTGCTCTAGCCCAGTCTTACATCTAGGCCATGGGAGAAGCACGCTCCCTGCAAGGCTGAGCAGCCTAGTCCTTGTCACCCATTCTGAAGGGAAGTGAGACAGAGCGCAGCAGTCACCACTGTCTGAATTTCATTATGCAGGGCTCCAGACAAGCAGAGGGGAAAAGTGCAAAGGAGCGGGTCAGCGTCTGAAATGTGAGAGGGGCAGCAGTCTCTGAAGTGTATGGGAACAGAAGGAAACTTAATACTGCTCCAAAGGGGAGAGGGAAAATTGCATCATGTGAAAATGAATCGCAAGAGGTCAGCAGAGCTTGGAGGTTTGAGGAGGCGGGCTTGCCCACTGACCCACTTGCAAAAGGGCTTTGAATCTATTCTGTGCCATTCCAAAGTGAATGTGCATGGGGCACGCTAGTACATCTGTCTGAGTGCTCACAGGCACTAGAGATTGGTCTCAGGACCTAAAGAACCAGGTTCCACAGGAGTAATGCTGGGGGTAAAGCAGGCAGTCTCAATCCAAACCAGAATTCTTAAAGGGAGTCCCAGAGTTTGGAACCAGAGAGAATGGGTTCAGCTAATCGACCAATTAATTATTCATAGCCACTATTTATTGAGCACTTAATACGTCCTAAGTGCACACTTCACTTAATCCTCATCTAGGTTTCTGGGTTCTAAACTTGCTGCTCTACCCCTCTCAAAATTGGAAGTGGAGCCATGGTTGGGAATTAAATGGAACAGATATAAGTACAAGCATGATGGGAACAAGAGAGGAAGATCTGAATTTCTCCCATGTTGTTGACTTATTTTTCTAGGCTGTGGGAGCGTGAGTGTGGTTTCCTCTGCACATCTGTGATGTAAGAGTTAGCCACTTTTCCCAAATACATAACCCATGGCCTGACTTCCGGTCTCCTACGAGGCTTGGTGAGGGTGGAGTTACAGCCACTACTGGAAGCAAATGCAAAAGGAACAAGCAGGGACTTAGGAGAGAGAGATGGCGACAGAGGAGAACAGACACCCTGTTACTGATGAGATTGGCATTTAGAACTTTTCTCAGTTATCTATTACCATAATCAGGGGTCTCCAACCTTTTTGGCTCCAGGGGCCAGTGCTCCCATGAGAATCTAATGCCTGATGACCTGAGGTGGAGCTGCGGTGGGGATGCTATCGCTGGGAAGTGGCTGCAAACACAGACAAAGCTTGGCTCACCTGCCGCTCACCTCCTGCTGTGCAGCCTGGTTCCTAAAAGGTCACGTACCAGTACAGATCCACCACCCGGCATTTAGGGGCTGCCAGAGAGCAACTGTGCTGATCTGGGATGGGCTCAGATGATGTGGGCTGGGCTTTCTCGTGTCTACCATCAGTTGAAAGGTCTGCTGGGATGACTGATCTAGGATGGCCTCAGCTGGGATGACAGCTCCATGCCACATGGTTTCTCATTTCCAGCAGGCTACTTCAGGATTGTTCTCATGGTGAAGGCAGAGGAACAAGAGAGAAAGTGTAGAAGTGCTCTAGACTTTAGACATGCCATCTCTCTGCCATATTCTACTGGCAAGTTAAGTCACAATTCAGCTCAGATTCAAGGGGCAGGGGGAAAAAACTACTCCTGATGGCTAGCGAAGTCACATTGCAAAGTGCTTGAAGAATTGCGGACATTCTTTTTTGCAATCAATTCTACCGAAGAATTCAATCCCAGTCCCAAAAGCGGATGAAAGGCAATGGCATATTCCAATATTCTGGACCATGCCCAGTTTCCTGCCTTTTGTTCACTAAATGCCATTTCCTTGCCCAGTCTTTCTGTGCCTTCTTAGTACCAGACTGGGGAGGGAGAGATGCAATCACTCTAGAACTGGGCTGATCAAAGAATGTCTTCTTTTGTTAGGAGTACTAAAATTCAGACTGTTTACCCACTGACTTCATCTCTCTAGTTTTTATAACTAAGAAAGCTGCAATAGAAAGTGTACTTTAACTTTCTCAGTGAGCCATCCCAGCCATACGTGTACAGGAATGCTGTTAAATTCCAAAAAACAGATGTTCATTTAATAAGATGAATTTTTACTAATACTTCTCCCCCACCACTAATGTTTGTGATCTGAATTTAAGATACTAAACTCCAGCAATTTATTTCTTATAATGTGGCTGAGATCATAGGCTCCCCAGAGGTATACCTTTGAAATCTCTTACATATGAAATTGTTTGCATGATACTTGACATTTGAATGGCAAGAACTGACTGTTATGATGTATTGGAAAGAGAAGTGGGCTTGGAATCAGAGGCTTGGCTGGTGCTGAAGTCAAAGGAGTATTGTAGTCAGGCACCCACTCGGAGGCCAGACTGCCCGGAATTGAATTTCAGCTCTATCATACATACTTTATAACCTTGGGCAGGTCATTTAAGCTCTCCGTATCTCAGTTTCCCTCTCTATAAAATGGGGATAATACAAGTACAAACCTCACATGGATGGCATAATTCAAATAAGATACTGAGAACAAGGAAACAAAATCACCATTTTGAAAAGATATCTGTACCCCCATGTTTATTCAGCATTATGTTACAATAGCCAAGATACAGAAACAATGTAAGTTTCCATTGGTGGATGAATGGATAAAGAAAATGTGGTACATATCTAAAGGAATATTATTCAACCGTAGAGAAAGAAATCCTGCCATTTGTGACAACATGGATGGAACTGGAGGGCATTATGCTAAGTGAAACAAGTCAGAAAAAGACATGTATTATATAATTCCACTTATATGTGGGATCTAAAAAAATATAAACTGACATATACAGAGGACATAACATGTTGGTGGTTGCTAGAAATAGGGAGTGAGGTGAGAGAAATGGTTGAAGGTGTTCAAAAGGTACAACTTCCAATTGTAAGATAAATAAGGCCTGAGGATATGATGCACAGCATGGCAACTATAGGTAATAAGACTGTATTGTATATTTGAAAGTTGCTAAGAGAGTAGATCTTAGAAGTTATCATCACAAGGAAAGAAAAAATCTATATAACTATGTGAGGTAATGGATGTTAACTAAGCTTATCGTTTCTCAGTATATATACATATCAAATTATTTTGTCACATTCCTTGGACTAATACAAGGTTATATGTCAATTATATTTCAGTAAAACTGAGGGGGAAAAGATGCTGAGAACAATGCCTGCACCGAGTACCCACCACTAAAGAGTTACCTATCATAATTGGCTCTAACTCTTGCTGCCTGGAGGAACTTGAGCAAGTTACTTAACCTCTCTGGGCCTAACTTCATCATCTACAAAATGGGGCAATATGACCTGTCAAACCACAGCTCTCACCTTATAGAATCCTTCAACTTCAGATATCAGGTGGGTTTTAATGCCTCGGAGAGGCCTTGGGAACCAAGCCTTGGCTCAGGATGACCCACAAAGATAAGGCAATTGGAAGGGGAGAGAAGGATTCAGTCATTCTTCTACTAATTTTGTTTTATTTCATTATCTATCTCATGGATTTGGTACTAGCCATGCTCTTCCATATTCATGCTAGGTGCTAGCTCAGCTAATTTGCTCTTCTTCATCTGTCACCATCAGGAAAGACAGGACATCTATTCCCATTGACCTGCTTCCACTCTGCCCTTACACTGTGAACGTGTGAGAAAAAGCCAAACGGGGCATGACTTTTCTGCCTTAGGAGTCTTTTCCTTCTGATGCCCCCTTTTCTTTGACTCTGGGCTCAAAGAGACTGAGAAACAACTCTGCTTTCCTTAGGGCCAGGCATGGAAGATAATGAGGACTTCAAAACAGTAAAGTGCACTTTAATTTGAGGACTGAAAAGTAATTATGTGGCCAGTTGCCCAAACTAGAAAGGTCAGTTTAGCTGTGACTCATTTCTTATAGATACCCATACTAAGCCCTAGACACCCTAATTAACTGATATTTTTCAGAGTAACACATTCTCCCCAATTTCTACGGCTATTATCATAGTTATGGTTTCATCCTGAGTTACCTGGAACATGGCAAATATTTCTTCCCTGCTCTATCCTCTTCCTCTATATCAGAGAAAGCTTGCTAATTACTTAGCCAGTGGTTTCCCAGCCCCTACAGGATAGTGGAAACTTGTACTTGCGATCCTTAAAAGTTCAGCTGTGGCTTTCCTTCATTCCCATGCCATATTACTTCCCCGTTTACAAGCCTTGCAGCAGCCAAATCAAATCTCTCCACATGTCCCTAATACACCATGTCCTTTCTGTAATAAGTCCCCTTCCTACTTCTCTTCTCAGCAAAGTCAGGCCTGAATAGCATCTTAAATGTTACCTCCTCCAGGAAGCCTCCCAACTTTCCTAAGCAGGATTATTTGTTGGAGTAGGTACACAGCACTTTGCACCTACTTCCTTCAGCACACTCACCATATTAAAGTGTAGTTCGCTGTGTGTCTGTACAGGCAATCTAGATTTTAATCCCATTGAGCTGAATAAGGTCCACTGAATTCCAGATCTTTGCCCTGTGGAAGTCCAAAGCCTTTCCTATGGTATCTGTGAATTTCCAGAGGTCTGTATTTTCTTTGTGCCCCGTCTGTAACTCCTGCTCCTACTCCTGCTGCCTCTAGTCTGCACAATGTTGACTCAGGTGTGAACAGGGCCATCATATAATGCTGAATAGATTGTACCCCACTCAAAGGCACCAAGCTAAGGGGTCAAAGAGGTCTGAAAACTAGCCTGTGCCCTGCTCACCTTCTGCATCTACCCAAAATGGGTTCCTTTTACCAATTATGCAAATGCATGACATGGGCTAGCAGTGGCCTGTGCCCTTCCTAAATTTCCAATATAAACCCCTCCTTATAGCAAGCTTTTGTGATACAGAAGACTACTCGAATCTCGAAAAGCGTGTAGTGATGGGGGAAGGACGGTGGGAGTGGCACTTTTATTCTTAAAATGTTATTTAGCTTCTTCTTCACCAGGGAAACTTCAGTGCCACTTCTTCCCCCCATGATTCCCAACCTCACATGGGTTCATTAGATTCTCTCATCCCTGCCATCTCTGCTTTAATTCTCTTCCCTTCCCTTGTATCCTTCCCTTCTTTTCTTCCCTTTTTTTCCCTTACTCTTCCTCCCTTCTTTTTATCCCTTCTTCTTCCCCGTCCTCCTTCTCTCTCATTTTTCCATGAACAGATAATCATTTTAATTGTTTTTTTTTCCACCAATACAGTTTCACCTTCCTCTCCATAGTTGGTCCAGACATTTTTACAAAGAATGTTCGTTCCCTAAAACAATGTCAATTGTTATCTACTATTAAGATAACATACACTTCATCTTACTGCATATTTGCCTGTCCCCCATCCCCAGTGCCTATCAATTTCTTTAGAGCAGAGGTTGTGTTTCCACAGTGCCCAACATAAAAGATCTTCAGTCGATATTTAGTATATGAATAACTGAAATCACCTGGGGCTGATCTAGACCAGCTCAAGGCTCAAGTTCTCTGCAGTTTGTTAGCTGAGGACTTCAGATAATTTACTCAGCCTCTTAGAGCCTCAGTTCCTTTATCCATAAAAGCACCAGGACTCAGGTAAGGCAAGTGAGGTACTCAGTGTGCAAAATTTAAGGGAGCATTCACTTATAGGGTTGGAAAAATTTAAGGAGCCTAAGAATGAATGCCTCCTTAAATCTTGTGCCCTGGGAAAATTTCTTGCCTCACCCTAGTCCTGACCCAGATCCATAAAATAGGGATAATAACATCTCTCTCATGAAATTGTAGTGATTATTTGAAATGAAGCATGCAGCACTAAGCATGCCATCTAGCATATTTCTTGTTGAGTATTAGCGAGTATTTTAATTAGTAAGTGTAGTCCTTATCATTTCAAGCTGCTTATATGAAATCACTCAGAAGAATCATTGAGTTTAGTAGAACTTATTTGAAAATTAATATTTAGAGTTGTAATAACTCAAACAAACCTCTAATGATTTTTGACTTGGTTAAAAAAATGTTTTTATACACACATTTGTTGACCTACAGATTGAGACACACACACACACACACACACACACACACACACACACACACACTGTCATGCTTCATGGAGTCATATCTTGGAGTATTTGTCCACAGAGACTTTGGGTTAAGTCTCATATTTAAAATCACTGTTGGCTTGATACAGCCTTATATATCCATGGCCACTTAACCCAATGGCCTGTCTCTCCCAACTGGCATCGCAGATGCCTCGTTGTGTACCTCAATCACATGGTTCTAAAAATGAACACCTATCGACTTGGATGTTTCAACACTGTCAGGTTGAACATCTACCTCAGATGCCCTGCAAAAAGTGAGTCTCTCTTGGCCATCTGACAAGAAGTCTCATTGCATGTCCCCTCTTTTGCTTTCAAACATCGATCTCATTCTGACTGACATGTTAGACTCTTACAATTCTCTTTTTTTAAGGATTTTTCCTGACAGTGAATTAATGCTTTTAGAGGGCATTAGGTCAGGTACAACTTCTTATATGTACCATTGAGAAAAATTATAATTATTTTGAAATAATTAAATGCATTTATTGAACCATACATTAAATTACAGCCCCAAATTTTTAAGTGTAAATGTATTAACTCAGTGAAATCTTCAGACTAAAGTGTCACAGCACTCCCTCTGGGTGGAAATGAAAAAGCCGAGACCTGCCCCGCTCCAACTGCCATCCACCCAAAGATTAGCATGGTAAAAATTTCATGTCACATAGCTCAAATGTGAAGTAAGACCTCAAATACCCTTCAGACTGGCTGGAACTTCATCCAGCTGTTTTCATGCAATGTGATGTCAAAGAAACCGACAGGAACTTAATCACATTTATGTAGTTGATGATGATGATGATGATGGACACGTAGGAATGTCAGACTGGTTTAGGGATACTCAGTAATGGCAGTACCTGGCACATAGCAAGGTTTCCATAAATGCTATTATCTGTTATGCAAGAGACAGAGTGCAAAGGCATACACACCCTGTCATTATACCTATCGGAAACAAATAAGGAAACATGTAAAGAAAAAAAGACTCATGAACATAGACAATAGACTAGTAGTTACTAGAAGGCAGAGGGAGTGGGAGGGGGGAGGTAGATAGGGGAGGAGAAGAAAAATTAAAATCATTTCTTCAATTAAGAAAATAAATGCATAAATTTTAAAGAAAGAAAAAAATAAAAGGAAAAAGACTGCTAGAAAGTACACAGAAACATCAGTAATAGTTGTGTTTGAATGGCCAGGAATTCTTTTCCTTTCTTCTTTCCAATATTTTCTCATTTTCCTTTAATGAACATGTATTATGTCTATCATGGAAACAGCACACAATGTTATTACATTTTGAAAAATATTTTGAAGTAGCTCTATTTTGTCTACTCTCAGCCTTTACAAATCAAATACTCTCCAGACCTCTGAAATGTTCTGAGAAGACATCATGAGGAAGACTTTATGGGAACTGACAGGGAGCCATCCTCTGGCAATAAGGCTAATCGTTTTTTTCTTTTTCTCTTTTTTCCTTCTTTCTCTCTCTCTCTCCCTCCCTCCCTCCTTTTCTCATTTCCTCCTTTCTCTCCCTCCCTTCTCTCCCTCCCTTCTCTCTCTCTCTCTCTCTCTCTCTCTCAGTGGAGCTGAATCAACAATTTGCAGCTGTGAAAGCTTCCACATTTATTTCTTTATTCTTTTTCTAACAAAATCTATATTGCTGAAGCTGCTTGTGCAAAATAAAAGCATATAAACATTTAGAAGTGTGTTGTTTTATTTTTTTAAGCAAAACAAAAATGAATTTATAAAAACAACCAGACTATACGGGTCAACTTTTCTTTTAAGTTTCTTTCTTTTTATTACACCAGTAGATTTAGTAGCCAGAAACTGCCAGAGTCTTTTTGCAGATTCTAAGCAACATAAAGGCATTGACCTTGGTTAAACTCCTGACCAACCCAGCTAGTGAATAAAGTAAACAAAAATCCCACAACTAAAGCTTGATTTTATGCCCCAGCTGTGGGACAGGATGTGGATATATTAAAACAAACAAACCAACAACAAAATGCAACCACCACCATCAACTCCCAAGCACCAGGGTGTGGCCTCAGTGGCTCAGAGCTGCACAAGTCCTTCCCAAAGTGCTCCTGCATGCAATAAATCCTTGGGGAAACATGACTCAGAGCTTCTGGACTGTTAGAGCTGAGCCCAGTTTCCCCTGGCATGCTTTAAAAGCTCTGACTCAGGTAGGATATGTGGCGAGACTTAGCACAGGCTGGTGCAGCAATTGACAACCTTGAGTGCACTATGCACTGTCCTGATCCTTTCTTGTGAAAAGAAGGAAGGGAGCTAAAGCGATTGGGAAGTCTCAACTGGTCAGGATCTTTCAGCTACCTTTTCTCATTTCATCTGCACAACAACTCTATGAGGTGAGGATTACTGATCCTGTTTTACAGATGAGGAAACGGAAGCTCTAAGAAGCAAAGTGGCTTCGGAAGAGTCACCGAATCAGTTCTTGGCAGAACCAGGAATAAACCCCAGATCCCCATGGCAATTGCCCAATAAGAATGGAGTGGAAATTTTCCGGTGCGGAAGATGCATTCTGGAAAAGCCTGTGTTAGGAATTTTCAGACCTGTTCTTTACCCAAAAGTTCAAATATCTCAACCTGACCCTGTGACTGACTGAAAGGGTTTCTGAGTAGTTTAAGAAAGGTGAAGTTCTTTTTTAAATGACACTTTTGTTCGTGGTATGTGTATGTCAGCCTATCACCATGGCAACCATACCTCCATGTGGAGGACCAAGACTTAGGATATGAAGAGGATGATGCCATCTTGTCTCTGAATCTTGTCACCAGATAGCACAGGAGCCAGGCTCTTCCGTCCTAATCCTAAAATGGCCACAGCTCCCTTAGCAGGCTTTATTTTAGCCTGGAGGTTACGGGTTAAAAGATAATGGATAAATATTTTAGGACCAACTCCTCATAAAAGAACAGGGAGGCCTGGGAGAGGATTTTCCCCAAATCTAATCTATCCCTGGTTGGACAGCAATCAGCCTTTAGGACCTTGCCAGTTGTCAGTAAAAATCTGTTCAACTGCAAATTTTATCTCATTCTCAACCCAATGTTTAAATCAGGAGATATGCTTTTTAAAAAAATATATGCCATGAGGACATTTTTTTTCTAATTTAACAGTACATTTTAAGGCCCTCAAATGACTTCTGTATTTTAAAGCCTTATGTTTCAATCAACTACTACAAAATCTTTAGAATTTTGGCAGGATTTAGACTGAGCATTAATTATTTTGAGGGAGAAGGGGCTTGGCATACATTCACTTGGAGGAGAGATGGGTTTAGTTCATTTTGACGAGAAAGCAGAGGTAAGTAGATATAAAAAAGAAACGCCCCCCCTCAATGAGCTTGGTTCCCACTGCAGACTCTAGAAGCAGACTTCTGCTTCATATGAAAACAACCTCTTAATTTTGGCTCTAATTTCCTTTGGTCATAATTACCTGTTATTCTAAAAACCTTATTACCACAATACAAAACTCTAGAGGATAGAGAAAAATATAAAAATTACCACTAATCCTATCACCAACCAATAACGACAATTTAGAGTTTTTTCCCCCCGTAAAACTTTCCTCCAGTGTGAGCTTCATTCATCCATCAAGCAAATATTTGTTGAGCAACTACTGTGTGTCGGACACTGTGTTCTTTTGCACTGTTGTAGTCATCATGGTAAACACTATCTTTTCCATTGTTTTCACTGAATAGTATAAACAGTTTATATTTCTAGCATCAGAAAAAGAAAAAGGCAACCTGAAATCCTCATTATTAAACTCCATCCTCAAAGCCTGAGGTGAAGTCCCACAGTGTCCTGGAATATGCTCCGGATGCAAAGTCACTTGGGGTCTGAAGTCTGGTCCTTTCCTACCCATTTGTGCCCAAGCGGGGCTCTGCTGTAGCTGCTTGGAGAGCACTCAGACCTAGGCAGACCCATCAGCTGCTGCCACACTGGTACCTTGCTGGGGAAGGAGAAATGTCCTCCCTGAGAGGAGCAGACCTTTCTACTCCACACCTCCCATACCTTCTCACCCTTGCTAACCTGAGGCTTGGGCAACCCAGACGCCTTGAACTCTTCATCCCAAGGAAACAGCACAAAACCGCTAGACAGTCTCTTCCACACCTCGGGCCCCTGAACAAAACAAGTTAGCAGGCCCCGCTTGCCACTCTTGCCCCCCACAACAGTCAGCCTGGGACTCCACTTCCTCCAAGTCCCTGGCCCTCTGTGCCTCCCATACCAGAGTGTAAATGCAGAAGCCACCAATCTTTTTGGGATCCAATAACCAGTGCTGAGTGCCCTCATCTCCATCCTACTTGGCAAGAACCCAGCACTCCCCTCCTGCCGCCCTCCTCACCCTCTCTCCTTCCCCAGTTCAGGGCTCTGAGCTGCTCTTCCCATGCATTCCTCAGTTCATCCAACCAAACCACATGAAGAAACTTGAGCTGATAAAATATGGGGTGATGGAAGATCCAGCAGACTTCTTGGAGGCCTCCTCAGAATGCGGAAGGGCTTAATGAATACGAAGGGCCCTGAAGAAATGGGGAGATTTACCTCCTTACCCATTCATCTCTGACCACAACGCCTATCATGATCCTTGTTCTTGGAGCAGAAGTAGCACACATGAGGAATGAAAAAATAATCGTATTAATAATACCATCAGTCAGAATTTCTTGATGATGACAATAATCCAAGTCCTTATGTGGATCACCTCATTTAATCCTTGAAATGATTGTAAGGTAGTTATTATCCTCATTTCATACATGAGGAAATTTAAGCGCAGAGAGCTTATGTGACTTGCGCAAGGTCACATGGCTACGAAGCGCAGAAGGTGGGATTTGGACCCGGGCAGCCTCACTGCAGAGTAGGGTTTCTTACCACTGTTCTACACCACTTCCTGTGCCATTTACTCATACTTACTATGTGCCAGGGATTATACTGCAACCTTTATATAGGTTTCTCTACTCCTCAAACAACCTTGTGAGAGAGGCTGTATCTCTTAGTAGTAAGTGACCTTCTGGAGTCAAATGGACTTTGTCTACAGTTTTCTAAATTCACCTAAAGCCATCATGTCTGGTTTTGTGCCCTTTCTTCTCTGCCTTAAGCTGACATATTGCAAATAACATGGATTTTAGAGTGAGATAGACCTGTGTTCACATATCAGCTCTTTCACATAGCAGCTTTATAATCTCTATCCTTAGTTTCTTCATACTTAAACTGGAAATACATATATAAACTGGTTAGAGGGTGGGTAGTTTAGAGAAATAATGCAGGTAAAGCACAACCTCTGCAACCAGTGTCCAATAAGAGGCAATGATAAGAATCAAAACCATGAAGCTCACTCAGAGCTTCTTGGCTCTAAATGCCAGAATCTCTTCCACTATGCCGAGAATATGGTATTTCTGGGGCCATGACAAATGTCCTAGTGATATAATCAAGGTTCTTGCTTTGGTGACAGAAAATCACATATTTTTTAAAATATTTGTTTTCTTTTATGGGGCATACTTGCAGTGCAGAGAAATGTGCACCTTTTCTAATATTTCATGAAGAATACACTTCTTTGTAGCCCACTCGTCACAACTTTGCTGTAAAAGTTCAGAAAGTTGGGCACATGCTTTGTTTAAAAAAGAATGTAGTGATTTTTAACCCAACACTCCGCCTTTACAAGGGAGACATGATGTGACATGGTTTTGCTCCTTGCCAACTTGCTACTTTGAGCACTTTGAGTCATACTGCCCAAAACGAGGATAATAACATATTTATTCAACTTACCTGAACAATATGCTTCCCAACACTACTCCATTCTCTCTCTTCCTAATTTCCACAAAACAAACAAACAAAAAAGGTCCTTTTTTTCTGTGGAGACACTCGTCACACAGATCCCAGGGATACTGGCATTAAAAAGTAAGTATAAAATTTTGAAAAGCTTGGACATATGTTTTGAATTGGAGATAGTGGCGATGGAAAAAAATTTTTTTCACTCCCATCTGATTTACTAATAAATCCAGTTGGCCTTACAAGTATTTCCTAATTGTACTACAAAGAGAAGAGAACCTGGCCTGGCATCAGCAGACCTGTCTGAGATTTAGCCTTGTGAGCAGCTAGCTCTTTGACTCTGGGTGAATCAGTTGATTTCTCTGAGCCTCAGTTTTCCTAACTATAAAAAGAGAGAGAATACCCAACTGCTAGTGCAGTTGTGAGGACTAAATAAAACAATGGACATGAAAGCACTTTGAAAACCCTGGAAAGTCCCAGAAGTGTGAGATATTATTGTAGATGGTAATAATTAAAATCTCCACTGTTATTTCTCACTATAATAGTAATAGTAACCTCAATTTGTGTTTAGTTCCTGGTAAAAAGTACTTTCCAGAATGACATCTAGCTTTAGTCTGTGGTCACAGAGTTTATTAGCAAATACTTGCGCACTGGTGGCCAGCAATGTCCCCAGTCGTGCTAAGGTAATGGTAACACCAGATAGCCATCATTCCAGTAACTGATTCTATCTTTCTGCAAAGCTATGTCCTGTTTTAAGAACTGGAGCACACTTGGCATGTTCAAAGTATGGTAAGGAAGCCAGGATGGCTAGAGCAGAGTGAGCAAGCAAGGGAAAAGGTGTTAAGCAACGAGCAGTAAGAGAGAGGACTTCTGAGGTCATTGAGATGGGAAGCACTGGAGAGCTGAGAATGATATGATCTGACTCAGGTTCTAACTGGATCATTTCAGGGCAAGAGTAGAAGCAGGGAGGCCAGTGAGGAGATCATAATCCTAACAAGAGGCATGGTGGCTTGGACCAGGGTGTTAGTGGTGGAGGTGATGAAAAGTGACTGGGATCTGGATATAAAAGAGGATGTGTCAGAATGATGTCAAGAACAATCCACAATTTTATCTTGTGCAACTGTAAAAAAGATAGTGGATCAGGTCTTGGGGAGACCAGTCAACTTTTTTTTTTTTTTTAATGAAAGAATTATACTTGTGGGTTTATTAAGAAATTTTTGTCATGATTTTTTTAAGACAGACATACACATAACACATATTGTACTTTTCAAAGCCATTCCTTATCCATTATCTCATTTGATTTTCAAAGCAGCACCCACTGTGTCAGTTAGGATTTGAGCAGAGAAGTGGAGTCACTATGGTTGATAAAGAATTAGATATTTATTACAGGAATTAGACCTCTTGTAATATGTGAGCTATCGGAGAAGTGCCTCCAGCATAAAAAAGTTTCATGCTTTACTTCCACCTTCCAAATATAACACAAATTTGTCTTATAACTGACTAAATGGGATTCACACAGGGAAGGGAACTCTGAGAAATGTGATTCCAGCTTAGCTAAGTAGACAAGATATAAAGCCACCACACCCACTTTACAGATGAAGAAAATAAGACCCAGAGAACTGAGATGCCTTGCAGAATATTTACAGCCAGAGTTTTATCAGGACCCAGTTTTGCTGACCCCTGGCCCGCTGGCTTTAGTTCACATCTTTGGAATGCTTGCTCTTTGCCGAGCACTGAACCATCACCTCCAGTGCTCACCACAATTCTGTGGAAGAGGTGTTATTATCTCCAGTTTATAGATGAACATACTAAGGCTCAAAGATGTGATGACAATGAACCAAGGTAACATAGTTATAGAAAAGAAAAGCTAAGATTCAAACACAGGTTTGGTCCGACCACAAACCTCATACTTAGCCTCTGGGTATGTGGTCTTTCTCTCCAGTCACTCCCTGTCCCACTCTGTTTCCTGGGGCGGAGTATCAGAAGATGGCTCCCACTGAGAGAGGTCCTGGCACCCTGGCTTCTCCTCTGTAGTCTGTGGTGCTGGCCTGGGGCCAATTCCCTCCACTCCAGGGACAGTGTAAACACACGGTGGGAAATGCTTTTGTTAATGCAATTAGGAGCTGGGCTGAAGAGAATGTGCACTCCAAACACTACAGGGCAAAAACAATGGAGCACTGGCTCTGCTGGGAAGAGCTCACCAGCTCTCGCCTACAGGACACAGAGGCTTAAAAGTCAAGTAAGTACCCTCCTCTACGCTGAGAAATTTTCCATAATTTCAGAGGCCAGAAAATATTGCTGGATGGGGGCAGGTTAAGGCCTATTGCTTTGGTAATGAAACCAAAATTTGTGGTTTTAATGTTATCAAACAAATCTACGTAAATTTAATTCTTTTAATGATAGTAATAATAATAATCAGTTATTATTACATATTTAATAATCACTTATTATCACAATTACATAATCAGTTATAATTATTATTACTGTTATCAAAAGAATTAAAACTTTTGATAATAATTTAATTCTTTTGACAAATGAAGTATAAAAAGGCAAGGAGTCCTGAGGACACTGGGTCCCTGCATTCCTACTGGGAGAAAAGCATGGTAAACAGAAATGCACACTTTGGCTTAATGTGAACAAGAAATGAACTTCTATCAGTCCATTTTACATTGGGGAAGCATTATTTGTTATAGCATCGAGCATTACCTTAACTAAAAATGGTAGCTGAGGCCAAAATGCCAAGCAGTCAATTAATCAATAAGGTACATACAGGTTAATCAGATTTTCTGAGGAAAAGAAAGGTGTGGCCTTGGTCAGAGGTGCGGCCTTCACTAGATTTTGAGCATCCTGAGGGCCGAGACTTGCCTCCCTGCCCTCTGCATTCCATGCCTACCAGTGTGCCTGGCGTACAGAACATATTCAGCATGTGTTGGATGAACAGATAACTTCCCAGATCCTCCTTGCCACCAGAACACAGTGAATGGATGCAAGACTAAAACTTAGTGCGAATATCTTGAAACCAGAATCAGAGGAAGTATTTCTAAAATGTCTAAGAGAGAACCAAGTAAGCCTCGAGCCTCTCTCAGCCAGACAGACCTGACAAACACTAGAGCAGATGGCAATACGGAGATATTTTTGACTTAAATGATATTACACTTATAATAAAACAGAACGAAGAAATCCCTCAATAAAATCCCTTTGTGAAGGTTTTCTATGTGGTGAATTGAAGTTTTTTAGTCCTCCTCCTAATCCATGACCATCCCTTGTATTCCCAAAAGGTATTTCTGCTTAGAAAGTTTTATGGGGAGGGCCTTGAAAGACCCTGGGGAAGAGCTTATGGTAAATGTTTTAACAGGGTACAGTAGTCAAAATAGGATACTCGATGTAGAAGGAAACCCAAATGGTGGCTGGGATGTCAGGAAAGGCAATTTTTAATTTTATCTGGGGGAAAGTCTTTCCCTGGATTCCAGAACCTATAATGAGTGATCTAGCCTCATAGATAGTCAGTTTGAAGCCTCAGCACAAAAGGATTTCTTTATACTTGTTAGGGAGGGGGCCTTGGACCACTACATCTGGGACCACTCAGCAACTGGACTAGCTCCATATAAGTTGCAGCAGAATTCAAATTCTTTGGCTAAGAATGAAATTCATTCATTCGAAGGCCTGGTGGCTGATACACACTAATAAAATGAGAACCCATGGATGACAAGCGCTCTGCAGATATTACTCCATTATCCTGGGTACTTTGAAGATATTTATATCTTCACAACAACTCTGAAAGCAGGCGTAGTTACTGCCACTTTACAATCTCATCAACTGAGCCACACTAGCCATCTAGCTGGGAAACAGCAGAGTCTGGCTTCAAGTGCATGTGTAGATGATGCCAAAACCCACTGTGCACTACAGATGCCCCTTAGGTAGGTAGTAACCCTCCTGACTCCAGATTCAGCATGCTTCCCGCCACATCACCACAGCCTAGGGGAAAGGAAAAGACATTCTTGCCATAAATTATACACAGTGCCCCCATAGCAGAATTTGTCTGTACTGAAGGAATAGGGCTAAAATATCTGTAATTTAAAGGGTCAGAAAACACCATAAATAACATGATCTCTTAGGGAGCCTTTGGCTTCTCACTTCAGTGCCTAGTTAATTCAGCTACCATCACTATCAAAGGCAATAACATAGATTTCTCCTCTTTTGCCTCTATCCTTATGAAAGCAGACCTGGTGAGGTGTCTGAAATATAACATTCTAAACAGTTTAGAGCATAAAACTGATTTTAACAAATTATGGTGTATTGGGGGATTAATTCAAACCCCGTGGAAGCAGGTCAAATGCAGGGACCCAGTTTTGATGTAGAACTCAGTTAGCAGAGTTGAACATACAACACTGCCTTTGCATTTCGACCTGTTATACCTCTAAACCCAGTGAGACAATTTCCACAAGCCCCAGTGCTGGGGAGTGCCAAGCTCACTCTGGCTGGAAACCAAGTTCAGTCTCTTGAGTTCAGACCAAAATTGTCCTCCCCCAAACCCCATGTGTCACCTGCCTCCTTTCCTAAGCCCCACTGAATTCCCCTCTCTCCAGGCCAGTTATGCATGCTCTTCACCCAAAGACCTCTCACAAGGTTTATTTTTTCTTCTTTTTGAAAATCTTTGACCCATGGTTTGTCTTTTTTTTTTTTTTTTAACTTTTACATCCCTCAGGCATTTAAAACTGTCTATCACAAAAATATGACACAAAGCACCATCCACAGTCCCACCATTTGTCCCCATTTCTAGTTCATTTGCAGACACACTGGCTATAGAGTTAGTATAATCATATCACAGATACAATTTTGGCATTTGCTATATTCCTTTATGGCTGGGATGGCAAGTAGTTCTCATCTCTTATCCTGATTCTGGCCAATCTGCTTGCCATACTGACTTGAGAAGATTCTAGGCTTGGTCATAGAAGCATGCTGATTAGTGACTTTTGCTGGGGGCTCGTGTCATAGAGACAGGGCCACATGGGAACACATAGATTGTTAATGCTTGTGGTAGACTGTCTGAAAATATGACCCCTAGCAATTTCGCCCAGCTCTGGACAGGCATGCAGGTCAAGTCTGTTTCCTTTCCCCTTGAATCTAGGCTGGCTTGTTGACTGGTTTTGACCAACCGCATGCAATGAAAATGACATTGTGACCTCCAGTACTTAAGAGGCCTTGCAGGCTCTGGTAACCCTCTTGGGATCCAGCCACCATGTAAAGAAGTTCAGGTTAGACTAGATGAGAGATCCAAAGAGATTGATGGGGAGAGCTCAGTCAGCCACAGATGTTCTAAACACCTCCATGAAGCACCAGACACAAGAATGAAGTCATTAAGGAAATACGGCCCATTCCAGGCTTCCCAGTGGAATGCATCCCCATGAGTGACCTGGTTGGTACCACATGTACCAAAAGAACTGCTTGACAGAGACCAGCCAATTCACAGACTCACGAGAAATAACAAAATGTGATTTTAAGCTACGATTTTGGGATATTTTGTTATGTAGCAGTAGATAATGCACGTACACTTTTATCTTAACAGTTGATTTTCCTAATTTATGCTTTGACCATCAAGTCACCTCTTGACATTTTGCTTGACACTTCTTATTCCAAATGGAAAACTCCAGTTCTCTCTTTTAGGTCTCCTCTGACCTCTTGCTTTTATTATACATATTTGTTTGCACATTTGTCTCTTCTACTGGGTTTCATCCATATTTGTATCACCAGCTTTATAAAAATAGTCTCACACAGCAATACGAGCACAATAAATGTTTGCTGAATGAATTTATTAAATGAATGAATTGACCATTACACCAAATCTTCCTTCTGCCTGCAATGCTGCCTTCCTCTCCCTCCAATATTCTGACATGTCTCTCTCACTTTACCACATCTCTTACTGACAAGGTCTTCCACCATCAAAACAGCAATTTTTCTACCCCTCTACACCATTTTACCCTCTTTTATTTTCTTTCATAGCACAAAGAATCTTGACTTTATATACCTATTTACTATATGTCTCCTGACAATAGTATGTAAACTTATGATGTCAGAGACTTTGTTTTATTCACTGCTATGTCCCAGTATCTAGAACAAAGCTCATTACATAATAGGTGCTCAATAAGTATTTTTGGCTGACTAAATAAATGCATGTATCATAACAAGAACAACAGATTTTAGTAGTTTTCCCACTTTTATTTTGGCCTGCCCTACATTTCAGCTTGGCTCCTGGTGGTAGGCATGATTAGTACACACAAACATCCAGTTCTCCCTTCCTTCCAGAGCACACAGAGAACTACTCATCCAAAAATCTCACAGTGAGGTGTGACTACATGAGGCGATCTGGCCAAGGGGATCTAAAGGACAGAAATGGCTGGTACTTCTGAGCTGAAGCACATCTGAGAGGGTGTGTTTTCTCCACAAGCTCTTGCCCTGGCTGTGTGGAGATGATGGAGACATCAAATCAAAGGAGTCTGGGATTGCTGAGCCACTGTATGGAGAACAGCTGCCCTGGAGAGGTGCCCATAACCACAGGGGACTTTGCATGACTCAGAAATAAACTTGCATTAAGTCACTGAGATTTTAGAGTGGGCTGTTACTGCAACACAGCCTAGCCCAAGCTGATTAAAAAAAAAAAAGCCTATTTAGTTCAAATGTCTTTGCATCTGGAAATTGATGAGGCAAATGTGCAGGAAAGAAGGAAAGGATAAGATGTTTCCATCACCCAGATATTAACCTACAAATACTAATTTCAAAGTACAAAAGTGTCCACTCTGAGCTAGGCATGGTGCCAGGTCCTGAACTAAGTCCTGAGGGTATAGCAATGAATCTGACTCAGTCGCTCTCCTCATAGAATTCACAGACCAGTGAGAGAGCCAGGGATGTTATTAAAATACAATAGGTTATTTATTAATTCATGGTCATAGTTCTAATATGTACAAAGTGGCCAGGGCACACAGAGAATGAGATATTTCATCCTGCCTGTTTTCTAGATTAAGGTCACTCTGGGCTCAGCCAAATAGGGGCCCCTCCTAGAATCCTGACAGGAGCCAGAGTAGATCAGACTATCTCTGGCAGTGAAAGCAGGCAACCAAGGAAAGGAGGTAAAGTTGCTCTTCCTTGCTTACAATGCCTGCTCTTAGCTCCTGCAAGCTGACTCCTCTTTCCCAGTGTGGAAGGTCTCCTCTAGGCCTGTGTTCTTGTTTGCTTGTTTGTTTATTCCCTGGAATTGGCTCACTTTATTACAGAGGCTAAGAAGTCTCTAGATCTGCAATTAAGAAGTTGGAGACCCAGGATTGTTGACGGTGTAGTTCTAGTCTGAGTCCAAAGGCCTAAGAATCAGGAGACACAATGGGATAAATTCCAGTCTGAAGGCCAGCAAGCTTGAGATCCAAGAAGAGCATATGTTCCAGTTTAAGTACAAAGGCAGGAAAAGACCGCTGTTGAAGCTCAAGATAGCCAAGCGGGAGGAACTCCTTCTTACTCAGCCTTTTTCTTCTACTGGATGAGGCCCACCCATATTAGGGAGGGCAATCTGCTTCACTCAATCTATGAATTCAGATGTTAATCTTAATCTAGAAACACCCTCATAGAAATACCAAGAATAATGTTTGACCAAATGTCTGGGCACCATGTGGTCCAGTTAAGTTGACACATAAAATTAACCATCACTGCTGGTGACACTTGTCCTGCCTACTTTTCCCACTGATTCACAGCCAGTTCACCTTCGAGAGCAAAAAAGAGAAGAAAAGAATAGACCAACAGACCATTGTACAGCAACAATGGAAATAAATCTCATTCATTTAGTGGCTATTGATATCCAGGCATGTTAGACTTTCTCTCTAATTTTTATAACAGCTCTGCAACTAGGAAGAATTAGCCCCATTCTACAGATGAGGAACCTCAAAATAAGAGAGGGCTTTATCAATCTTCACTCTCCCAGTTCTGTACTCCTACATATTCCAAGTCTTTAACTTTCTTCCTTATTTAGTTCCTATTTTCTACCACTTAGTGTCAATCAGGGGATGAAAGTCTGGTAATGGTTTCTCCAGCTGGGTAAAACCAAACTTCTCTCTATCAGAGATGCTAACATCAACAAAATATTACTGTCACCAATCCAATGCCAGTAGAAGTTCCCAATCTAAGGTGCAATAAAAAAAAAAGAAGAAACTTTACTCTGGTTGAAGAGTTTGTAAACCTGGGAATCACAGTCCCTGGTGAAAATGGAATGTGCGCTTCTGCAAGACAAAGGGGAGGCCCACTTATATAGAGAAAATACCTACCCTGGTCCCTGATTGGTCTATTTTTTGCAAATCATGAATCCAAATTTCTACAGTTTGACTGGTCCACATAGCACAGTCCTGACTGGTCAAAATTGCACATTCTGACTGATCCTTATGGAGTTGCTCTGATTGGTTGGTAAAGATGCAAATGAGGATATAACTGCAACCCCAATTGGATGGCACAGGTCTCATTCCCTTGGTCAAGATCCAATTCCAAGTACTCACTTATAAGGTTTGCACACAGTGCAGGAAATTTGGCATCTCAGTCAGCAGCTTTTCCCTGATATGCAGTGTCTGTGAGAAGCCTCTGTAAACAGTGGCTGCTACACTCTCATTATAAACGTGGGCCCAGTTACCCACAAGCAGTTTTTTTGGCAGGTATATTCCTTCTCAGGAATCAATAGTTCCTGGCCCAAAGTCACACTGTGCATAAGTCATTGCATCTGCTGATAAATCTTATGATCTGTGCTGAACAGACCTCCTCTTCTAATTCCTGTCCTATGACCAAGCTCCTGATTTTAATACCTGAGCTAATTTGCCTGCTTCCTCTGCGTTTGTAATAGCAAAGTAATAGCAAAGTAAAAAATACTAACCACCTGCCACTTGATAAAAAGAAAAATATGAGTTTTAACTAAAAGGATGTGGTCATGGCAACAGGAAGTAAGCAGGGCAGGTAGGTGAGCTAAATCTAAGAGTCTCACAAGCCCGTGTCTCTTGTCTTCTCCCACCAATCTCATCCTGCTACTTCTGCAAAATGGTTGTGTAACAATCTCCACCCTCACTGTATAACATCAGCTCTGCCTCTTCCTGATAATCAGAACCAATTACCCTGTCAGGAACCTGAAGGAATGAGAGAGCAAGATGCAGCTGAAACTTTAATGGGATTCTTGCTGTACCTTCTGCTAAAAGAATTTCCCTCTCTATAAACTAAGACCTCTAAACCTATAGAGCCCAGAGTTGTAGGGATGAAGCACAAATTCCCCAAGCAAGTAATTGAGAATGATGATAAGGCGGCTACTCCTGTATATACCCTTTATTTTCCAAATCCACGTGTTCAACCTATTGGGGATACCACAATCTTCATAACTTTCTGAGGATCAGGCTCTTCTGCCTTGCCATTTATTACATTAATAGCATCTACCTTGATTCTAACAGTTAAATGTTGGAACCTGGTCTCCATTTTTGGAATCATATCATCTCTATTATTATTAGAAGTCCAGTTCTCCTAGCATCAGGTCTGGCCTACAGGGAACAGCATCACTGAGCTTCTCAGTTATGCTGGTTTACCTTTTGTGAGCAAGTTCCTATTGCTTTGGCAAGTGGAGTGCCTTCTGGGCTCACCAGTGCAACTTAATCTTCTGGTGGATTTCCCAGCCTTATATAGTTTATCCATTCTAGTTTTCACAGCTCTTTGAGCTATTTGATCTTTCCTTCCAACATCTTCCAAAGCAATTATGGTATTTCGACATCACTTACTGCGGGTTAGAGCCCTCTCCAGCTTTTTAAGAGTCATTCTGGAAGTGTGTTAGCTCTTCCTGGGGTCCTAGTCAGGGGGAGTGTGGACATACCTACAAACTCCTTCTTATCCAGTTTTATGGTCTGCCTCGACTCTTTATCAAGCACTCTCAGAATCCAATTCTACAGACACACTCCCAGCTTCTGTTGATACATGTTAGCTTTATTCTGCTGTGCTCTGGGAGATAGTTCCTTTCTTCCTTTACCAGGCGTGGCACTTCCCTAACTGGGTTATATTGATATTTAACTATATTTTAATACTGTGATTTTTTTTTTGATCCGGTGGCCATTTGGGATGTCATAGTTCATCTTGCAAGGCAAAGTCCTCTGCACTGTCTTTAAGCAAAGGGGAAGCACTAAAGTCTGTAATGGGGAGTGGTAGACTACATCTACAGACCCAGAAGATTCAGGGCAATCTAGAGACTTAAGATTTTCAAGTACATCAACCAGTTTTCATCCTGCCATGTCTCAGAGTCCTATTTCTTTCCAATCAAGACTCACTACTGATGGAGAAACCTTGTCTGAGTTCAGAATCTCTGCTATTCTTATCATTAAATCCTGAGCCTAATCCTCAGTTCTCTCTTCCAGACTTTGGGAGATGATGGTCTCTATATACACTGCTGAATATTTACACTCAGATCTTTATTGTCTTTCTCCAAGGCATCAATTGATCCCAGCCATACCCACCCAATTCCATTCTCTTTATAGCTTATTTCCTCCATATTACCCAAACATCTAGCCCACCACTGTGTCAAAATCTACTTGTATACCTTTCCAGTTTACCACGGTGAATAATTTCACAATTGGAATGTTGTCTTGGGGCAGTAGCCATCCGTATTCCATCTATCACTAGTGGTGGCATTCTTATCACCAGTGGCCAACTCAAAAATTTCATATTAACATATGCTTTCTTGGACACTCTAGGAACCAAATGCTGCAGGTCAGATTTCCTGGGAATCAGATTCTGGGATAGACATCAGCATATGAGAAATTAATTGGGGAATACTCTCAGAATAAACACATTGAAAGACATAAAGAAAAAGAACTGAACAGAGGAAGAAGTCAGAGTATTGAGGCAGCAACTGAAAAGTTCCCAGCTAATTCCAGGTGGAGCTCTGGAGCTTGGATGGACCTGCAGAGTAATGCTGAATTGAGGCGAAGTGGCTGACTTGATTTCTACGAGTTTACTACTTACTGGATGCAGACTGCTCTCAGGAAGAGGGTATGACCTTGGATGCGAGCAACTGTTCACGGAGTTTCAAGTCAAAGAGAAGGAGAGAAATGGAGCCAGAGCTTGAAGATATGGAATGGCTAAGGAAAGATTTCTGTAAATGAAAGAGACATTGGCATTTTTTAGGATAAAGGGAAGGAAGTAGAGGGAAGGGAATTTTTCAGCCATCCAGAGATCCACCACCTGGAGGTGGGTAGAAAATATAGATTAAAACGGAGAGGATTATGCATTCCCCTCCCTTTGTTGAGAACTGAGAACACTGAGAAAGAAGCAGCCCTGAAACTCGGACCATTTGGTTAAATAGTTCTGTGTATGAGTACAGATATTGTGTGTTTGAAAGTGACTCATTAAACAATTGTGAGAATGGAGAGGTATGCCTGAAACTCACACAGCTGGGAAGATCTTGAAGGGAACCAGGCCTGGAAAAAAAATCTATGCTTTGAGAAAATTTGCAATTAAAAAAATCTGTTGAACTTATTGAATCAGTATTTCCCAAACTTTTATGACAGCAGAACTTTTAATTTTTCTGGAATGTCTATCAATATGTCTCAGAACGCTCCTCAGAACACAGTTTGGGAATGATGAGTCATGTAATAACCTTAAGACTTTCATCAGTCTTCCGATGGCCAATTCATAAATCAAGACAGAAACCAAATGGAACAGAAGAATGATTTTTTTAAATAAAATGTATTGGGGTGACATTGGTTAATAAAATTATAAAGGTTTTAAGTATTCAGTTCAGTATTATATCATCTGAATATTGTTTTCTGTGTTCAGCACCCAAAGTGAACCCAATATTCTATCACCACATATTTAACCCCCTTTATCTTTATCTGATTTCTTAAAAATCAACTTCCTTATTTATAATGTTTCAATTTGGAACACATTACAGAGCTTTTAGTATGTACTAGTGTGCTAATCTTGTTCTAGGCCCTAAGAACACAGAGATGACAATCAAAAAAACAACCCTCCTCTCCAGGGGTTGGCAGCTGTAAGGGGACTCAAACAGGTCTGTTAAACAAACGTTATACTGAGTAATGTGTCCATTGATAGGGAGACCCTGGGTGATCAACATGAAGCCTGTGTGAACAGACATGGCGTGGACACCTTTCTTCATGAGAATGGCCCTGAGAAAAGAAGGCAAGAGTCGACATGGGTGAGAGGACTCAAAGAGAGACAGACAGAGGAGTGCAGGGGAAGGCCAGGATTTGGGCTAAGGATCTACCTGAACTGACCCTGCCACGTGATCTTGGTCCTGCGATCTTGGCCCAGGCCAGGGATCTTTTCATCTCTGGGAGCTTCTGTCTCATTTGCAAAATGAAGACAACAATAACACACACCTCACAGGGTCTCATGAGGATCAAACAGGAGAAAATGGATGTGAAAAAATTACATAAACTCTAAAGCACTCCACAAAGAGAGGTCTTATGACTTACTTATTCTTTCACAAAGTGCATTTCAAAGAAAGCTAAACAAACTCCCCCAAACTTTCCACTCTCAGGGCTATTTTTATTTTGTGATTTTCCAAGTCTCAAAATGAAATTGAAAAAAAAAAAAGGAAAACCTTCAGCAGCTGCTATTTATATGGTAGTTTATAAGAGTCAGGATGAAATAGAAATCATGATAGCACAAGGCCCCAAGTTTACATTCTCAGAGGGAGGCTGAGAGCTGGAAGCGCTGATGACTTTAGGGAGGGCAGCTGAAATCACTAACGCCAGCCTGGCTCTAACTAGCCTGTGTAGTTTTAAGTGGTCTAATCAGCTCTGCTTTTCAAAAACACAAATAAATAAAAATTGACATTACATCGGGCAACAATATGGCATGCCCCGTGCAATTAGAACCAGCTGAGTTTATGCACCCCACGGTTTATGGAGAAGGCAGCCATGCACTGCACTCTGGGGACAGATGTCTATGTGGCTTCTTAACGCACATGTTCCAGGGCAGTGGTTCCCAACCCCTTGAGCGATGCAGACTTCTTTCAGATGGCTCTGGGGATCCATGTGTTATAACAGCCATGTCAATAGACTGGCTGAATACTGGCTCCCAGATATACATAGGCTTAATTTTCAAGTGTGCTTACATCTACTAGAGGCTTTGTTCTTTAGGTATTTTCCAAATTAACGTATCCTGAAAGCACAATGACTGTGACAAGGGGGCGAAGTCTTTTTTTATTATGAAGGCCCTCATGCTCAAAAGAGTTGAATCCCATCATTCTAATGTGGCAAGAGCCCCACAACTTATTTAAATCAAATCTAAGAATTCTGTGGCACGTGGAGAAAGAGAACAATAGGGATCTGAGAAAAGTCAGGAGCCAAAACTTGTTCTAGAAGTTCCAAAGCCTGGACCTGCTCTTGCAGTCAGAAGATTCTTCTGCACTATTAATTCCTCTTATTCAGTCGTCCAGTCTCTGGTCCTCCAGCCTCGCCTCCCTCCGGAAAGAGTACCACACTGTAGTGACACTGATCCCTCTAAAATAAATACAAACCTGAATGTGACATTTTCCAGCTCCAGGAACTTCAACTGCCCTGGGCACAAAATTCAAACTTTTTCAAGTGACTCATAAGGCTTGAGGCAAGACTTACCCCATCCAACTCTTCCCCTCAGCCCTCATCTCCTGCCCCTCCCTCTCCCACTGAATACTCCAGCCACTAGGCTTTCTGCCTTATCTAAATACAACTCTCCCCTCAACACACACTGCATCCCTATCAGCCTCTCAGCACCTCCCCATACCCCATATGCACCCTGGCCTCTACACTTACACATATTTATACCCTCAACCTCAAACACTTTCTCTCCCCTCAGTTTTGCCTGAATAACTTCTACTCTCCTAATTTCACATCTTGGTTTAGATCTCATTTAATGTGGGAAGGTTTGCCAGAACCTTCCTCCTCAGGACTGAGGAGCGAGTTAGTTAGACCTCCTATGGATATAGTTCCTTGTAGTTGTGTCACGGGAGCATGAGACGTGCCTGATTCCTAACTATCTCTTCATCATTAGACCCCAAGCTTCATATAAGGGTGGTGACTGAACTTTGTGTCCTAGTGTGTGGCAGAAGGTCATTGAACAGTCACTGAATAAATATGTTCAAAGAACATCTTCCTCACTGTGGGAGTTGATGATTGATATTGTTAAAGGGGCCACATAATCAACCACTTAATCAATGGTCCTGGGCACAGGTACTAACTAGCTAGCTCTTGTTCAAAAACAGAGCTAAAGCCCTCAGAAGGTTCTAGCATTTGGTTAATAAGATCTTGGAAAAAGAGATGCTTGCACTTGGGAAAAAATGAAGAAAATAGTTGACTCAATAGAAAAGAAAGGAAAAGACACAGCTAAACTCTCTCTCTCTCTCTCTCTCTCTCTCTCTCTCTCTCTCTCATTCACCTGAGTCATTTGTTGATCAGAAAACTACTGGTAGTCCCTCTAGAAGTCATAGAATCATAGAATGTTGTTAAGGGTAAAAGGGCAGAGAAGAAAATAAGTTGCCTCAATTAACCCAACAAGAAGGGATAGAGCTCAAACCAGAACGCATTCTCTTCAGGCCAAGTTGCCTCGCTTTTCAGAACTCTATAATGTTTAGGTCTGCATGCACACTTCCCTGAAGAAACTGTGCCAAATCCCAGAAGTAGCATATATGCCATTCAGCTGGAGATTGCCTTGGTAAATACGTTTTGCTTCTTGGCTTGCAAAGCAAATATTTATTCAAAACCCACATAGCATGGAACATAAGTTCATGATAGCCCTGGGCAGTTTCTAACTCACTTATCATTCATTTTAAATTTGTTTTTTAGTGCGTATATTTTCTGCATGAGACCTGGAATAAACAGAGTTCAGAGTAGAGGCTGTGTGAACTGAAAAGTGATTTTTTACTAAGAAATGTTAGTCTGCCTATTATCTCCAGATTTCAATTTCTGACAGGTCTGTGAGCAAAATCGCTCAAGCTTAAATGGAATCAGGGCTCCATTTAAGGGTGGTCTTTAAGATGATGCAACATGCTCTCCTTTGGGAAATGGGCTAAAGAACTAAGGACACACGAGTGGCTCTCAGCATGTGCATCAGATTGAGACTCCGGGTATCTGGGTTCTGGTTCTGACTTTGTCCCTAACTAGTTGGTGACTCTAACCAAGTCACTTAACCTTTCTGAACTTCCGTTTCCTCATCTGTATAATGTGAATAATGACAGCTTTCTATCTAATTCGGACAACAGAACAAATTGAAGGTCCAGTTCAGCATCTATCCACCAAGTATTTACGAAAAGCCTACTAGGGGCCTGGCTGTTTTAGGAACCAAGAAGACAGCAGTGAACAAAACAAAATCCTGTCCCTGTGGAGTTTGCATTCCAGTGGGGAGTAAACAGATAATAAACAAAACATAAATAATGGGCCTGATGCTAAGTTCTAAGAAGAAAAATCATCATAATAAAGAAAAATAGAACAATGTGAGTGGGATGCCATTTTATAAAGAGTGGTCCATCAGAGGCTCTCTGATAAGGTAAGTCCTGAAGGAGGTGAGGGAAGAGCCCCAGGCAGAAGGAAGAGTGGGAACAAGGCTCCAGGTGGTAATGCTTGAAGAATTCCAGTAGGAATAGCAGGGTGGCTGGAGTAAGTGAGAAAGTGGAGAGGGATAGGAAACAGGACATAAGTTTCCATGGAGGTACCAGGAAAAGTGATCCAGAGATTCTCCCTGTACCTCTTGAAATAAGCCCTAGCATGGAGTCCTGCATGCGCAAAGTCTTCCCTAGACCACAATTAACATCACCTCAACTTGACTGGAGAATGCAGAATGCTCCTTGTTTGCTCATGATCAAGTTTTTATTCACAGCAGCTCAGCTCAAGTAAATTACAGGGAATAAATGTGCCTAAATTTTAGCCATCCTATAGGTCAAGCAACTGTGTTTCAGAATATTTCATCTGCAGAACTAGATATTAATGTGGACATTGTTGGATATAGATGTGAAGGACAGGGCAGCCCAGCCACGGCTGCCTTTATTCATGAGGCAAGCTGGGGTTCTTTATGTGAAATCTGGCAATGGTTCCTTCCTAGCCTTGATCTCTTGATTCCTTACCTGCCAATATCTTGCCTTTCTGTACTTTCTAAGACTCAGAGGAGAATAAGTATTCTGGGCCTGGGTCTGGATCATAGCCTGGGAACTTTTGGAAGTTCTACCAGGCAGGCCAGAGCCATCACAGGCCCACTTGGGCCAAGGAAGGCCAGTCAGGGTAGGCACTGCAGGAACGATGGAAAAGTCTAGTCTATTGTAACAAGAAAAGACTTAAGCCTGGCTGGGGGAGTACTGAGTAGGGCTTGTGGGGAAGAGAAGGGAACATTTATATTAAGCACCTACTGCTTTCTAGGCAGCTGGTTAGGCATTTTTCATGCATAATCTCTAAATTTTTACTAACCTGCAAAATAATTACTGTTCTCAAGAAGAGGAAACTGAGCCCCAAGAGGCTAAACAAATTGCCTGAGTCCACTTAGCTCTTGAGGGGTGATTGGAGGGATTAGAACTCATTGAGCAAAGCCCAGCCTCTTTCTATGACATCAAAACTACTGCTTTGGAATGAGTTGCTTCATCATGAGCAGCTCAACACGGTCCTGTCTAGAGCTGGTAATAAGTCATCCCCCATGTTAGCTTGGAGATCTGGAGAGAGAGAAAAATTTTCCAGACAGATTTCAGGTTCAGGTAGGGGAGAGGGTCTGTGTTCCCTCAGGGCTCCAGTGATGTGGCCCTCTGAAGGGAATGTCAATCTCCTTACCATCGAGGCCCTCATCCTTGTTGTCCCTTCAATCTGGGCAGGGCTTCTGGCACTGGCCACCCTATCTCCTTCACATCCACCCAGCACTCACCTCTACTCCCCTGCCCCAAGCTGGCTGAGTCAGAGATGTCAGCTTTAACCTCCACGGCTCCCCGCAAGTCTGAAACAGCAACTTGTTTTATAGCCATCTGCCTCTGCTTTCTTCTTCCTTCTTGGGCTTATTGGCACTCGCTCTCATTCACGGGCACCCTTGTTCATGAAATATCATCTGCAAATATGGGAATCTCTGCACCAGCCCCACATTGTTGATATCTCTGGAGTTGTTTATAAAAATATGCCTGGCATTCCCTGCCTGCCATGGTTCCGCGTCATGCTCTGCTTGCAGGCGAGCTTTGCCAGCCTGATAAGAAGCCCTTTATTTGCCCTTTAGGAAAGTTATCTCTCATATCACCAGCTTTCCTCCACTTTCTAGCTCATGTTATCCATAAAAAGGGCCATTATAAAGGTCATGGAGAAGATTAATCCAAGTCCTGAGTTTTAAACATTCTCTGGAGGACACAGCTGAGTCTGAGGTCACTTGTGGCCTGTTTGATTCAGAACTAGTTAACTTAACTGAGGGATGCTTAGCTCAGCCAGTGACTTGTCTATGTCTTGGGACTGGCTAGTTCAGCAAGTCACTGAACAATTCAGGTAGGATCTTGTTAGCAAAATCATGGGCTAGTTAGCTCATGTTTGGCTGATTAGTTCAACTTGTTATAGCACTAGGCTTTGGAAGAAAGACCCTAATCTTTATTTTCCTGAAAGCAAGTCAGCATCATTCTACCAGCTTTACTAACCACAGTCTTCAAGCCAGCCCCAGGTAGCAAACATACAGATGCAGAGAGTATAAATGGATCCCTGTAGCACATCAGCATCACAGGAAGAACAGCTCTAAGAACAAGCCCAGCTTTTAGCTCATATTCTGGATATTAGGTCTATGTTATCTTTGAACTTCAAGTAGAACACAGGGAGAGAGAATAGGGGTGAGGAACAAAAGATATAATGTGCATCTATGCATTTATTTAATGATGCTTTCTGAGCAACTACTGTATTCCAGACACTGCTAGGCTCTGGGGTGCAGGCAAGGTGGTATAGTGCACACCAATTAAGGATATTTCCCAGCCTCCCTTGCCATTAGGAGTGGCCAAATGACTGAAGTTAGGCCAATGGAATGTGGGTCAAAGTGATGTACAGCACTTCTAGGCGTGGCCTACAAAGTCTCCTACACAATCCTTCACAGTCTTTCTTTTTCCCTTTGTTTTCCAGCAGATGCAGAAGGTCTAGAATAGGACTCTGAGACCCTACAGGAGACACAAAATGGAAGGAGACTGAGTCCCTGAAAACGGTCTCTCAGAACTTGTGCTGACCAGACTTGAAGTAAAGAGAAATAAATTTAAATTGTGTTAAGCCACTAGGACTTAGGGTTGTTTGTTGCAGCATTTAACCTATCTTGACTAATGAGGATGAAGACAAGACAGTATTTTCATTTAAAGGTCCTTCTTCAGCTTTCACTCACTGCATTCTGGGCAGAACTTTCCTCTTTCTATTCTAAGACAGGCCATGGTGGTGAACACACAATGCAATATATATGACTTACTGTTGAATTATACACTTGAAACATTGGATTCTGTTAATCAATGTCACCATAATGAATGAATAAATGAATGAATGAATGAATAAGTAAATAATAGAAAGACAGGCCATTCAGAGCCCTTCAGCTTCTTTCTGGTACATCCTTGACTAGTCTGTGTCTTCACTCTCACCTTTTCTTTCTCTACAACCCCTCTACTAATCCATCCATCTAGGTGCCTGATCCCATGCCCCTACCTGTTTTACACTTGGCATTCTGTTGACTGCTCTCTGCCTGAAAAACAAAACAAAAACAAAACAGAAACAACATCAACAACAACAATAAAACATTCAACTCTCCTACCTTTCATTAAAGAGAGTCATATCTAGAATCTAAGGTAGGGGTGGGAACTGAGGCAGGTTTGCTAACAACGTCAGAGAGGAAAAGACATTTCAAAAGCATCTGGATCACTAGGAGGGACAATCCAGAGAGGGGAGATTGCATAAACAAAAGCATAAAGGTGGGCAAGTTCATGGTGTGTGTGATCTGGAGTTTGCACTTGGCAGGGGGAAGTCACTGGATGTTTCTAAGCAGGGCTGTGACATGGTCAGATGTTTTTAGAAAGAAAGCCTTGTCATCTAGAAGAGTGTTTGGCACATAGTGGGTGCTCAGTAAACATTTGATGGATGCGTAGGTGGATGGAGGAATGAGCAAATGAGTAAACAATCTCAAGGAAACTTTACTTTCTGGTGTGAGCACTGAGACATTCACACATGAATTTCAAAGTCCTCTGGAGTTCTGTAAACATGTATGCTCACATATTTATTCTAATCCCCTGTGGGACAAACTTGGACTTAGGTAGAGAATGTTAGCACTGGAACAGACCCTGAAGAGGAATCATTCCCGGCCAACTCTTCCAGCCCAGAAGCTCTGGCCCAGAGAGGAAAGTGGCTTGTTGAGTGATTTGTCTCATGACCCAGTCACAATTTTGGCTGCTGCCAAGATTGAATCTAATCCTTGGATCTAATAGCCATTCTAAGTTTCTGATATGATCAAGTGCTCTATTCAGGGACTCAACCACTACCAGACACACTTTTCACTTTTCCACCATCATGCCTTGCCTAGAATTCCTCTTTCCATATTCTTTCCAAAGACTATCCATCTTTCAAGGTTCTTTTCCTCCAGAAGCCTACCCTGACTACCCTGGCATGAAGTGATCTTTTCTTTCACACACAAGAGTCCCAGAATATTTATTATGTCCCAAGAACTGTGCTTGGAAAATTACATTTTTTTTTCATTTTACACTCAATTCTTACAACAGCCCTATGAAATACAGGCCATTGTTACTCCCTTTTTACAGAAAAGGAAACTGAGGCACCATCAATACGATAAAATCCAATGCACCAAACTGGACTAAATACTTTTCATGTGTTACCTATATTATCCACACAACAACCCCATTTAATTGGCACTCTTACTATAGTTTCCACTTGACTGACAAGAAAACTGAAGTTCCGAGGGGTGAACTTGCCCAAGTTCCCACAGAGGTGAGGGTCCAGGGACAAGATCAAACTCAGTATTCTGACTCTAGATACTCATGAGCTTTCCAATAAAGGTGGAGACCGACCCAGAATCACTTCCACCACTGATGGAGCCAAGGTGCCAGCTGACCTGAAAGTCCACAATTCGTTCCCTATACTAGACCATCTTCCATCACCCTGACTGTTCACCCAAACTACCCATCTGGGTCTTCCTACTGTTACTAAATGGCATGTTTGTTCCTGTTTTACTTCCCTAGCTGGATTGCAAGTGCCTTCTGGACAGGTAACATGCTTTCGAAATTTCAGTATCCCTCTGGACCCCAACAAAGTGCCACAAACACGTGGGTGCTTATGTACTATTGATTAATAGACTGATTATTGAGATGACTCAATGATGGAAATAATCTTGCTTTTTCTTGAGTATGGAGAGGTTTGTGGCGGTCAACAAAAAAAGTTACATTGAAGATTCCATTTGCTTTTCGTACTTTATAAAGTAGATTCCAGAATTAAAATGCTAATCTTATTGTCATAAGCTCAGTTAAAAATATATTTTTTAATTTATATTTCTCTCGAAGGTAGATTGCCTTCTTTGAATGCCACTCCAATCCCCAGAACACTGCCAAGTAGTTTCTCTATAAATACTGCTGATAAATTGGTCCATAAAGATACATTATATCTTAACATTGACGAATATTTTTGTTAGGTTTTTAGTCCCCTAGACTCTTGTAATAATGGCCTAAATCCCATTGATTTTATACTGGACTTGATTTCTTTATGTGAATTTCCTCCCTTGCTAACATAAAGACTTACTCCCCGAGACTGTAAAGCTTTGAAACAGCTTTCTATGAGAAAAGATACATATATTTTTCACTGCCAGACTTTTTCCAGCTCTGACGTGAGAGGTTAGATGTTTCTAGGTTTTCTTCTCCAAGGACCAGCTTTAATCCATCATGTTGTCGTCCCCTACTGGCGACAAGCAGAGGGCGACTTGCTCTGTTTAACTTGAGGTTAGGCTGGGAGGCTTTTTTGCCTTTGAAAACATCCTGATGCTTTTGCAGCTCAGAACGTTTTGTGTTCAATAGCAAAACTGCCAACTAGAGATAGACACGTTTTACTCACCTAAATAAAAAAATTTCCCCAATTCCCAGAACCCTTCAGGACTAACTGTATAATAACTCTTAGTTTCATTTTATTATAATCGTATCCTACAATCTTATTCTCTCAGAGTTCTCCCCCAGGAATTCATTTTGCTCATTTTCATTTCCTCTGCATCAAGCAAAGGTCTTGAAACATAGTAAATACTCAAAGAAAGTTTGTTATATATACATATGCACAAATTAATAAAAGCATAAAAAGAAAGGAGTTAAGGATGGAGGGAGGGATAGAGGAAGGAATTAAAAAAAAACCATTTTCTATAAGCCTCTCAGCTCATGGCAAACTACAGAGAGCCACGTTTGGTTTACAGAAACTTTTAGTCAATAAATGCTTCAGAACTTAATCAGCAGATTCTAAAATCAAGGTAAAAACTTTTCATCTTGTCTCCTCTTGAGAAAAGCCTGTTGTTGTTTAAATTGTGGTCATTAGACTAACAGCTGCACAGGCTGTATTTCTCATTTTTTCCCTTGAGGTTCTCAGTCATTGTAGGGTGGCTGAGGTGTTTTCTATTTTCTAAAAGGCAGTGTAAAGGAGACTAGCCCTTCAGAGCTGTGGTAGACACTTGCAAGTCATGTTGTCCAACATCAATCCCCTTTTCTAGTAGGAGAATGCCCGCTGTGAGTCACCTGGGAATGGCAGTGCCCTGCCTCCTCCTGGTCCCCCGGCAGCCATGGTCCTGGCACGTAACCCAAGATCAGCCAATTGAACACTCCTGCCCTGGACTTGGACTTCGATGACATGGTGGAAAAGTGAACGCTATTAAAATTATTTTATAGTAGCAGCCATTGCGGGGCAGGCAGAGGGGTATCTTTGGCTGGAGTGGCCAAGTCTTCATTAGGAGGTAGTGTCTCGGCCACAGCTCCTCTAGACAATAGGGCTTGGGTTTTGGCCTCTTGGTCTTCTGGAATTATTTTGGTTATAGCTTCTGTTCCAAGCATAACCCTCCATACTTTCTGGAAATTCTGGGAGCCCTCACAGTCTGACAATAAATTTCTTTTGAAAGTCATTGAAAACCATAGTCAGCTTCTGTTACTTGGATCTGAAAAAGGTCAACACAATAGCAATCGAAGAGAAAAAGAGGTGAGAGAGAGAGAGAGCACAAAAGCAAAAAAAAAAAAAAAAAAAAGGAAAGAAGGAAGAAAGGGAAAAAAGGAAGGAGAGGAGGGAGGGAGGGAGAGAGAGAGGGGAAGGGAGAGGAGTACACTTCTGGCTGGCAAATAGGTGCCTAGCACAAGGTCAATGCACAGTAGGTACTCAATAAAGTGAAATGAAAGGAAAATTTCCTTATAGAAAATTAATATAGTATTAGCTTATTTGGTAGTCTTCTTACCTGGTTCCCATTTCAGCTTTCGGGATCCTCTAGGAGTCAGGTAAACTCAAATCAACTATTACCTATTCCTTGCTACTCAAAATGTGTGGAGCACAGACCAGCAGGAACCACCTGGGCACTTGCAGAAATGCAGAGTCTTGGCACCCCCAGACCTACTGAATCAAAATCTGCCCTTTAACAAGGTCCTCGGAGATTCTTTTCCACAACAGAGTTTGAGCAGTACAGGTCTATGAGACCACGATTAAGTTATTTGCCTCCTCAAGTGTCAGTTTTTCATCAATATAATGAGAATAATAATAGTAAGAGCTAACCTATGTATAGGATAGAAGCATACAAAATTTTTGCTATTTAACCATTTTGACCTATAAGTATAACAATTCCATATGGTTTAGCCTAACACCTGTTCTTAGAATTAAGTGACATTATCCATAGAAAGTGCTTACCACAGTGCCTTGCACAAGGTAAGATCAGAAAATCTGTCCCCAGCCTAAGTTCTAGCAGATTTTTCTTCAATTTCAGTTTCACATGTTCAGGACATTGGAAATAAACTTCAATAATTTTTGAATAACATCAGCTATATATTCAGCACTGTCACATCTCGACATAGTGCAAAGTCACTTACATACATTTTTCTCTGTTCATTCTCCCAAAACTGTGAGGTGGAAATTAGCTCCAAGTATAAATGATAGACCTAAGGCTGAGAATTCAGCAAATGTCCAAGGCCAACAGCCAGTAAATGATAAAACTAGATTTAGAATTCAGAAAAGGTTAGCTAACAAGCGTGCTCACCTGTCACAATGTGTCAACAAGGTGCATTGGAAGTTTTCTCTAGGGCCACAAGAGCTTTGAGGTCCTCCTCTCTCAATCCCCTCGCCTCTCCTGATGTCTGATTCTAATTTGATAAAGCACTGCCCTTCACACCAAATGGTTTGGTCTCTAAATCAGGAACTACTTGTAATTCTGGGTCTAGGACTCAAACTCAGCATTGGTCTGGCTCATTTCCTGGAGATCTGTGGAAAGTGTTGTGAATCTTGGTCAGAATCTTTTGCCTCTCTAGCTTCAGCTGTTTTTACAGTTTTCAAGTTCTTTCATCATCTCCATGAGAATGGAGTTCTAAGATCACCCCATGTCAGAGTTGTCTTATAGTAGCATCTAAAAGCCTAGGGTGTGGAATAATTACTGCACTTGGGTGCCCTGTCATTGCACGTCACACTCAGGGGTTACCTCTTCGGTCTCCACTGTGGCCTTTCTAAAATGCAATCAGCTGCAAATTAATTCATTTAGTGGAAAAATACTGAGTGGCAGCTGTGGCCAGGCACTGTACTAGGGGCTGGCAAGATTACAGGGTAGCAGATGCTGTTGGTGCCCACCTATACCCCCTCAGACCTTCCCATTTCAGGGGGAGCTGGCCCCACAGACACTCAACATGTGCACCTCTTAGCCTTAAGGTTTTCTTCTCCTTCTTCTTCCTCTTCTTTTTAATAGGGGAAACCTGCTCTGCCTGCATCTAAGGCAGGACAGAAAAGTCCTGGAATTGACACCCCCTGGAGCAGTCCTCTACCTGTGATTTGTGGGAGTTGATGTATAAATTCTCCAGCTCCTGGGCTCCTCAGGCAGGCTAACTCTAGGGCTGGTCTTCTGTATTGGCTCCCAGAGTTCTCCAGTGGAGTCAAGCTCCAGTTTCCCGCAATGATAAGGTGATTGAAAACACATTCTTCTGCTGCCTTCCCTTCCCTGTCTCACTTCCCTACTACCCTACCAGTGCTGGGATCACCTCCTAAATAAATTGTTTATACTTTCCTGGTTTTGAAGTTAGCCTCTGGGAGAACCCCAATCAAGACAAGTTATGCACGAAGCATCTCTGCCTTCGGGAGAACAGCCAGGCAGCAATCACTTGCTGCACCTTCGAATCACTATGCTCTGATTATTTATTCAACAGTTATTAAGTGGGAGTTGAGATTTTCTATGGATAAATATTATAAATAAATATGAATTTCCTATGAATAAATAATATTTACATAATATTTACAAACAACTTAATTACCACGTCTTGTCTGCAGGCTAAAGCAAAATCAGTGTTCACAAAAATCTGACAAAATGTCCCCCGTTTCAGAATTTCTGGTTCTCTCTTCAGTTTTGCTGACTTCCTGAAGTGGATTTCTAAAGTAGTCACTTAAAAGGATTTTAAAATTTAGGTAATAAAATAAATCATAAATTTCCAGTAAACAGCACTAACCATGCAATCATTCTATGGTTTTTAGAACGCTACCTGTATGTGAGCAGCTGTGAATTTCATAAAAACTCAGCAGAGACTGGCGGAAGCTAACAAGGGCACTTATCACTCCTGATGATAGACGCCGTCTCCCTCAGCAGGAGCAGGCCCAATTAAGATTTTGTCGATTTCGTCCAGTGACGCCTTAGTCCCCTGTATAGATGAGCATCCTGATGGGCCCTTACCTGGCCTGTCCCTTAACTCCCTTCTTTCTGCCCCCACGATACTCTGAACTTCCTTCCCTTCAATGTACTTGCTTCTGGCCCTAATACACCCTTACCAGCAAGAGCTTTGGGGACTCCTGTGCCAATGCCAAGGTGAGCCCTGTATGTCCATCCCTCAGATTTAGGACAGGGTTTATACAGCTTCTTTCCTCTCCTCCCCACCCCTGCTACTTCTCCGGGCCCTGGGTGGGAGCTCCACTGCTGCCAGAACAATCTGGCAAGAGCCACAATAATGGAGAGAACCCCTAGGCCTGGAACAGTCTTGCTGGGGCTTCAGAGCAAGCAGGCATGTGGGAGCCCAGCCTGCAACAGGGTCTTTGAGGACCTCTTGAGCAGCTTCCCGACTCTTTGTTTTTGTTTTTTGTGGGTGTTTTGTTTTTGTTGTTGCTGTTTTTTGCCATCGGCAAACACCATCTAGACTTGCATATAGATTTACAGAATCTCGGTATAGAAACACATGCCAAAATCAAAAACTATCTAACTAGCCTATTCATTTTACATGTGGGGAGACCAGAATTAAAGTTTTGGTCAAAGTTACACAGACTGGGAGAATGAGTCATTCAATCGTCAAATAAGCTCCGTGAGAGAGAAAGCACCTTGGAAACTTAAGTATGCAAATATGAGTTATCCTTTTATAAGGGGATATTTTCCATACAAATGAGAAGCTGTTTTTTAAAGAGGGGGGGAGCATAACAAAAACATATAAATCTATAGGCTATGTTAAAAAATTCTTCTTAAGTTGCTTTGAAGCTGTCTGCCATAATTGAATCAATCATTAATGCACTCAACGACTATGAAGCACTATCTTAGTTCGGGTCTCCCTGAAAGCAGAGCTCAGGACAAGGATTTAGGTGCAGGTTGTTTATTTGGAGGTGAGAAAGAAAGCAAGAGGCAGTGAGAGGGGTGGGAAACAAGTTGGAGGAGGAGGAAAAGCGACAGAGGGTGTGAGCTAGTTACTTCTCTGGGCAGCTGTGGTTCACTTCTGCTGCGGACTTGCTGAGGAAGGCCAGAATACTCCTCAGAATAGCAGTGGATGACTGGAGGCCTTTTATCCATCAACTCCTATTTCCCATGTACTGCAGTTTGCCCCAGAGACATGAACTTTCTTTCTCTTCTGGGGTCTGCCTGTGCCTTTTTCTTTTTCCTCTCCTCTCCTTTCTTTTTCCTTTTCTTCCCTTCCCTTTCCTTTTCTGCTTTTTGCAAAAGCCCTTACAAAGTTTATTGATCAACATGACAGAACTGCCCACCAAAGCTGCAGCCGAAATCAGAAGTGGGCTAAGGGGATGTGGCATAGGGTACATCTGAAGGTATTTGCTACAGATATCAGCTACGTGCCAGCTATGTCTAACCTGATATATTTTAAATCAGGCTGATCTATCCAGGTGCTCCAAAAAGGTACAAAGAAACATCTCAATGCCATGTATCAGTCATTCGACAAATGCTGTCTGTCGCACACCTGCTATGGCCAGGGTATTGTT
This sequence comes from Cynopterus sphinx, assembly GCA_030015415.1. NCBI lineage: Eukaryota > Metazoa > Chordata > Mammalia > Chiroptera > Pteropodidae > Cynopterus > Cynopterus sphinx. Next base: position 87,971,251 of record CM057387.1, read on the forward strand.
TTAGGAACTAGGTATAGAGTAGTGAACTCTGGTGAAGGGAAAGTAATAAAGAAAGAAAGACAAGAACAACAACAAAAAAAACAGTAAAATATTTTGTTAGTAATAAATGCTGATGATACTTGCCATTGCAATATAGAAGGAGGAGGCATTTGCCTCAAGAGAATATTGGCAATGGAGCAGGGGATGGAGGGCATTCTGGAAAGAGGAAACAGCGAGTGCAAAGCGTCAGCCAGAAAGGTGGTTGGACTGCATGAGGAGTCGAAAGAGGTCGGTCAGGGTAACGAGTCGAAGAGATAGTCAGGGGAGAGTTCATGTGGGCTTTATGAGCTAGGGCTAGATGTTTGAAGTTTATTCTAAGTGTTCTGTGAAGCCATTAGAGGGTTTTAAACAGGGGAGTGATATGCTGTGATTTAGCTTTTAAGAGTTCACTTTGCCTGCTATGTGGAGAACAAAGGTGGGGCAGGACTAGAAGCAGCAGCCCTGTTAAACGGAAGCCACTGCTCTCATCTGGGTGGGAGATGATGGTGCTTTGGATTGTGGAATTAACCGTGGAGAAAAGTGGGAAGTTTAAGACATTTTTCTGAGGTTAAGTTGATATTACTCTAGGATGCATCGGATAGGAAGAATTAAATAATAACTCCTAGATTTTTGACTTGAGCATATGGATGCCTGGGGATTATTTAGCAAAATGAGAGAAAACAGTATATTCATCTGGGTTCTCCAGAAAAAAAGAACCAATAGTGTGTGTGTGTGTGTGTGTGTGTGTGTGTGTGTGTGTGTGTACAGAGATAAATACATAAAGAGATTTACTGTAAGGAATTAGCTCATGTGGATTGTGGAGGCTGAGAAGTTCAATATCTGCATTTGGCAAGCTGGAGACCCAGGAGGGCTGATGGTATAGTTCCAGTCTGAGTCCAAGTCCAAAGGTGGGAGAACACCGATATCCCGGTTGGAAGAGAGGCAGAAAGAAAGAATTCTCCCTTTTCCAGCATGAATATTTTTAAATGGGGAAATAAGTCACATATTTTGAAGATGAATTCATTGAGAAGATAAGAGTAAACTTTAAAAAGAAGATTTCTATAACCAATTAAATGTTTCAAATTCTTTTGCTTTTTGTTGTTTAATGTATGAAGCGCTAGCACTGTTTCTTTTATCAGATAGATGTCTTGGATGATCCACTCAAGGAAGATCCTTTAGTCTAAGTCAATGAAGCTTATATCCTTCTCAGACTTATGGAAACACTGGTGAACATATTGAGTCCATATTTTTGGATCTGACTGTGTCAGTTTGGGCAGACATAGCAAGAACAAGAACACTAGCTGAATTTTCACAGATGACACCAGAAGAGCTTCTGGTGACCCATGTTGCTTTCAAGGAGGCAAAAGAAAAAGGATTCTTTTTGCCCAGTTGAATTTGAATTTCAGATAAATAATAAATATATATTTTAGTACAAGTTTGTCCCATGTAATATCTGGAACATACTTATACTGCAATTCGAATGTAACTGTTTTTGCACTAAACCCTTCCAGGAATCAATTCCATCATGTTTTTTCTGGCCAACCCTTTCCCCTTCCCCCAGGCCTCTTTCATTAAACTATAATTGTCCTTCTTTCAACTTCACCAAACTGAGGTTCCTTAACAACGTAGAGGATGTCCTTTCTGTCTCACCATTGCATTCCTGGTTGGCACATAAATATTTAATGATGTATAGAAAAAAAGGAAGAAAGAAAGGAAGAAAGGGAGCTAATTTCTCAGTGACCTTTGAGAAAGGATTACCTAGAAAACGGGACAAGCTCATGTTCGGTGACCTGTGTGCATTTCTGAAGCCCCAGTACAGCAAAGAGCGTACAGTAGTCACTTAATAATTGCTTGTGACTTCATCCTGCCAGTGAAGAGAAGTTTACAGGTCTTCCTACAGGGAATCAGCCATTGTCATGCTCTTTTCAGCAGCATCTCTGTGTCAGCTTTTGGAGAAACAAATAATGGAACCAGGAGCAGGAGAGAGCCTGGGGCTGAAACCAAAAAGGTGTGTCCTCAACCTCCCAAAGGAGAGTTGGCCTGAAGTGGATGTCAAGAGTTGGGGTGGGTCTGTGTGAGTTTGTGGAGGTGGTCTGAGTGGATGCTGGAGACTGCCCATAGCAGGGCTTACATGGATTCTGGCAGTGCAGTAGTTGGATATGCTGGAAGCATGTAAAGTTCAGGGAGAAGACAGTCAGGCTGGACACCTGGCAACGCTAGAGAGTAGATGCTCTATGCTTCACCCATGGTTCGTCTCTAGCTCATTATTGTTCTCACCCTCTTCCCACCACCTTCCCTTTGTTCCCTGCGGCAGGCCCGTCCTCAAGGAAAAAACCATCTGGTCCCTCACATGGGTGTCTAGGGCTGTGTGCCAGTTATTTGCCTGCTGGCTCTCTGATCCATTCCCACCCTTATCCTGCCCTACTCTGATTCTCATTGCCATCCTTGCAAACATTTCTTAGGTTCCTTTGCCCACAGGATTTGGCTGGGTTCAGCCAATGGGAGGCACTGGTGGAAAGGGGAAGGCATAGATTGAGAAGCTCCCCTCCTCTCAGCTCCAGGCAGCATCTGGAGCCCCACTGACATCTCCTCTGTGATTCCACTTCCCACTGAGCCCCCTTCTCTCAGTGGGCCTGGCTCTGATGACCCTGCCCATGGTGCCCCTCAGATATCCCAAGAGTCTAGCTCCCACGAGGCAGCTCTGGTCCTTGGCTCTGATAATACCATCTCCTAAACTCATTCTTTTCTGGGTAACCTCACTTTCCTCTGGTTGTACTTTCAGCCCTTTGAACATCTCTGTAACAAATTCCCTGAATTAAATCCCCTCTGTTGAGTTCTGTTTCCTAACTGGACTCTGACTGATATAGACTTAAGCTATTATCTTTCCTAGAAGTATGTTCATTTTAAAAGAAAAGTGTAGGGGGTGGCTCCATAGTGTAGTGATTAGCATGTTTGCTTTACACACAGAAGGTCTTGGGTTCATGTCCCAGGTGGAGACATAGACCATATCCCTGGTCCACCAGGCCCCAGGTGCGCCAGGCCCTGGGTGGACCATGAGCGTGTGGGAGGAGACATCCTGCCTTCAGAGATCTAGTGCTTAAGGGGAAATGGTAATATCCATAGGTCAGGGGTGGAAGTGGGTGGAGGGAATTAAAGAGAAGGAAAAAAAAAGAAAGAAAAAGAAAAGCTGCAGGCAATGTGTATCACAGAGGAATAAAATATTGAACTTTTCTTCAGAGGAGAGGTGAGATTTAGGACAGCTGGTCTCCCATAACACATCACGTAAGTATGTGTATGAGTTTTGGGTCAACAGGATCGCAAAGAACAGTGACTTGCTCCGAATGAGCCCCATCTCAGAATGCAAAAAGAAGGCAAGAAGAGCTGACTCCAGACTCCAGTATGAACAGACACTGGAAAGCCACTGTAGACCAAGGCAAGGATCCTGGGCTTGAGGTGAGTAGTCGGCTGGATAATGATCCCCAAAGATGTCGAGTCCTGATGGAACCTGTAAGCATCACTGTATTAGTCAGCTCAGGTTGCCATAACAAAATACCAAATAGAAATTAATTTCTCATAGTTCCAGAGGCTGGGGAATCCGACATCAAGGTGCTGGTCAACTTGGTACCTGATGAGAGCTCTCTTGTTGCTTGCAGACAGATGCCTTTTTCCCATGTCCTCTCATGGGCTTTTTCAGTGTGTGCACGTGGAAAGCAATCTCTCTTCTTCTAAAGCCACCAATCCTATCCAATTAGGATTCCACACATATGACCTCATTTAACCTTAACTAGCTCCTACAAGTTCTATCTCTAAATACAGTCAACATTGCATGTTAGGGCTTTAGCACAGGAATGGAGAATGAGAGGGGAAGGGACAAAAATTAGTTCATAGCTATTACCTTATTTGGCCAAAAGACTTTGCAGACATGACTAAATTTAGGATCTTCAGGTGGAGAGATTATTCTGTACTAACCAAGTGGACCCTAAATCAATTGCAAATATATTTTAAGAGTGACAGAAGGATATGTGACACAGAGGAGGAGGCAGAGGTTGGAGTGATGCTGCCATAAGCCAAGGAATGCTGGCAGCCACCAGATGAAAGAGGCAAGAAAGGATTCTTCTTCACTAGAGCTTTCTAGAGGGAGTACGGCCTAGAAGACACCATGATTTCAGACTTCTGCCCCCTTAGAACTATGAGAGAATAAATTTCTGTTGTTTTAAGCCGCCAAGTTTCTGGTCATTAGTTACAGCAGCCACAGGAAACCGATATAAGGTGTGACTCATTGCCTACAGCTCTCCCTCAAGCATGCCCGGGTTCTGCACATATCTGCTGTTCTTTCACCGTTGTTCTCATCTGCTGCGATATCTTTCTCCACCTCATAGCCACTGCTTCTTCACAGTTTCTGCTCAATCATAATGTTGGCTTGCACTCTGCCTGTGCACGTCCAGTGCAGCGTTTCTCTGTGCTAGAGCCTTTTAATTTAGGCAGTCATTGCTTTTTTTCACTGTCTTGTATAAATCATACTTTGCCCCAGGGAGCATCATTTTGCTTGACAGTATATAGTCAAATGCCTATCTGTGATCCAATTGCTCCTGGCCCAAATGAGATTTGGGAGGAACACACAGTGGGTTGCTATGGCACACGGGACTGTCTCTCCCTCAGGGGTTATAGGTAAAACATTTTCACTTGGGCAGGGCTGTGAGCATGGAGGATGGTGGGGTTGCCAGATCTGGTTCAGCACAAATGTCTGGCAATTTTTAACTAAAATGGTAGGAACTCAGTTGTGGGGCAGCATGTATGAAATGAAGGAGAAAACAACTGTTTATAGAGCTAACTCTTCTTAATGAAGAATTACTAAAAACTTATAGGTGGGCCAGTGCCCTATAGCATTCTTTCTCTATGTTACGTTTATGTTTAATTGTGGGGCTGGGGCTGTTTGGACAAGGGAAAAACTGATCCTTCTTTCTAATTTAGTTTTCCTAATGTACAACACTCATGCTGACATCCTTTGAAAATTGGGTGGCTGGATGAGGTTTAGTACGCTACCAGGTCTACTGACCTTGGTTTGGCTATACCCTAATCTAGATCAGGGCTTCCCAAATGTTAGTGCCTCACAGCACCTGGACACTCAGTGGGTCTAGGGCATGGCCTGAGCTCTGCATTTCTAGTGAGCACCCAGGCGTCGCTGCTGTGTTGGTGTGAGCACAGTACTTTAAGCAGCAGGGCTCTGGAGCAGATTGATTTCTGAGGACTCAGTTCCATGAATGTGCCTAGGTGTGCCTGGAAAAACATTACTGGGTCAAATAATTTAGAGAAATGGGGTAAAACAAAGCTCACTGGGTTTCTTTACTTTCCGGACTTCTTGCCTGCTCACATACTGTGTGACTCTAGAAAGATCAATTATAAGTAGTGCTTCTCAAATTTATTTAACCTCAGAATGTTTGGTCCCATATATCTCAATGACTAGGATTTTATTAAATATACTTCAGGAAATGTTTCTCTGGGAACCCAAACCTTACTTACTCCTTCCTTCAGCCCAAGACTCCAGGGGAATTTTTAACAATGGGAAGGAGCAGGAAACTGTGTTCTTGGCTTCAGACCTGGATTCTTCCTTCGGGCAAAGACAAATAGAGAGATCAAAGTCTCTGAAGACCAAAGATGTGTAAAGTGTAGTGGTTGGAGTAACAGGAACCTAGGTTTGAGTCCTTGCTCCACGATTTACTGACTGTATGACCTTGAGTCAGTCATCCTCTCTGGACCTTGGTTTCCTGATCTGTAAAATGGGGATACTAGTGTATTCCTGTTTTGTAGGATTATGGTGAGAAATAAATGAGTTGAAGGACTCAGTATGTTGCCTAGTACATAGTAAATGCCTAATGGAAGCTCTTATTATTACAATTATGCAAAACAATCACAGCATGTCATACGCACCCCATTTTTTACGCCAGTTTCTTTTTTTTCTTTTTTTTTTTTTCAAGAGATGGAGAAGGAGACGGGGAGAGAAAGAAAGCACAAACATGCTGACTTGGAAGGGAACTTGTGCTTTGAAGCTGACAAGTATAATTTGTCTTGAGACTGCCAAGCCCTTGGGTTGAGCCTTCACATTGGAAAAAAGAGACAAGTGAGATTAATCTGGGGCCTTCATTACTTACTCCATCTGGCCTGGCTTGGCACGGCCCCTTCCCTCTACAAACCGATTACTCCTTCAAAAGCCTCAGCAGAGTGGCCTCTAATGGGTTCTGACATGGCAGGAATGGGGCTCACACAGCCCAGAGATAAGGGCCCCGCACCAGGGCCAAAACACTTCCAGCGCTACAGCCCAGATGCTCCACCACAAAAGAAAGAAATGAACTGAAAAGGAGCCAAGGCCTCTGGGCCAGGGTAGATCTCAGGACTCCCAGGAGCACCTGGTTCGCCTCTGTGGGGAGCAGCAGAAGCAGGCTCACCAGGATGGGACTGGTGATGTGGGTTTTTCTGACTGGGGCGTGTTCCAATAACCATGGGCACTTTCTTAATCTGGCTTTCCAGTCACACTGGGGATAGGAAGGTGCTTGGGGGAAGTGAGATAGTTGTTGTTTTTAGGCATTTGCTACATTTGTATAAACCTACTCAGCAGGCTTTCTCATATTTTCTCCCTTTGTAAGTGGCCCCACAGTAGTGGGGATTGGAGGGGGCAAGGCAGAGGGAAGGGAACTGATATTTACTAAGCACTGTGCTCCAGACAGGATACCACATGGTCTCCAAACTCTTGGCTCTGTCACTCAGCACAAGCCTGAAAAGTACACATCACTATTCTTTCACTGAGAGAAAGCAAGGTGTTTATCCTCGGTCACTCAGTAAGTGTTAGAGCCAGGATTTGAACAGAGGACTGTCCACCTGTGGGTCCACGTTGGAAGATGTGCTATGTTGTACCCTTAGTAGCAAGCAGCCTCTGGATTTGGGAGAAAGTATGAGTAGGGAGAATCTTCCACAGCCCCAGGAGACATGGACTCTGTGGCCTAAGTATTCTCTCCCAGAAGTTTGTAGAGCATAAAGGCTGACAGGCAGCCTTGGAGCAGCCCAGAGAAAGACAAAACCAGATCAATCAATCAATCAGTCGGGGGTTTGTTTATCTTGGATTGAGGGATTGCCAGTCTCTGAAATAAAGGCCCTGCTTCTGAGCTGTTTGGCATACACAGCTCTTTCAAAGGACTTTGGCCTCCAGGGCGGGAGGGGTCAAAATCCAGTCCGAAAACTTTCAGAGGCCTCAAGGCCTCGATAGTAAATTTGGGAGCCTTGGAGAGTCAGAAACTGTACAACACTGCCATCTCCTGGGAGCAAGTTCCACTCTGGCCTGGCCAGGCAGAAGTCCAGCTCAGAATACCTGACTAAATGACACATTAGGTTCTCTGCCTCCCCCAGGGAGCCTTCTGTAGTCACATCACAAATTAGGACTGCCAGTGTTCATTAGTTAACAAAGCCGGAGGAGATCAAAAGCATAGGCTTCCAAGTCAAACACTGAACCACTCATTTTTTTTTTTCCACTGGCCGGGTATTTACTAAGCACCTACTTTGTGTCAAGCACTGGGCTAGGCATTGGATACACAATGACAATCAAGACAAATGGTCCCTAATTTCATGAGGTTTACGCATCCACAGAGAAGATAGACTATAAACATAGAATTGTCTCAGTGTAAACAAGGAATTTGTTTACTATTAATGTGGCGAGTGTTTGGAAGGAAAAGCACAGGTTGCTGTGGGAATATATAATGCAGAAGGAAAGAGGAAAACTCCAGCCTCGTTAATTTGTCAGGAAAGTCTTCCCTAAGAACATGGCATATGTGCAGATACCCGAAGGAAATGTAGCAATTTGCCAAAGTGATTTAGAACATGTCTGAAGACCCTGAGACATGAAGGAGCCTGGCACATTAAAAGAAATGAAATAAGTTCTGTATTGATGGACTACTGAAAGAGAAAAAGAGTGGCGTGAGGAGAGCGTGGAGAAATAGGCAGCAACCAGTAAGGCCTTCGAATGCTGTTTTAAGGATTGGACCCTGTATTGCTCAAGTCTCTTTTTGTTACCTATGACAAAGACCGAATGAAAACAATGTAAGTGAAAAGCAATTTATTGGTTCATATAATTGAGAAGTCTTGAGTTAAAGCTGCAGGTGTGGCTGGATCCAGGAGTTCAAATAGTATTTAAACTTTCCTTGTAACAAATTCATTGTCTTTGCTTATTTCTGAATTTATAAGTTAGTCTGATTTTCTCCTGCATTGACAGATTCTATCAATCTGGTAGGAAAATAGTGACTGATACTCACTAGACCCACATCTTGACAGCCTATGATCCAAAAGGAAGAGGAAGTTACCTATCTATCTCCATTTAGAAAAAAAGTCAGGGAAATACTCTGAATGGCCCAGTCTGGGTCACGTGCCTACCCATTAAACTAATTAGTATGTCCACAGGAAGGTGGTATAATGATTAGCCTAACCTCAGACAGGTTCCTATTGCTGTAGTTAGAACTGGGGGGGAGGGCGAAGAAAGGAGAAGAGAAGGCACTAACATCACTGGCAGCCACAGAGCCATACAGAACATGAGAGGCATTTCTCCCCAAAGTGGTGCTGATTATAAAAGAGAAATGGAAAAGATAGTGGAATATACAAAAACACTGACAAAACAGAATCATAATTAGCAGAGAGCTATGAGAAACTGCTGAAGGTTACATGCAAGTGAAAAACAACATCACGTTTTTGTTTTGTTTTGTTTGTTTGTTAAAGATCACCCTGGCTCTTGTAAGACTGAAATGAAAAAAGCAAGAGTGGAAGCAGAAAAAGGTTTAGATTCTAGGCTAACCGAAACACCTCCCAACTACTTTAAAAAAATATCTAGAAACAATAAACCATAGCAAAGATCTTTGTAAATGCACAGAACAACATGCAAGAGAAGTATGAGAAATGCTCCTAGACAAAGACAAGCAGGACACTGAAAAAACAGGGTCAAGTGAGTAACTGAAGCTGCAGATCCTTCGGAAAGTTCTTCCGACCTTAGGTAATAAGAGACTTAAATTTTAACAGCTGCATGAAAAATAAGAAAGGTCTTAGGCCTAAATGAGATGAGTATCAGATCTGAGAATTTTCCTCCCCACACCTACACCCCACAAAGACAGGGAACTTCAGTGAATAGTGAAATAACAGACTAGAAAAACAACACACCCATTACTGTGGAGAGAATAAGAAAGCATTTATGTCTTGGCCTAGGGTCTGGATGGGAAAAAAAGCCTCTCCTTTGAGACTTTATAAACATAAGTCTTCTCATGGGTTTGGGGCTGATATTCATTCCATTTGCATGGTCCTAAAATCTTCAGCTTTAAAAAGGGTTCCAGACTCATCATACCCTGGGAGTACCTGGGAGAAAGAAACACAAGACTTTTCTGGAGACCCTCAATCTAGGATTCACCCAGAGACAAATCCACTGAGCATATGTTCACAACCCCATAGAGAGTTTCTGCCATCTCTTTTCCCCGGTAACGACTACATAGACCTTTAACTGGCCACTGGAACATTCCTGACTCCTTCCAAAACTGTTTCTGACTCTCCTGGTTTCTGTCCTCATGATTCCTCTGCCTGTCTATGGCCGGAACTGAGCCAGCTATAGTTCTGATATTTGCATCAGTTCTCCAGCTTGGAACTTCTGCCTCCCTCTCAACTGAGTTTGGGATTTCCTTTACTTACGAGGCCCCTGGCGGCCCCCACTGATGATTTCTCTCCATCTCTTAGGCCCAGCCTGGCCTCGGGATTCTACATCCTGGCACAATCCCACACACATGATGCCCCTCTCAGTTTGCCCAGACCCTGCATACTGGATCAAGACAGAGAAAACAGGGAAAGGGATAAGGGAATCAGGGACAAGCTCTGGGTTGCTTTTCATTCCAATCTGTGGCATCTCATGGTGGTTATGTGGCCTAGTGGAGCCTGAGCTCCCCCTGACACGAGAGCCTCTCCACATTCTTGATGAGCAGGCCCAGATCTGGCACAGCTTGGAGAGTGGGTGTGGGAAGCCTCTCCTGACTCCACCTGCCTGAATGGAGGAGTGCAGTCTCTGATTGTGCCCCAGGAACCCTAATTCCTTCTCACACCACAGTCTGCGTGGTAATGCTGGCAACATGGAATGCTGGCACTGAGTTCTGAGGTGAAATCAAATAACTATCTAACAGAAAAACAGATTCAACACAGTAGTCTTTGTGAGAAGAGGGAAGCCACTAGCAGGCCAGAAAGCACTGAGCTAGCTGGTTGGCAGCTCTGCCCTGCCCTGCAGCAGGGAGAGAAGGCCAGCTTGCCTGCCTGCTTTTCTGAGAGACAAAGCAGGGTCTTGACAGTCCTAGCCAGGGCAGGGCTCTCTACCTGTGTCCTGACAAGCCAGGTAAACAACCAAGTTGAGGCATCTTTCCCAGGCAGCCCGTCAGGGAGATGAGGAGGGTGACAATGAGCCCCAAAAGCTCAAACATGGAGATGTTTTTCTAACAGCAGAGGATAGAAAGCTTGGCATAGGCCCTGAGCTGTATGTCCTGGTCGTGTACCTTAGAACCACCATTCCTGCAGCTCTGGATGCACACATACGTCCACCCCAGTGCCTGTCACAGGGAATTGCCACTGTTGATTGAATTACCTTTATTCTTAACTAGAGTGTGACTTCTAACATAGTGCAGTGGCTGGCACACAGTATGGGCTCAATAAATATAAACAGTATGGGTCCTGTTCTTTCTTGCTGCAGACAGAAGTTAGATCCTATTTCTCAAGGACTTTCCTTTGCATGCAGTTTAGAAATGCAAACTCAGAGACCAGGGACAAAGTTCAAAATCTGGCTCCACCACCCATAATCTAAGACTTGCAGCTAGTTATTTAACCTCTGTTTCCCATCTGTAAAATGGGCATATTACATTGCACATCTCATGAAAGTGTTATAAGGGTGAAGCACAAAGCATTTAGCACTGTGCCAGGCCCAGAGTGAGAGTTCAGCAAACATCAGACTCTTAGCTTATTTATATCTATACTCATTTGCATATTCAGTCATTCATTTAATAAGCACAGTGGATTCAGAGCACTGTGAAAACAGATGAACAGAAGTGTCTCCATGCTAGAGGAGCTCATAGTCTAAGGATATTTGTTTTGTATTAAAATAAGAGCTCTACAGCCACAAAAGGCCACACATCTTACAATTCCATTTGTGTGAAATGTCCAGATCAGGCAAATCCATATAGACAGAAAGTAGATTTGTGGTTGCCATGGGCTGGCAGGAAGAAGAATGGGGAGTGATTGCTAATGGCTACCATGTTTTTATAGGAGCAAAGGAGATGTTCTAGAACTGGGTAGTGGTGATGGTTGTACAACCTTGTGACTACACTAGAAACCTAGGAATTGTACACTTTACAATTTCTTGGCATGTGATTTTATCTAGAGTCTAACTGCCAATTACAGCTACGTGACCTCTGGGTCTCAGTTTTCTCATTAGCAAAATGGGGATAATAACAATCATCTCGGAGCAGTGTGGAAAACAGCTCACTCACCATGCGGAGTTTACCGGTGTGATTTTAATTTGCAGTATCACAAAATAATTTCAAATGACCAAGTAGAGTCTGTGGAAGAATACGATCCATTTAAAAAATAGCTTTTATAAGCATATTGTTAAGGTTTTTGTCCACCACACTTCACATGATCTATAGAAAATAACCAGATAATTTGTATCCTATATTACTTCATGACTTAAACTCTGCCTTCCAAAGGAAAGCATGCAAGAGCTTGACTTGATGATCAGGACAATTTTACCCCAAAGATAAATTTTCAAAAGGAGGAAAGTGTCTGGGTGTTAAAAAAGAATCCCTTCTTGAGCTAAGAGCAAGTTGAATTAATATTTCAAAATATATAAATTTCAACTATGTCTAATCAATTTTTCTCCACATTCTTTGGAAGAGTACCTGGCATAAGGCAAGTACTCATTGTTAGCTTGAATTATCACTCTACAGGAAGTTTGTTGTCAAAGGTGTGGAAAAATTAAACACGAACAAAATAAGTGCTAAAGAATGATAAAGAGAGGGACCAATCAATAGTGACAAGGAGTTATTGGTTAGTAGAGTGTCTTATTCATCATTCATTGGTACATCACAGCAATGACCGAGATGAAATATGAGAGGTAGTGAAAAAAGCAAGGACTTGACCTCCTACATTTTATCTGATACCTGTCATTTATTACCGCTGTGACCTTGAGCAAGTTACCAAAACTCTCTGCACCTCTAGTTTTTCTTCAAGAAAATGAGAATAAAAAATCAAACACCTTCTATTGTGAACATTAGATGGGTAATGTAAAGTATCCCATTTAAAAAAAAAAAAATCTTGACAGCCTAGTAGAATAGGAGTCAGAGCCAATTTAAATTGCTTTAAGATAATTGTAAAAATGTGTATTTTTCTTGCCTATCTGATTTATGGACTCATTACACATGTACTGAACCCCTACCATAGGCCAGGCACTGAATTAGACCCTAGATACCTGTGAATACTGAGAAGAAATTTACGCATCAAGACAGACTCCCTGTGGTTAAATGGGCCTCAATTTAAACTAGAGCCTAGCTGTCATTTGCTGATGGTGCCTTCTCCTGAAACTTGCACCCCAAACTGAATTTCTATTGTGCTGCACCATCCTGCCTTTTAATGAGCTCTGACTTGACCACTGGAGGGAAGTTCCTCCTTCAGTAGCCATCCTTTTTTGGTTGCCATGCTACCATCCAGGCAATAGACTGTGACCTGCATGAACCACTCAGAACTGCACAGTTTGGAAGCCTCATTTTCATGAAATGGACCAAAATGATAACAGTGGATGGGAAGTTTCTTTATAAATGATGGCCTCTCCTTTGTCTCAGCAGAGCATTATTTAGGTTGGTACGTGAATCAGTATCTCCCAGGCTACAGCTCTCTTTGCTCAAGTGCTTTTATTCCTTATTATAGTCTTAATTTTGATCAACATACCACTTTTCTCCTCCAGCAACTACTCTAAAGAGGTATAAGATGTTGTGGTCATCCAGAGGAAAGAGTCTTACTTCTTACGGGCTAGGTAGATCAAGCAAATTTGTTCTTGTCTTACCTCTTACTGAGAGATAGCCAGATTATTGTAGCTCTTTTTTTTTTTTTTAACTAAGCCATAGGTCATATTGATAGGCTGTTGACTAGGCAGTGGCTTGTCTGTCTTTGAGTAGGTGCTCACCCCTGGTCTAGCCAGCTGTGGCCAGGAAATATGATGGCAGCTCATGGCACAAAGCATGTCCATAACCTCTCAACCCTCTGGCAGGAGCTAGTTTCCCTTAGAAAGGAAACATGACATTAGTGTAGCAGGGGGAAAAATTCCAACAGATGTAACAGCATATGCAAAGTCAGGCCAATGCAAAAATGTATGTGATATTGGGGAACCGTAGAGTGGTCTTATATAATAGGTGTTCTGTGGGGCCCAGTAGTGCAGTCTCCGTGGTCACCTGAGCCATGTGTTCCAGCTGTGTCCTTCATGTGGGTTGTGTGTAGTTTCCTATTGTAATAAAGCCTTGGTTGCAGTTTGCATGTCAATGGGAGAGATTGACCCTAGAGTTGATTATGAGGACTGACAGTAGAAAAGTTGTTGTGCAGGGGCTGACCTTATGAAGCAGGATGACCTTATGGAGAAGAATTCACTTTAGCAGGGCTCTGGTGCCTGCCCAGCCTGCCCTTTGGGTGTATCATTCTCAAGCATGGCCCAGAGTGGTGAGAACTTTAATAAAGAAACATAAAAATGGGGATAGAAAACATAAAAAAGAACTAGTCAGAAATGAAGACTACAATAACTGAAATGAAGAATACCTCAGAAAGAATCAATAGTAGATTAGATGAAGCAGAGGATTAGATTAGTGATTTAGAAGATAGCAAAACACACCCAATCAGAACATCAACAATCCAAAAAAATGAGGATAGTTTAAGGCACCTCTGGGACAATATCAAGCATACCAATATTCATATCATAGGGACACCAAAAAGAGAGAGTGAGCAAGAAATTGAAAACATTTGAAGAAACAGCGACCAAAAAAATCCCTTAATCTGGCAAAAGCAATAGATATGTAAGCCCAGGAAGTGCAGAGTTCCAAACAAGATGACCCCAAAGGGGCCCACACGAAGACACACATAAGAGAGGGCCTGACTGAGGATAAAAAGGGGAAAAGAATTAAGAAGTACAACTAATAGTTATAAAATAGTCATGGGGATTTAAAGTATAGCATAAAGAATACAATCACTAATATTTTAAGAACTATGTGTGGTGTCAGATGAGTACTAGATTTATTGGGGTGATCACTTCATAAATTATATAAATGTCTTATCACTATGTTTTACACCTGAAAGTAATATTACATATCAGCTGTAATAAAAATAAAAAATATTAAAAATATGTTTTATTAGTTCCTCTTGCTAAAGTCATTATTTTAAAAAATTTGATGTGAATGAATTTTTATTTCCCAAAGAAAGTAACTAAGGCCTTGGTTCTAGTTATAGATTTTACTTGAACTTTATAATCTGCTCGACTCAGTTTCAGATCTCAGTTCCACCCCTTGCTAATTTCAACCTTAGACAAAATTCTTAATTTCTTAGTCTCCATTTCCTCATCTGTAAAATGGAGCTACTAATACCCACCTTTAGGGTTGTGATAGCATTAAATGACATGGTATATATAAAGTGATGAAATGGTATCTGGTACTTGAAAAGTGATCAATATACATTATCATTAGTGGCTTGCATGATTTGGGGAAAATAATCGTGACTGCTAAATGTCATGTTTACTGCAAATCTACCTATTTCACAGCATAGTTGCAAAGATTAAATAAAAGAATGAGTTGAGTGCTTTGAAAAATGCAGTAAAAGTCAGATATAGGGGACTGTTAAAGATGAAGCTGAAAAATGGCAGATGGAAGGAGCTGAAGTGTAGGAAAAAAAGCTGGGGCCATGACATTAAAATAAGAAAAACCACCTTTAATTCACTCTTGAGTTTAAAAAATATCATTAAAATTATTTTATTAATATGCTTTGTACTATTTCTGAAATCAGTTGTCATTTATTTAACAGTACCTACTAATTTTCTCCATATTGAGCACACATTTTTCATCAGTTTACATATTGCCTGGTCTATTTTCAAACAAGCTTTCACACTCACTAATGTTAAACATTTGTGAAAGTAAGAAAGTAACAATATTCCACAGACAAAGCAAATAAGATTTCATTTACATCTCCACTGCCATTGATTAACATTTCTTGCCCAGCACATTGCCTTGAGGGTACTGGAACCCTATCTTAATAGCAATAGTGCTGCCTTGATTAGTAATGTCTTGAGAGCATGGCAATGTGAGATGATAGCACATGTCTATACTTAAATGATTGAAAAGTGGATGCTTTTGCCGAAAAGAATTTCTAAGTTAGATTCATTCTCATGCCCAGATACTCAGAACGGTACATTTACTCGGGAAAATACTAATTTGAGAATTGCGACAGATTGTATTTTCCAAAAATTGTCACAGGAGCTGTCGTCTCACATGCTCTTCTGCAATGGTACCTTGCTACTCATCCCGTTCCCCCCACACCACACCCTCATCTCCCAGGAGGAAATAGAGAATAATACCCGTCCTCTTGAATCTCGGCTGGTCTGAGTGAATTGGTCATAACCAATTGGATATCACAGAAGCAATGCCGCATGACAGCTGAAGCTAGGTAGGAAGGAAAAATGCAGCTTTTGTCTGGCTTTCTTGGCACACTCACTCCTAGAAACTAGCACCAGGCTGTGAGAAACTCCAGTTACATGGAGAGGTCGTGTACAGGCACAGCAGTCTCAACAGTCCCAGCTCAACCCAACCTGAATCCAGAAGCTTCCCAATGATTCCAGCCCCAGGCGTTTCAGTCATTTCAGCCATTCCAGTCTTCCCAGATGAGGGCCCAGATATGGTGGAGCAGATAGATATAAGCTATCTCCACTGTGCCCTGTCTGATTTCCTGACCCAAGACTTTGTGAGCATAATAAACCCATGCAAAAGTTTAACACCACTAGATTTTAGGGTGCTTTGTTATTCAGCCATGGCAAACCAGAAAAAGAATCCCAAACAGCAAGGGTGGTGGAGGCGGTGAGTCTGCTCTCTCCCTCATTGTGACTGTGAGACTGCACAGGCCACATAAACCCTCAAAGTTTTCATTTCCTTATCTAGGATAATAACAACCTTCCTACCGCAGTAAAAAATAAAGTCAGAAACCAATGAAAGCAGAATTTCATGAAATAACACTGTTGTGAAAAGCAAATAGATTGCTACTCTTACGTAGCCTTTTTGTCACTTGGAGAGCAGCACTCTGAATCGCAGAAGACATCCTTCTTGGAAAATAGTTATTAGCCCACATCCACAAATCCCACTTAATGGATCTAGGTACAGCTTTCACATTTGGTGAAAACCAAACCAGAGTCCTCAAAGTCCCACAGGACAAGTAGACAGACGTGAGACATGCTCTAACCAGCAATGACCTCACTTCTTTTGTATAATGACACGCCAAGTTGTGGGAATGCTTCTTACTCTGATTATAGGAACCTAGACGAGTTCCCAGCCTTCCAGAAATATATGCTTGTGCCCTGCCTGTGAGAGGACCAAGGACCGGCTTCTCCACCTGGCCCCATCATGGCTTCCCTTCCGTGAATCTGCTCAGAGTGGGGACTTTGGGGCTTGGACCTGGCTTTGTTGATTCTAATCCCTGAAGAAAAATAACTCCTTCTCCAATTAACTTTTGTAGCAATGGAGAATTAAACAGTTTTTAATATTTAAATCATTTTATTCAAAGAGACCGTGATACTTATCTCCCATCTGCTGCCAGTCAGTATCCTGGCACTCTCTCTTGGGTATTTTTTCACCTTCAACCTCTAAAGCTTTACAAGAGTTCTTGGTTAGGTATTCACTAGCTGTGAAAGTTAGTCAACCCACTTGTCACCTCTAACATGAAGATAATCACACCTCTTAGGCAGGGGGTGGGGAGGGTAGTCATAAGGAAACATTCTGCCACAGAAGTAGATTTCTTTACTTTTTCAAAATCGTTTGTTGAACTTTTACCATGTGCTAGGCTAGATTCTGAGTAAACATTGATTAAAAAAGAAAAAAGAAAAAAAAGGTATCCCCTGCTTTCTAGGAGTTCCTAGGGCAATCGGAGAAATGGGTAAACAGACTAGTAACAGAATGAGAGAGTGCCGTGAAGACGGTACCACAGGAACACAAGAAAAAGTTCCTAAACCAGGCATTGGAGGCTTGGGGAAAACTTCTTAGAGAAAATGATGTTTAAGTTGAGACCTGAGGAACAAGTAGGAATTGGGAAATATGATGAGGATGGGGAGCAGGGGAAAGGTGGTGCAGAAAAACAGAACAGGTATGGAGACAAGAAAGCACAGGATTTACAGAGAACTGCAGATGGTTCCATGTGGCTGAAGCATCAGCCATAGGCGCAAAGAGAGAGAGGGGAGTTGGTGGGGGAGGCAGCCAGAAGGCTGCATGGCCTCATAGGCTTCACGAAGACATGTGGACTTCAGCATTTGAAGAGTGCTTAGCAGATGATGTGGAGAATAGATCAGAGGGGAAACGCTGAAGGCCACAGGCCGTGAGGAGTCCTCTGCTGTAACCCAGGCGAGATGCAGTGACTCCATGCATGATGGCTGCCATAACTCACATTCAACCCCTTTTGCTGGGGGTTCGGACAAGGGGTGTGTCTCTTACACAAGGTAGGTAAGATATTTTCTGAAAGATCCATCTATAATAAGGCCAATCTCTGTCTAATGAGTCAACAAGAAATGCAGCAGAAAGCAGTGTGGATGAACTTTGGGCTGAAGGGGATGAAGGCAGAGGGACCCAGTCCCCAGAGCCTGGCCTACCCAACACTGCAGCTAATTCAGCCTTTGCTTTCATTCTGAGGTCAGGGCCCATCCCTTGGAAGCCTGGCCACTTTTTGGGCCTTCGGAACATCTCTGAACAGGAATTTGCTTCTTCAAAATGAGAGCTCAATGTCAAGAGGGAGGAGAAAAGGGAAATTTCAGAGTTGGGCCCCAAACAATTCCAACCCATTTTTCTCACTGTAGACACTGCCACACCCCAAAGAAAACAGACCTGACTCATAGACCACATCAATCCTGGGAGACTGGAAGCCTGGCTATGTGCTGCTGGCTACACTCCCAGCACTCCAGGGGGCACATGTGCTGGGGTATCTCTCTGGAAGCCACAAAGGGAGGAAAGGTGGCCTTACCCAAACCCACCCCCACTGCTCCAGAGCCCCAGCCACCTCCCTCTTCCTACCATGAGCTTTTAACTCCCAAACATGTAGCCAAGTGAGATCAGAGAAAGCAGCTGAATTATGATCAAGGACGAAGAGGAAATTTATGAAGCCATTCCAGGGGCCACAGACCTGGGAGTGTCTGCAGCTGATTCAACAGATGGGAACACAGAAAAGGGTCATGGAAAGTGAGTGAGATTCAGGTCAAAATTCTAATTCCACCACATGCTAGCTGGGAACCTGGGGAAAATTACTTAATTCTGTTGAGCTTCAGTTGCCTCAACTCTAAAACGAGGATAATCATGCCTCACTTAGAAGATTACTGGAAAGCATCTAACCCAAAATCTGAAGCAGCACAGATGCCAGGGAAATTTGGATTCTAACTGCAGGTATTGCCCATACAACTCATAAGGCACATATCCTATACAGTCTTCCCTTTGTGCTAGACTTCATTCCCCCAGCTAGTCTTACAGGCAGCTGGAGAGCAGTAACTGTGTGTTACACATTCTTTCCTTCCCATGACACCTCACTTTCACGTGGGTCAATACATGTTTCCTGGCTGAATGATATATCCAGACATCAAGATCTTGGTGTGGGGGAAGGGGGTATAAAGACAATAATGCCAAAATTAACAGACTTTGACACCCAAGGCACACAGCATCACCCTTTAATAAGTAAAATACTGGGGCACCTGGACACCTTTCTTCAACCTATGAGAAGCAACCAGTCAGTAGAAGCAGCAATACAAGCATCAGTAAACCAGGCAGAGCTGAGCTACACTGCCAAGGGGCATGCCACCACCCTCCAATGGTATAACCTTGGGTTAGTCACATCTAAAAAATGGGAATATTTAGAGTACCTCCTCACAGAGTTATTGGGAGTATTTTAAAAATATACGAAAAGCACTTTAAACGATGCTTGGCATTTAATACTCAGTAAGTACTTATCTTCAACTCATCATTGTCAAAGCTCAGTTTGTATTTGCTGGGCTGGAGTCCCTCGTTAAATGGCAACACTGGAAGTCTCACCCCAGATAAAGACCTTGTCACAGGCTGTCCACTATCGCCACCATTATTCAATATAACATTGGAGGTTCTAGCAAGTGCAATCAGGCAAGAGAAAGATATAAAAGGCATATAGATAGGAAATGAAGAAGTCAGACTGTCACTATTTGCAGATGACATGATTCTCTATACAGAAAACCCTAAAGACTCCACAAGAACACTACTAGAAATAATAAGCAAATACAGTAAAGTTTCTGGATACAAAATCAATGTTAAAAATCCACAGTGTTCCTATACTCTAATAATGAATTGTCAGAAAAAGAAGTGGAAAAATAATTTCGTTTGTAATTGCAATAAAAAAAATAAAATACCTAGGAAGAAATGTAACAAAACATGTGGACTTATATGATGAAAACTATAATACCTTATTAAAATAAATTGAAGAAGATACAAAGAAATGTAAAGATATTCTAAGTTCTTAAATTAGAAGAACCAACATAGTTAAAATGACCTTATCACCGAAAGCATTATACAGATTTAATGCAATCCCCATCAAAATCCCATTGGCATTTTTAAAGAAACAAAACAAAAAGTCATCAGATTTGTATGCAAGCATGAAAGACCCTGAGTTGCCAAAGCCATCCTGAGAAAAAAGAACAAGCAGAGAGATATCACTCTGCCTGACTTCAAATTATTCTACAAAGCGACAATAATTAAAATGGCATGGTATTGGCAGAAAAACAGACACATGAACAGTGGAACAGAAATGGGAGTCCAGAAGTAAACCCATGTTTATATGGGCAAATAATTTTTGACAAAAGAGCCAGAAATATACAGTGGAGGAAGGAAAACCTCTTCAATAGATGGTGCTGGGAAAACTGGAAAGCCATCTGAAAAAGAATGAGACTAGACTGTTTGTCTATCACCACACGCCAAAATTAACTCAAAATGGGTTAAGAACCTAAATTTAAGACCTGAAACAATAAAATGCATAGAAGAAAACATAGGAACTAAACTAAGGACCTCAGACTTAAAGAGAATTTTATAAATTTGACCTCAATGGCAAGGGAAGTAAAAGCAAAAATAAATGAATGGAACTACATCAAACTAAAAAGCTTCTGCATAGCAAAAGAAATCATCAACAAGGTAAAGAGACAATTATCTGAATAGGAAAATATATTTGCGAGCAATACCTCCACTAAGGGCCTAATATCCAAAATATACAAAGAACGCATACAACTCAATAACAACAAAAAACAAAAGATTAATTAGAAAATGGGCAGAGGACCTGAACAGACATTTCTCCCAAGAAGACACACGAACGGCCAACAAACATATGAAAAGATGCTCAACATTGCGAGCTGTTAGGAAAATGCAAATCAAAACCACAGTGAGATACCCTCTCAGATCTGTTAGAACAGTATTATCAACAGGACAAGTAATAACAAATGTTAGAGAGGATGCTGGTGGGACTGCAAATTGGTACAGCCACTATGGAAAACAGTATGGAGGTATTTCAAAAAATTAAGAATTGATCTATCAAACGATCCAGCAATCCCTCTATTGGGTGTTTACCCCCCAAAATTGAAAACCCATATCTGAAAAGGTATTTGCACACTGATGTTCAAAGCAGCATTATTCACAGTGGCCAGGACATGGAAGCCACAGAAGTGTACTATAACTGATGTTTGGCTAAAGAAGCTGTGGTGCATATATACAATGGAATATTACTCAGCCATAAGAAGAGATGAAATACTGCCATTTGCGACAAAATGGATAGACCTTGAGATAATCATGCTAAGCGAAATAAGCCAGACAGAAAAAGTTGAAAACCACATGATATCACTTACATGTGAGATATAAACCTAAAAGCAACCAATGAACAGGATAAACAAGCAGAGACTTATGGACATGGACAATAGACTAGTGGTTACCAAAGGATAGTGGTGGGCAGCAAGGGGAGAGGTTAGATGAGGTAAAAGGGGTTAAACGTGGTGACAGAAAAAAATCTAACTATGTGCTGTGAACACACAATGCAATGTGTGTGTGTGTGTGTGTGTGTGTGTGTGTGTGTGTGTTTGTGTATACATATATACATACATATATATGCCTTATACTTGAATTGTACACCTGAAACTTACTGGATTTTGTTAATCAATGTCACCATAACAAAACAAACAACAACAACAATAAAAAAGAAACCCTGTCACCTGGAACAGGAATTCCACTTTAGGTGAGAGAGGGGACAGAGCTGGGTTGCCTCTCTGGAAAAGCATACATGGCAAAGTGACTTTGTGGAAATGCCTTGCAAACCATAAAATTACACTGTAAACATTAGTGTTATAGTTTCCGTTTTTCCAATGCTTAAAAGTCTAGAAACAATATTATAATAATCATAATCATAATTCTCATTTATTATAACTACCATAATCCTAATTCTCTTTTATTTGACAGTCTACTATGAACTAGATACTATGCCCGCCTCTTTTCACAGGTCCACTCACTTAAATGTTCTCAATAACTCTAGAGAGTTGAAATTATTTTCATCCTCATTTTAAAGATAAGGAGGATAATATTCAAGTCACACAAGGCCTCAAACGGGATTCAAACTCCGGTCTGTTGGCTCCCAAGCCTATGCTTTTAAGCACTATGATACACTCATGGATTAAATGATCTAAGATGAATAAGATGCCAATGGGCTCAACATATCCAGCCAAATGCTTATAACATTGTTCTCGGATTCTGAGAGTTCTGCCTTTATCTTCACAGTAGGTATCATGACATCTCAGTATCACAAGGCACATGGCAGTGCTTTGCTATTTAAGATCTCCTGAAAATCATCTTCCTTTCCCTCATTCCAAGTTAACCATGTCAAGCTTACTTTATCCACCTCACTCAGAAAGATCCAGGGCTCAGTTGACCTTGTTAAGATCTGAAATTACAGTCTCGAGTGTAAGGATTTTAAACCTAGCACCAAGAACCTCGCCAGGGCACCCAAACAAAATACAATACCCTTCTCCCCCTCAAAAACAAATCTCTTTTCCTTCTGAAATCAAACAAACATTGTATAGTAAAGGGAAAAAAGGACATCAAGAAATAGTAGCTGATTTTACTTTAATATCCCGAAACATTTGTGTGAATGGGACTATGTTGCAAAACAAGGCAGAAATCTGTAGACAAGTACGTCTCACACTGAAGAAAATTGATTGGACAGAAGGCACCAAAAATTGCATTTTGCTAGATTACAAGTAAACAATAAATTGGGAGGTGGGGGGTGGGGAGATTCACCAAGGAGAAAGGAACTTGCACTGTCATTTCACTGGCACATCATAAAGATGAAAAATGGCCTCATTAGCTGATGCGCAACCTCAATCTTACATTGTAGTGTAAATAGAATTTGGTGTTAAGGAGACAAATACCCTCAGCAGCAGTGCAAAAGTGCACGAAAAGGGACTGATATTACCATCAGCCCCTGGGTCCTTTTTCTCCTTTCTTACACGGCTTCTATGGGCATCTCGATTGCCAGTGCTTTGCAAATGTACCATTCATCAACAACTGATTAGTGGAAAAACTGAATGCTAAAAAGTCTAGGTGAATACACATTGTTTCTGTCCATGCTCTTCAATCAGATGGCTTGGAGGGTCCTGGGGTGGAGAGACGTACTGTATCTGGCCTGTCTTCTTAGGTAATAACAGTTGGTGCAGTGCGTCCCGTCCTTTCCTGGAGTTGGGAGACCTTCAGAGCAATGGAAATAAGTGGGGCCAACATGACCTGAGGGATACACAAAAAGAAGAACCTTTTCCATCACTTTCTCTAGACACAGATCCATAGTTCCAGCCCTAACTTGGGCTTTGAGTTACCAACCCATATGTCTGATTCCCACTCAGATATCCCAAAGGCTGTACAAAATCTACCAAACTTAAAAAAAAAAGACATGTTCTTTCCCCCAAAAGCGTTCTCTATTTCAGTGAATTGACACCATAGTCTATCACATAAAGCAAATGAACAATGAAGAGTCATTCTTCGCACTTTCTTCTCCCACATACCCCTTGTCCAATCTATCAACAAGCCCAAGTTTATTTTAGCTCCTAAATATCTCTCAATGGTACCTATTTCTCCCCATCCAGTGTCATACCTCTTGCTAAACCAACATTCTCTTTTTTACCTGGAACAATGGTACCTTCACATCCACTTCTCCATCCTCTAATTTGTTTCCCACACTGGACCCAAAGAGATCTTTTTAAAATGCCACACTATCCTCCCATCTACCTCTCAGTCACAAAAAATGTGTTCTTGCTTAAATAAATAAATATATTTAATATTTAACAAAGAAAACCATTTATCTAGTTGAACAGTCCATTTTACAGATGAGGAAACTGATACCCAAAGAGGTGATCTGACCACCTGACTCAAGGGCAGAGACAAGAATAGTACATTTTCTCCTGCCTTCTGTTGCTTTCTCTCAATGTCCACCAACTCATGACACCTGAATGAAAGCTGGGACACCAGTTCTGCATGTTGACCACACCACATGCCATTTCCCCATAAAGCTCCAACAGTCCCAACACAGTACTGAGGCTGTGGCCCAGAAGCTCCAAAGTATGGAAAGGCATCTCTCCTGGGCCCTGTGGGCACCCTGCATCCTTCAGTGCCCTCCCATCTCCTAAGGGCTATCGTCCAGAAGAAACTTATCTTTCATTCATTCTCTGTATTTACCATGTGCCAGGCATTAAGGCAAAGAAACACAATTCCTTCCTCTTTTCCTCTTTATTATTCTTTATTCTTCTTATTAATTATTATTAAAATTTACATCATTGCCTTTGGGATACCTGCAACACAATGATTGAAGCTGGAGGCTGGCCACTGGAAAAATTGTAGTGCAGTCTCCTCTCACCTCCCTCACTTTGTATTAAAAGCAGCTATGTAAGTGCCACTCTTTCTCAAAACCTAATCCTATGTGCCAGGCTGTTTTCAGAATTCTGCATCCACTGTCTCCTTTAATCCCTATAACAACTCTGTGAAGTAGGCAACACTCTGCCACTTCACAGACAAAAAGAAAACAGAAAAAAATCAAGACTTAGAACATTGAAATGACTTACCCAGGAACGAACAGCTAAGTGGCAAAAATCGAATTAAAAACAGAATCTAATTCCAAAATGTATGCTCAAAACCACTGTGCCAGGGATTTCCAAGTGAATTTCACAGGATTTTAATTAGGTGTTAGAAGAAAAAAGGCTTTGTGGAAAATTAAGAGTGGTGAACACTATTTAAACAGGTGTCTTTACTGCAAGTCTTCTTAGAGTCTTTAAAGTGTTGTGTGTGTTGTGAACTGCCAACATGCAGCTAATGGTCACGACGCTTCCTAAACATATAAACATATTGGGGAGCATCTGTCAGGACAGGAACGCACACGGGGAAACTCTCCTCTGTGTCACTGCTTCCCCTTGGTTCCTCCATTTGGGTGTCTGTCCTCCAAGTTCTCTGTCCTGTCCCCGGCTCCCTCCTCACTCTGACATACTTCTGGAGACTCTTTAGGTGCGGCTAGGAACCCAAATCACCAGCCTGCAAGTCTGCAGAGTTTTCCATAAAGATGTTTCTTACTGCGTCATGAAACTATCTCTTCCTCTCCCTCAAATCTAGAACCAGGTGTGTTCTGCCAAGGCAGGCAATCAGACCAAGCAAAGAGGCAAAAATGATCAGTGACAAACCAGAGCACTAGCTGAGAGGCTCATCTGAGGTTTAGTTATCCTGAATCTGCCACTTACCAGGCATGTGAACCTATTAACTGTTATTTAATATTTCTGTGCCTTAGTTTCCTTATCTTTGGTAGGGATAATAACAGAGCCTCCCTTGGTTGAGAATGAAATGAGCATTTCCATGTAATGGGTTTAGAACAGAGCTTGGCAAATAAAAAATACTCAGATAATTGTTAGCTATTACTGTTGTTATGACATACTGAGGGAGACATGCAGGAAAGTGAGCACACCTGTTTGGCCATTCGAGAAACGGGCTGTGGTAACATGGGCTTGATGGAACAACCATCATTCCTTCCAAAGAATTAGTCAGGACTCAGGGCTCGAACATTACCTGGGGGTCCTGGTAGATCTTAGCGATGTCCTTCTCATAGCTGTCAATGTACAGTCGAATGGTGGCCCCCGCACTCCCAGTGCCACTCAGTCGAAAGATGATGCGAGAACCATCTGCAAAAATGAGCCGAAAGCCCTGGAAAAGATAAGCAGAGATTGTTTTCCCTCCCATATGCTTGTAGACTGAAGGCTGGCAAATTACAAGAGGTCCATTGGAGATCTAATTTCATCTATACATGATCAATTAAGGGATTAGATCCTTGATAAATAGCAGCAGCTCAGCCCCAGGAGCCTGCCCTTGGTCAACCTGTCACCGCATCCAGGCAGTGGGGGTTGAGCTCTTGGGAGAGAAGCATTCACAAGGTCAGGCAGGAGACCTGAGTTTTGATGACAAGAGGTTCGCCCTCCCCTCACTGCTTCCCCATGATTTATGAACTAATCATTCCTGTTTGGAGCCACTAGATGCAGAAACAAATAAATAAGCAACTAGATGCAGAAATTCAATCCCCAAGTGAGAAGGGAAACATGGACAGAATGGGCTGAACCCAGAGCAGATTTCAGGCAGAGGAGAGGAAGAACTCTTTGCAAAACACTGATGGAGAACCACCGAGTGCCACAAATGGCAGAGACTGGCTATTCCTGATCTAGTGAGCAGGATCCAGTGGCCACTGACAACTGAGGATCCAAAGTCTAGTCCCTCTTCTTCCCCACCCTGGCTGGATCTCTCATCCTAAATAATCCTGCTTCAGAAGAAAAGGTTGGGGACTCCTGGGTATAGATATTCTGTAGGCAAGGTAAGAAGGCTGTGCAAGACCCTTCCGTCTTTATGAGTCTACCAGTTCCTCAGAGCTTTGCATAAAGCCAAAAGCTAACCAGAGGGAACTACACTACACCTCATCAGCTATGTGTCACCAAACCCCACCCAGTGTTTGCCATTCAGCAGCGGAGACAGCAGACGAAGCACACAGGGGACATTCCTGAATTAGTCATCCTGGGAAGATATAGTTAATTCCATTCACCATGTCCTGCTTTCTACAAACACACAGGCATTTGTTTCCGCCCACAGCTTCACTTTAAAGCTTCTGATTCTTTGCACTTGATTGCAGATGCTAGATATACTCCAGAAGATTTCCCCTCCAACCAGGTCGTCCATCTAAATGCTCAGACTTCATTAAAGAACGTGGAGCTGCCGACTTCTTCCTCGCAAAAAGTGGAGCCTGTGCTAATGTCGACACCTGTCCCCGCTCCTAGCAGTCGCTGGGTGCAGTACGGGGTCGGAGGTTACTTTTCTTAAACGTCTGTTCTCATCCTGAAGGCTTTACTCCAAAAACTTCTGCTCTATTCTGCTCTGCCATCCCTTGGACCCCACGCTCCCATTTTCTATACCTCCACCCCTCCTCCACCCCAGGTCTCTCTTTTTCTAATTATCTCAGACATAATTATAATCATCCATATTAGACCCAAAGTTCTCACAGACAGTGAAAAGGCATACGGAGGAAAAGCCACAGTGCTAGAATTTTGGGGAAGAAAGACCTCAGGCACAGAGGGCTGTTGTGGCCATGCTCCATTCACTACCTGCTCTCCAGAGATACATTTTAAATAAACTCTGCAGCCCCTTTCCTCCACCTATCAGATACCTTGAGAAGGACCAGGCCAAAAATCTAGGTCTATCAGGGAAAAACAAAGTGGAAAGCCATAGCAGAATCTGCAACTTCCTCTTCATTATCCTTGTTTCTAGATTATTAGGGATGAGTCCACTCTGTGATAACAACAACAGAACCAGAGGAGAAAGGACCCTAGGCTCTGAGTCTGTGAGAAGCCTGGAGAAGGGCCGACCCAGCCTGCAGCCTTGGTCCCTGGCACCCAGTGAGGAAAACCATAACAGCTCTGTCTCCATCCAAACGCGGTCCAGATTCTCAACTGTGATGTCTTGCTCCTCATTACTATGTCAGGGGTGGCTACAAGTCATACGCTGCAGGTGGCAGTGATTCTGTGAATGGCTTATCTATTTTTTGATTCTTCAGAAATTAGAATATGTCAGTCTATAATAATGATACTCTCATGCTGGCTTTCTGCTATAATATCTTGAGACAAAAGAGGGAAGTTGATACCTAAGGCAGAAGTTCTCCACTTTCTTTTAGATTCTAGGGCTCCTTTCTGCACAACACTCAACGCGACATCTTGCATACAATTTTGGAGAGTGTAAAAATCCCTCTGGAGTCTAGGCTAAGAATCTCAGAATGAGGGCGTAGAGGAATGCAAAGAATCAGGGCAGAAAACATCTTTCCAGTGAATACATGTACAAGTCATGTGTGACTCAGTAGAAAACCAGTGAGAACAGCGACCCTAGAAAAATAGGGCAGCAAAGGAGGAATGACCAAGGGACCTTTTTCTGTTTTTCCTTGGGATTTCAGAGATGAGTTCTGAGGCCTCTCTCCTACATACACATACATCTGTTCCTACCTGATTTCTTGCAATGCTTCCATCCACGGGATCACTGTATTCAAAATTGTCGACCTTCTCCACGATGTAAACTTTGTCACCCACTGAGAACTGTTTCCCCACAAAAGAGCGATCAGATATCAGGGCCTCCAAGTCTTTCATCATTTTGTTTGCGCCCTCGGCTTCCACCTCTTCATAATCATACCTGGAAGAAGTCATGAAGTTGAAGCCCACGGGCTGACACCAATGTATAACAGCACTTTCTTCATCATTTGTTTGGCCCTTCCCCAACTTAAGAAGCTGGTGAAAAGATGAGTTTGTCAATCCCTGGGGAATGGAGCAGGCCAGGGATGAAAGGAAGGGTATGAAGCGTTTCAGGGAACGGCTTAGGAGCTTCTGAATAATCATAAAACTCCCATTTTGGCTTTTCTACAGAGTAAAGCTCTAAGAAGCTTCAAAGGCTTGTGAGAGATATTATCTAACACTTAACCATCACATCCTGAGGAGGTAGAATTAAAAGCAATGTTATCTCTAGAGAATTCTGCATAAAGCAACACATGACTCAGGCAACTTCTCTTTCAAACTCCTAGAGCTTCTTGGGGATCTGCGCTGGCACGGCTCCCAGCCGGGACCTGCCCGAGGCTGCTGAGATTTTGGCTAAGGAGAGTTCCAGTCTCCACAGGAGCTTCCTAAAGCAAGGCCAAGTTTTCACTGACCAGACGAAGAAGCCAAACACGAACTCTTTATATTTGAAACACTTCTGTCCTTTCAATGAGAAAGGATTCTGGTCCAAAGTGCTTTGGGTGCACCCTGACAGAGGAGACTGTGTTGATGCAAAGGGACCAAGGCAAAAAGTGCAGCACAAATGAAACTGTATGACTACTATTTTTCCTCCAAGAATTATTCTTGATTTCTTTCTTATAAGGTTAAAAACTCTTACAGGTGGCTTTTCTTGACCTGTAACACCCCCTCTTGAGAGAGTTATTTTGTAAAGGCTCAAGATAGCAGACTCTATATTTATTTGCAATAGTGAAACAAATATGATATGTGCAAGATGACACCTCTGAGACATGAGAAATACTGGGGAATTAAGGCCAGCCTATTCTGGCTCCAGGATTCTATGAATCAAGGACAACAGTCCCCTTAATCTTTAAGTCAGTTCTTTCCCCCAGTTAAAATGAAAAACAGCAAGAAATTACAACCAGGTGTTTGTGCTTTACATCTGTGACCTTTGGATGTTCGGGGGGAAATGTTCTATAAATCTTAGGCACAGAAGGGTATAATGGAAAGAATCTGGGCTCTGGAATCAGACAGAACAAGCTACATATGAATCCAGCCTTTACTGGTTACTAACTGGGTGACTGAGCAAGTTGCTTCAACTTTCAGAATCTCATCTGCCTTATTAATAAGTATTTTGAGGTTGACATGAAACGATGTACAAAAGTGCCCAGCACTTTTGTTATGTAACACAGGGTACAATGGAGTCTTAACTAACAATAAATGTAGGTTCTAGAGATTTTATTTGTGACATTTATTGCAATACTTGTTTAGCAGTTATTTGAAATTAATAAAAAATGTTAAAATTGTTTTCAGATGGAGACTTTTAACTAATTCAAAAGTGATCCTTTCTCTGAACGACTCTTTCTAACATTATTCCATTCTGGCTACTATTCCCTTGTTAACTCATTCATTTATCTATTCAAAGCATATTTACAGCATCAACTGCGAGTTAAGTGGTGATACCATGGAACACAAAAACAGACACGATCCTACTTCCTTTCTTTTTTCTTTTCGTTTCCTCTTCTCTTTTCTCTTTCTTTCTCTCTCTCTCTCTCTCTCTCTCTCTCTCTCTCTCTCTCTCTCTCTCTCTCTTTTGTGATCCTGCTTTCATGATACTCTAGGCTCTAGAGAGTTCATGACTGCCATTCTGAATTACCAGGTTTTTTTGGTTCTTGGAGAGTAGATTCCTGCCTTAGTTCCCAGGGCTACTGTGTGGTTATTAACCACATGGCAGTTATTATTTATACCTTTTACAAAAGAATAATTTGAAGGAGGAAGAGAACAATGAACTTATCCAAAGTCGATGAAAGAGGCCAAGTTGCTTAAGGCTGAATTCTTTCTTGACTATCCAGAGATCATGGACTATTAAATCTGGGATGTATTTTTTAAATTCTTTAGTCTAACTCAGCTATTTTATAGAAAAGGCAACTGAGGTCTAGAGAAATTACAACTATATATTTCTTACAGATAAACAATGTACTTAATACCTCATTTTTCATACTTCTTTCCATAATTAGAACAGTGAGGTCCAGGAGAAATTGTTATATTTTTATACTTATTGAGGGAAAGGCAAAATGAAATTAATGAAAAGCACCACTGGTAAAAAGAAAAAAAAAGTGAATGCTTTTTAAAGACAGAAATATGCATGGTGAAGAAGAATTGCTAAATAGTCTAAGTATTTTATTCAGTGCTGAATCCCCAGTACCTGGCAGAAAGTAGGTACATAGTCAATATTTGTTGAATCAATGAATATAGTATTGACAACTACACATCCTTTGGGGAGCTATTTTAATGAGTCAGAAATGTTGATTTTGACTAAGCATAATCATTTCCATAATTTTAGGAAAAAAGCTTCCATACTTTTAGTACCCCAAAGTTTATAAAACACTTTCAGGCTCAAATTTCCTTTAATTCACTCAATGACTGGACTGTTTTCCCATCTCTACAAATGAGAAAACTGAGTCCAGGATTAGGTTAAATAACTTCCCAATCTATTAAGGGGCAGAAATAAAATGTTCATCTATTTTTATGAATCTAAATCCACTGCAATTATCAAGTCCACTTGATAGATACATTAAGAAGGCTTACAGAACATTTATTCTTTTAAATACGTTAACTAAATTTTGTAAGCCTCATTCTTTATGGCTAATATAAAAGTTGACTTCATCTTGACCCTGACTGAATCATTTTAAAATCCCCAATTAATAGGCTCGATGAACTAGAGTTTTCTTATCACTTAAGACAGGAAAGAATTTGTATGTAAGAGAATTCTCTCGGCCCACTTTCCTACCTTACCTCATACCCCAGCCAGGCTGTGGCTTACCTGGTGAAGAAATTCCGGCCATACTTTTGCCAGTGATCTTTGAGAATGTCCTCGACACTCTGTTTGCGGGTGGCTAGAATGGAGAGCCAAGCAAGGACAGCCCAGAGTCCATCTTTCTCACGAATGTGGTCAGAACCTGGCGTGGGGAGAGCAAGCACCTATGAGAAATGTGGTTTCTCCAAAATATTTGGAAATAAACTCAACAGTAAACATGTAGACTCAACTAAAGAAGACATACATCTTTATTGAGGAACTGAGTACACAGAGGGAATCATATGTTGAATAAAACAACATAATATTAAAAAGAAGTGATGCTTTTCAAGTAATCTGTATATTTAAAGTAAATGCCAATAAAAATGTCAGTGGAATAATTCGGTGCAACTTGATATATCAACTATAAGGTATTAATGTGAGTTAAAAAATAAAATAAATTTTAAATAAACAACAGAGACATTCCATTAAAATTTTTAATAATTAAAATAATCTGATAGTTTAGTGGAACAAAATGAAGCACCTATAAAGAGACCTAAACCTATATGAGACCTGAATATATAATCAAGGTGTCACTTCAAGGCCGTAGGAAAAGAATGCATTACTTTTTAAATAGTATTTAGATAACTAGCTAAATGGTTGGGAAAAAAATCAGTTTTTTTCCCTACAAAATGCCAAAAAGAATTCTAGATGAATGACATATTCAAATGTAGAAACTGGAAACTTCTAAATACTAGAAAAAATACATATCTTTTTGAAATCTTGGAGATAATAAATACATGTAAATTCAGAATTCATAAAGGAAAAAATCAATGTATTTGTTTACTTAAAATGAGCATTTCTATCAGTAAAAATATTATAGGTAAAATTAAAAGGTCACTTGCAAACTTTAAACAAACATTTGCTACATAAAGTAGATGTTTAATATTCTCAGTATAGAAAAAGTTCTTATATATTAATAAGATAAAAGCAAAACCTCAATAGAAAAACAGGTCAAGGATAAAAATAGGCAATTCACTAAAGAATAAATACAGGTTCTCAATTAATACACTAAAAAGCTGGCACCGTTTTTAAAGACAAATTAAAGTTAAAACCACAATAAATACTGCTTGACAAATGGCCACAGCTTTAAAAATGAGGACACCTAGCATTAGTGGAAGTATAAGGGAAACAAGATTCTAACATGCTGGTGCAGTCCTTCTGGAGAGCAATTTGGCAAAAAGTGTCAAAGCCTTAAAAATGGATCTACTTGCAGACCTAGAAACTCCAATTCTGAGATATCTTTCTTTAATCAATATGAATTTTGGTTGGATAAGCTGTGGCATATCTGTCTCCTGCTAAGGTCCTTGCTGAAATCTCTACCAAAAATGACAAACTGACTCTTTTGGATGTGCTTATATGCATGGAGACCCTTTGCCAAGAGCGTGATGTGGAACAGAACTCTTGTTTTTTGGCATTAGCTTCCTTAACCTAAAAAAAAATAAAATAAAATAAAATAAAGCAGACAATGTTGAGCTCTACTTTCTGATTTTGAATAGGACTCGGTACAATCCATCTCCAATAGTGCTTTGTATACTATAACGCCTTGAATTTTTTACGTGCCTGTCTGCCCTTCTTGACTCCCCACTGTGCCTTATTCTTCTTAGAAATGTCATCGTATCTAGCACAATGCTGGCTATGCTGTAAGCATGAAGTAGGTTTTTTTCCTTCCTTCCTTCTTCATCTTTTTAGACCCAGCTCAAATAACTTCTCCTCTGTGCGACTAGCACCCAGCTTCCCTTAACAGTTATGAGCTTTCTCTTCTCCTACAGTAACCTGATCAAAACATCTGGTGCAGTGCCATCCTCCCTGAGCCTTGGTCATCTATTTATGAGCCTTTTACTCCACCAACCACGTATTTCTTG
Organism: Cynopterus sphinx; assembly: GCA_030015415.1. Lineage (NCBI taxonomy): Eukaryota > Metazoa > Chordata > Mammalia > Chiroptera > Pteropodidae > Cynopterus > Cynopterus sphinx. The sequence continues at coordinate 88,004,117 of CM057387.1, forward strand.
GAGGCATCTCTTATTTATCCTTGTAACTAAGTTTGCTGATTAGCATAGCACATGAAATATGGTAAATAACTAATTGTGAACAAGTGTATGAATAAATTAATCAATTTATTAATATACTTTTCTCTTTGGTTCATAAAAGTGCACAACTTTTTCCTTCAAAAGATTTTCTCTTCAATAAGTTACCACTTTTAGAAATAACAGTTCTCAAGCCTGGATGCTAAAAAAACTAGAGATATATTAGGCACAATTTTTAGTGCTTTTATAACTTTGAAAATGTTTGTTAATTTTACTATCTATGGACTTTTATTTGCCTTTACTGGTATTTCAAGAAACAAAAAAGCTGCTCTCTGACTCTTACAGCTTTTGCAAATGATATATTTTGGCAATAATTCACCCTAAGAAGAAAGATCCTGGCAGCTTCCCCAATATATTGAGAATTCATCAAGAAGTATATAAATTGAAATTATTTGTCTGTGCTCTCCTGGGATTTTTTTCTTCCTTCCTTCTTCTTTTCTTTCCTTCCTTCTTTCTTCTTTTCTTTCCTTCCTTCCTTTTTCTTTTCTTTTCTTTCCTTTCTTTTTCCCTCTTCCTCTTCTTTTCTTTTTTCTTTCTTTCTTTATTTCTTTCTTTCTTTCTTTCTTTCTTTCTTTCTTTCTTTCTTTCTTTCTTTCTTTCTTTCTTTCTTTCTTTCTTTCTGTCTTCTTTCCTTTCTTTCTTGCTTGCTTTTCCTTCCTTCCTTCCTTCCTTCCTTCCTTCCTTCCTTCCTTCCTTCCTCCCTCCCTCCCTCCCTCTCTCTCTCTCTCTCTCTCTCTCTCTCTCTCTCTCTCTCTCTCTCTCTCTCTCTCTCTGCTAGACCAAGAGCAAAGGGAGCAGTGTTCCTTTGTGCTTTTCCTGCTCTAAATAAAGTATTTGGTTTTCTTTTATGTAGAAATAAAAACTAAATCTAAAAATATTAGCCAACTCTGATCAAGTTACTTGGAGATAACTAAATCACATTCCTAATATTATATACAAAATATTTGCCTTAAATAATACAATTACTCCATTCCATTTGTAGGATCCCAAGTCTCTCTGAAAATTCTGATTAATCTCACTAATCATCTTGGATATATCAAAACTCTAGCTCTGACTACTACTTAGGGAATCTGGGTAAATTTCATTTTCATTAGGGTTCTGATGCATGATGACAACTTCCTAGTGAAAAAAAGGCAATGGTGTGTATATGTGTTTCTACAACTATTGTTGCTTTCGCAATTGTGGCAGTAGTGGTTCAATGGAAACTATTTTATACTTAAGGAGTCAGAAAACATGAATCTAGACTTTGTTACCTATAAGCTGTTTAAATTTGGTCAAGTCTTAACTATTCTGAGTAAAATAGGGATAAAACCACCTTTCTCACATAATTGTAAGCCTTTACTGTGATGGAGAGTAGAAATATTTTATAAACTGTTAAATGTTATATAAATTTAAGATATAATTACAAATAGGGAATCATAAAAAACTTTTAGGAAGAATTAACGTTTTCCACTATCTTACAGCTTTCAAAAATAATGTTATTTAACTGTACATAGTAGGGAAGAAAATGAAAGGATATAACCCAATATGCTATTTTCTGTGAGCAGTGGGATTACAATGTTTTTCTCTTCATCTTTATCTAATTTTCTTATTATATGAATTACTGATACCATTTTTTTAATTAAAAAAATAAAAGCAGCAAAGCTCACTTAATTGTGAGAAAAGGGAAAAACACTGTCATCACAAAAGTGGTGGCAGGTTTTGCATAGTAGGTCTCTTCATACTTGGCTCAGCTCGGGGACCAACTGAGTACATGGGAATTCTGCCCTTTCAGCATCTTCAAACACCTGTCACTTTACTTCAGCCTCATCAGCACCTTGTGATAAGTATAAACTCAGCTCAGTCAGGGCACACTCTGGGTCTCAACCAAGCAATGTCAATTCTTGCTGAGGAAGCCAAGCTCTAATGATTTAGGGATTAAGTTCCATTGACCAGTCTGGGCATCTCGGGAGCGCCTGGCCTGTGGATAGGACATGGCAGCTAAAAAAGAGCTACACAGAGCTCTCTAAAAGCTCCAGAATCTGTCTTTCTGCTGCCTTTCTGTCTGCCTATCATTATCTCTCCTCCAGACTCCTAAACACGCTGTTCACTTTAACCAGAAACTTCCATTCCACACACACCTATTAGCCTGGCGAACATCTCCTGCAATTATTTTAAACTTCACTCTTGATCCAGGATGTCTTCCTTGTCATCCTCTGTGCTTATCTGTATTCTATCACAGCCTGCCTCTTCTTACCTCACCCTAGACTACGAGTTGTGCCCCTGGCTGGTGTCCTGGCATGTAATTAGCTCTCAGTAAGGTTTTGCCCAAAGAATAGTCAGACGCCAGGTGACTGCTGGGAGATTCAGCAGACCTGCTGTGCCCACAGTCCTGTCCTCTTTGGCTTTCACTGTACAAAAGGCTTCACCCTGAAAGGGCAGACAAGGTCCTCAGGAAGGCTTTTCCAGATCACACCAGTCCTCAGAGAGCTCTCCCCCAACAACCTCCAGACTTTTCATTTAGCAATTAATCCTTCACTGCTCCATGTTTTTCCTTTTCTGGAACTTCATTTTCTTTGAAGAAAGATAATAAGCACCTGTCAGACAGAACTGTGTATTAACTCAAACTCCATTTTATACTCAACAAAAATGAAATTTGTGCCTTCCATGCTCCAAGTACAGGAGAAAATACTAAGGAGAATAAGGCATATTCCCTACCCTCACAGATGAGCACAGACATACAGGTGAGTGAAACAGACATGCAGGTAACAGTTCAGCTGAGTTAGTTATAATTAGGGTATCAATCTAGTTTATTGGGGGCATTCTGTCTGGGATATCTCCAGAGATGGGATGCTCTAACCTTCCTGAGGGGGCCTTTAACTACAGAAAAATGTATCCAGGAGCCATACAAAAGAGAATGGGCAGAGAACGAGATAGAAAATCTGATCCTTTACACCACAGAACCAAGTTAGGTGCCCCAAGTATAAAGCTCCCAGAGCACCCTGTACTTCACCGTCTATCAGTTTGCACACTTATAATTACCTGGCCAGGATCTGACTTCCTTCCTCAAATATAGATTTCATGGAGCTCTCCAGAAGGATACCACTGTGTCCCTAGAGCCTAACCTAGCATCTAAAATATAGTCAAAGCTCAATAAACATCTAAGAAATAAATTGATTTAAAAAAAAAACTATAAACATGAAGGCTTTTCATAAGACATTAAAATTAAAAGACATTTCAAAGCATGAATGCTGTACTTTTCCAAGTCATCACTCCTACATGATACAGCATCACTAGAACCTTTTAAAGATGGAACTAGGAAAAAATGCTGCTGACCTCTAGACCTGTTCAGGTCATAATGTACTGTAATATTTTCACATGATATCAAGTTGATCTTTGACATGGGTTTTGCAGTCCTCTTTTCCAAGCCCCCCATATTCCTGAGGAAGAGTTTTAAAAGCAGTGCTATTCTATTCTATTCTATTCTATTCTATTCTATTCTATTCTATTCTATTCTATTCTATTCTATTCTATTCTATTCTATTCAGTGACTTCCTATTACTTTCCCAATATCCTGACAAGTTCAAGGTGGGGCAGAACTTACCATTTCACCCTCTGCCACTGTGTATAGACATGTATGTCATCATCCAGGTAGGGAGAAAAATAACTTTATACCATGAGATCAACCAAAAATAACAGGTTCATGCTGTCTAGCTCTGGTGCCCATTTCTGAGTCCTTAATAAAAATACCTTTAGCCCTGGCGTTTGTAATAATGATGTCAGAGGAAGTGTCCTAGCCTGTGTCTATGACAGTCATGTTCTCTACCATGAACAGACTAATGTATAGTTGGTAGCGTTAGTAATACTATGGCTTGGGCTTTTAAGTATTAGTGGTTTGTCTTATCTGATGAGCCAGTTCTTCTGAAGTCTGACTTCTTTGCCCCTATTTGCAAATAAATTTTTCTTTTATAAAAGCTCATCTCTTCTCACAAAGACCTTGGGTCCACAACTCTGGACTATGGAGTGAGCAGTGGTGCATCCCCACATGAGTCACAAACTGCTGAAAGAGGTGACGTGGGGATTCTCCACTGAGGTAGGTTTTAACCAGAAAAACACTGACTAATCACTTATGTTTCCAGCAAGAGGAAACTACATTGGGAGACTTTTAAAGTCCTTTCCTTTCTAACACCAGGATTCTGTTTGTCTAAATGGAGGGTGCCAAGCAACCAGTGTATTCTCTCATTCATTCAATAAGTGTTTGCTGAGAACCTGTTACATATTGGGCTTTATAGAAGGCTCTGGGGATATTATGAAGAAAAAGACACATGTGACTTCTATCCTCATGGAACAAAAAGTCTAGTGGAGCCAATACACACTGGTCAACTTATCATAAGTTATTGTAAAATTATAGCTGCCATATGTGCAATAAAGGAGAAGTGTGTGGTGCCAATAATACAGGGATCTGACCCACTCTGGAAGGCTGGGGAGGCTTTCCTAAGAAACTGCCTCTGCTCTCGCCTGGGAAAATACAGAAGTGAATGACCATGTACCCTACAGAATTCGTATATCACAAAGCTTGTAGAATCGCTAATACTAACCCTGAACAATTCTGTAAAGGAACTGTTAGAAACATTCGCCATTAAGAGACATAATAGGTAGAAATGGACTCTTCCAGAAGGTCAGTGGAATATGTGGCTGTGAAGCCTGGTTTCTAAAATGTTTATCTCAGAAATATCACAGAACTATCTTCTTTTTCAAAGAGAGAGAGAAAGGGGTTTGTGGATTATTCTTATGATACATTCTCCCTTTAAATAAAGATATCAAAGGGAAGCTAGAATCATGGTTAGCACTTTGTATTTGTTGAGCAAGTTAGTAAACAGACAAATAAGAACAAACTATAACAAGGAACAATTTAAAGTCTAATACTTGAGTTCAAAAAATCAACATCACAAATCTAGAATGGGGGATAGATTTTTCTTGACAAATGCTCCTGAAAACTTAAAAGGGTTTAATGATCTATGACATCACATGGGCCAAACATTATTATTAAATGTCCTAAAAGCTAACATAAATAGAAGTTATAGCAAGAAAAGCACAGGGTCCAGTTCTCTAAAATAATCATCCCACTCTACTCTTTACTTGTCAGGTAACTCTGAAGGATTTGGACTCAGTTCTGGACATAACTTTCTAAGAAGAGTACGGGTGAATTGGAAGCATCTAGAAGCTGGTGCCTATAATGTAAATAATGTGAAGTATGGGCATCCTGGAGAAGACAGAACCTGAGGGCTGCCTTCCAGTACATGAAGACCTGTCATAGGAGGGAGGAGCAGCCTGTGCTGTCTTCAGGCCTGGTCCCAGTCAGTCAGCAGCAGCGATGCCCACTTGGCTCCAGTGCTCTGACCTACCTTGACTGGCGCTTCCCACATAGGGGTCTGTGGAGCAAGATGTTACTAGATATACCACAAAAGGAGAGAGAGAAGTAGCTAATTACATTTAAGTAAAACTGTACAAACAGGATTTCTTACAACAGAGTGTTCTGGAATCTTCAAATGGTAACATCTCTGTGAATATCCAGGACAGAGATGTGTATTCCAAGTTTCCCAATCTTCACTGAATGCAGAACTTTCTCACAGAACTGTTATCCTTCCAAACACCCAGGGAAATCTTGTTCTAGACGTTTCTCTTTTCACTAGGCTTGGCATTTTAAATAGGTACACTGGGTTAAAAAAACCAAAGGTTTAGGAATGGTGACTGCTTTCAAAGACAGCTTCGTCCATAAAGAATGACAGATACTAAGCTTGCACTGGATGACACTGGGGGGGAGTTTCATGGGAGAAGACCACCTTACAGATTCATTGGGTATTCATCTAGTATCCTGCAAAGTAACATAGCACCATCTAAACTTTATGAGGCAGGAAAGGACTGAGCAGCATCCTTGTATTCTCTGACCAAAGACCCAGAACCCTGGGAAACCATCTGGCCTTTGTTGTGAACACTTTTCAGTCCCACGACTCATTCATCTTTCTTAATATCCTCCAATTCCATCAAGCCAATTCATTACCAAGAAGTATTGCCACTCCCCCAGGGATAATAAGTTGCTTAGAACTTTGTAAATAGGTGTCTCCTTTTCCAGCTCACTCTACCTACCGACCCCAGAACTTACAGGAAGAGAAATGAAATCAGCATTCTCTTCTGCTTAACCTAGCATGCACTGCAACTCAATGGCAAGACTGGGAGAATGCTAGATTTTTATTCTTTTCTTTGCTAAATAATGAAAGCACAGTACTGAAGGACCAAGAAGATTGGTTTTTTTACTTCAAAATATTGAGAAAAGAGACTAGGAGGAGAAGAAAGACCTCCACTTAAGTACCTTGCAACCCAGCTAGAGACTAACACATGGGAAAGGGCTACACATCTGAATGAATGTTTGGAAAAAAAAAGGGAAACTGATGTAGGTAGGATAGGCTGGTAGGAAAAGTCACAGAGGTGGGACTTTGGATTAATATGGACTGGCATAGAGGAGGAGGGAGAGCACAGAAAGCAGGAGTGAAGGGTGTTGGGACATACCCCATTCCACTCTTTCATTGCACCACAATTTACACATACATCCTCTTGGTCAGAAACGTATTTTTAATTTCTTGATCACCTAGCACCTTGGTTTTATCCTAATTGTCTCCTTTCATTTAATCTCAATAAATCACAACTTGTTGCTATAGAAAACCTGGACTTACTATAGAGAAAGATTTAATGCTGCACTGAAATCTCTTAAATAATAATAATAAAAAACTGACTCGCTCCACCATATTTCTCCTCAGAAATGAAAACATTTATAAGGGTTTCCTTAACTACTGAGGGTAGAAAAAAATGTTTATCACTCTGTTTAATCCCCACAGACTCAGTGACCAGGCTGTCAAGGAGGCCCCCAAACTTCCTGTCTCGGTAGATGTGATCCTCTGAAAGTAAAATTAGTCTTCTTTGGCTGAACGTGCTTGCTGCTCTTCAAATGTGTACACTTCATCCGGGTTGTTATAAATAAATTGCAGCTTGATTTAGGACGCATCAGCTACCGTTGCTATTTCAGTGCAGCCTTAGCAGTCTAAGCTTTCACCGCAGGTAGTGTTTACAGGAAAGAAAATGGTAGTGCAGGACTGCACACTTACCAGTTCCGAAGCTCTCCTCCCCACAAAGAGACAGTTTGCTGGCATCCATCAAATTCCCAAAAAACTTCCAACCAGTTGGTGTCTCATACAAAGTGATCTTTGTAGCATTAGCCACCCTTCAAAAGCATGAAATCAAAGTTACATCACAGCAGGACTGTTAGCACAGCCACGAGAGAGGTGGAAAATATCAACCGTTATTGTAATCAAGGGTCCCACTTAGCATTATTGCTCAGAGGTACACATAACTCTAAGATTGGTGGAAAAGCATAAGAGGAAACTTGTGCACAACGGGCTATTATATGTGGAGTCAGAGGAGAGGGTAGAAGAGGAAGAAGACAATTCAGATCACTGAATTTAATACTTTAGGAGAAACAACAGTAGCAAAATGCTCAAGGCTATTTTGGGGGCTGTTTAAAATTAGTGTTTTGAATAAATGCTGCAACTATAACCATTCTGTAAAGAACAAAAGAATGGTGTTTTGATGCACTTATGATCACAGAATCATAGAATGTGGGGGTCTAGGTCAGCATTTTGCAGAGAAGGAAACAGGGCCCAGACATTATGTGATCGGCCAAGGTCACACTGCCAGGATGACCAGCTGCCTGCTATTTGTCTCCCCAGTCAATGCTCCTTTCATTTCACCAGAAGGCCCCACAAGGACAGTGTCCAGTGGGCTCTCCCACTGATTCCACACTGATTCATGGTCCCCTGCCTCGTGCAACACAACCTTTACTTCTCCCTATATATCTTCAGACTGCTTAAGACCTTACAGTGACTTTTTTTTAGGTCCCTTTCCCTTTGAACAGGAAAAGTTCTAAACATTTCATTTATTGTTTTTAGTGAGACTTGCTTTCCAGAATGATTGCCTAGCAAATCAATGTCATGCTAGCAAAACAATGTCACGTTTAAATTTTAATATCTGAGGAAAATTATAGGTATGATTTGGAAAACTGAAAGTACAATAAACTTTCATTTGGATAATTGAGGTATTTACACTGTGATTCTGTTTGTGGATTCCCAGTATTTCCAAAAGTTGGAATTAAACTGTTCTTGGATGACACAGAGGTTTTTAAGGACTTGATAGGTCTAATATACAATAGCATAACCATAAACCAGCCCATGACTTCAGAAGGAGAATGCAGAGGTAGAATCCCCAGGTTCTAATTCTAGCTCTGATTTAGCTGTGGGGTTCTGAACAAGACTGCTCACTGTCTCTTGGTTTCCTCTTCTTTAAAATAAGGATTGCCGTGAGGCTCAACTGAGATGGTGAATGTAAAAAAGTACTGTGTAAACTAAAAACAACTGTATAAATATTAGTCATTATTTTCTCATTAGCTGAAATGAGGTGAGCACTAATTCTGTAACACAGACACACACACCTGTAACAGGAAACTATTACATGGCCCAGTGCTTGAGAGCAAAGGTTCTGGGTTCAAATCCTGACTCAGCCAAATTCTAGCTGCATGACTCTGGGTAAGTTACTTAACTTCTTTGTCTCTTTTGTTTTCCCACCTTTAAAGTGGGGTATATGTAGCATTTACCCCTATGGGATTGGTTTGAGAATTACATTACTTAAAACATATAAAGTACTTAGCACAAAGTAATGGTCAATAAATATTAGTTATTATTATAAGGGCCTCGATCTATACATTGTGCTTTCCTACCTGGGTTTGACCTCTTATTCATTCACTTGTTCTTTACGCATTCATTCAGGAAACATTTATTGAGCACCTAATGTGTTCTAATTAATATTTTCCCTGGTTGGTCCTCATTTGTTATTTTTTACTTATATTTTTCAATTGCTTTAGGTGTGATCTCATAAACTACTTTAAAGCCTTTGTAAGTGAATAAACAAATAAACAAATCAGAGAGATCAACTGCTTGCCGTCCCTGTGTCCTGTCTTCCTCATAAAAATGGAATGTAATTTTTTTAACTATTTGAGCTTTCAATTTATTTACACTTTCAATAAATGAACATTTACTGTGTCTGTGTATGCATGGGTATCAGTGAGGGATGGATGAGGAACGTTTCTTTGAAAGTTCTTTTGAAATGCTAATCTTACTTCCTACTGCTCTTTCACCCAAGCTCTGTGCACACGCTAAGGGAAAGTGGTTTTCTAGGATGATGTCTTGATTACAATGGAAGAGCCATCCATTCATTAACAGTCAATCGCTCATTTTTTTGAAACTGTGTGTGTGTCCCCTACTCTCTGTCAGGTAGAGTTTAGGACGGTGAATAAGTCAATCTTTTGTTTCTACAGAAGTTTATAGACTAGCAGGGCAGACAGTCAAGTATGTGAGCTATTAGAACATGATGTGATGTGTGCTAGGATAAAAGAATTGCAGGGGGCTAAGGGATCACAGAAAGGGTACATCCAATCCAGAAGAAATTTCCCCCATTCATTCAAAAAATAAACACTTATTAGCATATACTAAGCATCAGTTGCCATAGCTAAAATGGGAGGAAGAGTGTTCCAGGCACAGGTTCCAGGCACAGAGAAGGGACTGGTGAGGGCCAAGGGTATGGGGAGACTTACCGATCCAAGGCACCACTGGTGGGCATGCTACGTGCAAAGCCACGGACCCCAGTTTGCTGGAAATATGGAATGCTGAAGATGTTGGCAGCAATGACAGCCACGGAATCTGAAGGGTTCACAAAGAACCCATGCTTGCCCAGAATCATGTTTCGATCCTTTGGGAGAAGAGGGATTCAAAGGAAGATCTTTTAGTCATTCTGTGGAAATCAAACTATCTTACATGACATGGGATGTGGGGCGGGGGGTGGGGGTAGTTATAAAATTTTAAATTGTGAAATTTAAAACTGATATATTTATTCATACTGAGTACTAAACACTGGATTTTGTTTCTAATGGATCTGTACAATACCACTAGGCCAAAGTGCCTCCATGCCAAAGAGCTAAAACTGTTTTCAATTAAAGTACAAACACAAACTCCTTCTCAACAAAATACTCTGTTCTCTCTCCAGAGGTCAGCTGACTTTAACCTCCCAGACCTTTTCCAAACTCTGAAACCAATCACCTCTCTCCCAGAGGAGAGGAGAGATTGAAACAAGAGAAAATGTCCGCTGTTTACATAGTTTGATAGGTTTGATCAGGCATTCTTCGAGGAACAAAGCAGATTTCTTCAAAGAAGGGCTTCTAAATCATGGCTCGTCCATCTGGTACAGGACCCAACAAAATATGCTCCTACCTTCACTGTTTCCTTGGGGTCTAGTATACAGCAAGTACTCAAGTAACTCAGAATATGGAAGAAAGAAACTCTCATCATGCACTGCATCAGAAAGATGCATTACAAAACAATGTCTGCTAGGGACCTTTTAATTTCTCCAAATTCTGAATGAGAAAATTAATTTCTTAAGAAACAGTGAAATCCAGCTGATGTTAAAGAACAATGGCAATCACAAAAATATTTTTTCAATGAAGTAAATGTGTTGTAGAGCTTACTGTCTCTGAGATACCAAGGATACAACCTAAAACACATCTTCTCCTTGTCTGTTACATATTCACCAATGTAAATGTAAAAACAGCCTGTTTACTAAAAATATTAATTATAGAAAAGGAATAAAAGGTTAGTTCTTTCATTATAGTTCGATCGTTTCAGTAATATGGACGAATGAGTGAATGGGTATATTACAAGTCCAAGACACTTTCCAGAGATGAATAAGCAGCTAGCTACTAGTTGAGAGTAGAAACCTATCTGAGGATATGCATCTAGAGCCCAACCAGTTCATAAATCAATAGTCATCAGATCATAACCAGGCTCTAATCACACTGCCACTCTAGCAAACATGAATGTCTGAAATTAAACATATGGGTTATTTTTGAGAACTCTTATTTCTGTTCGAGGGAGCCTCCTAATAATCTAGCCCTGATCCCAGGTACAAAGAGAGATCCTTGACTGTCGCTCATTAGGCCCACGGGGTCTGACAGATGCAGCCCCCTTTTTCTCCTCTGTGGGATCAGGCCTAGCCTGCATCAGAGGGCACTTAAATGCACTTGTACCTACCCCATCTCCATCAAAGGCAGCCCCAAAATCGTGCTCTCCTGTCTTCATGGTCTCCACCAGGTCAGCTGCATAGGTGAGGTTAGGGTCAGGGTGGTGGCCACCAAAGTCCTCCAGAGGAATGCAGTTGACTGCTGAGTTTGCAGGGGCACCGAGTTCTTCACAGAGGATCTTCTTTACATACGGTCCCACAACTATCAAAGCATGAAATGAAGAATCATAAAATAAATCTTATTAAAATCTGTGAGGACTGGGGAACAAGGTAGAGACGTTCTAGAGATAATGGTATGAATGACAATAAGAATGTACAAACTGTATTCAGGGCTGGTGGAAAGATAAGCCTGACTGCAGTAGAAGGTTCTATGGAAAGTAATGAGAAGTTAGGCCTGAAAGGGTAGAGACAGTTGAACGAAAGAGTAGGGGGAAGGGAAGGGAGCTAACGACTATGAATGCCCAACTAAACATCTATGCCAGGAGCTTCTCAACCGTTTTCTCACTCAGTCCTTCAAAAAGGCCCACAAGGTGGTACAGCTTAGTGTTTAAGAGCCTAGACTCTGGAATCAGAGTGCCTGGGTTCAAATCCCAGCTCTGTTGATCACTGGATGTCCAATTCTGGGAAAGTTATCTAATCTCTCTGTGCCTTCCTCCATCCTATCAGCAAAATGAGTATAATAATAGTAGCTGCCTAAGTGTTGATATGAGGATTAACAAATTCATAGAAATGAAGCACTGAGAACAGTACCAGCACATGCTATAAATGTTTACATTATGATTATCACCTCCAATTTATAGATAGAAAACTGAGGTTTTGAGATGAAGCTATTTGCCCAAACTTACACAGCTTGTAGGAGTGAGAACTGGGAGTCAGAGCCCTAATCTTTCTACTCCATGAAGCTATCTGACAAGCAGATTCAAAGGATACAAAGAAATGAAAAGAGTAACAACAAGGAACAAAGGGAAAAATTACTCACACTTTAAGGTAGCATTTAGTATAACTACCAAAAACATTCCTCTTTAAAATGCTGAGAATGTTTTCATCAAGGAAGGTACATGTCTCAGAGGTCAGAACAGAATAACATATGTATCTCCCATGAGGAGCCACACGTTAAGGAGGCTTTTGACAGACCTCAAAATGAAATCAGGGCAGCCAAGGCTGTGAAGAATATAAAAACTGAGGCATTAGAGAAACAACTGAAAGGCCTGGAGAGAGAAGTCTACTTTGTAATCAGCCTCTCCTAGTAAATATGCCACCATAAGCCCCATTCCTGTACCAGCCCACACTTCTCTTCATTCCTATAATGTGGAATCTATTTTTAAGACCTCATGCACTCGCTACAGCCATTGCCTAAGCTGAAAATGACCATCACTTGATTTTCCACCACCCTCGATCTGTCTTTACAAAAGCTAAGTTGCTTGTCACTTCTTCCAAGAAACCTTTCAGAATACCCCTCGTCAAACTATGCCTTCTCCCACACCCCAAAGAGAATACTTGAAATTCTATCTAACCCTTATTTTGTTGGCCCCGCAGTGTCAGTTTTTTACCCACCTCACCTTCCCAAGCATCACAAGCTCTTTGAAGGAAGTCACCTGTTGAGTCCCTGCCTTCCCACCAAGCACACGTGTGTAGTAGGTACTTGGTACATGTCTGTTGAATGGTTTGAAAAAAAACAACAAATTTTTTGTGCATAAAGAAGTAGATCCATTCTGTGGGTCCAAGGGGAGAAGTTCTGTGGGTTCAGAGGACCAAAGGGGAGAAGTTCCAGGGGTGGAAGATTTCAGCTCTCCAGGAGAAAGTGTTCTAACTGTGGTTTTGCAGTGTTAACAGAAGGCCCTGAACATCATCATCGAAAAGGTTCAAGAACAGGCAGAAAGTCTTTCCTAATCTAAATTCCAACACCAAAGAAAATCCTTCCACTCAAAGATTCTAAAATTCTACATCATTACATAGCAAATACACAACCTGACTGCTCAGGAATTTCCATAGTCCTACATGCAACAAAACATCATGGTTCCAATTCACAGTGATGGTTGCCGTCTCTACTGACCTGGCCGCACAACCCATAGAGGAAGAAGAGAGACACACACACATATCCTGTTGTTCCTGAATTTAATCCTCAGCGTGCTTTTATTCTCCTCTAAGAAAAGGCACATGTGGGGGAGAAAGAATGAGGGTGTGGGATTCAGGAGCATGTTTACCACATCTAGCAAAGAATGATCCCCTCCCCCACCTTGGAAACAGATTGGGTCGCTTAGGTAGAATGTAAGGTATCTTCTGAGGGGGAGGGAGTGATTACAAAAACAGTTGCATGTTACTTAAAACCTATGCTTAATGTGGAAACACTGCCCTTCACACCATCTTACCATGAGGAATGTCTCTACCACTTTTGCTGCATGCAATTAGATTTTTATCTGTGTGGACATCACTGAATGGTTGAAAAATAACTGTTTAAAAGATGCCAGAGATGGAAAAGGACCAGAACCATGTGATTTCACTCGTACGTGGGATATAAAACAAAAAGTAACAAACAAAACATACTCATAGACACAGACAACAGTACGTTGGTTACCGGAGGCGGAGGAGGGGCATTGGAGGCGGCTGGAGAGAGGACAGGGGTTCGAATATATGGTGACAAAAAGAGACTAGACTTTGAGTGGTTGAGAATACAATAGAATAGACAGCTGACATATTACAAAGTTGTATACCTGAAACTTATGTAACATTATTAACCAATATACCTCTAATAAATTTAAGTTAAAAATAGGGGTAAAAAAAAGTCAGAGAGAGTCTTAAGAAAAGGCTTGTTAAATCACCATGATGTACACTGCAGAGAGCAGCTTCACATCTGAGAGAAAGGAATGGAAGAGAAATGGCTCCATACCTCCATGCATGGCATCAATGCGGATCTTGAGTCGGTTTGGACCAGAAAGCAGTTCTTTCAGTGCACTGAAATCAAAGATGTTTCTCAGCATCGTGGCATAGGCTTCCACGGAATCCACAATTTCCACTGTGGGAACAAGCAACATTGAAAGACAGAAAAACTAAACACTTTTAGAAATATTATCCTATGAAATGATCAAATTGCTGTAAATGTACAGTAAGCTATTTTTGAAAAGACAATTATCCAGCGTCTCCAATATGCCAGGACTGTTGCATGACCTCTTATTCAATACTAACAATTTTCCTGAGAGGCAAAAGTTATTAGCCTTATTTCTTAGAAGAGGAAAGTCAAGGTCTGTAAGGTTAAGTCACTTGTCCACACAGCTGGGATGGGGCACACAGGGGATTTTTGATGGAGGTTTGCCTGATGATAAACTCTGCTTTGCTGACACATTAATTCACTATCCATCTCTGTGAAAAGTGTAATTCGGTGTCAGAAGTAACAGGAAATGTAACACCTACTTTTCTTTCTTTCCTTTTTCCAGGCCCACTGCCATCAAGATTTAATGGTAAAAAGCAGGGGGAAAAATTGTTTAATGAATCACTTTTCACTTGTACTGCTAAAGAAATAAATTTAGAACTTAGTATTTTGTTGCGTTCCCAGGGGTTTAAACATTTTTAAAACATTACGAATTGAAGAAATTCTCTACTGGTATTTTCTAAACCCTAAGTATGTCTTCAAGATGTGCCAAAGTGCCACTTTCTCTTTGTTAGGATGCAACTGTCAGCTGCCAATGAGTGGGTTCAAACAAAAAATGCCTTCCATTAATTGAAATCCAGAGGAAAGAATATATGATAGAGTGAAGTCAAAATGTAAGGCACAGTGCCAACCATCTCATCTTCATTTTATTAATATGAATAATTTTATAAACATTTATTCTATCAACTATTATAATACCTTGGCATTCAACGACAAAGTGTTTACCACAGCTGCCTACACAGGGAGTTTCCATTTAGCTCCCCAAATGGTCTAATTTGATTTTACTAAATATTGGGCAGGAAAAAAAAAACAATCAAAGCCCAGGTTTTGGAATCATTCACATCTGAGTTTGAATCCTGGTTTACCACTCACTCACTATGTGACCTTAAGCCTATGACTTAAATTCTCTCAGCCTCTGTTTCTTCATCTACGAAAAGTGACTATCAATAGTGCTGCCCTTATGGGACTACTGAAAGCATAATTGAGATAATAAATGTTAAGAGCTTGGCACATAATAAAAGCTCGACAAAATTAGTTATGACCATAACCTTACAGGTCTTCTAGTCAAGGCCATTCATTTTATAGGTATAAAAACTGAGGCCTTGAGATCTGGAAATGACTTGTTTAGGGTCACACAGCTGATCACTGGCAGGGCCCAGAGAGCCCAGGTCTCTAAACTTCCAGAGCCAATCCCAGACTGGCTAATTAATGCCTGCAAAGCTTAGCGACCACAGTCTTTCCAAAGCTTAAGATGCATGTTATTAAAACCCAGAAAGGCACAAATCACTCAAGGTAGAACTAGGAAGGGTAGAGGGAGGAGGGGAGTAAACATGCCTGTGAAGGGTTTGAACTTGTTTTCCAGGTCAAACTGTTGCTTTCCCAGAACTCCAAGGTCTACTTTCAGGTCAGGGCAAATTGCATATTCTTCAATTGTCTTGCTGATTTGGAAAATCTTATCAGTTACTGCTTCTGGAGCAGGACCTGAAAATCAAACAGCAAACAGTAGGTTGCTTTGTACAGCTGACATGCAAATATAAAAAACGCGAAGCTCATCAATTCCTCTACACTCGCACATCTGCCATTTATTTCATCATTCAGGCAGCAAAGAATCAGAGTTTTCTAAAAGAAAACATCATGTTAATAATCACCCTTTCATGGTTCCTCACATTCAGGTACAGCAGAATGAGAAGCATTTCATTTCCACCATAAAGAAACAAAGTAAAGGAAGATTTAGGGTCTGTGCTGATAACATCTTTGAGAGATATGGGAAGGTGAGTTCAGAACACAACAGAAGTATTTATTACCAGAACCCTGGCCTCCCAAGGCCTCAGTTATGGGTTTATCCTACTGAACATAAAATTAACCATCCTTAAAACGATAGCAAACTTACCTCCATTGGAAATGTTGAATTTGATTCCAAAATCTCCATTGGGCCCTCCAGGATTGTGGCTGGCTGTCAGAATGATCCCACCAATGGCTTTGATCTTTCTAATGATGCAGGACACAGCAGGGGTGGAAAGGATTCCATTCTGTCCAATAACCAAGCGACCAATCTAGAGAAGAAATCCAGAACACACACTTTAACATCAATAAGTCCAGAGATACTGCACAGAAACACCAGTACAACAGGCAGATGAACAAAGGATATTCAACCGAACCAGGAAAAATGTTCTTTAATGACAACTTATAGTTGAGTGGTTATTGTTATTTAGAAGTAGAATATTATTACTGTTGTTGAAAAATGTTATTATTGAAGTAAGAATCATCATTGTTGAACAAAGCCGTTCCTTCACATAGTTTTGTGAGAGTTCGTAGTTTTAGAATAGTGTATGATCTGGTAGTAGTATAAGACTCTGGCAAGAAAACATAAAGAATATTCAAAACAGAGCCTTTCCAGACCAGGTTCACAATTTGGATATACTAAAAGTTGTGAAAAAAAAACAACACATTTTTATCCAATTCAATCATACTTTTGATCCATATTCGGAGAGAGGATGTAAGTTTAGTTAGTTCAAGGAATTCTAACCCCAAAAGGCAGCTTTTGTAAATTAAAATGTTTGAAAAAGTAAAAAGGGCAAACTTTATGCAAAGAATATTATAAAATATATCTCATAAATTTATGTTTCCAGTCAAACTTGGATTTTGATACAGTGGATTCTTCAAAGCAGGACACACCCAGGTTAGGGTGTACCTGGGTCACCTCCTGGCCTAAGGCAGGGAATCTTGGGAGTTATGACCAGGAAAACCAGTCAGAACTGCCCACATGACAAGGCTATAAGTAACACTTCTGTTGTGTTCTTAGCTCACCTTCCCATATTTCTCAAAGATGATATCAGCACAGATGCTAAATCTTCCTTTACTAAAATGATAATAATTTATATGTTTCAACATGACCCAAGTGGGAAAAGAAAAAAGAAGTTCTGTCAGTTTCTCTGACATACTTGGAGAAGTCGTGACTGCTATATAAAGTTTTATAAAATGAGGAGTTTATGCCCTCCCTCCTTTCTCCCTGCTGAGAGAAGAGACAAAATTATCTTAAATTTTCCATTTGTTACTTCTTTTGGCTTGACAGTAGAAGATGTGTTTCTAATGGTGAACATGCCTGAGAATACCTGGATTCCCTGGGGAAGATTTTTGGGGACTTACCTTTGGTGCCCTTCCATAGGTCACTAAAAGCTTGATTGCCTTATCATTCCACCCCTCCACTACCAACCCAAGGAGCAGCTGGTTCAGTTTCGGTTATCTCTTGGCTCTCCTATGTCTCTCTCTGAACAATTTTTGTTATATTCATATTTTTTGTTACAACCTGCCTACTTCAGGAAGTGGTAAGGACTAGGGTAGGTGCTGTAACTGGGCTACTTTACAGACTACAGAAACCTGCAGACAGTATGAAATCAGTATTAATGGTTATTACTGAGCTGCACAGTGCTTTCTACAGCCCACGCACTATCAATTCACTCTCACATTTGCTCCTTCCATTGTGTAGATGAAGATGCTGAGGTCAAGAGTTGTCATGATTTTGCCCATTCATTCATTCCTACACCATCAAACAGCAATTATAACAAGCATTTAATTTATGGAAAGGTGCTATGACAGACATGGGGATAGATGACATGACAAGGTCATGTGACATCTAGTGGCCATTATTGGGAAAAGCATTGAAACTTCCTGATTCATCAGAGTGAGAATGGTGAAATCTCAGGCTTCCAGCAGTTTCCAGGTGTGGTTCCGACGGGAATAAAAGTCTGTGGTTGAGGAGTTCCATAATTTCAAAGGGAAAGACTTAGAGATGGCAATTTAATCAACTAGAGTAGCTGGTGGAGTTATCTGAAAATTGCATTTGCACATTAAGCATACCAACTTTTAAGTTTTGTATGTATTTGACATGGAAGGGCAGACTGATAAATGAATGTTAAGCTATGCCACTCCTTAATTCTGCCATTCCTTATGATGCCATCTGCAGTCAGTAATGATCCAAGACTGAGGGGATTGATTATACCAGGGAGTAAGAGTGAAAAAGAAAGTTGAGAGATAGAAGCAAGGAAGTCCATGGTAATTTCTTTCTTTAGGGCCCAAGAGGTACACCTGGCCAAAATATCCCCTTCCACAGCAGACTCTTTCCTACAAATTATCCTCAGGAATATTAACCTTCAACTTGATATTAGAGAAATATTGTTCTATTTCCTTCTCCCCTTAAGGAAGTCTGTAATAGCTCCTTTGCTCTACCTTGGCTCCTCAGACCCACCTAGTTCGCCTTTTTAAACTATAGTTCTAGCTGTGTCCCTGCCCCACATACACTCTCTACCACATGACCCAGAAATTCCACTTCTAGGTATAGACACAAAAGAAAGCAGGCTCAAATAGCTAACTTGTAAATCCATGTTTATAATACCATTATACGCAATTGCCAATGGTGGAAGCAACCCAAATATCCATCAACAGATGAATGGATAGACAAAATACACTATATACACATAATGGAATATTACTTAGTCTTAAAAAGGGATGTGCTATAATATGGAAGAACTTTGAAAACATATTAAATAAGTCAGACCCAAAGGGACATGTATTATATTAATCTAAAGGAAAATACATATTCCATTGTATATACAAGGTACACAGAATAGGCAAATTCATAGACAGGAGGAGGAACACAGGTTGGGGGGAGGGGAGACTGTGAAGTTATTGTTTAGTGGGTATAGAGTTTTAGATAAAATAATGAAAAAGCTCTGTAAAGGGATAATGGTGGTGGTTGCAGAACACTGAATATAATTAATACCACTGAATTGTACACTTAAAGTTGGTTAAAATACTAAATTTTATGTTATGTATACTTTACCACAAAAAATCAAATTAGAAATAAAAAAGAATCCTTCTCTGGCTTCCAGGTGCCTACCAACTTAGAGATAACTCTCTCAGCCTGGCACCAAGAGTCCTTCATCAAACAGCCTTTTCTGCCCTTCTTCCTCTCCTGCTCCTCCTTCCTGCATAACCCATGCCACACTACTAAGCTGGAAACACCTCACTGTTCATCCAACATGTTACAGTCAAACATGACAGAGAGCAAACTTAAATATTCCTTTTAATTGAAAATAGGGCCTGGTATTTTCTTATGTTACACATACATTTCTTTAGCCTGCTACTCATACACACAGGTTCTATTATCATTTCTAAATGAATCTCTAAGTTTAAAGCTCTGGGAACCGTAGCAGATATCAGTATTACAAATGGAGTCCCACTGATATTTTATTTTGTACATCAAAAGTTCTTATAAACGTAGGCAGTTCTAAGCAAACAAAAACAAAGGGAAACTTCTAACAATGGTAAACTATATTCTATAATCCATAAATGCACCAGATAAAAGTATATTAAGAGAAAATAAAATGAAATGATTCCCATTTAGATCACTAAACTGAAAAGTCCTCCAAGAATTGGCTCATGGGTAGAGTGGGTGCTGACAAAGGTAGAAAAGGAACATTGACTTCCACCAAAATCTGTGGCAATAGTTATCTTTCTTTTAGTTTTCCTTCCTAGAGCTCTGCCCACAATCAAAGGGATGCTAAAAAAATAAAAATAAAAATAAATTTTTAAAAAGAATGTTAAAATATTCAGAATTTAGGATATGTCAGAAAAGAAATCAAACTACATAGGATTTCATAGGTTTTATCAGATGTAAGTGCTTTATTGGTCTACTAAATGTTTTAAGTAATTCAGTTGGGTAGCATGACTGCTTTAAATGCAACACTCTTTTTAATAAAGAATGCCCTTGGGAAGACTTGAAAATATTGCTTACGCTGCCACAGCTCTAACAAAGAGGTAGGTACCATATTTAGTCCATTATTATCACTTAAATGTATTATTTAGCAAAACTTCAGACTGTAAATCTGAGAAAGTCTTTAGGGTCTGCCTGAATTACACATTCCTACCACCTCTTCCACATCTTTCAGCTCCACACAAAAATGAAATGAAGCCAAATATATCACAGCAAAGGGGACAGTGTACCAGATGCCCTCAACAATCTAGATATATGCGGAGAAATAATGTTCCATTCATTCTCTCTCAAAAGATTAAAAGGGTCTTAATACCATTCCCTTTGCAGCTCTCTTCAAAGGTGAAATTTATAGCATGTCACATTTTATCTTTAAAATGTGTATGCGTCATAATAATTTCATATTTGAGTGCTTTATCAGCAATTTTTACATGAGAGTCATTCGGATTCTGAAACCAGGTATAAAGGAACTTCACATTATAAGCAATAGGATCTACAAACATTTTAACATTTAATTTGGTAGTGTGTGTGTGTTTTTTTTTAATTTGGCTTTTGTAATCACACCTGCTTGGCATATGATTAAAATAGACTAAAAATGAATGCCTCACACATTTGATGGCAATGCTAAATTTAATGTTCTCAGAATCAGTATTGCCTCCAGAAAGGAAATACAAAAAATGTTTTAAAATTTACGAGTACTGAAGGACTGTGTGCTCCAAATTATTTCTAAGTTTAATATAAAACACTAAAAATATATTTTTGGTTCCACAGAGGAATCTGTAGAGCAAAAACAGCAATGTCCTGATGCCCACCTTCCTATAAATCTGCGGGACTGTGCAAATTATTAGATCAATGCTTTCTGGTGAAAGATTCCTTTCTGATTCCTTCACGATACAAAGAATTAGCAGAGCCCTCTTATAGTATATATTAAAGGCATTATTATCTCTACCCTGCTGCACAAATTCACCACACACAGGGCTTTTTGTGTCCAAGGTCATTAGAAGCACATTCCCCTATAACAGGTCCTCTTAGAAGGCTCACACCTAACATTTTCCAATCCCCTCCTAGCATTTTTGCATGATTACCAGGATTCATCAACAACGGCATGGCCTTGCTTTTGTTTTCCTGTTTGACAAGTGACTGAACTTCAACAAGGAGGCTATTGAAAGAAAAAAAATCCTCTTCTCTCCACTATTCATTAGAGCCTTCTTACATAGGATAGAGTACCCCTCGAAACCAATTAGAATGGAGATAAGACAGCTAAGGCTGAAGGTGTACTTTAGACGTCTAAAAAGCAACAGGTACTTGCTTAAACAATAGACACAGAGCACAACACATAAACTGAACTTACATTCCTGTATCCCAGTGTGACTATTGTAATTTCAGGAGCATTTTCACAATATTTAATCTCTGAAGACACAATGAAACGTAATTAAATATTAATAGAAATGAGGTATAAACCACATATAAATCTCTGTACTTTTGTATATTTCTGCAAAATTAAGAGGTTACACGGAGTGCCAGAAACATAACAATACTTGTCATATACCAACCCCATTGGCAGCCGCCATCTGCACTATTGTTTCTATTGCTGATTTATTAAAATACCGCCCATCTCCACCGACCACCAGTGAGGATCCCTGGCGATCTTTTAGGTCTATGGAAAAGAATATACTCTGGATAAAATTCTCCAGATAGCAAGGCTTTGCCTCGAAACAATAGGTTTTCTTCCGTAATCCACTCGTTCCCGGTTTCTGGTCAGAGTAGGGAGCTGTAGCAAAAGTCACTAGAGAAAGAGGGCCTTCTTCCATTTTCCAGTATTTCCCAGAAATCCACTCATTAAAATCACTCATCTTTCATTTCCACCACTTGGCTCAGTGACGGTATCCAGAAAGCAGTCAAGATCCACAAACTGGTCTGTCCGACCTGAAGCTGCAACTGTGTTGTCTGAATAACCAAAATAGAGGTTGTGCCTGGATGATCACTCTCAAGGAGGAAGCTGGGTTAATTCCTTGTTGTCATGGCCCCTTGTGGAAAAGTTAAAGGCCACACACCCACCCACACTCACACGCAAAGCAGATCTTCAAAGTTGTTTTGATGAGGACACTTCTGCCCACATAACCAAGCCAAATACCCTTCAATTATTTTTGCCTCATGTTCCCGTTAGGGTGGAGATAACTCCGAAGACTGCTGCATGAGGCAGACTTCAGTTACAAACACCAGATGGCTGCCAGACTCCACTCCCAGAGCCCAGGCATAGACGGAGCAAGTGCAGACCCAAGCAGCAGGTTTGTGAACAAGACACCCTGCTCCCAACACCCCTTAACCCAGAGCCTCTCTAGGCATTCTCAGTCTCACTGAGAAGGCCACCTGCAACTAAAGTTATTCCATGACATCTAACAAGTTAAAGGTCAATCTTAAAATGGATGTGAAGGATCTCAGTGACCTCTGGTTTTCTTACATCACTGTCATTTTGATACCCAAGTGATTTTTTTTACTTCCCACGTGCAATCTCAGTTAGAAGAAAAAAAATTATCTAATAGAACAAATTCATTCATTGACCACCAAGGATTTAACAAAATAGTATTCTGTTCTAAGGAACAAAAACCTACAAATATGCCCCGAATGACCAATGGCTTGGTCATCCCTTTGAACTTATAAAAAATTAGGGATGGAGATGTACCAAATCCTTGAATATATAAGCAGAACAAGGGGGGAAGGTATGTCTTTCTGAGTGCATGAGGCTTCATCAAATTATTATTTGAAAAAATACTATGAACATAAGATCAAATTTTGTGTTTTGATTTTCTTGGTTTCAAATAGACTTGGCTTTTAAGAAAACATTTTTCGTGAAGCAGTTTAAGTCTTTCACATTTGAAGAACCTAACATACATAAAAACATTCTACCTGAATACGATATCCAACCCCGTTTGATCCCTGAGATTTTACTAAAAGTCTACTTAAGTGCTTACATATGTGTTCTCTACCTGGTTCACCAGAAGTTGCCAATTAAGAAGCTCCACTGTCAAGGTTTTGATGAACTTGTTAAGGATGCTTAAAAAGTAAACCAGGATTAGTTACATCACGTGTTTGGAGAGTTTGACACGTGCACTAGGGAGTCAAGGTTTTCAAGGGAGGTGAACAATCCCTTGACAAACTAAATCTGAGAATTTTTCAGACTTTCGGCAAGGTCCAAAAGTAAACAGGTGCTGAGAGCAGCAGGGAACCCTCTCCGAGGCTTGAATCCCCCTGTGTTCCATGGACTGCTCTGAGCAGGTCATGAGCAGAAAGCAGCCACTGGCAAAGGAGCCCATTCTTCTTCAAATGACAAATGGGGCTGGCCCATGTGCAGAGAAGACCTCAAGACAAAACATTAAAACAATCCACAAGACATGAAAACCAGCCAGCCAAAAAACGATTACCTTTTATTACTTATTTTTGCTTACGTATTTTTTAAAACTATAATTTCTTAGAAATTAATTTACAAAGTGAGCTAGCTTTATTAGCAGTAGTTTACTGCTAATAAACACCCACTGTTTTTCGACTTCCTACAATGCATTTTTTTTAATTCATATTTTTTAAGTTCAGTGCCAAGTTTCCTCTGGTTTCAAACAGGCTAGCAAATTAGGCCAGCATATGTGTCTTGACATATTTAATAATAGATCCAGATTCATGAAATATCAACCCAATAATCTTTTCATTGGGAATAACAAAGCAACCAACCACATAATTGGTAGTTTTCTTAATAAGATCTTGAAATCTAAGGGTAGATTCAGGGACACATGGTCATGAGAGTGCTCCAGCAACCCCAATCAAAGTGTCTCTGCCCACACACTCCAGCATGTTCTCTGACGGTGGTCTGCCACTCTCTCAGTGAAGCTCCTTCTAAAGCTGGAACTAGGAAAATAGGTTTTGTTGGGTTTCTTTCCCACACATTTATTTATTTCAGCTAGCTTGTGGTTAATCAATTCCATAAAATGAGAAATTGTGAAGAATCAAGGCATAAGTATGAAACTTCAAAATAAACATTACACACAAAAAATACAAGCATAAATGTGGGGTTCATTCCCGCACAAGACCTAACAGATCTTGTTTCAAAGGTGGCAAATGCTTTCTTTTTTCTGGAAGACTGTGTCCACATCAGATACTAGAACACCTTAGCTTATCAGTGTGTGTTCAGGTGAACAAAACTTATTTCTAAAAATATTTTTCCACATTGCGAGTGTTGTAAAAGCTACGCTTTTCTAGAATTAAGCCTGTTCTTGGGCCTAGTATCAGTTTTTAATGATCTAAAACTCGACTGATTCAGAAAGTCTTCCAAATGTAACTATTCAGATTCTTAAAAGTTTTTTTAAAAGGTTTTTTAAAGTAGTTATTGCTATCTTAATAATGCTGATGCTCCTCCAGTCTTTTATTGATTTTTTTAAAAAAATGCTTACAGCACCTGGGTCTTCCTAAGTGGTCTCCCATCCAAGTACTAACCAGGCCCGACCCTGCTTAGCAGCCGAGATCAGACAAGATCGGACATGTTCAGGGTGACATGGCCATAGACAGTGCTTTTCCAGTCTTAACTTTCCAAATACTTGATATGCCATCTTGTAGTTCATTATTTGTTTGCCTCTTCATTTTTAAAGGTACCTCCCCATTAGGTCATCTTCATATTTAAAAAATCATTTAATGCAAATAGTAGTAGCAGTGGTTGAGCATCAAGAAGTCATATGTGTCTCACCTGTGGAATGAGGGTTCTAGGTGAAACTACTATCTCCCTCCTTGATGGCAATATCTGTACCTTTTTACTTCCCTGAGTATGAGTCAGCTTGACAGCTAGGCACGGATGGGGGAGTAGTCCCACCTCTCATGGCTCTTGCACATGTGGGTGAATACCCAGCAACTTAAGTGCACGCCAAATCTGTGGTTCCAGAGGAAACCCAAAACAGAGAGTGCCGTTTTCAGCAACTACATGTGCCTGGCCTGGTGTTAGTCAACATGCAAAGCAAAAACCCCCCAAAAACATAATCCTTGCCCTAGAAAAGCTTCTATTCTAAAAATGGGTCTGAGTCATAATTTTATGGACACTATAGCACTCAACCCCATATAAAAATATTACCAGAAGCAGCAATGTTAGATGAACTGTGAAGTGTGGTAAAAAAGAAGAGGCATTAAAAACATTAAGCTTCCTAAGACGCTCAGACTAAGTGGGGCAGCTATTAAGAAACTCATTTGTTTTAGCTCTCCAGCAAAGGTTGAACTTCATCTTCGGAAACGTTACTGTCGAGCATAGCGAACCCAATTTGGCCTAATGAATTCGCCTGCATTGCCAGTACTCCTTCACAATGACACAAATTACATTTAAACCATATGGGGGATTTAAGGATTGCTCCCTTCAGACAAGAAACTTTCATACTGGTCTTGGGTCCCATCAATTTCACAATGGCAGAGTTATGAACCCCTTCACTCCTGGCCTCACAAAGACTCCAGCTCCTATTCTGATCAGCAATGATACCTTCCTAGTGATACACAATGAAAACTACAGTCCTGCCAAGCCTTCCTTCCTTCTTTTCCTTTCTAGCCCTTTCTTTCCTTTCTCCTCCCTCCTCCTTTCAATCTTTCATCCCTCTTCTTTTCCCTTCCCTTCCCTTCCCTTCCCTGCCCTGCCCTGCCCTGCCCTGCCCTGCCCTTCCCTTCCCTTCCCTTCCTTCCTTCCTTTCCATCAATAAACATTTATCATGGAGCTAACTACTATGTCCCAGGACTCACGTGAAGGCCTGAATAATTCACCTCTTCACACCAAGAGTTCTTTTCTAGCAAATGCCACAAGAGTGGGCATAGGGGACGGAACTGTTAACCCTGTCTCTAGGTGCAAGCACTGGAAAGAAAACTACTATTTGAGCTAAAAGCAGCAAGAATCATCAGACCCCCAGCTTGAGGCCATGTGCTTGTGACAGCTGCAGGTGCCTGCCTCCTAACTGCCTGTGGTGTTTGACACCAGTGACAGGAAACACAAACTGGGAAACAGTCATTCATTTCTACAACCAACAGTATGGGGTTAAATGTCAGCCCCAGGCACTGCAGGATAATGCAAAGATCACAGGTTTATGAGCCAGACATGGCCAGGGCTCAACTCTTTGACTCTAAAAACGTACGAGAGGTACAATCTTGAGCAACTTCCTTAACTGAACTGAGCCTGTAAAATGGGCATAGCTCTCAAGGTTGTTCTGAGAATTGAATCAGGTAATATACGTGAAAACATTAGTACTGTGTCCAGCATGTAGCAGATTATCAATAAATGTGGGCACCCTTGCCCTTCTGATTCCTAATTTCTTCACCTCTAAAGTGTGATACTACCTGCCTCACAAGGTTTTTGTGAAGATGACCTCACTGAATGTCTATGAAAGCTTCTGTGGACTACGAAATGATGTAGCAATATAAAAAATAGGTAGATGGATGTTTGTTCCTAAGAACCTTATACTGAAAAGGAGTCATCATAGCATGATGGTATCAGTGCTGTCCCAGAGGTCCATGTACAGAGCTATGGCTCTCAAGAGGTTACAGTGATGGGTGAGACTGGAGAAATAGTTGGGGTCAGAGTACAGCGTCTCATAATCCACACTAAAGTTTATTTTGTAGGCACCAGAAGCTATGAAAATGTTTAAGCAGAGAAGATAAACATTCCAAAATATCTGTTGGTTTTTTTTTCTTCCAACATGAAGATGCTACCTGAACATCTCTCTTTCCTCTGACCCTTTCCCACATAGTGTCTTCGACTCAATCCCTCTCTTCTCTAAAACTGTCCCCTACCCTACCTAACAAGAGTGGCCTCCTAGGGCCATGTTGCTACTACAGGACTCTGATGCCAGGCCCTGATCACAGTAGGTAGAGACGTGACCAAAGTTGGATCAATCACATTTTCTCTCCTAGGAATCTAGAATCAGAACTCAAAAGTACACTAGTCCGATTCCCAGTCCCTGAACTGGGAAGCCAGGTTAGCCCAGGAGCCATAGGGCAGGGACACTGTGTCATGAGAATGAATACCCACAGAATTGTGACTGGCAGCCAGAAGATACATGGAAATACATGAAAACTACGAAGGCCGCAATTCATTTAGACATTTCTAAGAGTCATGGACCTGATGTACGGAAAGAATTGGAAAAGAATTCATAATAGAATCAAGTAGAAAATAGGTTAGGTGAATCTTCTCAAGAGGGTAGGGTCTGCAGATTCATGAGACATGAGAATTGGGGGATGTGGTCTGTGAACACAAACCACTTGAGGCTCCCAGCGGGTGTTCCAGACCAGAGTGGTTCCATATCCAGATCTCTAGTTGACATGCACCTCAGCCAGCTGACAATGTCAGTTACCCTCAATTCAATTGGAAAGGTAACTCCTAATCACTTGGGGTAAAAGAATGGTTTTGAAGTGGGCATTTTTAAACACAGAAAGATTCAGAATTAAGTACAGACATAAAGTAAATCAAACTCATAGTACACAGATAATGAAATAAATCAAACTTATTAATATTTTTATAATAAGTTTGGGAGAAAATCTAAGCATATTTCGGATTTTAAGTATATTAGAAAATCTAAGATATTAGTTTATCTAACAGATTAGCCTTGTGAATCCAATTCATAACATGTAATTGAGTAACTTATCTTGACCTAAGATTTTAAGTTTAAAGGGGTAAGATAATTTTATCCAAATTATAAACATTATTCAAACATTCAAGAAAACTCTGAATGCACCATATTTATAAGTTTAAATCATCAGGTGCAAACACTTTATTAGAGAATGCTCTAAGGCTAGACTGACAGGCTTGGAAGCCCGACTCTGCCAGTCAGTAGCTGTGTGACCTCAGACAAATTATTTAACCTCTCTGTGCTTCCACTGCCTCATCTATAAAACTGGGAGGACAAAAAGTCTGCCAACTTACCAGTTGCTGCAGTCATAACTGAATGAGGTAATAGGCAGAAAGTTTTAAAACCCGGTATAGGATACCCTACACAAGCATCTGATGTTATCATTATTAGATTATATGAGAACAACTTGAATAATTTCAAAGCTCTGCCGGTTAGACAAACTTGAAGTATTCACAGGCATTTCAGTAAGTGAATTTATAACCAATATCTCTCTCTCTCTCTCACACACACACACACACACACACACACACACACACACATGCACACACAAACCCTACCAACTTATATTGACAAGTGAGTCAGCAGACAGAGAAGAAAATGAAGCAGATGTACTGAGGTAAACAGGAGAGACAGAGTAGCTGCTTTGGTTCCTCCTGTTTCAGGCTCCTGTGAGGCTCAACTGCACACCTTACCCTTAGCTTTCAAGAGACATCCCTTTAGCCTTATGATACAGTCCTCTTGGTGGCTCACTGTAGTCTGACTTGGGTCTCTGTCACTTGCGCCACCTATACCTCTCCTCTGAGTTTAGCAGGGATCTGTAGTGCCTGGCTCCCACCTGCGAACTGAGTCAGGCTCCACCTCCTGTCCCACCCAGGCAAGAAGAAGAGTCCTCCTCTCCTTCACTGAGCAACCTAAGTAAACAGTAGGGACACGCGCAAAAGTAGAATTTACAAGTCGGGTGACCTTGGGCAAACTTCTTAACCTTTCGGTGCCCCCATTTCAAAAACAGCACCTACTGAGACACTGTGGTGATTATTGCACAATACATACAAATATTGAAGCATTATGTCGTACACCTGAAACTAATATGTTATGTGTCAATTATACCTCAGTTTTTCAAAAATGCATTTCTTAAAGGGAGCAATAAAAAAGAAAATAGCACCTACTGCACAGGTTTGCTGAATGAAGATACCAGAAGTTAATAAATGTAAAGAGCTTTGCACTGGCTAATCCTAGTGCCTTGTGAGCCCTACTTAAGCGCTAGCTTTTATTACTGCCTTGAATCAATCTGAAAATATGCAGCTGTGTTTCATACCTATTTATGGGTATATGCGTTTTAAGAGTTAGGAAATGTTCTTTAAAGAAAAGGAGAAATTACATTAAACTATAAAGAAGGTACAAGGCCAGAAGAATTACAAGGGCCAGATGGCTTAGGGCTGTACAGAATCCCAGATTCAAAAAGGTTCCTGAAGCACATTTTGAAGTTAAAAACAAAACAGCTGCCTCGGAGCCATATACAGCCTCTAGCATCTGTCAGTGTGTTGTCCGTCTGTTTACACATCCATGTACCCAACAGTTACTGCATACACTGACTTACAGCATTCATCTCACCGGGCATTGTGCACCACGTGAAGTTGACAGACTCAGGTTGCCAAGAAACTTTTGATCTAAAAGGAGAGATGGATAAGCCAACAAATCATTTTAAAAATGGAGTGAAAAGTGCTACCCTGGGAGTTCACAAGGGAGCTGTGAGCGCTCAGAGGAGAGAGAAAGTTGTGGAAGGTGTTCCCCACCTCCACAAATGCCACTCTTAGTTTGTGCGGTTAAATCTAAAAACTGTCTCAATCTGAAGATGCACAGGGCTTAGTAATCCCTTTCATACATAATGCACACACGAGGAAGACTTTGTTTCATTAGAAATTACCAATATTCAACCATTTTGATCTATAAAAACAGCAATTTAGATGGTTTACATAAAAATTTTATATCTCGTTTCTTTTGGAGCATCTTCAATTTTTTTTTATTTAAATCCTTTAAGGATATTAATTTTGAGCTAACAGAATATTTTCTCATTATATCCTACTTATTACCAGGAACTATGTATTAAAATCCTCTTGTTAAAAGAGGTTTATCTAAAGAATTGTCTTATTTCCAAATCATTCATGGTTGTATGTTTCCCTCTTCTGGTGGAAAATGGGAAAGCAAGCAAGCATTCCCATAGCCTCACCAGGGGGCGCACGAACTGGCTCCAGTGGCATTGCACTCCCCAGGGGAGTCCCCTTCACCTGGAATCCCATGAGAATCATGCCCCCTAGAGTTTTGTGCCAGACAGTGGTTGGCCCTCTACCAAATAATGAAAATGTGCCAAGGTTTCTGGGTTTTTAAGAAGAGAGGAAAAGTGAAGTTCTTCTCTGTCTCATCATTAAGAAATTTTCCAATAACACGGCCTGGCCAAATTAGGATGTCCAGCTGTAAATGAAACGAGTGAAGGTGGACTCAAAAAGGGGATCTTTTGTGAGCCTGAGTTTTTGTAAAATGAGAATAGTAAAACTTCCTTTAAAGGTTCCAAAAGTAAATATGGAAAGGCACGTAAAGTGCTTAACACAATGCCTGGCCACAGAGTAGCCACTCAAGAAATGTTATCTCCCCAAAATAGAAAGAGATATTGATAAAGACTGATCACATCCTTCTAACACATCCCTGATTTCTAAAACAGGTGAGCCCAGGCAGGAGAGAATCAGAGATATGGGTCAGTCTACGTGGTCTGTGTGATGGATTAAACATCTACAGTGGGCCAGGGAAAAGGTGGAGGAGGGAGCCTACAGAATCTGCTCCAACCAGAGGGCTATGGAGTCAGAGAGGCCTGGGTCTGAATCCTGCCTTTGCTACCTTCTGGCTGTGTATGGCCTCTGGCCTCGGTTTTCTTGTTCGTAAATTAGGGACAGTTCCAGGAACAGCTGATCCCTTTGCAGCAGGGTCAGTGGTCTCTGTGAGAGGCCCTCTGGTAGACTACCCCCCCACACACACACACCCCTTTTCTTTGCCCCAGAGTGTTTGGTTTCTACCACTAAATAACAGAGTGTGTGCCAGGGTTTGATATGTACAAACCTCCTTCCCTGCTCAGTGGTGAGGAGAAAGACAGCCCTTTATTCATTTTGGAACCTCAGTACCCGAAATGAACTATAGTGGAGAGTCAATCAACGTTTGAGTGGCTATACTGTTGAAGGAAGAGCATTAAATGACCTCTGTGAATAGCATTTTTGATCAATAGAGGGAAGTTTCTCCAGTAGTCAAGTAAGTGAGCTCCCCTCCTGAATCAGCCTCAACTATGAAATTACTCCCACCATCACATACCGCTCCCAAAGCGCTGGGCATCCACAACAAAGCACATTCCACCTGAGAACGGAAATTTTAGGAAGCTTCTACAGCACAAGCACCTGGGTAATTAATAATTAGGAACAGAACCAGAAACTGCAATAGTGAAGGGAATAGAGTTGCTTAGTTCCGTTGAGGCCGAAAGTTTGTGCCACTTCCAAGTGGGGCACTGGATAACAGCAAGCAGAGAGACAGAGAGGAATTCATGGTGCTCATTCCACAAAGTAAACTTCAGTGTGGTGTAGAAAAGTGGTGAGAGAGAGAGACTAAAGCTAACAAGAGAAAAAGAGGGTCATGGCTGACCCCTTCACTAATATCGGGGTGCGATCTTATAGGTAACAGCACAGTCCTGCTGTACATCCATTTTGGGGGGTAAATTTTTATGACCATAAATGTGTGATCTAACTTAGGGGACTGTGAGTTATGCATACTATAATATGGGTTTTGATCAACCAACCCAAGTTAAAAGACTTTCCCTGATGAAAACATCAGGTCACGTACAGACTGTTATTATGTCATGTAACCTGCTGGTTAAAGACACAGAATCAGCAAATAAAACAAACATACAAACAAGCAAAAACACAAACTCATAGATACAGAGGGGAAGAGGGTGGAAGGTAAAGGGGTAAAATATGTGGTGACAGAAGGATACTAGACTTTAGGTGGTGAGTACACAACAGTGTATAAAGATGTCGTATTGTAAAGTTGCACACCTGAAATTTAAATAATGTTATTAACCAATGTTACCCCCAACAAATTACATTAAAAAACAATTTAAAGATAGTCTTGGCAAACTTATAGAGGCCTTTATAGGGAAGGTTAGCTTTATAGGTTCACTAACCTAAGTCTCCAAGATTCTCCCTTCCCATTAAGGTCATAAGATAATTCTCAAACTGGGTCTCAGGCTGGCCTGTATAGAAAAGGAAGCCTCAGGAGTTATGGACCTATGTTGTGCTAACTCATCATTTGCTGCCTTGCTGCCCTCCTCCCTTCCTGCAATGCAGCAGGAAAGATGAGTTCTTTGTTAAAGTCTTAAGCCTGTGTGCTTACTTTCTACAATGCCCCCCTTGTTTCCCCTGTGCTGCTCCTCTACGTAGAATGTCTCCACTTTTTCCTGGCTTCCTTTTCATTATCCATCAGGACTTGGCTCAAATGCATCTCTCCTGGAAGCTCCCGCTAACCACCTATCCATGCATACTCCCCAGAGCTCACAATGATATCCGAGGAGGCACTGGTCTCACTGGATGGTAATGCCCACTGGACCATGAGCTCCACTGGGACCTGGAGACTGTCCTATGCACTGTGTATGCCCCGAGTGCACAGCATAATCCTGAGCACTGAAAAAATGCTCAGTAAATGTGCACCCCCTCAAATGTTGTTTAGAAGTTGGTGGAGCAAGCAGATCCAAGCATTGCTAGAAGCAGTATCCTAAACCTTAATGGGTAGACCTGGTATGCAAATACTGAACACTCTGACTAGTACTGAAGCTACTCAGGGATAAACTTGCTAACAGAGGCTAGCTGCTATGTTTTTTTGAGATGAGATAACTGAGTATCAGGCTGATAACATACTACTGAAAACCTAAAGTTATGCAGAACAGGTCCCCTATCCCACCTTGTGCATGAAACACTCTGTATAAGAAAAGCATTTCTGTTCTAAAATTTATAGGCCAACGGCTGTGGAGCATTGATTGGTACGTCATTGACAAAGCTAAGAAAAGAAGTGAAATTGAAAAGGTGGGAGATGGCTAGGGGACTATTAATAACAAAGAGAAGTTTAAATTGTC
Organism: Cynopterus sphinx; assembly: GCA_030015415.1. Classification (NCBI taxonomy): domain Eukaryota; kingdom Metazoa; phylum Chordata; class Mammalia; order Chiroptera; family Pteropodidae; genus Cynopterus; species Cynopterus sphinx. The sequence goes on from CM057387.1 coordinate 88,037,056, forward strand.
TGTATTTCCCATCAAAATCCCCACTGCCCTGTTTAACAGCCTGCTTAGGACTGTGTGAGATATTATGCCAGGTATCTTCCTGTGCGTTATCTTATTTCCTAAATATAGCACTATGGTATTATTTTAATTTTACAAATGAGTAAAGAAAAAAAAGTTCAAGCAGTTTGCCTAAGATTAAACAGCTAATAAACAGCATATTCAGGAACCAAACTCAAGTCTGTCAGACACCAAGTTATACAGCAACAAAATTCTAACATAAAAAAAGGGATTTGATATCCCACTAAGATCCTCATAATGGCATGATATCTTTACTTTTTGGTTATTCTTTAGCCATCTGAGGTTTGGACTTTGAGAGGTGCTAGATAAAATTGTAATGTTGAGATTTGTCTTGGCAGGAGGCTTAACTGAGTCCAGTGGGGTGACTCCTGAAGCAATAGAGGGATTTCAAAATAGCCATAACAACTCACCTTTGAGTTGCAACTTAGAGTTCCCCAAATCTTTGCAGGTCACTTATTCAATTCTCATAAAACTCTCTGGTAGGGCAGATATCAGAATTCACCCCATTTTACAATTGAGAATACTGAGCTTTAACTCAGTTATGCAGATTAAGTGATATTGCACAGTACATTATGCAACTGACATTTGAACCCTTCAATTCCAACCCATTACTATGAACTGAAGTTATGTGGTAATATTCAGGGAACCACCAAGTGGCCTGTCTCCCATCTGGCCTTATGTCAAGAGGCCACAGAAGCACTGTGGTTTATGGTGTTCCGTAATCTTCTTGTTAATTATTACCATAAGTATACTTTTAAATATGACTACAAAAGATTAGCTATCTGCACTAAACTAGTGGTTGTGCTTTGCCTCCACCCTCACTTCACTCTCAGCTAAGATTTCCCTGATTCTTCTTTATCATTCTGCTTCAAAATTACCTCAAAAAATCATCTCTCCTGGGAAGAGTAGACAACCTCGTGCTTCTCATTCCCCTCAAAATGAAATCGGGTGGATCTCCTCTGCGTTCCCATGATTCCCTGAAGTATACTTTTAAATAGGACAACAAAAATATTAGCTATCTGCATTAAACGAGTTGCTGTGCCTCCTCTCATATAGCTGTAATAGGTTGGCGCAGTGGCCACCTCTACCCACTGCCCCAAAGATTAGTCCACCCAGAACTTGTGAATGTGATCTTACTTAATCAAAGGGTCTTTGCTGATGCAATTAAGTTAAGGATATCAAGATGAGACCATCCTGGATTACCCAAGTAGTCTCTAAATCCAATAACGAGTATTCTTAAAAGAGACAGAAGAGGAAAAGACAGACCTACAGAGAAGGCCATGTGAAGGCAGAGGCAGAGATTGGCGTTACGCAGCCACAAAGCTAAGAACACTTGGAGCCACCAAAACTGAAAGAGGCAAATAAGAATTCTCCCCTGGAGCCTTCAGAGGGAGTGCAGTGCTGCCTACACCCTGGTTTCAGATTTCTGGTCTCCAGAACTGAGAAAATTAATTTATGTAATTTTAAGCCACCCAGTTTGTAGTAGCAGCCAGAGGAAACTAACACACTAGTATTTGCACCATATTTTTGTAACTACCTACAGATACCCCTCTACTAGCTTGAGCATCCTGAGAAGACTTTGTCTTTCTCATCTCTGTACCCCCAACCATCTCACGCTACCTGGCACATAAAGAGTGCTCGACAACGCTTGCTGAATGAACAAATTCATGCCAGCATACAATTTTTGCAGCTTCCCACCTGGAGGGCAACATTGGCCTGGGCCAGGTAACCACTCCACAGACCCATCCTAAAGTAGCCACCTTCTAGTAGCCACTGCTAGCTCCATATGCCAATGAGGTAAAAGCCTCAGATCAATGAGCCTGTATGGACCAAGACAAGTTAGCACATCTAGGTGGTGGGTATGGTGGCAGACACAGAAGACCCCACCCTCTGCCCTGCAATGGCCTCAGCATTTGGAATAATTGTAATAAGCATTAGAATCATCAGACTCTTCTGCTTACTAAACACTTACAATGTCAGGCTCTAGAAGTGCTTCACCAATTTCACTTCATCCTCACATGAATCTTATAAGTCAGATATTATTATGAGTCTTTTTATACAAAATCTACACATGAGGAACCTGGCTATGGTGAGCTGCGTGATAAGTGGTTTCGTTTTGTTTTGCTTTTGTTTTTTGTGGATTTGACTAAAGGAGGGCTTGGTGCCTAATATGTGGCCCAGCCTAGGGAGGCAGTTTATCATTTGTGGCAGGTGCCAACCCTACTCCCAATTCCACCTGAGCTTCCTACATTTCCCTTCTGCTTCATTTTTAAATGGATTTCATTTTGTGCCATATAGTGCATTTCTCAAAGTCCCACGGAGGCAGTGTAACACAACAGTTTTATTACGGAAGTAAAAGCTTTTTCCCCACCTCCACCCAACTATGCCATCCTAGCTCCACTTTCTGGCCTCTTTGCGATGGTCTCTCAGTCAGGTAGGTGTAGGCTTAACATCTAGGTTTCTGGTTCCTGTGGCTTAGAGCTGACGGGACTTTTATCCTAGGCCAGGGCCATTTTTGTCTGCTTGTGTTTCACAAACCTTCCCACTGTGTACAACTTCTAAATGCATAACCAGAGCATGGTTAGATGTTTACCAGAATGGAAGAGAACCATGTCCCCAGGATACCACGGCACACTTCAGGAGGAAAGCAGAAAGCCAGACTCTCTGCCAGCATGATACGTCTTATCTAAGACCCTCTCGACAGGGCCGTGTGCTTGAACAGCATAAGATATAGTAATTCATTTTAAACAGTTATGCTAGGGTATTTTTATCTAAATTAATGTTATCTCCTTCAAAACAATCACCTTGGGAAGCAACGTATTTATTCAAACAATGCTGACATTGCACTAGCATGTCTGGAACTCTTTCGGGCAACTGTCTTTACGGTCTGTGGCACTTTCTTTAAAAGTCTTCAGTCATAACAAATGTCATCCTTTGAGAATAGATTTGAACTTTGGAAAGAGGCAAAAATTGGTTGGAGCCATGTCTAATGAATAAAGTGGGTGATCAAATCTTGTTACATCATTTTAGGTGAAAAATGAGGCATGACTATAAAATAATGTGACTGGTTTTCCTAGGTGACCCATAAACCGGCTGGCTGAGAAATAATTCCCATAGAGGAGTTTCAAAATGCTTTGAGCACTAGATGCATCACTGGAATAAGTGTACAGTTCCCAGAGTGGTGATTTGACAGGGTACAATACTAATTTGGATATATAAGTTCAAATATGTTGGTAAAAAAGGAAATCTGATTGCTTCCACTCATGAAAATGAAGCAGCTTTTCTCTAGGAGAAATTTCTCCCTTTATTTTATTTTTTTATTTTATTTTATTTTTTTTGACAGCCTGATCTACTCTGGGCAGGTTGTCTGCTGAGGAAAACAGACTCATGTCCTGCAGAAAGACTTTGCTTGCCAGACCACCCCCTCCCACAAACAGTCCCACCCCAGGCTCTACCAGGTGTCCCTGGCCTGAGCTTCCACAGCCATCTCTTTTTCCTTAAGTATTAGTTCCTATAATACCTAGTGGTGACTGCTCTTTTTTTGTGTCTATCCTCCCCATCAACAAGTGTTTCCTTGAGATGGGGGACAGCTTCAACTCTGTGTCTCCAGTGCTCAGGATAGTATGCCCAGAAGCCTGGGACACTCATTCCTGTTCTTGACACACACCCTCTGTCATTGATTCTTATACTCGTGGAGCTTTGTTTTCTAAATGTAACTTCTTCTGCCTGGCAACCCAAACTGGACATTCAGTCCACGTAAAATCCTCTCATTCAAATTTATAGAGACCTAAGGTAGACTGGTTGCTCTGGGCGAAAGGTGTAGGGGAAAAAGAGGGATTGACTGTTAGTATATGGGGACTCTTGTAGGGCCGTAAAAATATTTTAAAATTAAACTATGGTGACAGCTGCACAACTCTGTAAATACACCAAAAATACTGAATTGTATACTTTATATGGATGAATTGTATGGTCTGCGAATTATATCTCAATAAAGTAGTTTATTTAAAAAGTCCTCCACAGTGGGAATGTTTGTGACTTTGGTTCCTTTCTAAGATGGTGGTTGGAATAAATGAAGGTTGAGGTCTCTTCCAACATATAAAGTTTTAAAAAATGTTAATAACCACCTTGATACCCCAAGGTATGTCTCATACCATAGACAAAGGCACATTCTTTTCACCCTCCACAAACAACCCCCTAGATCTTCCCCCTTGGAGGGTACCAGGTAAGAAGTCTTCTCCAGCTAAAGCCCTTGGTGAGTCTCCAACTACTCAACACACTAAATACCCATTTATAAAAGTTGTTTCCCAACTCTGAGCACAGCTCCAAAGGCAACAGGAATGACTGGAAGTCTGTGAACTTCAAGATAATTTACAGAATTTACGGGAGAATGAATGGATCAGTTCAAACTTTCCTGCTTAACTTACTTAGAGGTGTAGCCCAGTCAAATCATTCCCCTGAAAGCTCTTTGACAGTCTGAAGGAGTCCAGGATCTGCTACTGTGGCATAAAAATGATTTTGAGCTGAAGACATTTGAGAATGTGCATTTTTCTGAACTCCTTTATCCATCTAGAAGCAGAGGCCCCTCAATTATCACAAATTCCTTCCCAGGGACAGAGTTTCTGGAAACTAGGGTAAAACTGACACTGAGTAGTACTCCACACTTAAATGTATATTATCAGAAAACTTTTACAACTCCCTCATCCATTCTCTGAAGGCCTTATTTATTTTTTATAAAAGTCATTTGTTTTTCCACAAATGTCCTTTTCTCCCTTTCCTCCCCCTATTAAAATGGTTGATAAACCCCAATTCTAACCGCCCCCTTGAGTGTCATTTTTCAGTGAATTTCCATCATGAGCACGTGAATATAAATCTATCTTTTCTCTTGCTGATCCATCTTTCGTCAGTTTAATTAGCAGGCGTCCATATAATAAACCTAAGAGGTTAAAGAAAAAGATTTTCCTCCAGTCCAAGAATGCAAACAAATTTATTGTTAAATATTTGATCAAAGTTGATTAAACTTCCTATTATGTCAAGATAAATGTATAATACAATAGCATTTGTAACATACTGTATATAAAACATACTAAACTATATGTACACTAAGACCTTTTGCACAGTGAAAATGGGTGCTCGTTTGTTTATCTGGAACATAACTGTACAATGTAAAATGATTAAATGTGTTTACCCTTTCCATTGAACTCTTCCTCTTCCTGGAAGGTTTTTCACAGAGATATCCACATGGCTCACTCCACTTCATTCAGGTCTCTGCTCACATGAACTTTATCAAAGACTTTTAAAATCAGCACTCTAAAAAGAGCAGCCCACCCTGTAATGCCCTCTCCTTTAGCATGTTTTATTTTTCCTCAGATTATTTATCGTCATCTGATACATACAGTGATTTATCATCTCTCCCTTCATTAAAACTCTACAGCTCAGTAAGAGCAGAATCTCACTGCTCTGTTCCCTGCTGAATCCCTAGTATCTAAAACAGGCACACAGTAGGTGTCCAATAAATATTTTTTAAATTAATGAATCACTTTTGCCTTTCTAATCTTGTTTGCCAAAAGAAACTTTCTTGTGAAAGGGAAGAATGTTTTTCCTTTTCGTCTTTAGTTCCATGGCCACTATATTTGGTTAAGAAAGTAAAAAAATAATTTTTGGCAAAAATATTAGTGAAGTCAAGAAAGAGAAACTCCCAAATAATTTGATATAAATATTTCATATAACAAAGATTGTTTGGTGGCTAAATGCCCAGCTCTAAAAAATTATCCTGTTTATTCCTACCCCCTATCTTTCTGCTCTTTCCCACTCCTGTATGGTGGCTCCCTCTTTTCTATTTGCATATTATCTACTCTTCAAGACACAATTCAATTTCTACCTCTTCTTTCCCGATGTAGAATATTCTCTCCAGTATCTGAACTCAGCACTTTTTCTAATTCTGCTGTGTGTGTGTGTGTGTGTGTGTGTGTGTGTGTGTGTGTGTGTGATTTCTTACATCTTATCTCCCCCAAAAGCATGCATAGTCCTGGATGGAAAAGGACAATATCTTATTCATCCTGGTGTTTAATGTCAATTCGAAATCAAAACATGTAGACAAGGAAAGAATAGTCACTCATTAGTCTATCATAATTAAAGGTCATTTTTTTTTTAAACACAGGAGTTATAGCATGTTAAAAAGGTGACCCAAAGATGTTTCTCTGCCAAGTCATCCCTGCCATAAGGGAACCAAGGTGCCTCCAACAATTACCTCGGAATGCCAAAACATTCTCCCTCCTGCTCAGTGTTCTATCATCCTCCACAGAACTGTACCCCAGAAACATGTCCTTTCACTTGTGTCTACAGCTGGGCCTCATGAAAGTTTAGGAGAGTGATCCATCCCAAACAAGAGACAGTGGAGTTCCCCCACTTAAGATGAAATTCTCAAAGTCCCATTGGTTTGGTTCTGTGAACCTGAGGCCCTAAATCTTGGGGTCATGTATTTGATGCCCACTGAGGTGCAAATAGTATCTAACACTGAAAGGGGATTTTTTGTTTAGTGTAGGGATTCTTAACTAAAATTCCTAGACTCCCCCAAAAGAGGTCCATGGGTAGACTTTAATGAGGTCCATGAACTTGAATGGCAAAACCAAAAAATCTTTTTCACTAACCTCTAAATGAAATGTAGCTTTTCCTTTCATTATGAATGTAAGCAATAAACCACAGAATTATTATTACTACTAATACTACTACTACTACCTGGGGCTTTATCATCAGCAGAAATCACAGATATTTTCATATCATACTATAGTTATCTCAAAATTTTGCAATTGTAGGTATCTCAAAATGTTTAGACTTATCGTTACTCTAAAGTAAGATGGTATTAGACCCTCCACTAAATTTTGTTACTTAATGTATCAATAAAGAAGCACATATCTTGTTATATCACAAATCTGATTAATATTTTGATAACTGTTTTTATTAATATAGTTTTTATTTCCTTTTCAATCCTTTGTATTTTATTTATTTAAAAATAACAATATTCTGGGAAAGGGTCCATAGGTTTAACAAGAAAATGAACCCCTGTGAATTGATGAAAGCAAGCCTGCTTTATTCATGAGTTCTCATGAGGGTATTTATTTTATTTTGCTGAAGATGGTAAACTATGCTTCAAAATTTCCAAACATTCATTTACTTGTGATTTTGAGCATTCTGATCATTTACAGATAGATCATTGGGCCTAAGGAGTCTGCACTAGAAATCTCTTAGACTTTTTTCAGTAACAGGGGCCAATGAACTCCTTTCTCGGTTAGGCTAAGTTATGTTTTTGCCACTTGTACCCAACTGACTAACGAGGAATTCCTCTATAATGGCTGGGATCACTAAAGGTTAGAGGAAGGTGGGAGACAATGCTGACATCTATGGGGGCTGAAGGTGCATCAGGTTGGTGTGACTTAGTACCCCCATCTGGGCAGAACATTGGTAGCATAAAATCCTGCGCCCAGGGCCATCCTGAGGTGTCCTCACAAGTGTCATTCAAGCAGCTTTCTGGTGAAAAAGGGGTTCCCAGGTACTATTAAATGTGTTGTTTCATTTGATCCTCATGAGAGCCTCTCTGGGTATGTATTATCACTTCCAACCTTTAAAGACAAGGGGGGAAAGGATCCGAAAATAAATAACTTACCTTAGAGAATAGTCTCCAATTCCTATGATTTTTATTCTACCTAGAATTCTTCCCCCTTGGGAACTCCAGCTCATCATTTAAGCCTTACATCAGCTACTGCCCTTCTATGAAGCCTTCCTCGCTTCACCTTCATCTCCTGAGTGCAGCTCTCCGTGATCTTGCCCCTTCAGTACCTGACACATAACTCCATCTTAACCCCTAACACATTGTGCATCTTGCTTATTCTTGTCTCTCCTGTTATAGGCTATGTATTTCCTGAGGACAGGAATATTTTGTATCCCAAGTACCTAGCAAAATGTCTGATATGAATTCACTACATAATGTTTAGTGAGAATAAATTTAAGTGCATTCCACACACTTCACAAGTCACAATTCAGGGCAACTGAACAAAGATTCACTGAATGCTACATTGTCTTAGGTACTGCAGATAGAGATAAAACACAGCCCCTGTCTTAAAGAAGCTTACTCTCTAGTGGAGGATTATCATATGTAAACAGATAATTTCACTGGGATTTGATTAATATACTCTAGAGGTATGTATGTACCTATAGAAAAAGATCATTTAATGGGAGGAGAGGACAAAGAGGGGCTGTTGGGGAAAGGTTTCTGAAGATGCTATCTTAATTGAATCACATCATAAGGGGTAACATATTTAAATCCCTGGTGAGAAAAAAAAGAATAAAATTTGAGAGCAGCGAGCTGAGGACAGAAACCAAGGGGATGGATGTCTTGGGTATGAACAGGGCAAGCAGTCCATAGGGAAACTCTCAAAAAGTGTGAGTAGAATCAGGAGAGCGATCAAGGCAAGGAAACAAGAACTTCAAGAGAGTACAAAATCAGTAGTGCCAAATGCAACAGGAAGGTCAAAGAACATAAGGCCTAACTAAAAAGTGTTCAACAGATTTAGCAACCAGAAAGTCAGTAGTAACCTCGACAAGAAGAGTTTTAATGGAGTGGCAGAGGAAACAGAAGCCAGACTGCAGTCAGTTGAAGAGTGAACGGGAGGTGAGAAATCAGTGATGATGAATGCATACAACTTTTACAAAGATTTGGCTTAAAGAGAGGGGCGGGGCAGGGTGAGCAATAGGGCAGTAGCTAAAAGGTGGTAAGGTTTAAGAACATATTTTTGTAGTCTCGACTGATTCTTTTGTTCCTACTCCACACTACTCCCAACAGACAAATTTCCAGTTGGACCCCTAAAATTCTCACTATGCTATAAGCTTCTTAAGGAAGACTCTTGTGTCTGAATTGTCCTTTTATTCCACACATTTCTCTGTACATGGCTCAGTGTTTGCTGAATGCAAATGAAGAAATGCAAATTAAACACAGGTGATAACAAGAAAATGAAGGGCTCTATTGGGATACAGCTAGTGTTTGTTCTTTCAAGGGAAGTTGTGGTTGTCTCAAAACGGAAGAGCATGAAGAAAACAAATCAGACAATCTTCTGTCACTGGTACTTATATATTGATTCTGGGAGGCAGATGTAGATCAAGTGCTGTTTAGATTTTGGACACTAATGGAAAACAGATCTTTAGATTTAAGAGTCTCTTCATTCGGAGAAGCTGTTCAAGTTCAGTACTGGATTCTCAGTGCTGCCATTAGAGTTTCTGTAAACTATTTAACTTGCCTAAGCTTCCAGTTATCTCATTGGCAACTTGAAGATGCCCATAATAGCATCTCCCTCATCAGGCTGCAGTAGGATAAATGAGATACTCAAAGTGAAGAGCTTCTAACGGTGCTTGGCAAAATTAGCACTTAATATGTTAATAAAATAAAATACATAATGTACTACTAAAATGAATAGAAATATTATTAAAAGAAATGAGTTTCGCAAGAGTTGGGTGTAAGTCAAATTTTATCTTCTATATAGAAACAGAATTGGTTCTTTAGAAAAACTGGTTAGGAAAACGTTTTATAAAAGCGAGTGTACAATCAGCACCGATTTACCTATTTCGCAAATCCATTCTTCCGTATATAAGGTTTCCAGCAAAATCTATTTCAAAGTTTCACGTAGTGGAGTGAACCTGCCCAATTAAATCAGTTAACGTTCCGTAGCGAGGGTGGGGTGGGGTGGGGGGGCCTGACAAAGTATTGCATTCATTTCCTGGCCTGCCACGACGCTTGCTTGCACAAGAGCGCCTTGGGTATAAAGTTTCTGTTCTGATGAAAATGCAGCTAGCTCCTGCGCCCTGGGTGGAACAGATCCAGAAGCACCACTGGGCAAAGACGAGCCTTTGCAAAAGCCAGCGCCCCCAGCCAGCAGACCAGACCGCGCAGGGGCGGGAGCTCCGTCCCAGGGCAAACCCGGGAGGGGGTGGAGAGCGAGACTTTGCAACCACCTCTTCCGATCCGCTGGCCTGACGCACCGGGGGCGGGGGCGCTCGCTCCCCGACCTGCGAGCGTCGGGCTCCAAGCCAGTCCCCGACCGGAACAGCCGGCCCCCCGGGCGGGATGAGGGGGCGCGCGGCAGGGCGCCGGCCTCTGACCTTGCTCCCGGGGAAGGCGACGGCACCCCGCTCTGTAACAGTATCTTCGGCCGCAGGAAAGGTTACCGTAAATGTCAGAGGCGCCGGGAGGGGAGAAGGAAGGGAGGAGGAAGAGGGAACAGAAGCGGCAGAGGGCGGGGGCGGGGGCTGGCTGCCCAAGGTCAAGCCTCGCTCCCCCGGCTCGCGCCTCCCCGCCCCCAGGGGGTTGGCAGAGCAGCTCTGCGCGGCCGAGTGGCCTCTCTTCACTCTCACACACTCTCACACTCACACACCCACCCACCGCCACCTCCTCCTCCTCCCCCTCCGGGCCGCCCGGGCCGCGGGAGCGGGCGCAGGGCAGCGGGGGGTGGGGACGGAGGCGGCCGCGCGAGGGAGTGGCCGGGCCCGGGCCGCGGGGCGGCGGGCGCGTCGCTTACCCCGTTGGCCGCGGCGATGCGGGCGATGAGCTGGACGGCCTCCGTCATGTAGAAGCGGCCGTCCCCGCCCACCACCAGGGTGGCCTCCTGCCGCCGCGCCGGCTCCACGGTGGAGACGATGCTCTGGATGAAGTTCTCCGTGTAGTTGGCGCTGCCCTGGAACACCTGCACCCTCTTGCGCAGCCCGCTCGTGCCCGGCTTCTGGTCCGGGTACGCCCGGGTCTTCACCGTCACGATCTTCACCATGGTGGCGACTGGATTCCCGGGGCGAGAGCGAACCGGGCTCGCGCAGGGGCGACCGGAGCAGGGGCGACAGCTGCGCTGGGCGAGGGCGACGCCGCCGCTTCTCCCGGCCGCGCGCGGCCCTTCGCCTTAAAGGCACAGGGGGCAGGGCCCTCCCTCCGCCGCCGGCAGAGTCGGGGGGGAGGGGGAAAGGGGAGCGCACACCTCCAGGCCTCAGAATGAGTGGGTGGAGCCTCTCTGACACCCTCCCCGCCCCGCCGCCGAACCACTAGAAATGAATCCGCAACTCCTCCCCAAAGCGGAAGGGCCTAGGCTGGGGTAGGGCAAGAACTCAAGACAGGCTAGAGTATCTACCGTGTGTCAGTAACTTTTCTGGAAACCTGTTCTGAGGGTTAGAAGTACCAACCTTAGCTAGATTTTATGAGTCCTCACTTTTTTTCTATTCTCTATCCAACTATTAGGGTTTTCGTGTTAGAAATGGAATTCAACTACTACAGGTCTAATTCGACCTACTGTCTTTACGGATGGACCACACACTTTACTTCCATTGGTTAGATACTAATAACTAAAGTGAACAGAATATGTTTCTAACCCTTGTTAAAGTACAAGGTTTCCTCCCCCTCCCCCATTTTATGCTTCTAAAACAGATTCAAAAACGAAAATGGCCATAAAGATAAGTACAATCCAGAGGCCAACTCATGAGGGTGTGGCTCCAAAAGCAGGGTTCTTAACCCAGATTTGCCTGCCGTGTCACCAGATTTGACAACTTAGGAAATAAATGTACAGGGGGGCTTTCATAAATATAGGTATGAATACAAGGTAAGGCTGAGCACAATAACCATCAAAACATGCCAGTTACTCACGTAGTAGAAATTTGGTGAAGAGATCAAGAAGGACTGAGGTGGCCAGAAAGGGTTCATGGAGGACACAGTCAGTGAAAGGGGCTGATTGTTTAGTAGGAATCATGAGTTTAGCATATCTCTCAGTCTGGTGAGAGTGATAGTCCCCTGTACTCAAGAAATGTGTCATTTTGGTAAAGTGGAGGAAAACTGGCATTTTCCTCCTACTTAAACACGTGTGACCTGGGAAAAAGTTAGATACTATCTGTGGGCATCCATTTCTTTACTATAAAATGAACATAAAATCTAAGAGAGTTTCTGGTTTTGTATGTCAGTAGTTCTCAATCATGGATACAGAGTAGAATTGCCTGATACACTTTTGAAACTATCCATGCTCCACACCAGACAGATTCAATTATAATCATCAGATATAAGTAAATCACCTAGCATGGTGCCTGAAACATAGAGGCACTCAAAAATAATTAGCTCCCCTTCTCCATTTAAAAAACCAGAACTTATCGTTAATCTGTAAATTTGATTATATTCTTACCCTTTTAATGGTTAACTGGTATATCTTGATCAAGCAGGGAGGCTTACAGACACATATGTCTGCTCTCAGAAATTAAGTACTGATATACATGTTGATATAGGTCTTATGTCGATATAGTTTTTGATATAGTCACAATAGATGAATTTCAGGGGTGAATAACGTGAAAACTCAATCCTAGACTTCTGGTAAGGATGACTAATGTTTATACCAAAGTTCACTAAGCTTAGAAGGGTAGTATCATCTTGTGAATTAAGTAGTATAATAAACCCTATTTTATAGGCTAGAGAATTGATAGAATGTTGAATGTAATCAAAGTTGCCTAACTCCACAAAATGAAAATATATCAGAGAATCACTGAGTCTCAGAAATACTTAAACCTCACAGAGTTGTATGGATTCAATTAGATATTGAATATAGAGTTCCTAGCACAACACTAGTAAGTACTCAGGAAATGGTAAGTCATTGTTATAAAGTGGTTGATGACTCTTAAAGTGGTAGGCTCAAATTCAGCTCCCATGCTCTTTCTATATTTTTCACTGTTTGGAACTAGGATAGGGCTTTTTATTTCAGAGGAATTGTTCCATATTTCTCTCACCTCAGAAGTTGTCACAGTTAGCTTTAGCTGCATAACAAGCCAGTCTAAAACTTTTGGCTTCAATCACTATTTATTATTATTATTGTTGTTGTTCATGATATTATGAAATAACTAGACCGGTCTGCTGATTTGGGCAAGACTGCTGGTATTGGCTGGCTCCTGTGGCAGGTGGTCCCCATGATACTGGTCTCTTAGTAACCATGTCTTTATGTAATCTCCTTGAATTACTTTTCTTGCTGTGTGTGGCTTAAAATAATGCCTATTTATTATCACAGGTCAGAAGTCTGAGTGTGTTTGGCTGGGTTGAATGTTCAGGGTATATGTACACAAATACAATGCTGAAATTGAGGTAACAGCTAGAGTGGGCTCTGGGAAGCATCTACTTGTTGGAAGGATCTATTTCCTTGTAGTTGTAGGTTTGGGGTCCTTGTTTCCTTTCTGGCTGTCAGCCAAGGGCCACTCTGCTGTAGAGGCCACCTACATTGAGTCCGTCTCATGACTGCAATTTCTGACTCCCTCTTGGATAATCTCCCTTTTGCCATGTGAAGTAATAATCATGAGAGTGAGATCTTATCATATTCACCGGTTCTCCATGTACTCAAAACTGACTTGACAGATTTCCAAAGTGTAGTGTTGAGAAAAGCAGCAAAATTATTCCTGTTCCTCCATGAGTGGCAATGAAGTAAGAAAAGAATCCATTGGACCTGAAATTAGAATTCTTGACAGTGTCGACTAATGATAAGAATAACAAGTGTTGGACATACAGAAGTTGAAACCCTCATACACTGCTGGTGGAATGTGAAATGGTTCAGCCACTGTGGAAGCTATTTGGTGGTTCCTGGAAGTTAAACATAGAATTACCATAAGATCCCTCATTTCCAGTCCTAGGCATGTACCCCAAAGAACTGAAAGCAGATATTCCAACAAACACATGGTCATAGTAGCACTACTCACAATAGCCAAAAGGTAGAAATAGCCCACACATCCATCAACAAATAAATAGATTTTTTTAAAAAGGGATGATTGTATGCCTCCATACACATTTGGTATCAAAAGCCAGGTATTCTTTTTCTCCAACGCTTTGGCACTATGTGCACTAACTATACTTAATGGGAACCCCAGATGGGCTATTTCAGTCAAATACAATAGAAATTAAGATGACTTCTAGAAAAATAAATATTTCTCGAACACCGAACTGTGGACTGAGATGTATATCTGCTAATAGAAATCTAAGTCTCTGCCACTAGAGCAGAATGGAGTTTAAAGAACATTGTTATTATCAAAAAAGTTGTCTTTCTTGCACAGTTAGATTATGATGAGATGTATAACCTTTTCATCTGTTTTCTGATTTATATTTGTTTCATGTCCATACAGTATATCTACTTTCATTAATTAATACTAATAAAATCCAAAATGCAGTCAAAAATTTATCAAAAGATATAATTTATAACTTGGGCTTAAGTAAATAGCTTAAATAGAAAAACAAAATTGTATATGTAGTATTATCCTACTTACGTGTTTTATTTCCTTATGAAACACGCACATAGAAGGAAATATATCAAGTATAACAATGATTACCTCTGGGTATGAAATAGGTTAACTTTAATTTCATTCTTTATGCTTTATCTGGATTGTTCATATTTTCTATAAGGAATGTGTATTGTTTTATAATAATAAAACTACATTTTTTCTTTTTTGTACTTCTTTTAAGTGGTAATTCTAATTTCATTGTTATCCTTTATCCTTTAGATGGTATTCACTCATTCATGTATTGATTCATTCACATTCAATCTACAAATATGTTTTGAACTTCTACTAAGTACCAGCGCTTTAAAAAGTTAGGTGAATAAGTCAGAATGTTTCTTGGTCTCACAGAGCTTGCAATATGTTACAAGCCATAACTGTAATAAGTGCTGCAAAGAAGTATAGGTGCTGTAAGAATGTAAATAGGAGGTTCTATCATTGGAGGGAGTCAGAGAAAATATCCTGGAGGACTAGAAGGATGCGTAGAAGTTGGCCATATGAAAAGGGAGGAAGAGTATTTCATTCTAGGAGAAGGAATATCAAGGGGAAAGGTTTGATGTAAGAAGAAAATTTAGAGTCATCAAGGATGTAAAAGGTCGCCAGTATACTTGGCGCATGAAAACTGAGGAGAGTGGAGGGCCAGATCACTTCAGGCCTTCTAGATGGTGTCAAGCATTGTGATCTTTATTTAATGGCAATGAACAACCAAAATATTGTGTGTGTGTGTGTGTGTGTGTGTGTGTGTGTGTGTGTGTGGTAAAACACATAACATAAAACTATTTTAAGTGTACATTTAGTGGCATTAAGTGCATTCATATTGTGCAACCATTACTACTATCTACAGAACTTCTTCATCATCCCAAACTGAAACTCTATAATAATCCCTCATCCCCACCCTCCCTCAGCCCTTGGAAACCACCATTCTTTCTGTCTCTATGAATCTGACTATTCTATTGTCATGTAAGTGGAGTCACACAATATTCATTGTTTTATGTCTGGCTTATTTCACTTGTTTTTAAGGTTCATTCCATGTAGCATGCTAAAAGTCTTTTAAGCAGTGGAATACTGAGATCATAGTGGCATTTTTAAGAGATCACTCTCGCTGCTATGTGAATGAATGAAAGAGAAAACATAGATGAAGTGGAACCAGACAGGCAGGTAGAAACTGTGGTGGATTATACTAGGTTGAAGTCAATGGAGATAGATAGGAGGAATCAGACCCAAGATATTTTCAGAAAGTAGAGTCAACACGACTTGCTGATAGATTACATCTCTAGGTGAGTAATAAGGAGTGGTGTCTCCCCCCAGTCTGGGACTGGGATTAATGATAAGCGGAGGGGTGAAAAGTAATATGGTATGATATGTGAACTCTGTTTTAGACATGTACAGTTGGAGATAGCTGTCATGCATCAAAGAGGAAGTACAAAGTTAGGTATTAGATATTAAGGTCTAGAACTTAGAAAACAGACCTGGCTAAGAGATATGAATTTATAATTCATTAGTATAGTGATAGCAGTTGAAAACATGAGAATGAATGAGATCATCTAGAGAAAGACTATAGAGTACAGAAAAAAAAAGAAATGTTCAACACCGAATTCTGAGAAACTCTAACATTTAAAGTCCAGGAACTGCAGTGTGAAAAAGTTAGGCTTTTTTTTTTTTTTTTTTTTTTTTACCTCAGAAAGAAAATTTCTTTAAGAACATCAACTCAGCAAGAAGGAGATTTAGATGTGTTTCTTCTATATGCCATATCCAGCTTTCAATAAACCTGAATTCAACTCTGTTAGGTTACATTCAAAGTCAAGAAAGATTTATGTCTGGAGCATTTTATTAAGATGCCCTTTGGAAATCTTCCTATAAGCCAAACTATCCAGAATTTTGATTGGTTTGATCTAAGTCAAGAAACAAGCAATTGGCAATTCTCTGAAAGGCTTGAATGATTTCTCTGCCTCCATATACAAATGTGTAGAAAGGGGAGGTATAATAAATCCTGGTTAAATAAATGTACAAGGATTAGCCAAATCCCATTTCCAAACACAGTGTTCATGAAAGACAGCTTTACTTTTGCATTTCAACTATAATGGTTTCAAGAAACATGTTTACCATTGGATATCAATCTTTGATAGCTGTAACACATAAATGGTATGCACATGGAATTTATAATGAAAAAGACGTGTGATATTTATCATGGAAACACTGGATGGTGAAGTGGCTAATGTAGTGGCATGAGCCATTTACAAGCTATTGCATGGCTCATAAAGAAACTGATTATGAAAACAAATAATACTAAAAAGTGATTCATCAACAACACGTAGACAAAACTTAGAAGGCACCTATAAAAGCATGTATCACATTATTGTTAAAAACAAAACAGAACTCTATTTGTGTAGACTTAACTTCCTATCTGGTGGTGTAAGTGATAGTAGAAAAATACATATTGAAGATATTGAGATAGTCTCCAGTTTAGGACTAGAATAATGGCCTAAACCTCCCACCCAAGTTCTACTAGGTCTGAAAGGCTTTCTTTCAATGAAGGGAACTCTAAAGGAATAGGTAAGTTGTAGATAAACTCCTATGAGAATTTTCAATTATCTGTAGCTAGCAAATAAGCAGTGATGATCCCTTAGAAACCCACACAGATTAATGCTGAACAATAATGCAAGTGTCATTTTAGTTCATTTGTTAAATTTAAATCATGGGTTATTCATGACTGCAGATTTAGTTCTTTAAGTTAAATTTTGATCTATTTGTAATTTGCTGAAATGACTAGTTCCTACATATGGAAGCAATATAAAACTATTTAATATCTATCCTATTTGTATCCATAAGTTATCCAGGTTCTTAAAACTTTTATTTGAATAAAAATTAATGGATATCTGAAGTCTGTGGTTCTGAAATTAAGTTTGTTCCTGTGTCAAAATAATAATAGTCTCTGAACTCATGTTTCAGTGTCAAATGGTTATTCATGAAGCTATTATTTTTAAAAGATTGATATATGATAAGTTAGGCTTTTTTCTTAGAATTCATTTTTGGAATCTACTATAAAGGATATCAGTCTGAATTAATTTATATGAATATTTGATTTGAAAATATTAATAATTTAAAAGGCAAAAAGATAAGACTTTTAAAAATACAGACTATAAAGGACATTTTAAAAGAGATAATGAATGTCTTCTGTTATCCCATTTCATCAGTGTTCTTGCTTAAGGAATCAAGAAGCTGTGGTAGGCTGCATAATAACTTCCCATAAAATACCTATGTCCTAATCCCTGGATCCTACGAATGTTACTTTATATGGCAAAAAAGAACTTTGCAGATATAATTAAGGATCTAGAGATGGGGAGATGATCCCGGATTATTCAGGTGAACTCTAAATGCAAACATAAGTGTCCCTGTAAAAGAGAGGCAGAGGAAGACTTGACTGTAGAAGAAAAGACAACATGGCCATAGAGGCAAAGGCTGGAGTGATGCAGCCACAAACCAAGGAGCACCAGCAACCACCAAAAACTGAAGAGACAACAAATGCATTCTCCTCTAGAACCTCTAAAGGGAGCACAACCCTGATGACACTTTAGAATTCATTTTTGGAGTCTGCTATAAAGAATGTTAGTGATAATGATTGTACTTCTGGCCTCCAGAACTGTGGGAAAATAAATTACGCTACCAAGTCTGTGGTCATTTGTTACAGCAGCCAGAGGAAACTAATACAGATGGTTTAATTTTATGAAGGAGTATGAGTGAGGAAACAGATAGCTTAATTCTCTAGAGACCTAAAGTGTGATTGCAGATGATCAGTAAAAGGCAGAGTAAGAAGAAGATGGCTATCTTATGGCCTTACCAATGAATCAACAACGGAGGAAAGTATATCAGGTATACCGCAGTAAAAAATGTAATCAGGAGAATCTGGAGGTAATTATTTCCAAATTATTATTTTGCTTACATTATCTGAATAAATTTTTTCTTGACTTGTCTAGGAAACAAGTTCTTCATTTTATCTACTATGTAGAATTGGACACAACATACTGTGAGTGTTCTGTATACCACCCTGAGATTCCGTATAGTCTGTCAGAAGTGGGTGAGACTGGTGTTAGCGATTTTTCCTCATGAGTGAATTGTTTGTTTCCTTCCCTTGACATTACTGAGTCTTGTAGCTCTTATAATGTAGTTTTCATTATTTTGAAGATATTTTAGAAATAATTTATATTCATAACCTTCACTTTCCTTTCATCCATCCATCATTTCATTCAGACCATCTATGAAATTCCCACTAAACACACAGTACAAGATACTTAGGTAGGCTCAGATTAATCACCTAAGATAAGATCTCTGTACTTCAGGAGTTTAAATAGGAGAGTCCAGATATGTATATAAATTAATAAACTATAAGAAACAAAATATAAACCACAAAAGGTATTTATTTTTAAAGTCAGTATTAGAATAAAAAGGTCTCAAATCAATAATCTAAGCTTCTACCTTAACAAACTAGAAAAAGATCAAATAAACCCAAGGCAAGCAGAAACAAGGAAGTAGTAAAGATAAAAGCAGAAATCAATGGAAAATTCAAACAATAATCTAAAGAAGAAATAATACCAATTCTACACAATCTCTTCCAAAAAAAACAGGAAGAGGAAACATTTCTGACTCACTTTATGAGGCCAGCATTGTCCTGATACTCAAAACAAAGACATTACAAATCAGAAAAACTATAGACCAATATCCCTTATATACCTAGTCACAAAAATGCTCAACAATGTACTAGTCAATTGAATCCATAATAAATAAAAATAACATATTACAACCAAGTGGGGTTTATCCTGGGAATGAAAGGCGGGTTCAATATTTGAAAATCAATTAATATAATCCACCCCATTAACTGTCTAAAAAAGAAAAACTGTATGATGATGCAGGAAAATATCTGACAGAATTCAGTATCCAATCCTGATAAAAACTCTCAGTGAACCAGGAATAGAAGGAAACTTCCCCAACTTAATAAAGAGCATCTACAAAAGCAACTTCAGGAAACATCATATTAATGATGAAGGACTGAATACTTTCTATCCTAAGACTGGGAACAAGGTAATAATATACACTTTCATCATCTTATTCAATGTAGTTATGGAAGTCTTAGCCAGGATAATAAAGCAAGAAAAAAGAAAAGGCATAAAGATTGGGAAAAAGAAATGAAACTGTCCCTATTTGCAGATGATGTGTTTTTCTAAGGAGAAAATTCCAAGGAATATACAAACAAAAACCTCCTAGGACTAATAAATGAGTTTAGCAAGAGTCTCAGGGTATAAGACCATCATTCAAAAATCAATCATATTTTTATATACTAACAACATACAACTGGAAACAGAAATTTAAGAAACAATGCCATTAACAACAGCTTTAAAATATTTAGATATAAGTTTAATAAAGGGCGTACAGGATTTATTTGCTAAATACTATAAAATGCTGATGAAATAAAAAAAATAGAACCTAAATAAATGGAGAAACATACCGCGTTCATGGAATGGAAGCATCAACACAGTAAATATGTTAATTGCTACCAAATGATGAATACATATAACACAAAATGAATCAAAATCCAGCAAGTGTTTTCATAGATATAAACAAGCTGGTTCTAAAATTTACTTGGAAAAAAAAAGAAACTAGAATAGCTATAATGATTTTAAAGAACAATAAAATTGGAGGAATCACATTACCTGATTATAAGACTTACTACATATAAAGTTACAGTAATCATGGCAGTTATTTGTTAAGGGAAAGACATCTAGATTAATGGGACAAAACAGATAATCCAGAAACAGACCCTCAAAAATATGTGCGACTATATGGTCAGTTGATTTTCATCAAAAGCACAAGAAAAATTTAATGTAGAAAGAATAATCTTTTCAGCAAATGATGCTGTGATAATTGAATCTATATTGGAAGAAGAAAAAAAGAATCTTAACCTAAACCTCATAACTCATTAACTCAAAAATTAACTCACAATAAATCTCAGATATAAATATACAAAGTAAAATTAACTATAAAACTTTTTGAAGAAAAAAGGAGAAAATCTTTATAACTTGAGGTTAGGCAACAACTTCTTGGACTTGACACCAAATATATGATCCATTAAAGGAAAACTGATAAACTGGACTTCATCAAAATTAAAAACTTTTGCTCTCACATGATATAGTTCAGAGAATGAAAGGACAAGCTACAGACTAGTAGAAAATATTTGCAAATCACATATCCAGCAAAAGATATATCCAGAATTCATAAAGAACTCAAAACTCATCAGTAAGAAAAAAATCAACCCAAATTAAAATGGTCAAAAGACTTGAAGAGATACCTCACTGAGAAATTATTTATACACACACACACACACACACACATATATGTATGTATAGTTATATGTATATATGTATGTATTTTTATATGTATATACAATAAAGAAATATATAGAAAGTTGCTCGAAATCATTAGCGTTTAGGGAAATACAAATTAAAACCACTATGAGATACCATTGCACATTTTTAGCATGGCTAAAATAAGAAGTACAGATAATACCAAGTGCTAAGGAGGATGCAGAACAACTATAAGTCTCGTACATGGCTGGTAAAAATGCAAAATGGCACAGCCATTATGGAATATATTGTGGCAGTTTCTTAAAAAGTCAAACATACACTTATCATATGACCTAGCAATCTCACCTCTAGGTATCTATGGGAGAGAAATGAAAACTAATGTTCACCTAAGAACCTGTACATGAATGTTCACAGCAGCTCTTTTAATACTGCCAAAAACTGAAAACCACCATGATACATTCATATAATGAAATACTACTGGGCGATAAAAGGAACAAACTATTGAATAATAGGAACAAACTATTGATACAACTCAAATGATTCTCAAAGGCATTATACTAAGTAAAAGAATAGAATCTCAGAGTTACATACTGCAAAATCCCATTTCTATGACTTCTCAAAAAGAGAAAACCATGGTGATGTAAAACAGATCAGTGATTGCCAGGGGCTAGAAGAGAGAGAGAGCGAGAGAGAGAGAGAGAGAGAGAGAGAGAGAGAGAGAGAGAGAGAGACAGAGAGAGACAGAGAGAGAAAGCGTGTGTGTGTGTGTGTGTGTGTGTGTGTGTGTGTGTGTGTGTGTGTGTTGGGAGGTTGGGTGAGAGGAGGAGGATGTGACTGTAAGGTACAGTACAAAGAAGTTTTTTTAGTGATGGAACTGCTGTATCCTTATTATGGTAGTGTTTAGTGGATCTATAAATGTTTTAATAGAACTATTCAACCTTGCCACCCAAAATAAGAACAAATATATTGTGTGGTAATTTTTAAATATGAAATAAAAACATCACAGAAAAGAAAATATTAGATTTAAAATAGAGCTTAAGAAGTAAAACAGTTTCTTCTGGATTGGGGAAAGAGTTAAAGGCTTCATGAAGGATGAGGCATTAAAAATGTATGTTAAAGGTACAGTGTGTAATACCAGTTCCCAATCTATCTTTTCTATTTGACTATATATAATGAGAGCAGGAACGATGTCTAGCTTGTTAACCTCTGTATATGCAATAATTAAAGGAGTGATGTAGATACATATATATACATACATATGTACTCTATACATACATACATACATATATATACACACACACACACTCACTCATTAAATATATGATCAATTGACCTATTGCCTATAATATTAACAGGAAGGTATACTATACAGGAAATTCTAACAAGTGAAAAACATGAGAAAGTGCCTGAAATTTCCTTCCTCCACCTTTTTAAATTCCTCTCTCTGATCCCTTCAAGATCAGTTAAAGTTCTAGATTGTCCCCCTGATTCTTCCAGCCTACACTAATCTTTCCAAGTTGTCCAAATTTGTTCTACCAGACAGTCTGATATTTTAGTGTAGTACTTTTCAGTAGTTTAAAGCCTATGAATCATTTCCTTTAATAGTTATTAAAAAGTGCCTCTTTTATATTTAAATTTTAAAGTACATTGTATTGCATGACTAAAAACAACTCAATGTACTACTTAGTTTCAAACTACACAGTCTTCATTCCTTCACTCTTCCAAGAGAATCTTATCTCTCTATTCCTCCCCAAATTGGGCACGCCTTTCCTTCTTTTTCTATTCCCATACTCTCATCACTAGTTTATACTTCAGGATCAGTGTTTACTAACTTAAGACTTAAAATTATTATTTAATAGGCTAAAATGTAACCTCAGTTCTTTCTTTTCCAGGACAGAGATCATTCTACTACTTCTCTGTTATAACTAACACAATATGTAATAGATAATTGCTAATTTTATGTTCCTATCTACCATTCACAGGACTACTTGTCTCCTAAAATTGTTACTGCTCTACTAAGAAAACAATTCTTTCAAAGGCTAAATCTAGAAATTTTGGCAACAAATGTTTAGAAAAGGCACAGATGTTTAAAACGAGAAATTTACTTTCTGTAATTTTGCATACTCATATTTGAAGTTGCCAGAAAGCTTACAATGCTAATATTCTGTAACTAGCACTATTGCATTTACATCAAATGTTGACATTAGCTTCATTCACATGATTAATCTTAAATTGGTCTAAATTTAAGTTGGTTGATCTTGTGTTAAATTATAAATAAAATTAATATGTAAAAAATGTTCGATATCGTGTCTAGAAGAAATTAAAATTTTAATATATATATTTAAATTTTGGAGAAATGGAACCATATTTTTAACCCCTTTATAATATGTAGGTCTTCTTTTTAACATTCATATCTTTAGAAATATAATATGTAAAATATAGAGTACCTATTTTTAATGTACAAATCCACTCTGGTCAACTATCACAAATACAAGCACCTTGTATTATTCATAAGAGTTGAGAATGATTATTTTTCATCATCCTTAGACAAGATTAGCTGTAGTTAATAAGCACAGACACTTCAAAGTTACCAAAATTCTTTACCCCTTAGACTTTCAACAACCATTCCTACACTTTCTGGTCCCTAAATTGTCTCTGCACATGAATCTCATCTCCTTTCCCTAAATCAGTTCCACCATTTGCCTTTTTTCTTCTCAAATCACTATGTAGTTCCTTTTTTTTCTGAGAAATTAAGCTAGGCTGAATAACAAAGATAGACTTTATAATCCTATGCAAAGTTAGCAGGGCTATCTCTATATGCCCTTATATTTGTAACTTCATGAAGAAATTGTCAAAGGTTCATATACAACAGAAGTAAAACCAAAGAATCACTGAAGTAGTAATCACTAAACATTTATTACGTACTCACCAAAAAGGCAGTTTGCAAACTGGGAGCATTTAAACCACATCATGGAGTGAAGCTCAGGGACATATTATTATAAAGCTGCTTACCTACTGAGAAAGCAGTGACTGTTTATTCTTCGCAGTTATTGGTTATAATATTAAAACTTTCAGCAGTTACTTTCTATCAACCTTGGGAAACAGTTCAAGTTTTGCTTATGATTTCCAGAGGCATAAGCAAGAAATGATCCAGGTCAAGCTAGTCTTGCAAAATAAGCTAAATTAAGGTTTATTCTATGACTAAACTTGTTTTGTGTGCTTGGGGGAATTTTCAAGACTCCCTCCATTTGTTTGTTTGTTTTGATTTTAACAAAATGAAAGTCAGTACTGTTATAAGAGCAGAAGACTCAGTATTCACTTCACAAGTCAAAAATAACTTTTATATATTTTCTAATAAAAATAGGTGTATATGCCTGTGTATGGATTATCCACAGTATACAATATATTTCACCAAAGCAATCTTAGAAGTGATTAATAATAACCCAGTGCTGAGAAACATTAACAGTCTCCTTCTCTTCCCACCTCTCTCTCTCTCTCTCTCTCTCTCTCTCTCTCTCTCTCACTCCCACTCCCACTCCCTCCCTCTCTCTGGCCCCTATCTCTCCCTTCCTAATGAATGAAATAATATGCTCACCCTCTGGTGGCCAAAATCAGAAATACATTGCCATTTTCTTGGATTACATCCAAAATATGATTAGTGTGGTGTATTAAGTTTCTGCATCATATTTAACCTACACCAAAAATAGATCTAAAAGAAGACCACTGGCTTCAAAAAGAAAACAAAAACAGATCTACTACAATATCTAATGGAAAATCAATAAAATTATTAAATAGAGTAATTTAAGAATTGCTTATGACAGCATAACACTAATTTGGTTTTAAAATATTAGAACTGTACAATTATAAAGTAGGAAAAACTTAGTCTATTCCTCTCCAATTTAAAATTGCATGTCAGATAATCAGTGAAAAATTCAATTTTTATTTAATTTTTTGGTTTTTTTTAACGTTAATGGCATGAAAAACAAGTCTGAATAAATGGATTAAATAGTAACCTTAAATAGAAACATTTTTCTTATGTTTATATTTTTAATTTACAAATAACTCTAAGAATCAGGAAAAATTCATACCTCATATAAGTTTATTTTAATTTTCTGCCCACTTTATTCAACCAACCATCCAACAAATCCTTGTTGCATATTTATTTTGGTTTCTACGCATGTACTGAAATTATAACTGTCCCTGCTTTCAGCCTAGTGAAGGGTACAGATAAACAGTAATTCCAAGACAGAATGATGACTGTGACAACAGACCGAGCACAAAGTATTAGGACCATCAAAGTTGTCTTGGTGAGAGAAGTAATCAGGAAAATATTCTGGAAAAGGTGACATATTTGCTGAGACTTGAAACAAGGAAAGAGGGTGAGAAGAATTATTCTATAGGCAAGAAGAAAACTTTACATCCACAGAGCCTTAGCTGAGAATGTAGAAATTGGGAGAAGCTACAAAAGCATACTTGAAAAGAAGGCTGAAAAGGAATGATCAGAGGTGCAAGGAAAATCTGAAGAATATGATGTTCCAAAAAGATTAACAGTGTTTAATGCTGAAGAGAAGTCTTTAAAATATCCACTGGATTTAATGACAAGAAAGTTATCAGTGCCTATGAGAGAACAACCACCAGTTGAATTAAATGGAAAGAATGAATGGGAGTCAAGAGAGTGAGCACAGCAAAAGTGGACAACAGAAATAATTACAGAGAGATGGATAATGAGAGGTTTCTTAAAGATAAAGCATCCAGTCTACAGACATGCCACCCTGAACAAGCACAATCCCGTCTGATCTCGGAAGCTATGCAGGGTCCAGCCTGGTTAGTACTTGGATAGGAGACCACCTAGTAAGACTGGGTGCTGTAGGCATTAAAAAAAAAAAAAACAGTGTCCAGAATATGTGTAAATAACAAAAATAGAAAAAGCCAACATAGAGGGAGGTTTGTAGTTAAAACTCATTCATAGAGAGCTTTAATGTGAACATTGAGACAGGGATGGGAGCTAAAACACAGGAAAGATTGAGGCATGTCTTTTTG
The DNA here is from genome assembly GCA_030015415.1 of Cynopterus sphinx. Classification (NCBI taxonomy): domain Eukaryota; kingdom Metazoa; phylum Chordata; class Mammalia; order Chiroptera; family Pteropodidae; genus Cynopterus; species Cynopterus sphinx. The sequence continues at coordinate 88,062,822 of CM057387.1, forward strand.
GTAAACTGAACCCTTTGCTTTTTAAATTAAACCACATGCAAAATTACCTTTGAAAATAATATGGTAATCAGTGCAAAACTACCCTGAAAAAAAGAAGCACTTCTTGAATTTAAAGAAAACATTCTTGTGTGTTAATCAACTATATTTGGTTGGATAAAGAATTACTAACGACCTAAGAGTCAGGTATTTCAGAACTTGAATTAAATTTTTCTAGATTTTCTAGTACCACTAAAATAATTCTTAAAAAGTCAAATGTCCAAAAATGTAACCCAGTTTATATTCATCAACTAGCTGATTCTCTTGGATTTTCATTCATTTGGAAGCAAGTTTAACTTGAAACAAAATATCTTTCTTTTCATCTAATTGAAAATAGGACTGTAAGATAGGTTCCCCCCCACACACACACCCAATATATAATTGAAAGAAAAACAAAAAAAGGCTTGGTATGTCTAAGCGGTAACAGTGCTGAAAGATAAGGCTTAAGCGCTCATTTTTCTCTTTCTTGAGTCTCCATGTTCCAATGATACTTTATGTCATCTATTGTCCTATTATAAAAAGCTTTTCTATACCTGAGGCAAGGATAACTTTCTTATATGATCCTGGTAATAGCCAGATAATTTATTTCCTGCCAGTCAATACTTTGAGAAATAGAGTATTTAGTTATATTTATTGGATTTACAAAGCATTTGGCAGTTAACAAATGCATTACTTTTAAGACTGAAAGAATGAGCTAAAGAATTCAATCTGCTAGATAATGACTACCCATTTTACAGATGTCTAAATCAAGGGTCAAAAATCCAAATAACATTTAAACTATGTGCTAGCATGTACTAGGTACAAAAATAAGTTACTGCCATACTGGTATTCATATTTCAAAAGCTGGCATTTATTAGCCAAGTATTCTGTTACTGATATAGTGATACAGTCCTTAATTACTTATAGTTTTTTTATGCACTGTACTACTTAATTAAATGCTACTTAGATTTTATTTCTATTTCAAAATACATTAAAAGTAATCCACAAGTAAATTCAGTAAATATGTACTGTCAGAAAAAAGTATTCCTACTGTCGTGATTAGATTTTGCCTTCTTCAATATAAAAATGAATTCCTCCAAATTTTGTTTTAATTATATTTTCTGACTGAAAAAACTAAACATATAATTAAACGGCTATTTCTGCATTTACTATTTTTTCCTTCTAATGATTTTATTAGTATGGTCACAAGTTTGATATCCAAAGTACATTGATAACAATATTTGAAAACAATATCGGAAATAAGTAAATTACATAGTGTGTCATGTTTTAAATTGTCAACTCTGAGTGATCATGCATTTCCCATGCATTTGCATTTGTACACTCAAAGTGCACAACTCAATATATGCCTATCCTCACTGGGTTAAGGTGTATGCCTCAGCTAGGGTAGGGCAGAAGCTGTTGTGCCTTTTTGCAGACCCAGATTTTCAAAAGTAACAATGGTGAACTCAGGTATTCCATGGAGCATGGTGGCAACACTGGTTTTGCTTTGGTTTAAGTAAAAATGCAATTACAGGCTATTGTTTGTGTGAGCCACCTAATCCCCCAGGGCTTGGGACAGCACAAAGGTATTTTGATATCTTTGCATGAGGCCAGCAGGTAGTTTCTGTAGATGTAGTTCCTTGAGTGGGTGTGGGTAGGGTGAGTCTAGAACTGAGATGCACAGTCTTGTAACATGCTGTTGGTGATACAGTTGCCACCAAGCTGGGATTCGTGGTAACTTCTTTTCATCAAAGGTATGAATAGTCCAAGCAACAACCTGAATGCCATTAGCTGTCAAGCAGTCTGGGGATGCAAAATAGTTCTGCATAAAAAAAAAGCTAAAATTCCACACAGGTACAAGTCATTATGTAAGCTCCAATCAAGCACGGATTGTTTCCAGAGAATTTCATAGCCTGGTTTCCCATCTCCTGCATGGCTAAGCCTCCAAGGTCTGTAAGTTAAAGCTGTTACTACATTGTGACCTGTTTGTCACATCTTATAAATAACTTCTGGCAGGAAAGAGCAGATAATACTATTATTTGTGTAGCTGAGGAAACTGTATACTTTTTTTTTTAGAACATCAGTAGCCATTTTTACATGGATCTTGACATCAAAGAAAATTGTGAGGTTTTAGTTCAGGCAGTCAGCTCTGGCTTCCCTCATGGTAGGGATGTTCTCATCAGGGAAATCATTTTTGAGTCTGTGATTTGCTGTAGCATTAAACTTTATAATTTGTTCAAATGTCAAATCACACACTGACCACTCCAATCAGTCATACTATTGTGCATCAAGATAGGAATCCTGTCAGAAGTAAACTAAACAACCAGCTCCACATCTGTTGCTTCACCCTTAACTACCTGCCCAAAGGCCCCCAGCATGTTCTCAGGCACACTGTGGCTACCAATGTAGAGCAATGGAAGAAATGTGGTCCCAGGACTCAAGCACCTGCACGGTCCTGCAAGAGGGCTCAAAGCAGAAGAGGTATGGCAGAGAAGAGGCAGGCATGGAAAGGGCTGTGCATGACCAAGCAGCAGTAGCAGCAGAAAGAAGAGGCCCAGAAGGGGTCCCCTGGTTCTCCCACAGCCGCATCCCTACAGGTGCAGACAGGAGTCCATGACCCACTGGTTCCCATATAGAACTGTGAGAAGCCTAGGAGATCTCATAAGGCACTTGCTGCATGCAGATGACCCACTTACACTTCCTTTTAGTATTTGGGTTTGTTTTGAGAAATAAATCAAAAGTGTATAAGACTTTGTAGAATTCATTTTAAAAGCTTACCTACAATTTTATTTTGATTTGCTATTCATAAATGTGTCCAGACTTCTCATTAAATAAGGCCACACATTTAAAAATTTTATATTTTAAAAATAAAGTATATAATACAGCACAAAATGTAAATGAACACATATGAAATAGATTATTTATTTACACCAGTTAAATTGATCACCATTTAGTTGATCAACAAATAACAGATTAAACCTGAAATACTTATTCTTAGTTAGTCTCAAGTAGAATTATTTCCTAAAAACGTATTTAAGATATAAGGGAATAGACACAATAATATATCCATTCTTGTTGTTCATTCAGAGGCATTACATGTTGACAGACCTGCATATAAAAACAGAAAGCTTTTATTTTCCTTTTATATATTGTTATTTTTGGCTAATTTTTCAACAGGACAACATTTCTAGATCCTATGTAAAAAATACCCTCTGCATATAAAATTCTATAGTATCTGTCCTTAACAGGGACCTGCAATCCACGTTCTGATGTCTAATAGGATAATCCAGCCTGAATTCTACTCAAATATAGTTAGTGATTGTGAATGTAGATAAACAGGGATGGTGGTAAGGGGAGTAAATAGCCTTTCCTCACTACCTAGAACATTTTCTAAAATCCTCATTGGGATAATAGAAAAGATAATCTTCCACTATCCTATACTAGAATGTTTTAGGATTTCATGGGTAGTATGGAGAAAGAAAGGGCAGGTACAGAAAGCTTTTTCTTTTCATCATACTAATCTCAAAGTCTACTGATCTGTCCCTGCTTTTGAACTTCTGCTAACACCAGAACTCCAGCTGTTCCTGGCTCTGGACTTAGTTGGTCATCAAAAACTCAAAAGGATTTTCTCTTTCAGGATACCTTAGAAAAACTAAATAATGTACCTAAAAGTATTTCAGATTACCAAAATTCCTATTTTGTACTTCTATATGATGTTCAAAAGTGCTTTCACATACATTTTATCTTTACATTAATCTTGTGAAGTGCCTGAAGCTGGTGATATTATATTAATTTTAACTTAAAGGAACTGGATCAGAGAGGTTAGGTGGATCAGAAAGGTTAAGTGAATGTCCCATAATCACTAAACTAAATAGTGAAAACTGGATTAGAACCTATTTCCTAGTACTGGATAATATTAACATGAATATCATACTTAAGATAATTTTTCAATTTATGTCATATATAGATTTATTCATAGCATTAATAGCAATTTTTTTTCCCAAATTGATAAAACAAAAGGCTTTAATTAAAAAACAATACAAATACATTACCATTGTAGACTTTGGTGCCACTTCTACTGCAAATATGTTGAGTCCTCTGCTGTTCATGCAGTTTTTACTCAGCTCATTGTTGATATGAATAATTACTTTATTATCTGACTATAAAAAAAAAGATTTCATAAGTTGATAGTCCTTTTTCTAAGAAATACAGACAAATAAAATGATAATTATAAGAAAACTTTGTAAGTCTTGTGATAGAGGTATTCGCAGGGTTCCACAAAAACACAGAAAACATAAAAATACAGAAACATTATCTGGGACTGGGGTATCAAGGAAGACCTTAGGGAAGAAAGGATACTTGAGATAATAGATGATAGATAACAGCCTCTAGGATGGATAGGAAGCAAGAAAAGGCAGAATAAAGCTGAAAAATGTGAGAAATGCACAAGTCAAACTATCTCTCTGCTATAGAACCTGTAGTCACTCCCTAATGTCTAAAAGGAGCAATGTAACAGAGTACTCAAACTCATTTCTCAGCTCTTCTACTACTTAGCTGTTTGACGTACAAATTAACATCTCTGTGCACTGGTTTCCTTGTATGTTAAATGGGGATAGTATTTACCTCATTGGGTTGTTGTGAGAAGGAAATGTGTTAATAGATATAAAGTGCCTGGCACACTGTAAGCTCTAAAATATTATTACCTCATTGTGGTGAAGGAAGTTTAATTTTTCTTGAGGGAAAAGGAGGTGGAGGGTTGAGAAATGATGGGTTACAGCAGAGCTGAGGGATTAGGATAAGGTAGTGACCCCTTTCCTCCTTTGTAATCATATTAAAACATAGATAGCAGTAAGGAAAACGTGCTGGATTTTAGGAATCACCCCTAAAGCTTTACAATCCATTTCAAGATTGCAATCTACTAGACGGAAACCTTAGCTTATTTCTTCAAGTCCAAATTTCTCTGTCTTGTTTCCAAGATCACATATAATCTGTGTTCTACCTATGTTATTTATCTTCCTGATACTCTTCCAAATAAAGCTCTCTGTTTCTATAAAGCAGATAGTCTCACTCTTTCCTCCATACTTCACATTAATCCTTCTTCATGTCTCTCTTTACGCTGTTTCCCCTACTTCTAGAGACTGTCTCTCTGCACATCTAAATCCTAGTTATCCTTCCCTCCATCACAAATCCTTTGCCAATTTCTATAGTCCAAACTAACATCATCCACAAGAAACACAAATACGGTAAAATTCCTACAGCACATACAAAACTGCTGTATTATTTAACATTTAATTATTCTCTGATTTCTTTTGAGAATATAATTTTTGTCTTTCCAACTAGCCCATAAACACCTTGAAACAGAGACCATGCTATACTTACTGGTGGCCCTTACTGAGACCAGGAAAGTTAGTTACATAACATATACTTACACTGACTCAATACTCAGCCTAATACTTTAAGCGCCTTAAGAAATTTATGGCAGGCATAAAAATAATCTCACCCAGGAACTAAAAGAAATAAGCCAAGAGTCCTAAAAAACCCAGCTATCTTGAGTAAGGTTTTATGAAAATTTATAATTTCTAGAAAACTAGGTATCTCTCACTTAAAGAATTTATGCATTATTCTCTTTACTTACAATATCAATAGTAGCTGGGAAGATGGTCAAAGCTAGAAATATCTGGCTTGATAAAAGTAGGTCCTGGACAGTGGGTATATTTAATTAGATAAGATGATAAAATTTCTATATTGCAAAGTTTGTGTAAAAAATTCGGATAAAATTTTTTTGTTTATAGTTCTTTAAAATATAATGTCTAATGTTTCAAATGTCTACGTTTGTGTAAAGATTGACAGCAACAAACTAAATAATATCTTTTATACCCAGATTATGCTCTATTTTCATAGATCTCCAAACATTTAATTTCATAATATTTTAAGAGAAAAACAATTATCTCAAGACTTTAAAAAATATATAAAAATTATCATGCTCAGTTTGAATTAGAAATCTGAGAAAGAATAATTGCTAATTATAAATATTATTAATGTAATGGGATATTTAACTACTATGCAAGGATAGAGTGAGAAGAAAGATGGATGGAATGTATTAGTAAACATTGCAGTTATAAGGAGAAACACCTCATAACTAATACCTTGTTTTCAATAACTGACGTTATCCAGGTATCATGCTTATACGTATGTACAATAATATTTTCATAGCAGTCCATTACTTTGGCATCACCTTTGTTAAGGACAGATTTACAAATGGCCTTCTCAAGTTGCCCACTACATCCCTCCATATGGACAGCTTTAATTCTTGGCTTGCATTTGTCTGCATAGATATCGATGATGAATGGGCATGCCTGATATGAAAGAAAAAGTAAACCTTGTTATAGCCTTTTGACAGAATTTAAAATAATTTATTATTAATATGATTATCATATGATTTAAGAAGGTGTCCTGCACCTTCTAGCTTGTCCTTCTGATACTTTTAAAGGAAAATTTTAGTATTATGAAATGAGCAATAAAAAGCATAAAATTCTAATTTTTGGTTAGCATATTAACTGATAATATTCAGAGAAAAGGAACAAAACTAAAGAACACCCCACTATTACCTTGCTCCTCACATACCATCTCTATGTACTGTAAATGTTAATTATTAACTATCCTGTACCCCATGTAAAAGAAGTATGTGTCTCTCTGTTTTGCTTTTTATCCAATCCCAGAGATTCCCCTGCTCTGCTTTCTCCTGTCCTCTTAATCTATCGCCAATGGATTTCATGTAACCCTCCTTACACCTTCTCCTTTAATTCTCATGTATAAAATAAGCTGCAAACTACCATTCTCTGGAGCATTTTTGCAGTCAGTTGAGATTTTGGCTTTTGAGCATGTCCTCAAAATTTGGTTCAAATAAACTCTTATAAAACTTTCTTATTGGCTGGACATTCTTTTGTTGACAGTACTAAACAGACTTCTCTGACTAAATCCTTATATAAAACAACAACAAAACAAAATAAATCAATGGAGAAGTTTAAGGAAGCCATCATAGATACACACAAAACCTGGCCTGCCAAATTCTGACTACAACAAGGACATCAACAACAACACTGAATACAATCAGATTTTAAGACCCATAGCCATGGGGGTAAGATCTGGCAAAACCAGAACGGCCACCTGGGCACTAGATAAAATCTTCATGAAACAACTCATTTCAACAAAGATAAATAGGCTATAATATTAAACAATGAGGAAAACTTTATGATAATGAAGGATGTGGTCAGTCCATGCTTTATCTGTAACTAAATTAACCTGGAAAAACTGTGGTACATGAACTGACAATAAGACCTAAAAGACTCTCTGAGCATTTCCAAATTGATTTTATACAGCTGATTCTTCTTCTGTGGTTTATGACTACATACTACTAATAATAGTACATTTATTTTCAGAATGGGTCAAAATATTTCCCTGTTGAAAAAACCTTAACTATCATCACTGCCTCAGACATTCCAAATGATCGATTCTGTAACAAGGGACACTTCTAATTGCAACAATTATTTATAAATTTTGATTACATAAGGGTTTGCTCCTTATTCAAAAATATTTTTGTCTTTATCATTCCCAAATCTCTAGAAAAATGAAAATAGCCTCAACAAAACTGGAAAGTTACCTCCTTTCAAAATCTTAAACTGAGATTCTCTAGAGAACCTCCAGAAGCAGACAGTCCACAGAATTAACTACTAACCTAGAACCTTTGAAAAAGTACATGTTCATAGGAAGAAAGCGACTTCATCTCAAGACCAATGAACAAGATTTTTCTATATGTTACACCCTTCTTTGTACATTCTTATTCATTCATAGCAGTCCTCTTCACTGACTTAGGGGTATATAAGTCTGACTTGGCCTATCATATTCTTCTTATTAGTAACAATAACTTAGTCTAAGTATAGGTTTTAAGAAAAATGTGTTTAAACTATGAGAAATATAAAATATAACAACTACTATTTGTTACATCACCAAGAAATAATATACCTGCAGCTCCACAAAACTAGGAATGAAACCAAAGTCTCAATACACTCCAAATTTTAAATTGGTTGGTGCTAGTGTTACCTTCCTAAGTTAATTTATTTATAGAAAGGACAGATATTATTTTTAATTTTAAGACTATAAACAAATATACCATTATCTAATGTGTGGTCTGAAACTCTTAAATTCTTTATTTTTAAACCTGACACAAAAATATCAAATTTAAGAAGGCCTAATTTTTATTATTCCTCTAGTTTATTACAAGTTTTATTCAACTTTTATACCTATCATGTCAATAAATAATAATGATAGCTAATACAAACACAGTGCTTTATATGAGCCAAGCACTGTCCCAATTGTTTCACAAATATCAACTCAAAGACTATTTTTTGTCAAAAGATCAGAATTCCAGTTCTCATGCAGACATACTCCCCTTATTCTAAGAGAGGCTTTATTCTGTTAGGACAAAGAGTTTCCTTAAAGAAAGGAGATTTTCACAATTCAAATAGCTATCACCAATTAAGAACTATAATTTTTCAAATTATATTTTCCCCTGCATATCCTATGTTCAAATCCTTTGTTCCTAAATTATTAAAATATTGGTAGTAACTAAATTTCAGCTAAAAATAGAAACTGGCAAAAACTGGCAGAATCATGCTATTGCACCCAGGATTCATTCATATACTGATGTTCAAGAATTTGAGTCTCTAATTCAAAATTCATGTGTCAGTAAAACGTTCATGGGGTAAAATATTATGTACTTTAAATCCACTCCAAACTTTCTGATTGCTTTACCTCTGTCAATTCCAGAGCTTTATTGTAGCCCATTGAGTGCAGAGTTACCCAAAGATCACGAGGATCTCCTTCTCGATCATTGGCTTCCATTAGATTCAGATCCATAAAGCCCTGTCGTGTTAGCTCATTTTTCTTTGTACGAAAATTCTCTGTCAAAACAACAAAAAGTTCTTTTTATGTAATTTTAAAATTCACACATTTTAAATGCTTCTTATATATTATTCATAAGTATTTATTTTAAAGGAGGCCTCATGCATCTGTGAGCCTGTGTAAACTTGGAATAAGAATGGCTCACAAAATGCTTGAGACATACCATTCTAATTTCCACAACTCAGCATAACCATCACAGTACATGATTTAGTTTTTCAACAGTCTGAAGTTATAAATAATAAAAATATATTCCAAAATTAGAGGAAATTATATTTTTTCTGGGTAAATTCCAACCTGCCTGTTTATGTAGAGTAGATACTGATTAATATTTCAAAAAAATTAAAATGCTTCCTCTATATTTGCCACTTAAACCCAACAGAACCTGGATAAATTTAATGTAACATCCCCAAAACTACTGGTGTTTCAAAAAGGGAGATGGGGATGGTGCTAGATTTAAGGAGACTGCCATATGCCTAATTATTATAATTTTAACCAAATTGTCCCCTAGTCCTTAAAATCTATTAGATAATATAGGAAAGACTTTGGAGTTCATAAATGTCCCAGACAAATCTAAGTATGTCCATTTTAATATTATTTGTAAGCAAAGCTAAGTTCAACTAGAAGTACCTAAATATGTATAATCCTTGCATTTATTTATAATATAGAAAATAAACAGGTACTTGTTATGGATTATATTCTGTTAATTGCCCTAAAACAAGAAAGATTCCATTTTCCAACTCCAATCTATAATATACCCAAGGGAAGTGGGTACTCTTATGTGAAAAGAACAGCAGAGACATTACTGTTTAAAACTGGTTGACTAAATTAAGAGTTTAAAATAGAGTTTGAAAAGTGACTCAACTTTTGCAAGTAAAAAATGTAAAGATAAATTAGATTATAGAATTGATAGCCACTAGAATGGAGGCTGGAACTACTACGCAGTAAAGCAAAATGAAAGAAATTAGTATTTGATATGCAATACAAAGAAATTATAACTTTCAAGAAAAATGTATCTAAATACTGTACTATAGAGTATCAATAACTAGTCTGCTTTTAAAACTTAAAATTCTCAATCCTCCATTAATTTTTTTTTAAGTTTATTAATACTTAACTTCAAGACTTACTTTAAAGTAAAGTAATCAAGACAGTGTGATACTGGGAAAAGATTAGACAAATAGATCAGTGGAACAGAACAGAAAGCTCAGAAATAAACACACACGAATATATTCAACTCATATCTGACAAAGGAACAAAGTCAATTCAATGGAGAAAGAATAGTCTTCTCAATAAATGGTGCTGGAACAACTAGACATCCACATGCAAAAAAAAATTAATCCAGACAAGAACATTACATCTTTCACAAAAATTAACTCAAATGGGTCATAGACCCAAAACACAAATCTATAAAACTTCAAGATAACAGGAGAAAATGAAATGTGGGTGACCTGTGAGTTTTTAGATACAACACCAAAAACATGACCCATAAAATAAAAACTTAATAAGTGAGACTTCATTAAAATTAAAAACTTCTGCTCTGTGGAAGATAATATTAAGAGAATGAAAAGAAAAGCCACAGAATGGGAGAAAATACTTACAAAACTCACATCTGATAAAGAATTATAACCAATATGTACAAAGAACTCAACAATAAGAAAACAAATATCTTAATCAAAAAATGGCCAAAAGATATGAATAGACTTTTCGCCAAAGATATACAGATTGTAAATAAGTATATGGGAAGATGCTTGATGTCATATTTCATTAAGGAATTGCAAAGTTAAACAATGAGATGCTATTGCACATCAGACATCGATGGACCTAGAGATAATCATGCTAAATGAAATAAGCCAGAAAGAAAAAGTTGAAAATCACATGATATCACTTATATGTGGGATATAAACCTAAAAGCAACAAATGAACAGGACAAACTAACAGAGACTCATGAACACAGACTATAGACTAGTGGTTACCAGAGGGTAGGGGGTGAGGAGAGTGGGGAGTAGATGAGGTAAAAGGGGTCAAATATATGGTTACAGAAAGAAATCTAACTATGGGAGGTGAACACACAGTGTAAATATATATATAGCCTTATTGTTAAAGAATATAGCTGAAACTTACTGGATTTCGTTAATCAATGTCACCAAAAATATATATATATATGTAAATATATATATATATATATATATATATATATATATGTATATGTATATATACATATATACATATATACATATATATATACACACACACACACACACACATACACATATATATACATATACATATATATATAAATATATATATTAAAAAACAAAGTTAAATGTAGTTTTTCGGTACCATTCAGCAATCATTGAATTGAAATGACCTAAATGAGTTGAAAACTATGCACACACAAAACTATGCACATGAGTGTTTATAACAGTTTATAATTGCCAAAAATTGTAAGCAATCAAGATGTCCTTTAATAGGTGAATGAATAAACAAACTGTGGTACCTTCATACGATGGAATATTATTCAGCACTAAAAAGAAACGAGCTATCAAGCCAAGAAAAGACATGGAGGAAACATAAATGCATATTGCTAAGTGAAAGAAGCCGGTCTAAAAAAGCTATGTAATGTATGATATTCTAACTCAGCTGATGGTAGAAATGTTTCTACCTGGTACATGGTAAATTCTCAAAAAATGTTAACTATCAACTCTACCATGTTAATTAAAATTGTTAAATTAAAAATTTTAATTTATCAACAACTTTACCATAAGAAAACCTAATTATAGTCATTTTTATGGAATGTGCTCTAGTGCTAATAATAGAGAATCAAAAAATTATATTATTGAAGTTCTAAGATCATTTTATCTTCCTCAAAATAATACTCCATTATGTGTATTATTAATCCTGTTAATCAAAGTTTAATATTATAAATCAATACACATTTCTTATTATTGATTATGCTATATAAACTTTCAGTTAAAAAGAGATGTATTATTAAAAACCATTATAATAATAATAATATTTCTATCTTACTTGTTGTTTAGATAAACATATGTATCAGACTTCCACCTAGCTCACAGACTGTGCCAAGCTTAAACCTTTTTAAGAACCAGAGCAGGACACATACTACCCCAGTGAAAGCAATATGAGAGTTAACTTTTCTTTTGACTGCATTCTGGCCCCCTCAAAATTCTTATTGTGTGACCTAGAGTTGGGTATGGCTTTTGGTTTCCCCTTTGACTTTTCAGTTCCTGCTTAAATACAAAGCCCTGAGTTATTCCCAGACTGTACCTAAGCGACAACTGCTTTTGCCTCATTCTCAGTATTTTTCATTGCCTATCTTGGTACTTTATGCTTCCATACCTCTATAAATGGTCTTTCTTAATTCAACTCAAATTTAAGAATGGAAGAATTCTTAATAGGTATAAACCACTTCCTGGAAACTTAATTTTTAGTAAACTCTAGCCTCTTAGCTCTTTGGGGGTCTTGACCACTTCAGTCCCATTGATAACTAAGAGCTAGAACAAAGTTTTTTACATCCTAAGCTCCAAAGAGCATAAGCTGAAAATGAAATTTCACTTAAGTACTGTGATTCATATTTTCTTTTAACTTGAGTATTATACCAACTATAATTTAAAAAAATAAGTGTTGAAGTTTTTATGATCTACAATCAATGCTACTATTTCTAATTGGTCCTAATTGCTATAATAATATTCCATAGTGAAGTTCGACATTTTACTTCATGAGGATGGGAGGAGGCTATATTTTTTTACATATTTATTAAGAAAAAGAAAAGTGCTTACCTCTGCAGACAGCCCAAGCATCTTCATCACATTTCTCACCACTTGTTCTCAATTCAAAAAAATTATATTCTTCAAGGCTAAGAAGACCATTTCCATCTAAATCAATTACTTCAAATATATCAGATAAAGTTGATCTAAAATTATAAAAATAGCAATTATTTCTTGTCTCCAAGGCAACTGAAGGTTTCTATGAACATAACTTTCAAAAGAAAGTAATAGCAAGGCATTGAACCATTTTTGTGAACTATATATAAAGTTAATGTATCCAAATATATCTTTTATTCAGTCTAGTATTAAATGAGATAAAGAAGCTTCTAAAGCAACTTCAGTATCTCAAGGTGTAGTTGGACCTCAATGAATAGTAGGTACCTTTTTTCCTTTCTCTAACCTACTTTCTTTTTCCTTTCTACCAGATGTTGTTGTGTATAGCCAGGGCACAGGAGAACTATCTAAGCGCTCAGATTTCATATTTGACTGTTATCTAAGCCAATAGTGCAACTAGCAGGTTCAATTTTAAGGCAGTACCTACTGGAAGAGAAATTGGCAGATGTGTGACTAAAGGTGACTTGCTAAATGGGTGGAACCCACAAATAAATGGCAATCTCAGGCCCATGAATGGAAGGTCACTTTCAGATGCCTGGTGAAAAAGTTGAATTACTGAATTGAAATATTGGGGTAGGGTAGTAGCTGGCCAAAGGAAAGCATGGAAGACAGGCCACTAGTATACAGATCCAGTCTAGATGTTATTGTTTTAACCTTAAGAAACAAAACTTACCTAAATTCCTTTGTAAGAAATAATTCCCCTGTTTCATCTCTATATACAAGCTGGGCTTCTTCTGTTACTGGTTTTATTTCTTTCCTCAGCCTACAGCCGGTTGTGGAAGGAATTAACCAATAAATTCCAGGTCCTAGTTCACCAGTCCACCCAAAAACCTTTTCTCAAAAGAATTGAAAAAAAAAGCAAAACCCATGACACTAAATAAAAATGAAATAAATTTAAGAGTTCACCATTTCTATACATTAGCCATATCTGTAACAATCCAATTAGGTACACAAAAGCAGTAGAATTTTACTTCTACTTCTGGAATATGAACTATGAAACAAGATGGCAGAATCTCAAATAAAACTACGTTATACAAAATTCTTTTCCATCACAAGATATTTATATTCAGTGCCAGGACAGTTGTATAGGAAAACATTTTAGTCTCCTCTTCTATAAAAGAAAGCAAAATGGTATCTCTCTATGGACCTTCTAGGTGCTTTCTGGAGCCCAGTGCCTTCCTATAAAATCTAGGGGTTGTCTCTGTCAAATATATTAAATCTAAACATTTTTTAGTCATGTATAATAGTTAAGCAAACAGCTATTTGCCCTTCAGCACAGAATAGCCCTAAGGACTTCTATCTGGTGTTGTGTCCAAAAACTTTCAAAACCCAGGTATATTTTAGGTCATCCTGGGTAATCACATATAAAATAAAGTTGCTCATCTGAATTCTGGGTTCGGCCCTATTTCTGTGCTCACAGACCAGAGGAACCATAATCATCCTAAAGTGATCATGTCCTATTTTGATACAAAAAGCAATTCAATAAAGCTGAGGGTCATTTTGAAGGCTAGAGATTGACCAAACCCACCCTTTGGAAGCCATAATCTCTTAGATTAGTCAGATGTAGACTAATATCCAGAAGTGAAAAGCAGTTTTTGCTGCTTCCTAATATACGCTGTCCCATGAACCTCCCTTATTGCCACATAATAACCTTGAACTGCCACTGTGGATGGCAAATGGAAAGTCTTTCACAGGCACAAAACTCTTCTTAAAGAAAATAATTGTGAAACTAAAACAAAAGGTAAAAAATCCTTTGTAAATATGACATATTACAGAAAACCAGAAGCCTATATAGTAAAGAAGTAAATAGAAACTCATTCAAACTTTATTACAGGCTTGCTATGTACTAAGATTTTTACACATGCAATCTCATAAGAAAGTAATTTCATCTAAAACAAAATGGGAAAAGCTATTGTTTTAGACAATGCTTTATCTTGAGCTTAGCTTTGTAGTCAGTTCTAAAGAAGAGTTTAGTCAAAACATTAACTTCTGTCATTTTACTTGTTTCTTGCCTATAACTATTCTTGTCTGTTACGAAGCCTACAATAAAGACTTTTATATAACATTCCATCAGGGAAATGTTTGTCTGTCGCTGGACCTATGTAAAGATTAAATATGATATTGCAGTAAGCCCTTGAATAGTATTATTCCTGTTGTGTAGCAGATGTATTTTGTAGTCCTCATAAAATAAATAGCCACATTTATGTATCTGCCTCACATATTCAGCCTCTGAGTAAATATATAATTAGAAAAGATCAGAGCAACCCCACGGGCAACATATAAAACCATTTAAAAGCATTTCTTCAGAACAATCAATTTTGAACCCTATAATATGAGGCAAGCCTGAGGACAGTAATCTTGAAGTTTTTCTTTTCTGCAGTGGTAGTATAAGTAAGACAAACATCTAAAGCAACTTTTCTAGAGTCTTGAATTGCTTGTATTTAGGGGGGAAAAGTCCACCGGTATCAACCATTTTTATAGAGTATAACAAAAAATGTTCACAAGTGAGGCATTAGGGCATTTAGAGAAGAGGAAAGTACAATGTCACACAATTTATAATTTATGAAGCTAAGACTGCCAATCAATCTTCAATTCTTAAATCTCAGCAAATAAGAAAAAGTCTTTCACAATTAATAAAACACATATATATGCCTAGTAAGTATATACCTTAACTGGAAGATACAAAAGTTAAAAAAATAAAATATGGAAAACTATTATTTTCCTCAAACTTGAATTCATATTGTATTTTTATATTAGACATTAGAAAATAAATATGTATACTTCTCTATTTCGTAGTTCAGTGAAACATATGAGCTGGAGATTTGCCTGACTCTCATTTTCCTTAAGAATGTACAAGGCAGTATCAATGGATAACCACGGGGATGGTTTTCCTATAAACAAAAAACCAAAAATCTTAAAATAAACAATCACTACTTACTCTTTCTTATCTAAAAAAGAAGTTAATAGTTTCTTTAGCCTTTAGTTTTTTTTTTTAAATACACATTCTATTTTTATATGTAAACATCATAGCATTTGCAATAAGGCGGATATTCATACAGTGTTAGAAACACTGTCTACATACATACTTTCTAAAACTCATAATTTTTTTTAACTTATCAGGGAGCTGAGGTTACAGGGCAATCAAGTAGCTTAATATTCAAGAAAAATTAAATTTTTTAAGAAGAGACAGGATGTAAGCACTGGCTTATTTGTGGAGGAGCAGAGGAAGAAGAGATGTTAGAAACCATCTATGTGCTGAGAACTCCAAAATTTGTATCTCAGCTAGGACCTTTCCTCTTAACATTACACCCATGTAACCAACTGCTTATCTGACATTTCCACTTGGATTTCTGTGTCTGAAACTGACCTTCCCCATCCCCTTTAAAAAAAACTGTCCCTCTATCATCTTCTCTATCTCAGTTAATAGTAACTTGTTCCTTTCAGTAGCTCAAGCCAAAAATCTTGGAATCATCTTTGACTCTTTTCTTCTTTCACATATCACAATCAATCCTCAAGAAATCCTATGGTTCAACCTTCAATATACATCCAGAATCTCTACTTCTTACCCCAGTTCACAGCATCATCAATCCCCTCCTAGAATTTTGCAATAGCATGCTAGTTGGTCTCCTTCCTTTCTCCTGGGCACCCTTCAGTCTATTTCCAATACAGCAACCTGACTGCTCTTGTTAAAATATAATCAGATTATGTCCTGTCTCTACTCAAAATCTTCTCATGGAGTTGAGAGTTGGAAAAATGCTTCTCCTACACTAAGAAAAAGTGCATGAACTAAAGTCATAACTTTTTTTGAACCTATCAGAGCTGAGGTCACAGGACAACCAAATAACCTGAAATCCAAGGAAAGATAGACACTTCCAAGAAGAGATGAGAAACAAGCACTAGCTTTTTTGTGTAAAACACAGAGGGCTAAGATGTCAAGCATCATACAAGTGGAAAAAGGAGAGAACAGAGATATATTTGAGGAAATAAAGGTGGAAATTTTTCTAAAAATAATGAAAAACAAGCCATGAATCCAAGAAGCTCAGAGAGTCTCCAGCAGGATAAACACCAAACCAAACCGCACCAAACCAAACCAAACCAAACCAAATCAAGCATACAAATAGCATTAACAAGAACACACACACACACACACACACACACACACACACACACACACACTCAAACAATTGAAAATTAAAGATAAAATCTTGATGAGAGCCATGGAAAAAAATCTTCTAAGGATTCCTCATTTCTCTGAGTAAAAGCCTATGTCTTCATTATGGTAAAAACAAAAACAATAACAAACTCTACTTGATTTTGTCCTTGTTCCTCCATCTTCATCTACTACTCTCTGCTTACTTGGTTGCACCACTCTAGCCACCTTACTGTTCTAAAACCAGGTACATTCTCACCTCCTCCACTCTTCACCCTTACACCACCCCTACATCCACAAAGCATACTCCCTTGACTTCTGTGAAAGACAGCAAAAATGGCTATCCCTGTCTGTATCCAGAGCCCTTTGTAATGTGATTTTGCAGTTCTTCCATCAAGAAGTCAAGTCTATTTTTTCACCTTATAAATCTGAACTTGTCTTGTGACTTGCTGTGAACAACAGAATGTACGAGAAATAATGTGCCAGTTCTGAGCTCAGGACTCAGAAGGTCTTGTAGTACTTCTGCTTTCTATCACAGATTTGTTACACAATAAGAACATGTCCAGGATAATTTACTAGAGGATAAGAGATTATATGAGGCAAAGTCAAGCTGTCCCAGCCGAGACCCCATACAGAGAGCACAGCTAAAATCAGTAAAGCCAGATACCAGCTAATCTACAACCGACCACGGATGCATGAGTGAGCCAGCCCTACAGAGAAAAGCCAAGCCCAACTGAGACCAAAAGAACTGTCCAGCAAACCAGCTCATAGGCACACGAATGTTTAATTGTTTTAAGCCACTTAGTTTTGGGGTCGTTTGTTATGTAACAGCTGATAATGATATACTTCTTTCAGCCTTTGCTCAAATATCAATTTCTTACTGAAGCACATACTAACCACATTTCAGTGGCAACCCTTATTTCCTCAGCATTCAAATGTCCCTTTCCCTTTATGTTTTTTCCATAGTACTTACCACCTTTTAACATACCACGTCTTTACTATTTATTATTTTTATTATTATTTTCCCCCACCAAAATGTAAATTCATAAGGGCAGGGATTTTTGTCTCTTTTGTACTCTAATATATCTTAAGCACCTTAGTATATAAGGCCCTCAATAAGTACTTGATAAATAATAAATATAGGAATCTTTTTTGTGAGAATATGGAGAACAACCACATTGAATTTGCAGACCTAACTTTACACCTTTACCTGAAAAATAACTATTGTAATTGTTATTTAAAAATATCAACTACCAAATATTATAAATATCCTATAAGATATACAGTGAAAACTTTCAGAATCTCTACTTTAGAAGGAAAAAAATAAAAATGGAGAAGAATCCTCTAGTAAAAAATATTTATATGTAAACATAATAAAAGAAAATAAAGATTGATATTTAGAACAATCATCATTAAAACATATCCAGGGAAGGCACCCTTATAGACTTTCACTAATTAAAAATTACATGATAACCATTTTAGGAACTATGAAATTACTAATTTTTACCTAGTATTTGTGTACAAAAAAATATTACCATAGATGCAAAGATGATTAATAAGGATTGTCTAATTCATGTGACATAGAACTTGAAGGTATTCAAAAATATTTGTGGTTCATATTGTCTTAAATTATGTTCCAACAGAACTTCTATTAAACATATTAATTTAAAAATTGATAAATGGATAAAAGCTAAGGATTATTAGCAAATGAAAAGTTAATTCTATGTTATAAAGACACCATGTAACATTTTGTCCTTGTTTTTAAATGAATGAAAACATGCTTTAAACTATAAAAAAGCAGTTTAGCTACTTTGCAAAATATGATAACACAGTCAATGTATAAACTAACACTTTCTTTAAATGTACAAAACCACATTTCTTAGGCAGATTATTTTCTTCACTAAATAGGACTATCAAATATATAAGTATTTTCAAAGAAAGCATAAATATCTTTAAAAATATGCAGAAAATTTAAACTTACCTTCAACTTGACTCAAGTTTAATGGCTTAATTGTTAGATAAACAGTGGATCTCTGAGCTATTTGCATCCTGTAGTGATGACTAATGATTTCACCATCTTCTTCTAAGAAAAAGCAACCTTTTGATTGTACACATTGCCACTCCTGAAATAAAGAAAATAAATTATTTTCAAATGATGTTTATTATGTTTCCAGCATGCATAGCAATGAGGAAAATATTGAAGAGGATATAAAAAAAATGTCAAATAGAGCCACTGACCTCCAGAAATTTGCAAAGTAATTAAGATAAAAAAAAAGACATGACACAATTCAATTATTACTGACAGTAGTATATAGTTAGAACAAAAAAAGAATTATATATTCAAAATAATATTATAATTTTAGTTCCTAAAACAGTGTCTGGACATTGTAGGTGCTCAATAAATGTTTGTGTGACTGATGTTGGGGGTGGGGGATCCATATAAACTCAGAGGGCATTCCATGAACTGTTATCTTGAAGGATTAGAAGAACTTAGATATTGAAAAGTTAGGAAAAAAGATAATGAAGAGAAGAAATAAGAAAAATAAAGTTCATGAGAGTGGAGGAAGTATGGAAACAAAGTGATAAACATGATGCTGCAATAATCAGAGTGAGATTAGTATTTGGAGCATAGTAAAATTGAAGGACTGCTAAAACTGATTTGTTGAAAGAAAAAGTGATAAGACTTTGCATTTAAAAAATAAAGTATGTGACAACCAAAATAATTGTTTCAAGTCTAGGTAACTAAAAGAACATTGAATAAGTCTCAGAGATATAGCAAAATGATAAATATCAGTTTTGAGAAAGATTCTTTAAGATTCGCTCTGTTATCTCTTGGTCTAGCCAAATCCCTTCCTCTGCTCCAAACTAGTATGTCTATTGGGAATCTCACAACTAGAATTAAGTATAACTTGAAGATGTACCTTATCTAGAAAGTAAAAAATTCTGTATTGAACGCATGAGAAATTGTGCCATTACCACAGATGCGTGCAAAAATGCTTTTCACTTTATCATTAGTTGGTTTACTTATCTATAATGTAACATAAAATTTCTATTCTACTGCTAATGACTTCCAAAAATATTAATGAGGTTTTGAAGTTACTTAACAAAGAATGGTTTTGAAAAATTATCGGTAAGGATATTTAAATAATAGGTTCAAGTATTGATGATATTAAGATACCTGTTGAGAAGGTGTGCATTTGCTGTATAACAATAATATAAAAATATTTTTAAGCCATTATAGATTTACATGGCACTTTTTGAAAAGATAAGAACAAACATGATTTGCATCAAGACTGATTTCTCATTCACTTGTTTTAAAGGCTAAATTATCCTAACATGTACTTAAATATAATTTTTCAATGATATAAATTA
Source organism: Cynopterus sphinx (assembly GCA_030015415.1). Taxonomy (NCBI): domain Eukaryota; kingdom Metazoa; phylum Chordata; class Mammalia; order Chiroptera; family Pteropodidae; genus Cynopterus; species Cynopterus sphinx. The sequence continues at coordinate 88,083,216 of CM057387.1, forward strand.
TAATTATTTTCATATTTTATATTTACTTATCACCAAATACATTTAAAGTTAGAAATTTAAAAATAAGAGAAAATCCCCAATGTTCTACCAAAATAGTTTGATTTTTATGTAATGTTTCCTAACATTGGCTTATGAAAAAAACTATTTTTTACTTTCTATTTAACGCTATTTTATAATCTGCCTTTTCATTTAATGCTATATCTCAAACATTTTGCTATTGAAAAAGTAGTACAAAGTTGGAGGACTCATACATCCTGATTTAAATATGTACTACAAAGCTACAGTAATTAAAACAGTGTGGTATTGGCATAAAGACATATATATGTATATGTGTGTGTGTGTGTGTGTGTGTATGTGTGTGTGTATATATATATAGACTAGAACAGAACAGAGAGCCCAGAAATAAAGCCTAACATTTTTGGCCAAATGATTTTCAACAGGGGTGCCAAGACCATTCAGTAAAGAAAGGATGGTCTTTTCAACAAATGGGGCTGAAAAACTGGATATCCACATGCAAAATAATTAATGTAGACTCTTACCTGACACCATATACAAAAATTAACACAAAATGGGTCAAAGACCTAAATGTAAGTACTAAAACTATAAAACTCTGAGAAGAAAACATAGAGAGGAAGGCTTCATGACACTGAATTTGGCAATAATTTCTTGAATATGATACTAAAACCACAGACAACAAAAGAAAATATAAACTAAAGTTCATCAAAATCAAAAATGTTTGTGTATCAAAGGATATGATCAACGTGGTTGAAAGGCAACCCCATAGAACACGAAAATGGCTTAATACCTAGAACATATTAAAAACTCCCACAATTCAGCAATACAAACCCAATAAGGAATGTCATAGAACTTGAATAGACTATGAAATTCATAGAATTTGAATTTCTCCAAAGAAGATATATTGATAGCCAAAAAGCACATTAAAAAAGTTCAACCTTATATCATTAAGGAAATAGAAATCAGAAGCACAATGAGATACACTTTCATACCCACTAGGATGGCTATAGCAAAAACAAAAAAGAAACAAAAAAACCCCAGAAAATAAAAATGCTGACAAGGTTGTGGAGCAATTGGAACCCTTGTGCATTGCTGGCAGGAATGTAAGGTGGTGAAGCCATTGTAAAAAAAGTTTAGCAGTTTTCCAAAACATTAAACATAGAATTACCATATGATCCAGCAATTCCACTTCTGGGTATATATTCAAAAGAACTGAAAGCAGAGACTCAGATATTTACACATCCACCTTCATAGCAGCATCGTTCATAATAGCCAAAAGGTTAAATGAATCCAAATGTCCATTGAGGGATGAATAGATAAACGAGATGTAGTATATACATTAAAGAAATATTATTCAGCCTTAAAATGGAAAGAAATTCTGACACATAGATGAACTTTGAGAATATCATGTTAATTGAAATAAGCCAGACACAAAAGAAAAAATATTGTTTGATTCCACTTATGTGAGATAGATAGAGTAGTTAAATCCAGAGACAGAGTGTAGAATGATGGTTGCCAGAAGTTAAGAAGAGGGGTATATGGGGAATTATTGCTTAATGGGTAGAGTTTCAGTGAGGATGCTGAAAAAGTTCTGGAGATAGATGCTGGTGATAGTTGCACAATATAAATGTATTTAATGCCACAAATTACATACCTACAAATGGTTAAGATGGTAAATTTTGTATATCTTACCACAATAAAAAAAGCTTTGCTAAGCAACAGTCAAATTTTCAATTTAATTGGTTCTGTAATTACCCATTGAGTTGGTATACCATTACTTTAACTATTTCTAGAATGTTGAACATTTAGGTCATTTCAAGTTTCTCATCAGTATAGATAGTGCTAAAATAAATACTAGTTTATCTAAATGTTTTTCTTCTAATGAATAACACCCTTCAGAAGGACTTCTAGGCAAAAAAGTATGTATATTTTTAAGGCTAATGACGTGTTCTCATATTGCTTTGTAAAACAGTGATGCTAATTTTATACCACCAATTGTATATAATGTAATAACTTTGTCATTACCATAATTTGGTTAGTGCCGTTATCATTTAAAAAGTTGGGTGGTGGTGAGAGATGATTTCTTAAGCAAGGTGTGGGCATACAAAATATTCATAATAGTATTTCATACATTTATATGGTATTGTAATGCTTTTGCATTAAACTATATTAATGCAATAAAAATGGTATAATAATAAAATGGTATTGTAATAATTTTTGCATTACCTTGAATTTTCAGATTACTAGCAAGGCTGACCATTTCCCCATGTGTTTGTTATTTTTGTTTCCTTTTTTATCCTCTATTCTCACCGCTCTATTGAGATTTTTTTTTCTTAAATATTTTAATAAATTCTTTTGACTATTTAGATACTAAACTCCCTTTGTAAGCTTTAATGCATGTATTTTCTCTATTTCCTTTTATTTTAGTTTTGGTTCTTTTTCAACTTATTTTAGTTTTTCATTTTTATATTCATCTTTTCGTTAGAGAATTCATCTTAAACTGAATTTTAAGAAATTACTGTTATTGCTGAACTCTTACTCAAGCTTTCTAGTCAGTCATTAATCCCATACACTGTCACACCTTTGGGGTATAAAAGATATGTGTACTTTTAATTCTGAGAAATTAAAATGTGACCTTAAATTATTGGAATTCATCTTCATAAGTATATAGCCCATGACAGAAACAAGTCATTATAAATGATATTTTAACAACATCCCTATGAGCAATATGGAGTAGATATAAATTAGTCATTTTAATAAACAGAAAAATTGAGGTACCCAGAGGTTATACTGGTTCAGATTTTTACAAGGAGTTTATAGAAATATCAGGTCTAGAGTCAGAGTCTTTGGGATCAATGCTTTTACCATTAGATAATGTTTCCAAAAGAAAATATACTCGGGGTACTAAATTAAAATTTTTTATAACCCAATGAGGTTCAGATTTGAGCTCAAGCCAAAAGTTCAACTATTAATGATGAGTGAGAGTATGTACATAATTTCAGTTAGCCTTCCTGTAAATCTCTTGGATGGGAATACATTATGGACTAACAACAGATGCTGACAATACCTCAAAGCCAATTGGCCTTGATATAATCAACTTAACCTTGAATGGTGAGGGCTGCTACAGATAAGATATACTCATATTGTATTTAGGTAAGTTACCCTTTGAGACAGTTTGAACTAAGATTCTGACATCAAATGAAAAACATTTGTTTTCCTTTCAATTGATTTTGTGTTCTGAGACAAAATTTCATCAAATATATTTTATGAATATTTTTTTATATGTATCCATCTGGAATGGTAAGAGATATTAGTTTAGAATTACTGAATATTAAAGGTAGAAGAAGTCTAAAATGCAGTCTAGTCCAGACTTCTCTTTTGACTGACAAAAGTCTGAAAAATAAAATGATAGGCTTGAGTTATAATTCTCGTGGACTACAGGACCAAAGCCGAAACCCAGGTCTCATTACTTTCTCTCCAAACTATAAGCTATATTCAAAATTATGTTCTTTTTTCACACTTAAATATCTGCCATAATTTTTAAAAAGGTAGTACTTAAAAACATTTCAGGTTTATGAGTTATTAAAGTGTGGTGAAGCATTATCATTTGGAATTATCCATATATTGAAGCATTAAGATAAACAAATTATTTGGTTTTCTTACTTTAAAAATGTAGATTTTAGTAGCTGGAAAATTTCTTAAATTTGTACTGTAATCATGAGTGTAGCAGCCTATTCCCTTATTAAAAATGTGTAAATTAAACTGGAAAATAATACACTTTGCTAGGTACCCTGGTAGTGAACATAATTTGTAGCATTTGGGAAATTCAAAGATGAAAATTTTTTCCATGTGCTTATAGTACTTCTGGGGGTGGTGTTATGACCTGATAGGAGATGCCTTTATAAAATTTAGCTGAGAAGTGAGTTAAACATTTTATCAGAGGTACTTCCTAAATTCTAATTTTAGAAAAGGTACAGGTAAAATGGAATTTATAAGTTTCTTTGGAATCTATATATGGTTAATTGGCTAGAAAATGGTAGGTCACGAGCTATTATAAAACAGAAGACAAATGTTACATTATTTATATCAACCAAACTTCAAGTAATAATCAGATTATTTTGAATACTAAATAAGAGTACTAGGAAAATTTGTAGCTTTCCTGTTTAAAATGAAGCATTCATATTCTTAAGATCTGCCAGTTGTTAAAAACACAATGCTTATTCAAACTAAATTTCCTTTAAAATAGACATTCCACCACATGAAGCTTTTTCTCTAGGACCTAGATTAAAATGTTAATAATAATAAAAAAAAAAGTACTGACAAATTGGCTGGCTCATTCAAATAAATCAATTTGAAAGGACTGTAGATTAAGTTGACAGTTTGAGTATTATGAGAAAAATGGAAGAAGGTTGAGTTAAAAAGTTTTTAGAATGATCGACTAAGAAATTCCATGTATAATATAATTTTTTGAAAACATCAAGCAAAAATAAAACAGCAGCTTGTAATTCCTACATAGGGCATAAGGTGGTGCTATATTCTACAGATTCCTGTAAATTCACATAAAAGGATAAAAGAAATATTAATACATTTATTTGTGATATACAAATTTTACTTATTTTCATGCACAATGTATAAGAAAATATCAAAAGCACAAATTAAAAATAGGAAAGTTGAAAATTTAACTATCAAAAACTTAAATATATCAGTAAAGTTACATTTTCTTAAAACGCCTCAGAGAACATGATATTTGACAAAAAATTCTGTATTAATATTAAAATTTTAAGTAAGATAGAATTACTATGCAGTAGATCTGCCACAGATTCAAAGGAGGATCTTATACACCATAATCACGATCATCACTGTTGGTTTTGATAAAGATACCTTATGTTATATATTTTAGAAAGCTATTTGCTTTTCATTAAGTCAAGTAGGTAAATAGTTATTAAACTTCTCATTATTAAAAAATTATAAACTATTCATACTTAAAAGCCAAAGGTTAAATAAATGATTTATAAAGGGAAAATTGATATAGAGTGTCACCTAATTGACAAGTTGAATTGATCAACATTTTGAAAATATGAGAAACTTTTGTCATACAATTTTTACTTGGAGTCTTCACAAAAATTTAGACAACCATTTCAAGTTTAAAATGTTTATATTTGTATTGTATATATATACATACATATGTCAAATAACATATTCACATACACCATAAACAATGTTGTATAACATGTTTATGTTACATAATACATACTTTTATGTACATACTTACATACAAATATGTAAAATATATTTATAGGCACATTCTAATTAGGACTGTGAATATAGGAAGTATTGCATCTCTGGAACATACACATGATTTGGGGCTTTCTCTAATTCTAATTATGACTGGCAACTAAAGCTATTCCTCTCTCTCAAAAACAATTCCTTCTTGTACAATATAAAATCTAAGCAAATGGACAGAATAAAGGATTAAAAAAAGAATGGTGATACAGTACCTGTATATGGTCCATAGAAAGTAATACATGTATAATCCCTATAAGGGTCTTATTTTCCTCCTGTAATTCAGGTCCTTTTCTAATTGTGTGAATTTACAATTTAAAATCTGGCTTATACGTACCCTATTACAACAACAATTTTCTAATTTCTAAAAGACCCTTCTTCACCCAATTCCATACCTCTCCACTCCACACAAAATTAAAATGCCCAAATTTGTTTAAAATAGATTTAAAGCATTTGAAGAAAATTAATTTAATAATTCTTTAAGTAACTTATTCTATCAACCTCAATTACAACAAATTATATAATAACTATACTAATAACCATGTACTTATCAGAGTTGTTATGAAAGTTAACATATAAAATTTATAAAGTAATATCAAAGAAAAATGCAAAGAACCAATCCTGCTGAATAAAATAAAGGTCACAGATTTTTTAAAAAATCACTTTAGCTCATCTAAAAAATATCAGATAGTGAACAACAGTGGGCAATATCAAGATCAGAAATAAGATATAAAAAGTCAGGTAAGGAATATGAAGGCTATGAAGTGTTTCCAAAAGATATTAAATTTTATGTCATTGAATTTAAAAGTTGACAGTATGCCATCATCTTTTAATCATTAAATTCTCCTAGTACTTTTTACCTAATTTCCAATTATTAAGAGCACCACTCCCTGCTCTTAGATACAAAACTTAAGTAGTCTTTCGTTATACAATCACTATGGCCTACAGACTAATTTTAGCACTGTTAGATTTGTTTCTTCCCTATTGTTTAGGTATTTCCGTAGGCCTAGCTATCATAGCTTTGTATCTGGATAATTCTATCTGCCTCTCAGATATTTTTCCTAATTTGAGGTCTCTGTACACTATACACAATAGAATAACTTTCTTAAATTATAATTTCATCATGAAATTTCCATATAAAGACCTACAGTCAGTTCTATAATAATATTAACACTTTTATTAAAGTGAATTCTATGTCCCTGATTGAATCTTTCAAAAACATACTAAATATAATTATTTGTAATCTGTAAGTTAAGAAAACTGAGACTCAGAAAGGCTGCTGACTAAATTCCTAAAGATCACACAATTTTTAAGTGACGAATCTAAGATTCAAGCACAGGTCTGTCTCTATCTTAGATACAACTGGGCTTGGCACTCCATAAATAGTTGTTAAACAAACAAATGAATAAATACTATGCTATACTACCTTGATATATTAATAATCAAATAAAAATTTTTATTTTTTAATTCAAAGCTAATATTTTATAACTAAGCAAATTAGCTGGCATACATTACCTTTTTAGTAATTATTTGTTGAGTAAAACTAAATTAGGGAAATTTTATTGGTAGGGATACAATTAACATGAGCATGACACAGACAAAAAGTCTTATTATGCATTAGTATACTCCATATTAATATTTATTTATATCTCTCATACTAGCTAAACTTATATTTTACACTTTGAATCACATAAACCACAATTATTTAATAAAATTAATTTTATTAACATATAATTTAGTCACAAAATACAAAAAGCTTCCATTAGTGGAAAATAATATTGCTGGAACACGAAATATTGTGTGTGAACATGTTGGACATGCACACCAAATTGCTTAGGGTGTATAGATTCCTAAACAGTCTGAACAAAATTCCTTGGAGATAATGTTTTAAAATTTTAATATAGAACAAATGTCACTGTCTAGCAATTTAAAGATATAAGAGACTTCAGAGTTCAATAACAAATACAGAGTTGTTATTTGAAACAAAAATGTAGCTCTTGAGAACAATCAGTTCAGTTTTCTAACAGCAGTTATAGTATGTGGTCATAACCATTTTTCCCCCTTTTACAGAGGTCTCTAGGTACACATTTTTAATGTATCCTAGCACTTTCCAGTTAATGTTTTATGCTTCTTGTAGCTATTATTTTCTGTTGAAAGAAAACTAGTAAAGGTTGAATCTAGAAAGGGAAAACACAGGAAGAAGATCAATATTAACACTACAAATATTGACTTAGCAAAGTGACTTTGCTGTCTTTCTCTCATAGGAATTGATATTGAATGAATGATTTCTTTATAAGAAACCTATAAAAAGTATTTGCTAAACAAAAGAAAAAACTGCTTGGCAAAGTACATAATTAGATTTCAAATTCAAAAATTGAAGAGTCATCATTTTCAAACTAAAGACCTTTTAATAATATTCTTCATCATTTTCACTTTAAAGTAATAGAACTGGCTTATAGATAGAAATGCTACAATCTATAGAAAAACCTCAAAGAATTACTTCACAAACTTTACTGGTTCTCCATAGACACCAAATAGTTATTAATACACTTAATGGCAATTTTTTTTTTTCAGAAAAAGTCATAGTTATTAATTTAAAATACTATACCTTTAGTGAGTCTGGCTCAGTTAACTTTGAGTTTTGGTTACTATTAGCCCCCATGGTAAATGTGAAAGAAACAGATGTTTTGAACTTTTTGCTTGTTGCCAGTAAAGAGCTCTTGGTATCACCTGTAACAAGTAAGAGTTATTTGGTCTTATATTACAAAAAGTTGTCAATAGTAAGTTTGTTTCTAAACACAGTGTAGTATAAAAGGTCTGTGTATTAACTTTGTTCTCTTTATTCTTCCAAATGAAATAAAGTCAGGAGTTTTATATTTACCAGGCTTTAATATTCCCTAATTCATAGACTATTAATAATATTATTTTAATATGTCACCTTTTAGCCTGAAATTTTAGTTTTAATAAACTATAATGAGGATAGCCAAGTTCTATAATAAAATTTTACATCAATAGATTTTTACAGCTGAGTCTAGAAATGGTAGCTGAAATGTATTCTCATTTGTTTTATCACTGATAAGTGAAGATGGAAGGAAAAATTTATCAGAACATAATCCTCCATTCTTGATCGAAAACTTTGAGTGTCAAAAAGTAAATACCTTTATTTGAGAATGTATCCTGATCAGTTTTTCTTGTGATTCTAGGTGATGGTTTTGGTACCGGTGATAGATCCCATTCAGGGGGCCCTTCAATGTGGCTCCCAAACTGTTGATGCTTCAGTTTACTGTCAACCTCCAGTTTTTCTAGAGTAGTTTTGAGACATTTCTCATTGGTTGTCACATACAATTTACAAAACTACAGGAAATAAAAATGTAGTCCAGTGATAAAACATTCAATCATACATTTGGGAGAAGGCAAATGCACATTAGTAGGCAAGGGAGAGACTGACAGATGGAATATATTTCCTATTGAACTAGGTTACTCATTTTATTTTTTTGAATCAGACTGACCACCCTCAAGTGACCTAGTGAAATGCAGCCATGATTCAAAGAGGAAGTCATACTCTGAGTGAAAATAAAATGTTACAGAAAGAGTAATGATTTATTATTTTTTTTACAAGACATGTAGACTTGCATTTGTTCTAAATAATTTTTATGATTCTTCCACCTCAAAAAAGGCATATTTATGAGAAGAGTCTCTATGTTTGTGTGTGTGTGTATGTGAGTATGCATGTATTTTAACTTAGTTATATTGTTTTTAATGTAGTCATCAGATTACAGTTGTGGGACTAGAGAGATTAAATTTCAAGTACAATTAGTACACAATTTAAAAGTATATCATTGCCAACATTAAAAAGATGTCCCTTTACAAATGTTTCTCCTATACAGTAAACAAATTTACATCAATATGAGCTTGCTTATGTACCTTGATGTAGTCAAATTTGCCATCAGCATTTACATCAGCCAAATTTATTATGGCATTTACTTCTTCTCGAGTCATCTTCTCACCTCTCTGAAAAAACAAGATTTATTTTAAAGCCACATGACTATCATTGTGTTATGCATGGGAGAGTGGAAATTCATTTTAATCTATTCTGCAACTAAGTTTGAATATATGCCTTCATTATAAATCTCAGAATAAGTATTATGTCAAGCAAGAATGAAACCATTATATAAAACAAAATTTCACAATTTTATTAAATTTTGTAAAAGTGTGCTGAATTCAGTTTACTAAATTTCAACAATATGTAACATAGATTCAGTAATAACTCCTATAAATTTAGAATAATGATATTTTCTCACATTGTACCAAGAAACAGGATGGATTCTAAATCCCATTTATACTTTCTCTTTTACTCATCACACATGAATCACTGATTTGCAGAGAACTGAGCAGGAAAGAATTGCAAAGCAGCATAGGGAGACTGCAACATGGGCTCAATTTTATACTTTATCTTTTATTTACAAAGCATCTTTCATCCAAAAGGATCCTTAAGTACTCGATAAACAACATATATGTGATTCATTTCACCTATCAATAAAACAATTATTTTTAATGTGCAGTCTTTGGTTGCCAAAGGTAGATTCCAAGCTGTTTTGCAAAACAGGCATTTTATAAAACCATTTCACAGATCTTACCTTCGTTAGAAGTTTATAAAGGTCAGTGTGTAAAATAGAGCCATCATCATTTACATCTAATTGCTTAAATGATTTCAGCAGTTCTGCTTTTGAAGTAGGTTTTTCCTTTCTTAAAATTATACAAAAATCATCAAAATTCAGTTTGACAGTTTGTGGAGTCCAATACTTATTAATAGTCTTTTGGGATGGGTTTCTTCCTGCATGCTGAAGAGCTGTCCAATAAAACAAATATTAGTCTTTTATCGTAACATTTGGAATTGGTATTTAAGTGTAATTTTTCTTTAAACCATTATATATTACAATATTATACAAAAGCATATACATACCAATCAATATATTACCCTTGGTGTTGACAATCTAGTGAGATGTATGCTTGACTTTTAAAAACAAACAAACAGATATGTGTGTGTTTGTGTGTGTGTGTGTGTGTGTTACCAGTTAAAAATTCTTAATTTATTAATGCCAGAATTACAGATTTTTCTTATTCTGACCATTGGTTCTCAACCTATATAGTTTAATTAACTGACAATATCCAATTTACTTCATGAGAGTGCTTGGAGGAGGAGAAAAAAAAAGATTAAAACCTCCTATTCACTCAGTTGTTTTGAGGACATAAGAGAAACCACAAAAATCATAAATTATTACTTTTTTAGCCCAACAAATATCATTGCTAGATATTAGAGTTCCAAGCACATTATGTCTCAAATGTCAAGTATATGCACAAAAATTATCTACTTGCAGTTACAGCCCTGCTAAAAAATCAAGAATATCAACAAACTTTGAGAAAAGACTATTGTAGAGATGCAATGGTCAAATTACTTCTCATTTTTAAACAGAACATTAAAAAATAGTCTTATAACCAATTATTCATGAGACATACCTATTTTAAAAGCCATGCCCTTATATCTATGAAAGGCAAAGAATTATGATGTGAGAAAGGCTTTGTATATTTGCATGTCATATCACACTAGATTATAATAGTATCAAATGACCATAGTTATTTGTACAGTTGAATAGGAGTAATTTGGTAATTTTTAAATAATAAAATCTCTGCATATGAAGACTTAAGACTTTTTAAAATGAACCAGTGATAACCTTCCTAAGTGCTATAAAAGGAATTAACAGAATTTTAAAATATACAACTTTCCTGAAATGTGCTACCAACTTCCATCATAAAACCTTATGTTGGATTTTTCTAACAACCTTAGATGAAATTTCATAAGATCCATGCATTGTCAATCAGCACTAAAAAATTATAATCTGGATAGTCTACAATTTAATGTAATAATTTTATATATATAAAACAAATTAACTAAAGAAATATCCTCAAGGAAATAGAAATCATATCAGGGTAATACAGGTATCTGTGAGTCCATTTTGTTGAACATTCACTATGCACAAGCATAACAGTTTTTTTTTATTCAAGAGATACAAGCTTCTTGGCTCCTATAAAGTTTTATAATCTAAACACAAATTCCACATCTGAAGTGTAAAATTTCTACTTGTCATCGCTATTTGTGGTTAATATTAAAAGTCCACAGACTGAGAGAAGTGTTCCTATCCTCCAGATTATGTCAGAGTATCATACCTAAATAATTTAAAACTTTGAAACAGAAACAGGAAGATCATTATCCAGAAGTGACTTTCAGAGCTAACAAAAGCTGTAGCTGTAGCAATTGCCATCTTCCATTCACCTAGAAAGCTTTTGTGGAAATTTCTCATAGTAGAGATAATATGTATATTTTTTTATTTTCGCAGGTTTGTTCTGGATGTAGACAAAAGCCCTGATTACAATGCTTCCCTAAGAATAAAAGATAAGTATTTTGCCTACTGTATGTCTTTTAGCATTTGACCCCCAGCCAAACTCCATCCTTTAAAGTTGGGAATACAAGTAGGACCTAAATGAAGTTGTGATTACAAATCAAAAGTCCATGTAAAAGAAAATGCTATTTCATCCGACTTTGAGAAAGTAGGTGTGTAACTCTTTTCCACAAGTGGCAGCTCAACCTATGTTTGGTGCTATCTTCAATAACAAAATATTTTTAAAATATACTGTTCCTTACAGAACACCTTTCTCAGAATAAAATTCATTATGCCAAAACATGTACTCAGTAAGCAGACATTCCCGTATTCTAAAAAGTAGGTATAACTTAGTAACTACTAACCTAACTTTAACCTCTAGTTTAAGAATTAGTTGGAGCCCATTAATAAGTCTTATAACAGTGAAAACATTATATAACTGTAGATGTTTAAAGCTTTACAAAGATACTTTTGCCATGGTTTACCTTAAGCTTTGGCATGAGTATACAATATCTGTATTATTTAAAACTTGGAGGAAAAAAAGAGGAACTCTAAAATTCTGGTAATGGTATTGCTCTATCTGACCTTGAAATGGAACATCAAAGCACATGTTTTGTATCTAAATGGCAGAAGGATATAGCTGAAAGACATAGTAGTAAGAGACAACACTAGTTCATACTACTACTTTTTAAAAATCTAGATTATCTGAAATCAGTCATGACAATGTTACAAAGAATATTCCACCATAAAACCAAAAGTGTATATAGCACTGAAAAGACAAACATTGCAGTATTATCCTCCCAGATAATTCTATGACTGATAGCACCTTAGTAATACATATTCATTGTCTCATAAACTAAATGTCATAGTCGCAGTAGGCATGTTAAACTTTTAAACTTAGTAGAGTTTTGTGATCTCAGCCCATTTTCAAGAGAATAAAAAGACTAAAACTATAGTTTATAGTAAAATATAATCTTACTAAAATAAAATCTTTTCAATTTTCATATTCTCCAAAATGAATTTTCTCAAATAGAGATTTCATACAAACCCAAGACACTGCAAAAATATGTCAGATTTCTTAAGGAAACTGCTTCTAAGGATGGCAAAATAACTCATAATTTCTCTACTTATAAAGTTGTTAACCTTGATGAAAATAACATGAGTATTCAGCGTTATCTGGTATTGTTGTTTACCACTCTCAAGACTAAAGACCTCCCAAGTCATTGGATATACCTGGCAAGGACCAAATTCATTCTTTGGGGGATATTTGCAACCAGAGGAATATGATAATAGAGAGAAGAAATAAAAGATCATTCCCCACCCCTTCCATAAAAACCAAAACAAAACCAGAACTATTAATTCTCTTTTCAAATTTCACTTATTTCCTAATACTTTTACAACCATTCACCCCATTTTTATATATCCTTTACATTTTCATAGTATAGGTTAAATTCAGAGTAGTGATTCAGATACCAAACATTTTTTAATTCTATTATTATAAATCTTAAAGAAACAAAATAAGAATTAAAAAAATAATTTTAAGTAATTGATGGAAGCTTTAAAAATACTATTCCAGTCTATATAAACATTGAAATTTTAATTTTGAAGATCCTAGGATTCGTAACTACATAAAATGGCACAATAACATAATGTAGTAGTTCCACTGCTCAGATCACTAAAATTCAACAACATAATTCTAATTCCAGCCTTTCTGCTCTATTAACTTTCAACAAATAAGGCAAAACAATTTAAAAAATTATTTTTACCTAAGCAAAGTTGCTCTTTAGAAATAATGTTTTCTAAGCTGCTTTTGAAAACAGTTAAATAGGCAGCTCTACAATTCGTATAAAATATTTCCTCTTCAGTTAGTGGAAATTTCTTTGTTTGAGGACTCTCTGAACGTGTTGATTTCTGAGTGGAGAAAGCTGCATCACTTCCAGGACTGGTGGCCATTCTATAAGAAAATAATTTAAAAATTTAGTTTAGTCAATGTTAATCCCTTAAAATGCAAACAGCACATTGCCTTTCAAATGGGAAAATCAAGACATTACAGTTTTTATATGTGGAGAAAAAAAATGAACATTACATATGCATAATGCTGTGTGTGTATATATATGTGTGTGTATATATGTACATATATATTTATGTATTTACACACGCATATACCAAAAGGACAAAGCCAAAACAAAGATGTAACATTAATACAAAAGAAGAATCATAGGGCTAAATAAATAAATAGATAAATAAATAAATTTTAAAAACCACACATCTATTCTCACAAAATAGGACAGTCACTTGAGACTCTGTAGGGTTGTCACGAGTATTAAATAAGTTAATATACGTGAAGCATATAGAACAGCACTTGGCACAAATTAAGCACTAAATAAACTATAGAGTTAAATTCCACAGTAATAAGAATGTGGTTATAATGTGATGGGCAGTAGGCACCAATGTCCACAGCACGATCAACCAGGTCATATTCACATCTGAATAATGTGGCCCACGTTTTAAATGAATTAATTTTAAAAATCCAATTTATAGTGTTACCATGAGATTTTACTGTGTTCCAATAATAATAATGTTTGGGGTTTATATAGCACCTCTGCTCATAAGAGCTTAAAGAACTGTCACACACCATGATTTATCCCTACCTACTACAGTGGTGAGGTATTTTTTTGTCCATTTTACAGATAAGGAAATTGAAGGACACAACGTCACCAAGATAATAATAGTAACTAGCAAAAGGCAATAAATTTTTATAACAGTTTCTTCTTTATTAATGTGAATGAAAGCTTCTTGTACAATAGTTACTATGAGGCACTAAATTGTGCTGGTGGTCCAACAGTTTCCAACATTATTTTACCCAGCTTTGACTTTTAAAAATACATTCCAACCTAATAAATTTAATATTTCAAGTTCAACAATAAGACGACACAGGTAGGGTCCCCTTCAGGACTCATTGGATTCTTACTCAAGAGGCCTAAATCACTTGCACCTTCTTGAATTATATAGGTCTTTTACACTTGGGAAAGAAAGATAATAATCACTTATCATGGATGAAGTACCCTATTTATAATACACAGACCGCCTGCCTGACACTTTCATATTACACCAGATTTAGAAGGACCCCATAGGGATGTGGAGTCACAGTCTGGTTACTGCAAATTGGTGTCACTGTAATTAAGCATCAGAGCTTTAAACACATATGCGTGCACTTATCACCTCAAAAATGTGAAAGAAACCCGTTCCAAATAAGGGAGAATTAAGGTTAATTTTGCAGCAAGTAATTAAAAACGTTAAGTTTTTTTTTTTTTAGGATCGTCCTCGAATGCTCTTTCCAAATAAGGTGACTCCCTCTCGTGGAAATCTCACGGCAGAATTGTTCCAGAATTCTGTTCTTCCCTTTTCCGTGACGAGAGACTAAACTTGAAGCTTGAATATATAATTGCAGCCCCTCAGGCTTGGAAACCTCCTTCGTTTAAAACTCCAGCCGGCTACTCAGACAGGGGCCTACAGAGTACATCGCAGCAAACGGCTCCATAAATAACCGGCCACACAACAGCAAGAAAAATAAACTCACAAGTGCCTACGGCTTTTAAAGGGCCAAGTGAAAACAGAGTGCCAGCCATCCGGTCACCGTCCCTGCACAGTGATGTATGTTCACAACGGATCTCGGGCAACGGCTCCCTATTTTTGTATTCCTCTGGGCATAAAAGTGCGTTTATAGGTACATTTTAGGTACCTACATGGACCAAGTGTTAGTACGACAGAGAAGGAAAAGAAGCAGGTGGGAAAAAAGGAAGCCGAATAGAAGAAAAAAAAAGAGGAACGGGCAAAGCGAGACAGCGAGCTGATTGCTACCTAATTCCAGCTCACAAACGGGGGCCCGCAGCCTGTTTTCCGCACGGATTCCACAGCCAGCTCCCGGCGGTCCGACAGACCTCGGCCCTGCTCTCATCACCATGGCAACTGCCCTTCTCCGCCACCGGAACTGAGATGCGGAGCACCTCCCGAAACGGTCCGGCTAGAAATAGGCGGACCGTGAATCCACAGGGAACGGAGACGGTTCTGTCGCTCCTCTCTCGGGCACTGTTAACGGCCAGAGTCGTGAGAGAGCGGCCTGGATTGCCCTGGCAAAGAGATGGGCGCGGTCCTAGATGGAGACTCCCTTCCTTCCTCGCCGCCCGCGCTCGGATCCCTTTGTCGTGGAGACTTTGTTCCCGGGGGGGCCCCGTTGAGCGTGACACGACGCCGAGCGCCCGCGGGCCCGCGCTTTTCAGGCTTCCGCGTCTCCCTCGGAAGGTTGTGGGGTTTCGGAAGAGATCGCCCGCTTCGTTTTATCCCGCGGCGGTGCTTCCCTGCGTGTCGAAATGCCGTAGGTATCGATCTCCTCCCCGACGCTTGTTGTTTGGGCTTCTTCGTGAGCCAGAAGAGCAGACAGTATGTGCCTCAGTGATTTTGTTTGTTTTTCTACTTTTCTGAGTATGAACTTGTCTGCTTCGACGGTTCCTGGGGCTTGGCACCATCAGCCCCGCTGTCCATTTTCTAGCCCTGGTAATCTTGTAGTCCTCGTCCAGATTCTCCAAGGCTTTTGACAGATTCTATAGGCTGTGGGCTGTATTTAATGCTTGGAATAATTTCTCATTTGGTTAACATACCGACAATGGAACTAGTAGATTGAAATTCGCTGTATCATTTGATAAAGCCCTTTAGTGCCTGCGCTGGTGTGGTGAGGTCGCATCAACGTGTGGCAAAACTCAAAAGACTGGGTCTCTGGCCTGGATTCCAGCCCTCAAACGAGGAAGTTGTAGCCATTTTCTGGACTTCAGTTTTCCTGTGACTGCCCTGTAGGAACTTTTTTAAGTTCAGTAAAGACGTTTTTCTTTAGGGTGGGGTGATTAAGGCCTAACACGTGACATTATCAAGTTGCCCCTTGTCCCCAGGTTGTCTTACGTACCCCTTCCTGGGCACTTCTAGAGTCACCTTTTCCTGTTATTTTCAGGTGTGAGTCAAATGCAAAGTAACACAATGGGGGAAATATTTGTATCAAATAGGAATTGACGTGAAAGTGGAAGGATGTGAAGAAATAATCACATACATTTTTTAAATCTTTATGATTTACATTTAGCAATTTACTTAATTTTCTCACTGAATCCTAAAAAGAGGACTTTGGGAGGTAGGGGCTGCTATTATCTACACTTTCCAGATATGGAAACTCAGCACTTAATATGGTGTCCTACACACTGGTAGTTTATACATCTGTGTTTCACTTACATCCTTAAAAGATATGGATTATTAAAGAGGTTTTCTTTCCCCCAGAATCAAGCAAAAAGACTTATCTCTCTACTGCTGCACGAGAAAAAAAACCCGGTTAGCACTTTTGTGAAGTTGCATGGGTAATGTAGCAAAATCCCTGCTAATACAGTGGAAACGCGTGTATTTGCTTAATAAGTGGTGACACTTCCTGAACTCTGATCCTGTTCTGTTATAGGTAGTGGGAAACCAAAGAACTATTGAAAGTGGAACTTTAAGACAACTTTCAAAAATATATTAACAGGTACATATTATATTAGGAGAGTCGGTGGTATATATATTCTAACAGTAAATACATGACCTTAAAAGTTTAGGTTGACATCAAAGGACATAAATCCGACATAGGATTTATACTTAGGATATATATAAAGAACTCTTACAACTTAACAGTAAAAAGACAAAAACCTTATTAAAATAATATCAAAGACTTGAACCATTACCTAATGAAAAGTTATGTGAATGGCAAATTAGTATGTTATTAGACCAGGGAAATGAAAGTTAAAACTATATTGAAATGCTGTTTAACACCCAGTGGAATGACTGTATATACAGCTTCATTTTAAGAATACTAGGCAAATATTGAATCTTAGTAAATAGATTTGTTTTGCACAGAGGTATGGGTTAGCGCTTATAAAACTAGTTTCTGTGTATTCTAGGTTTGAGCAAATAATAGGTATTGAAGATAATGGGAGCTTGGTTTTCACTATTGGATAGACAATTTTAAAATATTTTGGCTTGGTATTGGAAATATTACTATGAAATCAGAGATATATATATAAATACACACATATAAGTACAAGTATATAGAAGTGTGTGTGTGTGTGTGTGTGTTTTCTGTTTTAGCTCTGTCCATTGTAGGCAATGACAGAATTAGCAGTGAACACAAGTATTGCCCAGATCTTGATTTCTAAATACCATTATCTACAGAAAACTGAGTCTTGTTGAAACAAAAGCTAATTCTAGAGCCCAGACAATATTTTTTTGTGCTAGAAAGTAAGGAGTGGTCAAAGAATTACAGGTACATAGGGTACATTAGAGGTGGTGTGAAAGTAGAAAGGTCTCATTGCTAAATCTGGGACAATTAAACATCAAAGTAAGTGATAGGAATTGATTATAATCCACTGGATAAAAAAAAATTCCAAGATTTCATAGTGATATAAATAAATGAATAAAGAAGGGAAAACTCTTTCTTGGAGTAGAATGCTAACTAATAAATATAAAAGAATGATAGAATTAGAAAATCAATGGCTCTTTAAAAGTATTCAGAGAAAGTTTGATATGAAACAAGATATTCACATAGAAGTTTTCTTATTGCATTGGAGAAAACTGGCAAATAACATCTTAATCAATGACCAAAACACATACATATCACTAATATTGTGACAAACCTGAGTCATGTGTCTCAAGTTATGCTCTCTAAAGGATGCATCATCACTTCTGCGATATTTCTACCAAAAAATACTTAACTTCATTTTGGGGAAATATCAGATAAACCCAAATTGACAGATTTCTACAAAAATAGCTGGTTTATACTCTTGAAAATGTTAATATCAAGAAAAAGAAAGGTTGAGGAACTGTTCTGCATTAAGGGAGACCAAAGATATGGTAAGTCTGGATGAAGGATAAAAAAGGACTCTTATTCCTAAAACTTTTTTTAAGTTTAAAATTATATAAAAATTAAGTTACAAAAAAAACCTCATCAAATTGTTTTTAAAAAGTACTAATGATGGGTTAAACAGTAAGTTAGACACACAATTGAAGAAAGAATTAGATAACAGAGATAAATCGGAAGAAATTGCCAAAAATATACCAATGATAAGATATAGGAGTTTAGAGATATGGAAAATGAGACGAGAAAGCCTAAAATTACTTCTAGATGAAGTCTCAGAAAAGTAAAATGAAGATGAGTCAATATTTGAAGAGATTATGGCTTAGATTTTTCAGAACTGATAAGACACAGATTCATAGAAGTGTCTATTTCAGATACCATGTTTATATGATAACCTTTGGGAACCTGCATTTAAACTACCTTAAATAAGATTGGAGGATCATAAAAATTAAAGGAATTAAATATATTCTTGGATTTGAAACTGAGGTTTTAAAATAAAAATAAATATATTAATTAAATCATTATATAACACCTTTGTGCCTATCACTGTGTCAGGCTTTGGGGATTTAAATGTGAACAGATACTATACTTTTCTAGGAGTTTTAATTTTAGTGGGAGAGGTAGTTCAAGTGTTTTTAGAACTCATAACCTACCAGTGAATAGACAGGGTGCTAATGATATAAATATCTTAGTCTAGGGAAGAAAGACTAACATAAGTAGACTATTTCAGCACAGTAAGTTTAGTGAGAGACATGCACAAGTGCTACAGGTATAGACTGAAAAGGTTCTTAGTGCAAACTGGACATTGTCAAGGAGAGCTTAGAAATGATCTGAAATCTCAAAGAAGGGGTAGCATCAGTATTTCTTATTTTTATGTTGTAAAATTATATATAAGAACATATGTAAAATACTACCTATCTGCCATACTTAATTCTGATAAACCTTTTTGGCCTTTTCAATAGACTCTTTTAAAGGGCTTATATTTTTTATGTGTATGTATGTGTGATACTACTTGTTTATATGTTTCTCATAGAAGGTAATAATAATGAATAATTTATTAATGTTCATTTTCGAGAGTACCCATTTAGGAGTGAAATGATTTTATGGCATTTCTCTTTTTATTCCACCCAAAAAACCTCTCACCCCCAGCCTTCATAGATAGGGTCATAATTCCCAATTATATCCTTTTTGTTTCTGTGAGAATTCTTTAGCTCTTTATTAATGTGTTAATAAAGAAGCTTTTGACACCATAAGTATGTTTCCTAATAACTGAGTGAGTTTTCACCTCCTTTTGTCATTAAGAATAACAGGTTTAATCATTTAGATGCCTTCACATGGTGATGTGCTTACTCACTCATGCTGTGATAGTTACTGTATAAACACTTGAATGTTGAACACAAAAGAGCCTAGTCTTGTATCAAAGGGAGAATGCAAAGAGTATGTAGGAAATTTTTCTCTCTTTGCTCATTTCTATACATAGAATGGTAAAAAAATCATTTTAGATAGCTCAGTTTACACCCAAAGACTCACATGGAATGTGCATTTGGCCATTGCCTTTCATTAGAGGATTTCTAAGTATCATAAACATGTTCATTAATCCTTGACACTCTTGTGAAGTAGTTGGCAATATTCTCCATTACAGTGAGGAATAAATGGCAGCACTGACACACCAAGTGATATTTTTATTTTCCATTCGGAAATTTCCTACTAGTTTACAGGCCAGGATTATAAACTTTATGAAATTTAGTGAGATTATGTGATTTGCCCAACCTTAGTGGAAGAATTTGACATTGTATCAAGACTCCTGAGCCTTACCTGCTTTACTAAGTTTATCTTCCTCCCTGCCCCCCACAGACACTAACCTTCAGTTTAGCTAGTTAAAATTATATTTAATCCAATGTTTTGAAAGTCCTATAAGAGAATGTCAAATCATGTAATTTCATGAGTTTTTGAGGTGTCATCCCTGGATCTTAATTAGGAATCAAATGAAAGTTTGCTTTTTTTAGAATTTCTTTTGTGTTAGAACATAACACAATTTACCATTTTAACCATTTTTTATTAAATGTATTAGGGTGACATTGGCTAATAAAACTATATAAGTTTCAAGTGTGTAATTCAGTCATACATCATATGTATATTACATTATGTGTTCACAACCCACAGTTAAATTTCTTTTTGTCACTATATATTTGACTCTCTTTACCCTTAACTACCTCTCTCTGGTAACCACTGAACTGTTGTTGGTGTTCATGAGTCTGTCTTGTTCATTTGTTGCTTTCACTTTAATACCCCATTATCATTAACTTTTTAAGTATACAGTTCTGTGGCATTAAGTACTTTAACATTGTTGTACAACTGTCACCATTGTTCATCTCTGAAACATTTTTCATCTTGCAAAACTGAAGCTTTGTACCCATTAAACTAACTCCTTATTCACTCCTCTTCCCATTCCCTGGCAACCACCTTTCTATTTTGTCATGAATTACGTAAAGTAGCTCATTTGAGTGGAATTATGTAGTATTTGTCCTTTTGTGATGGCTTGTTTCACTTAGCGTAATGTCTTCAAGGTTCATCTATGTTGTAGCATGTGTCAGAATTTCATTTTTAAGTCTGAATAATATTCCATTATGTCCATTTGTGTGTGGATGTATGTGTTTACTCATTCACCTGTTGATGGACATTTGGCATTTTCACTTTTTGGCCATTGTGAATAATACTGCTATGAACGTGCGTGTACAAATATCTGTTCAGGTCCCTGATTTCATTTCTTTTGGACATATACCAAGAAGTGGAATTCCTGGATTGTGTGATAATTCTGTTTTTTTTTTTGAGAAACTGCTAAACTTTCACACAGCAGCTGTCCCGTTTTACAATACCACCAGCAGTACACAAGGATTTCAGTTTCTTCACATCCTGGCCAACACTTATTTTTTGTTCTCTTGATAGTTGCCAAAGTAGTAAAGTTGTATCTCATTAAGATTCTGATTTGAACTTCCTTAATATTGGTGCTACTTTTAATATTAGTAATGTTGAGCATCTTATGTGTTTATTAGCCATTTGCATATCTTTGGAGAAATTTCTATTTGAGTTCTTTGCCTATTTTTGAATGCCCAATTTTTTTTTTTTAACCAAGGTAGTAACCATATGGGCTACTTATTACTTTACAGAATGACCAGAGATATATCACTTACAATTGCTAACTAATACTGACAGCAAATGAGTAAATACTTAGGAAAATTGTCCCATATGTCTAATCAAGTTTTGCCTGTTCTTTATAGTATACGTTTCATCCATCTTTTCTTTTCTATTCCTGTTAACATCATCCTCATCCTAATCTGTTTGACGTAATCTCATACTTGTATTACAGTTGTACCTGGGTGAAAGAGCAGGTAAAAGGGGGTGGGGGGTAAAAGTATATACTAGGTACTTAATTTAATAATAAATATCTTGACGATAGGATCCATTCTAATAGAATAGTAAGAATAGATGGTCATAAATTCCTCTAAAGTATTTTAGCCAAAAAGTAGATTCATTCTTCATTACCTCTTCTTAGGCTCTCCCCCTCAGTTCAAAAAAGATGTATTATGATTAGGACTTGAGATCTGAATTTCTCTCACTCAAGCTATGTGACAGTAGACAACTCACATCACCTGGTCCATATTGGATGAATGAAATGATTTACATTTCTCCTAATCTTGCTTATTAAATTTCTCATGAGTCCTGTAAATACTATCAGCTTTTGGTTATTAGATGCCTAAATTATATGAATACCACATTTCCCATAATAAATGATGTTTATAGATTCTCACTAAACTGTTAAACTGGGAAAAAACAGTCTAACTCTGCTCACTTTCTTGTTTACTTTTTCATATTTCCTTGGACTTCTTAAATCAACCTAGGACCTAAGCTAGAAACTTTTAAATCCAAACATTTAGTTTCTTTCTCTAGGGAGTTAGCCATCAATAATAAAGCAAAAATGTTTTGAACAGGATAAGACTTGTTTCCTTCTAAAAGGTGATATTGCATCTTAATAGCATTTGAAAACAAAAGATTAAAAAATGATATACTGTGTACTTTTAGTTTCTGATTTTAACTTTTGAAGTTTTATAAAATGCCAGAACGTCTCACACACTTGAATAGGGTAATATATATTCTGAAGCTAAATATAAATATTTTTTTCGGATTATCTGTCATTTTTTATTTGTTTTTATCTCTCGTTACTTCATTGAGAATTCACATTAAATTGATTTCAGGTGGACTTCTAAAAGATAATTAATTCTTTAAACCAGTTTAATTTATCTCAAGAAATAATGTGATAGGCTAATGCAGATATAATAACAAAATTAAGTGAACCCTTTTTAGATAGATTAAATTTTTATAGTTAATGTTTACTGCTCAGTATTTTTTGTAAATTGCCCAGCTATTTTTTCTCACTCCTGTCACTTGTTTGAAAGTCATTTATGAATAGTCATTTCTAGGATGCATAAGCTTTTTTGTTTCTATACTGCAACCTTTATAATACAATCTATTTCACCTGGTGCTTGAATTCTCTAATATTTTAAATAATAATTTCTATTTTACAGGAATCAAAGTATTTTTAATGCTGTATTTGTCACTGGGAAAAGTAGTTTTAATTTATATTGACCTTTTTCTTTTTTGAGCATTTAGTCTGTATTCAGTAAAATGTTGATGACTGCTCTTTAGAAGACAACTCTATGAAATAAAGTATTATAAATATTCAGCTTCCCTTTCTAAGCATTGTCACCAACAGCTGGGCATCCAGTTTAGCAGAACAGATTTTGCACAGAGAGAGCCTGGCATGTTCCTGAATCAGTTTAGTGAAGGAGACAAAAAATAGTTTCATATGGATTGGGGACTTATAAAGACATAGAGCATCTGTTCCTCAGTTAAGTCATAGTCTGGTAGCACTGAATCACATTTAAAGCTAGAATAATGTGCAAAACTTTTTTCACCTTGCTCATACCTTTATTTTAATACCTAGAGTATTATTTGTGCAAATAGTATTCTTTCAACATTTCCATTGAAAGTATGTAAGTTGTTCTTATGTATAATTTATTATTAGCGGTATCTTAAAACAGTAATTTTTTACTAAGATTGTTTTATAATATGATTAATTATTGAATTGTATGATAGTACATATATAAAGCCACATATGCATAAAAATAACTATTTAAATATTTGATTATGATTCCATCTTGAAATATGCTATTTAAAAAAATAAGTTTCATCATTGTGAAAATTGCTTTCTTCATATCATATTCTACTGGTGAAGTAACTTAGAGTCTTTAAATATATATTACTCTTAAATATTTATTACTCTTAAATATTTGGCTAGTTAAAACATAAGTCTAAGATTTTTTTAAATATTTTGTTTGCAGTGTTAAAAGATCACTGAAGTTGGATGGTCTGTTAGGAGCAAATGTAAGTATTACTGATATGTAATTGTGAAATTATGTTCTTAATTTTTTAACAGCTAATTTACCTTTTTTTTTACTATCTATAAAAACTATCAAAACCATTATGACATAATTGTACTTTGTATACCATTTTCTGCATCTAATGTATTTTTGTATATATAATGTATGAAGTTCCTGGCCAGCTTGTGGTTTTCATTTAAGAGGCAAGTTATTTAGAAACCTTAATGAAATAATTTAGTAGAAATTAATTCAGTATTTGTAGAAACAAATATTCTACCACTTACATGCATAAGAAACTATATAGAACAATGGCAGTGCTTTAATTTTATTTTATAATCTGCTAAATTGAAATAAAAACATTAACAGCATTTTTATATCAAAAATGTAATTACCTCCTTCAGCTATGCTGGCATGATTAAACAATAAAATACTAACACTGTAATAAATTTCACCATGGTTGTCACAATAAAAATAAAATTGTACCATTGCTATTACTTTTTGTAAATGTAGTCATAGCACATTCCCAATGCCAGCATTTCATGACATATGTTAGTTTATTACCTTTTCATACCAATATGAATTTAGATACAAACACTAATACTAATACTTATGGCCTCAGTAATCTTAAGTGCAAGTAAATTGATGAGAAAGCAAATTAAAACAAATAGCTAGTCAATAAATAGGCTCCTACAAAATCCCATGTGAGAATACCATTTCAAAAAATGGTTTTATACGGAATTCTTTTTTGGAAGACTCTCTGGTATTTAATAGTTTACCATTTTAAAAACTTCCTAGGTGCTTTTAAAAAAAATTTAAACAAAGGTGGCAAAATACTGCAATGCTACTAAAAAAATCATTAGCGGTGTAATTAGCAATTTAGAGTACCATTATCCAACTTGCTCTGTACAGAATGCAGCTGTGACTACAATTCTGCATCTGTTTCTTTGGTCAGAATGGTATTTTGGTAGATGAGTAGTCCAGCTTGAAATGAAATACTGTTCTTTCCTGTTCCCAAACTGTTCTTTGGGAAATGGTGACATTATTTGAATGGAAAAGAATGGCCATTTTGGAATTCATCCTTTTCATGAAGTATAATTGTTGTCATGTCAGGCTTTCTATCCATTTACCCCCCGCCCCCCAGATTAGACTATATCAAGTTAGCCAGTGCCACAGCTAATATCCTGTATTAGAAAAATATATTGTTATGTTTGGCCCAATTCTATACCTTAAAACCAATTGACTTAGCTTGGTACCACATGGCCACAACCTGCTAAACACCAGTTCTCCACCTCCTAGCCTGGGCCTTCAACATCTCCTATTTACACATGTATATCCGGCATTTTCAGCTTTTGTACTCTGCCTCATCATTTATTTGCAACTCTATATTCACGTCTTCAATCTGACAGTTTTTGCCCTGGTGCTATGACTAAGCTTCTCTCCTCAACTACATTTATGATTCCATCCACCCCAGTAACTTAGCCCTGAAGCAGCCAGGTTCCCAAGATCTACCCCTGTGCCAGTTATCTCATTGAGGCTGCCTTAGCCCATGCAAAGGAAAATTAGGCATTCAAAACATGTAGCTATAATTCTGAATATGTAATTACTATGAAACTACAGAGGAACTTGTAGTAACTTTGGTCATTTTGCCTTACCAACATGAAGTCGAAGGAAGATTTTGCTATTCAAAGAAAGGAGATGACACATATGCCAATTAGTTGAAGTAAAGTTTATTCATCCTAATCTACTGATATTTCCTCTCTCAGAGATGTTAGGAGCTCCCTTATCTCAGTGTTCCCAAAACAGCTACAGATCTTGGAGATTAATGCTCCATGATGTTGGGTCAAGTCTGAAAAAGTCATTTTCTTCATGATTCTCCTAATGGAGGAAGCAGAGAGATGGATAATCCTCTGTGACCTTCCTTTAATACATAGACTGTACACTGCAAGTTCCACTCCTTCCTGAACCTTCTGAGTTGTTGGGGGGTAGTGAGGAGTGATGAAGGTTTCAGTTTATCATCACGTAAAGTATTCGGACTGCTCAAGTTATTGCCCTCCAAGCACTGTTTCTCGATGAATTTTTAGAAGCATAGATGAGTTATTTATTACAAACTGCCACTGATAGTAGTTCAGATGAATTTATCGGGACAGTTGGCTACCTGGCCATAGATCTAGCCTGGTTGACCCCAAGGAATGGCAGTTCAGTTTTTTGGGAGAGGTTTGTTGTATATTCCCATGGCCTAAGCTCATTTTATCTCTTAGAGACAGGGCTCCTGCCATTACGAAATTTTATAGCTCACATTCTGCAAGTAGACTTACTGATCTGACCCAAATCTGTTCCTTTCTTCTCTCCCTCCCTCTCCTATACTTCTTCCTTTCTTCCATTTTACTATGGAAATTTTCAAAAGCATAGGAAAGTAGAGAAAATAATACAATGAACCCTCATATTGCCATGATCTGGCTTCAACAATTATTAACATTTTGCTAATTTTGTTTCATTTATTTATGTATGTACATTTGTATATGGACATACAGTCATATACCACATAATGACATTTCTGTCAACAATGGACCTCATATACAATGGTTATTCCTTCAGATTATAATGGAGCTGAAATATTCCTATCACCTAGTGATGCAGCCGTCATACCATCACAGTGCAGTACATTACTCACTTGTTTGTCATGATGGTGATATAAACAAACCTACTATGCTGCCAGTCTTATAAAAGAATAGCACATAAATTATGTACAGAACATTAAACGACTGTGTTACTGGTGTATGTATTCACTAAACTTTTATTGGTATTTTCTTTTAGAGTATACTCTTCTATTTATTAAAAAAAAAGTTTGCTATAAGAGAGTATACCATGTTATGTCAGCAGCAGCCTCATACATCTCATGTTTACCTCATCTCTTGATTGCATCATTTTTTCTTGCACGTGATTTACTTTCATTCTTGTTTTGTGCAGTAACATGCTGTACAGGCTTATAGCCTAGGAGCAATAGACTATACCATATTGCCTAGGTTGTAGTAGGATATACCATCTAGTTTTGTATAAACACACTGATGTTTGCACAAAGACAAAAATCACCTAACAACACATTTCTCAGAACACATCCCTGTCATTAAGTGGCACATGACTGTCTGTACATGTGTATATGTGTTTGTGTCTATGTATTTTTTCCTGGAATATTTTATAACTACCAGACATGTCATTTCATCAGAATATTCTTTAGTATGCATTTCTAATAGGTAATGACTTCTTTAATAACTGCAATGTCATCATACCCTACAAAATTAACAGTAATTTCTTCATAATGTTTTTTACCCAGTTTAAATTCCTCTTTGCATGGTTCTTACAAAATAGCCTTTGATTGTTGGCTTATAGGATTCAAACAAGGTTTACAGATTGTAATCGTTCTTATGTCCCTTAAGGCTTTTTAAATCTTTTAAAATCTTACTCTTTTTCTTGTAATTTGTTTTTTGAGGAGAACAGGCATTGGCACCCTTGTTAACTATTGACTAGAAATGTATGGACTTATTTCTGGACTCAGATCAATTCCATTTATCTATGTACCTGTCCTTATACCACTACCACATTATATCTGATTACTATAAGTTTTCTAAGTAAACAAAATGTTTTAATTACTGTAAATTTGAAATCAGGAAGTGTGAGTACTCCAACTTTGTTTTTTTTTTCCAAGATTGCTTTTGCTATCCTTTGTAATTCCATATGAATTTTAGGATTACCTTGTCAATTTCTGAAAAAAACAGGCATTTAGAATTTTCATAGGTATGACACTGAATCTGCAGATTATTTGGGGGAGTTTGCTGTTTTAACATTACTAATTACTCCAAACTGTGAAAACAGAATATATTTCTATTTATTTTCTTTCATGTTTTTCAACAGTTCTGTAGTTTTAAGTATATAAATCTTATACTCTTTGAGTTAAATTTGTTACTAAGTATTCTTTTTGATGCTAATGTAAATGTTTATATAATTTCATTTTAGATTTGTCATTGCCAGTGTATTCAAATACAGCTGATTTTTGTATATTGATCATAGTTGTGCAATTTTGCTAAATTTGTGTATCAACTCTAATTTTTTTCACAGATTATTTGGGACATTCTAAACTTTGGATAATGTCACTTGCAAATATAGGTAGTTTTATTTCCAATCAGACACATCTTATTTCTTTCTCTTGCTTATTGCCTTGGCTAGAACCTCAAGAATACTGTTGAGTAAAAGTGGCAAGAACAAATGTTGTTGTCTTGTTTCTGATCTTGGAGGGAAAGCATCCAGTCTTTTACCATTAAATATGATGTTAGCTATGGATTTTCCAAGAGGCCTTTTATCAGATTGTGAAAGTTCTCTTCCATTCCTAGTTTGTTGAGTATTTTTATCATGAAAGGATGTTGGATTTTTGTTAAATGCTTTTTCTGCATCTACTGAAATGACTGTGGGTTTTTTCCTTTATTCTGTTAACATGATGTATGGCATTGATTGGTTTTTCTATGTTGAACCAACCTTGCATTCACAAGATAAGTCTTGTGTGGTCTATTGTATAATCCTTTTTATATGCCTCTGGTTTTGGTTTGCCAGTGTGTTGAAGATTTTTGCATATGTATCCATCATGGATATTGGTCTGTAGTTTTCTTTTTTTGTGATTTATTTGTCTAGTTCTGGTATCAGAGTAATGTTGGCCTCCTATGATGAATTAGGAAGTGTTACCTATTTTTTAAGAGTTTTTGAAGGATTGGTAAACATTGGTAGAACTCACCAGTGAAGCCTCTGGTCCTGACTTTTTTTGATTGAAAAATTTTTTGACTATTAATGCAGTCTCTTTCCTTGTTATTAATATTTTCTGATTTTCCATTTCTGATAATATCAGAGCTATAAGGTAAAAGACAAACACATAAAGCTTTTGGAAAGAAACGTATCTTGCAGACCTTAGAGTAGGCAGAATTTCATACAACACAAAAATACAAACCAGAGGAAAAATGGTTGATACATTAGATTTTATCAAAATTATAAATTACTGTTCATCAAAAGATACCATTAAGAAAACAATTGGGGAAGCCATGAATTAAGAAGAAAATATTTGTCATGCATGTATCCGATAAAGACTAGCATCTAGACTATATAAATAAACAATAAAAAAGACAGTGCAAAAATAGTGTATAAAAACTAGAAACAAACACTTCACAAAAAATATTTAAATTGATAAATGTCACATGAAAAGTATTCAACATCGTTAATCATTGGAAATAACTTAAAACCACAAAGGGATACTATTTCCACCCACTAGAATAGCTAAATAATGATAGAACAAATGACTTTTGTTTTTTAAATAAAAACACTAGAATAACTAAAATAACACTAAAGGTTGGTAAGGTTTCTGGGACTCTAATTTATTGATGGGAATTTAAAATGATATAAACACTTTGGAGAACTGTTTAGCTTTTATTTTATATACAGAAAATAAATATCTATATAGATAGCATTCTATAACCTAGCAATTTTGTTCCTAGGTTTCCCAAAGAAATAAAATATTATATCCAGAAAAATACATGTACAAGAATGTTCTTAGCAATTTAATTTGTAATAAGTAAATCATAAGAAGTGAACTTAATTTATAATAAGTGAATAATTTTCAAACTGGAAATCCCCTAAATGTCCTTCAATAGGAGAGAAGAAAAACAAATTCTGCTATATTTATACAGAAGAATACTACTCAACAATTAAAAAAAAAATTACTCCCACACACAATGCAGAGGATCTCAGAAACATATAGAATAAAAGAAGCCAAACACAAAAGTTACGTACTTAATTTCTATAAAGTTCAAGAATAGGCAAAACTCTATGGTTATAGAAATTAGAAAGTGATTTTATCTGGACTGGAATTTGAGTGGGAGTATAAGAGAATCTTCTTGGATGATTGAAATGTTCAATGCCTGGGGTGGTAGTTGCATCAGTGAATACAATTGTCAGAACACATCAAGTTGAACACTTAAGATATATGTGTTTTATTGTATGTAAATCACAAATAGACAAAAATATATATGAGATTGAATTCACTTTATGTTCTGAAAAATATGAGGATATATGAAGGCATGATAGGAAACAGCCCTGAAAATATTAAAAACTCCTTAAAGATTAGTGAGAGAAAATAATGAAATAGTAATATCTTTAATATTCAAATTAATATTTTAATATCTTAAAATTTTGGAACAGTAATAAGCACAAATAGAAACACTAAGTGATCAACTTTTTAGCCATTTAAAAAAATTACTTGTTAAAACTTTCTTATCAAAGTAAAATTTATTGTGAAATTCACAGATTGTTAGTGTACAATTCAGTGAGTTTTAACAAATGCATTCCCCTGTACATTAAATACACAGTTATGAAATTGAATATTTCCATCACCACAGATCTAATATATTGGCTGTATTCTTTCCCTGCTATCTCTGTAACATCACTGATGTAAGTGCAAAATTCTTTTATTCTCCATAATTACCATTAAAAATAAGAGCAAAACTCCAAGATTATTAGAACTGTTAAAGATAATAATTGTGGCAACTGATCAGAAGTTAGTAGATATCTAGGACTCTTCTAGGAACTCTAGGCTCAAATTGTGAAAAGTTTCTGAGACAGCTAATATTTAGTCTTCTTGTGTAAATTCCATAATTAGTACCAGTAATGCATAATAATATCTTAGGTGAGATGTTCCAAAAACCTAATTAGCCAGTATAAATTTATAAAGAACTATCTCCCTTTTGCTGCCCTAACTTTTGTTTCTGGTTGTCCAAATACCTATAGTACCTGTATTTTAAATATTTCAGTGGTAGCATAGGCTAGTAGTTCATAATAATGTAGATCCTTTATACTCCATATTTAATACCGAAAGAACCCTTAGTACTTTTTAGACTGTTTATAATAGGTAAAAATCAATAAAATTCAGGCATCTTTTTGGTAGAAAACACTTTAAACAAGGTGATGAACTAAGCTACAATTTGTGACAGATACTGATGGAGAACATCATATGTATTTGAAATTATGGAGAGAGCATTCTTTTTTTTTTTTTTTTTTTTTTTTTTTTAGGTCAGGTAGAAAAAATCAATGCCCTAACCTTATTTCATGAATGTACTAGGTTTGACCTTGTTACAAAAGTATAGTAGCATTTGGGCTAATTATAGAATTTTTTTTTAGTATTGCTGTTAAATATCTCTAAAGAGTCAGTAAGTATTATAAGCAGTTGTAAATTATTAAAGTAGTTGTGACTTATCTGATATCTATTTTCTTACATTTTGTTTACATCCTGAAGGGATGTACCCTTCTCTACTTAGATCTTTTTTCACTTTTCTTCCTCTTTTTCTAAGGTATCTGATAGGTAGCACTTATCATTGCTGAGTGAAAAGAATGCCAGACTTCTCAGTTAATAACTCAGTCTTCTCTTAAATCCAAGTCCTCTAAACTCTTCTGTTGTGGGAGACTCATCAGTGCTCAAGACTTTCAACGTTTTGGGGGTGGCATCTTCAGTGTTTAAAAGTTAGAGGACCTTGATACAACTTTGAGAGGAAAAAACTTAGAGATGTAAGATTATGCCTTTGTGTATATCAGTATGCAGTTATATAAAAATGGTATTTACTGAAGGTCATTTAGTGGAATAGTAGGGAAAGGCAGATTTTTTTTTCTTTAAGTATAGTAATTGTAGACAAACATTTTTCTTTTAACCAACACAGATAACCAAAAACAAGAAAGGAAAAAAGAAGCCTCAGTATTTTTAAAGTGAGGGAAGGGAAAAATATACACATACACGCACACACAGACACACGCACACAAAGACTTATTTTATGAAAGCAAGAAAATTGTTTTCAAGGAGAAATGTATGATCTACAGTTACAATGTTTAGATATTTGGCAATTGGAAAAAATAATTTTTGGTGAGAATAGGAAAACAGATTGACATAAATGTACATTAGGGTAGTGACTTTCATTTCTTGTACATACACTGTGAAATAGTTCTGGGCAATAAATTCTTGGAAAAGGAGGGTAGGATTGGATAAATGTCACAGTTTATGACTGAATACATATAAACAGGTGAAAACTCAAGATGGAGAAGTAATAATAACCACCTGATAAAGAGTAAAACCCTTTCACCCTACAAAAAAGATTGCTTTAGAGTTATAACTTGATATTATAGTTTGATTTTTTTAAAAGATACTGGTTATATTTGGGGCTACTGTGGGTACATAAAGAATGGAATGCTTTTTGTTCCCTTAATACAAAGAAGTATTTACCATTTTTAAAAAGTCTTAACTGAAAAAAAAATTTGATGCTGTAGATTTACCAAGATTATCGAAAAATTTGACACAGCCACTATTTCTGCCATGGTGTCTTAAAAATAAAGAATAGTTGACAATGGAGAATTATATAACTATTGCAAGACAGCTACAAGCTAAAGTCTAGTTCTACAATATTGTCAACATATCCTGAACCTTCAGACCTTTCACTTATCCCCTAAATCCACCATAAGATGTCTAGATTTCAGGTTTTTCATACCTTTTACTTTCACCTTCCTAAGCCTCACCTCTCCCCCTTACAAGAATCATTCTGTGAGATCACTGCAGCCCACTTTGATTTTCCATCTCCTCTTAATTTTTTTAGCTCACATCTTACCTTATGACCTCTTCTCTGCTCTCAATGAGTCCCGAACAATTTGTTCTATTTGTACACATTAGTTAGAAAATCCTGGGAGATTCATAAGCATTTAGAAAAAAAATTTAAAGGGAATTCAGAAGAGCAAAGAATTAATAGTGTGATAATTGGGTGTTTGGAAGAAGTAGATTATGAATGAGGTCCTAAACCAAAGAAAGATTAGACTCTGGAGAAATACCATCTCATAAGGTAATAACCCTTTAATGTTAAAATGTCTGGAGAAGAGAGAGAGAGCTGAGGCCCAGATGCATATAGCCTAGTGACTAGGATTACAGGTGTCATTTAATATTGGATGAATGCACTAATGGACAAATGAATATACTCTGTTTAGAATGGCTTGGCCAAGTTTACTGGACTGTTCCTTTTAAGTCATTTATTCATCACATTTTTTAAAAAGAAATTTATTTAAATTATTTTCAAGTATACAGTACATTAGTTAGGCGTCTATATAGTTCCTAAAACGATCCCCCCATTTGCCCCCTCCCCCTGGACCTCCACCTAGCCTTCATATTATTACTGACTGCATTCCCTGTGCTGTGCTCCCCAACCCCGTGACCGTTCATCAGCTACTAATTTGTACTTCTGTAGCCCTTCACCCCATTCTCCCAGCCCCCTGACCCCTCTCCCCTTTGTCCATTACCAAATTGTCCATTATATTAGTGAGTCTGTTTTTGATTAGTTCTCTTTGTTCCTTAGATTCCACATATAAGTGAAATCATATGGTATTTATCTTTCTCTGACTTATTTCACTCAGCATAAGAACCTCTAGGTCCATCCATGTCATTACAAATGGTAGAATTTCATTTTTTTTTAATGGCTGAGTAATAGTTCATTGTACATATGAATCATAATTTCTTTATCCATCATCTCTTGATGGGCATTTAGGTTGCTTCCATATCTTGGCTATTATAAATTGTGCTCCTATGAATATTGGGGTGCATAAATCTTTATGAATTATTGTTTTGGTGATTTAGCACATATTTTTGAGTTCTAGGGTACAAAGATGAAGAAATGATATTTGTTTTTAGGAACTTACGTTCTAGTGAGAAAGAGAAAAATGTAAAAAAATTGGCAACTCCAATAGGAGGAATGCACGAGGTCTTTGGGGACACAGAGGAAGAAGTTGCAGAGAGGATTTCTGTAGAATAGGCCAAACTCTCAAAGATTTTAAATTCCATACTCAATTGTTTGAACATTATTTTGGTATCAGTAAGACAAGACACTAACAGAGCAACTTTGGAGAGTTTAGGACAATACTAATACTTTCTAAGATTTTCTTGTGGGTTTTAATAAGAGACACTTTTTGAGAGTTTCTCTGGCCTAGCCCCATAATTCAGGTTTGTCTGACAGCAAAAGTCAGGCTGTAATTTGGAGAGTCAGCCATCTCTAAATTGGTTAGAAATACCATCTCATAAGGTAATAACCCTTTAATGTTAAAATGTCCTAAATATCAAATTGAGATGCCCTTATTAGTGTGGTGACCTGAAATGTGTATATAACTTTAAAAAAATAGTGTTCACTTTGAGGGTGATAATTGAGTAGATTTAAAATCTGAAAGAGAGAAAAAGGAAAAGAGTATTGGTTGAATTTTGTGACTTTTCAAAGGCATTTTCAAAGATATATAACTAAACAAGTAATTTTGTCCCAAATTAATATTTATTTCCAGTCACTCAGTCCTTCAGAAATTACAAGGAAGAGAAGTATTACAAGTTATTCTCCAACAACTGGAACTTGTCAAATGAGCTCATTTGCATCTCCCACAAGCTCTAAAGAACAAGAATATGAAAATGGACCATCGAATGGTTAGTCGAACCTTCTTTTTCATTTATTGTAATATTTTTCTAGTTCTTGGTTAAATCAAAATTGTGATTTAATAATATATGGATCCTGCTGCAGCTGATTTTTTTCTTCTTAAAGACTTCAACAGAGAAATGGCTAGATATAGGTATTACTTTGGACATAAATGTAAACTTTTTAGAAACTTATTTTAAAATGCTCCTACAGACTTTGTTCTCTTACTGTCCTATCCATTAAATAGAAATTATGGCCTGACTGCCTGTAGCTACTATCAATTATAATGGTTACAGATATGCCTCTTAACAAGCTATCCATCATGTGCATAAATTAAAGGGCACATAATTCAGGTACAGCTGCACTACAGTTTAAGACAGGTACTGCTAAATGTTATTTTTATACATGTTGTGCATTTAGTTTTATCCACACTTTGTGTTTCTTTATATAACTGCTTTTATTTGTTTCATTCCCTTTTTTCCTTTACTTTTTTAAATGCATTTGCACAAGGTTTGTAGAACTTTTCAAAAGATAATTTTAATATGAAATTATTTTAAAACATTGTTAGTTTAAACTTGATCATATATATTTCTTGTTCTCTGGTTGTTTATTACTGAACTATTTATTTAACAGATATGGAAATCTGGATTTCATAGGTTTAAATTTTTAATGTTGAAAAAGGTTATGAATCAGTGACATGTCAAGTTTCTGTAATGTAAAATTTTAAATAGACTCAAATTTAATAAACTATATTTTAGATATGCTGTTTGAGCACTAAGCATATACTTGAAGCTACATAGAAACAAAGAAGTCTTCTCATTTTACTTAATTTGTTGTAAAGAAACACATAACAAGATCTCAAACTTTTGAATGACTTATTTTACTCTAATCAAATATTTTTTATCTTCAAGTTATCACTATTAGATTTGCTTCCACAAAAATGTATGAAGATGTATACATTTTCTTCAAATTCTGTAGTTATTTTTTATACACTTAATATATCTTTTATTAAAAATTCAAAATTAGTGCCTTATAGATGGTGCATCTCTATACTGACATGTGAATAGGTTTTAAGTGGATATGTACTCAATTTCCACATTGAAATTAAATATGGACTTAAGGGAACATTCCTTTTGCCCATCAAAAGATTGGTCACATGATTACAGTTGACATTTAAGTGGATAATTATCACAGATAATAGTACTAAGTAAGTTCTTTTTTAAAAAGTCATATAGCAAAGTTCCTGGAGAGCTGGAAATATTCTATTAACCTCTATTATGGCTACACTGGTTCACTGTAATTATTCATTAAATTGCACATGTGTATTTTATATACAAGTGTGTGTTTGTGTGTGCGCGCGTGTATTTTGCATACAGAAATTTCAAAGTAGGAGGTTTCCGTCTAGGCTCTTATGTCGTATTATCATCTTATACATGTTTTAGAAATAAGAAAGCCTGACTCTTATGAAATAATTTAAGTTCCAAATGAAGTCATAACTTTATATTAACTATCCTCACATTTTTAATATTATACAAAACACGAGGTACAATTTAAATAACCATTTTTATCTAACATTTTCAAAAACATTTTAGGTACTACTCACTTTCTATCACACTTAGGGTTTAATTCAGAACATTATCACGACTTTTAAGGCTTTACATCCTAATATTGGAGCATATCACCTGTCTCTTTTTTGCTACCCTTCCCATGTTTACACTATGTTAGCCACTTTTATTTTCTTGCCATTTGTCAATTATGCTGAGCCCCTTCCCACCACGAGGTCATTGCACTTGCAGTTCTCTTAGTCTGGAATACTCTTCTTCTAGGTATTTATATGAACTTTATATATATAGCTGAACCATGTACTGTATGAAGAGATGACTTAATATTAAATTTAAATCCAGTTATAGTTGGAAGAAAAATCTAGTTTTTAGTCTTCCCTCTACTTAGATTCTGCATGAGCCAAAAATAGGGCGACTGGGTCCAGCTTATACATTTAAGATACACATTCACATACACAGGAACACACACATATTTATTTATCACCATTTATATTTATTATATTTTTATATATTTGTGTGTATATATCATTATATCATTGCCCTCCTCTACCCCTTAGCAAATTTCTCCAAACTGTTATGCTTTTTAGAGAATAGCAAAGATGGTAATTTTTCTCCTTTCTTTGCTCCCAAGAATGCATCAGACTTATTTTTAATAATATTGAAGGATAAACAACAAATTCGGATAGTCGGAGTATATACTTGTAAATTAGATAGTCAATCTGTAGAAATCACCCAGACTTTAGCAGTGTAACAGCACAGAAAAATAAAAGATGGAGAATATAGTAAAACAGTGAAGAGAAATGATGGCTAGAATAAGAAGCTCCAACTTATGTCAAATAGGAGTTCCACAAGGAGAAAATGGAATGGGTCAGAGGTAGTTTTCCAAGATACAAGGACTATCAGTTTTTCATAATTAAGGAAAGAGGAATTTCCAGATTAGAGTGAAATGCCTGGTCTAAGCAGGATGAATTAAAACAGATCCACACCTAATCACATCATGCTAAACTCTACAATATCAGAGACCAAGAGAAAATTTTAAAGGCAGCCAGAGAAAAAAACATATTACCTACAAGGGAATGACAAAGTGATAGATTTCTCTTTATTATCAATAATCTACAGCAGGAAATGGAATAATAATACCATCAAAAATGGAATAATAATACCATCACAGCTGAAATTTATTCAGGAAGTGAAGATGAAATAAAGATATTTTCAGACCAAATCTAAGAATTTACCATTCACAGATCCAACCTTGAAAAGACTACTAAAGAATGTACTTCTATAAGAAGCAAATGGAGCCTCAAGTAAAGGATGGAATGTAAGGAGCAATGGTGAAAAAATAAATTAGCAAACAACTTGGTAAATCTAATTATACATTTAATGACAAAAATATGATTATAAGTTTGCTGACCAAAAGCAAAAGAACAATTTGGGGTGGGAGTGGGGATAAAAATAAATAATAGACCATAATAACGTGGAAGATAAATGAGGGATCAGAAAAGTGTTAATGTTTTAAGGTTCTTGTAATTTTCAGGGAGCAGATGGAATATCTGTA
Organism: Cynopterus sphinx; assembly: GCA_030015415.1. Classification (NCBI taxonomy): domain Eukaryota; kingdom Metazoa; phylum Chordata; class Mammalia; order Chiroptera; family Pteropodidae; genus Cynopterus; species Cynopterus sphinx. The sequence goes on from CM057387.1 coordinate 88,120,936, forward strand.
AATTGACTTTTTAATTGTGTTTTTGTTTACTTGCCTGTAAAATGGGGAAAATAATAATATCTACTTCAGGATTATTGTGAGAATTAAATGAATTAATATCTAAAAAGCACTTAGAATAGTGCCTGGCATATAATAAGGTTCAATATATATTTTAGTTATTTTTATTAATATTATTATTTTGACTTTAAGCCATAGGACAAGTAAATGTAAACGGACAGAAAAAGAAAACAAAATCATCATTAGCTTTTAAATGAAAATAATAGTTGATGTAAGAATATTAATGTTAACGTAGACCAAAACAGACTTTAGGGCAAAAGGCATTATTAACTATAATGGGAATCTTTACATAATTAGAGAAGGAAAGATTCAATACCCGAAAAAGTATCTTCAACCTCTGTGCATGTAAAACAAAAACTCAAACAAAACATAATGAAATAGTGTAGAATTACAAGGAGAGATTCACAAATCCCTAACCATAGTAGGAAGTTTTAAACTACTCTTTCAGAAATGAATGGAATGGATAAAAAGGAAGGATATATAGTTGAACTAGCAAATTTGATCTAATGAACCGTCGTCAAAAAAGGGTAACATTCAGCATACATAAAGCCCACAGTTCCATCATACTAAAATTTGCTATCACACAGATTACATTCCCTAACCAAAATTTTGTGCAATTAGGAATCAATAATAAACGATCCTCATGAGTTTAATGATCAGAAAAATCATAATTAATAATAATAATTTACTAATCAGAAAAATCATAATGGAAACCACAAAATACTTAGGAATTGAATGATAATGAAAATATGTCTGCACTTAGAGGAAAAATTTATACCTAAATACTGCGTAATATCAAAACTATTTCTAGTGGAAAATTTATACTTAAAATGCATATATTCAAAATGGAAGAGTAACTGAAACTAAGACAAGCATTCAACTGAGAAGGAAAGAAAAGAACAATAAAATGAATAAGAAAAAGCATAGTAAATGGTATAAACAAATTATTAAATAGAAAACAAGAGACAGTGTTAAAGAAAAGCAACAAAACCAAAAGTGGGTTCTTTGAAAAGAGTAATCAAATGGTAGGCCTCTGGCAAGACTGATTTTTTTTAAGTGGGAGAAGGAATAGACTGTATTTTAAAAGAGCTAATAAACTACTGTTTGAATATATGATGCCCAATTTGAAATATGTGAGCCGAATACTTCTTAATGTCCATGATCTAATTTAGGTGAAAGATTTTAAAACTTATAATTCTGTTGTCGCTTCTCAAATATTAATGTTTTACTCAATAAAAAGTTCCAATTTTCTCATTGATACCTTTCTACTCAATGATATAGATAATACCTAAGACTATTATATTTTCTTCTATAAGACTCTTTAAAGGTATTTTGAATTTTTTAAAAAGTACCATTAGCATTGTTATTTTTCATGAATTGATCCTCTAAAGAACCTCTAAATTGAACCTCTAATTGAACCTCTAAAAAGGTTCTTCATTCTCAGTTCTTGCTTGCTAATATAAAATTGGTTTATTAAAAGAATTACAGGATCTCATTTCTCTTTTAGCCTACAAACTCCAACTTGATCTGGCAACAGCTGTTGAGAAAAGTTACTAACTAGTACGTGACACCTTAGAAAAATCATTTGAACCTTTCTGGGTCAAGGTTTTTTTTTTCAAGTTTATGACTTTTGGTTTGGGACCAAATGATGCCTGAGATGTGTGCCAGCTGTAAAGTATATGTATCTAGAAGTGGAATGGTATCGGCCTAAACTTGTTTGAACTTCAGAGTAATCTATTAATAAATAAGCATAGCATTCTGGTTAAGAGCACAGTCTTTGCAGTCAGATGGTTGGGTTTAGATCCTGACTCTGACATTTACTAGCTTTAGGGCCTTGGATAAATTAAGTAAACCATTCCATTCCTCTATTTCCTTATCTGGAAAGTGGGAATAAGAGTCACTACTTGAGAGTTGTGCACATTAATTAATATGTCAGTTTTAAAACTGTGCCTGGCACTGAAAATACTGTCATAAGTGTTAGCTGTTGTCATCGTCATCAATTGTACTTCTCTACATGTTATGATCTGTAGAAAATTATCTTTGTTAGTTAAGGAAAGGGCTCCCTGGACCCTTACCAGAAAGTCCAGATATAATTTTAAATGTAGTCCAGATAAGCTGGTGGTACTAGGTGGTGGTACGTTTTTACCAGTGTTTTTGCAAAAGTGCATTTAAAGGGAGTCAAGTACAGACTGTTTATTATGTATAACCTAGAGAGAAAGAAACATTGAATCCACAGCCCTTTAGCTTGTGTTAATTGCTAATGAATGGAATGAAATAACGAGAAGTAATTATTAAGAAACTGGAAGACTCTTAATGATAAATTAGTGTCTACTCAACAGTCTTTGATAATTGATCCAAGTGTTATTCTTAGAGACATTAAAATTTCTCTTATTTAACAATTGAAAAGTCTATTAAAAACATAACTTCTTTTATGAAAAGACTGAGATTAATGCTATCAGTTACATTTTGTAGGATAAGATTTGACTAATCTAGTACAACAATGTTTAGAAAGTCATTGAACAACTGGTGAAAATTCAAATATAGCTTTCTTTACTGTTTCTCACTTAACATTACTAACTGCTGGTGCTAAAATGTGAAAATTAATTACAAAGGAACCGAGTAACTTTAATATTTAATTGTGGAGTTTTATTGAATGCAGACAGCATAGTATAAAATTTAGGAAATCAGTTAATACTAATTTTCAGAAATAAAGGTTTAATATGTACTGTGATTTTCATTTGTGGTTTTCTATAAAATGTACATTCCCGGCTCGATTTTTTTTTTTAGAGAGATTTTAATAAATTTATTTCCTCAAAGTTCTCTAAAATCAAATATTGTTGCCTTTACCATTCCATCCTCTGTTAAATAAACTCAATCATATTAATAAATTTTCTTTGGAATTTAAGGACACAGGCAAGTCAAATAATGAAAACTTAATAAACATGTAGCTAGTACTTTAACAAAATTTCTAAATCACAGATTTTTCTTTTCATCATTAACATGTATTTTGAGATAACAATTTAGTTACAATATAATTTTTTTGAGAGAAGGCAAAGTAATAATAAAGGAAATTATCATTAATCAGTTTCTGAACAAACTTAATGGAATTATAAATACCAGTGCATAGAAAATATACTTAAAATAAGCTTTTCTTCTAGTAATAAAAGAAAGTTAAGATCAATGAAATAAAAATTAAATGAAGAAGAAAACGTAAACCAAGATCGGAAAGTCTGTTCCAGACAATATATTTCTTAATTTGTTAATAAATTACATTTGAAAATTTAAATTGCTTTCACGTTATGTTATTTGGTTTCATCTGGAAATATTGGATTCTCCTGCAGTATTATTGTAGAGCTATACTGTTTAATACATGTAGATATTGAGCATTTGGAATGTGGCTTGTCTGAATTGAGATGTGCCGTAAGTGTAAAATACCACATATCAGAGATTTAGTGTGAAAACACGAATGTTATCTTATTAATAATTTTATACTGATTATGTGTTTAAATTGTAATATTTGGGGTATACTGGATTAAATGAAATATTAAAATTTATCTCACCTGTTTTTCCTTTTTAAAAAATTTTGCTAGTGGATTTTAAATTATATTAAATAGCTCATGTTATATTTCTGTTGGAGAGTGAGACAGTTTTTTATGGTACATTGTATCAATTTTTTAGAAAAATAATGAAAACATTGAGTAAATAATAGTTTCTGTACCAGTTGTTGAACAGATGGAACTACATAAAAATATGTAGCGTGCAGAGGGTGTCATTTTTTGTACATTTTAAAAAGTGATTTCTCAGTCTAAGGCTATGCCACCCTGAACCCACCCAATCCCATCTAATCTCGGATGCTAAGCAGGGTCGGGCCTGGTTAGTACTTGGATGGGAGACCACCTAGGAAGACCAGGTGTTGTAGGCATTAAAAAAAAAAAGTGATTTCTCAGCTGTTTTTCATTAGTAGTAAAGAGTTTAGGTTATTCATTCATTTGCTCATTTATTTATTTAATAAACATTTATCAAAAGCTAAGGAACATAAAACACTGAGAATCTTCAACTATGTTCTACTAGAGCTGTAAAATCAAACTTAAATTTCAACTCAGAACATATTTGAAGGATAACTTAGTTTCTCTAGTTGTCTCTTTAATATACAAAGCCACAATGGAAAAAATTTTTTAATTGTTTTTCTATATAATGTCATCATGAATAAAAAATAGGATTGGAAATGAAAAAAACAATAGCATTTGAAATGTTATTCATAATACAATTTTTTTCTGAGCAAATTTTAGGATACTTTTTCTTTTTCTACTTTCCTTTAATTTGTCTACAATTTTATTTTTTATTTAAAATTTGGCAATCTAAATTCTATTTAAAATTTGACAATTTTCCTTTTATGTTCTTTTTATTGCACACATATAGGAAAGAGAAAAAAGCTGGATCATCTCAGTTTAACCGAAAGAAAGGAATCTACAACAAAAGATGAGGAGTAAGTTTGTTTTTGAAATAATACACACATCTTAAAAATAAAAGGGTCATATTTGTTAGTGATAATTTAAGAGAAATCATATCTTTGCAGAAATTAGTAAATAAATTAAATAGTTATACCTGTGTTGAAGTATTCTTTCTTAAAGAACTTTATTTGTGATGTGTTTTGTAGTGTTCATATGATGATGATAAAGGATATCTTAATTTTAATACTCATTGAGCCTAGTTTTCCAGCCTATATATACATGAGACCAGCTTAGAGTAAAACTGTGGAAAACACTTTTTCTGATTTACCTTGTCTGGGAATATAATGCCTAACAAATAGTAGGTTCAAGAGCTAGGAACACAGTGAAGCCAGCAAAGAAAGGGATATAGGGGAACTTAGTAGGCTTACATGCCAGCAACCAACCATTTTCATATTGGCCTGGCAATGGTGCCCTGGGTGAAATCATTATCTGCAGAAAGCCACTGCCTATGTATTCTGGAAGGAATAGTTATATCCACTGGAGCTAGAAAAATTGAATAAAACAGAACAGGGCTTAAATTTTCAAAGTAGTTTATATTTTCGGCTCATTTACCCTTTCAGCTGTATGTTCTCTGTGCCACACAATATGATGGAGTGGTAGAGATGAAGAAAATAGTTTCTGCCTATAGGGGGCTTATAGTCTTATGATGTAAGTTAATATATCTTCCCAACTTACAAGTGAGTTGTAGGTAATGTTTCAAAATGTTTTAAAATCATTTGAGTGGAACTCAGAATAAATTTTCCATACAAATAGTGTTGTAATTCGTGGTTACAACCTCTGGGGAATGTTTTTGGACAACAGTGATAACCATGTAAACAAGCCAGGAATACCTATTCTCTTGCTTTCCTCCTGAATCAGCTCCATTAAGCTATTCTAACTTTTTATAGTTTCTTCCCTTCCTTCTTATTCTGAACCCATTAACTTGCTTATATCTCCAGATTTTTAACAGTAGCTCCTCTATCAGTGAGCTTTCAAATCGCAAGGCAGGAGCAAGAACGTTTGTTTTGGGTCAGTTGAGAATTTGCCTATGGTTATTTAATTTCTCTCAATATTTCTAAAAATCCCAGTTATTAATGTATATCACTCTATGAGTTGGTATTAAAATTAGTGAATTTAAGTACAAGCCAAGATATTTTATAATACATAAAAATTATGGGTTTCTAATTTTTTTTTCCACTCATTATAAAATTACTCAGTCCTAGTCAATAAAACTATTTTATTAGCTTCAATAATGGGTTATTCATTTATTCCATTTATTCAGATTTCTTTATTATTTTGTGAAACCATTCCAAAAAATTGGGTTTTTTAGATCTCAAACTGAACATTTCACATTTGTAGATCAATTTAAATGGTCCTAACATTTTTTGTTTTGTTTGGCAATTGTGTAGGTTCAGGTTCTCCATTAAGATTGACTCAATAGCATATATACACATACATATGATTTTATATATTATATATTAATATATGTAATACTGTGTATGATATATGATATTAATATATTTAGTGATAATAAAATATATTCTTGATGTAGTAATAATAATGGATTGATAATAAAGTATATATAACTATATATATAGATAGATTTATTTTGAGGAATTAGCTTATGCACTTTTGGAGGATAAGTCCCACTATCTACCATCTGCAACCTGGAGACCCAGAAAGTCAGAAGTGTAATTTCAGTCCAGGTGTTGAGGCCTGACACCAGGGGAGTCGATGGTGTAAATCCCAGTCCAAAGGCAGAAGAATGATGTCCTAGCTTAAACAGGCAGGCTGGAAACTGATTCTTCTTTCTTTCGCTTTTTGTTCTATTCAGACCCTCAATCGACTGGATGGTGCTCACCCACTTTGGGGAGAGCAGTCTCCTCTACTGAGTCATTTGTTACTAAGCTGGTTGCACAGTGGTAATTTTCTAATTCCATCACTCCTTCTGTTAGTTGGCCTTTTTTAAACTCGTGTGTTCGTAGGGATATAGGATTTTTCCTTAAATTCCACCTTTCCTTATTTGTACCCCTTCTCAGACAATAGATCTCTGACTCCTAACAGGAGCAATATATTTACACCTTTGCTTAGTACTACAACGTATACAAAATAGTTTCAGACTTCCTACATTTTTTTTTGTCTTTACTTGAAGATATATGGTCAAAATACTGTGTTCAAAACTGCTTGGATTAGTTTTTCGTTTGAAGAAGCATTCATTAAAGTAGTTCGGTTCTCTTGCTTCTGTTTGTAGTTGATTTTAATTTTGTCTTTTATCTTTTTAAATTTAATTTTGTTTTTTAACTATGTAATGTGGTTCAAAAAAGTATTCTCTGAGAAGTGTTACTCCCTGCCTCATTCCTTCTACCTACTACCTGTAGGTAACCAAATTCATTAGTTTCTAGTTTACTATTCTTACATTTATTTTTATAAACGTAAGCTGTTTTATTTATTTTTTTCTCATCTATCTCCTATGCAAAGATGACATACAATGTATACTCTTTTATACTTTTCTTTTTTCACTTATGACTATGTCCTGAAATCATTTTCAATTAATCAACTTAGCAAGTTTTAATGTAAGAATTCTCTCAACAGGAAAATATAGTTCCATGTCTAGGTTAAAATTTTCTTCCCCCAGACAACAAGCAGTTAGTGACATGTCAATAAAGCTCACTTATAAATAAACACCTACGCATTAATATTTTATGTGAACTTCCATATCCTTTATGCTCTGAAAGGAAAATATATAGTTCACTGCCATTGGCTTTTCTTCCTCTTGGCAGTTTGCTGCTGCTGCTGCTGCTGCTGGCACTATGAAAATGCAATAATGGTGCTTATTCTGTAAGATTTAGTCTCATTAAACTTTATTTTCAAATAATTGTAGGTTCACATGCCATCGCAAGAAGTAAAACAGAACACATGTACGCTTTTCTATGCAATTTTGTCACGTGTGTAGGTTTATGTATCCACCACTGTAGTCAAGGTACGGAACACTCCTCTCACTATAAGGATCCCTCCCTCCCTTTGTATAAAGCTTATTTTTAATTACTGGCTTATTCTCTTCTAGGTGGAAGAGTAACTTTTTTAGATTTTTAAAAAATTTCTATACTAATCCAAATAAAATCTTTTTATTAGTAATGAATTATGCCAGAACTGGGTTTTGTTGTTTGTTTTTTATGTATGTAATTAAAATGTGGTAAGTAACCAGAGTTCAGAATTCTGAGTTTCTCTTTACTGTATTTTAAGTATTGAATCGTGCAACGAGAATTTTGACTTATGGATCACTTTCTGCTTTAATGACGGCCTGTAGGGGTGAATTAGTTGAAAATGTTCATCAAAAACTTAGGACGAAGATATACTTATGTCTATATTCTGTAGGTGAAAAAAGACTGAGAGAGAAACCAGTATCTACAGAAGATTTATTTTCAACTGTTTAAATTTTTCACATGAAAGAATAAAAACTTTACCCCCAAAATTAGCAACAGGACAGTCATGCTCACTTTTACCACTGGTATTTAACATATTACTGGAAATTCTACCCAGAACAATTAGACAAGAAAAAGAAATAAAAGGCATCCCATTGGAAAGGAAGAAATAAAACTATCTCTATTTGCAGAGGACATGATCCTATATATAGAAATGCACAAGAAGCTACTAGAGCTAATAAACAAATTCAGCAAAATTACAGGATAAAAAATCAACACAGAAACCAGTTGTGTTTCTATACACTTGCAATGAACAATTTGAAAAGGAACTCAGGATTTAATTTCATTTATAGTATCATAGAAAAATAAAATATCTAGGAATAAATGTAACTAAAGAGGTGAAAGTCTGTACACTTGAAATTACAAAGCATTGCTGAGAGAAATTACAGAAAATCTAAAGAAAGACATTTTGTGTTCACGGGCAGGAAGAATTAATATTGTTAAGATGTCAGTACTTCTACCCAGTGTGATCTACAGATTGATTGTGAGCCATATAAAAATTCTAGCATTTGCTGATATGGAAAATTCTGTCCTCAAATTCATATGAAGCTGCCTAGATGGACATTAAGGACATTATGCTATGGGACATAAGTCAGAGAGAAAGACAAATACTGTATGATACCACTTATATGTGGAATCTAAAAAAAAACAAACTTGTGAAAACAATAAAATAATGGTTGCTAGGGAATAGGGGAATAAGACAAATGTTTAAGAATACAAACTACTTGCAAACGAGTAGGAAATAAGTCTTAGAGATCTAATGTACAGTATTAAGTAGTCCCCAAGCTTTTTGGCACTAGGGACCAGTACTCCTAGGAGAATCTAAAGTCTAATGATCTGAAGTGGAACTGAGGCGATGATGCTATCGTTGAGAAGCAGCTGCAAATACAGATGAAGCTTTGCTCGCCTACCACTTACCTCCTGCTGTGTGTGCAATTTCTAATGCCACGGACCAGTTACTGGGGACCCTTGCAGTATAGTGAATATAGACAACTATATTTGTAATCAATAAATTTGCTAAGAGATTAGGACTTAATTATTCTATTCCATATGAGAGCATATGGAATGAATAGACCTAAACACTAGAAAAAAATTTTTTGACAAGGAGTGTCAAATTTTTTATATTGTCTAGTTTTTTAAAAATTTAACCAGTCTTAATAGAAAATGTTTTTAATAAACTTTGATGTTCATAAGAATCACCTGGAAATACATATTTCTAAGCCACATTTAGAGATATTCTACATAAGTACTTGAGTGCAACATGGTAATTTGTATTTTTAACAGTTTTATTGTGGAGTTCTGATTTTAGTGGTGTTATGCTGTAAGATGTATGATGGCTATGAACATAGACCAAAAACACCTGGTTTCAGTCTTGACTGTGTCCCTTATTATGTAACCCTGATTAATTACTTTCTTTGTCCTTCAGTTTTCATGTCTGTAAAGTTGAGATAATACCACAGAATGTTATTTTAAAGATAAAATAAGATATAGCTTGTAAAGTAACAAGCACAGTGCTTTGAACTTTGAAAGAGCACAAAAAAGCAATTTATTTCATTGTTATAATCCAGTTATCATCATCCAAAATAATCAATTTAGATGGAGTTCAATAAATACAGGTTTAGTGACCTATTTACCTTTTTTAAATAAGACATAGTATTGTGAAGATAAAGAAAAACCTGAGGATTTTATCCCTCTTATGTACATGTAACTTTTAGATTTTTACCATACTATAGATACCATCCTAGGTAACTGAGGTGATAGCAGTAAATGAGGTGTAGACAGTGACCTTCCGTTCATGGAACTTATAATTTGATGGAAACAGATGTCAAACAATGAGAACTTACAGAAACAGGGAATTCGAGATCTTTAAAGGCCATTATTATGGATTTTAGAGGTTTCACCTCTTCTTTCACTATATTCACAATGCCTACACAGTTAGTACAGTAGTCACTCTGGGTTGCATGCTAGGGAATCTTGAAAATATCACTGACTCCTTTCTTATTTGCCTTCCTCCCTTGGCTTCCTTCTTTCATATCTAGGATGGCAAGCAGCAGCTTAGTTAATGCTTGCTAATCACCAGTGTCTAATTTTTAATAAGAACTGACAATGTGGCAGTTTCTTTTTTTCTTTTAGTTCTCCCCTTAGGATACATCTGAGGAACTTTATAGAAAAAAGGAAAATGGTGAAACTAAATTTGAAGCTAAGAATGGAAAATAATTGAAAGTAGTCAAGATAGAAAAAAAAAAATAGGAGCAGAATGATAGTTTTGAAAATTACATTACATATGACTTGCTTGAGACTAAAGTAATTAATGTGGAAAAAATTAAAAGCATAATTAATGGATACATCCCCCCCCCATAGATTTTATTTGGCTGAAGTATCTATTTTCAGTTGTTATTCAGAATATAAGATTTTCTCTTTGGGGAAAATGAGATAACTCTGAATTTCACAGTGAAGCTTTACTAAGAAAATTAGGAAATACGCAGACAAAATCCTGAATTTTTGGCACGTGGCTTTCTTGAGAGAAGGAGACATTCATAGTTAACATGCCTTAAGAATTGGCCCAGAGAGAAGGTAATCTGGAAAAAAAAAAGTCAAGATTTGAACAACCTTTTGGTGTGCCAGACCAATGGGATCCAGACACTCTTTTAAAATACTAGATGCTTAAAATATATATGTAGCTAAATAAATAAATAAATAAATAAACAAATAAATAAATAAATAAATAAATAAATAAATAAATAAATAAATAAATAAATAAAATACTAGATGCTAAAAAAAAGGTGATGCTGGGTTTTTTTCTCTATTAACAAATAAAGACAAGGTTTATCCAAGGAGGACCAACTAAGATTTCAGATTTCTCAAGTTGTACTACTGTGGTCTTTGGCCATAATACAGGATTTGATTAAATATTGTAAGGATAAATACATATAAATACGGATATCATGAAACTGGCAGCAGTCACTGCATATCTGGATGCAGTACCTGTTGAGATATACACAATTCACAAGGGTCATTATAAGATGAAGGATTTCACCCAATTCAGAGGCAAATCTGTTTAAGAAAGGAATAGCATTCTATAAAATATGAATGGCACCCAATGATGATAGCTTCACTCATCAACTTGAAAGAGGGAGCAACAATAACTGACATTTTATAACAGGGAATATAAAACATTCTGCAGGCAGAAATAAAAGATCATAGGTTTTCAGAAATAAGTAAATTAGTGAAGGAAAGCTAGACATTAAAGACCATTTTACTCTAATAAGCAAATAATACTGTTAGCAGCAAAGTAGAATTTGAATCCCATCCATTAAAAATATAGAAAAATGCTATCAGCACCAGTAAAAATCCAGTCTCCAGCACAAGTGGGATTAAATATGAGAATTGCCAATTTGTCTAGGATGAAGACAGTAGCAACCCTACTTCCCCCAAAAGCAGTTCAGCAAACAGTCTAGCTCCAAAGATTATGAAGGCTTCTCTACTGAGTCTGAAGATGTGGAAGAGAACACACTTCCTGAATTTCTCAAAATTTAATAAATGGATGAGTGTTATAAAACCATCCCATGAATTTGGTTGTCATTGAGATGGGAGGAGTTGATTTTTTCTAGGAAGAAGTAAAGGAGGAGGAAGAAGAGAGGATAGGAAATTGAAATAAAAATGAGAAGAGTAATAAAGTGTCCCCTTGTTCACTTGGTCCTGTAATGGAAACAGGAAGCAGCTTAGCCACGTGAAGGATACCTGAAAATGATTTTCCCAAATCATTTGAAACTCAGTCAATACAACTCCCTGTGGTTGTCAAAACAGTGTGCTTAGCTGAGCCTCCAAAAACTATCTTAACTGACGTCCTTTAGGGATGCTATATTGCACAGCTCCTGAGGGCACCATTCACATCTTTTTTTACACAGAGCTCCTTGAAATCATTCAAGATGGCAACGCTGCAAGTCTCAACCCTACCCACACAGTTCCTGAGGGTCAACAGGGGGCACCCATCAGTTCATTAAGGTGTGGTAAGGCAACTTGGAGAGATTCTGCCACCAATCCTCCCAGGAAAGGAATGCAAGGTAAAGGAACCCTAGGATTTCTTCTCATAGCAGAGTATTTGCTTGCCTCAGCTTTGTGCCCCTGAGGCACTTAGGCTTAGGTATATTATAGGGCAGAGGTCCCCAACCCCTGGGCCATGGTACCAGTCTTGGGTCTGTTAGAAACCAGGCTGCACAGCAGGTTAGCAGTGGGCAAGCAAGAGAAGCTTCATATGTATTTGTAGCTGCTTCCCAATGTTAGCATCACCTCCTCAGCTCCACCTCAGATCATCAGGCATTAGATACTCATAGAAGCACCAGTCTTTTGTGCTAAAAAGATCGGGGACCGCTGATACAGGGGAAACTAGACATTCCCAGCTCTGGGTAGAAGTCACTTAAGTCCTCTTGCTCCTTCAAGCCTTTTTTTTTTTTTTTTTATGGTGATCCATTAGGCTTTTTGAACTCAGTGGTAGGAGCTGGAATCCCCTTTTTGACACTCTCAAACTGAAATTCCATTGCTAAGTAATTGGGGCCTCAGATTACTTTTAATAGAAAAAAATAATAATAAAGGAAAAACTTTAAAGAAAAAAATTAACTAGAATTTCACTATCCTCACATAATTTTTAGCTTTTACGTAATGCTATCTCTCCATACTTTGCTCACATACTTAGATATATATTTTACTTAGTTGAAACATAGTGTATATATTCATTGTGTATGAACATTTAACATATTTGTCTCATTTTTTAATAGCACACAAATGTTAATGGATAACACTAGTTTCTCATAAAATTGATAGTGTAGTGTTCTCCGAAAAAGTAGTCACTAACCAGCCACACATGACTAATGAGCATTTGAAATGTGGCTAGTCCAAAATGAGATATTAAGGAGTATAAAGTACAAACTGGATATTGAAAAAAAAGTAAACTATCATGAATAATTTTAGTATTGATTACATGTGGAAATATTGATAACATGTTGATTACCCAACCTACTTTGTTTGATATATTTAGTTAAATAAAATATATTGTTAAAATTAAGTTCACCGGTTCCTTTTCATTTCTTTTAATATGACTGCTAGAAAATTTTAAAGTACATACATGGCTGGCAATTTATTTCTGTTAGACTGCACTGTTCTAGATTATCATATATAGCTAAGAGATCTTAAAATGTAAAAAGAAACTAAAATTGCAACAATGAGGGAGTGGTTGAATCATCTTTGCTATGTTTTACTAGGTACCATATTGTGCAGCCTTTGAAATTATAGTCTTGGATGATGTGGCTCCAAAAAAATACACATAATATTATATTAAGGAAAGAAGGTATGATACATAGTTATAGAAATGTTAAAAAAAAATTAAAGCTAAAAGAACTTTTTCGGAGTGTTAACTAGAGATACATTTAGGAGATAAGATTACGAGTGAAGTTTTATTTTCAAATTTAAGAGAGTGGTTTAGTGTCTTTTCACACAAATATATTAAAGCCATAGAATTTAGTTTAAAAAAAAAATCACTGGGTAATACTTAACTCAGATCTAGGTAAATAAGGAGATGGTGGTCTATTCGTGTTCTCAAAGTAATATTGTGGAGAAAGGAACAAGCCAACTATATCTTGTAGATGAAAAAGGCTCTCTATACTAAATGTGACTGAAAGTAACCTCACAGAGTAGTCAAATCATAAATTCCTAACTGGGTAGGTCATGATGGGTTGTCACAGCCCAGGCCTATAACTTTTTTAGTTAAAAGGTTTTTAAGCAAGTCCTACCCATTATTCTTATGCATCTAGGTTAACACACCTTTGAAATGCCAGAAGTAATTCTCTTTTTCCTTCCCTGAAAGGAAGCACTAAATCTTAACTGTCCTGTACCTTGTTTTCTCCTACCTTCCTGTAATCTTCCTTACGTTCCCACCTTAATTTCAAATGCATAAAAGAAGCTGTTAAACTGCCATTCTCAGGAGCATTTGAGATCATGCTTCCCAGCATTTGGTCACTTTGGCTTAAATAAACTCATAAAAATTCTGTACAGGATTGGACATTTCTTATATCTGTAATCTCTCCCACTGTTCTGTGAGAATGAAAGTGAAACTCCAAAAGACAGGATGGCTGCTGATACATATTTTGTTTGTAAAGGAATGAAAGAATGGAGGAGGAGCATTTACGTCTTTTACCATTTTGAAAAATGTAGAGAGAAGGATTAGAAAACTGATTGTAAGCTCCTTTAAAAAAAAGTTGTGAAAATGATTTGAGTTTAAATGCTTGATCTTGCTAAAATGTTTTTTTATTCGTAGATTCATGGTGTTGCTATCTAAAGTTGAGAAATCATCAGAAAAAATCATGGAAATAATGCAGAGTTTAAGTATTATTCAGGTTTGCTTTTTTTTTTTTTTTTTTGACATAATTTCAAATTTCTACTACCCCATTTGAAAAAGGAGAATAGGAGAGAACCCCAGATTGGACAATCCAATCCAGAAGAGAGTTTGCAGGGGATATGATTAATTTACTTTCCATGAGAATTTCTTTTCTTATATGAACATTAATTAATATAACATTTTAATTACATATGGCTTTTTTACTTTTAAAAATAAATTTGTAGATTATATTTAGACTTTTTAATTAACAAGTTATTTTTATTCAGGCATTTTAGGGCTTGTAGTAGTTGACCTACCAGAGTATGTTAGATTTCCTACAGTAGAGTTTAGGTTTTTCAGATGAAGGGAACAGTATACTATCTTTTCATTAGAATTGTCAGTAATATTATATTTGAATAGAACTTAACTCATTTAAAATGACTTTCTTTTAGGCTTTGGAGGGCAGTAGAGAGCTTGAAAATCTCATTGGTATCTCCTGTACATCGCGTTTCTTAAAAAGAGAAGTGCAGAAAACAAAAGAACTAAGTAAGAAAACTTTATGAGTTATAGTAGTGTCTCTACATCCCTTGTTTGCAAACTTAGATATATATTTTAATATTTTAAATTTTAGAGATAAATCTATTCATTTTTCCAAATTTAAAGTTGGTAGTCTTCTTTATATATATCACTACTGAACATATGATAGAAATATTATTTAAAGAATAAGAAGCCACATATTTTTTACCAGGATATGTTATTTCAAGGATTTCTCTTGAATGTAAAGGGAAAGAATGTACCTTGGAAACTGGTATTGGGCATTTTAAATGTAGTGCTCATTCTTTAAATAAGATATAATAAGGTATTGCATTTTGTACTTGATACTTTTACATATGTATTACTTTGAATTTTGTTTAATGAAGTTATTTCTTCCAAGATGAGAAATTATTTATATTCCATGTTAATTCTTAACTTTTTTTCTTCTAGTGACAAAAGTAATAAAACAAAAACTGTTTGAAAAAAAGAGTTCGGGACTTCCTAACAAAGGTAAAAAGTTGTCTTTTATTATATAAAACATCCTTTTATCTCATTTGCCATTTAAAACCTGTCATCATGAGCCTTTAGTGTACTCTTAAAAGAGTAGGAATCTCATTTGAAAAATCTTATATTGCATTTAGCAGAAGACTATGTCTGATGAGAACAACTTCCCTGATGATTGAACTTTTTAAATATCTTTTGAAATATAATTTTTAGTTTAAGATTTAAATTTTGTACTTTTATTAAAAGTTCTTTTTGAGAATACAGCCACTTTTAATGGTGAATTAAAAGGATACACAAAGCTTTTATAAAAAGTTACTTTGTAACCAGTGCTCTAAAAACTTTAGATCATTAATGACATTTGATCTACTGTTAACCCATGCCTCTGAGCATATCACAGCATGGGAAACTAAATTAGAAGGTTTTAAGTTCCCATAACACATGCACATCCACAGCTCAGTAAGTAAAATAAGCATAGACTACAAAATATTAAAATATTTTTACACCAACTTGAGGGATTGTTTAAATATTATTGACATGAATCTCATTTAACATTGTCTGCAAACAGATAAACCTTGAAATGGACTAAAAAGCCCTGTTTGTAGTCTATCATTTTTGAGTACCAGTGACTACCATTTATTGAGGACTAATAATTACTATGTTCCCAACACTAGGATCAGCAGATCTTTACAGCAACTGCACAAAATAGCTATTATCATTGTCATAAATAAGGAACAGTGGAACAGTGACACAGAAAATGTTAAGTAACTTGCCCAGAAATGCTTTACTTAAGTGTCAGAGCAGGGTTTCTAACTAAAGACTTAATCTGACCTCAAAAAATGTAGTCTTTTCATTATTCCATGTTGCCTCTTCCTAAAACAAATCAAATCATCCAATCATTCCAGATTTTAGATTCAGACATGGGGTTGTAACTGAAACTGGTCCAATCAATCTAGTTTTAGACTGTGCTTAGGATCTCTTTAGCAAGCTGGTGATGAGATTGCAGTGTACAATGCAGAGATTACCTGCTGGACAGTTCTAAAAGCCAGCTAGCTCAGGGCAGGCCAGCACCCATGGCAAGATATTCCCAAAACTCATGTGGGAAGGGAGCTGGGTAGGCTTCCTGATCTGTTTAGTCGAGCAGCTAACTTCCATTGTGATCCCAAGAGTTTAAGAACGTGAAGGTAGCTTTTTCTTGGAAAAGGCTTTTGAGATCTCTTATGCTATGTAACTTGACTTTAATATATAACTGGGTTTCAGTGGTTTCAGTCTCTCCTAACTTGACAGGTTTTAGCAGATAAAAATGAGAAATTGGAATGTTTTGTTTTAGTTAGAGGAAATCTTGAGTCTGTATATTCTGTCAATTGTGTGATTATTTTAAATCTGTAATTTTCTAGAACTAATTAAAATTAGGCTTTACATAGTTGGTTTTTGACAACATTTTTGAAAAATGAGGAAGGGAAAATTATAGAATAAGTGATTGCCATTGCTAAAACAATGGGAAAAAATTTTCCAAAAGTATTGTTTCTTTATCTGAACATTTATTAAGACAATAAAGTCATGTTCATGTGTTAAAATTTTCTTTCAGATATCCAGTATATACTGATTCTTCATTTATGCACAATCACCCTTAAAACTATTTTCTAATATTTTAGGCATATTCTTCATTTATGCACAATCAGCCTTAAAACTATTTTCTAATATTTTCTAATATTTTGCCCATTACCAGGTTTTCCCTAAGGACTAAGTATTAGAGGATTGTATCACTAAATCATGTTTTAAAATTTCTCATAAGCATTGATTATTTGTTGTCATTTAAATGAAAACTGAATTAAGATATATATTAATATATATTGTATATGTTAGAATATATAAGTCATCTTTCATTTATGTTTCTTAATAAGAGCTACATTTTCTCTTTATATTTCCTAAGGTATTCAAATCTTTATTAGCTTTTTAAATATTTTGAAGTAATGCCTGAAAAATAGATTGAAGCTTATTTTTTTAATAATTTGAGTTTGAGCTATATATTTTTCTGGGTGCTTTTCCATCCTTTTTCTCTTATTCCAAATATGTGCATTTAAAAAATTATAGTGGTACTTTTGTTTTTTGATTAAAAATGCTGTACACCAACACATGCACATATGTATATAAATTTGCTAAGTTAACAACTTTCACCCTCTTATTCATACATTCATTTTAATAGGACTTTTTTTTAATATCTCAAACTAATTTACTTTATATATCCTTCATTTTGAGATCTAGGCTTTAATTTTTTATAGTAATTTCTACTTTACTCTTTTCTTTTACTAATGCTATTACCAAGAATTGTTAGCATTTTTAGACATTTTGAGAATCTTTATAATATTAGAAATTATATAGTTAGGAATTATGTAATATAAAAATCACTTATGCTGTCACTGCCCCTTCATATTGGTCCTTTCATTCTATTTGTTTTTTGTTTTTTTGTTTTTCAGTGCTAATTTGTTTAGTATCATTTGCCGTCTTCCGTATAAGCAGAGGAGTAGAATTGTAAAAATTATACTCTAGTGTTTTAAATAAATAGACATCTGACATACACTCTTAAGGCTTTATATAACTTATTCTTCAGAAAAGTTAAACATACACAACATGAAAAGGTACACTAAGATTATCATACTTTACAGAAGAACTGAACCTTGCAAATCAGGGAATGCCTTGATAGAATGTATAAATAAAAGGATTCCATCTCTTCTAAGTATAAATTTCTTAAAGAAAGGAAAGTTTCTTTCTTTTTTTAGTTATTTAGGAAGTAAACCTAACTTCACTTTCCTTAATAATATTGGCTTTATGACTATCAGAAAAATAATGTAATGAAAGGTTCTTTCTCTGTTCTATTTGGATGTGAATTTTCATAATTATTTTTAATTTGTCATGCTGAAGATTTAAAACATATGACCATTCAATGGGTTGATACAAATGGAATGTCACATTATCATCACATGGTAAGGCATGAAATTTATTTACTTTACATAATCAACCTCAACTTAAAACAACTTGATACAAATATTCCTAAGTCAATAGGTGGCATTATGTAGTACTTAGTATTTTTCATTTTTTCTGGAGATATTAGAAAATACCATCATTGTTTGTCTGTGACTAGTACTTCCAGTAAACAAAATATTTTTGAAAAGAATGTAAGCAGATTGTAGATCGGTTGCCAAGATATGAAATCTAGACATTTAGCTTTAGTCCAAAACATATTTTATTGTTTTTGAGAATAATTGTGTAGGTTGTAGTATGCATATTTTAAATGAAATGTTAACTATCTGAACTTTACATTGTTCAAAAAAGTTGATTGTTTCAGCTTTTTGTAATCCAAAATATTTCAGAATTTCTAGCTCTAGTCTCAAAAAAGAAAAGCACAGAATATAATGTTTCTGTTTTATTTAGCTAATTTACTGTCTTCTTATACTGTAAGATTCATCTTGGTTATAGGACTTTAAAGTTTAAAAATTTTTGGACCACAGGACAAATTTTAAACTCTTGTTCTAAGACTATAAAATAGTTTGGTACTGCCTTTTCATTCTAACCACCCACTGAAGTATTTTTCAGCTTAAAAATATGTTGTTCTTTCCCCCACTCAGTCTTGAAAAAGTATTCATCATATCAGCTGAGTAATTTTACTCCTAGAAGACTGCTACCCTTTTAGGTTTTTTTTCTATCACATCTTAAACAGTATCTTTTTTTCAAATTCTTCAGTTTTAAAAACACCGTGGTTTGAAGTTTAGACATGATGAGTTTTAGAGGAAGACATGATGAGTTTTAGAGGAAACAACAGAATTTCCCCCTGTGCTTTAACATTCTTTATCTGGAGATAAAAAATGGAGATATTAATTTTGGTGGCACAAATATACATTAATTTACAACTATAGTCCTCAGCTCTTTATAAGCATTCAGCTGTCATGTACGCTGTACTCGGGTCATACCTTTCCTATTAATAATGTTAATGCTCTTGTTTTACATTATTCATCACTGTTTGGAGGATACATTTCAACTGCTTGCTCGAGATTTGTCTAGGATTTAAGGCAAAACTGCTTTATTTTTAAAGCCTAAATAATTTTTCAGTGATTTAAATTTTTTTATACTTTATTAGAAGTATGATAATTTTTATCTTTTAAGTAATCAGTAAAAAAAAAAATTAAACCATAGATTTGAACTCATTTAATAGCAATTATGTGTTTACGAGGTATAAATAACTTGCTATCAGACGTTACAAATATCCAGGTGCTCTGTATGTGCTGATGACAACAAAATTGAAACGAAAGACTGTAATAATTCTGACTGGTTTTCTCTGCAGAAGATATTGATTATTTGTGTGTGGTGAGAGATTTGGAAAATTCAATTAAAGGAGTTGTGCAAAGGTTTCATAAATTTTCCTTCTACAGCGTGTACACAGACATAGTTGCGTATTAAATCAATGCAGCACTTCACAATATATTTTCTTTGAAACATAAAAATAAATAACATTTAAACAGTTCTGCTTACTACAGAAACAAATTTTATTTTCTGTGAAGCATTTAGTCATGTGCTATCACTGACTCATACACATTTGCCAGCTGTAACAAATTTTATAGACATTTTCTCCAGAGACATATCTCACATACTATGAATTTTTAAATGAGCAAATGGTGAAGAAGGGATGTCAGCAATATAAAAATTGATCAGCTAAAAGATAAAAGCATAAGTAAAGAGATTTGTATGGTAGTCTTAATAGGTTTTATTAAATAAAAATACTATAAAAAGACAGTAATGAACAGACTGAAGACTAACTGTTCTTGAGGTGGAGAAAAATTATTCTGGCACATTTAGTAGAAATTGCTTTTATGCCACCTGACAGGTGAACTTTTTTTTTTCCATTCTAACTTTTAGTCAGGAAAACTCGCAAAAGAGTTCAATAAATTCTCTAAGTGGTTTGTTTATTTTAAACATATTAAAATAATTATGTAGATATTTATAGTATTATAGAGCTAATTATATAGTTTAAAGGAGGACTTGTATAGTAAGTAAATGTTAGGTGATTTTTTTACTCCAGCTTAGCCTTCATATAGAAGGAAAGTAGTCACTTTAATTCACACCATTCACACTATATGCCTTAGCCCTGCAATCTCTCTCTGTTGGGACTCGTGGCCCCTCTGCAGCTTCTCTCTCTACTTGCTTTGCTCTTTCTTTTCTCTGTCTAGCAAACTTCTGCTCATTTTAAGGTCAACCTCAGATGTCATATCCTCCGTGAAACTTTCCTGAGTTAGCCTAGGTGAAACTAAATTGCTTCTACGCTTCTACAACACTTAATCTGAATGTTTATAAATGTATCGTGTTGTAGTGTATTGTGATTGTCTGGTCACAGGGCCCTTCCGGACTCTGTCCTGGCAAACAAGTAAAATCTTATCTTCTATACGGAGCCAAGGAGTCTAATATAGAACCCAAATGGAAGGTCCATTTGCATGTTCAGTGAATGAATAAAATCAAATAAACACTCTAAGAATTTTTTAAAGGACTTATCTAGATATTTTCAAATACTTATAAATTGCTATCTCTACTTAACCTCATGCATGTTATATTTACTAAATACCTACTGTGAGCTAGACACTGTTCTAGCATTGAGGGTATGCTAATAAACAAGACAGACATGGTCCTGCCCTCAGGATTTTAAAATCTAGCACAAAAGACAAATAATTATAATAAATCATAAGCATACATTATAATAATAAATTTCTGGCAGTTTTCATCCTAAACTTTTTAATGTACATTCTGGAGCAGAACTGAGCAAATCAAGATATTGAAGTGAGAATTTATAGCCCTAAAGCTGCAATTTGTAATATAAAATAAAACTTTACCTTTAGGTTCATTATTTGAATTGCATTTTAATTCAGCATTTATTCTGCATCACATACTGCAACAACTTAATTTTGAACTGCTTTCTAAAAAAATCTTTTTCTTTCATACAGAGTTACATCATCTTGACAGCTATGAATTCCTTAAAGCCATTTTAAATTGAGGTACTGTTGCACCTTTCTAATTAAGTTTATTTTCCCTTGTTAAATTTTACTGTTTTGTTCAGGTGGAAACATTTTATTTATATTTTCAAATTTGGTACTGTCTACAAAGAAAACAGGGCCATGCACTTTGGAGTTTTAGTTAAAATTATATTTAATCTATTCTTATAAACAATTAGGAGGGCAGTCAGACAAGATCTGTGAGTTAGAGGCCGATTGAAAGAGAAGAGTGTTGAGCTGACTAGGCTTGCTTTAAAGTCAAAGAGGGCATGTTTTTAAGTGAATATAAAGAGGGCCCTTAATTGACCACCTTTGGTATAAGTAGCTAACTAGATACTGACAGTTGGATTATAGTTCCTATAGGGCATACCTGACTGAACAAGATATAACAAGTCTATTAATTTGGAAATGTGCTGCATTGATTAAATAATTATATATTAATTAGTTGTACCTTTTCTTCAAAATACCTCTTGTGAATTCAGCAATTCAAGTAAAAATGACAAATTTATAAATATAACTTATAGCTTAGCTAGAAGCAATATGAGGCACGATGTGACATTAGTGTTTGGTACACCTGTAACTAAAGGTTCACATTAAGAACTAACATTATCCCAGACTTAGTGGCATCAGTATCAATTTTCTTAGAAAATAACCAGATGTTGCCTGCTATATCTTAGAAAAAAATTAATGCATAATGAAAGAATTCTGTTGTATCCTGAAAATACATTTCTTTGAAATGGTATCTCAATTGATTCATATTAGCTTTGTAGCAAACTAGCTCTTCTTAAAATATTTGCAAAACATCTTATATAGAAAATTGTCACTTTCATTCATTAAAATGTTCATTGTGTTATATACAATGAATAGTTTATAATAATATCTAACATTTATTGAGCATTTTCAATGTGTCAGGCACTATTATAAGCACTTTATACATAAGCCATTTAACCTTCACAACTTAAGTGGAGTAGATATAGTTATTATCTTTATTTTATAGGTAAGGAAACTGAGCACAAAGAGATTAAGTGCCTTGTCCCAGGATCACCTCTGAGAGATAGTCAGGATATAACCTGAGTAGTTTGGTGCCAGCGTCCATGCTCTTGCCCACTACAGAGCAGTAATCTATGAATGTCAATTTTTCCTACTAGTCAAAGGTTTTAGCTCCTTTTAAATAGTAAGGATATAGTATTTATGCACATGCATATGTATATTCATTCATTATAGGGTTAAATATTTTATAAAATTTCTGACTCATGGAAATCCAACAGAGAACTATTAGATAGTGATCATAAATGCATATTCACAGTTACATATTTGGCAAGCGAACATACACATTGAGTATATGACAGTCTCATTACTGAAATTTGGGGGGAACTTAAGAGTACTGAGAATAGCTTTGTATTCATCGATGATAGCAAAGATTATCTGAGTCTTTGAGTCATACTTTCAAAAAACTTGAAAGAATTAAGGTTAACCTACCAGTCAACCTCTTTTCCTCCTTTTTAGTGGGGAAGCAACAGAAAATAACAGTGAAATGAAACCTGATTTAACCTTCATGTAGTTCTCTGGGTTCTCTTTACTGTGTTTTCTTCTCACTTCAGGCAATTTCTTCATGATCACATCCATTCCCTTGACTTTAGTTCTCATCTTAGTGTTGTTTTTTGTTTCCAAATCTATTTGTGATCCTCCTCCTGAGCTGTAAGCCCACATCTCAGTTACTATACATTGTCCCCCAAGTATGCTGATTTCATCATTTCGCCAACCCCAAATCCCCAAATTGTTCTTCATTCTGCCTTTCTGGCGATTATATTCATCTAATGATAAGGCTCAAAACCTCAAAATTCTGTCTCTCTTTTTGTCCCCTTATCCAAACGGCTGCCCAGTGATATCACTTCCAAAAATGTTTACTTCTTCATTCTGTTTCCACTGTATTAGTTTATTCCTTCATTACCCCTCATTTAGATTATCATCATTCCCATTGTAACCTGCCTCTCTGCCCTTTAGTCCCTTTCCTCTACAGCCTCTCCTGCTACTGGTTAAATTATGCTTTAGAAGGTATCAGTCCACCGTATCTTACCAGTTGCCTTTCCAATTTGTCTGTTTCTTAGTCACTCCAAATTACTTGCCATTCTCCAGACATATCCCTCAGAAAGTGCCTTTCTCCTTCCTTTACCTTTGTCTCCTCTTGTTGGCATACCTTTTCCTCCATCATTGTCAAAATTTTGCCCATCTTTCAAACCCTGTTTATATCTCACTTTACACTAAGCTTCCTCAGGTTCTTCTCTTCTATGCTGTCTCATTGCTCTTCCTTTGCACATTTGTCATGGCTGCCCAACTGGCATGACTAAGAGAGGGTGTTAAATTCCTGAATTTGTTCTATATCCTAGAAACCTCTAACAATCATTGTATTTCCAAGACCACTGTGTCCAACTTCCCTGTCTGAATAAAGGCTCCCACCACCTTTCTTCAGTGATTGTTCCTTCTGACCTATATTGTTCAGTCAGGAGAACTACCCTATACAGATTCACTCCCAAACTCTTTAAAAAGTGAATCTTTTATAAAATAATGTTACCATAAGAGAGACTGTGAGTAAGGGTGACCATCAACCCATAGGCCATAGATGGTATGGAGACCAGCAAAAGGGTGGGTAGGGAGAAAAGGCATGATTTTGATTAATCTTAACAGGATACTGCTGGGCATACTGGGGATACTTTATCTAGAAACAATGTAGATAAATCCTTGATTAACAAAAGTATGAGGCTTAGTATAAACACAGCACTGTGCATAAATGCCAACTTTTTGAAACCTGGTATTCAAGCTAAGGATACAAGATTTATATTATATACATGAAATAATAACAATACAAGACAAGCTATGATAGTGATACAAGTTCAGACCTTTCTTCTTTCCAGGGTTCTGGGTAATAGCAAATGCAAAAAGAATTCAGTCCAGAGAGGGTCAGAATCAACTTGATTAGTGGAGGAGTTGAAAATTTTCAACATGGCTGTCCCTCTGGTAGAAGCTTGGGGTAACTAATGTGGATTGTGCCTAAGTCAGAAGTGAAACCTCCTTTCTCCCACACTGAATCTAAATCTTAAACACTGTATTCTCTCCTGAACCTGAGGAGAAAACTGGATCTTTGTACCTGTCTTATATGGTTGGTCACAGAGGGGAGATAGAATGGGCTGGTCTTAATGAAATTAGGAAGCACCAAGGCCCATTGGACTTGAGTAGACAGTGAAAGGGAAGCTAAATTGTGAGGAAGAGTGTTGTATAAGAGTAATGACATGTCATATTAGTAGTAATCTGTGGACCAGTGTTCTATACTTTGAACAGTCAAATGTGTCACTCTTTCATGGGGTATATAGAGCAAAAGAGTTGAGTTCTTTCCTCTTCAGACTGAAGGAATATAAATACTCCTAAGTACCAAATGAAGAATAAGCAGTAATATAGAAATACAACACATACATTATCTCAGGCTGGGATGACTAGGCCATTATTTAAGGGTTCATGATTTTAAAATCAATTCTAGTAATAACACGGTACAATATGTCAGAGGGTCATCCAGACCCTAGTAATAGTTGTACTTTACATGGAAGTTGGAATTTGAAAAATGGGTGATTTCAATAGGTGTAAACATGCTAGGCAGAGAAGCAGAATGATTGAATGGTAGATTCCAGCCACATCATTGGCAATTGTAATCACCAGTCTACTAAGTTCAGGATTTATTCATTAGGCAGAAGTGGGCCAGTGAAGATTAAGGAAGCAACAACGCAAAATGTTTTAGAAAGAATATAATTACTATATGAAGGATAAGTCCTGTCAAAGTACTGCTCATAAACTACATCACTTTATCTAAATTGCTTTTCATTTGTGTTCTGAGATATTTATCTTCAGAACTAGTATGGCAATGTAGAGATAACAAACATTGCTACTCTACTCTTGTTCTGTGACAAATCTCACATTGTTCAATTTATTTTTGCTAGATCCTGAATTTGGCCTTAGAATCTTTCTGAACACAATTCTAGCAGCCATGGTCAATTGATGAAATGTCTTTGTAGGGGCTGGCATTGTAATAGAGAACAATATTTGGATTAGATGTCCAACACCAGTTCTATTTTCTACTTAGTTATGTGGCCTTAAACAAGATATTTGGTTCCCTTAAACCTTAATTATAAATGGGACAGTGAGATTAAACAAAATCATTAATTAGTATCTCCCCCACAGTAACTGTTTGAGTCTTCCTTTCTTCTATAGTATTATCATTAGTTCTGATAACTGTATATCAATAACCTATAAGGATATTTAAGTGAACATAAGAGTGCTTAAAATCTTCTATAGGAATTCAGACCAAACTCAAGTGAGAGTTGGCAAAAGTTGGTTGTCAAGTTAGCTTATCTTCTTATAGGCCAGGAGGAACATTCAGACTCTCAATAGCAGCCCACCATGCGTTACTTCTTCATAGCTGCCAATATAATCAAGGAAGGGGTATTTCAGGGGTGACTGGTCCACATGCCCTGGGAGAATATATGCCTCAATTGCCAATGGCTGCTTTCTTCAAAGTCTTCCTTTTCGCACAAGTGTCTTAAAGCCAAAAAGAACTTCTGCCACCACTAGGAGTCCCCAGAGGGACACACTGTGAATAGGAATGTCAGTAAATACTGTCTTTTTTTGGGGGGCAGCTGTTGGAGGAAACACCTGCTGAAAGGCCCTTAAGGCTTATAGGCATGTAGATTTGGGTGTTTTCAGTAGGTCATGTTGGAGTTTTAGAACTCTCATAGGTATGTCAAAATCCATATTCACATAAAGAGTATCAGCGTAGTCATGTAGATAATTATTTGTGAAGGTAAATCTTGCATAAAATAAAAAATAAGCAAATGAGAGATTGTTTCTAACTAAACTAGGTATGAAATTACATGGTAAATGGGTGTTTTAAATCATTTCTTATGTCATATGTGAGATGCATATTAATTTGGAAACTAATTCTTGATTTAATAATTTTTTATAATCATCTTTTATATCCTGCAGGCATTTAGAAGAAATGCACTTACTATGAACACCAACTTTTGCATCTGCCTGATCATATTTAAAGGGAGAGAAAAAATGTTTGTAATTAATCTGCCCAGTAAATACCAGATCATAGCACTAGGCAGGTGCATGTGTAGATAAAATTTCTTGCAGCTAATTTAAACTTTCTACACACACCAGTAGATAATCTCAATGTAAATAATACATTTCTTCTTGACCCTTTAATGAGTGAGCCAACATGTAGACAAGGATCTTGACTTATATTCTATATCATATATGCTTCTGTATAGTTTTAGCATCTGTGGATAGACTTAATAAAGTATGAAAACGGCACTTTGGTAAAGCTATAGATTTTAAAAGATTAAATTTAATGGTGAGTGGAATTAAGTATCAGTTTTCCCATTTAAAGGCCCAGATGTATATTAATTAGATCCTTTTTAAAACTTTTAAAATTTAGAAGTTTTTGTAGCCACTATCTCAGTGATACTTTATTCTAGTTATTCCTATTCTTATAGAGAAAAAAATATTCTCAAAGTTTTAAAATTTTCACACCTTTTATAAAATACTGGAATGTATTTTTTAGTAAACATTTAAATATGAAGTTGTTTTTAAACTGAACTACAGATTCTACTGAATTCATAGGAAAAAAAGCATTAATTTGTTTTTCTGTGGTAGTGTTTTATATCGTTTGTGTTGTCACAATATAACGGGGAAGAAGGTATCACAGAATGTGTTATAACTTGATAACATGATTTTTATAAACTTCTATACTTTTCTTTGCCCATTTCTGCAGGGGAAAAATGCTATTCCTTGGTACTTGTCCTAAGTCTTAACAAAATTTGCACAGGATATTACCGTGTCATTTAATTAAGTGTACCATGAAAATAAAAATACTTCTAAAAACCCAAAATAAAATTTAACAAAATAAGGTTGAAAGGAACTAACTTTCCATTTAGAAAGTCTAGATTTACCTCTTAAAATGAAAGTTTTTTTAACTATTAAATGATAGATATTAAATAGCCCAATTAACTATTAAACCAGTCTTCACTAATGATTTTACTGGTATTAAATATTTTAAGATAATCTGTCTGCTAAATATTGAGCTCTTTGTGATACAGCCCTTATAATAGGACACTCCCTAAAACGTACCCAAAAGGATAATTCCTTTGTGTTGTAGCATTGACAACTTTAGAATGTAAGCCAGAACATATAAAGAAACCTATATTCGTAAGAAAATAAAGGGTCAAGAAGTAGATTGGTTTTCATATGTAATCCAAGTTATGCAGGTATATGCTTAATGCTATTAAATCAGTTACTGTATATTTGACCTCTAGATATACTAAGCTTTTGCCTTTCAGAACAGCTGGGTCTGCTAAGAATCATTTCTCAGTTCTCTTCCTTGCAGATCATATGACTCTCGCTTTATCACCTTTGGAGGCCACATGAAGGACAAAGCAGAAAAATCCACACACAAAACTAATGTTTATATGGGGGCTGAATGGGGAGCAATATACTTGGCCCTGATTTTCCAATGAACATGGTGGAAGAGACCAATTGAGACTTGAAACCATTGTGTTTCTCCAACCGTTATTTAGTTATATCCTATCCATCTCTTACTCTCTATTGAACAGAGAGGCTCCTTTGGCTGCCTTGACTTTTGTAAATGTTTCATTCACGTAGTTGTGGTTTATCATTTGGACAGAATGCTACATCGGGGATTTTTCTCCCCTCCCTAAGGCCTCAAAGGAAAATGACTTCTGTGTGCTTCATATTTGATACATGAACATACACCCTATTCTCTTCATTTTAAGAAGCAAACCTATTGGCAACAGAGAAGACTACATTTCTCAGACATGGTCCTTCCCTCTAAAATGAACCTGAAAATAATTTAGAAGGGTTCATTTTGACAGGTGTATTAGTGAAGTGAGAAATTGTTAATATTTTTACATAACCTAAATATCTTTATGTTAAAATATTCCTATAATCCTGGGTGTAGCTGAGAGAAGTGCTTTGGAATTGCCTGTTTCTGTGATCTTAATTCATCACTGGACATTTTTGGTATTTTGGAATTTAATCCCTTGAAGTTCGAAGTAGACTCTCCCTAAACTGGTTTCTAATAGATATGAGATACTTGACCTATAATTGCTACAAGTCTCCATAAAACTATAATGTAACTAACTTGGTAAGATTAGATTAAATCATCTAGAAAATATCTTATTTACAGAATTTACCTATAAGTTACCATGAATATGGATGCATTCTATTTTACTAATGTTTATATACTTTTGTTTTTAAAAAGTAACATTTCCTATTCCAGTTATTCAGAAGTTAGAATTTCCTCATCACTGATTTAAATCAACATCCTGTGTTAGACACAAGTATGCTATTTACAAAAAAATAAAAACTAAAAAAATAAGACTATGCTCGCCAGCCAAGATGCTGACATTTGGGCACACTTGATTACAGATGGTGACCATGGACAGCGATGTTCCTGCTGATTCGGCAGGGATTCAAGGCTGCTTTTCTCTGCTGACCTGCCCTTTGAGTCTTTATGCACATTTACTTTGAGAAAGAAATACTTCTTGATTTTCACTTTGTCTAAACCCACTTCTATCATACCTTCTTGTATCAGCCTGTGGTTGTCCATGTCTAGAACCACATTTTGTGTGTGTGTAATGTGTTTGACTTGCATTGCTTTAAAATATACTATCATTTATGCTTTGATGGCTATCTTACAAAATAAATATAGTCATTAAAATATAGATTGATGGGACAATGATTTTTATCACAGAGACTAAAGAAAACACCTTTACATGAGGAACTACAACATGGATATATAATACATTATTTTTACCAATTGATACTATAGTAAAAATGGGCTTCTGCTAATAAATAGTGATATATATTAACAGTGTCAGGTTAACATAAGCATGATATGAATCAATGCTTATCACAGTGGTAACCTTGAACCATGTCCTAACAAAAAGCACAGAAGGATGAAATCCTGCATAAAGCCATTTAACTTAAACAAAATGATCCTGGAAGTTTAGAATCTAGTGATCATGAGTAATAAAAAGGCCTCAAACCACTTAGATTTAAATTCAGGAAAACTCATTAATTACATTCAATTAATCAGCATTCTTAGAAATAACAGGTTAATCTCTCTGCCTTGTTAAAAAAATTAAAGTTTGCACATGCAGTAAGGCATGTTCAAACTTCAAGCAGTTTAAGCTACCTTCTCATAGTCATTTAAAAGATTATCACAAATTCAATCCCTGAGATACAATTTCTAAAGAATGAAGCACACGTTATTCTAAAATGTAAGGAACACTACATTTAAATACCAAAATTAGTTATTTCCTTTTAAAAGGGGCTGAATTCCCCCATCAAGCTTACTGTATTTGCAAATTTTTCCCAAGATAGTAAATTATACATTTCCTAAGTAAACGTTGGATTAAAAATATTTATTTTCCTGCTTGAATAACAATAAAACTAGCATTCCTTAGCTACTTAATGGTTAGAAAAATAAAAGCCTTCATTGGACTTTGGTACCCCTATACATTTGTGCACAGAACAATGACTTTTTACTATTTCCTATAATTTCAAAATCAATATGGTAATTTTATTTATACATAGCAAAAAAAATCACAAAACCTTTTAGCACTTAACATTTTCACAATTCATATAGAACTAGTTTATTTTCTTCTGATTTCTTCTGTTTTTGGAATCCCACATTATTATAATGTTAAAATATATCAAGAAGAACAAGAAGTGTAAACAGGATACAGAACACACCAATACAGAAAATAAGTCTGGTAATTTCTGAGGAGGATCCAGTGTGACAGTCATCAGTGTCAGAAGGACCATAATGATTATCGAAATAAGAAACTGTAAAGAAGAAAAAAGTATTATTAAGTAACAAAAGAAAATTTAAAGGTACTGGTAACACAGATTTATAGCTGTAAATGAGCAGAACTGGAGGTGAAAGTTGGGGGTACAATCTCTTCTACAGTAGATCTCAACCTAGGCTGCAAGTTAGAATCACCTGGGAGGTATTAATAACTCAATGCCCATGCCACACCCAAAAGCAATTAAATCAGAGTTTCTAGGGTAGGCCTCAATATTTTTTTAAAAGTTCTCCAAGTGATTCCCATGCGTAGTAAAGCCGGAAAAGCCTTGTCTTATACTTCATACCACCCAGGCACTGAAGAAAAGTTATCTGGAACAGATAATATTGCTAGGCTTAAATTCACAGCATGCTCCAGGGCCCTGAGTCCTCTATGGGAAAGTTATCCATGGCAAATGGAAAATTATATTTCATGTTCGTTGTATACTTTCAGTGAGCTAGTGCTGCAGTAAAGCAGTAACAGTGGGGCTTATGAAAGAAAATGTACTCTGACCTCAGAGTTTTCATTTTAGTTAAGGGAATGCATGAACTAGTTAAATAAAATCACATGGTCACTTTTTATTAAATGCCAAATTGAGTAGTAAAAATTATTGCATTGATTGTAATTATGTAGCAGTTTTCTTCTCTAGACCATTGTACGGTATAGTAGAACTTTCTGTATTGATGGAAATGTTCTATATCTGTGTACTCCAAATGAGCAGGTGCTAACCACATGTGGCTGCTGAGCATCTGAAATGTCCCTGCTGCAAATGAGGAAATAAAAAGTGAATACAGAAAGCAAGCAATAAGAAACAGTACTCTGTAACTGTCATGAAGGAGGTAGGATGTAAATAGAACCCTGAAAGATGCTTTAAGGGCGACGATAGGAGTCATGAGACTGGAATAGGGAGTAATGCGGTGATCACTCCAGATGGAAGAGTGGTAAGGATGGGAGCCAAAAAGGCTCACAGACAGGTATAAATAGGCTGCAATTATCCTCCAAGGGGAAAATCCCTGAGTCAACCTCAGGAGAGAAAATTTCTGAAGTGAAATCATCAAATTAAACTTAAGAAATACGGGACTGGTTGAAATGTCATGATACTATGATCTTGAATCAGTGTTAAAAGACATGCTAAAATCTCCCATTTTAACAAACTCCAGTTATTACCTCCATTATCTGCTCATATTTATAGCAAAGTTTCCCAAAAGAGTTGCTTAACTTGCCACATCCAGTTCTCCCACTCACTAGTGAACCCACACCAATTAGGCTTTCACCCTAGTCACTCCAATGCAATTGCCCTGGTCAAAGATCCATAATAACCACTGTACTAAATCCAGCATTCAATTCTTATTGCCTATTTGATCTCTCCGTAGCACCTGAAATGAAACAACACTCCCTTGTTCTTGAAACACTTCCTTTACAGGTTTCCATGACACCATGGTCATGCTTTCTTCCCATCTCACTAGCTTATCCTTCTCAGACAATCTTACTGGTTCCTTCTCATGCCCTTCCCGCCCCCATCTATGCATTGTATCCCAGGGATCAGTACTTAGTTTTCTTAATCTATATGCAGCTTTGGTGAGCTTATCAGTTATATGATTTTAATTATCATCTATATGCCAAAAACTCAGATTACTACCAGCCTAGACCACTCCCTTAAACTGCAGATTCATATATCCGAATGCTCCTTAATATTGCCATTTGGATATCTAAAAATAAATACCCTTACAAATTATCTTTAATAAGATTTCTCATAAGAAAATGTGGAAGCCACAAGGCACTGAGATGAATGGCATTCAAATGCTATAAGAAAAAGATAATTCCATTTTTCTAGCAAAAAATATCCAAAAATGGAGAAATTAACATAAAACAAAGTCAATAGATTTGAAAATACTAAAATACAAAGTATGTTCTCCAAACACATCAAAATTAGAATAGAAAAACAAACAGGAATCTAGGAAATCCCAAATATTTGAAAACAAATTTCTAAATAATTCATAAAGAATAAAATGGAAAAGGACTATGTGTTTAACAAAACATACATGTGTGTATATGTGTGTGTATATATGTATATATACACATATAATCAAAATTTATGGAATGGCAAAGGCAAATTTATAGGTTTAAATACTTATATGAAAATGAGGGAAAAGGCCTCAAATCAATCACTTGACCTTTAAGGAACTAGTAAAGAAGAATAAACCAAACCCAAAGCAAGTATGAGAAAGGATATAATAAAATTATAATGAAAATCAATGAAACAGACAATAGAAAAAGAACAGAGAAAATCAATGACCAGAAGTTGGTTCCGTAAAAAGCAGTGAAGCCAAAAAAACTTTAGCTAGACTGACCAAGGAAAAAGGAGAGAAGGTACAAATTCCCAAAACCAGAAATGAAAAAATATCATTCTACCATACATGAAAATAAAAAAGATAAAAGATTACTATGAACAACTGTAAGCCAAATTAAAGAATGTAGATAAAATGGACAGATTTGTAGACACACCTCTGAAACTGTCTTAAGATATACAGAAACTGAATAGACCTTTAACAAAAAGAATTAACCATTTTGAAAGTCCCACAAAGAAAGGCTCAGGCATAGATGGCTTCACTGGTGAATTATACCAAATGTTTATAAAAGAATTAATACTAATCCTTAACAAACTCTTCCAAAAAGTAGAAATGGAACACTTCCCAACTCATTCAATGAGACAAGTATTAACCCTGATACCAAAACCAAACAAACACATCACAAGAAAACTATAGACCAATATCCCTCCCTTATGAATATAGATACAGTCTTTTACAAAATACTGGCAAAACCAAACCAGAGGCATATAAAAAAAAGGATTATACATAATGATCAAGTGGGACTTATCCCATGAATGCGAGGTTCGTTCAACATACAAAAAGCAATCAATGTAATATACCATATTAACAGAATAAAGCAGAAAAAAATGCATTAACCTCCCTCAAGTTTGTCTTTATGCATTAGATACATAAAAAGCGTTAACAACATCCAACACCTTTCCCTAATAAAAACACCCAAACTAGGAATAGAATTCCCTAACCAAATAATAAAGACCATTTATAAAAAAAAAAAAAAAAACACAAAAAAACAAACAAAAAAAAAAACCTACAGCTAATATAGTTACTGGTGAAAGACTGTATGCTTTCTCCCTAAAATCAAGAAGAAAAGATGTTCACTCTTGCCACTTGTATTCAACACTGTACTAGAGAGTTTAGCCAGGGTGGCCAAGAGAAAAAAATGGTATCCAGATTAGGAGGAAAGAAGTAAAACTATGATTTGCAGATGACATAATCTTGTATATAGAAAATCATAAGGAATCCACAAAAAACTCATAGCACAGAATGTTTCATGTAAAAAAGTCAATTGTATACAGTAGCAATGAACATTATGAAAATGAAATTAAGAAAATACCATTTACAAGAGCATCATAAAGAATACTTAGAAATAAATTTAACAAATGTGCGAGAGGGGTACACTCCAAACTACTGAATACTGTTGAAGGAAACTAAAGAATAAATGGAAATACATGCTATCTTTGTAGGTTTGGATGACAAAATCTTATGGTAATACTCCACAGATTGATACACAAATTCAAAGCTATCCCTATCAAAATATCAGCTGAGTTTTTGGAAAAAGTAACAACCTTATCCTAAAAATAATGTGGAAACAGGGATACAGAATAGCTAAAACAATCCTGAAAAAGAACAAAGTTGGAGGACTCATTTTCAGTTTAAAAACTACAAAGCTATAGTAATTGAGACTGTGGTACTGGCATGAGCTTAGACATATAAATCAATAGAATAGAACTGAGAGTCCATAAATAAATCCTTACATTTAGGATCAGCTGGTTTTCAGCAAGGGTGCCAACATAATTCATTGGTGCTAGAACAACTAAATAAAGTTCGGACTCCAACAACACCCCATACACAAAGATTAACTCGAATCAATAACCTAAAGAACTAAAACTATAAATCTCTTAATTAAAAGAAAATATAAGAGTAAATCTTCATGACCTTTGGTTACTAATATTTCTTAGATATGACACAAGAAGCACAAACCACAAAAGATATAATTAGACTTCAAAAAAATCAAAACTTTTGCTGCAAAAGACCATCAAGAAGTCAAAGACTACCCACAGAATGGGAGACTATATTTGCAAGTTACATATCTAGTAAAAGACCCCATATTGAGAATGTATAAAGAATTCTTAAAACTCAAAAATGAAGACAGCCCAATTTAAAATGGGCAAAGGATTTGAATAGGCATTTTCCCAAAGATATGCAAATGGTCAAAAAGCATATAAAAAGATGCTCAGTATCATTAGTAACTTCGGAAATGCAAATCAAAGCCACAATGAAATGCCATTTCACACCCACTAGGATGCCCATGATAAAAAAGACAAGTGCTGTGAAGGATATGGAAAAATTGGAACCCTCCTATATTGCTGGTGGGAACATAGGAAATGCAGAGCTTTGGAAAACAGTTGCAGTTTCTCAAAATGTTAAACATAGAATTACCACTCCTAACTATATACTGAAGGGAAATAAAAACATATGCACTGATGAACTTGTACACAAATCTTCACAGCAGCATATTCATAACAGCCAAAGAGTGGAAGTAACCTAATGTCCATCAACTGAGGAATGGATAAGCAAAATGTGGTGTATTCGTGTAATAGAATATAATTTGGCAATAAAAAGGAATGAAGTATTGATACATGGTACAACAAAGATGAACCTCTAAAACATGCTAAGTGAAAGAAGCCAGTCACAAAAGGCCACACTTCACATGAGTACACATTTTGGACTGGAATTTTGTGTCCCCACAAAATTCACATGTTGTTGCTCTAATCTCCAATGTGCTCCGATGTGGAGATAGAATCTTTAGGGAGGTAAAATTAAGGGTAGGGCCCTAATCTGATCAAACTGGTGTCCTTATAAGAGGAAGAGACATTAAAGAACTCTTTCAACGCTCCCCCCCCCCCGCCACACAAGAGGCCATATGAGGACACATCAAGGTCATCTAAAAGCCCGAAAAAGAGGCCTCACCAGAAGCCAAAGCTGGTAACACCTTGATCTTGGACATCTAGCCTCCAAAACTGTGAGAAAGTAAATTTCTGTTGCTTAAGCCACCCAGTCTTTGGTATTGTCTATGGCAGCCCTAGCACACTAATACATTCATTTATGTGAAATGTCAAATAATCAAATCTCTGGAAACAGAAGGTAGATTAGTGGCTGTCCAAGGCTGGGGGTTAAGGCTAAGGGTAGAATGGCGAATGACTGCTACTGAATACAAGGTTTCTTTTTGGCATGATGAAAATTATCTAAAATTAGCTTAGGTGATGGTTGTACGACTCTGTATACAAACTTAAAACCACTGAATTACATACTTTAAATGGATAGAATTTATGTATGATTTATATGAATTATATCTCAAAAGGCTTATAAAAGAAAAAAGATATTACATTAAATTTTTAATAGTTCCATGCTAACTACCATTCCTTAAAAACTGAACAGCTTACCAAATGTTGTAAAATTCTGGGAAGAAAAGTAAAATATGGAAGATATCGCCTAACAGAAATGGAAAAGGATTTCAACTGCAATTCTTCTTCCGAAGTCTTCTCAAATATTGAAAAGGAAGTTGCACAAGCTATAAAAAATGCCATCATTGTCACAACTGAGGGCATTAGGAGTTCATCCTTCAATAGAAGAGGTAGCATACTGAAAGGGTAAGTAGAAAAAAACATCAAAAGAGAAGTGTCAATTCGAACTATAATCACTTTGTAAAAAAGTTTTAAATGAGTTTATCAGAACTATACTAAAAATATTATATAGAAATTGGTTTTACTCACCTAAATGTTGACACAAGTAAAAACCAAGTAGACATAAAAGGAATTTCACTTAAAACTAAGCAGACAGGTCTAAAATGATAAAGAAAAAGTGTTTTAATATTACAGAATATAATTTCAGTTCTTACCTATAAAATATTATACAAGCACATTTATCTGTCAGATTTTCAGGGTAGCTAAAAGAACAAATACTAAAAATAGCCAGCAAGGTCTCTATATGGACTACCAAGTCACTTTTTTATAATTATCCATCCAAACTAAATGAGTATGAACAGAGAAGGTGTAACTTCTGATAATAACTGGAAACAAGCTTCTTTTAGTATTCTATTAATGAAATATTGTTCTCTGTTATATACACAGTAGCTTAAAGAAAGGATCAAATAAAGAGATCTCAACTTTCAGAGAAAGAGCTTTTTCATGTATTTCACACTACTTGGTAAATATGAAATGAAGTCCTGGTACAAAGATTTTCAAACTTTTTTATGATCCTCCACATTATATATCACTCAGCTAAGGTAAAAACTAAAGGTATAACAGTCATCATCTGCTGCCGAAGAAAGGACAGCAGAGGCAAAGAATTATAAAGGAAAACAAGTTTATGATGATAGAATAAAAGAAAAGAGGAAAAAGACAACAGGAAGAGGCTACATGAAAAGAGCAATAGTATAGGAACAGGAAGTGTAATGCCAATAAATGGAGCCACTGACTTTTTCAAAGAGCTGTTTAGGGTCATAGGTGCAAACTCTGTGACCTTACCACCAACCCCTAGTCCCATTGCCATCTGGATTCAACTGCGACAATGCTCAAGAAGAGGACTATTTAGAAGACCCTGAGTCCTAGGTTCCATCTCTGCCACTAACTTACTGTATGACCTTGAACAGATGATTAATTTAACCTTTTTTTTCTTGTATGTAAACGGTAATAATAATACTTTGTATTATTACGTAGTTAAAAAAAACCTCTTACAAGTATTGGGGGAGGGGAGAATGGAGAGTGACTGCTTTATAGGCATGGGGTTAGTCAATAATACTGTAATAACTATGTAGGATGTCAGGTGATTACTAGGTTTATTGGGGTGACCACTTTGTAGGATATATAAATGTCTTATCACCACGTTCTATACCTGAAACTAATATAATATTGTATGTCAACTGTAACTGAAAAAGTTTTTAAATTATTTTAAAAAACAGGCATGGGTTTTCCTTTTAGGATGATGAATGTTTTGGAAGTAGACAGTGTTGATGTTTGCACACTGTAAATGTACTATTGATATATTTTACCACAATTTTAAAAATACATATATAAGTTATTTCTTTTAAAAAAAAAATTATACTTGTCTTCTCCTCCTCTCATCACTTCTTAAACCCATCCAAATCAGGCTTTTCCCTGCATCACTTCACCAACACTAACCTTGTCAAAGTCACCAGTGACTTCCATTTTACTAAGGCAAACAGTTTATTCTCAGCCCTCTTCTTGACCTATTAGCAGCATCTGATACAACTGGTCACATTGTGTCCTTTCTTCCCCCAGCTTTATTGAGATATAATTGACATATAATGTTGTGCAGGTTTAAAGTGTGCGATATGATTTCACATAGGTAGGACCACAGTAAGGATAATTAACACATCTGTCAACTCAGTTACCTTTTGTGTGTGGTGAGAGCTTTTAAGATCTACCTTTTTAGCAACTTTCAAGTATATAATGCCTGTTAACGATTGTTAATTATAGCCACCATGCTGTACATTAGATCTCCAGAACTTATTTATGGGAGTCTATACCCTTTGACCACCTTCACCCACGTTCCCCACCAATCCCTGGCAACTACATAGCTACTCTCCATTTCTGAGTTCAGTTTCCATGAGTTTCTGTGAGTCAGATTCCTCAAAACCCTTCCATGGTTCCCCATTTCCTTCGGAATAAAAGCTTAAGTTCCTAATATAGCCTATAAAGTCCTAGATAATTTGCACCCCTGTTACTTCAATTTCACCTTCTATTACTCCCTACTCTGACCACTCCATTCTGGCCACATTGACCATTCTGTTGTTCACTACCCAAGGCATAGTTCCATCTTGGGCCTTGGCACTGGCTGTTCCCTCTGTCAAGAATGTTATTCCCCCAGATATCCTCATAGCTAACTCCCTCACCTCCTCCAGTCCATTCAAATATTTCCTCAAAGAGGCTTACCTTGACATCCACATTTAAAATTACAACCTGTACTTGCTCTTATACCCCTACCTCTGGTACTCCCATCTTCCCTTGCCCTGTTTTATTTCTCTCACATGGCCTTTATTACCTTCTAATGCACTAATTTCTTGTTTTTACTTAGTAATTAGTATCTGTCCCTAAGAATTAAAGCCAAGAAAGTAGGGATTTTTTATTGTTTTTTTTTTCACAGATATATCCCAAGTGCATGTAACAGTATCTAGCAAATAGTAGGCACTCAATAAATATTTATTTAATGAAATATTTAATAATAGCTTAGCTGGGACCAGGTCAAGAGGAACTTTTAATGCTAACTTTAAAATAGTTGACCAAAATTATATTAAAGTCAGACACTATTATAAATATTCTAGGTATAGTTTTAGAGTGTGATCCCCAGAAATTCAGGGCCCAAAGGCTAATTTGAATAGGCAGATAACAGGTCACTGAATAGGGTGCCTTTCTATGAGACAGAAATTCTAGGGAAAATATACATATTTGAAAGCAGTACCTCTCCACTATAGTTCTATCTCCTGGCACCAGGGATTTGTGTAGGGTCAGCCTAGCCTCACGTAATGGTAACTCGGGTTTAGACTTTGGAGGATGACATCAAACTGTCCTCCCAGGCTACAATCATGTGATCCTAGTTTGTACAGAGCAAATAAGCCTTCTATATAGGCCAGCCCAGCTTACTAAAGCTATGCACTGAGGCTTCAGTCCAAAGCTCCACCTAATAAAAGCAATACTTCCTTCATTTGCCATTCGTCATTCTTACATATATCTTCCATAGGAACCTAGCAAACAGTGTGAGGGGTGGAGTGGTTGTGGGTTGGGACTGATCTAGGGCAGGATTGAGTATTCCAATAACTCTGGGTAAATGCTATTTTAATATTGAGATAATATACCCTCAACCATCAGCCAATTTCTATGAAGACCAGGAAAAAATTCTAGTGGTCCTAAAACAAAGTAGTCTGGTTATAGACTGCCAACAGAGTCTAACCAAAATTTCTGACAAAAGAAAAAGAGGCAAAACGTGAAAGCCCGTAGAGAGGTGAATGGAGAGAAAGAGGCAACTGAATAGATGTCGAAATGAAAAAAATGAAAAAGGCAATGACAAACAGGCTCCAATCTGAGGAAAGCCTCTTTGAAAGATATATTTTGTATTAGCATATAGGAAATATATATGAAGAAACAGGAAGAAATAAGAAGTATATCAATAATAAGTCTGAAATTTTTCAGTTTAAAGTATAAAGAAAATTATAAAAGATCATTCAAAAACATGATTTTATGAAATAATTTTATGCAATTATATTTAACATTTGTGTAGTTTTATTTTGCACTTTAGTGATTATAGGTAAGTAATAAATTTATATATTATAAATACATAATAATAAATAAAACACTTGAAACATTTTTACTTACAATGATACCAAGAGAATGGACTTTTCATGTACGTGGAAAGAAAATAAAAAGAATGATAGTGCACAGGTAACCTTTAAGGAAAAGTGGGGAGGAGAATGAGAGATAACGTGTAAAATTTAATAGCAATTTAATTATGAATCTGAATAAAAATTATTTCAGTAAAACTTTAAAGTTTAATGTGGCTTCTATCCAGAAGGAAAATGTATATACAACACTAATATGCATATTTTATTCAAATATACTAATAAAATATTTTTTTAAAAAACTGATTATAAACTGTACTTAACCATCTAAAAACAAGTTCATTAAGACTGTTACTAATAAACAAAACTAATAAATACTTCAGACACAACAATAATACCTTCCTCCTTAATTGGAAGCTCTGACAATTTAAATTAAAAAGCATGAAGGACAAGGTCAAAATCTAAAACTGGCAAAAACAAATCTATTTCAGTGTTTTTAAAATGTGCACATCAATAAAATAAATGCTTTATAAAGTAATGTGCTATTTGGGGTTTTAAATAAAAGTTACTTAAATTTATTTTCAGAAGTTTATATTCTGTACATGAGAGCTCTATCTATACATATCCAATCTAGTTCAATCAAAATCCTGGATCAGTACCTTATACATGCTATATATTCAATCCATCAGCAAATTCTATTTATACCACCTCCTGAATACAATACACACCCGCTTCTCTCCATTCTCCTCTGCTGATGGTGGTAGAAGGTTGGTCTAAGCCACCCCTATGATCCTCTTGGACTACTGCAATAACCGCCTAACTGGTAACACTCTTAACATCTTACAGTCCATTCTCCACTCAGCTACCATGTCAGATTGTATAAATGTCCCTGTTTAAATTCCTCCAAAGCTTCCTATTACACTTAGAATAAAATCCAAACTCAGGTTATCTGGGTCCTGCCTGCTTCTTCCAGTCTATTACTGTGTCTGTCTATCACTCACTTTACACTAGCCACTTTATACCTGTCCCTTTATGCCTCGAACATGTTAAATGTGTTTCTGCCTTAAGGTAAACTTTGATTTTATCAACTCAGAGCCCAGATCTTGTGATTGGCTCTTTCTGGTTGGCCATTCTGTTTTAGGCTTAAATGTCACTTCCCTAAAAAGGCCTTCCCTTGCTCAATCTAAAGTAGTGCTCCCCAATCAAACCCCATCAGCAGTCTTTTCACATAACACTATTTTCTTCTAGCCCTCATTATTTCCAGATATTTTGTTAACTGATTTATTTTGTTTATTGTATTTCTGGGGCTAGTATGTAAGGCCCCAATTAAGAAAGCAGGGAAGTTAACTGTCATTCACTTACATACCAGTACCTAGAAAAGGACTTGGCACATTAGAGAGCACTCAATAAATATTACTTGAATAAATATAAATTATTTTGCTGCAATAGCTAAAGTAGTATTCATTCTATCAATTACCTCAATTATATAGACTGATATTAAGAACTGAATTGAGAATAATTCAATCTTCATTGAAAGGAAAACACTTTAAAATAATTATAATGGGAAATGTTTTTAAAGCTCTCAGGAGTGTTCAATAAGAATTTAAAATAGCAACAACAACAAAAAATAACAAAAGTCATTAACATAAGTCTTTTTTAGTTTTTAAACACAGTGGCTTATATTAAAACATAGCAAACAGAATAAAATTAGGAAATTCAGAGAAATAAAATGTTTTCTGGTTTATAATCCTAAAAGTAATCATCTCTAGCACTGTCACAGTTACTCAAACTCTGAAATTCCATTCCATTACCTTTTAAATATACCTTTATTTAACATGCCACTTCCTAGAAAAATAACATAATCTTACATAAGCTTGCAAATATTTCAAGTTAGACCTACTGAAGACATCAGAGCATTACTAACCATATCCCTCCTGTTCTACAAGTCCTATGGAATATTAACTGTAGATGACTTAGTATGCTCAGAGTTCATTCACAGAATGAAACAACAGAAATTGTCAATAAAAAGAAAACAAGAACATTACACTATCTTTTTTGCACTGCAGTAATGATATACACTTTCAAATATTTTATTATTATGCTATGCTCCAGGCTGTTTTTAGAGTGCAATAAAAATAAGTATCAATCCCAGAATTGAAACCCTAATTTCCAAAATGTTGTCCCCTTATAAAGTCCACTGACTTACTGTTTTTGTAAACTAAATTTTCTTGACATACTAAAAGATATCTCTTTAATGTTATTTTATAGGTGAAGACACACAAGAACAAAATTTTAAGTACCACTGAAATACCACTGGGAGGAATTTATAAACCCACTCAGAGAAACCCTAAACAGTAGGAAATAAAACCAATCCATCTTCAAACTGACACAAGTCATCTTCCTAAAACAGGGATCTGTCCCTTCTTCTCCAAAGTCTTTGGCTCCTCTTGTATACAAATCAAACTCCAACTTGTTCAACATGACACTCAAGCTCTTATATAATTTGATCCTCTTTAACTCATCTCTCACAGTATCTCCTCAAAACTCACACACACACACAGACACAAAAAGTCACACAAATTTCACTATTTAGTAGCAGCTATTCCCAGAGCATTCCCTATCCTTTCCTACTTTTTTGTACCTTCAAGCCCTTCAAGCTCTTGAAATCTCTTCTGTTATCTAACCTATTCGAAATCTTGCTCAGCTTTCAAAATTTGACTCCAGTCCCACTTGTTCTACAAAGCTGTCTAACATTTGACCCCCAAGTAATATCTCCTTTTCTCACATTAACACAGCACTTAATTTGTATCTGATAGAACTAAATACCATCTGCTTTGCCACATAATTATTTAAGCATAGGTCTATTACCACTGTTTTTCTTCTTTGTATTCCCTCATTGACTAATACAAAGCAGAACTAAATAGTTGTTGAAATAAACTGAAAGATTCTGATTGCTCAGCCTAGTGCCCAACACAGCACCTAAGTATGTCAGACACTTAATAAATGTTCATGAAATTAATGAATGTCTTATTTCTGAATCCAATAAATCCTGTTCAGAACAAGAAAATAATTATCTCTAGTTTTAAAAGATCAGCTGCACCAAGAATTAAGTATCTAAAGTAATGAGAAACTCACCAGAGTAAATCTGAATGCTTTGGGAGAGGGCTGAAGTATTAATTTTATACATGCAGGAAGCAGGCTCAAAAATGTAAAACAAAAGCTAAAAAATGAATAAAGATAAAATATTTGTTTTCTTTGCAAAGGTATATAGCTAAATTAAAGACATTTTTTAAACTATGAGGATCATATTGCTTATCAACTTAAGCTGATTTCAAATTAAAGTTTATTTTTTAAATTTAAGACTAACAAATAAAATCAATGCATTGAAATATATATACTCTTTAATGATTACATAATACAAAACAAAACATAGTACTAAACATTGCTCCTGTTATTTTACTATTTAGTAAATAAGGATATCACTGACAGAAAAAAATATAAAGATAGCTAAAAGTTAATTATCAAACACTCAAAATAAGAAAACAACCAGGCATAAAGAGACATTGCTCTATTTGTAACACAAACACTCATAAAATGTACTCATAAAAGAGTTTCTCATTTGCAATAGTTGATTATATGATTTTCAAGCCCATGGTAAATTAAAAAGAGCAAGTTAGAAATGGAGCAAGAAGCTGCTAGAGCTTTTCCTGGTGATGGCTGATGGGCAGGAAGGAAAAATAACAAGCAAAGCCATTTGGAGCCCTTTAGTGCTATGGCAAACAGCCTTTGAAAGCCCTGAAAACAAGTATTATAATGCAATACAATAACTGACTTTCCCACTTGTGGTGTGTCAACTACAGCTCCTTGTCACAGTGGGCCACAGGGAATATTTTTCATGAGAGAACTGGGGGGCAGAGGGAGACTGCACCCATTTTGTAGCACACATACCTCCCAGTTATTCAAACACGAATCTTGGTGCTGCTGGAAAGAGATTATGCAGATCTAATAAAAGTCCCTATTCAAAAGTTGGTCTTAAATTAATCTAAAGGAACATTGACTTGGGTGGACCTGACTTAATGAGTTAGAAGCCTTTCAAAGAAGGCTTAGGCCATCCCTAAGCTAGAGATTCTTAACAGCAGCTGAGTCTGAATCACTCTTCATTCCTCCTAAATATTCCTTCCTGAATGCCTCCCTTGTGGACTTCCAGTTTGTTTAGCCAGTCCCCACAATTGTGTATGCCAGTTCCACGTAAGAAATTCCTACACACATAAACAATGATCTCCTATTCCTTCTTCTTTAGTTAAACCCTGACACACCACTACAACTCATAACTCTTCAAAATAATGTTAAAACACATTTAGCATACTCTCTGCTTAAGGAGGAGAGAATTAGGTAATGATACAGGAAGATTTTCACAGAAAATATTTCAAATAAAAGAGTTTTGTTAAATATAGGGGTAGAAAGCTACCCCTACATTATGTGGAAAACTCGTTAATGAAGAACCCCTCATTTCCTAATGGTGCCAGGTAAGTGATATACTATTGTAATACTTTCAGAGGAAAAAGCATATAAAACACTATATGCAAACTTTTGTGTCTCTTACCTGATTATTATCTGGATGTGACGTGGCAAAATATCCTTTATCTTCAGAAAGACACTGAGGCTGCACCAAATATTGGCTACTTTATCCTTAAAAGAGATTTATTAGTTTTATATTTTGATATAATTGAAAGAAATAATAACCTCTACAAAGTCTAGCTCATAATCTCTAAATAAACTTTTGAAACGTGAAGTTTTTGTTCACAATTTTATAACTAAGTTGATCAAACTCTCCAAGTAATGCAGATACAAACATACACAAACACATGCACAAGCATTTTTTTTTATAATTGGAGTTGATCTATATCACTAGCCAATCATAATCTAGACATTCCCAAAAGATATTTAATATTTTTCAAAGAACACACTATC
Organism: Cynopterus sphinx; assembly: GCA_030015415.1. Lineage (NCBI taxonomy): Eukaryota > Metazoa > Chordata > Mammalia > Chiroptera > Pteropodidae > Cynopterus > Cynopterus sphinx. The sequence goes on from CM057387.1 coordinate 88,165,753, forward strand.
TCTAAATAATGAGGTTATTCATCTTTGGAAATCTTTCTAGAAATCTTCTGTTTTCCTAATTTGTTGAACATATATCACACACCCGAAATTATCTTGTGCAACCTTCTAGCTACCACCAATGACAAGAATTAATTGCTAACAAATCAAAAAGTTTAAAGACATTAGCAGTTATGCTAGGGTCACTTTCAAAATTAAATTTTGTAAGTACAGCACTCTGCTCACAAAACCATCCTCTGCATAGCTGCTTAACATACAACTAGCTGTGAAGGTACAACATCAAGAAAGTAACTATCACTGACAGCTGTGCCATCCTACTTCCCTCTGTCAGATCATAGAAAATGCTTTTCAGATTTTGAGGACAAGTGAATGGAGGTGACCAGCAATACCATTAAACATGTTTTATACTAATTTTTATAATTATCATGATAAATACCATTTCTGAAATGGAAGATAAGGCAGATAAGCAGCTTACATGGAAAATTAAACTTTTCTTTCGATGTTTTCCCTTTTCCCATTTAGAAAAAAAAAAAAGTGCAACTCGCTGCCAGCATTCATTTAACATCACATGTAGAAATGCAACATTTTCTAGGATTTGACATTTTCAGTGATTGAGAATTACTTTATTTTGTAAATGGAAATACCACTACTAAAAACAGAATGCTATAAACAGAATGATGTCATTTGTTTCCAAAGGCCACCAATATACTAGAACAATTAGAAAATAATAAAGTGAGATATTTATGGCAAACTTTGGGGGTAAGGTTAAGACTGTAAATTGTGAGTTATCTCAGGGTAAACGCTACAGCCACAAGTGCCACCCCCAAGTATTCTCAGGGCAAACGGGAATTAAAGTCAGAGGAAATATAAAGAAGATAGCACAATGTTCAAAGTTCAAATCACAGCTCTGCCACGAACTACCTATATGACCTCAGTTTTCTGATCTCTAAAATGAGTACAATAGCTACCTCAGAGGTATTATAAGGATCAAAAAAAAATCACATGTGAGTTACCTGGCACCTACTAAGAGGTTGTGACAATAGTGATTATTTATGATTATCAGTATTAGCAGGAGCAGCATCTCCATCAACATACAAGTCACATGCCTGTTCCTTCACAACACCAAACTCTCTTAGTCTTCTTCAAAATGCTGATTCTATCTCCTTACAGATCCACTGAAAGATATTCTTTAGCAATTTATATATTCAAAAATCAGAAAGATAGATATGCTTTTCTAATTCTTTTTAAAAGAAATGTTTATTCAAAAGCAAATTATATGTAAATATGTTGTCCTTGTCTAACTTTATTAAATGGCCATTTTGTTTCAGAAAAATGGTTTGTTTAATTTAATTACTAAAACTAAATCATCAAATTATAATAAAAGTTTAACAAGAGTGATTAAGCTCTCATTAAATGAAATGAAAGATTCTCATTAAAAATTACTATTGATGAAGGTTATATATCTCATAAGGAATTATGAGATCTTTCTCACAAACATGATTATTAGTTTAATAAATAATGTCCTAAGACTTAAAAGAGAATTTAAACCAAAAAAATTACAGAGCTGTTAACTTTGTGGCTGCAACTTCTCATGCTTTCATTATGGACCTTATTTCTTTAGAAAAATGTATAACTGAATTATGGATCTCACAATGAAATAAGTATTATCTATGCATGTAATGTAGTAGAAAATGCCAGCTGAGCAAGAGATTATATACTGGATTAAATAATTGGCAAGGAATGACTGCAAGAGGAGAGCAGCTGAAGTTACTATTCTTTGTGAGCCTTCTACAGGAAATCACCAGAGGTCACAGGAAAGGTATTAGAACAGAAAGGAGTAAGAGTTTTTAAACATACCTCAAATAATCCACGATCAACTGGGAAGAGTCTTCTTAGAACTTGCAGGGCTTGTTCACTTTCTGTAAAGAATGGCAGCCAGCAGAAAATGAAGGAAGCCACAACAGTACAAGACAGCTTAATTAACAACACAAACCTAGAACAAAAATGTAACCAGTAAGACAGGGAGAGGTTAATAATTCTGAGAAATCAATCTGAGTCTCATTAAATATAATTAATGCAAATGTAAAATGATAAATCTATGCCACCAATACAGATTTAAGATGGGAGTCTATTCAAATCAGAGTTAAGAAATTCACAACCATTAAGAGGTACACTTCTCCAATGAAAAGACTATCACCACACTAATTAACAATCTAACTTAGATGTCATTCCCATGCACCCATGAAAAAAAAATGTCAAATTGGGATTATTTCTACTAAGTATATAATATAATATGCTCTTGAAGGATGAAATAATGCTATAACAATAATGCTATAACCAGCCAACTCACATTACCTCCAGTAAATGTACATTGGTCAAAATATTTTTCAAATTATGAAGATTTAAAATAAATTAATACAGAGCATGACAATCTCTCTTCCCACTCATGCCATAGACAACGCGTTAAAAAGAAATCACCAAAAGGCAAAGTGGAAGACCACCTTCCTCCAGGTAAGTATGCCAAATAAGTTCTCTAACATTTTTTAAATTCCAATGTTTAAAAGCCACTTACCCCTTTCCCGTGAGGCCTTTTTTAAAACACTTGCCAAGTAAAAAGCAAAAAAATGGCAAGGAGTGGTAAAGTTCCATCTGTTTATAATTTATAGCTAAGCAAAATGCCAGTGACCCTAGAAGATCCCAGTCATAAGACACTCCAAGAACACCCCACAAAGCAAAGCCAAGACTCACAGAATTATATATGTTCTTGTGTCAAGGAAATCATCTCGATTATTAAAAGGACACAGATTTTGCGTTTTATAGAGTATTTCTTATACAATTTAAAAATAATATATACAGTGAAAGCTATTTTTAAATAAAAATGAAAGTACTGAAGTAATAAACATTTCAAATTATTTATAATGGCCTCAAATATGTTAAATCTACTGTTAAACAGAGCAACTGATCTGTTCAGGTTTAAAAAAGTTCTGAGTAGGTAACACATAGCTTTGTTTCTGCTAGACTATATCATAGTATTACTATAATAACATACCAAAATCTAGAGAATAAAACAATGCTTCAAAAGTTAAAAAAAATAAACACTTCTATAATATGCATCAGTATAAATATATGTATTTAATTAGAAACAATATTGTTATTTTAAAAAATCGTGATTAATTTTTCAGTTCAAAATGGTGAGCTGAGCACTCACGCTTACCCCCTCTCCATCCTGAGACCCCTTAAAATGATACGGAATTGATAAAAATATAAATTTACAGCCATAAAGATAACAGGAAGATAGATTACAATAGATAAAAATTTCAACACATTTCTAAAAGACAGAAAGAGGACAGACAAATACCTACAAATAAAATAGGATGGAAGAAGCCACAGCTTAGAGGATACACAGAAGAAACCTAGGCGAGCAAGGAGCCAATCTACCCCGCAAGCCCCAAGAGAACTCTGGAAATATCAAGTAGGTTAGATGGCTTGAGTAGTATGTTGAGAAGAAAACAAGATAAACTAAAAATCCCTAGATGAAGAAGTTAGAACCCACCTCACTCCTGTGCAAAGATCTCGCAGCCAAAACATTTACCACTCATCCCTCCCCAGGCAACCAAAGAAGGGATACTTCTCCAAAGAAATGAAATAAATTATCTGGGGCAGCTACTGGAGAAATTAACACTATAGTGCAAAGCCTTCCACATTCTGAAATTTAAGGATCCCAAAGTGTACAGGTCAGCTTCCTGCCCACTCCAGTGGGCAGGAAAACCTCACATGAGTTTATTCTGCCTTATTTTAAAATAAGAATAGATACATTAGGATTAAATAGACATGGAAGAAAACATAAGACAGGAAAAGGACCCAAATGAAAAGGGGGAAAAATTTACCCTAGAAGAATGAAAAACTTCAGAAAACAGTAAAAAGAAAAAAAAGAAAAGAAAAAACAAAGAGCAAATTGAAATTTAATAGAAGTGTTAGCAATAAAGTCAAGTTGTTCATCCAAACCATAAAAAGACAAAAGATGTTCACAATGGAGATGAAAGATCTGCCTAATTTAAGCTCAAGAAAGAATTGAGAAAATTATCAAAGATATGAGAATTTCCCAGAACTGAAGCATTTAAAACTTCAAAATGAATTACCCATATTATCCAAAACAACTGTCAAAAACACCTATAACCTAAACAAATCGCTGTAAAATTTCAGAGCCCAAAAAGTAAAAAAATAGTAATAGTAATAGCAGCAGCAGCAGCAGCAGCAGCAGCAGCAACAACAGAGATAACTGCAATAAATACTTCAATAGTGCTTATTATCTCCCAGGTACTGCTTTAAATGCTTTACAAATATTAATTCACTTCATTCTCAAAAAGTTTACAAAGTTAAGGTTATTAGTATCCCTTTTTTACAAATGAGAAAAATGAAGTACAAAGTGATTTAAAAAACGAGTCCCCATAAATGACATAATCCCCAAAACTTCAAGAATTTGATTCAAATCAGAGGAGATACCACTACAAATTTACCACAGGGTTAAAATAAAGTGACTGACAATTGGTGAAGACGAGCATCTAGAACTCTTACACTACTGCTAATGGGAACATTATAAAAATCATCTGGAAACATCTAAAATCAAACATGTGCACACCCTATAATTCAGCAATTCCGCTCATAAGAAATATATATGTGTACAAAGAGACATTTATAAGAATGTTCATAGCAGCATATTTATCATAGCCAAAACCGGAAGCAATCCAAATGTCTATGGAGTTTCGTGTATTCGTGCAATGGAACACTGTAAACAATGTTAAGTGAACAAACTGCAGCTACATACAATTACATGGGTAACTCTCACAAACAGAATGTTGAAACAAAACAAAACGAAAAGGAATACCTACTGTGTTGTCCCTCTCACATAAAGTTCAAAAAAGCAGGGAAACGCACGTATAGTGTTAGCAGTTAGTAAGTTAGTGTGAGAAAAGAGGAGGGAGATATACTTGAGAAGTGTACAGGTGTAGTTTTGGATATTGTCAGTGAATGTTCTATTTCTTGACACAGGTAATAGTTTGCCAATTCACTGAGCTGCACTTTTACATTTTGTGCACTTTCCTGTGTGGCTGTTATACTTCAAAGAAAATAGTTTTTAAAATCTTGTCAACGTCTTTTTTCCATTTCTTTATACAGTGTTTTTGATATCAAAATATCAGATAGCCCTGATTTCACAATGCCAAAACAAAAAATAAAAAAGAGCTCAATTAGAAAAGTGGATAGAACAAAATATAATAAAAACTATAGATTTGAATATCTTTTGCACGTCCTTGGAAGAATGCACATATTAGTTTTATTATAATTTAAATGGATTGGCATCAAAAGGAAAAGCTATTAATTAAGCAATCATGTTGCTGTGCATTATGTTTTGTTTTTTTGGGGACAGATGGAGACAGATGGAAAGTAACATTTAATACATCAGAAGACAAACTGGAGAGCTATGTAAAGATTTTATCAACTTTGCTCTAAGATTTGTTTGTTTATTTGAATGTTCCTTAATTTAGGGATCAAAAACTATACACATAAAATCCATACAGTAAATTTTAATTATTCAGTTTCAGTTTCCTGAAGCTTCCAGCTACCACTATCTGTTAAACATCTTGTTTTAAGACTCAGAAAATTATAAGATTGTTTTTCTTTTGTCAGTGTCAGATAACATTTACAAAAGATAGAAGATATGTCACACCTTTTTCAAATAAGGAGAGCATAATCATATCTGGCACTCTTTTTCCAACTCTCCAGAAGAGCTAAGCAGTTATCAAACCAAACAGGTGTGAAAAAGCAATTCTACTTTTAATAAATCTATACTTTACTTTTCAAGTGAAAGCTTGGTGAAGAGATTCTTATATATCATTGTGAAAATATTTTATATAAGCAAGTACCCTAGTAAATAAGAAATTACTGGATGATAACATTATGCAAACTAAGCCTAGATTTTATAAGATGTATTCGACTTCATTTCTAAATTAGTAAAGGATACTGAAAATGTCCATAGTCGATCAGAATAAGGCCTGGATATAGCAATATGCATAATACATTAGCAATCTATAAAAAAAAAATGGGGAATAAGAAAGCAATCTGTTACTTCAATCAGGGTAAAAGTGTAGTTTCATTTAACACAGTAATAAATGTTCCCTTCTGACCTTCTATATCAAAAAATTCCATTTTTATAAAACAACTCTTAAAATACTGAAGTTTTTAGGGAAGTGACAGGATACTTTGCTAAAGAGGGAAACAATCACTAAAAGGTATTTGTCAGAGAAAGTACTTCTAGATACACAAATTACAGAAGTTAATCAAATGATTAACCTATATAAAATCGCCCTAAAAGATTATTTAACTGTGACTATGAATATATATAGCAACTGTTTAAAATGCCTTTCAGTTTAGTCATTCTTACAAGCCAACTTGAAATTCAGACTTACTAGTTAAGTAATAAATTCAACACGCTGTGTAATTTGTCAGTACATAACTTCTAAAATTCAGTGCATCTTATTATACAGTAATTATTTTTAAAATAATTACTATTAAATGAAATTAACTGACAGATATTGTTTCCTATTAGTATCTATTCCTAAAAAACATGGCTTCCTTAACTTCTATGCTTAATAGTTAAGCTAATGAAACATTTCTGAGATGAAATGTCAGGTTGCTTAAAACTTACCTTTTTCTTAGTTGATGTGTCTTTTAAACAATAACAGTACACGACCACTGCAGGTATGTAAATCAGAAAATCAGCAACTAACACTGAAAAAACAGGCAAATGATTTTAAGTGTGAAACCTTCGGGATCTACAATAACCTATTAACTGCCTCTCTTCCTCAGCCTTGAGTGAGAATTCTATTAACACAAGGTTCCTATCCACGCCCTTTCCATTCCCTTCACCTCTGACAAATTTCAATTGATACAGTAGGACAGAGTCCCTTTTCTTAATTTTCTCTAACAAATTCACACATTAAATCAATTAGATGTATTCAAAATTAATTCTCTCTTTGCTCTGACTTGAATTTAAAAATTAAGAAGGCTCATAGCAAGGGAAGATAACCTATTTTTTAATGTTTACATTTATTTTTAAATATAAAAACTTTTGCTAATTAATGCATATAAAGAACTTGAGAGACCCAAGTGAGGAAGAAACTGAAAGATTAAAAAAAAAAAAAATTTGTGATTCTTAATGGTCGATCCTTTGAGAACAGAGAAAAACAAATACTGTATACTAAGTTCTTCAACAGTATAAAATAGCTATCCAAAGAGCCTATTTTTTCTTGTACTACACTAAATAGTGTCCAGAACAAGGTAAATGATAGTAAACTGTCAGTGTTAGATGCATGCGATCTATTTTCAGCTCCAGATGCCACATTTAAGATGACACTGACAAACTGAAGCATATTCAAAGGAGCACACCTAAGGCCTCAAAACCATAATCACATTCAACAAATTGATCATCTAAGAAAGAGCTAAAGTATCTAAGAATGTTAGATACTTAGACACTTAGAGCTATTAACCTGGGGAAGAGGTGACTTCAAATGTCTGTAGGGTATCAGGTATATAAAGGATCAGACTTGTTCTATGTACCCCAAAGAAAAAGAATCTAAAAGAACTAGGGGAGGTTTAATATCAGAAGGAAATTTTTAATGATTTGGGCTCTCTAAAAATATAATAGACTGTCTCTAAAGACTGTGAGTACCCTGTAGATACAGGTATTATTTCAGAAGTTAAAAATGTGAGTATACAGTTCAAGAGACTGGGGGGAAGACAAGCAAGACAATCTCTTGGGTCTAAGGTTCCATGACTGGATAAATAGTAAAAAGAACAAACTCTACTAAATTTATACTAATTAAGGAAAAGGCCCAGGTTAGCATTAAAGTCTAAGTCATGTAAAGTTTTAACAAAGTCTAAGCTTTTTACTATCAATTTTTAGATCATTGTACAATAAATGCTCAATAAACATTTGTTGAGTGGATTATTTAATTTAGCAGCAAGGCACAGCAATACAATGAAATACAACTGTAAAGTTTAAGAAAAAGGTAAAAGGGATTTGTAATTAATACATTAAAACAATAGTCTGAACAACTAAAACTTCAATTTGTAGCTATCTGACCTCAAGTGAGCAGTTAACCTCACATACCTATGCCTCAGTTTCCTCAGCTTAAAATAAGGATAATAATAGTATTTACCTCAACTAGGTGTTCAAATTATTTATTATATATTATAATAAATATAAAGCACCCAGAATTATTCCTGTCTATTCTTTTTTAGTTTATAAATACATTTTGGTCATAGATTCTACATATATGCATACATATAGTTGTACAATTTGAAAGGTCAGTAGGAACAATAATAGACTCTTTCGATGGGTTGTTCAAAAAAATGTTTTAATCCAATTTTGCACTCTATACCTATTGTTCTTTTACCTGTTGTACGCATGAACAGCTTATGTGCTGGACTCTCATATCCACGTGATGTATGGAGAGCAATCCAGTCTGGATTTATAAACTTTGCCCTGCAAATCAAAGCATACATACATGCTTTATTCCCCATCACTTTTAGTAGTAAGGACATCTGAGGACATATGAATCTATTTTGAGAAGTGGCCATTGCTCTTTTAAAGCAATAGAGTCAAGGTTTAAACTTTTGTCTTTTTATTTAATCATGTGAAACTGACTTAAGCTATAAAAGAGCCCTGTCTTCACAATTCTTCCAGTGTAAAAACAATCTGATGTATCACATTTCATTTATTAAACACATATTTTATAAAGAACGATATGCTAGCATTAACCAGAGGATCATGTTTTATAATTTACAGTCTTTTCAGTTATCATAGCAATCAGCTATAATAAATAGCTATTAATCATAAATCACTGCATAAAACTAAACATAATTGTTCAAGATAAATTAAGTTTTCAATCACATTACATTACCCAGAACACTGCAAAGAATAACTGATTATCATAAAGCTTGGGAACATATTTTTAATCCAGGAAACTAATTTTTAAAAACTATAAAATAGTAAAACAAATGAGTTTGGAAGATACTGTGAAGAGTTCCTCAAATTTCTGCTGACACACTTCAAGTTTGAAACAAAATACCACTACAAAGCAGAACTGGGTCTTCACCACACAGAAGTTCCTAATCTTCTATAAACCATTCCATTTCTGTAAAAGAAGGAATTCCAATCCCGTTCTTAAATCATAAGTGAAACGCTACAGTAATTCTAGTTTCTAACTTGACAGGGTAGTCAGAATACCATTTGGACCTATATTTTTCATTTACTTTGCGTCATTCCACAAAAAAGCTTTCCTATGCACAACCAACCATATTAGATATATTTCTCAGTCATCCAAGAGTAATCGGTAGCAACTCTGCTTCAAAAAAAAAGCTAGATTTTCATGTTTCTTTCTAGTCTGTCCTCCGAAGGAATTATGGAAATGTTCAAACTCTGATGTTAACTTTCTTATAACTCAACTGTAAAGGTATAGTGCTTTCTTTGCAATGTATAATACAATAGTAGCTACAATCTCTCCTCTATTCAACAAAGCCAGGCCACACTGTTTCTTACTATATCTGCTAAAGGCATAAATATTTAGAGTTACATTAAGGAAGAAACTTACACATATGCACACAAAAGACTATGATAAGCTGTAAGAGGTGGATAATCCAATCCCCAATACAGTAAATTGTTATCACTACTGTTAAAATACCTGGAAAAAAAAAAGAAAGAAAAAACAGCATTTCATTAATCAATATTCAGGAAACAGACTTATATTTAACCTCTCATCTAGTTTAATTAAAATGAGAAATATGTTAGATAAGTTAAAAAATTCAACTAAAATTTTTGTCTTTTCCCCTTCTAAAAAATTTTTATGAACTCACAATTAAAAGTTGTTATTGTATAATAGAATACTAAATAATTTATTGTCTAAACCAAGGTACTCTTGCGAGTGAAAGAAGAAATTATTAATTAGTAGTTACCAGGGAGTAGAAAAGGGTAAAGGGAATCCAGTTATGGCGATGGAAAAAAATTTAACTTTGGGTGGTGAGCATACAATGCAATATACATATGATGTAGTACCGAATAGTACACTTGAAATCTATGTAATTTTATTAACCAATGTCGCTCTAATAAATTTAATTAAAAACTGCTTTCACACACAAAAATAATAATAATTAAACCATAACAACAGATGCAGACCAAGACTGTTCTAGGCAAACAGCAACTTATCGCTCTGCTATTAGATTTAATTTTGACTAACACTTATATGAAAGAAAATACTCAACAAAAAAGATAATTTGCTTCTGATATCTAACAAATTAGAGAAACAATATGAAATCACAATCTTAAAAAATAGTCCAAAGAACTTCTGTACATCAAAGAGTAAAATTTGTATGACAAAGGACACTATAAGAAAAATTTAAAGACAAGAACAGACAGGAAGAAAATATTTATTTTATACATGTACACATATGCACAAGAGAAGTATATTTAATCGTTCCCCTACTAAGAAACATTTAGAGTGTTTCAGGTTTCTCATTATTATAAACAATGCTGAAATAAACAGCCATTTCCACAATTCTTCTTGACTTACAAAACTGTGATTTTGTTTAAAAAGCAACATGCTCAGGGTAGGTGGACTCTTCCCAGGCACAAACCATGTCTGCACTGAGCCAGGTGTTTCTTTTCACTAATGAGTGCTTTGAAGAATGGAAACGATTTTACTCCTCAGAAAAAGAGGTAAAGAGAAGGTATTCTTGTTATACCTGCCTTGAATATGGTTGTATAAAGTTAGAATGCTGTAGTCCTGGCAGTCATCTACTGACCAGAGGGGGAAAAGCCCCAGGATGAAAAACCAACATGCCAAAAAGAAAGGATGGAAGAGGAAAAAGAGGAAAAAGCCCGAGTCCTTGATTACTATCATTGAGCCACTTTATCAGCCCTGCAAAGACCTACTTCTTAAGATAATGGTATTATTTTATTTCTCAAGCTATTATTACTGTTTTTTTTTTTTTACCTAATATAAAAAGTATTCCTGACTTCACACATTAGGAATATTTATTATAAAATTAAAGAAAAAAATCAATTTTATTCTTACTTACAACTATATATATTGAAATAGAATAAGTTTTCTTTCAATTTAGAATTATAAAACTGACATTTTTTAAGTTAACCTGATCCATCCTGATTTCATATTTAGACAACAATGTCATTTAAAAGAGTTTTGACTAATTATATTATAGCTAACTTTCTAGATGAAGAAAGACTTTACTGAAGCTAAAAAACGAATAATTCCTCGGACACATTACTAAGTAACATAAATGGCAAATTAATCAGATTTGACAAAATTAGCCAAAAAATTCCAAATATAAGAAATGTTACTTCCTATATAGATTTATATCCAGTATTGATAATGGCAAACCTGTTCCAGGTATATATTTTCTATTTTATAAATGGTGCCATTGTAATGTATCTTTTTCAATGATGTTCATTACAAATCATATATCAAATAAACTGAATTTCAAACTAGAAAAAAAAAATCACATCATTTCAACAAGAATCGGAAACAGACTGGTTTATCATATAATTGCCAAGTGTTCATTTTTGGTTTTTTCTAGTCTATCCACTTATAAAGAAAATTTTTCTGACATTTATTATAGTAAATCATATTTGTTTCCTATGAGCTTCCTGAAGTACTGCATGATGAACTGATAAGTCCTATTTCTTTATACAAATGTCTATTTCTGAGCCCACCATTCAGAATTCTCATGCTATAAAACCTCAATAAAGACTTGAACACTATGAAACTTACCACGAAGATTAGTTCAGACATTTCATAATTTTAAAAAATTCACAGACCATAGTAAAAACCTAATATACAATTATTCTGAGTTATACATTTCTGGATTTTAATAAAGGAAAAGAATGTATACAGATAGCCAATTCTTGGTTATCTGGGCCAAAGTAGGAGACCACTGGCATAGAAAACTGAAAAGTGAGGTAGATCAGTATTAAGAGTAATCCATCTATTCTATTGGATTAAGATTATATTCTCACTCTTGGAATCAATGTTATCCCAATCTAGCACTAAGCAAAAAAAGCTGCAATTTATCAATTTCATCTTTCAATACTAAATATTAGGTTTAATTTCTATTAACATCCTTGTTGAGAACTGTTTACTAAAGAACAGCCAAGAATATAATTATTTTGTATCTGTGTAACATTTACAAGAGAATAGAAAAGAATTACGAAGCTCAAGAACAATGGTCTGGTTTCCCTTAGCAAATATTACCTTATTTTACCCATCAAGCAAGACAAAAATATTAAGAATGTACTAATAATCTGAACAGTGATACTCATTGGTTAAACAGGTATCTGAGGATCTGAAAGATGCCCAAAATAGAACAATAAAGATTGGTGCCAAATATTTAGCTGACCTCTATTTTAAATACTCCAAACTCTGCCAACCTATTAATAGATGGTCCAATATGAAGTTCTTGTATGAAACACTTTCATAAAAGTTATACAAAAGCAGTGACCAAAGCAATCAACAAAACCTTATCAGCACTTTGTATAGGCAGTTTCTAATAAAATAACCTACTAGGCATCCAATAAAGTCAATAAATTATGTCATCAATTATTATCAGAACATGTTCAATAGAAATAACACAGCATGAATATCTGTGAAGATAAACACAGCTAACATGGAGAGCACAATACATTGCAGGCCCTAGTTTAAGTGCTTTTCATGTACCATTTAATTCAATTCTCACAATTACCTAGTTAAATATGTATTTTATTATTCTCAGCTATGAATGATAAAACTGATGCAGAGAAAGATAAATAATTTTCCAAAGGTCATAGAGCTAGTAAATAAATAGTAGAGCTAGGATCTAAATGCAGGCCCTCTGACTCTAGCACCTATACTTTTTACCACTCAGCTACTCCCTTTATACATGTCATGCATTCCTAACAGAAAAATTTTGCAAAACCTCCAGAGGAAACATTTTTAGCACATAAACTTCCAGTTTATGTCCAGAGGAGCTTCATATAGTGTTCTATCATCAAAGTTCCAGTTCAGTACTATCCTCCAGCTGGGAACAAAGCATATGGGTAACCTTAAGGGGTAGAAAAATTTCAAAATGGGCCTACAATATGCAAGGTAATACATGTGGCATCAGTATGCAGGAAGATGAGGAACATTATTTTATGGTACCATTTATATTAGCATTATTTTCCTCTTAAATATCTTTAAATCATCTATATTAACTATGATAAACAATAAAATCAAGTTAAAACTATCCATACCATTGTTTGATTGGTAAGTTAAAAGTAATTTCTTGCCAGTGTCTCTGAGCTTCATAATCACCAAACATAGGGGGTTTTCCAGCACCTAAGATGAAAAGTTAAAAGAGCAAAGTAACAATATACTCTAGTATATCAGTAACTTTTATTTCCTCATGAAAATTTTCTATATTAAAGAGGTAGAATACAAACGTTACCAAAAAATCAGAGAAATGAGGTCTGACTCCTAGCACAGCTAGCATACTAAGTGACTGTGTGACCCTAGGCAAATTTTTCAACCTCCCTAAGCTTCATCAGCACATTAAAAATAGGATCAATTCTACCTACCTGAAGGACCACTGGAATAAAGAAAATAATGGATATAAAATGCACAGCAGAGTACCTGGCACACAGTAAACGTTCAATAAATATTGTATACATAGTTATAATTTATGCAAAAACATGATATATAAAAACGTTAGTTATTAATTAGTTGATAATACTAAGTATAAGATATCCAAGTTTATTTTTATTTCATGAGACTGTCAACTATACTGTCCAGTATCACAAAACAATAATAACAAATATGTGTATCTTAAAAGAGGCTTTTATAAACTAAACATAAATATCTTAAGGTCAAGTATAGAATCAAAAACAGATTATATACTACGAAGACATTAATTAGGTCAGGCAGGCTCTGCTGTGAAGTGAGTTACATAAAAACTGGGAATTTGTAGCTTTGTTTTAATTTCAAAATTGCAAATGATAATGCAGCTTTAATAACTAACAATTGATAGTGCCTCTTATATTACAAATACAACAGTGAAGTTGCTATTATCATCTACATTTTACAGCTAAAAAAAAACAGAGGCAATTGTCACACAGGTACTAAGTAGCATAGTCTAGATCTGAACCCAGGCAGACTGGCTCTGTAATCCATACTCTTAGCTCCTACTCTGTATCGTCTCATGACTTGGTTAAGTAGGTTATTAACCTTAAATCATTTAAAATGACATAAAGGTAATTCCATTTAATAAACAGTAAAAACCCACTATTTAACTAGCAATTGACTACAAAATTGTGACACAGCCCAAAGATGTATATAGTTCAGTCACAGGTTTTTAATTAGCAAATTAAAATCTCATGTAGTCAAATATACTCATTAATTCCTAGGGAAGGTGTGCTATATTGGAGAATGACATTTTGCATTTAATGGTTATATTATACCAATATTATATAAATGCTAGAATCTCCACCCAAGAAGATACATGTAATATGAAATAATCATGAGAAAAACAGATTAACATCTCCCGAGCATAAGCATTGAAATGATTACCTTAAGGAATTACCCACTATACATAAACAAATGTACACATATACATACACACACACCCCTCCAGAAAGTACCATATCTTGTTCATTTTTGTATTCTCAGTATATAATGTCACCTAGATTTTCAGTGGATATAGCAAAAATGTTGATATAATCAGTGTGATATAACAAGGATTTTAAGTTCAAAAAATTTGAGTCCCTGATTATCCACTTATTGAATGTACATTAATTTGTGATATCAGACCATAAATTATGCCAAGGCTACTTTAACACAATGCCCATATATTGGTTCTTGCCCAAAACATCTTTAAGTTACTGTCTAACACTTTGAAAGTCAAAGTTCCTATGATTTTCCCAGAGTTCAAAGGAAACATACTGATAGACAGATAGTATATACTTTCATTAAAAACTTCCTTAATCAACTGAACAGAAGAATAACCTACAATTTAAAAAGAAAAAAGAATAATTCCCCATTGAATTAACTACATTTTTACATGTATATTTGATGGGTGGGTGGGTGGGTGTGTGTGTGTCTTCAAAAAAGAGCCATTGTCTATGGGGGGAAAGGAGCTGATTTTTATTTTTTGTTTGTTTTGTTTCTATTTGTTTGGTTTTGGTCCACTGGGATAATAAAAGTTAATTTCCTATACCCAAAAAAATTTTAGCTACCCAGATTTTCTGAAATTGCTCTAGACTGTGGTCAATGGGGAAGAATTTATTACCATACCATTCCCTAACAAATAGAAGAACAGATAATGACTCTCTTTAGGGTTGAGAAACAAGTTTCTATCCAGAGTCTGACCTACTTCAATAAATTCAGCTGACACTGGCTATGAAATTAGTATTTAAGTTTTTAAAACTGCTAAAGTGCCCTTAAAGCAACACAGAAGGACAACCCAACTGCACCTATGGGAGCTTCACTTGGGAAGGACAAAAAGGATTCCGTCTGTGTGAATAATTCTACAAATTCATTTATGTGAGAATCAGAATTAAATAAAGAAAACAGACTAATGTATATTTACAAAGCTTCAAGTTTTTTCTCATTATCAGGAAAATGAGCTTAAGCACCATAAAATGTTCATTTATTAACTGTTGAACTATTCAGAATTGTTAGAATTAAAAAAAACAAATACTTTCTTTAAAAACAATACACACTACTTGCCTTTACATTGAAATTTTAAACATTCTAAGAGAGGAGAATTTGGCTAAAATTTTCCAGAATAAAATCTCCATTTTATATTATCCTGGTTTGTGAAAATAAACATTACAAACATCACCTATATAATAGGTAAGCTCAGAGAAACTAACCAACTAAATAAAACACAGTCATACTTTAATACTAATTATGTTGCAAAAAAAAAAGTGATTCTCTATGACCTTCTCATAGCCAATATAGCTTAGGAAAAAAAAGATTAAAATTGATTCAAGTGTTGTTATTTGCTCTAAAAACATTGGTTACACTTTGAATCAAGTATAGACAAAGTGTGAATCTCTACAAAATGATAAGTAATTAGTACTAAAATCAGAATTTGTCTCCTCTCCATGGCTTGTTTAAAAGCAAATAACAATATTTATTCAACATTTTTAGATCTATAAAAACGAATTACATAAGTATCACTTATGTAAGGGATATATGTCAATATGTAAGAGGTATAAATTTTAGAAAATCTTAAATTACAATATACATAAGTTGTTTGCCTATCCAATATGTGCACTTCCAACAAAATAATGGTTTAATACTAAGCAAGGTCACCTGAGTTTCCTCACTCCTGTGCTTCCTAATTAGAAAATTAAAAGAAGATAAACAAAAAGAAAACTAAAATAAGCATGTTAAAAAAGCAAATTATAACCAAAAAAAAGTGTTTCAATTAATAGAGGGGAAAAAATCTTAGTGGAGTCACAAATGTCATATGTATTCATTAATTCTCCCAGCTTCCTATGATACAGAAGTTACATGTGAATGCTAAATATTATATTCTTTATAATACAGTTGAGAATTCTGACAAATCACCACCTACAAAAGATGCCTACAAATATTCTACTAATGTGTAATAACAATACTTTTTTACATAATAATCCAAAAGCAATTTTGTTCTGTTGACTTTCTTATGGGGCAATTTAAGTACATAGATGTTAAAATCATAAATATTAATAAGCCAAATCTAGTAATATACTTTAAAAAAGAAAAAGATAATATGGGTTTCCCCTACTATCAGAATGTAGAGCATTCCTATGAAAACTTTTGCAAGCTAAAATGGCATAAAGCAAAGAGTTATCTCTCACTTTTGGAAAATTCATGTTAACCCACTTTACTTTTACAAAAGACCGACGTTAGTATGGTCAACGGCTTTTTTTCTAAAAGCAAAAAATCTTCAGATTTCTTTCAGGTGGTGAAAACAGGTACTAATATAAAAAAATAATGAATACATATTCTAGGAATACAAGGTTGGTTCAATGCTAGAAAGAAAAACATAACTGTGAATCAAATGCACCCATTAAAATTAGGAACAAGATAAAAATGCCTTATCACTACTTCTATTCAACATTGCAATAAGTTCCTAGCAATAAAAAAAAAGAAACAAGAAAAAGAAATTTCAAAGGTAAGCAGTAGAAAGAAAAAAACTGTCATTAGTCCCAGATCACATTGTTTTACAAAGAAAATCCAAAAGATCCTTCAAATAAATTATTAAAAGTGTAGAAAAGTAACCAAATAGAAAAATTCAACCACATTTTTATACCCCAACAAGCATTTAGAAAAAGCAAATTTTAAAAAGATACCATCTACAATGGTAAGGAAAAAAATATGTATATATATATATATATATATGTATATATATATATGAAGATGATATGTGTGTGTATGTATGTATATGATTCCTCGGAGTATATCTAGAAAGGATATGTAAAATTTGGGGTAGAAAATTATAAAATTTTGTTGAAAGACATTAAAGAAGAGTTAAAGAAATGAACAAACATACCATCTTAATGAATTAGAAGCCCCACCATGGTAATGATTGCCAATTCCCCCCAAATTAATCAACAGTTTTAAGAATATAATTCCAATCAAAATCCGCACAGAGTTTTTCATTTGGTCTTTGACAAGCTGATTCTTTACAAAGAATTAAGACAAACATAGCAGCTTAAAATGACATTCTGTTATAATTTCAGTTCTGTAGGTAGGTTTAGCAGGGTTCTCTGCTCAGGGTCTCACAAGGCCAAAAGAACCTATCAACCAGTCTGGACTCATCTGGAGGGCCAGGGAAAGAATTCACTTCCAGTTCATTCAGGCTATTGGCACAATTCAATTCCTTTCAGCTACAGGTATGAGGTGTCCTTGTTGACTGTCAGCTGGGGACTATTCTCTGCAACTAGAGTTCACACATATTTCTTCTCAGGTGGCCCCCTCCATTGTCAAACCAGCAACAGTATCAAGTCCTCAGGCTGAGAATCTCTCTGGAGTCCCCTTCTGCCACCAGCTGGAGAAAGTTCTCTGCTTTTTAGGGCTCATATGATTACATTGGGCATACCTAGATAACCCAATATCATTTCCCTTAAAGTCAACTATGCCATATAACAAATCACTCCCAAGTAAGCTCTCATAATTTTCACAGGTTCTGGGTAAGATGAGGGCAAGACATCTTTGAGAGGCCATTTCAGAAATTCTGCCTATTATATGAAAGAGCAAAGACACTCCTAAAACAGAACTACCAGGTAGGACATGCCTCACAACATATCAAGACTTAATGTAAAATTATAGTAATAAGACATGGCAGTATTAAACCAATAAAGCAGAATGGAAAGTCAGAAACAGATCCAAGCATATATAAAAACCTAATGTAGACAGAGCTCATAATGCAGATTAGTGGGAAAAGGTGTACTATGCAATAAATGAAGTGAAACAACTGATTGTCCAGATGAAAAAAAAATTTTTAATGGAACTCTATCTAAAATGTTATACACAAAATTCAATTCCAAGGCGATAAAAACTCAGGAAAGAAATCTGTAAAATTTTAGAAGAAAATTAGGAAAACAGCCTTGTGATATTTTCCGAAGAGTAGGGAATTTCTTAAAGATATAAAAAGCACAAATTGTAAAGAAAAAATTGATAAGTATCATTACTTTAAAGTCAAAAACTCCTGTATAGCATAGAGAGCATAGTCAATAACACTGTAATAACTATGCATGGTCAAATGGGTACCAGACTTATCAGGGGGATCACTTTATAAATTATATAAAGTACTACGCTGTACACCTGAAATTAATATAATACTGAACGTCAACTGTAATTGAAAAATTAAAAATTAAAAATTAATAAAAACATCACTGAAAACCTAAAAATAAAAAATAAAAAACTCCTGTTCATGAACACACTTTAAAGTGTGAAAAGGTAGGCCACACACTAGAAGATATTTGAAACTTGTACAAAGGTTAGCTTCTGGAATATACAAAATATCTAAGAAAATAAACAACAAAATATAGAATACATAAGAAAAATATTAATAGAAATGTATAAATGACATAAACAAATATCAGAGAAAAGGAAATACTAATGGCCAATAAACAAAAAAATATGCTCAATCTTTTAGAAATGCATAAATTTCTAATTAAACAGATTTAGCAATGAAGGAAATTCAATTAAAACTACAATGAAATATCATTTCACACACTCTACACTGAAACAAATTCAAAAGTTTAAAACTACCAAATGTTGTGAAGGATGTGGAGTAACTGGAACCCTCGTACTTGGGAACTGCCTAAGTATTAGAAAAGCTTAAAATGGATGACCTAAATAAAAATCTGCTATAGAAATGGGCATAAATATTTTCTAGTTAATCTCTTAAACTTGCTTTATTCTACCTCTGAGTTTGGGTGTGAGCTTACAGAGAAGTTGGACAAAATAGGACCTGCCTACTTTGGTTCTTGTCAAGAAAAAAGGGATTCCTACAATTGACCCAGCATAGTTCACCAGAGAGCTGCACTGGGGTAAGAAATCGGAGCTTAATCTTAGTAATAAAAGTGTTCTCTAAAGATAGTGTTCCTATTTGTTCCCCAGACAAATTCCATCTCTCAAAATTTACCTTTTTTTAATCTGCCTAAAATCTACCCAAATCCAACTCATCCTGCAAACCTGAACTAAACATCATCTCCAAAAAATCTTCTCTAATGTGTCCTGACCATTTACTTCTCTATGTTATCTGTACCTCACACATAATTCTGTTATAATTACCACATTGTATTGTGACCACTTACCTACAAAAATGTGGGCTTTTTAAGTACTGGATATTTACCTTGTGCTTCTAGAACTTAGCACAGTGCTTGGAACGTGAAAGGTGCTAAATAAATACTCACAGGGTTAAATTTAATCCCAACTCCATTCTCCAAGTCCACACTCCATCAATTCTCCCTCCTTTTCTCTCACACCATTCCCAATCTTATTTTCCACTGGTCTCTTCCTTTCAATCTGGTTACATGCCTTCCCTACTATAAACAAACAACAAAAAAAGCCTCCTTTGAAGTACCACCCCCTTGAAATACTAACTCATTTCTCTCTTCAATGCCTAATACATAACTATTTCTCAATTTGTCATCTCCCTAGTTAGAATACATTTTTTCCTCATGTCACAAAGCCCATGCTTCTCTTTAGCTCCTATAGAAATTCTTATTAGAATTAGATGTATAAGTGTATTTTCTTGACCATACCAATAAAGCCTGAAATACTTCTGTCCCTTTTAGAAAACTGTAAATAATTAGCAAAAAGCAAACAAACGAAAGCTATTCAAAGGAATATTTCCCTATCTTTTAAACAGTAAAAATGTGTTACCTGAATAAGAATTGAGAGAAACTGTCCACCGTACTGTTAGTCCTATTAAGACTACAGTTGTCATCAAGTACCATTTCTCCATAATTCTTCAAATTAAGGAAGAGAAAAAAAACAAGACCAGTGATAGAATACTTTTAAGATGCAGTCAGGCACTTCTTTTCTTGATCACAGAATGTTACCAATTCTTTGGAATTGAGGGTTTGAGAGGATTTCAAGTGATGCTTCGTTTCCAAACAGTAAAATATTGATTTTCAAGTCTATGAAGAAGAGGCCTAGAGGGAGGGAAAAAAAGATACCAAGATTTAGCTAAGCATAGTATCTATCAAAATAACCCCATTAAACCACATAGAGAGCTAGAAATAGATTAGTTTTAAGTTCCTTATTCCCTAGTGCTCTAGTTTAGAAATATAACATAAAATGTAGCTCTGCCTGTTAAATGAGACTAAACATATCTAAAGATAGAATAAGGATCTGCCCTTACAAGGGAATATTTCTGAGTAAAGAAAAACAACAGTTATATAGATAGTAGAACAGTCAATTCTATCTAGAGCTTGTTTACCTACAAGTAAAAATAAGACCACAAAGGTAAACAATGGGGTGATTTATCTTTGGTAAATACAGAAAGAGGGATTTTATCTTTCTATTTAGTTTGAGAAAGTCTTCCCCTAAGGTAATTTATGTAGTTTGATTTTTTACTTCTTTTCTTCCAAAATATATTTGCACTAACTATACTAACTTTCCATCTTAGAGAATAAACCTTTGAAAGAATCAGTAAGAATAGGCCCAATCTTTAAAAGAAAACACAAAAAGCAGCTATATGCAATTAACCACTGACATGTTTCAGTTTTTTCACTTTTTTCCTTTGGGTTAGGGAGTTTAAAAGTAAAAAGCTTTGAAAATTTGTAGGCCATTTTAACAATAGGATACATTTTAAATATATTCAGAAAAATAAAATAAATCAACTGAAAATTTTAGGGGAAATTTGGCAAATTAAACCTACTGGGCAAAATTATTTTCTTATTGAAAATAAAAATAGCAAGGGACAACTCTAGAAGTAATGAAGCCTAGCATCACAATCAGGTAGAATGACACAAAGCATTTAATAAGGTTATGTAACTGTATTATTCAAATTTGGGTTATATAAATTCCCTTTTTCCTCTACCCTACTACATCTACCTTTGATCATTTTACTGTTCACTAAAGCTTCTATTACAGAGGAAAAGAGGAAAAATTAAAATTAAGTCACTTTCTAATACCGATTCTGGATTTGACAAGGTTAAGGCCATTATAAACTATTCAAATTTTCTTTCAGTCTAACTTCAAAAGCCCCTTTTATCAACATGTTGCACTATATATCCCAAAGTTGTAATATAACAGTGTACTTTCTGCTGTGTTTAAAATTAATTTTACAAATGTAAATTTCTGGATTTAAAAATATAGCTTAATATTCTGTCTTAGAAATCTAAATTACTTTAATATGACCAAGTTAAGCCAATTATCCACAGTTCCTAATAATCATATTTAAATACTTCCCCAGGAAGCTTAAGTTACAAAAATAAACTACCAATAACACTTAATAATCACAATGAACTTATAAAACATAATGCTTAACTAATATCATGCTAATCAAGTTTGTTAAGCGCACAGTGATGGAAGGGATGGCTAACTGATGGACTAAAGAATAACATCCAAAAAAATATGGACAGCGTTTATGATGGATCAAACCTAACTCCAGAAATCATAACAGGGATACATTCAAATAAATTCAAAGTCCTTCACTTAAATGTGAAAAATAAACCAACAAAACTCAACTGCGTAAGTACTGAAAGGGAGGCAACATTTCACAGATGATAATTATCAGTTCTGTATAGACCCAGAACTGATAATCAATGTTATAGTTATTTTGATTAATTATTTGGAAAGATTTTCTAACAATTAGAACTGTCCAAAATGAAGTGAGCTTCTTCTTGAGAAAGGAGTTCCTCTTTAACAGTTTCAAACAGGAGCTGAGTGACTGACAATATTTTTAGAGTGCAGAATAGATGACTAACTCATAAAGTACCTCCTAAATCTGATTTTGGAAGCATATTATGTGTCTGAGTTAATACAAATCCTGACAATACAAAAGATTTGGTCTCCCAACATGTTAATGGTTCCCCTAATTCCTAATCCTTGCCAGTATTGCCACTTTTATAGGGTTTCTTTGATGAGTAAAATGGATAAGCCTTCCCATCCTCCACAAGGAGCTCATGTGAGAAACTGAAAATCAAAAGCATCTCTTCCTAACATCTATACTACACATAGAATAAAATCCAAATACCCCAGCCATAAGATCTTCTGTGATATAATCCCTGCCTGCATCTCCAATTGCATCACTTCCCACTTTCCCACAAGTTCTCTCTCTTCCTAGAACCTGTCAGGTCCATTCAAAGCTCAATTCCTTTTCACTTCTGTCCCCTCTGCTTGGAATGCTCTTAAAACAGCCCTTTTACCCTTCATGTTATATATCTCAAGTTGTCCTCTTGGAAAAATCACCCCAAACCACTCTACTAAGGTTTCCACCTCTGTTTGTACCATTACCTTCTTTAATTTTCTTCCTATTTCTTTTCACTATCAGATATTATATTTTCACACATGGAATAATCTCACAAACCTTTTTTTTTTTACAAACAATTTTTCAAAAAGCTAGACACAAAAAAATACATATGGTTCCATTTATGAAAGCTTCACAAATAGGCAAAACTAATCTACGGTGTTACAAACCAGGGAAGAGATTACCTTTGGGGAGAAAACAGGGGATGGTGAGTGGGAGAGGTCTCCAGGGAGGTCTTCTGAGCAGATGCTGTGAATGTTCTATTTCTTGATTTGAAAGGTAGTTAAAAGGTGTGTTTACTTTATGGTAAATCAGCAAGTTACAACTCACTTGTGTACAGTATTATCTTATACATGTTATAGTCCAATAAGGAAGCATAAAAGGAAATTACATTTGTCAACTAGAATATAAGCTTCATGCAAGCAGGGATCCTCCGTCTTAATTGTTGCTTTGTTACCTACACTTAGAAAAATGTTGACAGAAAGCAGGTGAGTACAGACCCAAATCGACTGACCATGGTTTGACTTAGGATTTTCAACTTTACCATAAATACGAATTCAGCAGGTTATCAATATGCCCTACAACTGTGATGAAACTCAGTGTAATTGCCCAACTTTGAGCTTGTGTAAGTATTTCAGGTAGGCGAGGCTATGATGTTGGGTAGGTTAGGTGTATGAAATGCATTCTCAACTTAACGATATTTTCAACTTATCAAGATGTAACAACATCCTAAATCGAGGAACATCCTTATCTGCTCTTCTTTGTGTGTGAAGGAGGAGGTACTTAATTTTACTGAGTCCTTCGTGGTTGGTTACCCATCTTATGGAAGACTTTTAAATCCATCTCTTCTCCTTGAACAGTAAAAAAAGGATTTCTTTTTTTTAACTTTTTCCATCTGTAAAGCAAAATACAGTAACTCTTCCAACCCATGCACTGGGCCAGGAAGCGGCCACGCCAGCGGAGGAAGAGCCTCCCATCCTACTTTGCCCCGAGGGTGCATCTCCACAAAAGAAAAGTCGGCCGCCCACGTCACAGGGCTGGATGAGCTCCTTCCCCCAGAGTGGGCATACTACCCAGGAAGGGCCGCTCTCCCAGGTGAGCGCGTCTCGCAGAAGAGACCGCTCCTGACGCTTCTCCCTCTCCTCTGGCGGGCCAGCCCCGCAGGACCGCGGGGGCAGGTGCCACGCCGCTCCAGCCGCGGGGTCCCACGACCATCCCCGCGGCCCCCGCCCGGCCCCCCTTCAAGCCTGCACACTAGGCTGCGGAGGCCTAGAAGCCATGCCTGCGAGGGGCACGGCGCAGGGACGCGTCGCGGGCCCTCAGCCCCTCCCCACCCCGTGGGGCGGTCCCGAGCCCCCGCATCCCAGCCTCTTACCCTGCCGCCCGCCGCACGCGGAGACGCACGCCCGCGGCGGGCCCCGGGACAGCGCATGCGCGCTCGCCCCCGCGGCTTCCGCCTGCGCAGGCTCGCGCGCCCGGCGCGGGAGCGCGCCCGTCGAGCGTGGGGGCGGGGCCTGGGTCGGGAGCGGGGCCTGGGCAGGAGGGGCGGGGCCTGGGCGGGCGGGGCGGGGCCTGGGCGGGCGGGGCGGGGCCTGGGCCGCGGGCAGCCGGGGGGCGCGGCAGGAGCGGCTGGAACCCGAGAGGCCTCCGCTCCCGGGTTAGGCTTGGGGCAGGTGGAAAGCCCCTTGCTCGTCTTTCCCGGGATCGTGGCCAAGGCCTGGGCTGCTGCTTAGTCCACACATTCCTGCCAGGGGCGCGTCCTGGCTCTCGCTTCACAGAATGGGGAGCCCTTGGCTGGTTCTCAGCACCGGGCAGCGGGTCTTCCCCTGGGCCTGTGCCCTCAGGGGGTCAAAAAAGCCGACGTGCTTCGCTGTCTTCAAGGTACGTGCCTACGAAGAAGAAAGTATTCAGACTTCACGTAAGAAACGTTGCGGAATGTCCGACGTTTTCGAGAGCCTGTGGGCGATGCAGAAGAAAAGCCCTGCTCTGGAGTAGCCACTACACAGTCCCCATCCGGCGGTGTGGTTCACCTAGTCCCAAACGTAACGCAGATAACTAACAGTATTCTCTCCTTTATTCAGAGAATGCTCTCAGTCCTCCCTCTTGAGTCCTGCCGTTTCGTATAAGCCCACCCCTCTGAGTTATAATCGTAAGTATCAGCAAATGCTTGGCTGTGGCTTTATATTAAACAAATCTGAACAAACTGTATCTTGGTTTCTTCGTCTTTGAAATGAGTAAATGAGGCTAAGTAAACTTCCAGATCTAAAATTTCTCCTATCACGTCTAAAAGATCTGTGGCACTAGAAATATGACCAAGCCCCGGCCCTTAAGAGATTTAATTCTTACTGGGGAGACATTTTCATGCGTGAAAGGAATAGAGGAGCACACATGCTAAATCCAGATTATTTGTATATGCATTAAGCACCATAGGAGTTCAGAGAAGAAGGTTCACTGTAAACCAGAAGCTATCAGTAAATGCTCTCCCTGGATTGATAAGTCAGCTGAGCCATGAAGGAAAGCCTGGGCTTCCGTAAACTAAGAGGATGGGAATAGGACTCTAGACAAAGGAATGGTTCAAGACAAGTTTGTGGTAGCTGAGAAGTGCGGACCACTTCTTCAGTTTAGGTGGTGGGTGATGAAGCTGGAAAGGAATAATTGTGGAGAACCTTGAATACCAGGCTGTGGTGTTTGGAATTTATTTAATGATCAGTAAGGGGCCATTAAATGACTTTTAGCAGGGAGTCAAGTGTATAGCACAATGTTAGAGGAAATTTGAAGTGGTGATAATATGTAAGATAGATCAGAGGAAGACGTAGAAATCATTATTAGTAGTCCCTGCATGATTAGACAAGGGCCTGGACTGAGATGGTAATCGTGGAACTGGAAGAGATCAATGCAAGTAGAAGAATGTCCATGGAAACATACTACAAATGTAGAAAGTAAAGTAAAAGAGGGAAAAATCAAGGATGGCTCCCAATGAATCAAGTCTGAATTGCTAAATCTGAAAAAACCAGGGAAGCTGGCTTAGAGGGAAAGATAATGCACTGTATTGAATACATGGTGACATCAAGAAAACAAAGTAATATTCAGGTGCCAATTATGAGTCAAAGCCTAGGAAAGAAATTGAGGTTGAAAACAGAGATCTGAAAGTCTTTCACTTGTCTGAAGAATGAGGGAGACAGTACAGTGAGAAAATAGACAACCATACTTGAGTAAAAACACATTTAAAACCAAGAGGAAAAAGGCAAGTTGATGAAGGGTATTACATGGTTACAGTAGTAGGGGGATTGCCAGTACATTGCAAGTTCAGAAACATTAGCATTTTGTGAACAATAAGTTTGTTTGACAAACCAAAATTCATGTTTTATTGAATCTAATTGGCTCTGTCAATGGTAAGAAGCATTGTTACTTCATGTACCACTAAAAAAAAGATGTTACCATTTAAACTAATTATGATTATAGAACACATAATTTCAGAAACGTTAATATGTGAAAAAATATACATCTTTAAATGGTGAAAGTTGGTTGGTATCTCTCCTTTCTGTCACAATATTAAGAATACAGTTGGTGATTAAAATGTTCATTGAATAAATGGCAGAAAAGACTTCAAAGCATCTGGTTTATATTGAACTGCCCCCATCACTGCATCTACATACCTACTCCTGCTCTTTCCTTCCAGTAGATACTATTACCTCTGAAAGTTCAGGGCTTATACATACCTACTCCTGCTCTTTCCTTCCAGTAGATACTATTACCTATGAAAGCCCAGGGCTTATACATAACAGATACTCAGTAGCTGCATTTTGATTGAGATCGTTAGGATAGGCCTTAATCCAGTATGACTGATATCCTCATAAGAAGAGGAGTTTTATACATATATACAAGCCAAGGAGAAAGATCTCAGAAGAAACTAACCTTGTTGACACCTCAATCTCAGACTTCTAGCTTCCAGGTGTGTGAGAATATATATTTATTTTTTTCAAACCACCCAGCCTGTGGTATTTTGCATGGCATCCCTAAAAATACATATCTTTTCAAAGGTATGTACCTCATTCTCAATACTCAATGCACTAAGAAGATTGCCTCACATAAATCAGACTTTTATAGTAGTCTCTAGTCCTTCCCTAGATCACTTCTTCCCACTAGGAAAACAAGCCCTTTTCTATATCGGCCTCAGGACTTCCTTGAATCTAGGCAAAAACCATTTATCTAATCATAGCTGTTCTTTAAAATAGAATCCTTTTTCCTATCTGTATAACCTCCTCAATTGATCTTTATATGTCCTCTGAAATCTCCGAGTTTCATCATACCCTTGCCCCCTCCATGGAATAAGTCCACCTAAGTAGCATAGATTTAGAGTTAAACTCCACATTTCCAAGTTTCAATATAGCCTTTAGCAAAACAGTACTCTCTTTTATATTCTAAAAATCTTTCATATCCAGTTCACTTGATCCCCACAATAACGCCTGAAAGAATGGTAAAGCAGGTATTTTAATCCCATTCTGACATAAAAAAAAAAAAAAAAACTTGGAGAGTATGTTCTGCGAAGTCTCTAACAGTGGAATATATACATACATATATATATATTGTTGCAAAGACAAATAAGTTTCAAAACAATGGGTTACCTAAATTTTACTCCAGGTCTTCTCAGAGCCTTTACATGTTATAATATACATATATATATATATATATATATATATATATATATATATCATGAGTCTTTACATATATATATCATGAGTCTCCAAGAAAATACAGTCAACCCTTGAACAACATGGGTTTGAACTGCGTGGGTCCACTTACGTGTGGCTTTTTTGAAATCCATGCTGTTTTGATCTGCGGCTGGGCATCTGTGGATGCAGAGGGCTTTCTGTATGCACTAATCTATGCCATTTTATATAGGAGACTTGAGCATGATGGGATTGTGATATGGGGCTGCTGGGAGAAGGGGAGCTGCACCCAATCACCCATAGATACTAAGGGATAACTAAGATTTTGGGTTGGGTAGTCAATAGTTAGGTGCAAATTTTCAACCGTCCCAGGGTTGGTGTCCCTAATCCCAACATGGTTCAAAGATCAACTGTATAGAATTTTCAGACTGACTTAACCATGGAATCTTATGCCCACAACCCACCCCACCTCTGACTTCCCATTCTACAGTGTGGTCTATGAAACACATTGTTGGAAATTTGAACATTGTGTAATTTCCCTAAGAGATATAACAAAAAAGTGTCAGAACTACAGTTAACACAGATCTTAGTTATTTTCATTCATTTTCAGTTCTATATAAAAGAATCTCAAAGTGCAAAAATTGCACAAACGAAAAATATAAAACATTGACATGACTGTCCTTAGTATGACTACAAGTCTTAAAAATTAAGTTAATTATAAAACAAAATTAAATGGAAAAAATAAACCCCTAAAAGTCAGAAATGTGTAGCCAATTGGTGGCTCAATATAGAGAATAACTGTTCCAAATAACTTTAAAACAGTAATTTGATGGAAGTGCCCTAATACAATATACTCTTAGAAAAAAAAACTTTGCTAAAAAGAGAAAATAATAGTAATCATGTTGTTGGTATTAGAATTCGTGTTGTTCTAAGACTACTGTATGTGTAAAGAGGAATAAAGAAAATAAAAATTTATGTGATATTCAAATTATGTCATCCTTGCTGTTTTGATACCAGAATTCTTGGTGTGGGAAAAAAATGAGTTAACGATGTAAGAAAGATGTTAAGTATCAGTATGAACAATTTATTTTATTGAATTATTGAAAGGAAGGAAGTGAGGAAGAGACAGGGAGGGAGAGAAAGAAAAATGAAGAAAAGAAGGGCAGGAAGAAAGAAAGGGAAAGTAGGAAGAAAGGAAGGAAGGGAATAGAAAGAAAATGTATTTCTAGCTCTTTTTACAGAAAGGACTAAATACAAAGCCAACTCAATAGCATGAACATCTTGTTGTGGGTCTTGAAATGTCATTCTTATTAAAAGGAAACAGGGATCCTTGCAGACTTAGCTAAGTACAGGTTTGGAAAAGAAACATACAAAAAGAAATTTGGAACATTTTGTTACACTGGATATCAAGAAAACCTCCAAAGACCTCTAGGGTCAACGTCAAAAAAAAAAACTCGAGCTGACTTGAAGAGACTCCCATTGGCCACGGATGGAACACATCAAACATCAGTAAGCATGATAACCACAATGGATTGAAATACAGCAAATGTGAATTGTCTATCAAATTGTCTGTCGAATTCTCCTGAGCTCATGATAATACTTAAAAAAAAAGAAAACGTCACCAATGGAGGAAGCTAGTAAACCACTCATTATTTTGAAAATTAGGAAATAAAGAAAAAGAATCAAACGATTAATTTGCCTTTGTTATATAAATTATTCTCTTTATAGAGTATTTCAACTACCCTTCCCTTCCCCCTTAGTCCTTCCTCTCTTCTTTACCTTTCCCCTCCCTCTCTTTTACACACACACACACACACACACACACACACACACACACACACACACACACACAGTCAGCCTTATTTCAAACTGCCAAAAAGCCTTATAGATGAAATGAATTGCTTTTGGGACTTCAGCAACTAACCTCATATTTGAATAGGACCACAGTGGAATCAACCTAAACTGTATTGCTATCTACTGTGACTAGAGTGATTTAACATTCTTTATTGCTTAAAATGAGGCTGATCAAGTTAATTTTTAATCACCTATAAATGTACTCATTTATTCAACAAATATTTATTTGAATTACTAGCCTGCCCTTAAGGAGTTTATAGACAAATATTATATACAGCCCAAGAGAATATTAAATCATTGTTACTTTTATTGTCAATTTCAGATGCCACTTGGAATTATTCTCATACAAATACAGATTTTCAACTATTTATGTATATTATATATATATAAAAATAATTTTGTCAATATGAACTATAAAATAAATAGTACATATTCCTACTACATAATTCAAACAGTGTTACTGTTACAGAATCTAGGAACAATTCTGCAGACACAGCTTCGTATTTTTATATCTCTATTTCTAAATGCAAATAAGAAAGATAAGATAAATCTATAAAGATTCACAGATATAATTTGGTGTAGAAGCCTAAGTTCTATAAAATCACAAGATTTTAAACCTTTTTTAAGTTATTAAAATACGGGATGATACTTATATCCTTAGAGATAAAAAAAATAAAAGAGTTCTTAAATGTGGCAATGTAATGTATTCATTGGTTCATGGTCCCCGAACCCCCAAGGAGTAAAACAAATCTACATCTCTCTCAGCCCAGGATTATAAATTTAAATTTAAATATCTGATACATGATATAACTTAGCCCAACATAGCTTCCAGAATTATAAACATCTATAATTTCCAATAATGAGCAACACTGTTGGGTCAGTGTTTAAGTAGATTTGTAAAGCCAATGTGATAATACAAATGCTACTTTATTATTTTATATCCGGTATCTTTCACAACTGAGTGGATTGTCACACTCTATTATGTGGCACACAGATCCATTGGCTTGAGCTATCATGGTACTTGTCTAAAACGGTCTTTGAAAATGAAAATTTGGGCTAAATATAAGGGAGGCAACCTGCCAGTAAGAACTGTTCAAACCAAAAAGTCTCCTGGAGGAAAACGATAAGAACTCCATTTTAAAATCATATAAATCAAAATGGTAAGAGGTTCCAACTTATAAATTTTACAGTAAATACATCAAGATTTAAAGTCAGATTTTTAAATAAATTTTTATTTATAGTAAAGAATGGAAATCCATACCAGAGAAACAGAGTGAGTCACAAAATAATGCCATTGCTTCCTACTTGTTATTTTGCTTTTGCTCACCAATTTTTTTTTTAAAGATTGCCAAACTAAAGAGCACTGAGGAGAGAGGGGTGGGACACAAAATAAAAAATATCATGCTTTATCACCATTTTGTTTTATAGTGAGTTTGGGGTTTGGTTTTAATGAGAAAGGAGATGGCAGGTATTGTCAATGGTAACATTCTGCCCCTAGGAACATGGATTTAAAAATCTAAATGAGCTACCACATGTGCCTAATAATAGTAGCTACTACATATCATCCAAATGATTCTCATAAAATGAAGAAACAATCTAGGTGCTTTGATGGTGTGAAGGAAAATAATCCTTCCTGGATATGAAGTGAAGACAGGTTTGGAAAAAATATATATCTATCTATAAAAAGTTATTTTCTATAATTGATGGAATTATTTTTCTGGAGTAAGAGCTAAACTGAACAGAACCAAACCATTACTGAATCCACAGTAGTCAGTTAAGCAGGAGAAATAACCTCCAGGTGCCCTTTATCCACCAGGATGTATTTTGACATCTAGAGAAGAGGGCTAGAAGGGGGAAGGCATCTTCTCCCTCCAATTATGGCCCCAAAATTTGCAACCCAACAAAGTATAAGGAGAATTAAAAAAAAAAAAAAGTTTCTTTCTTTTCTTTTCTTTTTTAAGCCCCTACCCAAAGCTAGTAGAGTTTCATTGTGTTTGCTTCTCAAGTATTGGAGTGCTTTTCTTTATAATTGTTCTTGGGAAAGATTGGAACTATTGCATTACCTTAGGTATACATTTGGGCTGATTGGGAGGGTGGGGCCAGAGAATAACAAATCCTATTCCAATAAATGAAAAGGGCTGGAGAAGAAAAGTACAAACAGTCATTCTCCAAAATAGACCCTAGGGAAATGCAATTACAATGTACCCTGCATTTTCCTCTCTGAAGAAGAACTCCACAGAACATTGTTGTTTAAATGAAATATACCAAAGCTGTTATCTCGTTACATTAAGTCCTACTGTGACTCCTTGGTTTGTTCCCTGCTGGAAGCTTTCTGTCTGTATATACTTCTTTTCCCAAATGAATTTTCCCTAGAGGCATCAGAGAAGTGAATAAACTTTCTCTGGTGGCTCCTTTTTCTCATGTTTGCTCCAGCCTTTTGTAAAATACTCAGTTCCTTTAAGCCATTTCACTGTGTGGGGGATTTAATTACATCCTGAGTTGCTTTTTTTCTGGTCCTTCCTTGGTGTTACTAATTTAACGTAAATTCCCAAGGAGAGATTTTCTTGAGTCCTGAGATCTAAAACATCCACATCAAATTTTGGAAAACCTCGTGCTCTTAATAAAGTTCTCTACTTTCTCAATATCCCTATTCTATATTGAATTAATAAAGTTTTGGTAGTTGTTTAAATAGATTAAATGTCGCACTTTAAATAGAAAGAGAAGGCTCTACCTAACTGACCTATTTTTCATCTGTGATTTAGAAAAAAGCGAGATTAGCATGGATATTGCATTTTCAAGGACCTCGCCACTATTAAATAGACTGTTAAGTGCATTTTATGGCTGAAGAGTCTGTTCCCAGTTCAGCCTCAAAAACGTGCTAAGTTCATCTCTACCTGCTACATTGAACATTCACTGACTAAAATATTTTCTATGGATGTAATACCTATGCTCTGTATCTTTTAAGTACATAACTCTAAATATTTTAGGACTAGTAAAACGTAGTCAATAAAAGTCTCGAGAATATGTGTTATACCTCAAGAAAAATACAGTGTTCATATTTATCCAACGTTATACATACTGTGCTCCATTAGCACCTGCATGTCATAAGGTGGCCTAGTGCTGAAAAAATAACATAGGCACTCGTAAAATGAGATTACAACTCTTACCAAAAAGAGCAACAATAATAGCTGGTTGAAACTCCATCCTCACATCAACTCAACCTGTTCTAGGGGTTTCAAGGCTCTGAAAGGAATAATTTACAGGCTTATGATCTAAAGAATAGAATAGATATTTTACCATTTATTGTCATTGCAGTTTGGGTCAATTTCAGCATTTATTGTTGTTTTTTAAGAAACTTCTGCCTGGCTGTTCACCTTTTTATGTAGGTGACTTTTTAACACAAAAGAAAATGCCAATTAATGAACTTGAAATTAATGAACCTAAAAACTAAAGATACTTATATAAATTAAGGAATTATTTTTTTGCATTTCCCTCTTTTTTATGAGTTTATAATCTCTTTTACTGTGGTAGCAAACCCAAAAAGAAGTAAGTCTTTTAAAGAAGAATTCTGTTAGTAGGATTACTTACATGCTTTTGCTCACTTGGCATGCCAGAACTTTGACTTTTATTGTTCGGTAGACTCCATCTGATCCATGTAAAAGAATTTTTAAATTCAGAACTATATGTACCAAAAAGATCCCCTTAGGTGGGAGAAAAAATGATAATCTGTTCTGAGGGTTCCCAATAGCCCAGACATGCTCCCTAGCATTTAAGCCTTTTAAATTCTCCACTTTAACTTTCTGTGCGAAATTCTACTATTTTGGTTTTTCTTACTTTCTGCCACAAATAATGATATAGACTTTCCCATTCTACCCAGTAGGCATTACTATAATCACCTGTCTATACACTCATTCCACTTTGCTAATACCTCCCTTATAACATGTAATTCTTTCCTCGTGTTGTACTTAGTTATATTCATGTTTGTCTGCAACTAAATGTTGAGCTTCTTAAGAAGAGTGTGAATATCTTATTCTTTTTAATATTCTATGCAATTTTCAGCACAATATTTTGAACCTGTGGGTTTACAATAAATATTTGCTGAATTAATTTAAAAATTAATTGATTAACCAATTAATGATCAAGATTATATTAATCAAAGACTAGCAGAACTGTTAGAGAACTCCTAAATATCTAGGGAGACCAGCAAGGATAATTTGAATATATATTTTCAACACATTTGATTTTTTAAAAAAAGGAAAAAACCTTTTAGAACCATTTGAACATTTTATAAAACAATTTTAACTAAGTTATTTATTTATTAGTTATTTTAGTAATTTTTTAATTCTATAGATGTACTAAACCTAGATTTGAAAAAAAAAAAAATGAACCACTAAGCCTAGATATACTAGATAATTAAAATTCCCATTTTACTTTTCCCAGAATTGCTTAGATTCCTTAGCCTTATCCTTTGCTTGGTTGAGATGTACCCTGTAAAGTTCTCAACTACAAGAGCAGTAGGACTACAAAATTATCAGTTCTCTTAATCTAAGATCACTAATCAGCTTTGTTTGCAGAAGGAAATACTACTGCGGAATTAAGAGCACAAGACAGGAAGTCTGAAGATATGGTTCTAATTCTAATGCTACTATTAGGAACTGACTGTGTTTCTCTATCTAATACACTTCACCTTTCTGACCTCAGTTTCCTTATTTATAAAACTAGAAGATTTTATACTGGATAATCTCCAAAGTTCCACCAATTCTTCAAATCCTATACATTTTTACAAATAGCATTATTATGTATTTTTTAATTAAGTAGACTTTTGTTGGAAAAAGTAATGTATGCATGTGGTAGATTAAAAATGGCCACAAAGTCTTTATAACTCCTCCCAGTAAAAGGTGGAGTCTGTTTCCTCAGCCCTTAGGTCTGGGCTGGTCCTGTGACTTTCTCTAACAGAATGCTGCAGAAGTATCATCCTGTGATTTTCTCCAGAATCTAAGCCTCAGGAGGCCATGCAGATTCAACTCTGACTCTCTTTGAACATAGGCATCATATCAAGAAGTTGAGATTATCTTCAATAAATGGAGCTGGAAAAACTAGAAAGCCACACGCAAAAGAATGAAACTACATTGCTGTCACCATATACTAAAACTAACTCAAAATGGTTCAAAGACCTAATATAAGACTTGAAACGATAAATTGCACAGAAAATTATGGATCTTGGTCTTAGAGAGGATTTTATGAATTTGATCTCAAATGCAAGGGCAATAAAAACAAAAATAAACAGATGGGGTTATATCAAACTAAAAAGAAACTAAAAAGCTCTGTATAGCAAAAGAAACCATCACCAAAACAAAGAGGCAACCAACAGAATGGAAGAAGGTATTTGCAAACAACATTTCCAGTAGGTGGCTAATATCCAAAATATATAAAGACTTCAACAACAACAACAACAAAAAACAAATAATCTAATTTAAAAATGAGCAGAGGACCTGAACAGACACTTCTCCCAAGAAGACATACAAATGGCCAACAGATACATGAAAAGATGCTCAACTTCACCAGCTATTAGGGAAATGGAAATCAAAACCACAATGAGATATTACCACACACTTGTTAGGATGGCTATTGTCAACAAGATAAGTAATAACAAGATTTTGAGAGGCACTGGGAAAAAAGGAACCCTTACGCACTGCTGGTAAGAACGTAAATTGGTACAGCCACTATGGAAAACAGTATGGAAGTTCCTCAAAAAAAATTAAGATTAGAATTACCACACACTCCAGCAATTCCTCTTCTGGGTATCTATCCAAAAAAATTGAAAACATTTATCCATAAAAATATATCACCCCTCTGTTCACCACAGCATTATTCATGGTGGCCAAGATAGGAAAACAACTGAAGTGTCCTTCAATAGATGATTGGATAAACAAAAAGTGGTACATATATACAATGGAATATTACTCAGTCATAAGAAAAGATGAAATACTGTGACAAAAAAAAAAAAACTATATTGTGACACCACAGATGAACTTTGGGATGATCATGCTAAGAGAAATGAGTTAGACCAAAAAGCTGAAAACCTAGAATTTCACTCACGTGGGATATAATATTGAAAGCAACAAACAAGACAAACAAACAAACAAAAACTCATAGACATGGACAACAGTTTAGAGGTTACCATAGGGAAAGGGGGCTGGAGGGAGAGGTAGATAAGGGTAAAGGGGATCAAATATATGGTGACAGAAATAGATTTGACTTGGATAGTGAACACATAACGCAATATACAGATGATGCATTATAGAACTATACACTTGCAACCTATATAAATTTATTAACCAATGTCATCCCAATAAATGTAATACAATTATTTAGTTAATTAAAAACACACTACAGGAAAAAAAAAAAGAAGCAGCTGAGGCTAACCTGCAAGAGATAGATAGCTCAGATGATAGCCAGCAGCAGCAGCCAGACACTTGAGTTTTACCTTAGATCATCCAGCTCTTGTCCAGTCACCAAATGGCTGCAGCCACATGACCAAGAGAAGACCAGGAGAACTACCTGGCTGAGCCCCACCCTAACTGCTGACACTTAAAATTGTAACCAAATAAAATAGTTGTTTAGCCACTACATTTGAAGCAATTTTTTTATATAGCAATAAATAACTGGCATAACTTATCTATTTTTAAAAATTTCAGAACAAACAAAAAGATCTTCCTTCCCTCCAAAATTCCTTGGTCCTCACCCTCCAAAACAACAGCCCCCACAATGGGAGCATATCCTACACGTTGCTCTGTATCTCGCTTGGAACTTATATCAGCCACTTAAGAGGCCTTGGAGCATTCCATTATATAAAAATAGCATAATTTATTTAACCAGACCCCTTTAGGCGGACATTTAGGCAGTTTTTGCTTTTTTGTTATTTACAGACATTGAGGCAATAATCATCTTTGCACATATACATCTGTGCATATGTGTGAGCATATCTATAGGAAGTGGGGATGAGGATCAAGGATGGTGCTTCCCCAACCCACTCAGGTCTGAGAAGAGTCCACTCCAACAAACAAGCCTCTGCCCAACAGCCAGAACTACTAGCCAGGCAGTCCTGTGGGCCGCCAGTGCCAGTGGTGGCCCACAGGAGGCAACTTAGTTTGTTTAGCTTTTGTCTC
The DNA here is from genome assembly GCA_030015415.1 of Cynopterus sphinx. Classification (NCBI taxonomy): domain Eukaryota; kingdom Metazoa; phylum Chordata; class Mammalia; order Chiroptera; family Pteropodidae; genus Cynopterus; species Cynopterus sphinx. The sequence goes on from CM057387.1 coordinate 88,202,504, forward strand.
CCTGCCAAAGTCACTCTTTGTTGTTCTCAGTACTGTGTGTTCCTCCTGGTACACTATAGCAGGCTTCTGATCTTTTGCCAAAAGCTACAATTGCCATATTCTTGGCCCAGATATCTGCCCAAACTTTCTGACTATGATCACCAATCTCACCATTTCCTCTCATTGAGAGGAGCCTGGCCTCTGATAAGAGCCACCAAATAGGCAAATACTGATTTAAAAAAATAAATAAATAAATAAATAAATAAATAAATAAATAAATAATAATGCCTATCTTTCTTTGCATTATATCCCTAATACTATGCTCTTTTTACTTCGATTACTCCTCTCCACTCCAGCTCGTCCTCTTTGAACTCTCTACAGTCTCTATTTTGTGTAGTTTTCTAGCTTTCACTCCTTCTTACAGTTTTGGAGCAGGCTTGACCATCTCTATAAATCTGACAGGAGGAATAGACCTTAGAACAGTGGTCCCCAATCTTTCTGACACCAGGGACCGGAGCTTCTATGAGAAACTAATGCCTGATGATCTGAGATGGAGCTGAGGTGGTGATGCTAGCCCTGGGGAGTGGCTACAAGTACAGATGAAGTTTCGCTGGCTCCTCCGCTGCTCACCTTCTGCTGTTCAGCCTGGTTCCTAACAGACCACAGACGGGTACTGGTCCTCGACCTGAGGTTTGGGGGACCTCTGCTTTAGAGACCATGATCCTTCTTAAGGCACACCCCAACATTTCCTTACCAAAGTGTCTCCAATGCTCCTTTTAGAAAAGGAGGTCCAGTCTAACTTTCCAAAAATAACTGAACTCTCAATTGCAAGAAGCATGTATGCAAACACTGCCTCAGGTTGCTGAAAGTGAATGACACCCAGCACGTAGGACCAAGACTTTCCCATGGCCCTTTCTCCTAGACGAAAGTCACCTTCAGTCACATACTCCCAGGTTCTACACCTCAGGACAACTCATTTATGTTTTCACTAGTAATGAATGGAACCAAATAAATAATAATGAATTGAACCCATCTACAAAACAAATGAGACTAGAAAGCGATATTGTTTTCTACCCTCACTCGCAGCTGGAAGTTGCCATTATGTCAAAGTTCTAGTCAGTGATACATAGCGGGAAATCAGCTGGTAAGGCCCCTGTGAAAGTTTGCCCTCCTGATGAAAAGGAGAGAGGCAGCATGTTCTGCTATTTTAATACCTATCCCTTCTTTCTGCATTAAATAGAAAAGTGGTACCTGGAGCTCTGACAACTATCTTGCAACCATGAATGATAATAATGTATTAGTTTTCTGTTGCCACATTACCACAAACTTAGGGGCTCAAAAACAAATTTATTATAATAAAGGTCCGAACTTTTCCAGCTTTGTATGCCTGCCAGCATTCCTTGGCTAATAGCCCCTTCCTCCCTCTTCGAAACCAGTAGCATAATATCTGCACATCTGTTTCTCTGATCTTTCTGCTTCTGTCAACACATTTCTTTCTTCTCTGACTCTGACTTTCCCGACTCCCTCTTAAAAGGACCCTGTGATTACATTATGTCCACCTGGATAAATTAGGTTAATCTCTCAAAAAGAAAGAAAGAAAGAAAGAGAGAGAGAGAGAGAGAGAGAGAGAGAGAGAGAGAGAGAAGGAAGGAAGGAAGGAAGGAAGGAAGGAAGGAAGGAAGGAAGGAAGGAAGGAAAGAAAGAAAGAAAGAAAAGATCCTCAATTAAATCACATCTACAAAATCCCTTCTGCCGTGTAAGGTAATGTATTCATAGATTCTGAGTATTTAGGGGGTCTTTTACTCTCTGCCAAAAGTAATATGCATTATAATCAAGAGCTGAGGATGGTGAAACAGAAAGATGGGAGGAGTTCAGGTTCTTGATGACATTATAGATTCACAGCACCAAGCCTGCATTGCCTACCTCTAGATCATTAAATGTCTTCATTCCTTAACCCACCATTAATCAGGTTTTCATTTCCTTGCAGCTGAACACATTTTATCTGGTACATTGATTTCATTGTAAAGTTTAACATGTTGAATTAAGTGAGACTGTGTTTAGAAAAGTGTTTTGTATGCTTTGATCATATTGAGTCCTCTCAAAGCACCATACTGTTTTGCCTTTGAGCCATTATTTTTCCTTCCTACATTCTCTTTCCTTTCTACACACACCAACCCCTATGCCACCCCCCATTCACCTTGCTAACTTATTTTCAGTATTTCAGTCTTAGCTGTCTATCCCTGCCTATCTAGAAGCTTTCTTAAACCTACTTCTGCTTACTCAAATCTGGTTAGGTATCCTTCCTTGGTGTTTCCATGGCAGTGCAACACTCCTAATCATACTGTCTTCAGGTCCTCAAACAGAGACTGTGTTTGCCTTAGTTCTAGCTAGATCCAGATGCTAAAGGACATCAATTAGTTTCCTTCCATCTTTGAGGTCCACTTTTCTTTCACTTGGCTTTATCCTGGGCAGATTTTTCCCCTACAGAACAAGAAGGCCACCAGCAGTTTCAGGCTTACCTTTTACCAACTTGGCAGCCTAGATGGAAAGAGAGTATCTCTCTTGCATCAGGTCCAGAAAAAGACCTGGCCTGATTTTCACTGGCCTAAATTGGGCCAAGCCTGGGCTACACACCAATTTGTGGAACAGAGATATGGGGTCAGCCCCACCAGAACCACGAGAACTGAGAATGAGGGAGGGAATTTTCTCAAAGGAAACCTGAGGCTCTGCTATTAGAAAATGAGAAAATAGTTGTTGGGCAGCCAAAAACACCTGAAGACCACTACTGATGGGAATACATACACCATTCTTTTCTTAAGCACTTATTATATTCCAGACACCAGACTCAGTTATTTTTATTCATTTAAAAACACTGTTACATGCTGGGCATGAGAACAAGAAAAATATGGTCCTTGTTCCCAAGGTACTTAAAGTTTGAAAGCAGGTTTGTGAGTATTATCTCATCCAATTCTCTCAACAACCATATAAGATATATGTTCTATTTAACCGAAGAGATTAGAAAATAAAATGTCAAGTAGCATAGAATGGTTAAGTAACTTGCTCGAAGGCACATGGTAGTGACTGACAGACCTGGAATTCAATGTTTATTTGAGAGGTCTAGTCCTGATCTGATACATACCCTGTAAATGTGCATGACAGATAAGGTGGAAGGGGACAGCTTTGCTGCTAGTGTCCTACAGAGCCAGAGCTATTCCAGGGAATGCTGAGAACCCAGACAAGATACTTCAATCAAGTTAAAATGAATACCAAGGGTAGGTAGAGAAATACATATGTGAAAGAAAGAGGACAGATTCCTGTAGTTTGCAGGAATAAAGAGAAATTTCAGAACCAATTATATATTTTATTTCATTTTTAGTATAAATGAGTCCTCATCTGCCCCCTTTGCCCCTTTCCTTACCCGCTATAGTCAATAATTTGTAGAAGCCAAGAGCTGGAAGAATATTTAGAGAGTATCTACTCAAAACCTCTTCATAATCCAGATGGCGGCCAAGGTCTTGCTGCCCCTTAGACCTAGTGAAATTGACTTAAACTCTCACTCCACCACCTGTGGAAAACCCAGTACCCTTCCCAACATCTCTGAGAATACCTAGGGCTTACTCCAACGACAGTTTCTTCTGGCTCCAATTACTTTGTCTTGTAAGTTCTTGGTTTCTGCTCTGTATTGTTGCTTCTCCTTCGTCTAAGCCCTGTCATTGATTCAAACATGTAATTCAAAACAACTGTAGAAAATACATATATTAATCTCCTACACCTCATTTTATACTGAGGAGAAAACTGAGGCTTGAAGAGGTTAAAAGACTTGTCTCAAATCACTCAGCTGATGAGGGGCAGGCCTGGACCAAGAAGTCTGATCTTTTTTTCCACTTCATTCTGCTCAGTCCTCAGGTGCTTTGTGTAGGGTAGGATAGGGTAAGAAAATTTGGGTGACTGTGCCCATTTTTTGGTAAATAAATGCAACTCTATGAGTTTTCCTTAGTCTTTTGTACTCATTAAGAAACAATATATCTTAGTTTGCTCAGATTGCTATATCAAAATACCACAGGCAGGAGAGCTTAAACAACAGAAATTCCTTTTCTTACAGCTCTGGAGGCCAGAATGACCTGAACAATGTCCAGCAGAGTTGGTTCCTGGTGAGAACTTTTTTCCTGGCTTTTAGATGGTCACCTTCTATGTTCTCAAAGACCTTTACTTGGTGCATGGGGTGGGGATTATGAATTTGTTGCATCGCTGTCAATCTCTTCTAAGGTCACCAGTCCTCTTGGATTAGTTCCCAACCCTATTATCTCATTTAACTGTATCTCCTAAAGACCTTGTCTCTAAATAGTCATGTTGCAGGTTAGGGCTTCAACATATGAATTTTAGGGAGACACAATTTGGTCCATAGCACAATCTTATTAAAAGTTAGGGGAAAGAAACAATGTCTCATCTCAGAAAACATTTTCACCTACTTCCCAACTCTTAGCAAAGTATTAATTATGAAAGTAATGAATTCTGGATAAACTCTTAAGTTAACAGGGCAAAAGAACTTGCAAATCACTTAACAATTCTTGAGTGTGTACTATGTTCCATGCACTGTTATAAGCACCTTGCATGCATTAACTAATGTTATCTTCACATCAACTTATTAGGTGAGTGATATTTCAAATCCCATTTTGTAGATGAAGAAATGGAAACTGTCCAATATGGCGTAACTAGTAAGGGGCAAAGCTAAGATTCAAACCCAAATAGTCTGACTCCTGAGCCTCCGCTTTTCACTACAACTCCACATTGTTTATACTTATTATAGTTATTTCCAATTCCCTATGGTAAACATAGTTATACAAAAAAAAAAAAAAAACAATTGAAAAATATGAATAAATTATTTTTATAAAGCTTACTCATATCAAGTGCTTAGAACAATAATTTTAAATTAAAAAGCAAAAATAGAAGCAATTGAACATTACAGCCAATTCAAGTGAGTAATGCACAAATAAAGCATCCCTCCTAAAAATGTGGGGAGTTCCAGCTATCTGCTTATGTCATATATAATGAGAACACTGAAATATTTCCAAGCCTTGCCTGTATTGGTAGAATACTGAATTAGAGTCCTCAACATACCCTAATAACACTTAGTTTACTTGTAAATATCAATTATAATTAGAAATGAATGACCTCCAACTAGGATGACCAACTGTCCCCGTTTGCCTGGAACTGTTCCTCTCTTCCAGTCCAGAAAACTTGTACCTCCTCTGCCACCAGAAACAACTGTACTCATCCACACGTGTTTTTGTTTTTGTTTTGTTTCGCTTCACCATATCTTTGATTTTGGTGCTCAAAGTCCAATACTTATTTTGTTTCATATAGTCTCCCTTTGTTGAGGCAGTAGCAACAGGAGAGAGGAGTGAGATTAAAAACAACAACAACATTGTATTGATGAGCACAACAAATATTCACAGAAAGCACAATTCTCCTCTGCTTTCAAATCCCCAAATCCATCTGGAAGAACATTTATCCCATTTCTGGGAATCAGGCTGCCTTAGGGCAGGCTCCAGATACCCTCATCAGGTTTTCCCTGGCTGCTTTTCATCTTCCCTGCCCAAGGCTAGGAGTCTTTTTACCAGTTGGCCAAGTGAGACTCTTTATCTGTTTTTTCAAAATCAATTGTTAGTAACAAAAACTTTTTCCCAAATACTTAGGCAAAGAGCCCAGTTTCCTTCAAAAATCCATCTTTCCCAAAGTATTCTTTTTGCAGTTTCAAAATGTCTGTTTTAAAACTCAAAAACTAAGCAAAGACTTTTTTCTCTATGAATTTCTGCTATAACAAATAATAATAGCTAATATGTATTATATTTTATAATAATAATAGTACCTCATAGAATTTTGGTGAGACTTACATGAGTTAATATGTATCTACAAGTGTTTGCTAGCCAAGCACTGTTGTAAGCACTTTACATGTATTCATTCCCATAACAACTTCATGAGGTAGGTACTATTGTTATCCTCTTGTTACAGATAAGAACATTAAGTAACAGTGAGGTTACACAGGTCACATACCTAGTGTCAGGGCTGGATTTCAAGCCCAGGCAGTTAGGTTCCAGATTCTATTCACAATGCCAACACTGTTTCCACCTCTCTGAGAGGAAATTAAGGAGTTGCAAGAAATTCCAAGGAAAGAATCAAAGGTTGGCATTTCAAAAGGTTACTGTAACACTCTACTTTGAAATGCATCTGAAAAGTAAGATGAACTGATGGGATAGATCAAAAGATGGAAAGCTGGATTAAATATGTGATAGAGCAAGTATGTTAAAATATTAATAGTAGAATGATGAGTATACAGGTGTCAGTTGCAAAATTCTTTCCACTTTTCTGTACGCAATTTTCCACAATAAAATGTCAAATACTCTCCTCCAAATATTACTACAATATATTTGCACCCTAAGAAGAGTCATTCATGTGATTCTGCGATTTTGTCTTTTTAAAAAATTCTGCCTTATTCAGCACCCCTTACATATGACAGCACACATTTAATTGTTAAATTGTATAAAATAGACAAAGTGCTATGGGACTCTTAAATAAGAGCGATCACAGTAGACTGGCCTAAAAACCTCAAAGAAGAAGTCTAAAAGTGTACCCAAGGAATGTTGTTATGAGTTCCATTCCTGCAGATTGTCCGAAGTAGAGGAAAGAGGAGAAAAAAAACGAAATGACTAAGTTTAGCATAGAAGAAGTTCCCTGTGCTGAGAATCAGTGAATCAATGTTTTTAAGGAGGGAAGTTAGAAGCTGAATGTAAATTACTTGAAAATATTTAGATTGCATCCTTGAATGATTATTTTAATATAATAAGAAAAGTTAACATTTGTTGAATGCTTATTATTTACCCAAGACTACTCTAAACACTTTACATGTATTAACTCATTTAATTCTCTCATAAGGTTTACAAAAGTAGGTACTGTTATTGTCCCCATTTTATAGATAACATAACTAAAATACAGAGTTTAGTAACTTGTACAAGGTAACAAAGTTAATAAAAGATGGAACCAGAATTTGAAATTAGGCAATCTCATTTCCACACCTGTACTCTTATATACTCCCTTACTTTGCCTCTTGTTAGGGTTTTATGTGATTAATTCATAACCCTTCTCTTTTCCATCTGAATTTAGAACCAATTAAGAAGTAGACACAGGAATCATAGATAAGAAATATTAGCTTTATTTCTAATGAAAGTTAAATTAAATGATGCACAACCAAGTGGACTTGCTTGTAGTCACTGAATTAGTTAGACTTATCTACCCAGTCAAAGGCTGCAATAAACAATTTCAGACCTCAACCACAAGCACAGATCATGTTCTTGGCATGGCAGAAGCTGAAAACCAAAATACCTCCTCACTGCAAGTAGGCAGGTCCAAAAACGTGCAGGAGTGGCTGATCCACAGATGCCCCATTCCTTCTTCCAAACTCACCAATCAGATAAATCATCCTTCCTCCCTCAGGGGAGGCCAAGAGTAGGAGAAAAAGGCTGACATGTCTTCTAATGAAAATTCCTCCCCAATGGAAACATGTTGGGTAAAAAATAAGTATTTTCTCATCTAGCACTTATTAAATTCAGCTGTATAAGAATAAAAAATGACTTGACTATATATACACACACGTACACACACACATGAGTAATGTGAAGGCTTCCCAGAAAGTGTATATAATATTTGAAGCTGACATGCTGCTAGGAGGGCCTGGAGGATACAAATCTAAGAGGAAGAATGCCTTTCAAAGCAGTATCTGATTGAGATAATCCACATAAAGCGCTAAACACATTTCCTGACATGTGGTATGCGGAAAATTAACCTTCTTCGCTCCTATCTTTATTATTGTTGTGATTATTGTTCTGTACTCAGCTACAATTCACTTTTGGTGTGAAAATATGGAATAAAACCCTTTAAATGGATTCCTGGCCAATTCTTGTCCAGAGGACAGAAACATTTTATACTTTATAACACTGTGAATTTTTGCAAAGCACTTTAACATACATTATCTCATTGATTCTAAGAACAGCTCTGGTAAGGCATATATTACAATGGAAATTATGTTTCGTGCAGCAGTTGGATTCTAAAGCAAGTAACATGTAAGGTAAAAAATCAAATATGATAAAGATTAATTGCAAAATCCCTTAAATTTGTCTTCACAACAGATAAGCATACCATCTCTCTATTAAATAATCTATCGACTGGTTTTTCCTCCATTGTTAGAACTGGTCAATGCCTCTTTGGTTGACCTTTAGATGTAATTGCTGGTTTGTATGTAGGTATCATGTTGTACAAAAAATAAAGGTGGTGTATTTAAACAAAGATCCCATCCCACTTTCTCTAACAAGATGCTCACACTGTAAAAGGCATTAAAGGAACTGAGACTAACTGAAATAGCTAACTTCATGCCACCCTTGCTTCATTTCCCTGTGTCTCAGGCCCATTGAATGAAATTCACAGCAATGTCACATGTAAATTATTTTTCTCTATTCTCTCTCTCTTCCTTCCTTTTTCTCTCTCTTCTCCCACATACACTTTTTAAAGTGATGTTTAGTTTAATTTGAATAAGATAAACAGACATGTAATATCTCCATGAGATTATCATAATCTGAGGTTTACAGTTTCAAGTGACTTACCCTTGTCACCAGGCAGCAAACCTCAATCAACTGACATCTATTCCACTTTCCTTTAACTATACACTATCATATCCTCCCATTAACCAGATAGTATAAATAAGGTGGTTTTTAAAAGTTCAGAATTATGTATTAATCAGATCCAATCTTGGCAGATAGAAACTTCTAGTGAAATCTTAGTGTAGATCCAGAAAAATGTTAAAATTAGTCCACCTAGACCAGAGTTCAGCAAAGACATAGGCACATGTCCTTGTTCTTGTGAAAATGCTATCATATCTTTAATGACTATTGTCAAGACATCTCATCCACAAGACTGAAAAATACTCTGGAAGTGAAAAAGTGATTTACCAAGTGGCACTACAGAGTAAATTGTTTCACATTTGTTAAGTTCCAAGAACACAAAAATGATACCTAGCTCAAACAGATGAAAGGGACGGTGGTTTCAGCAGCTTCATTTTTAAATATGAAATGTGACAACTGTTGGTATATGATATCAAAGAAAAAATAAAGTAGCCTCATGAAAATATTACTGCTATAAAATCAGCAAAACTATAAAGTAATAATGGTCATCATTTTTTAACACTCTAAATATATTGTCATAGTAAACCTTCATATTATGATCCCCATTTTATAGCTAAGAAGACTGAGATTCAGAGAGACTCAATAACTTTCATCAAGATCACATTTAGGAAATGGCAGAGCCAGAATTTGACCCTAGGATGATTGGATCCAAAGCCCATGTTCTTTCCAGAATACTATTTTGTGTCCAAATCATAAACCTTCCCTGGCAAGGAAATCAATTTTGAGAATACAGTAGAGCTATCTCTTTCTTACACAGTAAGTTTTTAGCTTTTATAACTTAATAAAATTTTCTCTCATACTTCATTTCATTTATATCAGAATATTTTAAAGCAACAGATAAATGTAACGCACTAAGTATGTATATTAAATATGCTATACTCGAATGATATTTCCCTGAGTGGAAGGTAGATTCACTCACAGTTTCCAGTGGGGTTTCTTCAAGTTATTCACTAGGACCCAAATGTGGTGGTGATAGAGGGGGTGATTTAGTCCACTATCAATACCAAAGTAAAAGAGGCATCAAACTGCTGGAGGTTTGAATGACAGAAGTCTTGGAATAACATAGATCTTAAATCAAGACAGAAGTGAAATTAAGATTTTTTTAAAAAAATCTCTAAATCTTTAAAGTTTCTCGAAAAGATCTGTTGGCTAAATTTTGACATGATTAGTTGTAATACTGTAATTTCTCTCTTTCCTCTCTCAGCCAAATTTTTAGTAGTGGTCTTTACATGGGCAAATATAGAATCCATCAGATATTTCCAAGTTTAATGTCAAAACTAGGAGTAGGAATTAGTCTTGTCTTTCAATCCAATCTATTAAACTCTTGCACTATATTCCCTCCAGCAACAAGAGCAACTTTATCATACAGTCATAATTTCTGATATATGTGGAAAGGTGATGCTACTGAAGTACCATCAATAAAGCAGATGTTTCACAGTGGTTGTGATTAATTTGTGCTGATCTTGATACCACCTTGATCTTGAAACCAACATTTACATTTGCAAAATAGTAAAATCTGAGAGATAGTTTACTGGTATAATCTGTAACAATGGCAAAGAAAGAAGCTAACTGGGCTGTGTAAAGACTAAATCAATAGGGACAACATGAACTAGACATAAATTTGCAAAAATAATGCATTAAGTGTATAACACTAAAGAGCTTATTATCTTGATCCCACCTGGAGGACAATGGCTAAATAATCTGAGATTTTCCTTCTCTTTTTCTTCTCTATATTCAATAGTAGACTCTACATGAATATTTTTCAGAGAAGACATCCAAGCTCCTGGTTTCATATGGTGAATGATTTGGATGATTGACAGGTAGGGGGTAACTTTTATGCCCATGGTTACAGCAGTGAAAGAGAAATTCAATGATTTGTTTAACTCTTTAAAAATGCTTTCTTTTTTGTCGTTGTTGTTAAAAAAAAAAACCACGAGAATCTAAACACCATCCCACAAGATTTTTACTACCAGTGTAGTCTAAGCCCAGCCCTAGGGGAGGTGGTAAGCAAGGAGTGCTCCCCGTGTAGGTCTCAGATTAAGGCCCATGGAATACCCTGGAACATGTTTACTTCATACAGAATCCTGATGTGGTCTCAAAACTTTAGCTTTTGTTCAGTTTTCCCCACAAACAGTAGTCTTAATGTAGAAGCCAAACCACAGTGAACTCTTTGTGCTTCTAGATAAAGAAAAACAGAGTATTATGATCATCTTTAGTACTAAAATCTAAGCAGATGACTCTCAAATTCTCTATACTTTACCAAGGAAATAAAAAGTTTCCATAAGATACACTCTTGCAAATAAAGATGCCCTCAGTACAATGGGTTGTTTTGTGAAGTAGTGATTCTTCTCCTACTGGAAGAACTAAAGCAGAGGCTGGCGGAAGGAGGTACTCTAGAGGGGTTTTCTCCATTAGGTGGGAGGTGGAACTGACTGCTGATATTTGGTTTAGGTAAAGGAGTTTTCAACTAATTTCACAATGATAAAGAAAACATCCCAGAAAATTCAATTACATTATGAATGTTGACGTGTCTTATACTTTTTAGATCTCTAATAAATGTTTTTTAAATTCCTTCGCTTAAAAAAATTAACATGGTGTTTACAGAAGCATATATCATAAAGAAAGAAACTGAAGAAAAGAAATGAGAAGAAAACAACCCCCCAAACTCTTGAGAAAGACCTAATCTGATCAACTAACAGACGTCAAGATTCCTCATCCCCACTCCTATGGTTTTACCTTGTCAATTGTTAGATAAATAATTTTGATCGTCCCTTTTGTGCACAGCAGAAATGCTTGCATCTGGCATTGTTGACGATGGGTCGTTTGTTGGTACGTGCGCTCCAAGAAGGCGTAACTAAACTGAGCTGGGAAGCTCAGGAAGACTTCCCGGAGGAGGCGTTGCCTCCCAGGTGGAGCTTGAGAGCAAAGAGAAAATTTAGGGTTTGGGATTGTTCTGGCGCTGACAGCAAAGCTCCTTGCGATCCACTGCATGCTCCCCTAGCAGAACAGGGTCAAGGGAAAAATGCGTTGTTGATCTTTTGGAGAAAACTGAGTCTCGGTTACCATCTGTGGGGAGCACAGTGAAGGAAAGAAGGTAGGAAGAGAACCCAAGCTTCCCTCTTTAGTAAGACATGCAGCTCCAGTTGCCGGGTCCCGGGAGGGAACATTCCAAATGCCGTGTCCGCTGAAGCGGGAGCTGTCTGGGCCGGGATGGCGCACAGGATAGTCTGTCCTGTCGCGCGTTGGCGGCCGGGCGGACGGGCCCGGGTTTGGGACACTCCCCTCGGGCCGCCACCCAGGTAGAATCTCCAGAGTCCTCACGACCCTCCTTACGACTGGCCGGGGCTGGGGCCTACCTAGAGGGTTGTAAACGTGTCCCTGGTTCCCAGAGATCCCAGGTTCGCACGGTGGGGGATTGGTTTCGCGTCGCGAGCTTCGGTAGAGCGGGCAAGTGGGGAGCTGCTGGAGAAAGCCGGGAGCAGAGCCCCCACTGCGCCCCCAGAACCCCCTAACCCCGTAGCGGGCGCCTTTTACGCGTGGGTGTATCCTAGCTAATTCAAGTTCTCTTCCCCTTTCCCTCCTTCCAGGCAGGAGAAGCTGGAGTCACGCCAGGCCGAGCCCTCGTGGCTGATGCAAAAATGGTAAGAGGGGCCTGGCGACACCCCAGCGCTGTGGCGGGGCCGCTGACTCTTAGGGTGAGAGGACCTTCGGGCCTGGAGTTCCCGCCTTCTTTCTTCCCCTCCTAAATCAAGCGGCAAGAAGGGAATCGAGCAAAGTTGGACCAGCGGGGAGGTGTCAGCAGGCTGCGGGGGAGGGGAGAGGTGCGGGTGGGATGACAGCAGGGTCCCGGCGCCAAGGGACCGTCCAAGGGCTGATTCTTGCTCGGCATAGCGCTCCTCTGTGTTAGTCTTATTTCTTCTCTCCACTAGTCCCAGCCTTCCTTGCCCCACTGTTTGCTTTTTTCCTTCTTAGGTGGAGAACAGTTTTTTCTCCTCTGAGTATTTCCATAGCTCACACGTGGGCTGCTGAGTAATCCTGAGGAAGTCACGGAACCTTCTGGTCCTATGTGAAAAGAGGGAAAAGGTGTTCTCTAGGAGTGGTTTCCTAAAGATGCCTCCGAAATTCAGCTTCTGGGGACTCAGAGAAGTGAATGAAGCAGTTCCCTCTCCATCCCCAACTCGCTAATGACAGGACAGGGCTGTGTGCATAAGCCTAAAATAATCTGGAAAAGAAGGGTTGTGATAAGAGTTTTATGTTACGATGGGGAAGAGACCTAATTTAATTCTTATTTTGAAATATTCTGATGTAAGATACCCCTTCGGGAAATAAAAATAAGATGATAATACTTTCTTACGACCTGATTTCTTACCACCTGATCTGATTTTGCAACATTTCAAATTGCGCTCTGTGCACCTGCCCTTCTTGGCTGGTTTTGCCCCCAGAGAGCGAAGAATGGCTTGTACATTCCTAAGAGGGCAAGGGGAGGAGGTTGTGATGGTTAAGGGAGAAGTTGGCTCTGGGTGTAACTCTGCCAACTGTTGGAGGGAGTCAAAGAAAGGGTGGTCTTTTTCGTGATTTGGGGATCTGGTTACCTTTAATTCGTCCGAGAGGCTGCGTCGTGCGCTAATGGGCGTCTGTCAGCGGAAGGCTCAGGTTTCCCCACTTGCCTCGGATAGTGAAAGCAAAGGGGGCAAACAGCAAAGAAGCCTGCTTGGCCAGATAGAAGTGTCGGCTGAGAGAAAGCGGTCACCAAAGCTTCTAGGTAGGCCCAGGGCGTGGTCGAAGGGCTCAGGAGCAGAAGTAGGCTCCACCTTTTGAAAGGCCCCTCTGACCAGCCTCTTTTGCTTCACCTTTTCAGGTAGAAGGGGGCTGGAACAGGTTCTGTGACCCGTCTTAGAAAAACCCACTTTTTACACCTATAATCGAATTGTAGAAAACCAAGCCAAACCCTGCAGGTGTTTGAACAAAGTTGTTTCTCTGTCAAGAAGCCATTAAACTTTTTTCCTTACCCGTTTTTAGCTTTTTACAGTTTATATAATATTTTCACTGACACCAACTCACCTAATCCCGCAAGCAGCAGGCAGACTCCCCATTCTCATTGTAGAGGCAAGGTAATGGAGAGACTCAAAGAAACCAAGCAGTTTGTCCAAGGTCACAGTCAGGAAATACCTAATTCCTGATTGAGATTCCCTCTGCAAGGCTTGTCTTTCCATGGCTTCTTGTCATCTCCTCCTATGAAACAGAAAGACAGACAGACACACACCCGTGACTCAGTCTGGGCATTCTGAAAATGCCCTTCCAACTTCCTCACCCACAGCCCAGAGAGAGTCCACTCACTAACTGATGCTGCAGTTTGCCACCATGGTAGGGGCCGATGGACACATGGTTCTGGTTTTCTTTCAAATCACATTCTTCTCAGGACAGTTCTTCAAGGAACTCAGGTTAAATGTTCTTCACCGCCCCCTCAGACACATCAGCTATTCATGTCCCCCTCATCCCGATTCTTCCTATAAACCATGTAAAATGAATAACCTCAAAATATAACTTAATTGCTTCCAAGTCGATGTTTCCTCATCACGAAACTTTATTGCTTCCCAATCTATAGGACAAACTCCCTCTCTGGGACTCTGTCCCTTCCAGGACACAAGGCAAGGAAAGTAGGTTCTCCGAGACTCGACCCGGGTGTCCCAGCCTGGGAGGATGAGCAAGGGTGTCAGCGTGCTCAGAGTCTGAGAGGCAGGGAGAGGCCTCTGAGGGCTGGAGCTGGACCCTCGGAGACAAATAGGGAAGTTTTCCATCTGCTCGTCGCCCCCTGCAGGACACGTGCGCCAACGCAGCGAGAGCCCTGCTTAACCGATGCGTGTATTTTGCTTGTTCGCATTTTCCCGGACCCCGGAATCCACTCTCCAGTCCCCGAGGGACTGACTGCGGGGGCCCTACTCAGGGACTCCGCCCTGGGGATGTTCTAAGGATCGCAGGCCTCGGAAGTGGATTGACTTTCTAGAAAGGAGGGTTGCAGGATGTGGAAACCAGTTTAAATTTCTGTGTAGCCAAAAGCTAAAATCCTTCCCATAAAAATCAACCCACTTCCCCTCTTTGTTACAAATAAATCTGCCTAAGTGGGATAAATCGCGGATATTAGCCGTGTTGCCCCTAAATCTCAATGTAAGAGGCGATTACGGTGCCTTTGGTCGCTGGTGCCCGCGTTCGGTCACATCAAATGCGAATTCCAAGCCCTCCCCCACCAAGGGCTTGCGTTCATTATATACGGTATTTGCATTTTTCCTTCTGCTCTAAACCTTCGTGGTTTAACAAGCTTAAACCGAAAAGAGCTTTTCAGAGACGTACCCCTAGGCCTATCTCCCAGACATCTGACAAGACTTTTAACAGCCGCTGGCCGATTTGAAATCTGGATCTGAAGTCTCCTACCCTCCAAGAAATTAAGAAAGGGGATCATCTCCAGGCTAGTTCAAGGTTAAGAAGTGGCTGGAAGTTGCCAGCGGTTCTCTCGTCTACACCCCACCGCCTAAGGCATCGCTGGAAAAAGCCCTGCGGATCTCAAGCGGCGGCTTGTGGCTGAGTGTCAAGCTGCGGGCGCAGGCTCGGCCGGTATTGCTGCTATGCGCGGAAATATGAGCGAGTAATTTTATAAGTAACAAAGGATCAGGGATGGAATGAGGCCCCTGTTATCCAATGTCATTTAGAAGCCTTGGATCAGCAGCTTCTTGAGGCTAAAAGTGAATGCAAGAAGCCCTGACTTTCCCTTTTCCCAGGGGTGTCAGCTATATTTAGAAATAACCTCTGTGTGTTTGCACAAATCATGTACCATTTGCTGTTTGTGTAAAAACCGATTAGCCAGACACAACTGTGAAACAACTTGTTACTTTTATAGCTGCAACACAAAAACAAATTTAGATCCGTTTAGTTTTCCTTGTCAAAGGAGATTCGAAGGGACCCGCGGGGAGACCGGTCTATAATCTCTTCTCGGTGAAGGTTACGGCTTCGGTTGATTATCACGTTCTTGTTTATCAAGTTGAACGAACTCACCCCCAGCAGCCTGTTTTATTTAAGGACCCTGTTCCAGAAGGAATGTTTACTCAGACCCAATGTTTACTGTTTACCCGGAAAACAGATTCGGTATTTGTGAGGAAGGGTCCTGCAAAGCGACTCCTTAGTTCGCGCGGACAAGGGAAATAAGACTCGGATCCGAAGCCGGAAGGCATCTCCGCGACCACGAGGCAAGGGGGACGCCAGCGCGAAGGGACGAAGGCAGCGCTACTAACAAGACGCACTTACAGCGGAGCTGACAGTACCCGCTCCAGCTTTAAAAGCGATTTCGCATAAGTAATTGTAATAGCTAAATGAATTCCAAAATAATTAGAATTGTTGCCGTTTGAGGATATGTTGGTTGCGGTGGAAACCGGCTTCCGGCGTCTAGATGTTTCATTTGTACGTTAATACTTTTAAGGTTGCAACAGCTGAAATGCTCATTAAAAATAATCTACGAGGACATCTCCCCATTACTGCCCTATGATCTCGCATTTCACAGTAATCTAGCCTAAGCTATACATTTTTTTTTAAGTAAAAAGAAAAAGAAGTGTGTGTATGTGGAGGGGTGAGCACCTGTTTTTAAGAGGGTATTAGGCCACTCACTTATTCCTTGGCCTTCATAGAGACTGCGGGTTGGAGGAAGGGGAGGCATCCACAGGAATTCTTCAGAGATTGAAATTATGTTGTGGATTGATTATTGCCATAGAAAAGAGGTGTCTTATTTGAAAATACTATGAAAAAAATAAAACAACTATGTATTATCTACTGGGCTAATGCAATTTCACTGAAATATTTTAAATGCAATAACAATCAACTAGGTTCATTTACCATTCCCACTTAAGGAATGAAAATAATTTAAAAACCAAAGATTTGCTAAAATAAGGGATATGTTTGCAATTATCTTCTTTTAAAAGAACATTTAAAATGACTAAGAACTCACATTTGGGGAATTTTCATTGTGTAAAATATAAGTCGGTGTTTTTTTGGTAAATTAAGATTTTACTGTTTAGATTGATTGGTTTTTTAACGGCAGCTTATTTTATTACAGAAATATCTAGTCATTTAGATTTAATGGATTGATATGAACAAGATCATTGCTCGCATTCCACTTTTATATGAAAAGTAAAATAAAAATACTAAATACGATTTAAATTAGGTATATTTTCCTTTTATCAATTACATTTTTCTTACGATCAAATTATGAATTAGCAACATTTGAAAAAGTCATTACTTGAAACTTCGAATTTCTGGGAAAGATGGAATGCAAAAAAAAATACTATTTTAAAATCTTGTTATTTACCTCAAACACCTAAATGAAACACTAGGCTGAGCATTTTAAAAATTTATTTACAAAGTTGTGTACAACACGATGGAATAACATTTAGAATACCATATATATTCATTCGGATATAAACAGACTTATAATAGAATGACACTTCTCGCCTTTTGAAAATTTTTTTTATATTTAAAATCTCCCAACGTCTCTATACATTTATTTCTCACATAAAACTGGAGAGTGAACCTTCAATAAAAATGAAAGTTCAGAGCTCTAAATCTACGGAATTTGTTTTTTTCTTAAAAAAATAAAAACCCCAAAAGGAAAGTCAATAATTTTTATACAAATATGTACAAAGAAGTTCCCTCCCATTCTAACGGTACTGAGAGCAGACGCCGTCAGGGTAATTTTTGGAAAATTAGGTTTTCGATTTTACCTGTACGGAAAGCTATTCCCGGGCGGGCGCGCGGTGAGAATTCGCTCCGCCAGCCTAGGTGTGCCCGAGAGGTCGGTGTTGAGGGGTCGGGGGGAGGAAATGGAGGAGAGGCTGAGTCCGGGATTGGGCAGGGGGGCCGAGACCGGGGCGGGGCACCCAACATGGAAGTGCAGTCGCCACCCGGGGCCGCCACCGGGCCCTGCGTCCCGGCCACCGGCGCGACCCTATTGAGCAGGCCACTTGGCTTGCGCTGCGGCGGCGGCAGCTGCGGCGGCTGAGGCTGCAGGCTGCAGGAACTGTCCAGAGAGAGGCACGCTCAGGATGGGCGCGATGGTGGCCGTCGTCCGGCTCAGCGACAGTGGCTGGTGCGTGGCCATAAGCGCTGCCGATTGCACGGTCCCCGGCGGCCGCAGGAAGGACGGAGTTCCGCCGCCGCTCCCACCGCCCCCAGATCCCCCAGTTGCCCCGGCGCCCCCAGCGCCCGCCGCCGATCCCCCGGGCGCCGCGGGGCCCCCGCCGATGATGTTCTCGATGCTGAACGACGGCCGCGCGCTCGGCTCGGACTTGATGAGCGACGCGGTGGTGCCCGCAGCTCCCGCCGTGCCCGCGGCGGCCGCGGCGGCGCCCAGGCTGTTGAGCTGCAGCTGCAGGCCGGGGCCGAGCTGAGAGCCGAAGGCGGCCGCTTTGCGGCCCAGCTCGCCCGAGGGCAGCAGCGGCACGGCGGGCGGCAGCACGGGGGCCACCGGCGGCAGCGCGTACGGGTACTGGAGCGCCGCGGCCGCGGCCGCCGCCGCCGCCGCCGCCGGGTGCGAGTAGGCGCCCGCTGCGGCCGCGGGGTGCAGGCCGTAGGGGCGGCCGTAGGGCCCCGCGGCGCCCGCCGCCGCCGCCAGGCTGTAGGCACCGAAGCTCTGCATCATGAGCGCCGTCTGCTCGCGCAGGTGCTCCTGCTGGTGGCGCTTGAAGCGTTTCCGGCGCCGCAGGAAGCTGCCGTTGTCGAACATGTCCTCGGACTGCGGGTCCAGGGTCCAGTAGTTGCCCTTACCCGGGTTGCCCGGCTCGCGGGGGATCTTGACGAAGCAGTCGTTGAGCGAGAGGTTGTGGCGGATGCTGTTCTGCCAGGCGGGGAACTTCTCCCGGTAGTAGGGGAAGCGGTTGCTGATGAACTCGCAGATGCCGCTCAGGGTCAGCTTCTTCTGCGGGCTCTGCAGGATGGCCATGGTGATGAGCGCGATGTACGAGTAGGGCGGCTTCACCAGGCTGTTCTTGGGTTTGCTCGGGGCCAGGCCACCCGCCGCACCGCTGCCCGAGCCGGGCCCGCCGCCGCTCCCGCCGCCCTCCTCGCCGCCAACGCCTCCCTTGCAGCCGTCGGCCTCGGACGCGCCCACCTCACCCCCTGGCCCGGCCCCGGCTCCGGCCGCCTCCTTGGGCAATGCCAGGGGCTGCTGGTGCGGCGGCTGAGACGGCCCGTGGTGGGGCGCGGCCGGCGTCACCTCGTCCGCCTCGTCCAGGCGCAGCTCGGGAGGCCCTGCGGGGCTATCGCAGGCCGCGTCGCTGTCCTTCTCCTCCAGCCCGTCGTCGCCTTCGCCCACCACATCGATGTCCACGTCCTCGGCCGTCAGCACCGTCTGGCCGGACATGTCGCTGGCGCTGCCGCCGCCGGAGAGGGTCATCCCTCCTCCTCGGGGTTGGTGGAGGCAGCGGGGAAGGAGCCGCGGACGGTCGGGGTCGTCAAGAGCCGCCGCCGAGCCCGGGGAAAGGGGGTTTGGACGCCCCCAAAAGATGGGGTACTTGGAGAGGGGAGGGGGCGTAGGTGGCTCGGGGCCCTCCCGGCTAGCTCACACTCAGCGGCCCGGCATCGCGCGGCGAGGGCGATGCGGTCCGCCCCCCGCGGACGCCCTCCGCAAACTCCTGCTGTCCCCGGCGCTCAAGGCTAGGCGCTCGCTGTCGCTCCGGGCCCCGGCGGCTCCTCCACGCCGCGCCCCCCTCACTTCGCGTGCCGTCCTCGGCCTCCGGGCCGGGTGTGGGGAGCAGGATCTGTGCAGGCGGGCGGAGGACACCGGGCGCCAAGCAGCTCGGGAGGGCGCGGACAGGGGCAACGAGGGGAGGGGGTGTCAGGGACGCGGAAGCCCCAGTAGTCGAAAGTCCCGTTTTAAGGACTGGCCTGATAGATTACTTTCTACTTAAAGATCCAGCGGGAGGCGGGGCCACGTGACCGCGCGTGACGTCAGGGCCGCCGCCGAGCCGGCCAAACTCAAGTTGGTTCAGGGAATTGTCAACAAAGGGACGAGGGACCCGCAACTCCGCGCCGCACCAGGCGCCGGCGTCTCGCGGGCCCCGAGGGCGCCCTGGACTGCCGGGGGACCTCAGCCTAGGCTAGAGCCCAGCGCGGGGGTCGAGGGAGCCTGTGGGCGTGAGTGCGCGAGAGTGGGTGTGAGCGAGTGAGGGCGTGGGTCTGGGAGTGCCCGCGGGACCTGGCGGCTTTTGCTGCCCTGCCCTCCCCGCCCCTTGTCCCTTGCCTCTCCTCTTCTACTCCTTGGGCAAGGAATGGGCAACATAGAACGAGATTCCCATTCCACTCTTTTAAAAAGAAAAACTTGGTCTGTTTTTGTTTTTGATTCTTTTTAGCTTTAAAGAGTAAAGGCCGAACACCCGGCTCCGTTTCGCTAATTAGACTTCAGGCTC
Organism: Cynopterus sphinx; assembly: GCA_030015415.1. Taxonomy (NCBI): domain Eukaryota; kingdom Metazoa; phylum Chordata; class Mammalia; order Chiroptera; family Pteropodidae; genus Cynopterus; species Cynopterus sphinx. Next base: position 88,222,659 of record CM057387.1, read on the forward strand.
CCCTTCTGCCTCTGCTCATTCCTCGGAAACATCTACTAAGGAGATGCTCTCGCCCGTCCCCCAAAGCCAGTTCTCCGCGGTCCTGCCTTCGCTCTGTGTGTGTGTGTGTGTGTGTGTGTGTGTGTGTGTGTGTGTGTGTGTGTGTGCGCGCAATTTTAACCCCCGCGGGCTAGAACAGCATCAGCTGGGGTTCCCCAAGGTCAGAAAATGGCTATTGATTTATCTATTAGAATAGTTGCCGAGATAAATAAAAACGACGCAAAATAACAGGGAACGTATAAATAAAGAAGCCATAACTTAGCTGCTCCGAGTAGTTAAAACGACTGAGCATGTGAAAAAGTCGGAAATGTGCTGGGGAAGAAGCCGGGATTGGCCGTGGCCTGGGTAAGTCGAGTGGGGCAGGGAAGAGGCTTTGGGCCTTTCGACTAAGACGCTGCGCCCAGGAGGCCAAACAACGCTGGGAGCTGGCGGTGCGACTTCCCCCGCGGCGCGGCCGGCTACTGGGAGCGGGGACGGCCTGGTGGCATGCCTGCGTGCTAGGCTTTCAGTTGCTGCTAACTAACGTGGATTCTTTTCTTCCAAGACTTAGATAAACCCTCCAAGATTTAACTTCCTGGGAAACCAGCAGCAGAGAGAGTGGAGGAGGCGAGGATGCGGCCAGTGCACACCGAGTTTCCCTGGCAAGGAAAGTCAGTTATGGTAGGAAAGACTGGGAATTTAACTGGGATTGGGAGGGCGGACCGCAAACTGACCCCCAGTGTATGGCATTACTGGGGCGCGTAGAGCTCGCATCCCCGAATACTGCACCTGACCGGGTGAATCTGAGATGTGCCACCCCTAACGCAGTTCTGGGCCGCCTCACAGCGAGCCGCAAGCGCCTGCCGGGTGTGGCGGGCTCAAGGAAACCAACCCAGTCTGTCGACCGAGCCCTGGGAGGGGAACGAGTCGGCCTCACCAGAGCTAAGAGCACCGGGGGAGGAGGTCCGAAAGGAAATAATTGAAGTGTTTACAGAAGACACTAGCAAAACGATTTAATTCCTGATGGACACTGGTGCTTCTAATTCCCTCAGTCTGTGTTTCTGTCACCTGCGAACCCCTCTTTCCTTGGCCTAGACACTTCAAAAATAAATAAATAAACCCCAAATCCGTAAATTTACTTCATTTTAGGCAGTGAGACACACAGATTAACTTTCATCTTTATTAGATGGTTTCCTAGATAGGTATAATTCCTAGTCCATTGGGTCCCCAGTAAGCAGGACGTTCCAGATTGGGGCTGTAGAGTGAGGGCACCCTGAAACGCCCTCGAAATTCCAAGGTTTTTCTGTATCTAAACGACCCCCGGTTGCACCTGACCCTAAAATGCTTCTGAGTTGATTTCCGCAGCTGCACCCCTTTGTGGCCCGCAGGCTCCGAACCGCTTACAAAGCTATCTAGACTGCCTCCCGCGAAACCCACTTCGCCCAGCTGCAGAGGTCGCGGCTGCAATCGCCAGAGAAACCCAGTCATTACAAAAGGAAGGTCGGAAGGACAGAAAAAGAAACCAAAATTTACAAATTCATAAATTCCTTTTGCTCAGCTTCGGTTGTCCAATCTCAGGGGCAGGCGCGGGCCGCAGGTCCAGCCACACAGGCTGGGCAGGCGAGTCGGAGTGCACGTGTGAATGTGGGAGAGAGCGCGCGCGCGCGCCCGCGCGCATGGGAGGGTGGCAGCTCCAGGGGCCGCCCTCCGCAGTCTTCTGGAAATAGCCTCTAAATGAGCCTAATTTCGATTATGCTGCCCACCAGGGCTAGTTCTCAGTACTCCCTCGGCGCCGCTGGTCCCTGCCGCTCATCCTCCCCGGGCCAAGACCTGGTCTGATCCGTCTATTCCCCAATGTCTTATTGGAACCTCCCTGGGGGAAAGGGTGGGGGATGAACAACTCCCAGCCGCCAGTTCCATTTGTTGCGCCTTTTTCTTTCGACACAATAAAAGTCAAATTAATTGATTCATACCATTAATTACGGAGCGTAGCGTGAAAAGCAACGCTTCCCCTCGGTTAGAGATCTATTGTGCTAATCTCTTGTTCAATCAGTGTTACCATCTGACGCTGGGTCTGGCCCTTACAGAAACTTTTCGACTCGATTAGCTAAATGATGAGACGTGCAGGACCTACTGGCTGCGGCCTCGACGTCTGGCGCTCGCGCCGGCCCATCCGCTTAATATTGATTTCCAGTGCAGGCAGCGGATTTTCCTGCTACCACTCTCTGCTGGGTAACCCGCCGCGGCTTTCTTCATTCAGAGCAACAGTAGGGCCAGCGCATCCTTCCGGGGCGGGAAGGAGGCAAAGCAGAGATTCAGGTGGGAAGAAGGAAGGTTCCCGCTGCCTCGCCGCGGGACTCCACCTGGGAGGAAGGGCCCGTGTGGGAGCCGATGGTGCAGGGGCCTGTCCTAGGCCGACTAGATTCCAGGCTAGGTAAATCTTGTTTGCTGAATAATTGCATGTTGCAGCTAAAAGCCCACAAGTCGTCAGTTACCGCCAAAATTTCAGCAGAGAGAGATGGAAGAAGGGAGACAGATGCAGAAAGTGACACATTAGTGGGGGGAAGAAAAATGTGATAGTGGGAACGGAAATATTGGGGGGAGAAGAAAAGTGAAATATGGATAAATATTTTCTGAATCGCAGAGGGTTACTGCAGGAGAGAGAAAGAGGGAGTACACATATATACTATGAGTGAGAGTGACTACTTGGGTCACAACAAGCAAACTTCTCAGGACAGATTTAAAGAAGATGGAAGCCAGCTGTCTCACCTGTTCAAATGTTTGAAACGTTTCAGCCAAAAGCGAATGGAATGAGTCTCTCTCCGTTTCTCCTAGGGCGGGCAGAGTCGGTGATACCCAGCTGGGGAAGCCACTGGGACGGAGGCGTCAGGGGTGAAGGTTGGTGATGGTGGTGTAGGGGACCGAGGATCTAGCAATGGGAAGCAAGAAAAGTGAAGTCCTGATCGATTGGAAGGAAATTGAGACGTCTCTGGGGAGGGGAGATTTAGTGTGTGCTTTCTGGGGGTGGGGGATTGTGAGGTGGAGGTAGGGGAGAGAAGTGGATGGAACAATTTATGATGGTGAAAGGGAAATTAATTACAACTCAATCTGGGTTCTTAAATGGTCAACACGGGAGGAGGGGTACTGCCAGAGTGTGCAGAGGAAGGCGGGAATGGCCCAGTCACTCCTCTGCAAGCCGCAGCAAACCCGGATGCCCCCTTCCTCCTCCTTTAAGTCAGAGACTGCCAATGGCTTGAATAAATCGTTGGCCCGAAGTGAAACAGAATAATGACGGTATCCAGGTGCATTTTTCTTAGAATTGGGGGTGATGGGACCAGGTTCTGCTCTTCAAGGGGCGCGTTTTCAACCGAGAGCAGCCACTGTCTACTTCAGAGGAAACCAAATGTGGGTGGAGCCCATTGGGAATATACCCTTCCTTCCTTTCTCCCCAGCCACCAAGAACCAAAGTCGGCTCCGTCTTGACAATCGCCATAGAAGTGTTAAACTGTCGTCAGCCTCAGCTGTAAGGCCGGCACCGTGGGAAGTGGGAAGGGCCGAAATGATACCTGGGTCTCCAACCCACCCAGATTAATTCCTTTTTCAAGTGGATAGGATTTTCAATTCACTTCTCACCACCCTGTATAACTCTCCAGATCTCTTCGGGATAGGGGGAAATAAAGGCTAATTTAATGTTCTTGTTTGGATTTGCATCTGAAAACTCCATTTATTTTCAAGGTGCCTGCCATTCAGGGCCCATGCCAAGGGGTGCCTGTGAATGGCTAGATGCCAAAAGGAGAGGAGGAGAGAGGGAGAGAGGACGGCTTCGAATTTATTTATATTGGAAATGTATAAACATCCATTCTGTAAAAGGCAACACGTTTAATTAACGATGAGAGAGCAGTTAGGGGCAGAAAGCTAGTAAAATTGTGTGATAAATTTATAGCATTGTTAGCGTGCTTTTAATTATGGCCATTACGTTAATTATTTCACATTAGCATGGAGTTATCAGCAGCATGTCAGCTTTAATCAAAACGATCTTTTCTCTCGAAAATTGTTCTTTTCATTCGCGAGGAGAAAGGTCCTGGGCAAGATCGGGGCTTAAAAATGACTTGGCATTGAAAGCTCGCGTCTTTCCGACACGATTTGGTACGAAGCGACCCCGCCCGGCTGTCGGCTTGGTCCCTCCAGGCTACACTGGCAGCTCGCTGAGGAGCCGAGGGCAGGTTTTTTAGGAATTCACCATTTCGCCCCCTTCGGAGCCGACACTTCATCATATCGGATCATTCTGTCAAACAATATGATGCTGCTCATTTTTATCTGTCCCGCTTTACAAAACCCCCTTTCAGCCCGCGGAGGAGCAACAAAAGCCTCCACGGCCTCGCTCGCGCGCGAAGGAGAAAGGCGAGAGGGGCCGTGGAAAGCAGGCGGCGGGCGCGCGCCCCTCGCCGCCCAGGGGAGCGCGGCCTGCCGGGGCCGCGCGCCCAGGTGGCGGGTCCTCGGGTGTGGCCGGGGAGAGACACGCCTCTCCCCGTCTCGCGCCCTCCGTGGGCCTCCCCCTCGGAATCCTGGCGGCAGCGCGTTTCTCTTCCCGCGAGCGACTCGCCCACCCAGGCCACATCGATTTCTTAATCACTGCCGATCGATTTATTGGGAGCAAACAAATAGCCTATTTTGGAAACGTTTCAATTGTCGGCTTGACGGTCGGGGCGCTGCCGCGGGAGGGCGCGCAGGGAAGGGGCTGATGGGAAAGGGGAGAGTGCAAGGGCCCAGCGCCGCCGCAGCCTCGTGGGTGCGCGCCCAGGACCGCTCGCCGCGGGTCCCCCTGCCGCGAGTCCCCTTGCACTTTGATCTCCCGCGACGCCCCCCTGCTTCCCCGGGGGTTCAGCTCCCTCTGGCGGCAGGGCGGCAGAACCTGCTCGGCGCCCATCCTCTACACCCTGGCACGTCCAGGCAATTCGCCCAGGTTTCTGATCCCTTTGTAGAGTTCCCTCTCAGGCCACCGAGCGACCCTGAGTCCAGTCCTGGGCACCCGCTTGGGTAGAGGCCATTCAGCGGGTAGCTCAGGCCCGCTTAGCCGGTCTTCCAGCTAAGGCCCACGGACACCGCTGCCTCATCGCCTCTGCGCCTGGAGTGGCCTTTCTGCACAACCCCGACATCCAGGCCTCCGCCCTTCCCGGAGACAAGGCTGTGGACCGGCCAGCTGTTGCCTTATTTTTAGCGCCATGCCATTCGCGCAGTTATATTTAACTCGATCCACTCTGAGGAGGCGGTCGCTCCGACATCAAATTCTCTACATCGCAGCTTGGGCCGGTCCGCCTTGCCTAGGGGCAGTCCCTCAGAGGCATATTGGAAAACCCCTGTTTAAGAATCTTTGACATCTCTGGAGTGTCGCTAGGAGGAGAGCGGTTGGGGAGGTCTGGTTCTAGAATCTGTCGCGACCCCGCCTGAACACACCATGGTAGAGATTCAGCCTTGGGGCGGGGAGGGGAGTTGGAGGAGGTTTCAGTTCCAGGGGGAGTCTGCCAGAGTATTGGGTTCATTTCCTACTTATTCATGACCACAGCATGCACATGACCTCTTACGTCTGCTCTTCAGGAAGTTTATAATTTCTGTATTCATAGGGGAATTATCCTCTCCTCCCTTACTCCCAGACACACCCAGCAAGATACTGAAATTTGAATAGTATATGGGCTTCTCAGTTCCCGCCTAGTTACATCCTGGGGAAAGGACCTCTGGCATAACATAGAAACACCATTATAACACACTATTCACTCAAAAGCAAAACTCAATTTACAAATAATGCAAAAGTCATGTACTAAAGGTACACATACAGATGTGACATTACCTGGGATATCAAAACACACTTTTTAAATGAAAAACTTTCTTTTCCTAACAGCTTTAAAGAAAGGATTTTCTTAACCTTGGGTCCAAAATGGGTATTTCTGGCTGCCTCATTTTGTAGATCGCCCTACAATATATACGAGAAGGACGAAAGTCATACAATTGGATTCAAGGGGAGAGAATATGTAAATATACATATATATTATATACTCATTTTGCTCCTCTGTTGACACTTTGTTGAACAGTTCTAGACTCTGGAACGTGCTAGGGAGGACAAGAAGGATTAAACTCAAGGTTCCAGGGTGATAAGTATTATGGGAAAACAATACGAAGGCGGGCCTTCTCATTGGGTGGGGAATGAGAAAGTGTGAAGCTTCCCAATACAGAAGATAATACTGAGCAGTTAGCTCTGACATTAGGTGCAATCAAGGAAGATTAGGGAGAAGTAAATTAGAACTTGGAAAATTTAGGGAAACCAAGTACTAAGATTCTTAACCCAACCTTACTTCTGGACAGCCAGAGGGGACTGTCTCAAGGGAAATGGGGAACAGAGTGTGACAAGGAGATGAGAGTTGAAAGAAGGGAGAAGGAACAATATAAAAATAGAACTTTGCTTAGAAATTTTGTTTCGGTACAGTATGACTCCTTTTAGATTACATGGAAGTAAAGGGAGAAATTTAAAAGGAAACAGAGATAAAAGGAAAAGACCATAGGAAAGTCACTGACAGGGAGAGACTAGTTGGTGGACTCAACTACTTTTCTAACCTTATATTACTTCATCACGGGCTAGGCACTGGAACAATAGGGGTAAATAAGAAGGTGGGCTCCACCTTTTCAATATTAACTCCACAAGGGCAGGAATTTTTATCTGTTTTGTTCACTGTTGTATTCCTAGCCTCTAGCCAGGCACTGGGGGTCTAGGAGGGGAGATATTCAATAAATATTGGTTCATGACTGGATCAATAAGACACAGCCCCATTCTGATGAGGCTTATTCAAGAGAGTCCTGTAGTTAAAACGTAATGCAATGAATTAGAAATATTTATTATAGAATGTTACAGGAGTACAGAGTAAACATACCTAAATCTGCCTGGAAAAGAGGGGTGTGTAAGATTTCCCAGAGGAAATAATGCCTGAGTTGTTTTTGATGAGGAGTGTCTACTGTTAGGTAGATGAAGAGAGGAACAGAGTGTTAGGCAGAAAATACAGTATGAGCAAAGAAACAGGTATGCAAGACTTGAGGAGCAACATGTAATTTAATATGACTAACAAGAGGTGAGGTGGTAGCTGGAGTTGATGCTGGACAGGTAGACAAGAGTGAAATCATGAAGATTCTTGAATTTTGGGCTAAAGAGACAGCTGTTGATTAGAAACCATGAAAGGGTTTTAACTTATGGCTGGCATGATCAGAGTAAAATTTTGGAATGATCTGTTGGGGGCATTTAAAGGATAACTTGGAGAGAATAAGACCTCGTACTAAAGAGACTCGGTTATCTCAGTAAGAAGTGATGAAGGTATGGCTTAAATTATTGGCAATGAGACTAGAAAAGGGATGAGTTGGAAAGAGATTTAAGAAGTAAAATTGATATGACCAAGTGTTTGTTCTATAAGGGAAGAATATACAATAACTCCCAGATATGATATTTAGATGTCTGTCTGAAGAAAATATTAGTATTGAAAGGGAGAATACAAATAGAGGAACACTCTCTAGTCTCTTGCTTCTCAGTCATCCATCCACATGACTACTCAAGTTATTTCCTTAAATATCAGTCAGAGCATACCAGTTACTTCCCTAATCAAGAACATCATTGTTTACAGAAGAAAATCCACTCTTTAGGAAAATATTTCAGGTGTGTTGTGATACTTGACTGCTAGTTTCGTTTGCACTCCATGCTCCAGCCACATGGGACTATGTTCCATTCCCAGGACACACTGTGAACCCCATCATATACCATTTGTGTAATCTTAAGCAAATTCCTTAGACACTCTGTGCCATATTTCATTCGTAAAATGAGGATAATAATAGTACCTTCCTTATGGGGTTGTTGTAAGGATTAAGTACACCAAACATTAAAACAGGGTTTGACACATTTTAAGGATCACTCTCCACACCCACCACCAATTTTTAAAAAGTGAATTGTGCCTTCGCAATGCCTTTTTGTGTTTGTTGATTAAGGGACATAGTCCTAGCCTTCTAGGAGTTTTCAGTTAGACTATGAAAAGTGAGAGAGGCAGACATTGTAAGCCCTTGAAAATGGAGATTGCGAGGCTTCGATTATTATTATTTTTATCCTGAAAGTGACTATAGCAGAATTTTGAGCAGAGAAGTGATGTGACTGGCTATGTGTTATAGCAATATCACTCTATATTCAGTGTGGTGAATGGACTGAACAGAGACGATGAGCTCAGTTTTGCACTTACTGAATTTGAGGTACTGGTGGAATTTTTGAGTAGAGGTAATTAATAGGAGGTAAGAGACTAGATCAGTGCTGCCTATTGGAAATATAGTGTGAGACACAAATGTGAGTCATGTGTGTACTTTTAAATGTCTAATAACTACATTTAAAAAAGTTAACAGAAACAGATAAATTGATTTTAATGATACATTTATTAACCCAGCGTACCTAAAAATATGGTCATTTCAGCATGCACTATACATAAAAATCACTGAGATATTTTTCCATTTACTGTCTTCCGACTAAACCTTTGAAATATGGTGTATTTTATCCTTATAATCTCAATTTGAACTAGGCACATTTCAAGTGTTCCATAGCCACATGTGGCTAATGGCTATCATATTGGACAGTTCAGGTCTCGAACTTGAGAGAAGTCAGGACTACAAATAAAGATTTAGGAGTCATCAGTGTTTAAGTGTGATAGTTCAAGCAATGGGAGTGTGTAAGTTCAGCAAATGGGAGGGTGAGAAATAGGAAAAAGGCCAAGAGAATATCAGACATAGGAGAAAGAATACCAGAAATGGGAGAAAGAAGAGCCTACAAAAAAATGAGAAAATAGAGTATAAATTGAGAGCAAGTACTATCCATCATGGAAAGCAGAGAAGAGGGAGTTTTGAAAAGATAAGATTAGTCAGCAAGGTCAGGTGTTTCTGAAATGCAGTTTTATTATGTGTACTTGTTATATAGATACTATTATAAGGGTTTGGCCGTATCTGAGGAATTATTTAAATATAAATAGATTGCTCATTCAAATTCTGGTGAGACCATTATAAAGAGTACATAGCATTCTTTATTCTGTGCATAGTTGCAAAATGTTATTGTTTGATTTCATTAAAATAAGTGTATTGCTTCTTTCTATAAACTTGTGCTACAGTCACAGAAAGCAAATGTTCATTGCTACTCATCTGGAAAAGTTCCAGTATAAGCCTACTTTTTACATATAATCATATCTAGCGCCTATTTTATTCTCAGAAATGTCGCAGTTTGAGTAATTAGTTATTTGGTCACCCCCTTTATAGTAGATGGAACTTTAACATGTAGAGCATACTCAGAATCTGCTTCTCATGCTTTCTACTGATGGACAGAGAAGTGCTTGAAAGAAATATAGGTGCCACACACTATAGTTTTAATTGCCTCCCAGTTAGATCAGGGCTTTTCTTCCTGCTCTCCTTAGGTGTTCTGAAGGGAAATTGAAGCAGCATAACCTGCCAAGTAACACCGGGACTGAATCTTCTTTGTGACCCAAAATACATCTGTACATTCCCATCTCCAGGATGGTTAAAGTGACTTATTAAGCACTTGCTATATGTGCCAGGGGCTCTCCTATTTAATTTACATGTATTTATTTAATCTTTACAACAATCTTCTGAGGGAGGGGCTATAATTGTTCCCATTTTGTAAATGAGGATGGTCACTCAGCCAGGATTTAAATGCAGTTTGGCTTCAGAGCCCATGTTCTTTACTGCCACATTGTGCTGCTGTGTAGTATCTTTTCACCTGCCTCTTCCTTCCCTTCCTCATTCCCGATAGCTTTCTCACTGGCACCCACAATTGAATTAAATCTTTTGATGGAGATACTGATTAAATCCCTCTATAATTTTAATGTTAATTATTTGCGTATGGAAGATGATGTACAGAGAACAAGCAGATCTTTATTGTCTAGTCATGACTGCAGAGTTTGATATTTTACTCTTGAAGATCTATGTCAACCATTTTGTGCCATTTTCTTTTAGAAGGGGCTATAGTACTATTTTGATAACTGATTTTGAGAGCCTCTCAGAATAGGCAGTCTTTAGGAAAACAGTAATATAGAATTTTTAGTAACTACCTCTAATTGCTATCTATTACTACATTATCCCCAAATTTAGCAACTTAAAATAATAAATACTTAATTCCTCATAGTTTCTGTGGATTAGGAATTTAGAATTGGGAAGCTTGGTGGTTCTTGCTCAGTATCTCCCATGAAGCTGCTGACTAGGGCTGCACTCATCTGAAGACTTGACTAAGATTTGACTGGAGCTCACTCACATGGCTGTTTGCAGGAAGCCTCAGTTCCTTGCCATGTAGGCTTCTCCATAGGACTGTTTAATTGTCCTTAGGATGTGGCAGCTGGCTCCCCAGAGGAGAAAAAGCAAGACAGAAGCCATAATGTCTTGCAAGACCTTGCCTCGTGACATGCAATCACTTCTGCCAAGACTGTTGGCAACACAGAACAACGCTGATGCAGTGTTGGAATATACTATATAAGGATGTGAGTACCAGAAGGTGGGAATCATTGGGGGCCATGTTGGAAGCTGGCCACCGCAATCTATTCTCTGGCCGCCTATGGTTCATGTTGCTCCCACATGCAAAATGTATTCACTTCCTTCCAAAAGTCTCATTCCATTACAGTATTACCTTGAAGTTGAGAATCTTAATATATAAACCCAGGTTAGGTATCTATGAGACTTATTAGATGGAGTTCCATAAGTACAACTCCTTGAGTACAGTTCTTAATCTAAAGACTTGTAAACTAAAGAGAAAAATTATCTTCCTCCACATATACCCAACATATGAATAGGCATAGGATAACTGCTATACAGATCTTCCTATTTGAAAACGTGAAATAGGGGAGTCATATAAGAGTTACTGAGCAATTATGAAATCCAGTTAGCCACTGGTTGGCATTTCCTTGATTAGGGCTTCATGTCTGAGAATAATTCTCTGTGGCTCTTGATTCCATCTCCTGGTTTTTTTTTTCTTCCCTGCCGAGTCAACCTTCCTTTCTCATGAAGGATGGCACATGTTTCCTGCTGAGTAGTTTTCTTAGCCTGCTTCCTGCCTGTAGAAGTTTGAGGGAACGAAAGACCTCTTTTCATTTTGTACTGTTTATGTTTCTTTTAGTCCAATCTCATGATATTTCTGCAGACAATATAATTCTCTTCCGCTCATATAATTCTCCGGGTGTCTTCTGTCATGCTCATAGTCATGTTTGTTGATGAAAACAAACCCCATTTGAGCTCCAGAAGGGTGTGAGGACAAAAAAAAATTTTTTTCCTTCCACCTTTTAAAGTTCGTCTAGTTGAGCTAATAATGAAATTAACCAGACAGATAATAGGAGAAAATCAAATTTTAATACATGCTCATGGGAATTCACATAAATGTGAAAATTCCAAAGACAGTGAGGCAAGAATTGGGTATATATGTCATTTTGGACAAAGGAAAAAACGGTGAATGGGATCTTCAATTTCAAAAGTGAGAGTGGATGATTTACAGGTAATTGAGGAAGGGCAGAACACACAGGGCAGGTAAATTTTTGCTAGGCAACCCAAAAAACCATGGGGCACAGGGAGTGATCCAGCTATAAGAACCCTGCCTGGAGCCCTCCCATCCACTTATACACAAATCAAATTAGGCTAAGGTAAACATCCCAGGATTTCCTTTCTGAAGGATCCCTTTCCTTCTGAATCTCTTAGGCAGGAAATGGGGGAGGGTCAAACATTCTGAGTCTATTGTTTCTTAATAAACAACTTAAAAATTAATATTCAAAGGCAGCTTTAGGGTGGCAAAACTTTGGTCTTCTTCAGGAGTGAAACTTGATTGATTTAATCCAGCTATGATGGTTTCATCCACCTTGCCAAAGGTTGATATAGATATAATCAAGTGATACTATTTTGTCCAGTGGGAAGATTGTTCAAGGGTTTCTAGGAAAGATTTTCTTTATTTGACAGAAAGATCTCCAAGGAAGAAAGAATTTCTGTTCTTCTACTAGACATTGGTATATCTGCCTCATACTTGCAGTTGTCATCTTTTAGCCTTGAGGCCGGCAGAGGAAAACAAGGGGGAAGCCCTTAGTTTCTTCATTATGTAATTGATCAACTTAATTAATCGATGCCAGAAAACCATTTTAAAAAACCATTTGCTAGTTGTGGTCATGAATTTAAGTGAAACCCATTCAGCATGGCTGTGTGGTTTTTGTTTTTGTTTTCGAACTAATTGCTCAGGTAAAAGCTGTAGAAAATGGTAGATAACGGGCTATAAGTAGGTACATACTATGTGATTATGTTTTTGACAAGTACGGTGGGTAAACTTTATAAAGAAGTAATTGATTGTTATAATTATGGATATCTCTCTCTCCCCTCACTTATTTCCTGTGCTGTCACCCCTCTCTCCTATTTTCCTCATTCTATTTCCCCTTCCAGTTTTTTCTCTTCCTCCTGCATAGATTCTGATTCTCAGTCTTCTGTGACCTACCATTTATTTGTATGCCTTGTCTTACTCAATCCTTATAACAACCTGCCTAGTAGGTACTGATTAATATTCCCATTTTTGAGTTGGGAAATTAAATTAAGCAATTTGTTCATGGCGATATAGCTAAAAAATAGCCAAACAGGAATCCAGCTCAAGGCTATGTAATTCCAAAGTCTATGCTTTAACCACTATGCAAAGTGAAACAAACTCTTCTAAAAGAAAGATGATTTGCTAGCTCTCAGCTTAAACTAGTTGAGTTCGTATATCTACTTGGTACTGATAAATAGAAAACTATGGTCAAAGCCTCTAATGCTTGTGGGAGCCAGTACTGTAATTTTAAAACGATAGAAATTTAAGTGTTTATTTTCCTTTAAAGCAAAGGAGCTAAAACGCCAAAATTTTAAAACGAAATCAAAATTTTAATGTCTCTTAACCAGTTCCAGCCTATTAAATTAGCTGGTTTCCCAGATATCTGATTACTTTGCCACCCTTAAGGCAGTTAGACAGGAGGAAAATTTCAATCCCAAACCCTCTCACCCAACCCTCACCTATAATGAGTTACTAAAAGGGTGGCAACCACTTTTGAAGTTTATCTTTTTTTTCTAGAATATTTTATACCAAATAATGACCTAGGGAGCCTGTGAAGCCTAAGGAAATACAGTTTTGTAATTAGCTTACATGACTTTGCTTTTAGTATTCTGATAAAGTCATTTAGTTTTGACATGTCTTTTTTTTTTTTTTTTTTTAGGAATAGGAAGTTGGTCTCAGCAAAGCCATGAAGTTTGTCTCTAGTAGTGTTTTCAGTTTTGTTTTTTGTTTTTTTTTTACATGGTGCCTTGAAGAGGAAACTGGTTTTTTTGCACTCTGACTTGAGTGTTGTTTATAGAAAGTGACATTTAGTTTGGAGATGGGCAGCCCTCTTGTCTTCTAATGTATTAGTGATGATAACTCTCAAAGAGCCCTGATGCCCCAGGGCATTTACGGTTTTTGAATATTCACTCCTTTTTATTTAAAAGACTTAGAGGAAAACTGCTATACTTACTCTTTTATTAGGTTAATGTCATTTACATACCAACTGGAATTGTTTATGTTGGGGATTTCGACTGCAGTATTGTTTGCCCAAGGAAAAAAGCTTGGTAGCAATCTTGTCATGCAATATTTATATTCTCCAAGCTGTATATATTTGGGGGAATTTTGCTAAAATATTGCATGACAGGAAATTTCAATAAGCATGTTTAAGTGAATTCTAAGAAACCAGACAGAAAGGAAATATGCCTCTCTGGTTCTGAAACATTTATCTCCCTAGGCGGAAAAGGGTATGCGTGAGCCTTTGAATGATAGATAAGTCCAAAAGAAAAAGGCACATTAATCTGTGGTTTAATGTGTTCCCTAAATGTCTTAATTGCTTTTAAAGCCATGTAAATAAATAACATTCAAGGGATGTGAATATCCTAAGAAATGACTTTGCTGATTTAAGTAAGGTCTCCTACTTCAAATAATATTTATATGACACTACAAAATAATTTTTAGTCAAGAATTAAGGAAGCTACAGTTGGGAAACCTGAATTTACCAACTATCAAGGTAGAAACATTTTTGTTTTGTTTTGTTTTCTTTTAGCAGGAGGCTAATCCTTGCCCTAGGTATTCACATGTTATTTTACAAAGGAAGGAAGGATCAACTCTCCCAAGGAGGAGACAGAGGATCTTAGCTTGTTAAATCTTAATTGGCAATTTACAGTACTTTAAAGCTAGAAGCTGAACTAACTTCAAGATAAACTCCATATACCCTTAGAATCTGATCATAATGCTTCTCATTCTTCATATGATTTTAAAAACAAAAATCCGTAAGCTGATTAATATTTAGAGGTTTTAATTGAATTTGAATTATAAAACTCAGCCTATTTCCTCCTAGCACCTACAAGTGACCAGCCTCCCCGCCTTCTCCCTGACATATGAAAATTTTGTGGTATTTTCATCTTTGACTCACAATAAACAAAAATATGATTTAATGTATAAATACATGTAACCAGAGCATACATATATGAAAAACATTTTACAAGATTCACACTCTTTTGTACTATGATATTTTCTCCCTGTATCCTGGGGTAAAAGAAAGGTTAGTCAGGATTCAACAATTGATTTCATGGCCCACTAATGAGTTTGAGCAATAGTTTGATAAAACATTATCAAAATTCTAGATAAATAACAGAATTGACCAAGCACATTCTTTTTGACTTCTGGATTTTGACTTTCAGGATTCTGAAGCCAGGTAAAACCTCCTTCCTTTACATTAGGCTCCATGTTTTCCCCTAAGCATTTGTTTTCTACTTCTATTATATTCAGACCTGAGATTTTACACATTAAAAGATGGAAAGACACTTTTTATCACGGCCAGCTTCAGGAGTGGAAGAAGTTGCAGCAGGAAGGTTTTCATAGAATAACCTATTAAGGAATGAAATGGCTGTACTTGGGTATGACTATTAGGTCTTGTTGGATATACTTTAAATCTATAATAAAGGTGGTCTTTTATTATAGTTGTGCACACTTCAAGTGAATATAGCCTTGCTTTTAAAGCACTGTGTATGGCTATTTAAAAGAACCCCTTTTAAAAAAATTCAAAAATTTTCTAAAATTAGCAAATCCTTTTGTATTACAGCAAATAATACTACAATTTCGACTCCAGAAAGGCAGGGATTTTTGTCCATTTTATTCATTGATCTATCCCTGGCCCCTAGAACACTACCTGGCACAAACTGGTACTCATTAAATATTTGTTCAATAAATCTAAACATAGTTTTTCCTAAGTATTTTCCCAATTGGGACATACCTGCATTCGTACAGCATGGAAGGTTATACACAATGTTGCTGATCAGCATTCCTTATCATTTCTTTTCTACAGACACTTTGAGCCAAGATCACATCTGAAAAATAACCTGTGTACCGTGCATGACATGCCAATTATACCTTAATAAAGCTGTTTACAAAACAAAGAAATAAAAAATAACCTCATTAATGTAAAAGTGTTGCTTTAAGTTAAGCGAATAATGTCAGGGAAAGAACAAAATAATCAGTGGGAGACAAAAGATGTTCTAATATGAGCTATAATATCAACATTTTATTGAGTGCTAAGTAGAGAGGTAGAAATATTGTCATTTAGTTCTCATATCTCTGAGTAGATATTATGTTTTTTTTAATTGAGGCTTAGTGGGCTTGAGTGCTCAGGCTACACAGCTAGTAAATAATTTAACTGGAATTTGAATCCAGGTCTAATGTTTTAACCATTACAATATTTGAGATTGAGCTTTATTAAGATAGTGATATCAACGTAAACACTTCAGTTCGAAATTCACTTATTAGACATTTTTTCCATTCATTCATTTAAATAAATGAATGAGAACCTACTATACTACAATACAGCGGGTATTAGGTCTACGGTGGTAACCACGCAGATGTCTCTGCTGTCATGACCATAGAATCTGATGGAGCAGATGGATAGTAGACAAGAAACTTTTAAAAAGTACAAAATGTGCTAAAGGAGGAAACCATGTTATGATAGAAAATAATTGCTGGGAAGCCTAGGGTCACTTATTTTAAGACAGAGTAGGCTAGTTGGTCTTTTAACATCTTAAGGTCTTCTAAGAGCTTTTAAGTCTTTCCAAGATGGGGTAGTTGGTGGGTGATGAGGAGGGTGAGAGGGTGTTCTAGGTAGCTTAAGGATGAGGCAAAAGCCCAGAGGCAAAAAAGAGCTTGGCTGTTTGGACAGGAGCTTTGCGTGGCAGAGGGGGAAGGAGATGCAGCTGGAGTGGTTGGCTGGGGCCAGATCACACAGGGTTTTGGAGGCCAGGGAAAGGGATTTGATTTTGTTACCTGTCCAAAGGGATAGCCATTCTCAGATCTGTCCTGATAACACTAACAACCAGTGGTTCTGAATTGGAATACTGGGATCCAATGGGATAAACCCATTGCATCAAATAAACTTCAATATCTAATTAACTTGCGTGTATTATGTTAGCTGCTGTGTATCCCTTTACTATTACCTAGCTTTCTAACACCTTTTCAAGAGTGCATGTGTTGTTTGTTTGTTTTGGTAATTTCCCATTTGGAAATACCCTGCATTTTATTTTTATTCCTGTATCATCTAGTCCTATAATACACTGATTGGCTTTTACAAAGCATACACTGAATCTAAGTAATATGGATCCTAACCTAATGAACTTGCAGACTGATAGCAGAGTTAAGATACATAAAGTATTATATTAAACTAGAATGTGTTAAGTGGGATAAAAGATATCAATAAAGTACTTCTGGAAGTTCAGAAGAGATTCCTTTTTAGCCCTAGGGGGTTGAGGGAGAGGGGAGGAGGGAGGATTAAGAGAGATTTCCTGAAGGAGGTAGCATTTGCTCTGGTTTTGAAAGGGTAAGTGGGATTTAAACATTAGGAAGTTGAGAAAGGGACAAAAATCCTATTAAAAGTTCCAGTATAAGTGAGCATGTGTGTGTGTGTTTTGTGTGGTTCTTACTGCATTGCGGATGCTCAATTTGATATGATTGTCACTAGACGCTTGGGAGACATCCAGGACTAAAATAGTTTGAATGTGGTATGCAGTAGGATTGAAGTTCATGGCACTCTGCAGGAAATTATCTGTAGTTCCAGCCAGGGCTGTTAGTTTGATTTTCTCAGCTGCTTAAATTTATTAACAAATTATATGGAGGCCTAAAGAATTAGAGAGGTAGTTTTAAAAGAACATTAGATGGGGAGATGAACAATCCAGTCTCCTCCTCTTGCTATCTTATTTCTCATTGTGAGCTTATTTCTCAAACTATTTGTTTTTCCGTCTGTAAAATGGAAAGTGATTCTGTCCCTTCCATTCCCGTTCTATTAAGGCACAGATGACTATGAAAGGTGGTGAAAAAGGCTCAGAAGAAAAATGTTGCATAAATCAAAACAATAAAAACAACAATTAAGAGAGCACTATTATGTAAAATGACATTATCTAAACTCTTCCCTTTTAGGCAGAAGGCTTTGTATAGAAGCATGGGGTAATTTAAAATTCCCTCTCTTCCTTTTTTTAAACAAGATATCTCAGCTTGGAAGTTAAAAAAAGACTGAAGGTATTTAAATTGATGGTTAAGTGTGGCCAATTCAGAAGGCAGATGTGCAAACAGATCATGATTGTCTGTCCTTACTAACTGGGTGGTGATGATGTCCTTTAAAATCTGTAAGTGAAAAGGTAAAACCAACACCAATTAAAAAAGCAGCATTCACAATAACTTCAGGATGCACTTACATCAATTATAGTCAAAACAAAAAATATCTGGAGTAAGGTGGAAGGTACTACAAAGAGGGATTTCTTAGAAAGCAAAGGTGCAATATTGATATATTTTATTCTAAATACCATGACCATATTATATATCTCGAAAAAAATTAAATTGAAGAATAGTAAAGTACATTCTTGGTGAAGCAATTACTACATCCACCAACATTCCAGTTCTACCTTAATATTTTAAATAATTGTGATTACTATTTGAAGATTATTCTTTCTGATTTTAATTTGAAACAATTCTGATTTTAAATATAAAGAAGACAAAAGAAAAATAAGACTTTCAGTTAATTAATAAAGGTATCTCCTAGAGAATTTAAAATGCTCAGTACATTTTAACCTTTCAAACTCAGAGCAGTAACATCAGCTATGTTAGTTTTATATATTACTTAATGGCAAAATATCTTTTTCAAAGAATATTTTGAATGAAGCCTTGACTTTAATATATTAATTTGTAAGTAAATCCTATTCCCAAACTAGGATTTCTAGGGGTTGTGTTCTAATATCTAAAATATTTATAGAGGTAGACGAAAATGTACTTGGAAAATACTTCTCTTTTGTCTTTTCTACCGAAGTTTTAACATTTTACCAATATCAAAGCAGGTTGAGTGTGAACTGACATGGGAATGGGAAAATAAGCTTTCTTGGAGATGGCATACCAAGAAGAGAGTCTTGTACATTAACAAAATTATACTTAAGTACTTAAGGCCACCTGTAAGATAAAACAATAATGATATCAATTATGGAAATGTTTTCACAACTTTCAATATATTTTTCTAACATGTAACAAAACTGTCATTATCTTATACATGTGCATATATGAGTATGCATATGTACATATTTTAAAACTTGCTTATTATTTTGGACCAAACAAATAGATCCTTACAGTAATAACTGATAATAAAGCCATTGATAATGGTTTTCTGAGCATTATAAATAATAACTATTGTAATTTAAATGCCTTTTTTTTCTTTCTCCTCTGTCTCTTCTTTGTGGTACCAAGTGTCATTTCCAAGTTCTTTTCTAAAGTACTCCAAAATGATTATAAAGTATATGTTATTATAACATCTCATTGATTAAATATGTTATAGAAATCCATGAGAATAAAATCAGTCCCATTACTTCACACTTATATCTAACTTTTGACCCCTAATTAGTACTGGCTTAATTATCCACTTTTCTGCAACTCACTTCTGAAGGCTATTGTCTAAAATAAGAGTCAACTTCACATAATGACAATTTCTCATCCTTAAGGATTATCAGAAGAATCTGCAAAGGCCTTTCCAAACAGAGTTCTAAAAGTGTTTTGAACATTTGAAAAAACATATAGCCTCCCAAGATAATCTGTCAGAAAGGCAACACTCCTCGGAAAAGATAGGAACAGCTTTAAGCATCAATACTTTTCTATATCTCTGTCTATGAAATATTTTCTATATAAATATGATGCATGTTAGTGAAATTTAGTTACATATCTACCCCCATTTCTCCCCCAATCATATTCTGTAAGCTGTTGTACACTTTTTTATTGTTTTTAAATTTATTTTATTTTATTACATTTATTGGGGTGACACTGGTTAATAAAATTATATGTTTCAAGTGCACAAATCAATAACACATCATCTGTATATTATGTTGTGTGTTCACCACCCTAAGTCACATCTTCTTTCACCATATATTTGACTCCCTTTATGTTATACAGTCTTGACCACTGAACCTCAGGATATGTGAACCCTGGCCATCTGCTCTTTGCCTTGAAGCTCTTTATCCCACTATCTTGAGTTGAGTGTGTTTTGCAATGGGTATGCTCTGCTGTTTTCTCTCTCTGCTATTTATCCTGTGTTCCAGCAAATCTGTAATAACTGACAAAAGACACACACACACACACACACACACACACACACGAATAGTACTTTGTTACAAAGTTACTAAGTAAGGATATCATACTGGGTGTTAAAATGCCTTTTTAATGCAGCTCGAGGTGTCTTCAAGGGGATGATGGAGGAAAGAGAGTCAAGAACAGGCAGGAAGCCTTTAGGCATTGGTGGAGCACTCTGACATTATGAACACCAGTATAAACATCACTGAAGTCTTGCAGGATTGACAGATAGTAGGAAAGAGAGCAGAAGATGACTGTTACCTAAGGGATGTAGTGATGTCAGGGGATTTGAAGAGAACAATTGCTGACTCACAAAGCATCTCCGCAGGGGCTATGCCAAAACATCTACATACAGACTGATTTACTTTGCACACCTTTTTCAGGAATGCAGCCCACCCCCCCTCTACAGGAATAAACAGGATATTCATGCAATTAACCTTTACTCTGGCATAAAAACCTAATAATAGTCTGTGATATGGAGTGGGGAAAGTACTTAGGTTTACTGTTTTTGTCAACACTGAGGATAAAAATATATAATTTATTCTTTTGCTTTGATTACTTAAAATTGTAGTGGAGGCAGGTGCAGATGAAGCATTCTGAAAGAAGAGTGGAAATTGTACAATACAGAGGGGCTTCCAGGGAATTGTTCCTTCTTTTGTTTACTTCCAGTTTACTCTGAGGTTGTTGTAACTAGTATTTTGTTGGTTTAAGTGAATTTACGATTATTATATAGTTAAATTAAAATAACCTTACACATTGTATGCATAGTTTAAGCGTGAAATGATTTCTGCAAAGAAACCTTGGTTTGAATATATTTCTAGTGATAAAATGGTAGAGCCGACTTTTTTCTCCTCCTAGGGGAGGTTTTCCTTAGCCACATTTCAAAACAAAAATAATGATATAATTAGATCTCTTCTCCAGCACATTACAAAATATAAACAATGCAATGGTGATCTCATTAGAGCTGACAAGAAATTAGCCCCCAAACTTGAAATTATTAAGAGTTTTTTGAAATATGGATTTATATCTCTATTGTTAATAATAAACCTTATTTTAAATGTGTATTATGCTTTGAGAATAATTCAGCAGATCTTTATAGAGCACTGTCTTAAGTCTGGTGCTGTTCTAGGTGCTGGGGGTACATCAGTGAAACAGATAAAGGTGGTTATTCTAGTAGAGCTTATTTTTTATCAAGACAATAAAAGATATAATAACATTTATACATTACCTTAGCAATAACAGTTAAGAACAAAAAAGAGGAAGAACAAGGTAAAAGGACTGGGAAGGCTGAAAGTGGGACATTGGTATAATTTTAAACAGGATTGTCAGGGTAGGCCTTAATGGTGACATTTGAGCAAAGACTTGAAGATGTATACTTATCATACTGCCATCCTAAGATAACTGCATACCGTGTATTCTTTATAAATTGGGATTTCTTTATAGCTATTAAAAATAATATTATGAGAATGTTGGACCCATACTATGTACTATTTTGAATGGATATATTGAAAAAAGGAAGGCCAACATTTATTAAATGCCTCTTTGAGCTCTGGTACTGATTACATTATTTTGCATAATTCTTTAAGGTAAATATCATCAGTCCCATTTTATAACCAAAGCTTAGAAATACCAAGGACCTTGTTTATAGTCACATAGCTAAGTAGGGAATAGAGCTAGTGCAGGACATCTAATCAAAATCTTGTTCTCTTTCACAATGCCAGACCCTGAAAAAAGTTTTAACTGGTCATAGCTGCTAGGAGAATTGTGTTGAGAAAGATGCTGAGGCCAAATCCCGTATGTAAGAAAAATAAATACTTTGATTAATGTCAACACAAGAGAAGGGAGTAACACACACACACACACACACACACACACACACACACACACACATTTTTCTCTATATTACCATGCTAGTATTTGAGATGAACATCTCAAAGAGAAATACAAGATGATTTAGAAATAATGATGTAGTTTCTGAGCAGTATTTTGAAAGGATTCATATCATATCAATCATATTCTTTCTAAAATGTCTTTTCTCTAATAATCTTCCACACTCTACCTCTGTCTAAGAAATAAATTTTAATTGATGTGGCCCCTCCTTCCATCTCATAATCTCGATCCTCTGCCTTTTTTTGTTTGTGTGGTTTTCTCTATTATACTTATGAATCCTATTAAAATCACCCATATTTCCAATTATAGCTTCCTAGTAAAATAGAGATATCTTCACAGAGACATTGATGTCAGAGATAATGTAGAAGGAATAACTACAATATACGTAAACTTTTTAATTTTAAATTAACTTTTAATAAAGGTGGTATAACATAGTGGTTATTATTAGAGACCATGGAGTTAACCATGCATTACTTACTAATTCTGTTTTGGGGAAAATTACTTAAATTATCTGAAATTTCAGTTTCCTCATCTTAGTAGCAATCGATCCTTGAGTATTTATTAGGATTTTCCTTGTAATCTAGTACCTGGTCTTTGTTGTTGTTAAATGTTTCATGTTAAATGTTCTTGAAAAGAAAGATTATTTAACAATTGAATTCAGAGTTCTGTTATTAGCTCAAGCATATGAACTGTGTTGTTCAAAACATCTGTATCTATAAACATCTGTATCCTTATACTGTTCTCTCATTGCTGATTTAGAATCTTACATTATAATGTTGTGAGTTGACAGTTACTTATTCTGTGCATTTTTGCTTTCTATGTTTTGAGGCCATGATTTTAGATGCATAGAAATTCAGATCTGTTACAGCTTTCTAGTGAGTTTTTCTTTTTGTTCGTAAGTGGTGATTCTCTTAGTGCCTAGGCATATTTACCTTAAAGCCTGTCTTAACGGATATTCATAGTCTATATCAACTTTCCTTTGGTAAGAATTTGAATGGAATAACTTTTCCACTCCTTTATTTTCAGCTTTTCTGTATGTTCTTATGTTTAGCTGTTTCTCTTATAGTATATATAAAGTTTTGCCTTATTAATTCAATATGAATATCTTTTTTACTTGAAAATATAATTGATTTATATTCATTTCAGTTGTTAATATTTGTTATAATCTTATTTTGTGCTTTCTAGTCATCTAAATTTTTCTTTGTTCCTTCTCTCTGTCTCTTTTCCTACATGCTGTTGCACTGCTTAAATTTTCTGTGTTCTTTTTTTCCTCTCATTATTGCTTTGTCAAAAATTTGATTCTATCTTTTTAGTAGTTATTTATACAATTTATTAAAATTTTTATTATGAAATATACATACACAAATATGTATAATGTATATATAAATTATGAAGAATAATAACCTGAACACCTGTATAACCAACCCACAGCTTAAAAAAAATAGAATGTCAACTTTATTAAAACTTGCAATGAACTGTTTTTTACTATTCTTGCCGAAGATAATTACAATTCTGAGTTTTTAAAATCATACTCTCCCTGCTCTTCTTTATATTTTTATTATGTATATCATGCACACACACGTTTTACATGTTTTTTAAGTTTAGCAGAATCATACTGTATGTATTCTTTTGTAACTGTTTTTTTCCCTCTACTATGCATTATATTGTGAAATTAATCTGGGTTGATGTGTACCCTTCTAATTCATTCATTTTTTTACTCTTAAAATTTTTAGATCAATCAGCTTTACTGATCTCAAAGAACCATCTTTTGATTTCACTGATTTTCTCTATTTCCTATTTAATTTTTGCTCAGAATTTTATTATATTCTTTTTTGCTTATTTTATATTTACTTTTTTTTCTTTTTCTAGCTTCATTTGACGGCTGAGGTCATTGGTTTGAATTTTTTTTCTATAAATGTTTTAGTGTTATAAATTTCTCTTCAAGTATGGCTTTAGCTTTAGTCCGTAAATTGTGATTTATTGTATTTTCAATTTTATATACTTCAAAATACTTCCTAATTTTTCTTCTGATGCCTTCTTTGATGCATGGATTATTTGGAAGTCTAGTTTCCACATACTTGGGAATTTTCTTTATGTTCTTTTGTTACTGATTTCTAATTTAATTACACTGTGGTTACTTTTTGTGACTTGAATACTTATAAGAATATTGTATTGAGACATTGTTCAGAATATGGTCTATTGTAATAAATGTTCTATGTATACTTGAAAGCAATGTGTCGTCTGCTGTTGTGGAGTAGTGTTCTATAAATGTTAATTAGGTCAAATTAGTTATAGTGGTTTCAAGTTTTCTGTATCTTTCCTGATTTTGTGTCTAGTTTTTTTTTTTAACCAATTTTGATAGAAGAATATTGAAGTCTTTGACTATAATTGTGTATTTATTTACTTATTATAATTGGGTTTTCCTTCATATATTTTGAAGCCTAGTTATCAGGTTTATAAATACTTAGGTTTGTTAGACCCTCTTAATAAATTGACTCCTTTATTTTTATGAAATGACCTTCTTTATCCCTGGTAATAGCCTTTGTGTTGAAATCTGCTTTGATATTAATATAGCTCCTCCAACTTTCTTTTCATTAGTATTAACACATTGAATAACCTTTTCCCATTCTTCTACTTAAACCTGTTTATTGTATATTCAAAGTGTGTTTCTTATAAGCAGCATATAGTTGAGTCTTGCTTTTTCACCCAGTTTGATAATCTCTCCCTGCTGTTTTATTTTTTTTGACATCACTTCCATTTAATGTGATTATCAATAATGATTAGATTTAAATTTTGCCATCTTACTATTCCATCTTTCTTCTCACTTTTCCTTGTTTTGCCTTCTTTTGGATTGGGTATTCTTTTTTTTAATTGAAGAAATGAATTTAAATTTTGTATTTCCCCTGTCTACCTCCCTGCTCTCTTCTGGTAACCACTAGTCCATTGTTTATGTCCATGAGTCTCTGTTTGTTTGTACTGTTCATTTGTTGCTTTTAGGTTTATATCTCACATGTAAGTAATATCATGTAATTTTCAACCTTTTCTGTCTGGCCTATTTCACTTAATATAGTTAATGCAAGGTCCATGTTGTTGCAAATGGCAGTATTTCATCTCTTCTTATGGCTGAGTAATATTCCATTGTATACATGTACCACAGCTTTCTTTTTTTAAAATGCCAGTTTTTAAATTTATTTTTTTCATACTATGTATACATAATTGTTTTTTAACATTTTATTTTCTATTTTTCCCCTTTCTTCTCCCCCTCCTTTCTGGTAAGCACTAGCCCATTGTCTATGTCCATGAGTCTCTGTTTATACTGTTCATTTGTTGCTTTCAGGTTATATCCCACATATATGTGATATCATGTGATTTTCAAACTTTTCTATTTGGCTTATTTTGCTAGTATGATTATTTCAGGGTCCATCCATATTGTTGCAAATGGCAGTATTTCATCTCTTCTTATGGCTGAGTAATATTCCATTGTATATATGTACCACAGCTTCTTTAGCCAATCATCAGTTGTAGGACACTTCGCTTGCTTCCATGCCCTGGCCGCCATGAATAATGCTTCTATGAACATTGGTGTACAAACATCTTTTTGAATATGAGTTTTCAAGTCTTTAGGGTAAATACCCAGTAGAGGGATTGCTGGATCATAGTAGATCAATTCTTATTTTTTTGAGGAAACTCCATACCACTTTCCATGCAGGCTGTACCAATTTGCAGTCCCACCAGCAGTGTATGAGGTTTCCTATTTCTCCACATCCTCTCCAACACTTGTTATTACTTGTCCTATTGATTATAGCCATTCTAAAAGGCGTGAGACGGTATTTCATTGTGGTTTTGATTTGTGTTTCCCTGATAGCGATGTTGAGCACCTTTTCATACATTTGTTGGCCATTTGTATGTTCTCTAGGGAGAAGTGTCTGTTCAGGCCCTCTGCCCAGTTTTTGATTGGATTGTTTTTTGTTGTTGAGTTGTATGAGTTCTTTGTATATTTTGGATATTAGGCTGAATTGAGTATTTTTAATGATTTTATTTTATCTCCTTTATAGGCTTTATTATAACTTTAAAAACTTATTTTACTGTACTGCTTCATATATAGTATGAGCACCTATAATAGTATATTTTCATTTTTTCTTAGCCTTTGTGTAGTTGTCCTATATTTTGCTTTTACTCATTATAAATCCCATATATTATTACTATTTTTATTAATATTTTAATAACTTATTATAATGTGCCCTAGATTAGTTTGTTTTTATATGCTTGGAGTTTGCTGAAATTCTTGGATCTATAAATTTATAGTTTTCATCAAATTTGAAAAAATTTTAACCATTATTTCTTCAAATATTTTTTCTCTTCCTTTTTGGGAATTTCAGTTACAAATATAGTAGGTCACTTGAAGTTATTATACAGCTTATAAATATTATTTCTTTTCTTTTCTTTCTTTCTTGTATTTTTTTACTCTGTTTTTATTTTTGGGTAGTTTCTATTGCTATCTCTTCAAGTTCACTGGTGTTTTCTTCAACAATATCTAAGCTGCTGTAAGTTTTATCTAGTATATTTTTTATTTCAGATATTGTAATTTTTAATTTCTAAAAGTTTGATTTATTTTTAAATATATTTTAATGTCTCTACTTATAATGTTCAACATTCCCTCTGGCCTTTTGAATATATAAAATGCAGTTATAATAACTCTTTTTTAATGTTCTTATCTAATAATTCTAACATCTACATTACTTCTGGGTTGATTTTGATTGATTGATTTTCTCCTCATTCTATCATACCCTTAAACTTTAAACATGCATATTTGACCTTCTAATGTCAATATTAATATCTCTAATATTCTTTCAAATTATAAAATGACCATAAAACACTTTAATTTCAGTCATTCTCTTCCATTATACATGTTATTGTCCTGTATTTTTGTTTCCCTTTTATTGTAAAAGAACAATGTTATTTTTGTTTCATATAGTCAATTCCTGTTTACTGTTACCCACATATTTGTCACTTTCTTTGTTTATCATTGTTCCTGTGAATTTCACTTAAAGTTTTGGATTTGATTTTTCACTTTCTGTAATATATATTAAATAATTCTTTAAATGATGATCTATTTGATTATTATCTATTTGCATATGTTATCTCAGTCTTTTTCTAATGATAATGTCTTTACTATGGTCTCATTTTAAACTCATAATTTAACTGACTATAGAATTCTGTGTTCATAAATATTTTTTCTTGATCATTTGAATATATTATTCAATTTCTCCTGGCTTCTATTTATGCTGTTGAGAAGTCTATTTTCAACTTAATTATTGTTCTTTTGTGAATAATCTGTTATTTCCTCTCTGGTTATTCTGAAAATATTCTGTTTATATTTGGTGTTCTATGGTATCCTACACTGTGCCTTTGTGTCTTTAATTTTGTTTACCTTATTCAAGACTGGTATATTAAATTGAGCAATTCTGAAAAATTTCAGCCGTTATATTTTTTAAAGTTTAAATTGAGGTATAATTCACATACCATAAAATTCACCCTTTCAATGTATACATACAATTCTGTGGTTTTTGGTATGTTTACAGAGTTGTGCAACCAGCACAAGAGCAAATTCCAGAGCGTTTTTATCAACTGGGAATGAAACCCCATAACCATTAGCAATCACCCTCCATTCCCTGCACCCCACCCCCTCCCCATGTCCTGGCAACTAGTTTACTTTCTGTCTCTGTGGATTTGCCATTTTGCCTAGGCTACATGTTTCATGTAACTGGAATCATATAATATGTGACATTTTGTGTCTGGGTTCTTTCACTTTGCATAATGTTTTCAAGGTTCTCAATGTTGTACCTTGTATAAATACTTTATTCCTTTTTGTGAACAAATAATATTTCCTTGTATGAACATACCTAATTTTGTTTATTCATTTATCAGTTGATAGGCATTTGGGTTGTTTCCACTTTTTGGCTATAATGAATATTTCTGCTGTGAATATCCATGTATAAATTTTTGTGTGAACATATTATTTTCAATTCACACACATATATATGTACATATATATATACATATATATACCTAGAACATATTGCTGAGTTATATGATAACCATGTTTAATTTTTTTGAAGAACTACAAATTATTTTCCAAAGTGTCTACACTATTTTTGTAACCATTATCTCTTGAATATTGCCTTTCCCCTGTTAACCCATTCTCTTCTTATGGAACTCCTATCGGAGATATATTGGAGTTTTTGATTCTATCTTCCATGTCTCTTTACTTTTCTTTACATTCTCTCTTTTTTTTCCCCTAGCTCTTTGTGTTTCATTCCTCCACTCTGTCTTCCAGTTTATTAATTCTTTCTTCAGCTGGATTTAACCTTCTATTTGACATATTCCTTGAGTTTTATTTTCAAGAGTTTAATGTTTCATTTCTGAAAGTGCTAAAGTTTTTTTTTATGTTTTATAATTTTTTTCTCCATAATCAACTTATTCTTTTTCAGAATATCTAATTTTTTTTATGGCTTTATTCCTTTCTCAGTATTTTCTTTCAGAATGTTTAATTTCATGTTCTTGGATATGAACTATTGTTCATTGTTGGTTGTTTCCTCAGATGTTTTATTATGAGATTATATTTATTGAGGCTTTTTGCTTTTGCTTCTACCAGTTGCTTCCAGGAGATTGCCCACCATCAATCAATCATTGTGTTAACCTATCAGTTTGAGGTCTCCTAAATCATGCATAGTATATTCATTTTAGCCTCAAATTTATGGGAGACACAGGCCTGAGATTTTGAATTTTGGGAGAAGGTTGTTTTTTCTCCAAATTAGAACCTGAAAGAGAAGAACAAGCTTGTTTGTCATCTTGTCCTGCTAAACAAATTTCTTTTCTAGTTCATCCCTTCTCAGAAAGAGCAGCCATTTGAGGGTCTTGGCTTTTCCAAAGATTCTCAGTTCCTCACACACATCCAAAGCCTCATCTTAAATCTAAGTCTTTAGGTGACTGGGACCAATCCTCTACCAAGGCAATTGAAGCTCCTCTCACCTTATAGTTCAGCAACATCTTATTTTGTGCACCTAGAAATGATTGACTGATTCCTTCCTTTCTTTGTTCTCAGCTGTACTTTAACAATAGTGTTAATTTCTTTCAACATTTCTAGATCTTTGTAATGGACAGTTTGTTTTTGGTATCTTAGAATACTGTATTGTCAGTTCCTTCAACAGTAATGTGGGGAAAATTATTTATTTACTTCATAGGATTTTTAGGATAAAATGGGATAATGTATATCAAGTGGTTAGCATAGTGCTCAATATCTAAGTGCTCAGTAAATGTTAGTTATTCTAATTATTTTTTAAAGATTTATTGTCATTGTTTATTTACTTTATTGAGATATAATTGAAATTCGACATTATATTAGTTTCAGGTATACCACAAAATGATTTTGTATTTGTATATATTGCTAAAAGATCACAACAATAAGTCTAGTTAACATCAGTCACTGTACATAGTTACAATGTAGTTATTAATACTGATTGAGAAACTATAGATAAGAATAGAAATCTGTACAACTTACTAAAGTTAATTTTAAAATGAATATTTTAGCCTTCTCTTAGAATGTAATTTAAAATTAGTTCCCTTTTTGATATAATGTGAAAACATAAAATTTAGTGTTTGAGTTTATACTATCTTGTATTTTACATTCTTCAGTGTCTCATCTTACCTTTATTATTGTACTTATCATGTGAATGGGCCTGAAACAGTATTTCTAGATATTTGATGCCTAATTTAATTATGATGTATTTTTGTTCATTTTACAGATAAATTTCAATTCAATTCTTCATAATGTACCTTATTTTATTAACATGTTTATAGTGTCTCTTTAAAAAATAACGACATTTTAAACTGAAATAATATGACATCATTTTAAATTTATTTTATTGTGAAAAAATTAATTTATCAGTCTTACCCTAAAATGTTTATTTACCAGAAGATATGAACTTTGAAAAACATTGCATGGATTATCAACAGGCTATCCGGTTTGATTATTTCCACTTAGGAATATACTATTTAAACAAAAGCACATCTGCTTAAAATGCTCTATAGGAGTGATCTTTTTCATGTTCTTAAAAGGGGAATGGTAAAGGAAAAAAATATAAGTATTTTTAATCTTTGTGTGATATTGAAGTGGATGCTATTTTTATTTCTTCTCTATAACAGATACTGTACTTGTGTTTCAGTCTGTGTGTGTGTGTGTGTGTGTGGGTAGTCCCATTTTTGTTAATGTGTCTTCATTTCTCGGTGAAATGAAAGCTTGACCTAGAACTGTAGTCATTCCTGTGTCAAAGTTGCAATAACTGTGGTCACCAAGCAATTACTATGGCAATCTGACTGGTCCTAAAGGGATAGTTGTGTTAGACCAGGATCTAAAATAATCTGTAGAAGGGGAATGAACTGAGGTTTCAAACTGCAGCGCAGTTTGATTGTGTTTTAGTATTTATCAAAAAGAACTAAATATGTAAACTAATGACTTATTCTGCAGAAAGATAAATATCTTAGAAAACATTTAAATGATTTTTTTTTACTCAGTTGCTTTTTCTTGACAATTTTAATAGTGAAATATTAGTAGAGTACTAAGAAATTACATAGATGACTACATTATGTTCAAATAAAGTCCTTTTTTAAAAAAAGGACAATTGAATTTTTTGAACTGGTATGTAAATAGGTTATATTTTATTTTTCCTACATGAGATCCTAAAATATTTAGGAGGTGCTTAACTGTTACAGGTCATTAACATGCAGAAGAAAATTTAAAAATGTGACAAGGTATGCAGTTGTAGGACATTTGTTTTCATTCTTGTTTTCTAGAGGAGCAATAGATTTGTACCAATTCATTTTCTTTCTCTCACCTAGCTTACATCTATGGTTCAATTGTGAGATTTTTGGCTAGAATTAGTACACAGATGGAAGCAGATGAATATGCTGCCTTTTTCAAACTGTTTTTTGTTATCCTCATTCTTTCTTTCACTCAGCATATACTGAGCACCTGTTCTGGACCAGGCACTGAAGCAGGTAATAGGGGTACCTTATTGAATAAGACAATCAGGGCTTCCTTGATGAATTTCTAGTCCTGGACAACTTTTTTCCTTTCCCTCCCCTGTTCTTCTTTCATTCTTGCAGTTTCTTGACATTTTCTTTCTCTACCCTTTATATGTCTCCCCCATTTTCTTCTTTTCCCTTCTTTGTCAGGAAATTGCTAAGTGGCTTTTATTTCTTCTTCAAGCTTGTCTAGACTCAGTACATGAGACCCCTTTCTTTGCACTATACTCTTTTCCCATGGGAGTTCAGGGACATTCATAACTTTTTGGCTTGACTTAGCTTTGTCTGTACCTCCTCTGAAGAAAATTGGTTGTCAGCTGATGAGAATACCATTTCTTCTACTGCCAGGGATTCTTACTCCTCTGCCTTTCATCGTGCTGCCAAACTGTGAAGAGTGAATCCGTTGGGAAAGGACATCTTCCTGTCACTGTCTACAAGCAATCTTTTTTTTGTTAAAATCATATTTTTAAAAATTGGTTTTTATATCCATGCATGTAAATTTATCTCCAATTTGGTTCCATCAGTCACAGAATAGTTTTACTGGCTGAATACTGTCATTTCTGCTGAACTTCCCACAGTGAATATTACAGAGTATTTTCCAGTAGTATTTTTGTGAAGGGATGAGGTGAATAAGGACCTAATATCAGTTCAGATATGGCCTTTGTGCTATTGCTTTCTGACACCATGAAGTAAGAAATCAATACAGTAGGTAAGGATAAGCAACCTGGGTTCATCTGAAAGCAAAGATGAATCAGAATTACAAGATTTATTTTACCCCTGGAAGAGTTCTTTTGACCCAATCCTGGCTCTTTAAAAGTTGAAGATCAGAGGTGTCAAGTGACTTGCTAGAGATCACACAGCAAGTTAATCACAGAGCTGGGGCTAGAACTCACAATTCCCAGTTTCTTTTTTCAGCAGGCAGGATACAGGAAGTAGGGCATAGGGAAAATAATCTTCTTCTTCTTTTATTTTTTGAGGGGAGGGGGTGGAAAGAAATTATCATTTGGTGGAGAAGAATTTATCAGAACCATAAGGATTCAGAGTTTTATAATTTTCAGCTGAGAATCAAAGAATCTAATTTCATGTGATCTTTATGCAACCAGTTAAGGTATTAAAAAGAATTGATATGGTCAAATTAAGTTCTGCCTACTGAATATTTAGTTTGTGTCTCTTAGCTTCTATATCCATAGGTGTGGTTTAATTTTATATCTTGGTTATTGATGTTGGTCATTATGATTTTCCTCTCACCCCAAGTGCTGCAGTTATAGATATAGTTGGGGAAGATGAATTTATTTATGGTGAATTCAGGGAATAGGTGATAAAGAGTTCTGGATATAAAAACCACAGGACAGAGGAGTTTGAACTTGAATAGAGTCAAAACCCCAAGTACATTTACTTAATTAATTAGTTATGATTTGAGGTGGCGTAGTACAGAGTTTAATCTCAGCTCTGAGGAAGTAAGTCATTTGGACTCTGGCTTTCCACCTCCTGAAAAACTAAGCATCATTTCTTCTTTGCTCCATTGGTATGGGTATTCATTTTTATTGGTGTAGTAGCCAGGCTCCAAGATGATTCCTAATGATCCCTGCCTTGTAGTAATTATGGCCTCATATAGTCCCTTCCCATGTTGTCTTAGAGTCAGTCAGTCAGTCAGTCAGTCAGTCAGTCAGTCAGTGTGACCAGTAGAATATGGCAGAAACAAGGGCATGTCACTTCGGAGGCTAAATCATAGAAAACATTGTGGCTTCTGCTTTGCACTTACTTGCATCCCTCACTTTGAGGAAGCCAGTTGCCAGGTCATGAGGACATTCACATACCTATGAGAAGGCCACATGGCAAAGAACTGCAGCTTTCTGCCAACAACCAGTGAGGAATTGTGGCCTTCTGCCAGTAGCCATGTGAGTGAGCCGTATTGGAAGTGAATCCTCTAGGCCTCATCAAACCTTCAGATGATTGCAGCATCAGCTGATTGCTTGACTGTAACCTCAGGAGATACCCTGAGCCAGAACCACCCAGGTTAGCCACACTCAGATTCCTGTGTGAGATTATGCCTTTTGTTTTAAGCTGCTAAATTTGTAGAGTAACAGAGAAATCCAATTGACAAAAGTTGAACATTGTTAATTTAAAAGCAATTATAATAACAATAAATATAGATGTTTTTGTTATGAGATCTGGCCCTTGGAAACACACTGTATTTATACTCAGCCTATATTCAGCATTTTCATTTTATTAAATAGGAAACTGAGAAACGGAAAAGTGAAATGATTTATTTATTGAAGGAGGTGGTGGTAGCTAAGAATTGAAACATACTTCTTTTTCCACTTCTTTTTGAAATATGGCTCTATTGAAATATAGGTAAAGACTGAGTCAAAAATGATACCAACAAATTCAAAAGAGAGAGTTATAGTTTGAGGAAACTTTTATTTCAAGAGAAGTTTTCTGAGAGCTGTCGTTTTATTATTAAATCCTTTCAAGTGGTCTGAGTCATTTTATCTTTACAAACAGTTCAATTATGCCACTTTCAATTAATAAATGTGAGGAGATTTCAATGGGTCATTTAACTCAGGCCTAGATATGAATATTTTTGATCAATTCTGCAAACATGTGTCAAGAAAACTACAACTTGCTAGGGAACACAAAGATAAATAAGATGTCTCTGCCCATAGTTTATAAGTTAGTGATAGAGCAGATAATTTCAATACTATGATAAGAGTACTGCTATAGATATTCACAGGGAACAAGTTGAAAATAGAGGAGGTACACCTAAGCCAGGCTAGAAGTACAGGAAAGACAAATAACTTTCTCAAAGACATGGAGCTACTTTGCAGCATTTAGGGTTTGTCTTGGCTGTTTTTAAGATACCTGGGAGTAGTAGGAACAAAAGTGTAAGCTACCTGCCTTTTATCTTTTATATATTGGTAAAATGCTCTCTGTTTTTCTACAGAGACCCTTTTAATAATAATTACCCTCAAAATAATTTTTAAGGACTTTTTTTCTCAACCAAGATAAATGGAATGGACAGACACTAGGAAAAAATAAGAAACATTAAAAACAAAACAAAACCCAAGAAGTACACAGAAATATACATGAATTAGGAATGATTTTAGGAATATACATGATTTGGAAACATGAATTAAGAGACAATTATATAATGTCAAACTTTAAGACTCTAACATTTGGGGTGTGGGGTTCTTAAAAAATTATTAAATCTTTTTAATGGTTTGTCCTGCATATTTCTAGGTACCAGTTGATGAGAAACTTGTGGCAAGCTGCTTGGAAGGAAGGAAAAATTGCACCTGTGGATCAGTTTGGTAGACTCTGGTACTCAATTCTGTCAGTTTGAACAAGTGAATCGCAGACATTATAGAGCCAAGGGAACTTCCAGCAGTTTTTCATGAATGAGTCAGTATGAATGAACAGGCC
The DNA here is from genome assembly GCA_030015415.1 of Cynopterus sphinx. Taxonomy (NCBI): domain Eukaryota; kingdom Metazoa; phylum Chordata; class Mammalia; order Chiroptera; family Pteropodidae; genus Cynopterus; species Cynopterus sphinx. Next base: position 88,256,797 of record CM057387.1, read on the forward strand.
TTTCATAACTTCATTTTGAACTCTGCCTGCAAACCAAAGGTCAGCAGTCCCTTCAATTCAGGGGCTACATGATGCCTGGAATTGCTGATAGTTGGTTTTGTGAGATAGGGAGGAAAGAAAATTTAGGGAAGATGGGCAGAAGACAAAAAGAAAGAAACTGTAAGAAGCAAAGAGGGAGAGACAGAAGGAAAAGTAAGAATTAATAACTATGGTTTGTTAAGTACTGCTATCCAGTGCGCTTTGCAAACTTGATCTCAATCCTCAGAAGAGCCTTTTGAGGTACTGGGAGTACCTCTGTTTTACTGGTCAAGATACAGAAGTCATGCAGTAAAAAAAAAAAAAAAAAAGTCATATAGCTAGTAAACAGCAAAGCTGTGATTGGAACTCAGGTCAGTCCGACTCCCAAATCCAGCACTGCTATCCATAGTGCCACAATGGGAATATATTTGCCTATTGTGATGTGAGAGATGACCATCACAGACAACTGCTGGCTCTTGGATATTTTTTTTTTTAAGTTTGTAGACAAGTCTAACAGAATGAAGATCCCTTAATTGGATTTGCCTGTTATCCAATATTGCACACCACATCACATGCCGAGCTTCAGTTCCCTACATGAATCAGTTAGAACCTTCCCATTTAGCCTAATGAACCCTAATTTCAGACAAAGGTAACTGTCACCTTTTGTTTCATCCTGTGCTTTTATTTTTCAAATACCAGAGCCGACCTCTGAACTCAATCTGCACTTGCCTATTGATGCATAAATATCTATAATATCACAGTAAATTAAATTCTGTTTTAAAGGGTTTCTATTTAACAATCTGTCAGAACTTTCACAGCATTTGATTTCTGGTCTCCTCTGTCCAGTGACAGATTTATCTCAATATGGCATGATTAATGAAACCTTTTGTTTCGTGTAAGCACACCTATTATTACCATAATCTCTTAATGCTTGCTTAGGCAACACTGGTGGCAGGGATTCTCAAAACTTCTAGCTTCTTTCGCTGCACCAGAGAGCTTAAAGCTCACCAACGTTGGCTGAGATTAACGGGCCAGGAGGCTGATGCCCTTCTAATGGGGAGCATGGTAACGTTAGTGTCGGCTCAGTGATATAGCACTCTGTCTCAGAGGCTTGGCCCAACTCTCTTTTAACCTCTAGGGTTTAAGAAATGTTTCTGACTTAGTGCCAACAAATCCGCCTTCCTCTCTCTCCACTGCTACTGTGTCCTTGCATGCCAGTCATTGGGGGGCGTGGCTGACGTCTCCCTTGGGAGCCGAGAAATTGCAAGTGCACTGTGTTGCTGGGAAGTGGGATGAAGTCTAAAATAAAAGAATGTATTGAAAAAGGGTGTCTTAATGAAGCCAAGGATCCAGGCACTAATAGCTCTTAAGAAATAGAAATGACTTTATGATGGATATTCCACAAGCAACCTTTTCAGAAAAGAAGAGTGCAATTGAATTATGTTTTGATCCTGACAAGTATTTACCCCGGAGAGGAGCTGCCATTACTGCCGGATTATATTCTTGGCATCCTACATGCTTCCAAAACACCGACAAAAAATATTTTGGATTTCATGTAGACTCAGTGTTGTCACTCTGTTTTACTTGGCTATTAAATATTTAATAATGTTACAAGTGGGATATTGAAAATAAAATCTGAAACTTAGTGCTGCAGAAATTGTCTTCTGTACAGTTTTCCCACCTAGTATTTTCTGCATTGGTAAACTGATAGGTTTCTGACATATATTAGACTGTTTCTTTATTTGTAACCCTGTCTGACTCTAATGCTTAACACATCTCATACTTTTTTTTTTCTTTCTCTTCAGTGGTTTTAAGGGCAACAAATTCACTTGGAGAGTTTCACTATTGTTTTTTAAACTTCCTGAGGTAGGAAAGAAAACAAGGTAATTTTTTTCCTTTTTTCTTTTTTATGCCCACAGCACCTGGTCATCCTAGGTGGTCTCCCATCCAAGTACTAACCAGGCCCAACCCTGCTTAGCTTCTGAGATCACATGGAAAACAAGGTAATATTAAATATGACTCACGATCCTAACAAATAAAATAAAATAAAAAGATAAAAGAAACAAATGAATCTGTTACTTTAAAAAACATTATGATTGTTAAAACTCTTTGTTAAGACTTGAATATTCAAAGGGACAATAACCTCTGAAAACATTAGAAAAGGCATTTTATCTAGTGACCATATAAACTTGATCATTAATTTATTATTTGAGTTTGCAATTTATTATTAAATATATATATGCTTATATAGACTTTAAAGTACAGGTATTTTCTTTCTGGAGTTTTAGTAGTGAAAAAGAAAATAATATAGGAGGTATTTCTTTTGAAGGCATACCATCAGATTTTAATTTTCAAATTAGCTTTAATTGGATTTATTATAATCACATGGAAAAAATAAAGTATGATTTAATTGTACCTTCATAGTTAGATATATGGTTTAAGAATATCCATTCAAGAAAATAAAGAAGTAAAGAACCTTGTTTAATTTAAAATGATTCTCAAAATCAATCAAGTAATTTTCAACTACATAAAGATCTTGTGTTCTGTTTGAAAAAATACATAACATTTTTCTTCATTAAGAATGTTCTTTTGCAAGAAAATACAGAAACCTCTTCATGAGATACTGGGTAGAGGATTATTATAATTCTACAGCATGTTTCTCAGTTTTTAGTTTATTTCACATCATGCTTTTTAACCTTCGACAACAAATATTGTTGTACCATGAAGACAGCAAATCCAAACAATTACATATGTAGTCCAAAGGCATACACAAGAAAATCAATATTTGACATCTTTGCAACTCCCTCTTTGCAGTAGCGTTCAATAGCTCTTATTCATTATACACTTATATCTCTTTCAGATTCGCCTTTGTCACTAGAAACCCATTTTTTTTTCTCCTTTGACTTCCACATAACTTCTTTGCCCTGTACTTTTACAGATGCCTTCTGGCTATAAATACTAATGAAATCTCTTTGCTTAATTCAATTTTGCTGGTACACTCACAGTTATGACCTAGCTTTCCCACGAGAGAGACTGATTGAACATTCTACTACCTTATGGATGGGAGCAAACATTCTTACAGAACTGGACTGACAATTTCCATAATTATAGAATTCACAGCCTAATGACCTTAAAAAACAATAAAAAGATCTCTTGTTAATTCCATTTCTGTTACTGACATTCAAGATATTTCATTTTTCACGGGACAACAAATTTACTTTTTTATTTTCCAAAGAGCAGTCTCTCCTTTCCCCCCAGATTAAATTTTCTGAATATTGAAGTATTCCATTGAATATTTAGCATTTCTTTGTCTTTTAAAAGTTAGAATATTTATGATCCTTAGAATGCGTTTGACTGATTTATAGCAATCAATTATAAGAGTACGTTTTCAAATAGCCCTTTTAAAAATGAAAAATAGAATAATTAAAAAGATCACAAGTCCTCCCTTGCATATAATTATTTCATTATTTCATTACAGTGCAGAAATTATTTTTGCTGACTGTGAGCAATTTTAATTGAGTGAGATCTATGTTAATATACGATAGTAAGCAGTTCTTCCTAAGAAATAAGATCACTAATTGCCTAAATTTTTATTCAGTACAGTGAGTCTTATGAGTCACATTATAATACAAGCCTAATCACTAGGTAGAGTGGGCATAATACCTTTTCTGTAGTGTAGACATCCTAAAAGCATAACCTGCCTGCTGATTTATTCCTTCAACAGGTTTATTGTTTTATGAAGCATTAGTTTTGTAGAAAATTCTTTATCCAGTTACCACAGAAAAACTATGATAATGAAACATTAAAATTCAGACTTGAAGTCTACTAAAGCAGAAATAAGCAAAGCTAAAACACAGCATTATTGATTCTTTCTAAATACCAAAATACTCAGCACCCTAGCATAGATTCTGGAAACTTTTGGCTTACAAATAAAGACTGCTCTTCAGGAATGGAAATCTCGAGTGTAGCAAGATAGCCTGCTATTAAATGAAGTTGAATTAAATGTTAATAATAGCCATTTTCTTGCAAAAATTTAACATTCATCATACATGTTATAGTATCCTTGGCATATCTAAATATTTTATATACCTATAAGATATTTTCTTCCCAATAAATCTTTTACATATATTTATTACTATGGAAGAATGTATAAACTAAACTATAATAAAATTCATCAGAACCATGATGGTAACAACACAGACTGTTTTGATAAAATCCAAGCAAATATTTTTAAAAGTATATTTGTTTTTATGTATAGTTTAGTATTGAATAGGCTGTGGCTGGTTTAACTTAGACCTTAAGTAAAAAGTACTGCATCTGAGTCTATTCTTAGTTTAAAATGTAATTTTTGAAAGTGGAAACAAAATACTTGAAAAACTCATTGTTATTCATTAGTAAATGCATTTGTTCATTCAGCAAATATTTATTAACAATTAATTAATTTACTAATAATTCTAAATGTGCTAATTCTACTTTCTGATGCCTTTCCAAAAGAAGTGCTAACATTTTTGCCTTCTTTGTTTGAATTTAGGTATATTAATTTGCTTGTAAAAGAGGTTCACCAGACTGGCCTCTAACTACCAACTCTGTAGAAGTTACAGAGTTGTTTACAATTCTAATATCTATATGTCCACATGATTTTGATATCAATGTGTCAGCAATGACTACAACCTTTTCGAAATCTCTAAGAAATAAGTTAATATTGTGAATAGAACAGTTTTTGTAATTGGAGTTTTTCACTGGAGGTCAAGAATTATGTGTGTTATGGAGGGTAAACTAAATTGTTAGCTGTAGAAGGAGGCTGTCTTATGGTGAAGGAATTCAAGCATAGCGCAATGTGAGGGTGATATGATCTAGAAGAATGAGAACAATACTCTTCAGAGTCCTGGTTTCTGGTACTTCTGTTAACTAGATGTAAGACTTTGGACACATCTTGAAATCTTTCTGGATCTTAGTTTCCAGATCTGGAAAATGTGGGTAAAATCCTTACTCTGCTTCCTACTAGGGATGGTGTCATGATAAATAGTAGCTTCCTCATCTGTAAAATGGGAGTTGCAAATTAGAGCAGTTCTTAATCTGAGTTGATCCAAGAATCCCTTTGAGACTATGCAAATTTGTGTTTATGTGTTCATATGTACATCTTTCTGCATCTGAGGTCTACAGCTTTTATCAGATTTTCAAATGGGCAAGTCACCCAAAGAAGGTTAAGAAACAGAGGATTTGAGAATCTCTAAGAACCTTTCTACTCTTAGATTCAAATTCCATTCTCCCTGTCTGAATAATATATATGAAAACACTATGGAAGACTGCTAAACAAATGCGAAGCGTCATTCTCCATCTCTCTTTATGGATCTAGTCTATGTAAAAGTCATAGTCATACTTGAATGGGTGATATTATATTATGTTGCATGGCTTATTGAAAAAAATATATTACCTAAGGGAATCTCTCAAATACAAGGTTCAGTGTTAGACCCCTAGGAGATTCAGAGTATGTCACAGAGACTCAGAGAAAATAGGACATCTAGGTAAGAGTACAAAAATATTTTAGTATAGGCTCGGTGTAGTTCAGTGGATAAGCTTTAATCTAGTAATTAAACTAATATGAAGCTATTGATCTAGTTCTAGTCTGGATTATGACACACATAGCTATGTCTCAGTTTCCTTATCTATAAAATGATTTTAGTAGTTCATACCTCACAGGATTTGGAGAAGATTAAGTTATCTTGTTAGATTAGATTAGTTAGTATGGGTGCAAGTGTTTTTAGTCAACTGTACTGCATTACAAAAAAGCTAGGAATTCTCCATTCAAAAGAAGAAAATCCCACTGTTGAAGATTTTGTGATTTTGAGGCGATGCAGGTTGAGAAGGAAATTCGGTTAGAGTCCCCTTAACTATAGTGAAAAAAAAAATCTAAATCATAGTATGAAGGTTCTTCATCTAAGAGATAGCTGACATTGGTCTCAGTTTACCTATTCCTTTTTGGATTTGCATCAGAATGGAGTAAGAAGAGTATTTGGTTCTGGAATTTGTTTTTACTAAGGATGAAACTGAGTTTCTAGATAGAAGGCAGAGATGGACTCATACATTTTTTTATTCACAGCTGTGTGTAGGTACTCAATAAAGTTTGTTCATTGACTACTCTTGGACTGGTTACTTTCTCTAAGTGATGTTTCCTTTATTTGTACTTATTGGGTGAGTTAGAGAACTCTCTACCAAGTTCTTTACATATTGTTTGTTCTAGCCTCACAACACTGAAATACTATTCCCATTTTAAAAGTGAGAATTCTAAAGTTCACAGAAAATGAGTAACTTAAGATCATAACCACCTTACAAATTTACCGGAAAGATAAAATTATATAATGTACTTGATTGTGCTTTGAAAACTATTAAGACTATGTAGTTGCAATGCTGCTGCTGCCATTTTACTTTCTGTTTCTTTTATCAGCTGCTCTAGATTCAAAGATTTTATTTTATTAACAGCCACTCACTGAAGCAAGAGGGTGCTTTCCCCTTGGTCCCTGCCCAATTAATTGAGATATACTTGACATACAGCACTATATAAGTTTAAAGTGTACAGCATAATCATTTGACTTATATGTGTATATCATGAAATGATTACCATCAGAAACTTAGTTAACATGATTGTCTCATACATTAACCCCTTATCAGATGTATGATATGCAAATATTTTCTCCCATTCAGTAGAGGGCCTTTTCATTTTGTCGATGGTTTCCTTTGCTGTGCAGAAGCCTTTTAGTTTGATATAGTTCCACTTTTTTATTTTTATTTTAATTTTTTTATTTTAATTTTTTAATTTTTAATTAAATTTATTGGGGTAACATTAGTTAATACAATTATATAATTTTCAGGTGTACATTATCACTTGACATCTGTATAGGCTATTGTGTGTTTACCACCCAAAGTCCAGTTTCCTTCAGCTGCCATATATTTGGTCCCCTTTACCCACTTTGCCCTCCTCCTAAACCCTATACTTGACTCCCTTTACTCTGTCTACCTCCCCGCTCCTCCTTACCCCACTAATAACCACTAGTCTATAGTCCTCTGGTAACCACTAGCCTATATTCCATGTCCATGAGTCTGTATTTGTCCTGCTCATTTGTTGTTTTTAGGTTTATATCTCACATATAAGTGACATCGTGTGATTTTCAACTTTTTCTCTCTGGCTTATTCGCATAGCATGATTATCTTGAGGCCCATCCATGTTGTTGCAAATGGCAGTATTTCATCTCTTCTTATGGCTGAATAATATTCCACTGTATATATGTACCACAACTTCTTTAGCCAATCATCTGTTGTAGGACACTTTGGTTGCTTCCATGTCCTGGCCTTTGTAAATAATGCTGCTATGAACATCGGTATGCAGATATCTTTTTGGATATGGGTTTTCAAGTCTTTGGGGGTAAGTACCCAGTAGAGGGATTGCTGGATCATATATATGGTAGATCAATTCTAATTTTTTTGAGGAACCTCCATACTGTTTTCCATAGTGGCTGTACCAATTTACAGTCCTACCAGCAATGAATGAGAATTCTTATTTCTGCACATCCTCTCCAACATTTGTTATTACTTGTTCTGTTGAGGATAGCCATTCTAACAGGTGTGAGATGGTATCTCATTATGATTTTGATTTGCATTTCCCTTTATTATGTTAAGGTACTTTCTTTCTATACTGATTTTGTTAAGTGTTTTGGTCATAGATGGATGCTATATCTTATCGAAGGCTTTTTCTGCATCTATTGATATGATCATGTGATTTTTATTTTTCAATTTGTTTATGTGGTGTATCACATTAATTGATTTTTGTATGTTCAACCATTAGCAATGCTGAGCATCTTTTCACGTATTTCCTGGCCATTTGTATGTCCTGTAGAGAAAAGTGTCTGTTCAGGCCCTCTGCCCATTTTTTGATTGGATCATTTGTTTTTCTGTTGTTGTTGATTTGTATGAGTTCTTTGTATATTTTGGATATTAGGCCCTTATCAGAGGTGTTGCTTGTAGATATATTTTCCCATTTGGATGTTTGTCTCTACCTTGTTGATGATTTCTTTTGCTGAGCAGAAACTTTTTAGTTTGATGTAGTACCATTCACTTATTTATCTTAACTTTTATTTCCCTTGCCTTTGTGGTCAAATTCATAAAATCCTCTTTAAGTCCAAGATCCTTGAGTTTAGTTTCTATGTTTTCTTCTATGCATTTTATTGTTTTAGGTCTTATATTTAGGTCCTTAATCTATTTTGAGTTAATTTTGGTGCATGGTGATAGACAACAGTCTAGTTTCACTCTTTTGCAGGTGGCTTTCCAGTTTTTCCAGCACCATTTATTGAAGAGGCTTTCCTTTCTCCACTGTATGCTTTTGGCTTATTTGCCCATATAAATATGGGTTTATTTCTGGACTCTCAATTCTGTTCACTGGTCCATATGTATATTCTTCTGCCAATACTATGCCGTTTTGATTACTGATGCTATATAGTATAATTTGAAGTCAGGCAAAGTGATGCCTCCAGCCTCATTTTTTTTTCTCAGGATGGCTTTGGCAATTTGGGGTCTTTTGTTCTTCCATACAAATCTCATGGGTTTTTTTTTGTTCTATTTATTTAAAAAATGCCAATGGGATTTTGATGGGGATTGTATTAAATCTGTATAGTGCTTTAGGTAATAAGGTCATTTTAACTATGTTGAGTCTTTCAAACCAAGAACACGGAATATTTTTCCATTTCTTTGTATCTTCTTCGATTTCTTTTAATAGGATCTTATGGTTTTCATTGTATAGGTCCTTTATTTGTGTCATTAAATTTATTCCTAGGTATTTTATTCTTTTTGTTGCAATTGCAAAAGGAATTATTTTTTCCACTTCTTTTCTGACACTTTGTTATTAGAGTGTAGGAATGCTATGGATTTTTGAACGTTGATTTTGTATCCAGAGACTTTGCTATATTTGCTTACTGTTTCTAATGGTGTTCTAGTGGAGTCTTTAGGGTTTTCTAGATAGAGAATCATGTCATCCGCAAACAGTGACAGTTTGACTTCTTCATTTCCTATTTGGATGCCTTTTATATCTTTCTTTTGCCTGATTGTACTTGCTAGGGCCTCCAATGTTATATTGAGTAATGGTGGCGTTAGTGGACAACCTTGCCTTGTTCCTGATGTTAGAGTGAAGGTGTTTAGTTTTTCATCATATATAATGTTGGTTGAGGGCTTGTCATAGATGGCCTTTATTATGTTAAGGTACTTTCTTTCTATACTGATTTTGTTAAGTGTTTTGGTCATAGATGGATGCTATATCTTATCGAAGGCTTTTTCTGCATCTATTGATATGATCGTGTAATTTTTATTTTTCAATTTGTTTATGTGGTGTGTCACATTAATTGATTTGTGTATGTTGAACCATTCCTGTGACTCTGGGATGAAGCCCACTTGATCATAGTGTATAATCTTTTTACTACGTTGCTGTATTCAATTCGCTAGTATCTTATTTAGGATTTTTGCATTTGTGTTCATGAGAGAAATTGGTCTGTAGTTTTCTTTTTTGTTGTTGTTATCTTTACCAGGGTTTGGTATCAGAGTAATATTGGCCTCATACAATGTGTTGGAAAGTATTGCCTCCTCTTTGATTTTTTGGAAGAGTTTGAGGAGAAAAACCACCTGTTTATTTTTGCTTTTGGTGCTAATCATCTCATATAGATACAAAAAAAAAAAAAAAAAAAGGAAAAATTTATTCTCCTTGTGATGGGAACTTTTAGGATTACTCTCTTTCATATATACCATACAGTGGTATTAACTGTAGTCATCATATTGTATATGATGTGTCATACTTATTTGTCTTATAGTTGGGTTTGTATTTTTTGACGACCTTCATCCAATCCTCCTCCCCCAACAACAAATCTGATCTCTTTTCTGAGAGAGTGCTTTGATAGAAATTTTAAGGTACATTGTGTCTCAGAAATGCAGATTTGGTGATGATGGGAAATAGTTTTACCTAGGTCATTTTTGATTGAGCTAGATGCTTCTGTTGTATCACCAAGTAACTGTTGCTGGGAGCTGAGAGAAGGAATGAAGAGTAACCACGAATGTTTGATGAATGAGACCCTTTGTAAATATTCTGCCTGTAGCTCCTCCCTCCACCTCACCATTAAAATAGATTAAAATCATGAAAACCAAGAAGCTCAGATCTAAAGCTACGATTCAAGGTTGGAGTATCATGAGTCTTAACTGTTGAGTGTAAAACCAGTAATCTTTGTGGGACCAAGACCATGAATTTGCTTTGAATTTCTTGTTTTCTGTGGAGCTGATATTTATATTCACTGTAATATATAAAGTAATAATACATTAAAGCTTCATAATGTAACAAAGATAGGTTTATAATTATAGACTAACACTATCTCTCAGTTTGTCAGTGGAGGAATGGTATAGTCAGGTTAGAGGAAAACTGCTGATTACCATGCAGAATTACCTTTTATTTCTAACCACTATATTTTTCCTTGGTTTTAAAAATACCCTTTTATGGGGCAATTTGATTTTGTGCAATTTTTTCTACTTAAAAATTTAATAGAAGGTCTAATGGAGGAGTTTGATCATTTATTGCACATTTACACATTCACTAATAATGATGAAAGATTTGTTGGTTGTGTAGTTTATTTGAGAGAGATGAGCCACACCATAAGAGAGGGTGGGGAATCTGGGCTCAATGCCCAGGATATTTTCTTTGCTATTTGGATCACTGTGTTTACTAGAATATTTAATTAATCCCACTCTTGGATAATGCTTATTGCTGATGACCATTGCTGAACTGAAATATTAAACCATATGTAATATATCTTCAATAAAATTTAGATTTAAAAGTCTCTAAATGATGTATGTATTTGACAGTTCTTAATGAAAACTGACGAAAGGAATTTCAGAGAATGGATAGGCTTAACAGTAACAATTCTTTTCATTCATGTGGAAAGCAGTTCAGTATTATAAAATGAAACAGGAATTATTTGGGGTAGAATTGTACCAGTTCTTGGATGTGTAAGTTGCTATGTTGATAAATATTTGGCTCTTGTACCATATCTCTGGTGAAGGCCTTTTCTGAAGTTCTTTAAGACTAGTTCTTTTTGGAATACAGCTTAGCCATGGTTAGACTATCAGGGGACTTTCTGATAATTCTCTTTTGAGTAATTCAATACACGGCATGATTTTCTCTTATTATTGAACCGATGCCTCAGCAAAGGGTTAGAGGAATTCTGCTGTTTGTAGCGAAAATCTTGTGCCAAGAGCATTAACCTTGAAGTTCTATACACTTTGCAGGTCAGGCAATTACCACAGTTATCTTATTTACTTATTTAAGGATGTGGCAAGAAGAGCTTCCCAAAAATGGACTGATAAATGTGAATGGAGGGGAAAAAATCAATTTTTTTTTCTTGAAAGGATAGATCTAGAATTGTAATGATGGAAAGAATTCTAAGATTCAGTTAAAATGTCTCTTGAACAGGTCAGAACAAATAGTCTGATGTATTGGAGTGTGCCTGTGCAGTCAAAAGGGGTAGAATATTTGAAATGAGACAGTTCTTCAGAAATTGAATCCAGTGGTCTTCAAATTTTGTAGAGCCTCAAGTTCCTTTATTCAAACAGAATCTTATATACTTAATATGTACAGGCTTAAGGGGAGCTGTTCTCCTTGAAGCCAAAGAGGTCACACCTGTTCATATGCTTTTTCTTCTTCCTTCCTTCTGAGCACAGTTTGAGAATCACTCATCTAATCCAACTCTTTCATTTGACAAATATGAGCATTCATTTCCAAGAGAAGTGAGCCAAATTATTCAAGGTCATGTAACTGAATGGTTTTGGGGCTGATTTCCAAACCAGGGCTCTGCTCTATTATGTACTTTCTACCTCAGACATTCTTTCTGTTTCTTGCTTGGAATTCTGGGAACAGATCCACCCTCTGCACTAGAACACTAGATAAAAGCAATGCAGTCAGGGGTTGTGAAGACAAGTGGGGAATATGAGTCACTAATACCATTCTCCTAGTCCTAGTGCTCAACCAAGGACAGGTATTTATTGACCACCTAAGGCTTAGTTTGAGGGTATAAGGGAAGTACAGCATCCCAGAATAGAGAGATTTACTCTTCTTTACTATTCTTTGCCATGTATTTTCTTCTTAAAAATACAAACAAGGTGATAATTTAAAAAATACGTATCATACATTCACTGTAGGGGTTTCGGGCAGGGACTTTGGAGTCAGACTGCCTAGTTTTGAAGTGGCCCAGACACTTGCCTTGGGCAATTTCTTAACTTCTCAGTGCCTCTGTTTTCTCATTATAAATTAAGAAACATAAATTACCTGCATAACAGAATTGTTGGGAGGATGAAATATATATTTATATATAAAACTTATAATTTACATATGTGTTAGGTACTATACATATATTTGTGTACATATGTATACATATACTATATATACACACATTTTTAATATATATATATATATAATCTGACACATTACTAGGTAAATCTTAGCTATTATGATTATTATGATTCTCATATCATTCGCAGTGACAATTCAAGAGTCTCTTCTAAATTAGTGTTTTAGTTTTGTACTTCTTATGTATATTAAACAAATCATATGGAAATTATATTCTGAATATCTAAATTATCAAAGCATTGTTAATTCAGTTTGGTAATCTTCATTTCTTATTTTAGAAAATGGCATGTTCAACTTCTATATATACTTCAGTCAGTTTGGGCTGCTATAACAAAATATCATAGACCAGGTAGTTTATAAACAACAGAAATTTATTTCATACAGTTCTGGAAGCTGGAAATCTAAGATCAGGGTGCCAGCATTGTCAGGTCTGGTGAAGAGTCTCTTCTGAGTTGCAGACTGCCAACTTCTCATTGCACCTCACATGGAGGAAAGAGCAGATTGCTGGAACAAGCTCTAGTGTCTCTTCTTATAAAGACACAAATTCTAATCACAAAGGGTCCACCCTCATAACTTTATTACTACCCGAAAGTCCCACCTCCTAATACCATCATATCGGCGGTTGGGATTTTAACATATGAATTTTGGGGGGAACACATTTAGTTCATAATGATACTCTAATGATCATTTTACAGTATATATAATATATGCAGTATGATATATTCCACTTACTCATGACTCCTAAAATGCTTTTTACATCTATAATGGGAATCTTTATAGACATATATGGCAATTGCCAGTGATAACCTAATACTATCACTTATTCTTCTTAATGTATGTGCTATCTTCTCAAGCAAAAAGTAAGACTGTGGGTATAAACAATGTCATATGTATCTTTTCATGTTTCTAAAATCTAGCCTTGTGCCTTGCACATTGAAAGCAATCAACAGATGTTTGCTATGTCATGAATTCTGCTGCTAATGGCAACATCTTTCAATTTTTTCTTTTCTAATTTCAAACTGTCAGTCCTATTATAATGTCTTCTGACTAATTTTTCTTTGTTCCGTTGGATCTAAGGTTCATAAATTTGTTGAACCATGAAAAAAGCAAAAAGCTAGCACATGTAGATAAGAGCCATATGCATCGCTTTAATGAATAGTCATCGTGACATATGGAGGAGGACTGCCTGATTAATTATTGGGTTTGATGGAGTCGCTACCTGCCTGAACAAGTCAGTCCAGGGGCCAATTTATAGTGGCAAAATCCTGTGATGGGATGGTCTGACTGATAAACAAAGTAAATAAATGAACCAAGTTGATTCAGTAGCCCAGATAATTTGCTAGATTAACACAGAAATATTATATTTCTTCTTAACAGGAAGATTTACATACTTTTTAGAATTATGTAGAGTCTTATGGTGAAATTTTATTTACTTGTGTTTTAGTAATTTAATAAATTTCTTTAGCACAAGTAAACAAAGTATTTTTCTTTCTTTAGAGCCAGCGATGCTAATTGTGAGTCATATTAATAGGTAGTCAAATGAACAGGTGTTTTTTAGACTAATTTTTTAGAGTAATAAAAATCACACATACACAGGTAAACGAAACATTATAGGATATAAATTGAAAAGTAAATATTTTTTTCCTGCCATTTCTAACTCCCTAGTACTTTTCCCCCCAACAATAAAGTGTTATACATTTTTTGAATATTTTTTCAATATTTTTATGTATTACACAAGCAAGACCATAGTTATTTATATTTTTGCTATTTGCTTCATTCCCTTTACAACGTATCATAGACTTCCTTCCATATCAGAGCATATAGAGCTACATCATTAAAAATAATCTTGCAATATTCTTATCTATGAGTATTGTACTTTAACAACTTTTGTATTACTGGACAATATTTGCTGTTATGATCAATACTTCAGTTATCATCCTTTAAATAACATCTTTGCACACTGGTGTGTTTTATCTGTGGAATAAATTTCTTAAAGTGAAATTTGGCAAAAGAATGTACATTTAAATTTCATGTAGATATTGCTAAACTGAGCACTCAAAATAATGTATGAGGATGTCTATTTTCTTATTTGGTGTTTTGTTATTAGTTTGTCCAAAATTTATTTTATTTTATCTTCTAATAGATATTTATTTTTTCTGCTTCTCATTATTTCTGGAAACTACCCACATGTCCTTCGCAGAACCATCTCTTTCCCATGTAGTTGGTGGTGCTCCACCAGAAATAGAACAGGTGGCTTAGTCCTGGCCAATCTGAGTATTAAATACTCTTAATAATATTTTTAATGCCTTTATTATTATTTTTACCAGTTTTGAGGTATAATTGAAAAATAAACATATATATTTAAAGTACATGTGATACTTTTATATACACATACATTATGAAATGATTAACACAATCAAGTTAATTAATACATCACATCCATCACCTCTTACAGTTACTATTCCTAGTAGCATTGTTGACTTGTGGGTAGACCCATGACTTAAGTCATTCAATGACCAAAACTCATATGGGAGCCACAGGAAGAGCCACTCTCTTTTTTGCTTGGCTGCAACATGGGAGGATATAGGCATGGAGTTGCTGAATGGCACCTTGCCTCTTTGTGGCATAAGAGTATGAAAGAAAGTAAAGCTGAGAAATAAAGGTAGATAGTGCCTCTAGATTAACTTTAGATGAAACCAGAAAAATCTACTGGATTTTTCAGTTGCGTGAGGTAATAAATTTCACTTTTTTTTGCTCAATATGATGTGAGTTGAGTTTTTGGTCACTATTGGATATATATGTTTTCCTTAGCTCTAATACACTAAAAAGTTTAAGTAATAATAATGCTCTTTTTTTGAGCACTGCTTATGTGCAAAGTGTTGAAGTAGATACATGCATGATTTCAAGCCTCATGACAGTTCTTAAGAGGCATTATTATCCTTTTACTTTACAGAGGAGTTAGAAAAATTCCAGAGAACTTAATAGTCCAGTCTAGATAGCTGTTAAATGGTAGAGATTTATATTTAGTTCTTCCTGATTCCAAAAGTCACCTTTTATCCTCTCTGCCACTATTTCACCGAGTGGTAGAAATTAAATGCTTGAAGACATGCAGAATCAGTGCTATGAATTATAACTTCAGTGTTTTATGTAATATGTTTTATATATTTCAAAGTTTTTTATACATTCAAATATCTCCAGATCTCTAAGATCTGTTTATTTTCTCCAAGCACTGTGTTGCGATGCTTAGTAGTAGCTGTCTAATAGAATCATGAAGTAGATTAGTACTGATAGGACCAAATGTCATACTATTTTCAGACTAAGTTAATATTAAGAAAGTAATTCATGTGATCTGGACAAAACAAACAAACAAACAAACAAATAAATAACAATAGATAAATAAACTAGTTAATTTATAAATTAATTATTCAATTTATTTATTTATATTTTTAAAGGTTTTTATTTTTCAATTAGAATTGACAGTACTACTTTATATTAGTTTCAGGTGTACCACATAGTAGTTAGACATTTATATAATTTATGAAGTGATCTCTCCAATTAGTCTAGTACCCACCTGACACTATACATGGTTACTACAATGTTATTGACTGTATTCCCTGTGCTGTCCTTCACATCACCGTGACTATTTTGTAACTACCAATCTGTACTTCTTAATCCCTTCACTTTTTTCACCCAGCTCCCCAACACCCCTCCCATCTGACAATCACCAGTTTGTGCTCTGTATCCATGAGTCGTCTATTTTTATTTTGATTGTTTATTTCGTTCTTTAGATTCCACATATAAGTTAAATTACATGGTATTTATCTTTCTCTGAGTTATTTCACTTAGTATAATATCTTCTATGACCATTGCAAATAGTAAGATTTCATTTTTTATGGCTAAGTAATATTCTATTGTGTATGCGTAACCACCTCTTCTTTATCCTATCATCTATTGATGGACACTTAGGTTTCTTTTATATTTTGGCTCTTTTGAATATCACTGCATAAGGATGCATATATCTTTTCAAATTAGTATCTTAGTTTTCTTTGGATAAATACCCAGAATTGGAATTGCTGAGTCATAAGGTAGTTCTATTTGTGTGTGTGTGTGTGTGTGTGTGTGTGTGTGTGTGACTTATTTTATTCAAATACCAGTTTGATCACACATGGTTCAAGAACATGCAAATAATGAACAAAAAAAAAAAAAGAAAAAAACCAGTTCTTAAAAATAGGCCTTCAAACATTATAGCCAATGATGCCATGCTTCTGTATTATCTCGCCAACATAAAGCCACATCCACACCTTGATGGCCACCAAACCATTCAGCAGAGCTTTTTTAACTGTGAGCTGTTTGAAGCTACCAGTTTGCGTGCTACTGACTATTTTTTTAAAGCTCTGAATAGCTGTAAGGATCTCAGCAGGAGTTGGAGGAACCAGCTCAACCTTGAAAAAAATAGTTTCAAAGCCTAAAATGATATCACTAGAGCTTGCCATAGCTCTGTTCTTTGATTCTGCCTTCCATTGTGTAGCTTTATTCTTGGACAAGCTCTCCTTTTAGACAGAAAGGCTACCAGTAGCTTCCAGGGCTACATTCTTCCCAACTATGAATCCAGTGGAAAAGAATAAGCAACTTTATCCCATAATTCTCAGCCAAAGTCCTGAGCTTCACTCTGACTTTAGGTCGTATCCTTCCTTTTCCTCCCAATCAACCACCATCATCTGGGAGGGTACCCTACTTTTGCTTTCTATATCACGTGTCATGTTTAGTGCTGGGTAGAAGAGGTGGGTGGAAATCAACCCCACTGAATCTCATGGACTGAGAGAGAAGAATGGTGAGTTCCCAAATAAATACCACAGGAAGTTGCTGGAAATAGGATGAATAGATGCTGGGTGCTCAAAAAGAAAAATTGCCCTTTCCATGTGTGCCTTGACTCTCCAAGATGGTGCATAGAGAATGAAAGGTTTTCCAAACACAGGTAACAGTGGAACTTCCCCCACCCTACCCCCAAGAATTTTGCTAAATACAATTTGGGGAACCCTAAGTCTAAACAACTGCCTTCTTTGAAGAGATATGGCAAATGATGGAGAAACTGAGGCTCAGAGAGATTAAATGACTCACCTGAGGTCTCATGATGGTTTATTTTATTAGACAAAAAGCAATCACTTTGCATTGTGGGCTCCAATTGCCTATCCACAGAATCTTGATTTTTCTGCCCAGGCATCTCTTTGCTTTTCCCCAAAGACTCCCTTGTTTTACAAAATGAAAATCCCTGAGCAGACCATGGAGATTCTGTACATTCACAAATACATGTGCAAGCCCTAAATCAGGACTTTTTAAAATGACCATTGTCAGAAAATGTGTTCCCTTTAACCTCTGTTCCTCCATCCCAGCCTGTTTCTTGTTTTAATCTATAGAGTCTGATCTGCTTATACCCTGGAGCCAAGTTTGTGGTTTAGTCGTGCCACTTTGAGTTTTAACCTTTTCAGTTGAAAAACCAGAAATGTAGTACCAATCTCATAGAGGCTCTTTAGGCTTAACTGAAATAGCATACGTAAAGCATGGCAGTGACTTTAAAAATATTTATTCTCCATAAGACATTGTTCAGAATATCCCAGTATTTGCTATATGTGTCATTGTATTTCTTTTTGTGCTCTCAGCTCTTAGCGCTGCCATCACATAGTAGCAACTAAAAAGAAAAATATTTGTTGAACTAAATGGACTCGTGTTGAACAGTATGAACACTTTACAAAGTGTTTTTTTTTTTAAGAAATGGATATTTATTTTTCATCTGCCCTATTTCTGTTTTCTGTTTAAGAGCCTGTGGGAGAACAATTTAAGACTGCTCAGTTTGCTTCTACCCATTGAGTGGCCTGAGCAGTGGGAGCTGCAGACCAGGCTCCAGTGACAGGCTTGAGTGCTCCAGGCCTCAGTAGGGAACTGCTCAACAAGCACTGAGGGTACCTGCATGTCTTTAGGCCAGTCCGCGACCTCAGGTTGAGTAGCAGTAAACTTGGGAGCTGGAGCAGTCCACTCACTCTTGGTCATAGCCAAGAGTGACCAAGGATCCTTGTAGAAGTAGAGCATGTCTTCCCATGGGTGTTCACAAGGGACAGTACCATGCATACGCAGAACTTCCTGGACCAGCTTCTACCATGTGAGGATGGCAACGTCCACATAGCACAGAGGAGAGTCTGTGTTACACAGGGTGCTGGCAGACAGGTGAACAGAAGATGCCTGTGTGGCCAGTACTGGGATCCGTAACCACTAGTAGATGGGGCTCCCAGCGACTATCTGGGTCTGGTTAGTGCAGGTTCTGGGAGTGAAGTGTCCAGCAATAGGAGTGGCTCCAGTGGCAGCAGCAAAATTTAGCACAGCTCACTGGCCAGTATTCCTGACATCAGCCAGGTTTTCAATGGTAACAACAGCGCAAGCCACCAGCAGAAGCTTCTCCTAGGTCCCCTTCAGGTTTATGCTCTAGATGCCATCACTTTTCCTTTTGTAGAAAGGAAACGTACTGTTCCCTTTGAAAATCAAGATTGGTGTCACCTAAATGGGTTCCTGCTGCAAGGAATTTGAGGACATCCTCCTCCTTCATCTGTAGGGCTCTGAACATTGTGAAAACTTCCCTTTAAGTTATTATGGGAACCCAGGACAGTGCCATATGGACTCCTGGGTAGTGCAGAGAGGTACATCCAAAAATGTTTTCTAGTATGCTTACTCTTCGGTGGCTGGAAATCCTGAGGGAGGTATTATGCTGAATAAAATGGCCAGCCTAGTGAGACCCAGGCTTAGGAACTGTAAGACCTCAGATTTCTTTCTGGCTCTCAGTATGAGAGTCATGATTGTTTCCCTTGCGTCATCCTCCGCATGTGGCTTTTCATCTACATTCTGGCTTTGCCCCAGGAGATGATACACTGCCTTATGCCAGGAACCTGGAGAAAGGTCACATCCAGAGTGGCCAGGCTGAGAGGAGCTCATTTAAAACCGTGGGTCCCTAACTGCATTCCTTAGTGCTCCATCTCTGTGGGGTAAAACCAAGAGTGAAAAATCCCAAAGGGGCCTAAAATTGAGATTTTGGCTTGATAGTTTAACTGAACAAATTTTTGCTCTGACTTGCTGTAATCAGGAGCGAGTTTCTGTCATTTCCCCAGTGAATTAAAAAAATGGAATTTATGATGAATCGTTTTTAAATAGAGTGATCTGGACTTATTCTTCCCAGCCTAGTGAGACCCATCCCAATTTTTAATAGACAGTTTCTTTAAAGACAGTGTGAGAAACCTCGGCGTGCTCTGGAGGTTTTCGTAAATGGTTGTTGGCTTAGCCTTTTAAAAAGTCAGTTTATATGGCATTTAATTGCCCATTTGACAACCTCTTCCTGATGCTGCTTGAGCAAGAACAAAGTGAACTGAGGGTTCTCTTCTGCTGCAAATGCTGATTTTGGTGTTTTTTTGGTTGTCGTTTCATCTTTTTCCATGTTGTCCCTGAATTTCTTGAAGTTTCTCTCTTTCTCAGTCTGTTTTTTTTTTTTAAATCTACATAAATTAGGTCTACTAAGGTTGATATTCACCTCGATCCAATTCAAAGCATGCTGGAGCTGTTTTCTAAAATTTCAACATAGAGACTTCAGAACTGTAGCATCCAATATCGTTTATATTATCTGCCTGTGGCTGTTTAAATTAATTAAAATTAAATGAAAGAAAGATTTTATTTCCTCAGTTGTACTAGTCATATTTCAAGGGCTCCATAGCCACAAGTGCCTGGTGTCTACTGTATTAGCTCAGACATTGAATCTTTCTACCACTGTAGAAAGTCCTATTGGACAGTGACTTCCATTTATAAGGTAGTCAAAAACTCATATCTTTCAGTGAGGTTTTTTTTTTTTTTTTTGGTGGCAAATGAAATAACATTTATTGAATTTTACTGTTAGGTACTATGGGAAACACAAAGACAGTAAAACATGTTTCTTGTCCTCAAGGAACTTAAAATATATTGAAGAAAACTGGCATATGACACAACTGAGATTGCAAAGCAGGATATCTGAAGTGACGTAATAGAGGCATATGCAAGGTACAGTGGACTCATTTCTATTCTGCATCAGGGCCTTTATTCAGACGGTGGCATCTAGACAGGAAAAGACAACAGAAAGACAGAAAGTCATTTTAGGTGCCAAGGGGATAATGTGAGTAAAAATAGGGAAAGTAGCTCAGTCTAAGGCAGGTAATTTAGCATAGAGATTAATAACATAGACGTGGGACAAACTGCCTGGGCTTAACCTGGCTTTGCTTCTTGTTAGCAGGTAAATTAATCTTTCTAAGCCTCAGTTTCTTTTCTGTAAAATGGGCCTCATAGTAGTAGCTACCTATTAGGGTATCTGTGAGGATTAAATGACTTGATGTATTTGGAGACTTAGCACAGTGGCTCATTTCAGCCACTAGGGGAGGATCAGGGGGAAAGAGAGGTTGCAAACAACAGGGTCTCCAAATAGTGGCTGAAATAAGATAGAAAATAATTTCTTTTTCAGCTGAAAATCTAGAGGTAGGCAATCCAAGACTGGTGTGGTGGTTCCTGTTCCACAAAGTCCTCAGAGACCTTTTAGCTTTTTGCTTTGCCTTCCCTAGGGTGTGGCCCTTGTCGTTATGGTTCAGGATGGAACTTCATTCATGACATTCATGTCCCAATCAGCAAGATGATCCTTTGTTTCTTAAGGTTCCCAGAAGTTGCCGCCTGACATTTCTACTTGTCTCCCGTTGAATTTAGTTACATGGCCACATCTAACTTGGGGGGAAACTGAGAAACATAATCTTCTTTCTAGGTGGACTTGTTTCTAGCTAAAATCTGTGTTATTAATAGAAGAGGTGGGAAATGGATATTGGAGGAAATTAGCAGTCTGTTACAAAGAGGAACAAGACTAAAACCAGGTTACAGAGGTCCTTAGTGCTGTCTTGCTTGGGCTCTGTGGAACTGTTCCTCAAAGCAGCAATATTTAGATACTTTCAAGAACAGTTACTCCCAATTAAAAAAAATTTTCCCCTTAATCTTCCAACATTCCTCCCACTCTCCTTCTTTCTTAAGGAAGGAAAAAGATAACCTGAGGGGAGGAAATGTGAGAAGGCAGCCCTTCTACCTGGCAACTCTCCTGTAGCTTTCCTTCAATGTGTCATTGACCCTCACAAAATGTGCTGAGAATGAAAATCAGTTCTTCCAATGGGGCGGGTAGTGCTGAATATAGGGAATTGGTATTTTATTATTAAGATATTGTGCTCTTTGAGCACTTTGCGTTTACCCCCAGACACTGCATTGTTGATGGTGTGCCCCGCCAGATTCTAAGCAGCCTGGGGACAGACTTAGGGTCTTACCTGAATCTATATCCTCAGCAGTTAACACAGGGCTTAGGACAAGGCATACACAAGGCTACCAGATGTCTGGGTGAATGCTGAGCATACGAATGCTGCCTAGGTTGCGTTGGCTTTAAAGCAGCTTTAGTAGAGCTTAAATCCTTGTGCTGTTGATTATTGCTAAGTTTGTGGTGAATGCATTTCAGGCAAAGACTAAGAGAAAGACTCGTGTAGGGTGAAGACATGGTTTTGTCCACCTGGAGTACAGTTCTATGCAAAGTACATGACAGTAAAACAGTGATATCAGGTCAAATCATTTGTTTTAAATCCTGAAATCTCTCCTTTCTTTTCTTACTTCATTTTTGTTTTCTAGGCATTGGTTTACTAAGACAATAAGAAATCTACTGAATTTGCCTGATTATAAAATATACCCCAAGGCAAGCCGCTCTGACAAGATTTTTAAATCAACAGATATTTTACTGAGTATGTGTGAAGCATTATGGTAGGTCCTATGAATAATAAAAATAAATAAATAAAAGAACCAATCCTTGCTTTCAAGGCATTTATAATCAACAAACACTGAGCTAGGTTGTAGGAATCTAAATACGTTTGATTAGACTCCTACCCACAAGGGGCTTACAATAGGAGGTGCAAAACAGACATAAACAGATGATTACATGTACTGTGATCTAGTGTTTGAACTTTTTTCAGGACCAATTTTTTTTTATTTTGATAAAAGAATTTGAAGAAATTGTACATGTGAGATTTCATAAAGTCTGCAGACACTTTGTAGTTAACTAGAATGTAAAATGTTTTGGGGGAGTTGGGTCTATTTCAGGAGTGGCAGTGATATGATATGCAACCAGAAGAGAGAAAGGAGAGGAAAAAAAGAGGGTGGATCATTTTAAGGGTGATATTAAATTATCTTTTGACACAGCTGTATCTTTTTTATAACAGAAAATGGAAACAACTCTGTCCTTGACCTTCAAAAAGAAATTGACTTACCTAGCTTAACTATTCAAACAAACAACTGTGTACTCTCTTCAATTCCTGTGATGATTTTGATTTACTGTAAATGACTGAATTTAATGAACTAAATTATGCTATTTAAATGCATTTTGTGAATGGTATTGTAGTCTGTTACAAAGCATTATGTCTATGCTAAATTGTGCTGTAAATGATATGGTATGGAACATATGTGCTGTATTCATAATTTAACTGTTGCTATGGAGTGCCTTCTTGGATAGGACATACTGAAAAAGGAGCTTTTATTTACCTGGTGAAATGAAGGTGATATCTCAGCAAATCACTAGGTCTTACTGACCTTGGCAGAATTACAGTGCTAATATTTTCACATGGATGAACTGTTCTTGAACAATTTCTCTAATGTATATGGCAGAAATAGGCTTTCCATTAAAACTAGGTATATACGGTATGTCTTCTCTTTCCATTTTCTTCCCCCCTTCAACAAACATTTACTGCAGTCATTGCAAGGATAATTCTACCTCCATTAAGGCTCATGTTTTCTCCTGGCCTCTCAAATAATGATAATAGAATACAAAGGTTTGTCCTGCAGTTAAGCTTGTGGTCTCTGAAAGGACTGCATTAAATAATATCCTGCTTTTCCTTTTTCTGAATAATTAGATAAATTTTAAAAAAGTAACTGAAGCCAAAATACCATGTTTATTACTAATATAAGCTAAGCTGTCTTAGTGTGGGAGCTAAAGGGGCTTTCTAACAAATTCCGATGTTAGGTACATTTACCAACCAGGTCCTGGGCTTTCTATAGGGAAAGACTGCCTAGGTAAGATTTGTAATATGGAAGAGCAAAAAATCTGTGCTTTCTGTGGACAGGCTCATCTCAAGAGAGGGAAGAGGTGAGCTAATTGGAGCATTAGTTATTGGAGCATTGCCTAGTTATTCTTTACAACACTTACCAGTTAGGTCCCAGTGAGTAAGGAATAGGGAGATGCCTTAGTTCTCTTCATAGAAAGAAACATTAAACATAAGAAATAAAAATCATTGCCTAATAACCTGTGGAAATTTTAAACAAAGGAATCAGTTCAAACATTTATTGCTAGAGAGAGATCCACAGAATTTGTTACACATTTATTATGATGCTTTTTATTTCTCCCTTCTGAGAGGTATCTTTATGATAACAATACTTCTGTTACTAGGTGAAAATGAAGAGACAGCAGCTTTTGAGGCAGCCACAATTATAAATTCAGAAACAATTGCTTAAAATGTGAAATGTAAATGATTATACTCAGGACTTCAATGCTGACTGCTATACTATCCTGGTATAGCAGAAGACTAAGAATCAAGAGATTGGTTCTAGGAGAAGTTTCATGATTATTAGCTCTGTCTTAATCAGCTTGGGCTGCCATAAGAAAATACCATTGACTGAGTGGCTTAAAAACAACAAACATTTATTTTCTCACAGTTCTGAAGGTAGAAGTCCAAGATGAGAGTTGGGTTCTGCTGAGGACTTTCTTCCTGGATGTGGGTAGCTGCCATCTTGCTGTGTGCTCAGATGACCTCTTCTTTGTGTGCACTCAGAGAAAAGAGAGTGCATTTTCTCTTATAAGGACACTAATCCTATTATATCTGGGTCCCACCCTTATGACTTCACTTAACTTTAATTATCTCCTTATAAGTCCTTTCTCTAAACACAGACTTTCTGGGTCAGGGCTTCAACATAGGAATTGAGGAGGAGGGAGGGAGGGACAATTCAGTCCATAGCAAGCTCATTGTTTGACCAGGCAAATGACTGCTATCTCATTTTTCTTAGCTATGAATGGGAGTTTATGCCTCATGTTACCTCATAAGGTTACCAGTAAGTACATCAAGTGAAATCACGGACATTTATACATTGAATGTTTAAAGTGCCATGCATGTGCCATTATTATTTTTATTCATTTCTATACCTAATCATTAGGAGGGTAGGCTTTTCTTGTTATCTAGCCATCCTTAGATTGTTTTTCTTACCTGAGTGTTTTTGAATGGCAGATAGAAAAGTTGAGTAATGTCTGATTGTTGTCTCATCCTCTTAAGAAAACAACTTTTGGAGGAAAAATAGCATGAAGTGGGCATTGTACAACAAGAAATGTTGATGTTTCCGTAATGATTTCAAACATTCAGCAGCTAGATTTCACCATCAGCCAATTCTCTGGCAAGAAATAAGATTTCAGTTTTATTTTGATTCTGCTTTTGAAGTAGAGTTCTTGGACCAAATGCATGAAAAGTTAAGGGAAGAAATCTATAAAAGCCCATTTCTAATTGAAGTACAAAAGAATATTATAGTATAGACACTAGACAGAGAACATTAAGCAGTATTCTCATTTTAAAGAGATTGCTTTTGAATTTAGCCACTGAGAGTTAGGTGTATGAAAATAAGTAGACAGTCAATTTTGATGTATTGGCATAAGAATTAGTTTTAGTTATTTTTCTGTGCTGTTCTAAGAGTGATTCATTTAGCATGCCTCTTGGTAATATTGTCTCAATATTTATTTAAGAAGCAGCAGTAAATGATACAATTAATATTTTAAAATAGTGTAATGGCAATTTTTAAAAATTGAACGTGGAGCTCATCTATTTTCTCTTTCTTGGGATGATAGCAAGAGCTGTGCTATCATCCCAAGCAGGGGAAATATGACTCTATCAAAAATGTAAAACTGTTTGGTAATACAATCTGCAAGTTGATTGTATGAACTGGTGTGTGAAGGTCACTGATAACTAGAGGAGTCCAGGACATTTTTTGTGATTGGCCATTATGAATGGGTATTAGTGGGGCAAACAAGTAGAAGTCAGTTATGACTGTAGGATTTCCCACATGAGTAACATTTCTGTTGTAATGCCAGGGATTTTACATTTTTCTGCATACATTTTTCTAGCAAGGTGATGAACTGACATTCTTGAAGAATCGAAGTCTGTAGAGTGAAATAGACTCTTGAGCCATGTCTTTGTGGAGTGAATTTTTGAGATAAGACCACACTTTTAGAAGAAAAATGAAAACCAAGAAATATTAAATGATTTGTTCAAAGTCATCCAACAAATTAGTGATAGACCCAGAACTACCCTAGGTCTTCTTTGAGTCCAATATTTCCTAAATACAATAAAAGTACAGGTATTATAGTCATTCTATGGAGAAATTTAGCAAAGGAGTTCCTTGGATTGCCACCAAAGCATTTAGAATCATAGAATCTCATCTCCTGAATGTTAAGAAAGACTGAAAGATTAGGTCTTTAAATGCTATCTAATCTAATCTCCTATGCACCACTTGAATCCAAATCTACAAAATCCTTGCCAAATTGTCAGTCGATGTTTGCACACTTGGAGTGACAGGACACGAGATCTTTGATCTTTGTTTGGCTCAGATTGTTAAAACACTTAGTCTTATATTGGACCTAATTTGTGTTTCTGCAACTTCAACTCATAGGGTTTAGTTTGACTTTCTGGGGATTCAAAACTCATGCAGTTAGCCATGGGAGTTTTATCCTTTACCCTCTTTCATGTGTATTGCCCTTGTCTTAGTTTCAACACTGTGTTTTAGTAGGACATACTTAAATCTGTAGTAGGACCAATCAAATCTATAAAAGTGCTTACTACCAAAGTATTTCAAATTCATTGTGTAAAACAGGCCTGAAAAATCTCAAAAATGGGTAAGGAAAAAGAAACTAGAGTCCATTATAATTTATTTAGGCCAATTTGATTTCCTCTAGGTCATTGTGAATGCTGGTTTTCATGTGGGTCTCAGTATGACCAATATAATCTATTTGGCCAGGTTGATTCAACTCATTTTCTAAACTCTGACTTGTTGTCTCTATATATCTTTGTGATACTAATATTTTCCAGTGGCTACAAATAATACTCAGTAAATAATGCAAGGTATTCTCTTCCACCGGAGTCTGCAGATATGTTTTATTAACAATTGAGTTTTGTGTACTTTATTTTAAGCAAATTTTATATGTAAAAATCAGATTTGGACCAAAAGTTTCAGAAAATAATTCATTAAAAGAATTATTTATTTATTTATTTATAATTTTTTTTTTTAGGCAAGGCAACCCTTGGTTGACCTCACAGATTGCAAGAAACTTGTCAGTTTATGATTCCTTATTTTTAAATTTTTTTATGCCCACAGCACCTGGTCTTCCTAGGTGTTCTCCCATCCAAGTACTAACCAGGCCCAAACATGCTTAGCTTCCAAAATCAGATGGGGTTGAGCTTGATCAGGGTAGCATGGCCATAGACTCAAAGAATTATTTTAAATAACTAGTTCCCCAAATGCTCTTAAAAAGTTATTAGGTTAAAAAGTTCTTTAACCCAAGATTTCTGCAATAAATTAAAGTACATAAATTGAGGTACAGACATTTGAAAATTCCATGCGAGATCGTTGAATCACAGAACTAAACTAGCAGATGAACAAATAAAAGTAGAAGGCGAAATTCAACACAAAAAGGTTATCTGAATATTACCACGTTTTGAGGGGCTATAGATATGCTCCAAGCTTTGCTATTTTGAGAGGTGGTGGAACTTGTGGCTCAGACTAAAAAGTTTAAGTATCATTTCAACCAATCAAGTGTTCACAGACTTATAGAAAAGACAGGTCACGTGTATGGCAGATCTTACTAGGATTATATCCATATCATCTAGTCAGAACAAAACCTGAATTTAAAACTTTAAGAAAATACTACTGTTTTTTTGTTTTTTAATCCATTCCAATGTCAGGAAGTTTTTCCTTACGATCTAACCCTAAACCTCTAGCGTGTTTCTCATGGAAAAAAAGTTACAAGTGGTCAGCATCTCTTTGTAAGGACCCACTATGTACACAGGTTTCACATCTTTGGATGGTGAAGAGTTGAACTTGCTACTAAGTTCACGATGATTTTGTGAGGACTTGTAAGTAGGAGGATTCTCTTACTGATCTTATACCTTTATCAAAGTGAATAAAAGCCAATTAAGGGATAGAGGTAGTACTTGTTAGCATTTTATTCATCTGGTTCAGGCTCCTGCCTCTGTACTTGCTGGGAGTTAATTTAATATTTTATAGTAATGTTTTGGAGTATAAGGCTACATAACCTTATAATGATAATAAGAATAGGAAACATCTCTTTATAAAATCAATACACAAAGCATAGAATTCATTATAAAACTTCTGAAATGTCTCTCATACTTAAAGGCAAAAATGACTTTGCATAAGGTTGCAAATTATTCTTAGAAATGTTATGGGCCAATATCATAGGAATCAGGTACAAGACTGACTTTGAATCAGGTCTGGACCAAATATCTTTTGTTTTTTGCTGGAGACATTCAAAATGTATCTAAAATTCATTTAAAAGTTAGCATATTTTAGGCTATTTGATTTATGATGTGTCTTGGTGCAGCTTCATGTTTCTTGGGTATATAATTTTCATCAAAATTGGAAAAGTTTTGGCCATTATTTCTTTAAAAAATCTTTTTCTTCTTCTCTGTTCCTTCTAAGACTCCAATTACTCATATATTAAGCCTCTTGAAATTGTCCCACAGCTCACTGATGCTTTGTCCATTTTTTTTTTTTCAGTCTGCAGAGTCAAACTACAGTTAATTTTACCCAGTGTATTTTTCATCTTAGTGTCGTTTTCATCATCCAAGTCTGATTTAGGTCATTTTTTATATCTTCTATGTCTCTTCTTACCATGTTCATGTTTTCCTCTGTCTTCTCGGACTTATGCAGTATATTTATAATAGCTATTTTAATGTTCTTTTCTCTTAATTTCTGATGTTTAATTTTTGGGTCTGTTTCTGTTGATTTATATTTTCCACCTCATTGTGGGTCATATTTTCCTGCTTTTTTTTTTTATGACAGTGTATTTGGGTGCTAGAAATTGTGAATTTTATGATGTTCAGTGTTGGATTCTTTTGAATTTCTATAAATATTTTTGAGCTGTGTTCTGGGACATTCAAGTAACTTGGAAATCGTTTTTTTTTTTTTTTTTTTTTTTTAAGATTCACTGTTAAGTTTTGTTAGGTAGGACCAGAGCAACTTTTCGTCCAGGGCTAATTTGCCCCTACTACTGAGACAATATCTCCTGAGTTCTCCACCTGTTGCCTTATCTATTATTAGCTTTTTCATTTATTTTTATTTTTTTAACTCTGGCTGTTGGGAATGTGAACTATTCCCAGCCCTGTGTGAGCTCTGAAAATTGCTCCTTTCCAGTGGTTCTTTTTCTATCCTTTGGTAGTTTCCTTATATACATGTGCTGAGCAACACTCAGCATGAACTCTAAAGATCTTCAGAGCTCTTTTCTTTGGTACTCTGGTACTTTTTCCTCCCTGGTACTCTGGTACCCTTTCCTCCCTGATACTCTGGTGCTCTTTCCTCCCTGGTACTCTGTCCTATGAATTCTAGCCACTTCAGCTTCCCCAAATTCTCAACTCCATACTCTCAAATCAGGAGACCACCTCATTTATTTAATTTCTCTCAGGGATCATTATCCTGCACTGCCTATTGTCCAGTGTCTGAAAACTATTATTTCATATATTTGCCTGTGTTTTTAATTACTCCATTACAGCCAGAAATGACACCCTAAAAGTCAGTATATTTTAGGACTCATAAGTGAGAATGGTTTCCAACTTTCTGTTAGTACACCCTAAAAATATTTAATACACAGTATTTAAAGGCATTTATATAAACAATTGAAATCTTTCTTTGGGGAAATTAAAACAACAAAACTTGATTGCATATCATGATTTCATACTTCACAGATGTTAATATTTAATCATATGCAGAGCCATTTAGTTTAAGTGCATTAATGTAACTCATTTAAAAGAGGCCAGTAATTGTCCTATTAACTCCCAGTCTGGATGTTATCTGCTCTGTTCTGCTGTAAGGCCAGAGGGAGACTCTTCTATTGGCACCCACAGAGATTGCTCTGATCTGTTGAAAATCCTGTTAAAATCTAATTACTTAGGAGAATCAGCCAGGGAATATCTAATGAGCTCTAGGAAACTCACTAGAAGAAATTCTGTGTTACTAATGAATGAAATGTCTTCTGTCTTTCAATTATACTGGTGCCACATGAATATAATTGCTGCCTTATAAAATGTGACTCTTGTTTGTTGTTTTTTAATTGTGTCATGAATTTTTTGATCATTTGAAAATAATTTTACATGGAGGGGAAATGACAGTGTAAAGCTCAAATACCTATAGTTCATTTCCACATGAATGTTTAATAACTCGTTATCAAATACTTAAAAAAGTATGTATATTATATAGTGAAACCACTATACAAGTGTGAAAAAACTTGATTATTAAAAGACCTTGAATTTTTAGTCTAGAATAAAAAATCATGTTCATCAAAAAGTTCTGAAAAGAATTATTCTCTTTAATAATATTTAAAATATTGCCAAAATATCAATTTTTAAAAAAGAAAATTTATCTCATTTATTTTGTAAATATATCTTTGAGACTCCCTATAGTTTACAGTTCTTTCTCTTTTTAAAAATTAGCAATATATTTTTTTTCATATCCAAACTTTCTTTGTATTTCAACTTTGTTGACTCTCCACTTCTCTGTGTTTAGGATTGTATTTCTTAAAATTGAATGGTTGCTAATGACTATGGGCTTTGAACTCAGATAACCTGAGGTATTCAAATTTTGGTTCTTCCATTTACAACAAATTTCTAAATCTTCTGAGTCTGTTTCCATTTCTATGCAATGAGAATACTAATTAATATGTATAGTACTGCGTAACTTCATTGTGAGAATTTTGTGAAATAAAGCATGTAAAGCACATAGTACAGTTTCATGCATGTTGTAACTGAGAGAGTAGTTATTATTTTTAAAGACTAATTAAAATTTGGAATATGAAAAAATTGTGATTTCTAAGATTCATTAAAAACTAATGTAGGGTGAATTTCTATTATCCTAATGTATTTCTATCACCATGTTCTTATTAAATTTGTTGAAAAAATTAAAAAGGGTCTATTTTTAGTAGCATGTCAGTGAACTTCATTCCAAAGTTTATCAAGTTTTTAGCCAATGTGTCATTTTATAACATGGATTGATTTTAGCAGATGACACCAGAAACAAAATGTGGTTTGGTGATACATTACTTAGAAAAATACCTGTCTTAGTGATAAATTATTATTGGAATATTATATAAGATTTTAATGAATGAGGAGAAAAAAAGACTATTACATATTATTTCAACAATTAACAATGTAACTATTATTTAAAATTATTATCCAGCCTATAGAACTGTGGCAGTTGAAATGCTTAAATTGACAGTGCTTTTATTTTCAACCATTTAATAATATGTTAAAATTAGATTTCTCTTTTGCCTAAAATATAGGTTAAAACATTTTTTAAATTAGACTATTTGGAAGTTGATATAAGTAAAATGATCCTTGTGTATTATAATTGGATAAGGATGTAAAATTATTATAATAATATTTTCACTTATAATAGGCTTCTTTATAATTAAAATTTCTTTCTTGTATAATTTATTAATTCTTACAGTAGTTTTATGAAGTAGCCATACAGTACTGCATTGTAGGCAATCAAAGGAAACAGAATTTTTGTATGCATGTAGCTCTGATTACATTTCTAGTATAAAAGATATATATGCAAAGTTTAACACACAAATTAGGATGTTTCAATAAAAACTTCAAATATTTAAAATAATTTGCTAATATTTTGTTAACATGGATTGAATTAAAAAAAAACTCAGAGATAATGGTGTTATCTAGTAAGGAAGATGTTAGAAATGATGACTTTATGGTGACCTGCATTATTTGTTTAAAAGTTTATATGTAATAAATAAGCTTGGTGAACTTATTTTATCAGCAGGAATTATGCTATAATTGAGGAACAAACACAAGCTAATTTATTTATTCATCAAATATTTATCGAGGGCTTATTATTTGCCTGAATGGGAATGTAACATTGAAGAAGACAGGCAGTGAAGAGTTAGCAGATTCATTATTAAAGTTATATTTTGCCAGAATGTCAGTTCATGAAGCTTTTCACTCAGCTGAAGTCCCTGACAAAAGTGCATTGGTTGTTGATATTAGCACATGGAACTACTGCCTAAGCCTGGCTTTGCTGGGGAATTCATATACATAACCCGATTAAGTTAGTACATCTTCATTAACCAGTTTCTGTTGATAACAGAAACAAATACTTTAATAATAGAATTAAAAACAATTAATAAAAGAATTAAAAGGCAGTCTTACATCTTTCTCTGTGTCTTTCTTTGCAAGGTTAAATTCTGCTTGCCAAACTTTAAATGTCCAAATCTCTGTACAGTGTGTAATGTTGCACCTCCCAAACCTCCGTCCTGCCCTGCGTACACACACTTTCACAATTTTACCTGGTGCATGGTAGGTACTCAATCAGTTGCTATTGAATTAGTATAATTAATAATTGTTATTTTATTAGGTTATACTCCTAGGTGATTCCTCTCTATAATCTGGCATAAAACCAAGTCACAGGACCCATTAACTTTTCTATATGAAAATGAACAATATGCTTTCCAAAACCTGATTAAAATATACTGAGGATTAGAAAATATTAGTTTGAATTATATGGAATTGTTATATATGATCATTTTTGACCTACGAAAATTAAAATTTCATCTGATTCAACTTAATATTTTTTCTTAACTTGACTAAAAATGTAATTATCAAAATAATTACAACTTTAAATATGTTAATTATATCACTGCTTATAGTTTTCTTTCTATCTTTCTACATATTTCACCTTGATTGCTGATTTTGGCCTTGCTTTCTTCACTGAATGATATTTTATTACAAAAATTAATTGCATAATATACCTGTCACTCCAAATACTAAATTATATATTTTTTAATGTTAATGATCCTAGAGTCTTATTTGACTTCTTTAAGGACTTTTAGGTATCAGGGGATAGTGGGTGTATTTAATTTGCAAATATAGTTATAGTTTTTAAAATATCAGTTTCTTTCAATGTTAGAAAATACATATAAAACTAATATTTATTGTTTCTGACAAACTGAAAGTTTTCATTAGTCTATAATTTGAAAACTATTACTGTGTTTACTCTGAAAACTAAAATTTTAAGCCCTGGTCCACTAATTTTTGATTTATTCAGATAATACTGTGAATAAATTTACAATCTTCACAAAATGTAGTCGTGACAAAATAAAGTTTTCTCCAGAAATTATATTTTATCTCTGAAGAAATTGTTATATTGTAAAAGTAATCTTTTTCTGAAAAGGCCACAGATGATCTTTTTTTTTTTCTTTTTTAAATATAAAGCAACCTCACTAAATGAGCTAAAGCTCCCCTAAGGTAAATCCCAAGCTGCTCCGTATTTCACATCTTTGAAGGAAAGGAACATAATTTAATTTGCCTAGCATAGGGCGTCTGGAAAAGAGAGATATAACCTGGCTTTTTATGCAAATACCATGAAGCCCTGGTAGCTACTTAGTTAATATAGGAGCCCCGAGCAGGTAACTCAAATGAGTGGTCCCCAAATCCAGGGCCTGTGAAAGTCTTTCATTGGCAGCAAAATGAGAAAAATAAGAACAATATAAATTTTCCATAAAGCTAAATTTATTACATTGAAAAAACTGCTTATGTTCATACACACACACACACACACACACGTACATATATTTAAATATAGCTTATCTTTCCTTTTTAAAGAAAACTTATTTAAAGCAGCTTTCATTTCACAGCAAAATTAAGAAGGGACAACAGATTTCTCATATATTCCCTGCCCCCAGCATGCATAACTTTCCTCGTCATTAACATCCTCACCAGAGTTATTTGTTATAATTGATAAACTTACATTGACATGTCATTATCATCCAAAGTTTATAGTTGACATTAGGGTTCACTCTTGGTCTTGTATATTCAACTATGTAGTATATAAAGGTGACATATATCCACCCTCATAGTATCATATATAGTAGTTTCATTGCCCTAAAAATTTTCCTATTCAACCACCTATTTATCCTTCCTTCTCACTCTTCCCTGGAAACCACTAATCCTTTTACTGTCTCCATAGTTTTTCTGTTTCCAGAATGTGCATATAGGATATCTAGCTTTTTCAGATTGGCTTCTTTCACTTAGTAACATAAGTTTCCTCCATGAAATGCAACCTATTTTTTCTGAAATTATAGTTGATGATTTTTCCTATTTGTCAAAATAAATAGTAATCCTATGTGACACCCTCAAATATTTTTGAAATGTCTTTGAAGTCTAAAAATCTTAGAAGCATCTATTTTATATACCTGTTTTCTCACCTGTTAAATGGAGATAATCATTCTTATTTCATTGGATTAGTGTGAAGATTAAATGAAATATATTGGTGGAAATGCTTGGGATAATATCTGATACTATGGATGCTTCCAACCTTAGTTCAATATAAAACTCTGGTGTAGGCCCCAGGTTTCATCCAGTTTTTCTTTAAGGAGAGTGAAAATAATAAAACTGAGACATTACTTGGAACATAGTGGATACCAAATAAATATTTTTTGAGTCTATGGGGCACTAAAGTAGAATAATATTGTAGCTAGGTGGGTATGAGGGTCAGGAGTTCTAAAATGAGATCCAGACGGGAAATTATTACTGAACAGATGTGAATGAAGGCAGGAAAGTATGAAGACAAGAGGACTTGGGGTGCACTGTAATGATTTTAAAGCCATGTTGCCTCTCCAACATACATGCAAAGGAAGCACAAAAGTCAGGACATCTTATTCTGTCCTCAAGCACTGTTCCTCTTGAGTTTGGAGACTTTTTATCCTGAATGAAGTGTGACAATCTTTGGACGCTTCTTGTTAAATCTTTCATTCCAGAGCTTTAACCTCTTTTCCTGTGAGGCCTCAGCCTCTCTGGGTGCTGTTGGCATTAAAGGGAATCCTTTAGGGTGAAAAAATTATGTCAGAACTAAGATTGTTTAGGGGCTCTTAAATCAAGTTGGGTTATTCCCTGATAATAAGTACACTTTTCTCTGAAGATGGTATACCCTAGTAGAGAAGCATGCTTTCTTTGACAGAGGATGCAGCTTGAGAAGGGGAAAGTAAAGGAGAAAGGAGGCCATAGCCTGGCCACCCAGAACTGATGAAGCCAGCCTGGTAATCAATGGAATGACAGATGTTGCAGCCACATCACTCTCACACCCAACAGAGCTGTATGGTTTTCTTGCTCTTTTGTAAAAGGGCAGCCAGAAAGACCTCTGTGCAGTCTGTCCTTGTTACCAGTGGCCTGGCTGTTGGTAGGATTTGTCTCTGTTTATAGTACCGTCCCCATTTCATCCCAAGACACACATTTACTCCACAAACCCCATATTCATGTGTTGGGTCAGTCCATCCACTTGAATAGTTCTAAAGTTTTCCTGGTTTAGTTTTAATTTCTGGACTTTTTGTTATTGGGACTGGGCCTCAGCTAAGCTGTAAAGTTGGCAGAATTAATTGTCCACAACTTTGGGACTCTTTCTGTGTGCCTTAATTCTTTGGTTCCCTGATACTCTCTCCCTTTCAAGAGACCATATACCATATTTATACATTTCCTGTCATAATGAAGATCAGGGAGACGGTATGATAAATCAATAAACTTTAATATTTATAATGACTGCAACTTCCTTTCACCTCTAAAAACTAATATGTATTCACACCCACTCTTCTAGTTTAAATGTAAGGGGTATCCATCCTTAAATCTAAAGCTGATTTCTCTATTTGTGATCTGGATCTCATTAACTCCTCCTACCATATGTTCCTTGCTTTAATAGTGATGCCTTCTCTCTCCTGAACTTTCATTCTTTTCTGTTCTTAAAATACCTGAGTTCTAACTTTGGTTTTGCCACCTGCTCACTGTGTGAACTTGGGCAAATACTTCCACCTCTCTGGGCCATAATTTTTTCATCTGTAAAAAGATTTGGATGAGATGATATCTCAACTCCTTTTTATCTCTCACTTTTTGATCTGAAGATATAAACTCATGAGGCTGGGGCTTCTCTCTATATTCTCACATATTGATCTACCTGTCTTAGTGATAAATTATCATTGGAATATTATATATTAATGATGAAGGTGAAAAGGACTGTTGCATATTATTTTAACAATTAACCATGTATTATTCAAAATTATCTGAGTTGGATTAAAAATTTTTCTGAGCTATAGAATTCAAGAAACACTCAAATTGATAGCGCCTCTCCGGTGCTCGGTACTTTAATATTGTTCTAGTTCTTCTTAGAAAACAAAATGATTTTGTAACTCAGTTTATACTGAGGTGTTATTGATTTTTTAAGAAAAATTTTTACATATTTCTTCTTGTTTTAGAACTTTTCTCATTACAAGAAAATGAAACCCAGTTCGAATCAACTTAAGCAAAATGATTTCTTAGGGGAGTTGCTAGCTTCAAGTCTAGATGGCTCTGTGGACTCAAAAATGGTCTTTAGGGCTCTGCATTTCCCTATTTATTAGGGTAGACTAAATGCTGTTCTAAACAATCCCAAATCTCAGTAGCTTGACACAATAGAAGTTTATTTCTGTACACGTTATAGTTTAATGTGAATGTTCAGTGAGTGGCCTTTCATGTAGTGATACAAGGCTTCAAACCCATTTCACTTCCGGCTTTCTACTTCTAGGGCTTCAGAATCCTCTGCCAGACTCTCTACATCTAGCCAATAGACAGGAGTGGGAGCAGGGGAGAACCTGGAGGATCACTGCCGCTGGTCAGAGTTCAGTCATATAGCTACAGTATTCTGCAAGGAAGACAGAAATATAATCTCACTGTGTGACCAGAGGGAAGAACAGGTTTTTGTAAGCACATATCAGTCTCTATTGCACTTTCTTTCTCTTTGTTGGTTCTTTCATCTCTCTACGTGGGAGCAAAAATGGTTGCAGGCTAAAATTCTCCTAACTTTTTTTTTTTTTTTTAACTACAGTGAAAGACCCCATCCATGGACCAACTGAAGGTAGTGAAATGGATCTGACCAGTTAGCCAGGCTTGAGTCATTTGCCCCTTCAGTATCATTTCTACCCAAACTACACGAGTGGGATGCACCAGCTAGGAAGGGTTCTGTAACCAAAAATTATAGGACGAAGGGTTGCTGCATAGGCAAAACCCAAGAAATGTATACTAGCTCCCTCTTAGGAACAATGCTTATTTTAATTTTGTTTATTTTTTTTTGTGCTCATGTTTTTATAACGTGTAAAATGCCTCTTCTTCTTTCTTCTTCCTGCTCTTTTCCTCTCTTGTCATTTATACTGATATGTGAATTTACTGATCTTACCAAACAAATGAGTACAGATGGAGACAATATATTTGAGTAGATGTGTGCCACTGCTGTTATAAAAAATGTTCCCAGAGGTACTGTTGCCAAGACAAGTCTGTTTAGTATATTGTTTATGTAAAGAGAAGAGGGCAATGCTTATCCCGTAGGAATTAATCCCACAGGAATTTTAGGCCACTGATTGGGAAAAATGCTTGGGGCTAAGCTGCTGCTCTGAAGACTTCAAATCAGACCATACAGGTGACTCTGTGTAGAAGAAAGGGCAATGATTAGGTTTTAGTGCCTGTGCATCAGCTCCACTGATTGGACACCATTGCTTGTATGGAGGAAGTTGATTTGGGGAGGCTTATTTGACCTAAGAGCAAGGGTTTGGGTTCTTAATACCCAAACGGAGATAAGAGATTTGGCTAAGATGCCTACTTGAGATAAGAAAGCTGGAACTGATAACCCCAGATAGAGCCTAGAACTTAAAAGTTCTTGTAGTCACAAGCTGGAAAAACTCTTTCTCTGGCCCAGGTATGTGGTAAAGAAGCTTGCCATCTGTCCATGAAATTAAAATCCCAAGCTTGTGCTATGTGTATGTGTAAGTATGATGCTCAGATTTATTCTGCTTGTGTAATGTAGGAGTCATAATCCAAGAAATAGTCCAGGACCATGGATAACATTGGGAGAAGCATGCTTGCAGAAATGAGCTTGAAAATACTGTGTATCTTCCATACTTTCACAACCCAAGGCATCTATGACTGCTATAGAATGAATACATTTTGAAAATAAAATAGAACTAAATTACAAACCACATAAAGATAAAACCTCCATGAAGGAAAATCAGCAGGCACAATCAACAGAATTATCACCCTAAGAACCAGAAATAGTGAAAAAATTTGAAAGAGGTTGTCAAGTTTTTTTCTGTGAACCTAAAAGTGCTCTAAAAATAGTATATTAAAAAAATATTCTACAAAAAATATTATAGAATTTATAGAAATAAAAAGCTGCATGGATGGTGTGGTAGCTATTACCATGTTCACCAACATTGTTTTCTGGACATATGGAAAGCTATACTTCTCAGACCCCTTGCAATTAGGCAGCACCTTGTAACTAGTTCTGGCCAGCCAGCTCTGAAGGGAAGTCACTTTTAGGTTCAAAGTATTTAACTGAAGATATAAGAAATGCCAGTTCTTGTTTTCTGTTTGTTGACCAAGGAAGCCACTTATTTGAGGCAGTGAAGTTTCATCACATAAGGTGATACATCATACCTACCTTGAGTCCTCTTTCCATATTCCTGTTTTCTGATTGCCTTGTAGCTTGGATGGCCATGAGACTTGTTTTGAACAATGAGACTTAAGGGAATGTCTGATGTAGAGTTTCTGGGTAAGTTTTTCTTCTGAGGTAAAATAAAAGAGCTGATGAGGAGAAACCCTTTTATTTCCTTTTTTCTTACTTGAAACAATGATGTGAGGATGTTATGGTTGGAACTATGACATCTCTATTTTGTGACCAAGATTGAGGACCAAAGACAGAAACAGAAAAATAGAGCCTGTGTCCTTGATGACACCATTGAACTACTGCTCTCAGCTTTCAACTCTGCAGTGTCTGAATTTCATTTAGACTTCTAGTTATGTAATATAATTAAAGGAGTTTATTACTTAAGTCACCATTAATGGGATATCCAGATATTTCATATTGTTTTTAAGCATTCATGTAATATTTTAAAAAATGTGCCCAGACTGGGCCAAAAGGAGTTTAACATATTCTGAAGAACCAATACCATGCAGAGCACACTTTCTAGTAATATAATATGATAAATATAATTAATATAATAATATAATATAATATAATATAATTAATATAATATAAAAGTAGGTTATATTATATTGTTAAAATTAATATCATGAGATAGTTTAAAAATTCTTACATTTTGGAATCTTAAAAATGTACTTCTAAATTCATAGATCTAAGAATAACTTGTGGTAGAAACTATGGAAAATTTAGATAGCAATAAAAGCACTATATATCAAAATATACAGCAATAAAAATATACTTAGAGGAAAATTTATAACTTAAGTGAATATATTAGCAAATAAGAAATATTAAAAATTAATGAATTAGAGACAGTAAAATTTGGTTGCCAGGGGCCAAAGAGAATGGAGAGTTATTGTTTAATGGGTATAGAATTTTAGTTTGGGAAGATGCAGTAAGTTCTGGAGATAGATGATAATGATGGTTATATAACAATGTGAATGTACTTAATGCATTGAACTGTACACTTGAAAGTGGTTGAAATGGTAAATTTCGTGTTATATATATTTTACCACAATAAAACATTTTCGAAAAAATTCAGTGAACTAAAGATTCAGTTCAAGAAGTTAGAATAATGTCTAACTGAATAAACTTCCAAAATGAAGAAGGAAGAAATGATAACAATACAAAGAAACTTAATTAAATAATAAAAATAGAGGAAATCTACAAAGTAAAAGATGGTCCTTTGAAAGGAACAATGAGAAATTTAATAAGAGAAAAAGGATAACAGAAATGACAAAGATGAGAATGGCTCTTTGAGTCAATCAGTCAGAAGTGTCTAATAAGATAAGGACTGTCAGGTGTCCTTTGGAATGAACAAGAAGTGTGGAATGGCAAGGGCAGTCTCAGCAGAATGGTAAGGTAAGAGGCTTCACTCGTTTGTTTTGAAATGAATAAGTCGGAAAGAATTAGAAACACTGAGTACAGATGATTTCTTCATGTAAATTTATCGTGAAGGACAGGAGAATGTGAGAGAGGAAGAGAACAAGGGAGAAAGTATACTAGCTAGAAAAGGAAATAATAGCACTAAGATTCATGGTTAAGAGACTTTTCTCCACAAGTGCTCTGCAACCTTTGTGAAAGAAAGAAACTGATGTAGAATAATGTTTGGGGGTGCCTGCCCTGCTCATAGTTCCTGCTGATGTGCAGGATTTAGCAGCCCTGTTATATCACTTGTCCTTACTTTTCCAGGCCACAGATGATTAGTGAGGGTGGAGTGATCACTTAGATTTTTTTCTCTCAAGAATTTGTCCTAGGAGACAGAGATTGTACTGTTGGTAGGTGGTGGACCTTTAAGGTATGGCTATGAGGCTGACAGCCATGCAGAGCTTTGTGCACCCAGAGGAGCTTGTTGAGAAAAGATATGTTTGGGGAGTAGAGGTAGGGAAGAGGAGAAAGGAGGAGAAGGGAAAGGAAGGGTAGGGAAGAGACAGGAAATCAGAAAGCAGCAGAAGTGAAAAAGACAATACGGGCTATAAGAGAGAAGAAAATTTTGATTTTTATCTAGCTCTTATTTTCATGAAGTCTGACTCTATCAATATCTGGGTCAGAAAAATTCTGCTTTTCAAACCTTGTAAGAAAGCATTAATTAATTCAACTAGATTTAGCAAACATCTATTTCTTTGAAATAAAAGAGTTTGCCAAATATGATTGTATTATCTTAGGTGATGAGAATAGCATAATAAAACCAAAAAGCTGAGAATTAAAATCCATTTTAACTGAGGAGAAACGATAGTGAGAAACCATGATGAGAAACCATAACTATGAGTGGTATATAGCGGAAATAAAAGTTAAAATTGTAGAAGTAAGTCACCTCAGATCCATGGTGGAAGGGAAGTGAGGTATGAATCAACCAACCAACCAACCAACCAACCAACCAACCAACCAACCAACCAATCTACCAACCCACCACCTACCCCCTTATCTATCAATCAGTCTCAGTTCTAATTTCCATCAAGATGGCTCTAAGTAAATCTTGCCATGTTATACGCTTTCTTTCTAAATCAATCTTTCTCTTTTATTTAAAAATAGTTGAATCAAATTCTTCAGAAAAGGTGCTTTATACAAGACTGCAAATAAATGTCAGCCCCAATTAAAAGCAAGTTTAGAAGAGAGTAAGCTAAAGCTATGACAACGGGAAACACTCCATATCTCCTTTCTTGTAGCATATTTTATATAAAATGATAGTTGCAGCAATAAATACCCCATCCCACATGTTCTTACCATGTAATGATGACATTTTTTCTTTGGGAGGTGAGATCTGTGTGTTGAATGTGCACAGAAATTTGTAATCGCCTTGACCAATAAAATGCAGCACTTCTGAGACTGGTCACAAAAGACAGTTTCCACTGAGCTCTCTCTGTTGGGATGCTTGATCTTGGAGCCCAGGCATCATGTTGTGAGGAAGCCCAGATCACAAGGTGACACCATATATGGGTATTCTGGCTGATAGTCTCTCAGCTGGATGCCCAGCCAACAGCCAGCATCAGCTGAGAGTAAATAAGCCTTCAGATGATTCCAAATTTTAAGCCTTCTAGCTGAAGTCACAGAAATCACGGAGCAGATGCTGTCTCTACTA
Source organism: Cynopterus sphinx (assembly GCA_030015415.1). Taxonomy (NCBI): domain Eukaryota; kingdom Metazoa; phylum Chordata; class Mammalia; order Chiroptera; family Pteropodidae; genus Cynopterus; species Cynopterus sphinx. Next base: position 88,298,211 of record CM057387.1, read on the forward strand.
CGCCGTATCTAAATTTCGGACCTATTGAAATTGTTAGAGGTGATATATGATTATTGTTGTTTTAAGTCACCTAGTTTTGGGGTAATTTTTTGTGCAGCAACAGATCACTAATATACGACTTTTATTATAAACTTAAATCAGAAAGTTGGTGCTGAGACAATACCTAGCTTTCTTGAAAGAAATAACTTTTTTTATTATTAAAATGACTACTTAAGTTTTAGTGAAATTCCTGTCTAAATTTGCCTTTGGCGAATAAAAGATTTTTTGTCATTTTGACCTAGAAAATCAGTTTTTATTATAGCCCTTCATGACAGAATCCAGAATTTAGATAACAGTCGCTGATGCAACATTGACATCTTAATGAATTATTGGACTTTTAAATTCCTGTTGCAAGAGTCTCACTCAGTACCTAGCACATAGTTGGTACAATAAATACTAAATGGAGTTAAAAATTTCAATATAAAGCACATCGCTTTGCAGGGAAGGTATAATGCCATAATTTCTGTGAGAATGGAGGGGGTGTAAAAGAAACCATTTGACAATAATAATTTGATGCATTTCAGTGGCAACACCAAAAGGGCTGCTTGCAGTGGCATTAAAGCCCTTTCTTCTTAATTTCTATTAATCAACCCCCAGAACCTTCTCCAAATAAGAGCATTCTAATGAAAAACAATGTTCTTGCTCTACAAATGCAACTTCAAAGCAAGTTTTCTAGAGTTGCCTCTTCCAACTAGACTGCCAACTTTAAACTTCTCCCAGTATAGATATTTTGAAGCTATCATAAGTGAGCTTTCTGGCGCCACACTATAAAGTTAATTTCTCTTCAATTATTGCCCATGTCCCTTTTAAATTCTACTTTAGCCTGTATGAGCTCAGATAAATGTCAAGGAGAAAACAAGTAATTGAATGACAACCTTAAACTGTAGGTGGCTCAGCTTTTTTAGGGTAGAGGGAGGAGAAAGATAATGAATTTCATTTAAAAAAATCTTATTGTCATTATAACATGAAGTTTGCCATTTTATTTGTTGTAAGTATACAACTGGTGGCATTAATTGCATATACAATGTTATGCAACCATTACCACTATATATTTCTAAAATCTTCTCATGACCTCAAACAAAAACTGTAAATATTAAAAAATAACTCCCCATTCTCCACTCCTTCCAGTCCTTGGTAACTACTTTCTATCTCTATTAATCTACTTTCTATCTCTATTCTAGGTATTTCATGTAAGAGGAATCATACAAAAGTTGACCTTTTATGTCTGGCTTATTTCATATCACAATTTTTTTTTAAGGTTTATCCGTGTGTCTGTAGGTGCCAGAACTTCATTTCTTTTTATGGCTGCATAATATCCTATTGTGTACATATATTGTATTTTGTTTATTCATTCATCTGTTGATGGTCACCTTGGTTGTTTCCATTTTATGGCTATTGCGAATAATGTTGCAATGAACATTGGTACACAGTGTCTGAGCCCTATTTTAAATTTTTTGGAGTGTATAACTCCAAATGCTATGGCTGGGTCAGATGGTAATTCTATGTTTAGGTATTTGAGGAACTGTTTTCCACTGTGACCATACCATTTTATGTATGTGCCAAGATATGAATTTCTCTACATCCTCATTAATATTTCATTTTTCTTTTTTTTGGTTATATTCACTTTAGCGCTAGCGAAGTGATATTTCATTGTAGTTTTTCTAATGATTAAGGATGTTGAACATCTTTTTAAAAATATGATAAAAGTGCACATATAACATTAGTTATACCCTTTTAACAAAATTTTTAGTGTACAGTATAGTAGTGTTAACTATAAGCATAATGTTGTGTGGCAGATCTCCAGAATGTTTCATTTTATGTGACTGACATTCTATACTCATTGAATAGCAACTCCTTTCCTTTTCTCTGTACCCCTGGCACCCATCTTTCTACTTTATCTTTCTTTAACTGCTTTATTTTTATTTTTTATTTAGGTATTATTGACACATAACATTAGATTAGTTTCAGGTGTACAATATAATGGTTTGATATTTGCAGCTATTATGAAATGGTCACCACAATGAGTCTAGTTAACATCCATCGCCATATATAGTTACACATTTTTTTTCATGTAATAAAACTTTTGAGTTTAACTTCTGTAGATGCTTCCTATAAATAGAATCAACCATAAAATCTTTGTTCTTGATGTGGAGCATCTTTTCATGTGCCTTTCAGCAACTTGTTTATCTTCTTTGAAGAAATGTCTATTTAAATCCTTTGCCCACTTTTTTATGGGTTGTTTGTTTTTTTGTTGTTGAGTTGTAGAAGTTCTTTATATATTCTGGGTATTAAACTCTTTTCAGATACGTGATTTACAAATATTTTTTTTCCCATTTTATGGGTTGTGTTTTCACTTCCTTGATAACATCCTTTGATGTACAAAAGTTTTAAATCTTGATGAAGTTTAACATCTAATTTTCACTCGTTTCTTGCTTGTGTTTTTGGTGCCTTATCTAAGCATCCGTTGCCAAATTCAAGGTCATGAAAAATATGATTCTATTCCACTAGTGTGTATGTCTAGCCTTGTGCCAGTGCTACACTGTTTTGATTACTATAGCTTTGTAATAAGTTTTGAAATTGACAAGTGTGAGTCATTTAACCTTGTACTTTTTCAAGATTGTTTCGGCTTTCCAGGATCCATGGTAATTTTATGTGAATTGGAGGATTACTTGTGTCCATTTCTTTAAAAAGGCTATCAGAATTTGATAGGAATTGTGTCGAATCCATAGATCACTTTGGATAATATTGATACCTTAACAATATTAGTCTTGCTATCTATGAACTTAGTACTTCTTTCTGTTTGTGTAGGTCTTCTTTAATTTCTTTCAGCAATGTTTTGTAGTTTTTGGTATACAAGTCTTTCAATTCCTTGGTTAAATTTATTCCTAGGTATTTCATTCTTTTAGATGCTATGAAATTTGCTTTTATCTTCTCTTTTTTGGGTTGTTTAATGTTGATGTACAGAAACACAAATGATTTTTGCATATCGATCTTGTATCCTGCAAATTTACTGAATTTATTTAATAGATCTAGTAGTTTTCTTGCGGAGCCTGAAATTTTTTCTTTCTAGGATTCTGTCATCTGTGAATAAGAGATAGCTTTACTTCTTTCTTTATAATTTGGATGTCTCACTTATTTCTATTATTGTCTATTGCTCTGGCAAGGACTTCCAGTTAAATGTCGAATAGCTGTGGTAAAAGCAGGCATCCTTGTTGTGTTCCTAATCTTAACTTTCAGTCTTTCACCATTGAGTATGTTGTTCATTGCGGGCTTTTTATAAATGTCCTTTATTATTTTGAGGAAGTTCTCTAATTCTACTTTTCTTCTTCTTCTTTTTTTTAATCCATAAAAAAGTGCTGAATTTTGTCAGGTCTCTTTTATGTGTCAATTGATATGGTTATTTGTTTTTTTCTTTTTTCTATAATGTGTTGTATTACAACACTTGATTTTCCTATGTTAAACCACTCTTTCAACTCTGGGATAAATTCTACTTGGTAGCAGTGCATAAATGTATAGTTCTTTAATATGCTGTTGGATTGATTCAGTTTGCTAGTATTTCACTGAGGAGCTTTGAACGTATATTCATGAGGGATATTGGTCTATAATTTTCTTTCTTTCATTCTTTTTGATATCTTTATCTGGCTTTGGTATCAGAATAATGCTAGTCTCAGAGAATGAGTTAGGAAGTATTTCTTCCTCTTCTATTTTTTGGGAAAGTTTTAGATGATTGATGTTAATTTATCAGTAACACCATCCAATGTAAGACTATTTGCTTATTGAAAGGTTTCTGATTACTAATTCAATCTCTTTATTTGCTATTAGTCTATTGAAATTCTCTGTTTCTTCTTGAGGCTAGGTAATTCATGTGTTTCTAGAAGTTTGTCCATTTTATTCAGGTTGTCTAATTTGTTGTATTATAATAATCTCATGATCCTTTTTATATCTTTAAGGTCAGTAGGAATGTTTCCACTTTCACTTTTTATTTTAGTTTATTTGTGTCTTCTAGTCCCACCCCCTTCAGAAAATTCAGCACTACCCCACACATCTCTATTGAGGTATAATTGAAAAATAAAATTGTAAGATATTTAAAATGTACAGTGCCATGATTTGATATACATATACTTTGTGAAAGGATCCTCACAATTGAGTTAATTAACACATCTATCACTTCACATATTTATCTTTTTCTCTCTCCTTTGTCGAGAACATTTAAGTTCTACTTTCTTAGCAAATTTCAATTATACAATACAGTATTATCAACTGTAGTCATTGTATTATACATTAAATCTTCAGACCTTATTCATCTTACACCTGAAAGTGTGTATCCTTTTACCAACCTCTATCCATTTCTCTAACCCCTAGCTCTTGGGAACCACCATTCTATTCTGTTTCTATGAGTTAAATTTTTAAAAATTCCACATATGTGATATCTTGTAGTATTTATCTTTCTTTGTTTGGCTTATTTGACTTAGCATAATACCTTCCAGGTTTATCCATGTTGTCACAAATGCCAGGATTTTCTTCTGCTTTAAGACTGAATAATATTCATTATGTTTATAGATATATATAGATATAATGTTTATATATACATATATATCACATTTTCTTTATGTATTCATTTGTGAAGAGCTCACTTAGATTGTTTTAATACCTTGGCTACTGTGAATAAAGCTGCAGTGAACATGAGAATTAAAACATTTCTTCAAGATAGTGATTTTGTTTCCTTATACCCAGAAGTGGAATTGCTGGATCATTGGAATTGCTTGAATGAAACTCCATACTGTTTTCCTGGTTAATCCAGCTTTTTTTTTTTTTTTTGGTTGCATGAAATCACTCGTCTAATATTTACCATTCATTGGATTCTTAGTATTTGTGTTTAGAGGTTGATAGCAACTCAGTTAATTCTCACAAGCACCTTGGAGGAGTATCATTATCCCCACTGAGGAAACCAAGAGTCAGGGAGATGCAATAAATATCTTAAGGTCACTTAGCTAGTAAGTGACAAAGCCACAATTCTAACACACTACTAAACTTATTATATTCAAGGTTTCTTGAAGGGCAAAGAAATACTGTAGTTTTCACATGATGGAGTTTCCTGGTTGAATTTTTGTATAGAGACTGGCAGGTATAATGAACAGGCATTTCTTTTACAGTAAGAGTTTTCACAGTACAAGTAAGATATATGGAGGTAGAGTAATTAGATAACATGATTTGTATTACATGCAGCTGTTGTTTGGGCAGCTGTTGCTTGAACATCAGTTGCAGGAGAAAAGTTATTCACACAGCACTGGAAGCACACACATGTTTGTTTTGAATGTCTGGCTATTCATTCAATTAACTTATTCCTGTGGTTCTTTTTGGTAGTTAGGAACAGTGCTGCTGTGTATTTTATGTTTTAAATAGTACCAGCTTATTAAAATTTTATGTCTTATTTCTCATTTGAGAATAATAGGTCTAAATTCTCATTTGCTTCTATCCTCATGTGTTGTTTAGGATTTGCTTAATGATTATTTGGTCAACAAATACAATTTTTACTTTCAAAACTAAAATATATGTATATATCTTAAATTATTTTATTCCACCTTGTTGCCTGAAACTTTGCAAACCCTTTCTTCCCCTGCTGACACCATTAATTTTTTAAATCATTTCATAAATCACATCAGTTTCATAAGAATGCAAACATTGCATAATATAAGAAAAGGAGCTGTACATAAGGAAAAATACAGGAGAAGAAAGCCCCCATTTCTTGTGAAAACTATTTATCATTCTTTTCAGAAGTATTCCTAAAAGTCCTAAGGTTCAGAGATCTGATGAAAATCTTATTCTAGTTTTAGTTTTTTGAAAAAATGAGGTTGCCATTGTTTGGAGGCTACTGAAATTGTTCACTTGAGCTCTACTTATCAGAGTCAATGTATTATGCCACAAAACATTTTTAAAGGGAGAGTAAAATTCTGAGAGCTAGAATTATGAAAATGAGAGCATCCTTAGTCATGCCTTGTCCCCTTGGCTTGTCTTATTGCTTCATGTAAGTGCACCCCAGCAAACAAACCTACCTCTGCATGGAAAACAGTGTATACAGTACCTGTATCAACAGTCTGTCTGGAGAACTTTGCTTTGGTCCTTAATGAGTAATATAATTACGAGTAGAGAAGAAGAGATGGTGGATAATCGCATGTGGATTGTGATGGGAAGAGTAAGAACAGGATTTCTCTTTTTCTGGGGTCAGCAAAATAAAATGTTTCAATTATTTTCAGCATGCTAGCACACCACTATCACAACCCAGAAGTATTTTCTAGAATAAAGAGAAGGCAACTGTAGTGCCACTCTCTGTCACCCTTGCCCATGCTTTTTTTCTGCCAAATAATTGATGTCTCCTGAGTAATTTTATTCAAGAAAAAATGTTTATGAAAATTGAAATGCTTATTTTTGACCCCAAATATCCGGAAGCCCTACCCAAACAGTTTTGTCCTCAGTCCTTTAGCCTACAAATAATCTCGGATATGTCTTTACATGCTCCTACTCTACATTTAGACTTTTTGCCGAATCTCTTGTTCAAGTTTTGGGTTCTACTTTACCCAGTGTTGGCTGTTTCTTGCTGTGACTTGCAGTCAGCATTCCTGTATTTCAAAGTGCAGTACAACATGTCATGATTGATGATCATAAATAGAGAAGTGATAAAGAATAAAGAAAAAAAATCATGAGCTTTTAGGGGTTTTTATTGTGGTGACCAGTGTAGGGGGACTTAACTATTTTACCATTTCTTAAACACAATGCCTGGCCTAGTCCCTATCATATAGTAGGTGTTCAAAAAATACTAGGTTGGATCTACTCATCTATATGGCCCTTTATAGTTTGCATTATCTCTTTTTAATCTTACAATAACCCTGTTGGGAAGCCGGAACAGGTGGTATTATTTTCACTTTTGGGATGCGGAACAGAATGTCAAAGAGATTATGTAACTTCCCAAGGTCACTCAGCTAGGAATAACAGTTGTGTTTGGGACTTCTGTGAATTCTCCTAATATAGTAAATATCAAATAAATGAAATTGAAGAACATGTAGCATGTAGCAAGCCATTAAGCCTTGCTATATGTTATTATCATTCCTTGAGCTTATACATATTTTATCTCTTCATTCATTCATGAAATATTTATGGAGTGCCTATTATTTGCCAAGCACTATTCTGGGCACTGAGAACATCAAGGAATAAAGAAGACAAAATCCCTGCCTTCTCATGGTTTACACTATTGTTTACTAAGATGTAATTGGCTGCTTATTTGCTTTATTCATTACTTTATTCATTACTAGTTGAAGAATGTACTAGTTTAGCCAATAATTATTAATTGAGCAGTTACTATGTGCCAGGCACTGTGATGATAGGAGCTAAAAAAAAAATAGTGGTGAGCAAAAATAGGCACAGACCTTGCTGTTATGGAGCTTATGGGTCATTGGAGGAGATAGCCAATATTTGAGTAGGAATTAACTACTCAAAAAGGCAGAAGGAACAGCAAAATAAAAGCTCTGTGGTTGCAGGAGAGACCATGGCACTTACAAAAAGCTAGAAGATGATGATGTGGCTTAGCAAAGAGAGAAAAGGGATCAATGAGGCTTGAGAAGCAGGTAGAGCCAGATCAGATAGGCTGTTGTAGTCCATATGAAAATGTTTGGTTTTTGTCTTTACAAGTATTAAAAGTCATTGAAGTGCTTGAAGCATGAGGAGTGACAGGACTAGATTTGAGTTTTGAAAAAAAAAATTACTGCAAGAGTGGAATGTGGGTAATCAAGATGGCAGGTTATGGTAGTAGTCTGTGCAAGAGGTGAGGAAATGATGCCATCTTGGACCAGGAGAGTGGCAATGGAGATGGAGACACGTGGATGAATTCAAGATAAATATGATAGGATTTAGGGGTGGTTTGAATGTGGGCAGTGATGAAGAGGATGTGTCAAGGCTGACTTCCTCAAAGCTTAAGCTGAATCTTGTTCAGTGAAGTATCTGACTCTTAGCACAGTGTTTGGCACATATGAGGTACCTCTAAAATAAGTGGGACTAAGTCACATGACTCCCATTGTGATTTATTGCCCTTCCCCTACTGTTATAGTTTCACACTTTTGTGGTTTCTAGGACACTATGGTGAAAAAGTACCCATTATTGGGGTTGGTGGACGGTCAGAAGTGGGGGCCAGAATTGGCAATGGCAGGGAGAATGGAATTATGAAAGATGCTTTCTGTTGGGTATCAGCTTGTTTTTTCGTAGAAGAGGCCATTTCTGCAGTTTTTAGGGGATAACACATGCATATAATTATAAAAAAATTATTATTGAGCGCAGGAACTTGTTTGTATTTTTAGATTATTTCATTTACATTTCTAATTTGAGCTTCATAATGACTCTAAAAGATGGATAGGACAAGGATTGTTGCCTCTCATTTTCCAATAAAAGAAATTGTGACTCAGAGAGATTTTGTGTTCTGATCTGGTAAATGGAACTTGAATCCATATCTTTAAATTTCAAGTTGAATGTGCTTTTCACTGGGCTTTACTCAGTATAGACTCTTACTGCTTTGGTTGGGATTAAACTTGAAAGTAAATTTATTACAGCAGTATTAAGAATAACTTGTTGAAATTTTAATGAGTCTGTAAAGACTTAGTGATTATGATCCCATATTATGTGAAATCATGTATTTGTATTTCTCTTGGAGTTGATTTGGATTTTCAGAAATACCAGTCAATTCTCTCAAGCAGAACATTGTATGGTATGCTCTGAGTAAACCAGATTTATAAATAGCCTCTTGCAGAGCAAATTACCTGGCTTTCATTCAAAGGTTTTAGATTCGGAAATTCTCTTCTAAACAGATATTACTGTCAAGTGAAAGGACCAAAGCAGCAAGAGCCAGAAACAAAAGGATCTTTGGGAAGTTTTCAACTTCCCCAGACAGTGCTCTACCTTGTCCTTGCCGTTTCCCTTTGCTCCTATGAGATTTCTACAGCAGACTGACCTTTCCCCTGGACAAGGCAGTCTGCTGTTCACCAGCATCTGTTGCCTTCCAGGACTGGGAGAGGTTGGAAGGCATTAGATATATTGTGATGAATTGGGCCTGTAAGTGTGTTAGCAACTCAATCCACTGCCACCAAGAGATTCACATGTTTTAATTATGGGCTTAGTTTCTTAGGCTTTGGAATTATAGTATCTGTGTGTATCTCTGCTTTGCACGTTTAGGGATGTGTTCTCATCTCCGTTTGTGAGAATTTATGTGCACCATTCCCATTAGCATTAATGGGAGTTGCATGTATAAATTGCTGAATGTCAAAATGAGAATATACTCGTTAGTTTCAAGGATGAATTAACCACATCTCCCGTTCTGGCTCTTCTTACTAGGTAATCATCAGATTTTTTTGGCAAGTTTTGTCCACAGCTTGTGGGGTAAGTCCTAAGTATAGCACATAATCATTTTATTAGTTTTATAAAAATGATTTTTAGTATATACATTAGCTATTTGTGCACTTATTTTAGGAGAATCTCCAAATACTTTATTAAAACTATTTTTTATTAAAAATGTTAAAGCATCATAAAATATATTAAAGCTATTAATAATTGCCACTAGATTTGCTCTCATTCACTTAATTAACAATTACTGAGTTGCTCCTATGTGTAAGGTGCTATGCTAAGCTCTAGGAAGAGTAAGACACAATATCTTCTTTAATGGAGAAGACATAAAAACAATGTTAAGAATACTGTATTGTATAGTCAAAAGTTGCTAAGAGAGTAGATCTTAAAAGTTCTCATCACAAGAAAAATAATTTTTGTAATTATGTCAGGTGATGGATGTTAATTAGACTAGTGATCATTTCACAATATATACACATATTGAATCATTATGTTGTACACCTGAAACTAACAGAATGTTATATGTCAGTTATATCTCAAAAAATGAAAGCGAACAATAATAAGCTTTACAATACAAAGCTATTAAAAAGAGTAAGTACAGAGTCCTGAGGACAATGAGAAGAGACAGAGCATCTGGAGGGAATGGGAAAGGCTTCACATAGGATGAACTGAGCTTTGAAGATTGAGTAGATATTCTCCAGGCTGAGAAGATGGAACAGGTCATGGAAGGGTAGGGACATTTTAGGCAGAAGAAACTGAATGTTCAAAGACTAAATGAGGAATGTATTACAGTAGGTATAGAAGAATCTGAAGAGGATTGGAAAGAAATGAGCCTAGAAAGCAGGTCAAGATTAAGAAAAGTGTTCTTAAGAAATATATTCAGTGGGGAACAATGGAAGTTAAGAAGAGTTATAAGAATATCATATGTTTTTAAAAGTTTGTTCTGGGAACAGAGCAAAGAATGGATTGGCATGGGAAAAGGTAATATAGATGAAGTAATTGGGAGGCCATTAACTTGATATCAGAATGGTTTGTTCTGTGGGCTATATGTATGTGTCTGTCTATCTATCTATCTATCTATCTATCTATCTATCTATCTATCTATCTATCCTATAGATAGCTATCTTAAGATAAAATTGACATAAAACAAACTATTATTTAAGGTGTACAATTTGATAGGTTTTGACATATGTATACATCTGTAAAATTATCACTACAATTAATATTATGAATATATCTGCCACCCCCCCCAACAGTTTCCTTATGCACTTTTTTATTTCATCTCTTCTGACCCTCTTATCTCCCTCTACCCCTGTCCACAGGTGGCCACCCATGTGTTTTCTGTTACTATAGATTAGTTAGTGTTTTATAGAATTTTATGTAAATGGAGTCATACATAGTATATACTTTTTTGGAGGGGGGGAGATGTCCGGAGTTTTTTACTCAGCATAATTATTTTGAGATTAATCTGTTCTCTAATGTGTATCCGTAGTTTGTTCCCTTTCATTGCCGAGCAGTAGTCCATTGTATGGACAAAACACAATTTGTCCATTCACATGCTGATGAGCATTTTTGGCTGTTTCAGTTTTAACTATTGTAGATAAAGCTGCTATTGACATTAGTGTACAGTCTGTGTATGGACCCATGCTGTCATTTTTCTTGGGTGAATGCTTAGAAATGGAAAGCCTGGCTCATATGATATGTATGTTTAACTTTTTTGAAAACTGAAAAACTGTTTTCTGAAGGGTTTGCACAATTTTACATTCTTACTGTCAGTACATGAGAGATAGTTTCTCCACATCTCATCAGGACTTGTTGGGATTAGTCTTTTCATTTTATGTATTAATAGATATGTAGTCGTGTCTTATTGTGACAGTAATTTATATTCCCCTAATTACCAGTGATGATGAGCATCTTTTCACATATGCTATGGGCTGAGTTATGTCCTTCTAAAATTCATATGTTCAAGTCCCAACCTTCAAATACCTCAGAATGTAACCATATTTATAGATAAGATTTTTAAAGAGGCCATCAGGGTGTGACCCTAATCCAATATGATTAGTGTCCTCATAAGAAGAGGAGGAGATGCTAGAGGCGTGTGTGCACTGAGGGGTCTCATATAAAGAGATAGCAAGAAGGTGGCTATTGGCAGATCAAGGACAGAGGCCTCAGAAGAAACAAAACCTGTTGACTGATTTGATGACCTTGGACTTCCTGCCTCTAGAACTGTGGGAAAAAAAATTTGTTGTTTAAACCACCCAGTCTGTGGTATTTTGCTATGAGAGGTCTAGAAAACTAAAACAATGTGCTTATTAGCCATCTGTGTATATTCTCTGGTGAAACATCTCTCAACTCCTGTGCCTATTTATTGTATGGGATTGTATAGAATTACTGTATTTTTGAAGATTCTTTATATGTTCTGAATACAAGTTCTCTATCAGATATGTGATCTCAGATATTTTCTCCCAGTCTGTGCCTTGTGTATTTTCATCACCTTACAGTGTCTTTCAAAGAACATTTTTGGTGAAGTCAAATTTATCTTTTTTTTTATGGATTGTGTTTTTGGTGTCATATCTAAGAAATATTTAGCTAATGCGAGATAAAAAATATTTTTTCCTATGTTTTTTTTGAAATATTTTTTCGGTTGTAAAATTTGTTATATGATCATTTTAAGCTAATTTTGTTATATGGTATGAGATACGTTCAAGATTCCTTTTTTTTTTTTTTTTGCATATGAATGTATAATTGTTACAGAGCCATTGTTGAGAAGTCTTTGCATTACATTGGCAGTTGTGGTATACGTGGCTCTGAACCCACACATCTTTTCTTGCTCCTTATCTCTACTATAACCAACAGACTGGAAATGATAAAATAGCTGCCTAGGATTTGGAGTGTACTCTGCGAATAGGTAGGATGGCTTCTGTGGAGCAACTGAACATAGAACATGTATCACCTTTTCCAAGGCTTCAAGAGGAAAATATCTTTGTTAATTCTGGGGTAAAAGTTACCTTTACTTTTTTCTTTTCTTTCCCCAGTGTAATTGCATATCTACCCTTTTTGCAATCATTCCTTATCACTGCCTCATTTTTCTTTACCATTGTAGCAGAGAAAGCTATCAAAAAGGTAATGTGTTGACAATTTTGTAAAGTGGCAGATGTATGTTATGTAATCTAATTTTACTCCCCTCAACTCAAACGGTCTTATTCCTAATCCTAACATTTGGGATAGTTCTCTTTCTAATATAGATACTTTTGGGTTGTTGTCATATCTAACTCCAATATTTTGGATTATTCCTTCTACTTGTTCTAATATTTTGCCTATCTTCTATGGAGCTCAGAGCCAATGGAGCTATTAGCAACCTTTTCTTAGGAGCTATTCACGCTTGAAAGTGGACTCCTAGTGTTTGAGCCACATGGTTACACACTATTTGCATAACCTTGAGCATATACTACATGCCAGACACAGTTATAAATATTAGAGGTACAGTAATAGCAATGAACAAAATAAACAGAGTTTCTATCTTCATGGAGCTAATACTGAAATGGGGCAGAAAGATATTACATACATACATACATACATACATACATACATACATACATACAAAACTATGAAGTTGGGTGGTGAAAAGTGCCAAGAAAAATAGAGTAAGAGAGAGAGAGAGTACTAGAAGTGGGGGTGGGTGAGTCGTTTCCACCCATGAGCTGATATAACATAGTTTCTAAAAGGCAAAATTTAGGCAGAACCCTGAAGAGATAACAGATCTAGCAGAGGAAGAATATTTGAGGCACAAGGAATAGCAGGTTTAAAGGCCCCGTGGAAGTAGTGTGCTTGAGAGTTTGAGAAACAGCAGGAAGGATGGAGCAAAGTGGAGGTGGGCAAAGTGATAGAAGATGAAAAATAGAAGCCAGATTACCAAAATTCTTTTATTACAAGGTAAGAATTTTGGATTTTTCAAGACAACCACAAAATTCATCCTTTTAAAATGTATAATTCAATGGTTTTTATTTTTTATTTTTATTTATTTTTTCATTCAGTGGTTTTTAAACTGTTAATAGAATTGTTCCACCTTCACCACTATCTAATTCCAGAACATTTCATCACTCTGTCCCTGTTAACACTCACTCCCCATTCCTTCCCACAGCTTCTGGCAACCCCTCATCTACTTTCAATCTTTATGGGTTTGCCTATTTCGGATATTTCATACAAATGGAATCATACAGTAAGTGATTTTTTGTGTCTGCTTTCTTTGACTTAGCATGTTTTCAAGGTTCATCTATGTTGCAGTATGTATCAGAAGTTCATTCCTTTTTATGTCTAAATAACATTCCATTATTTAAATATAGACCACATTTGTATATTCATTTATTAGTTGATGGACGTTTAGGTTGTTTCTACTTTTTGGCTAATATGGATAAAGTTGCCATAAATATTTGTGTACAAGTTTTTATGTGGACATATGTTTTCATTTCTCTTGGATATATATCTAGGATTGGAATTTCTGGTTACATGGTAATTCTATGTTTAACCTTTAAAGGAATTGCCAGCCTATTTTCCAAAGGGAATGCAGAATTTTAGATTTCCATCAACGCCGTATGAGGATTCCGATTTCTCCATGTCTTTGTCGATACTACTTATTATAATTTTTTAATTACAGTCATTCTAGTGGTTGTGAAGTGGTATCTCATAGTGATTTTAATTGCACTTTCCTAATAACTGATGATGTGCATCTTTTCATGTACTTATTCGTCATTTGTATATTTGGAAAAATATTTATTAAAATTCATTGTCCACTTTAAAAAAACTTTTAGTGATTGAATCATTAGTGTCTTTTTTCATGTTTCAGATATGTCTTTTATCAGATATATGATTTGCAAATATTTTCTCCCATTCTTTGGGTTGTCTTTTTACTTTATTAATGGTATCCTTTGAAGAACAAAATTTTTAAAATTTTGATGTAGTCCAAAATTGATTATTTTTTCTTTAGTCACTTGGCATTTTTGGCATTATATTTAAAAAACCATTGCCTAATCCAAGGTCATTAAAATTCATGCTTATGTTTTCTTCTATCAATATTCCAATTTGAGTTTATTTATTTTTGTATACGATGGGAATTAAAGATCCATCTTCATTCTTGTTGGCCCAGTACCATTTGCTGAAAAGACTATTTTTTTCTCCATTGAATTATTTTGTCATCCTTGCCAAAAAAGTCAATGGGCCATAGATTTATTTCCAGACTCTTAATTCTATTTAATTGGTCTAGGTGATTATCCTTATGCCAGGAGGACACTAGCTTAATTACTATAGCTTTATAATAAGTTTTGAAATCAGGAATGGTGATTCCTCCAACTTTGTTCTTTTTTTTTTCTCAAGATTTTTTGGACTATTCTGAGTTTTTTGAAACTTCATTTCCTTATGAATTTTAGGATTAGCTTGTTAATTTCCAGTAAGATCCAGTGTTTGTTTTGAAGATAAAGCCAACAAAATATGTTGAAGAATTAGACATGGAAATAAAAGAGAGAAGTCAAAGGGTGACTCAAGTTTTGACTTGAGCAACTGGAAGAAAGGAATTGCCATTTACTGAGATGAGAAAGACTGTGAGAGGAGCATGTTTATGGTAATTGAGGCAGGAATCTATCAGGAGTTCAATCAAGAATGAATGTTAAGTGTTAAGTATGAAAAGCCTGTTAGATGAGTTGAGATGTTAAATAGGTATTTGGTATAAGAGCATAAAAATTTAGGATAGAAGTCCAAGTAGTTTGTATAGATGATGTTTAAAGACCAGACACTGTATGGCATCCTTTAGAGAAAGAGAAGTCTCAGGCCTGAATCTTTGGGGACTCCAGTGTTAGATATTAGGGAGATAAACTAATTCTACCAGAAGACTAGAAGGAACAGTGCATTTCCAGTTGGAGGGAAATCAACAGAGCATGATGTTTGAGAGTCGTAAAGAAAAATGTTTCAAGAGAAAGAACTGATCAAGTACATCAAACATTGCTGATAGGTTGAATAAGATGAGAACTGAGAAACGATCATTGGTTTTTTGTGTGTGAAGGTTGATGGTGACCAAGATCTGTTTTGGTGAAGAGATGAGAGTTAGCCTACTTGGAATAAATTTAAGAAAAAATGGAAAGAGAGGAAAGGGAAACTTTAGGTATAAACAACTCTTACCAAGGAAATTTCCAAGGGAAGTAGAGAATGGAGCATTAGTTATCTTGAGAGGGTTATCCTGTCAACAGAGACTTTTAAATAGAAATTACTTTAGAAAATTCCAACCCTACAGAAAAGATGAAAGAATCATACAATGAATAACCATATATCCTTCACCTAAATTCACCAGTTTTTAATATCTTTCTTCATTTGTGCTTGCTCGTTCTCTCTCCCTCTCTTTCTTTCTCTCTCTCTGCCAGTGGTTTGCTAACCCATTTCAAAGTGAGTTTCAGACAGCATGACATTTTACCTATAAATATTTCAATTGCATATTCCAAGAAAATAAATAATTTCACATCATCTAGTATCCAGTCATTCCAATTGTCTCAAAAAGTCTTTTATATATATATTTTTAAATCCAAAAACTGGTCAAGATTCACATATTGCTATTGTTATATTTCTTTGGTATCTATTAATAGAAAAATCTTCTTGCCTTATTTTAAAGGTAATTTTTATTTTTCAAAAGTTCAGGCCTGTCCTCTGTTATATTCCACATTCTGGATTTTTCTAATTGTTGATGGTATAGTTCAGCTTATTTATTTTTCACCTACATATCCTATTAACTGGAAATTAGTCTTGAGGCTTAATAAGATTCAGGTTAAACATTGTTGGCAAGAATATCTTAAATTATAATGTGTACTTCTCATTATATCCCACCAGGAGGCACATAATGTTAGTCTGTCCACTGTAGTTATGCTAAATTTAATCTCTTAGTTAGAATGGTGATTGCCAGATTTCTTCATTATGCAATTAGTAAAAAAAAAAAAAAAATCTGTGGGGTAATATTATAGTGCTATGCAAATATCTCATTCATCAAGGGAGGGGTTTTTTAAAAGATGAAGTAAGTATAGCATGTTTATTTGCTTATGGAAATACCTAGAAAAGAATGAAAATTGACAGGAACAAGAAGAGATGATCGCTGGAGCATTGTTCTTGAATAGATGAAAGCAGATAGGATTCAGTGCACAACCAGAGAACAAGGCTTTCGAGAAAACATAAACATTCTCCATGGTAATTGGAGGGAAGTAGCTTATAAGGATATGGATGTAGGTAGGATGGTATGCACGATGGTGGGAGTTTGGGGAAGTTCTTTCTTAAGTGTTTCTATTTGTCACTAACTATATAATAATTATTTAAAATGTAAATTCAGTCAAATTTAGGGTTCCAGCCTTTCCCTTCTTCTTCCTTCGGTGACATCTAAGTTCTTTAGAATTTAAATGTGCCGGCATTTAAAGAGAAGGAAGAATCTAGTCTGTGATAATCTTCTGTTTCTGCTAGACATTAGTCACTCTCACATCTGCTTCAATATCTGGAATCTTCGTATCATGACTTCCAGCTTTTACAATCTGCATTTATGGTGCCCCCCTGTCCTCAGGCCACCTGGCCTTGTAGTCACTTCTGGGATTGAGGAAGACTCATGGAACTGTCACAGGTTCTTTCTTCTCACACCTACAGAGTTTGTGCTGAATTGTTGTTACATATTTATGGTTCAAGGATTTTCTTGAGGAAACTGGCTTTCTAGGCTTTACTCAGGAAGCAAAGTACATTTCTGTCTTTAGTATCTCCCAAACCTATTAGAGATTTCTATTGTCATTTCACTTAGGGCTGAGCCTGGGGGAACCAGAGTGTAGGCTCCCTTCTCTGAGACTCACATCAGTGGCTAACTTCATTGCTCTTCTTTCCATCCTTAAATCTTTCTTCAGCCTAACTTTCAAACATGGATCTTCTCTCATTATGCCTTCTCAATTCTGTTGTCTTGATTTGGACTTTGTGCTGAGAACTTCATGTTTCTACTTTTTAATAGGAAATCTTTTCCCTTTTTCAAAAAACACTCACACAACCATACCAACAAAACAAAGCAAAACAAAACAAAACAAACAAAACAGAAACTTTTGTAGGCTTTCAAGGTTACTATTTCAAGGAATTAGGAGCTTCCCTCCCCACATCAAACATCAAGGTTTCAGTTTAATGGTAGAAGAATAAAGGAATTTCCGAGAACAAAAATTTGTTGAGGGATATTTAAAATGTTATTCTACACATGTATTATTAAGACACACATTTCCCCAAAATTATTCTCTGGTAATGGTGTATGAATCAGAATATTGAATATCTACTTTTAAAAGACCAAAACAAGTATTTTAGAATGTCCTAGGGGAATAAGTGACAGAACAGGAAAAGGTAGGCTCCAAAAAGAATGCAGGTTGAGATTTAAGGTGGAATAGAAGATGCTCTGTTTTCATGCATATTACTGATATGCGATCACGACTGGTCCATGGAGTGGCAAATTTGAAGGGCGTGATTTTAAATGTCATAAACTCATCAAAAAATGGACTGTGTTCCTTTGGAACCACATTTTTTTTAGGCCTTCCTAAAGTAGGGAAAGCAGTTATATCATCCTTCTGATATTACAAGGGAATTTACCAAACTTGCCGTTTGGTGCTGCTGATCCTTTTATTGTGTATTCACATGGTGTGACTCAACATCATATTAATATCAAAATAGGTACTGTCTAATTTATACATTTTTTTTGTAGGCAAGAAGAAATAACTTCTGGGCTTAAAGTCAATTTAACAATATTTTATTAAAAAGGAATGATGCCAGAGAGCTTGTTTTAGAGAATGTACTAAAAAATGACAATTCACTTTTAAATTTAGAGTGTAATTTCGGTATCATTTCTCTTCATACATAAATATTAGCTCTATCAGCATATTTATACATGTATATGATGTTACTGGTTGTATTATACTTATGCAGTAGTATGTATCTTAAGACATATTTATGTAGATGCCCTAAAGTTATAAAATCTTGGAGGACACTGGAAGCATAAATCAGTCCAGTGCTTCAAGATATGTAGCTGAATAGTGGAGGAGGTAGTCTCTGCTAGACAGTTCACTTGAATATTCTGTCCTAGAGGCAGCTTTTGTTTCTTAGGTACTTACTTGATTTTAGGACTGATTCTTTTACTGCAGAAGCACCTGGAATACTACCTGGTTGAAAATTGTCGAAACAACTTTTCTTAGGGTGTTTAAAACTGTTTATGTGTGGATTCTTTATAATGTATGTAACTGAAAGACACATTTGAGAATGTCCATTATTTATTCTTACACATATATCTATTTAAGACAAACGTCTCTAAAAATAATTTGCATATGCCAAATGTATGCATTTTATTTTTACTAGATGCTACATAGTTATGAGTCATAGCCTATTCCTGAAATGTCACCTCTCTTTTCTATATCCATATAAATCCTTCTCATCCCTTGAGGCCCCATTCATTTTCTCCAGGAAGCCTTCTCTGATTTCTTTAGCTCCCTAATTTCTTTCTCTGATCTCCCAGAGCATTTATTATCTGCTTCAACCCTTCTGTTTTTCCGGTTTAGGCTTTGTAACCAGTCCTATTTCTATCGCTATTTAATTTGTTCTGTTTTTATGTGATATCTCTTCAACTGGATTGCAGGCTTTTCGAGATCATGAGTCATGTACAATAAATTTTCATGTTTCTTACATTGTTTAGCACATGATGAATGCTCACACTATGAGTGAATGAATGAAGCAAATATTAATTTCAATTACTCCCACAAGAGGCCATGTACAATGTGGTCTATGAACTAGGATTAGTATAAAATATATATTTTCAAAAGATTACGGACTCTCAGGATGAGAAGGCACTTTGAGGATCACCTAATTTATCCAACACTCTGATGTGCAAATTTCCTCTGCAGGGCAGACTTGTTCCTCTTTAGTTGGAATATCTCCCATAATTCAGAAAGAATACCTTAAGCAACATGGAATTTTCAGGTATTATAGTAAATTGGTTTAGCATGGTAAATCTTCAACCAGATTGTCTTGGTTCAAATCCACTTACTCTTACTGTCTTTGGGTTCTTGAACAAATTCTTTAGTTTTAGTTTCTTTACCTATAAAACTGGGATGATTTTATAAACTCACAATTTTTTATTTGTAATTCTAAAATTTTAAATCTGTGAAAGCTCAAAGTTTTTGTAACTCATTTGCCAGAAAAACCTGCCACATCTTAACTTAAGAAGAATCTAACTAAAATGAATGTGTGGTTGCTTATAGTCTTTGTGTACCACCAACTGGTAAATGTCCACAGGTTTCTCTGCAGAAATATTGACATATTTGGCTATGGAATGTTGCCCCAGATCTTGCTAGGAGTGATAAGGTAATATATGTACTCTCTTAATTTTCTGAAAAAATTCTGAATGTGAAAATATATTGGTTTCCAAGAGGTTCAGATAAGGATCAGGGCCTGCTATCACCTACTCACAGGATTGTTATGAGAATTAAATGAGATAATAGATGGCAACCATTTAACACAGTGCCTCTCATCCAATAAACCCTTAATAAATATTAGCTAATGTTATTGGTATTTACATTTTAAATTAATCACATGAGACTTTTTGTGAAAGTTTTTTTTTTCTTTCAACATTTTACATTTAGTATCTGTAGCAATACTGCTATTTTTTTTTATTACCTAATGAACAGCAGCTGGACCATCTTCTTACACTGTATAAAAGACTCAAAAAGGATCAGACTTAAATGTAAGATCTGAAACCATAAAACTTTTACAAGAAAACATAGGCAGTAAACTCTCTGATATTACTAACAGGAATTTCTTTTCAGATATATTTCTTTGGGCAAGGGAAACAAAAGAAAATAAACAAATGGGATTACATCAAACTGAAAAGATTTTGTACAGCAAAGGAAACCATCAGCAAAATAAAAAGACAAATGACTATTTGGGAGAAGATATTTGCTAATCTGATAAGGGGTCAATATTCAAAATTTATAAAGAACTTATACAACTCAACAACAGAAAAACAAACAAGCCAATTAAAAAATGGGCAGAAGACCTGAACAGATACTTCTCCAAAGAAGAAATACAGATGGCTAATAGACTTATGAAAAGATGCTCAAGGTTGCTAATCATCAGAGAAATGCAAATTAAAACCACAATGAGATATCACCTCACACCTGTCAGAATGGCTTTTATCAATAAATCAAAAAACAGCAAGTGTTGGTGAGGATGCAGAGAAAAGGGAAAGCTCATACATTGTTAGTGGGATTGCAAACTGGTATAACTGCAATGGAAAACAGTATGGAGGTTCCTTGAAAAATTAAAAATGAATATATCTTTTGATCCAGCAATGGCATTTCTGGATATTCATCCAAAGAAAACCAAAACAATAATTTGCAAATTATTGGTAGCACAATTTACAATAGCCAAGATATGAAAGCAATCTGAATGCCCATCCACAGACAATTGGATAAAGAAATTTTGGTTCATATACACAATGGAATATTACTCAGCCATTAAAAAAATGAAATCCTACCATTTGCAATGACATGGATGGACCTAGAGGTTATTATGCTAAGTGAAATGAGTCAGAGAAAGATAAATACCATATGATTTCACTTATATGTGGAATCTGAGGAACAAAAAGAACAAACTAATCAAAAGTAGACTCATGTCTACAGCCATGCCACCCTGAACCTGCCCGATCTCATCTAATCTTGGAAGCTGAACAAGGTTGGGCTTGGTTAGTGCTTGGATGGGAGACCACCTAGGAATACCAGGTGCTGTAGGCATTTAAAAAACAACAACAACAACAACAACAACAAAAATTAGACTCACAAATATAGTGAATAATTTGGTAACGGACAGAGCGGAGGGTGTTTGCGGGGGCTGGGAAAAGGGATGAAGAATTAAAGGAGTACAAATTAGTAATTGATAGTTGGATACAGGGGAGGGTAACTCAGCATAGGAAATGCAGTTAGCATTAATATGATGGCTAAGTGGAGGGCAAGGGGAGGGAGGGAGCAATTAGGGGAATCATTTTATAAAAAATATAGATGTCTAGCCAATGTATTATATACTTAAAACTAATTTAAATAAATAAATTTATTTAAAAAATAATAGAGGCCTAAAACACAATAGTTAATTTTTTTCTTACCAAGTGTTTTTGGTAGTCTCTTTCACCAAGTTGTCTGGGGCCTACATTCCTTCTATGCTTTTGTTCTACCATCCCTTGAGTGTCATCTACGTGGTCCAAGATAACTAACCACTAGGTCTGCACTGTAACCCATAAGAAGAAAGAAAGGGAAAAAAGAAGGACATCCCTTTGTAAAAATGTATCTCCTTTAAAAAATCACCCCCAAACTGAATCATTTTCCTTACATCTTATTGGCCAGAATATAGTCACAGGGCCACAACTAATTGTCTACTACAAAATGTAGTTTTTACTTGGGTAATCAAAGCTGCGTAGTAAACACTTAGCTAAAATTATTACTATGGTAGAAATGGATAGTGATATTAGAGGACTAGCAGTCTCTTCCACAGACCTGGATGATTAACTGGAGCCTGGGGAAAAACATCTTGGGCAATAACATTCCATGCAGAAAGAATAGAATTTCAAAGACCCTGAACAGAGGAGAATTTTCCATGAAGATAAATGACACTTAAGTATCAGGGCACCTCATTTGCCTTAGTCCATTTCAATGCCCTGAACTTAATTTTATATTATTGTACCTAAATTGAATAAGCTTCAGGCCCTACAAAACCTCAAGCAGCCCCTGGCCCTGAGGAAAGAAAGTGGTTGGCATGTTAGTGATTGAAAAGAGGCCGATATGTATGGAGTGGAGTGAGCAAGAGGGAGAGTAAAACTAAATGAGATTGGGGAAGGATGTGGGGACTAACTCGTGTAGGATTTTGGGTGGAAGGAAGGTTAGATTTTATTTTCATGTAATAAGAAACCACTGGAGAATTGTAAGGAGGAAGAAATAAAATTTGATTTATGTTTACCCTGAAGGAGACACATAAGAGAATGTTCATTGAAAATTTTAAAACAACCTAATGTACATCAACAGAGAGTGGATTAATAAATTGTGGTATATTCATAAGGGAAATATTTTAAAGTAATAAAAAAGAATGAATTAGTTATTACATCAATGTGGGCAAATCTCAAAAATATGGAGTTGACCAAAAGAAGCAAATTGTAGAAGGTAACAGTATAATTTCATTTATGTATGATTTTATTTATATAAATTTAAAAACATTCAAGTCACTACATTAGTAAGGATACATATTGTAGAAAAGACTGGTGGTTGCCTACCCGATATCTAGTTTCCCTCTTTTATAATAGCAGAACCCTACTTTATTGTGTTGAGAATGTGTCCAAGTGAAAAACTACATTTTTGAGCTTCTCTTGCAGCTACATAGGTTGTGACATGTTTCTGAAAAACAGGACATAAGAGGAAGTTGTTGGGTAGGGGTCTTGAAAAAGATTCTTAAAAGAGGAAAGATCCAGATGACATGTGCTCTTTTGTTCTTGACTCTTTATTTTTTTCCTTGCCTGGAAATGGGTCATCCACCATGATTGATATTGGAGCAACCATATTGCAATCACTACAGGAAAATCAAGAGAATTCCAAATAATTTGACTGACACTAAATCAACTTCACTGTCTCAGCGGCCTACTCCAAGTCTCTCAGTTATATAAAAAAATAAACTTCTGTTTCTTCTTAACCTATTGTGGTTTGGGTTTTCTATTACATGTAGCTGAATTCAACTCTAATTGATATGCATGAATCTAAAAATTTAATAAAAATAAATAAAATCCCATCTATGGACTGAGAATCACTAAATTCAGGACAACTATTATCTCTGAAGTGGAAGTAACAAGAATGGAACTGGGGACGGGTACCTAGGTCCTTCAATTATATTTTATTTCTTAAAGAAAAAGAGCTGAAGCAAATACAACAAAATGCTAATATTTTAAAAAGCTGGGTGGTGGATACATAGGTATTCGTTACTTTTTTGCCTTTTTATGTGTGTGAATTATTTCATTTAAAAAATTGAAGAAACAATGGAAGTTGGAAGTTCTGTAGCAATACAGGTGAAAGATGATGGTGGGTCGGATTAGATTAGAGAGAACA